>CM065896.1:26867500-28117500 GCA_033439115.1 Firmiana major | reverse complement strand
CGTCTTCATCGATGACATATTGGTGTATTCGAGATCCAAGGAGGAGCATGAGGAGCACCTCAGGATCATGTTGTAGACGTTACGGGAACATGAGTTATATGCTAAGCTCAGCAAGTGTGACTTTTGGTTGTCACAGATCTCGTTTTTGGGACATGTTGTATCGAGAGATAGTGTATCAGTTGATCCATCTAAGATAGAGGCGGTAGTTCAGTGGGAACAGCCGAGGACAGTCACCGAGATCAGGAGTTTTCTGGGTTTAGCTGGATACTATTGGAGATTCATTGAGGGATTTTCGAAGTTGGCTACTCCGTTGACACGTCTTACTCGAAAGAGTGCACCGTTCGTATGGAACGAGGATTATGAGAAGAGTTTTGAGGAGTTGAAGCGTCGATTGACCACCGTTTCGATTCTCACTATCCCTACCAGCTCAGGAGGATTTACAGTGTATACCGATGCTTCGCATCAGGGACTGGGCTGCGTATTGATGCAGGATGGGAAGGTAGTTGCTTATGGATCCAGACAGCTGAAGGATCATGAGAAGAACTATCCGACCCATGATTTGGAGCTAGCTGCAGTAGTGTTTACGTTGAAGGTATGGCGCCACTACTTATATGGTGAGAAGTTCCAGATATTTACCGACCACAAGAGCCTCAAGTATCTGTTCTCACAAAAGGAGCTGAACATGAGACAGAAAAGATGGCTAGAGCTTCTGAAGGACTACGATTGTGAGATACTTTATCATCCGGGTAAGGCTAACGTTGTAGCTGATGCCTTGAGCAGGAAGAGCCTGGGGATGGTATCGTACATGATGGTTAGGGAACATGATTTGCTAGAGCAGTTTTCTAGCCTCAGTTTGGGAGTCGTGCCTTCTGACATGGATACAGGCTATGTGATAGCTAGTCTACGCTTGGAGCCGGATCTGTTGGACAGGATCAGGGTGGCTCAGCAGACTGATCCATTTTGTATGGATGTGGGCAGTCAGATGCAGAAGGGCACCGTGACTGACTTTGAGTTGAGTTCTGATGGACTACTGAGGTTCAGAGGCAGATTGTGTGTTCCCGAGGATCCAGGACTCAGGAGATTGATATTGGCGGAAGCTCATTCGTCGAGGTATACGTTACATCTGGGGAGTAACAAGATGTATCAGAACCTCCGGAAGGTATACTGGTGGTTGGGTATGAAGAGAGATGTAGCAGACTTCGTGGCAAAGTGTCTCATATGTCAGCAGGTGAAGGTAGAGCATCAGAAACCTGCAGGGTTATTGCACCCTCTACCTATACCGACATGGAAATGGGAGCATATCACCATGGATTTCGTGATGGGTTTATCGAGGACCCGCAGGAATCACGATGCTATATGGGTGATCATCGACAGACTGACGAAGTCAGCCCACTTCCTAGCTATGAGAGCGACCGATACTCTAAGTTCATTAGCAGAACTGTACGTACGTGAGGTAGTGAGGTTACACGGTGTACCAGTGAGCATAGTCTCTGATAGGGATTCCCGCTTCACATCCCACTTTTGGGGACATTTTCAGGAAGCCATGGGAACCCAGTTGAGTTTGAGCACCGCTTTCCATCCTCAGATAGATGGTCAGTCAGAGAGGACCATACAGACTCTGGAGGACATGTTGAGAGCATGTGTGCTAGATTATCGAGGCTCCTGGGATGACCACCTGCCACTAGCCGAGTTCGCCTACAACAACAGTCATCATTCGAGTATCGGGATGGCACCGTATGAGGCTTTGTATGGCCGTAGATGTCGTTCCCCTATTGGATGGGAAGAAGTGGGTGACCGTAAGATTTTTGCTCCTGACATGGTTACGCAAGCATCTGAGGACGTCCGCTTGATAGTAGAGAGACTGAGGACAGCTCAGAGCAGACAGAAGAGTTACGCTGACAGGAGACGTAGACCACTAGAGTTTGCAGTTGGTGAATCCGTGTTTTTGAGAGTTTCTCCTTCCAAGGGCATAGCGAGATTTGGGAAGAAAGGGAAACTAAATCCTCGCTATATTGGACCCTTTGAGATACTTGATCGAGTGGGAGATAAGGCGTATAGGTTGGCATTACCACCGGACTTATCAGGTGTCCACAACGTCTTCCACATATCGATGCTTCGAAAGTATCACCCGGATCCGTCACATGTGATTAGTTACGAGCCTTTGGAGCTCCGAGAGGACATGTCATATGTTGAGAGATCGATTCGGATATTGGATAGGAAGGAGAAGGTACTGAGATCGAAGACCATCGGATTAGTGAAGATTCTCTGGCAGCATCATACTTCAGAGGAAGCTACTTGGGAGCTAGAGAGTCTGATGCGAGAGAAGTACCCTCACCTATTTGAGGACTGACTTGGTTCTAATTTGGAGGACCAAATTTTCTGAGTGGGGGAGGATTGTCAGACCTGGATATTTGTAGCTTATTTCCTTATGATTCTTATGTGTATGAACACTATGTTATTATAGTTGAATCATAAGAAGAGTATTTATTTGACATACAGTGTTATTGAAATGATTTAACACGCAAAAGCTACATAAAATGCCTAATGTGAGCGATAGGTATCACAGGCTAAACCGAGTTATTCTAAATCATTCTGACTGAAAATAAGAACTTAAAATAAAAGAGCGTAGAGAGCTCATGAAGAGAAGTCAGCTTGATTTAGACCCGGACATATAAAATAAGTGTAAAAGCTAAAAAGGGTAAAATGGACCTTTTTGGCGAGAAAAGGAGTTTCGGGTGAAATTATCCACCGGGAGCGGTTGGAATATAAAGACGAGAGTGTAAGACATAAGATATGACACTTTCGAAAATTGGAGAAAAAGTCAACATAGTCAATGGTTAAGGAAAAAGTCAACTATAGTTAAGGAAGTGGACTTTTACCATAGTTGACTAATACTGGTTAAAAATTAACCTAAGTGTGGAGAAAAATTTGAGGAAAAATATTCTTGGCCAGAATACAAGATAATCATTCCCGGAAGTAAGGAAAATTTATTCGGAAGGATTCCGGAATAAATTTAATGGTTAAAAACGTGATGGGCCTAAGGTGAAAATTTTAAAGCCCATTAAGGTATACTAAACGTATATCGAAATTCTTAGGTCCTTTAGACCAAATTGTTGGACCAATTGATCGGCCAAATTTTGAGACAATAAAAAGCCCGAGGTATAGTAAAAATTTCAGCCCGGAAGCCCATTAGGAAAGCCCAAACCGAGAAGCCCAATTGGAAAAGCCCATGAGATAAATATCTAACCATAGTTAAAGTTAATTATGACTCATAAGGTGACTCATAAGGTGACTCATGGTTCAGCTTTGGAAAGTCAAGCATAATGGCTGAAAAGTAAGGCTTAATGGCTAAGTAAGTGGCTTATAAATGCAGCCACACCATTGTCATCTTCATCACACCAATTCCGGCTAGAAGAAAACACCATTGAAACATAAACATCCAAGCTTTCTCTCACTAGAAATCACTAGGAATTAGGCATATTTGGAACTTGCATTCTTCATGGAAGTTGCTCCAAATTGAAAGGAGATTAACATATGTTTGAATTGGCTATCAAGGAGCCATAGAGTGCAAACCGAGAGCCTCCAAAGTTTCGGTCAAAGGGTGAACACAACAATTGGTATATTTTCTAATTTCCAATTTCATATATGTTAATATATGAATGATTTCAAGTATGTTGATGTATGTTTTAAGTATTGAAACATGTTAAATCACCATGAAATGGGTTAGGCCGAGAGTGATCAATGGGGTATTGAAATATGTCAATTTGATTTTAAGACATAAATGGATTAGTATACATGTATTAATGTTAATGGTATAATTAGAATTAATCAAATTGATTAATTTATACATGTAAATTGTTGGCAATCAAGGTGTTTGATAAAATGCCTAAATGAACCATATGATGATTGGTAATGTTGCCTACCAAGTGTTTGTGGAAATGCCTAAGTGAAAATGGCTAGAAAATAGGCATGGATAACATGTCTTGGTGAAACCGAGACATGGCTAGCTCTCGGCCATGGCATGTGGCCGAGAGGCCCAATGGGCCAAGCCCAATTATTTTAGGCCCAATAAGGTGTAATGGGCCTAGGACAAGCCCAATAAAAGTTGGTGGGCCCCACAAGCCCAATAGGCCCAACAAAAGTGAATAGTAAAATGAAAATGGACTTAAGGCCTAGTTAGGCCCATTAAGGATTTTAAGGCCCATTAAGGGAAAATAAACTGTATTAATGTGTAATACAGTAGGAAAATTATAATTAACCTGAGGAATGGTTATTTACAGCTCCGGAGTTTACATTGAGAGCTGATCGGACTGCGGGATTTAGCAGCACCGAGGAAGTGAGGTCACGTGACGTGATCCGAGGTAAGGGACTTTTGCAAGTAGTTAGAGATACCTGCACGTATTTTCAACTGCTTCTGCATTCACTTAAAAACTCTAAGGGTCAGAGAAAGTGAATAATAATTATTACGACCCGATAGTGGCAAATTACGATTTTACCCCTAGTTAGTCAAAAAGTCAACTTTTATGAGAAGTTGCAAAAGCATGGAAAATACTATTGTGAGTGTTTAATTGCTATTAGCATGAAAATAAATAGATGGGCTAATGATTTTAAGGTTGATATGACTTAAGCACACTTTTAGTGCTGATTTTACTATTTTGTAAACAATCCCTTTTTAAATAGCCATCTATCATATTTCGTGAGAATGAATCGTGCTAGAGCATAGCTCGCACTGGGATTCATATGTTTTCCACATAATATTAGTGCTGGATTTTGATACGCACTAGATTTTCATGACATGCATGATAGAGTACTGGAGTTCTCACTCGTACTCAGCTTTGAATGATATATACATGACAGAGTGCTAGAGCGTTGCTCGTACTCGATTCTTCATGGTTTGTACATGATATAGTACTGGGAGCTATTGCTCGTATTTGATTTTGATATTGTGCATAGCATAGTACTGGGAGCTATTGCTCGTACTTGATTTAATACATAAACTATGCATAGACCTAGTTGCTGGAGGTTGCTCGCACTAGAGTTGAGTTTGTGACATGAAACAGTGTTTGAGCGGAGTGACGACTGTGAGTCGTACTCAAGACGCACACTGTATGTGATATGTAATACATGTTAAAACCCATGCCTGAGTCCTTGTGTGACTGTGTGTCATAGCTAGAGAGGATATCCGCATGAGGTTGATATAGACGTGGTATAAATATTTCCATAGTTTTGAGGGCTAAGTCCTATGGGAGGCACCCTGGCTGTGAGGGTCCACGGGTGTACTTTGTACCGTGCCCGGGGCACGAGGTGTACGCTGTACCGTGTGTTACGCATAGCTGACGGCTGTAGTGGACTGATCATCCTCCCGTTGCAGCAGTGATGCCCCGCACACCGAGATCTGTGTTGCTTGGGATCACATTTCGGATATGATCATAATCCAGGATACTATTTGCATTAACCACAGAGTCTTACATGATATATCACATTGATTGACTGATTTAAACTGCGGATAGACCTGAGGGATGGGTCGGACTCCGATTTTGTGTTGTGAATCATTTGATGCCATATTTATCGTGATTTAAATATACATGGCATGATTTACATAAAGGCATGACTTATATACGATGCATTGTTTTGCACTACATGCCTACATTTGAGAAAGAAAGCATGATTTTCTGTACATGGGATTTATTCTGTACAAGTATATATACTATATTTCAAGACATGCTTTTTAAAGTGAGTAAAGGAAATAATGTTTTCAAGGCATAGCATTATTTTGAGTAGATAGTGTTGATATCTACTTGCTTGGCTGATTTCCTTACTGAGCGCATTGTATGCTCACGCCCCTTTCTTTACATCTCTCTACAGAGCGTCAGTAGAGCGAGAGTTATCGAGGGATAGTGTCCCAGAGTCCACTGCTAGTTCCTATTGATCGCCAGGTATACCTTTATGTACAGTTGTGTATCTAAACATAGAAACAGCACAGTGATGTATACGTTATATGGGGAATGTATTTATATGAGATTTTATATAATCTTATATGTATAATAAAAGCAGCTACAATCAGAATTAATATATTGACATGTATGTATGAGAATGGATGATGTGGTAAGTGAAGACTCTGACATCGAATCACAGCCCAACCATTGAAGAGAGGAAAGGTAAGTTAAAAATGCGAAAAATTTATAGTGATTTTTGGATAAAGTCATGGATTGAGAATGGGGTCCTGACAATGATACACCTTACTACTCCCCGGATGTAGGGTGTACCTCGATGAGTGAGCTTCTAACAGAATTAAATTCTTCATCTATGGTTCATTGGGAACACAAATTCTACTTTTGAACCTTAGTAAACCATCGGTACCAATCTTAAAATCTGCTACAGTGCCCATCTGAATCTGATTTGCCAAGTCAATATAGTGCTGATCATCACGCTGAGCCTGTCTTATCCGATCAATCAAATTTGGTTCCAACCTCAAGTTAGCTACCATACAATAAATGTCAGTATCAAAAGGGACCATATCAAAGCTGAGGTTCGCAAACTGTTCCAATAGCTCGTGTTCCCTGATCATCATATAAGATACCATTCCGAGACTCTTCCTGCTCAAGGCATTATCTACTACATTTGTCTTACCCGGATGGTAGAGAATTTCATAGCGACCGCATTTGTCTCATGTTCAATTCCTTTTATGAAAATAAGTACCGAAGACTTTTGTGATCAGTAAAGATATGAAATTTCTCACCATATAAGTTGTGGAGCCATATCTTCAATGCAAACACCACGACTGCCAATTCCAAGTCATGGGTCGGATAGATCTTCTCATGGTCCTTAAGCCGTCGAGATCCATAAACAACTACCTTCCCATTTTGCATTAGTACACACCCCAATCCTTGTCTCGAAGCATCAGTGTACCCTGAGAAACCTCATGAACTAGTGGGTATGGAGAGAATAGGTGCAGTGGTCAATCGGTGCTTCAGTTCTTAGAAACGCTTCTCACATGAATATGCCACTCAAATGAAACATTCTTCCAAGTGAGACAAGTCATAGGAGCAGCCAGTTTGGAGAAACCCTGTACAAATCGTCTGTAGTATCCTACTAAACCTAGGAAACTTCAAATCTTTATAAATGTCTTGGGCCTTTCCCACTGCTTCCGCAGCTTTCATGGCCTTAGTGAACAATGTATTTAAACCTTACCTAGACCGATTTGTCATAGTCTTCATTGATGACATTTTGGTGTATTCTAAGTCTAGGGAAGATCATGAGCAGCATCTGAGAACTGTTCTATAGTCCTTCATGGAGAGGAAGCTCTATGCTAAACTCAGTAAGTGTGACTTTTGATTTAACCAAAAGTCACACTTACTGAGTTTAGCATAGAGCGTCCTTTCCCTGAGGGATTGTAGAACAGTTTTAGATGCTGCTTATGATCTTCCCTGGACTTAGAATTCACCAAAATGTCATCAATGAAGAATATGACAAATCGATCCAGGTAAGGTTTAGATACCTCATTCATTAAAGCCATGAAAGCTGCGGGAGCATTTGTTAACCCGAAAGACATAACTATGAACTCATAATGTCTATATCAGGTCCTGAAAGCTATCTTGGGTACATCTTCACTTCAAATTTTCAGCTGATGATACTCAGACCTCAGATCTATCTTGGAGAAGACCTGTGCTCCTCGAAACTGACCAAGTAGATCATCAATGTGAGGAAGGGGATACTTGTTCTTAATGGTAGCCTTATTAAGCAATCGATAGTCAATGCATAGCCGAAGGCTTCCATCATTCTTCTTAACAAACAGAATCGAGCTCTCCAAGGTGAAACGCTCGGTCTAATGAACCCTTTATCCAGTAACTCTTGCAATTGCTTCTTTAACTCCTCCAATTCAACTGGGGCCAATCGGTATGGTGGTTTAGAAATTGGCTCAGTACCAGGTACAAAATCAATACAAAATTTCATTTCCCGATCTGTTGGTAATCCTGATAAATCTTCCAGAAATACGTCGAGAAACTCCCTGACCACAAGAATGTCTCTTAACTCAGAGCGTGCCTTATCCACATTAATCACATAAGTAATGAAACCTTCACAATATCATCCATACAATTAATACAGTAATTCATTCTTCCAGTTACAGTAACTATACTCTTTTATTACTTCTCAGAAAAATTTACAACATATTTTTCAGGTAAATAAAATGTTATCGTCTTAGTGTAACAATCTAAGACGGCATGATCCACAGCGAACCAGTCCACACCCAGTATTACATCGAAATCATACATATTCAGTAGGATGAGGTCAGCTAACATACTCGCATTTCCTACCTTGAGCTTACAATTTGTATATGTTTGTTCAGTTATTTGACTAGTTTTCATTGGGGTACTAATCAATAACACTTTACCTAAAGGTATAGGTTTTACATAAGATGACAGTTTGGATGTAAATGATGGTGATATGAATGAATGAGTTGCACCAAGATCAAATAGAGCGAATGCTTCAAGATTAAAAGCTAAAATTGTACCTTTTACGACATCAGATGAAGCATTTGTCGTATCTTGGTCTAACACATACACTCGACCCCGGCCTATAGCTTGTTTCCCTTTCTCTTCGACTGTGACCCTTCTCCTCGGGGTAAGGGCAACATTGGGATCTTTCTTTGGCTCATTCTCTTTTTGTGGGGTCGAACTGAAGGTTCTAGGCAATCTTTCACCAAATACCCAGTCTTACCGCAACGAAAATAGGCTCTAGACACCTAATGGCAAAGTCGGTTACTATGATATTTCCCACATACTTTACATAGCTCCATAGTAATTCTGTGCTCGCTAATCACAATGCCCATTGTTGGAGCTAATCAGGTAACAGGAGGCTTGGCTACTTTAGATCGAGCCTCCCCATAATTCTTCGGTCGTTTTCCTGACCGATCCCTACCTTTGACTTCCTTGTCCTCAGCAGATCTCTTCCAATCATGATCTCTGCCTATTCCCTTTTTTACTGACTTCGAAGACATGCATCTCGTAATCCTGCTCACATAATTGTGCTCTGCGCACTGCCTCCTCATATGTAATAATATCAAATGGGGCTAATCTAACTCGAATCGAGGGCCTCAGTCCCTCCATGAACTTCCAGACCTTTTTCATCTTATTACCTAGAGTGTTCGGATCATACCGCCCCAAAGCTATAATTTTTTACTCATACTCATCCACGGACCTATTACCCTGTGTCAGATTAAAAAATTCCATATGTAGTTGCCTCTGTGTTGTGTCCGAGATGTATTACCTTCTAAAGGCATCCAAAATTGTATCCCACGTAATCCTCTAATATCTGGCCCTTAGAGTGGTTCTGGTGCACTTCTACCAAAGTTCAAATTCCTCTTTCAACATGAATGCTGCAAATGCCACCTTCTTTGTAGCAGTACACCTCAGAAACTCGGATAACTTTTCTAACTCATTTACTCAGTTCTCTGCCACAACCGGATTCTTAATCCCAGTAAATGATGACAAGTTAAACTTTTAGAACTACCTCAGCCCCTCCAAATCACAGTCATACCCCAAATCATCATCATTATGCTGCTGTGGGGCTATCTGAGGCTTTACAGGGGCCTGTGGCGATATCGATGGTTGAACAGGTGGACATACGGGGTTAGGTTGTACCGATGGTGTGAAACCCAAATTTTCTCATATTACTATTCATTCTAAGTTAAGCTGAGAAGTCTAAGACTCATGTAAATGTTCATGCAGGGCCCAGAATGGTCGAGACACCTGGGATAGTGGCACGAAGCTCGAGGCACACATTTCGAGGTAAGGATGCAATTTTAAGTATTTTTTAAAAAGTTTGATTTAAAGCATGTTTTGATGATTAGAAAGTGAAACTAAGGTGTTAGAAGTGAAAAAATTAGTGAAACTTGGGTTTACACTAAACCAATCAAATAGGCATAGTAAGAGGAATAAATTCGAAATAAATTTTAAAAATTCATGAAAATTATTCTGAGATAATAGGAAATTCACATAAGGCATAACTGACATGGGGAATGAAGATGGAGTGGAAATAATGAGGTTTCAGTGTTAGAATTAACTTTTAAAGTAAACCGAAAACCTTAAGCGATTTCGATCGGTATTGACCAAATCATACAAAATGGGCTCAATTGGGAAAACTTTCTCACGTGGGCCTGAAATTTTTATGGGAGACACTAGGTACATAGTATAACACTTGAAAAATGGAAAATTGGAGGAAAATGGGCAAAACCTAATTTTTATGGATTTTACAAAAACAGGGCAGTGGCCTGTCATGCTTTAGGAATTTGTGGACCCATCAGAGTTGGCCCAATTTGAAGCCCATCCAAAAATTAAACAACTCTGAGCCTCTCTATAATTAAACTAGACTTAATAATCTTTCCATAGGCTCTTCAATCACTTGGATCCGACTTCAAAAAAAGAGAACTCACCTGGAGAAGTTGTCGTAGGCGTCCTTAGGGAGTTCAGAGTACCTGAATTTTTTGGCCATCTTTCGGCCATTTTTAGGTGTCAGTAAAAAAGATCAAATCTTCCTACTTAACCCCTTTAAAACATATAAAACATTTAGCACCAAAGGAGGTTATTTGCTAGGTACAAATTTAGTGAGAAGAATAGAGGCAGAAACTGCCTTGTTCCGAGGTGAGAGAAAGCTTTAATTTTGAAAGTTTTTTTTTGGGTTTTCTTGTTGTTTTGGATGATTTTAAGATGTTTACATGTTTATTGATAGCTTAGAATTCTTTATGGTGCAAAAATGGCTTGTTAAAGTGTCAGACCCGGATTTTTTGTAGCTTATTTCCTTATGATTCCTATGTGTATGAACACTATGTAATTATGGTTGAATCATAAGAAGAGTATTTACTAGATTTAAAGTGTTAATGAAATGAATTAACACGCAAAAGCTACATAAAATGCCTAATGTGGATGATAAGTATCACAGGCTAAACCGAGTCATTCTAAATCATTCTGACTGAAAATAAGAACTAAAAATAAGAGGGCGTAGTGAGCACATGAAGGAAAGTCAGCTTGATTTAGACCCGAACATACAAAACGAGAATAAAAGCTAAAAAGGGTAAAATGGACCTTTTCGGCGAGAAAAGGAGTTTCGGGTGAAATTATCCACCGGGAGCGGTTGGAATATAAAGACGAGAGTGTAAGACATGATATAAAACACTTTCGAAAATTTAAGAAAAAGTCAACTTAGTCAATGGTTAAGGAAAAAGTCAACTATAGTTAAGAAAGTGGACTTTTACCATAGTTGACTAATCAAGGTTAGAAAGTAACCTAAGTGTGGAGAAAAATTTGGGGAAAAATATTCTTGGCTAGAATACAAGATAATCATCCCCGGAAGTAAGGAAAATTTAGTCGGAAGGATTTCGGAATAAATTTAATGGTTAAAAACGTAATGGGCCTAAGGTGAAAATTTTAAAGCCCATTAAGGTATACTAAACGTATATCAAAATTTTTAGGTCCTTTAGACCGAATTGTTGGACCAATTGATCGGCCAAATTTTGAGACAATAAAAGGCCCGAGGTATAGTAAAAATTTCAGCCCGAAAGCCCATTAGGAAAGCCCAAACCGAGAAGCCCAATTGGAAAAGCCCATGAGATAAATATCTAACTATAGTTAAAGTTAACTATGACTCATAAGGTGACTCATAAGGTGACTCATGGTTCAGATTTGGAAAGTCAAGCATAGTGGCTGAAAAGTAAGGCTTAATGGCTAAGCAAGTGGCTTATAAATGCAGCCACACCTTGGTCATCTTCATCACACAATTCCGGCTAGAGAAGAACACCATTGAAACATAACCATTCAAGCTTTCTCTCACTAGAAATCACTAGGAATTAGTCATATTTGGAACTTGCATTCTTCATGGAAGTTGTTCCAAATTGAAAGGAGATTAACATATGTTGGAATTGGCTATCAAGGAGCCATAGAGTGCAAACCGAGAGCCTCCAAAGATTCGGCCAAAAGGAGAACACTACAATTGGTATATTTTCTAATTTCCAATTTCATATATGTTAATGTATGAATGATTTCAAGTATGTTGATATATGTTTTAAGCATTGAAACATATTAAATCACCATGAAGAGGGTTAGGCCGAGAGTGATCAATGGGATATTGAAATACGTCAATTTGATTTTAAGACATAAATGGATTAGTACACATGCATTAATGTTAATGGTATAATTAGAATTAATCAAATTGATTAATTAATACATGTAAATTGTTGGCAATCAAGGTGTTTGATAAAATGCCTAAATGAACAATAGGATGATTGGTAATATTGCCTACCAAGTGTATGTGAAAATGCCTAAGTGAAAATGGCTAGGAAATAGGCATGTATGGCATGCCATGGTGGAAACCGAGAATGGCTAAGCTCTCGGCCAAGGCATGTGGCCGAGAGGCCCAATGGGCCAAGCCCAATATTTTTAGGCCCAATAGGGTGTGATGGGCCTAAGACAAGCCCAATAACAGTTGGTGGGCCCCACAAGCCCAATAGGCCCAGCAAAAGTAAATAGTAAAATGAAAATGGACTTAAGGCCTAGTTAGGCCCATTAAGGATTTTTAAGGCCCATTAAGGGAAATTAAACTGTATTAATGTGTAGTACAGTAGGAAAATGATAATTAACCTGAGGAATGGTTATTTATAGCTCCGGAGTTTACATCGAGAGCTGATCGGACTGCGGGATTTAGCAGCACCGAGGAAGTGAGGTCACTGGACGTGATCCGAGGTAAGGGACTTTTGCGAGTAGTTAGAGATACCTGCACGTATTTTCAACTGCTTCTGTATTCACTTAAAAACTCTGAGGGTCAGAGAAAGTGAATAATAATTACTGCGACCCGATAGTGGCAAATTACGATTTTGCCCCTAGTTAGTCAAAAAGTCAACTTTTGTGAGAAGTTGCAAAAAGCATGGAAAATACTATTGTGAGTGTTTAAATGCTATTAGCATGAAAATAAATAGATGGGCTAATGATTTTAAGGTTGATATGACTTAAGCACACTTTTAGTGCTGATTTTAATGTTTTATAAACAATCCCTTTTAAATAGCCATCTATCATATTATGTGAGAATGAATCGTGCTAGAGCATAGCTCGCACTGGGATTCATATGTTTTCCACATACATAGTGCTGGATTTTGATACGCACTAGATTTTCATGACATGCATGATAGAGTACTGGAGTTTTACTCGTACTCAGCTTTGAATGATATATGCATGACAGAGTGCTAGAGCGTGGCTCGTACTCGATTCTTCATGGTTTATACATGACATAGTACTGGGAGTGATTGCTCGTACTTGATTTTGATATTGTGCATAGCATAGTACTGGGAGCTATTGCTCGTACTTGATTTAATACATAAACTATGCATTGACCTAGTTGCTAGAGATTGCTCGCACTAGAGTTGAGTTTTATGATGTGAAACAGTGTTTGAGCAGAGTAACGACTGTGAGTCGCACTCAAAACGCACACTGTATGTGATATGTAATACATGTTGAAACCCATGCCTGAGACCTTGCGTGACTGTGTGTCATAGCTAGAGAGGATATCCGCATGAGGTTGGTATAGACATGGTATGATATTTCCACAGGCGCGAGGGCTAAGACCTCTATTAGGCACCCTGACTGTGATGTTGATAAGTTCCACGGGTGTGAGAGCTAAGTCCTATGGTAGGCACTCTGGCCGTGAGAACGGGTCCACGGGTGTACTTTGTACCGTGTCTGAGTGGCACGAGGTGTACGCTGTACCGTGTGTTGTTATGGAGTTGAGGAGGATATAGCTGGCGGTTGTGATGGACTGACCCCCCTCCCGTTACAGCGGTGATGCCCCGCACACCTAGTACTGTGTTGCTTGGGATCACATCGGATATGATCATAATCCAGGATACTATTTACATGTACCACAGAGTCTTACATGATATATCACCTTGGTTGATTTACTGATTTAAACTGCGGACAGACCTGAGGGATGGGTCGGACTCCGATTTGTGTTGTGAATCATTTGATGCCATATTTATATGTGATTTAAATATACATGGCATGATTTACATAAAGGCATGATTTATATATAAATGCATTGTGTTGCACTACATGCCTACTTTTGAGAAATAAAGCATGATTTCTGTACATGGGATTTATTCTGTACAAGTACATATATATTATATTTCAAGACATGCTTTTAAAGTGAGTTAAGGAAATAATGTTTTCAAGGCACAGCACTATTTTGAGTAGATAGTGTGGATATCTACTTGCTTGCCTGATTTCCTTACTGAGCACATTATGCTCACCCCCTTTTCTTTACATCTCTCTACAGAGCGTCAGTAGAGCGAGAGTTATCGCGGGAGAGTGTCCCAGAGTCCACTGCTAGTTCCTATCGTTTTGTCAGGTATACTTGTTATGTACAGTTGTGTATCTAAACATAGAAACAGCACAGTGATGTATACGTTATATATTATGGGGAATGTAATCGTATTAGATTTTATAAAATCTTACATGTATAATAAGAGCAACTACAGTCAGAATTAATATATTGACATGTATGTATGAGAATGGATATTATGGTAAGTGAAGACTTTGACATCGAATCACAGCCCAACCAGTGAAGAGAGGAAAGGTAAGTTAAAAATGCGAAAAATTTATTGTGGTATTTGGTAAAAGTCAAGGATTGAAACTGGGGTCCTGACAGGATGGTATCAGAGCAGAGGTTGGTCTGATGTGAGTCGGTGTTAGAAAGTAGGAAATTATACATCCCCATAGTACTGTGCTGTGTTTAGATATAACTGTGTATACCGGATAGGAGATGGACTAATTCATTATTATAAATGCAGGGACCCTGCCTATATGGCAAATACGCGTAGTGGTAGAGGTATGAGAGGTAGGGCTCGAGGTCGGGGAGAGAGACCCGAGGGACGAGCCTCTGCCGGACCATTACCTATGCATGAGACTGCAGGTGCTACTGAGGCACCCGATTGTGCTGAGACGCGCTTCACGAGATTAGAGCGTGGTCTCGAGACTATTATAGAGATACTGGCACAGACGATGCCAGGTAGGCAGAGACAGGAGGCAGGAGCTGCTACAGGAGAGGCAGTTGCCCCTGATACACCTACGCAGACAACTGATGCACAGAGGACAGTGGATACTCCTACACCCCCACCGATTTCGGGTGGTAGTGGATTAGGATATGGATGTGACTTGCATCGGTTGAGGGAGTTCCAGAAGCTTGGACCTCCATCTTTTCGAGGGGTCAAGAACCCCGTAGCTGCGGAGGAGTGGTTGGCATAGCTAGAGAAGCTTTATGGATACTTCGAGTGTACGACCTCGGAGATGGTCGCGTTTGCTGCGTTCCTACTGAAGGGAGCTGTAGAGCATTGGTGGAAGTCCACCCGACCTATATTGAGATCCCGACACACAGATATCACTTGGGATATATTTCGGGAAGCCTTTAGGAGGCAGTTTATTCCTGACACCGCACAGCGGAAGTTACATACAGAGTTTTTGAGACTCAACCAGGGGAGTTTATCGGTGGACGAGTATGAGACTCGATTCCTATCCCTAGGGAGATACGACCCGGATACTATGTACAGTGAGACCAGGAAGGTCCACAGGTTTATCGACGGGTTGAGACCGGTGCTACGGTCCAAGTTGGTTCCGCTGGACATAGTGACCTATGAGGAGGCAGTGCGCAGGGCGCAACTATGTGAGCAGGACTACGAGAGGAATGCTTTCGAGTTTGGTAAGTTTAGCCGTAGCCAAGACTTGCAGAAGAAGAGGCCGGCTAGAGATTTTAGTTATCGAGGGGGGAAGAAACCCTTCGATAAGAGATCACGGATAGAGGGGACACGAGATAGATATGCTAGATCTCCTGCTTATCCGACTGCAGCCCCAGCGAAGGGCATTATGATAGGAGGATCGAGACCTGCTGCAGATCAGTGCAGAAGATGCGACAGATTCCATGGAGATAGGTCGTGTTCACAGGGTGCTATAGTATGTTTCCGATGTGGGAAACAGGGGCATTTGGTTAGAGATTGCCCATTGTCGTATGCGACTGCACCACAGAGGGGCAGGGAGTTTGATAGAACCCCAGCTGGTACGTCTGCTCAGAGAGGTAGAGCCACGGCAGAGGAGAAGGGGAAACAAGTGATGGGTCAAGGGCGAGTACATGCTTTGGACCAGGGGACAGCTGATGCTTCATCGGATGTGATTCGAGGTAACATCCTGATTTATGATATTAAAGCATATGTTTTAATTGATCCTGGTGCCACGCATTCTTTTGTATCGCCTTCATTTGCATGTAAATTAGAGAGACATGTAGAGCGTAAACATTTATGTATGATGATGTTAATCAGTACGCCTATGGATAGTAGTCAAGTTGTAGAATATGTATATAATGACTGTAAGTTGAGAGTAGGGGATAAGGAGATGACAGCCAATCTAATATTACTAAGCATGAGTGACTTTGATATAATAATAGGAATGGATTGGCTATCTGCAAACCATGCTGTTTTAGACTGCTATGATAAGACAGTTATGTTTCCCAACCCTACTAGATATGTTGTAAAGTTTAATAAAGATAAATGAAAGGAATGGTTATGATTATTACATGACTTCTGATTTAGAAAACCTTCAACATATCAAGGTTTCATTGCGTACGTGGTAGATATGGATAAGGCACATCCGGAGTTGGCAGATATCACTGTGGTCAGTGAGTACCCAGATGTTTTCCCGGATGAATTGCCAGGGTTACCACCAGACAGAGAGATGGAGTTCTGTATAGATCTGGTACCTGGTACAGAGCCTATTTCGAGACCACCTTATCGCATGGCCTTAGTTGAGCTGGAGGAGCTCAAGAGACAGTTACAGGAGCTGTTGGATAGGGGTTTTGTACGACCGAGTGTTTCACCTTGGGGAGCACCGGTTTTGTTTGTGAGGAAGAAGGATGGGAGCCTCCGATTGTGTATAGACTACCAATTGTTGAACAAGGCCACCATCAAGAATAGGTACCCCCTTCCACGCATTGACGACTTGCTAGATCAGCTACAGGGAGCACAGGTCTTTTCCAAGATTGACCTAAGGTCTGGGTATCATCAGCTGAAGGTTCGGAGTGGAGATGTACCCAAGACAGCATTTCGTACCCGATATGGCCACTACGAGTTCTTAGTCATGCCATTCGGATTGACGAATGCTCCAGCTGCTTTCATGGCTTTGATGAACGATGTGTTCAAGCCATACTTGGACCAGTTTGTTATCGTCTTCATCGATGACATATTGGTGTATTCGAGATCCAAGGAGGAGCATGAGGAGCACCTCAGGATCGTGTTGCAGACGTTACGGGAGCATGAGTTATATGTTAAGCTCAGCAAGTGTGACTTTTGGTTGTCACAGATCTCGTTTTTGGGACATGTTATATCGAGAGATGGTGTATCAGTTGATCCATCTAAGATAGAGGCTGTAGTTCAGTGGGAACAGCCGAGGACAGTCACCGAGATCATGAGTTTTTTGGGTTTAGCTGGATACTATCGGAGATTCGTTGAGGGATTTTCGAAGTTGGCTGCTCCACTGAGACGTCTTACTCGGAAGAGTGCACCGTTCATATGGAACGAGGATTGTGAGAAGAGCTTTGAGGAGTTGAAGCGTCGATTGACCACCGCTCCGATTCTCACTATCCCTACCAGCTCAGGAGGATTTGCAGTATATACCGATGCTTCGCATCAGGGACTGGGCTGCGTATTGATGCAGGACGGGAAGGTAGTTGCTTACGGATCCAGACAGCTGAAGGATCATGAGAAGAACTATCCGACCCATGATTTGGAACTAGCAGCAGTAGTGTTTGCGTTGAAGGTATGGCGCCACTACTTATACGGCGAGAAGTTCCAGATATTTACCGACCACAAGAGCCTCAAGTATCTGTTCTCGCAGAAGGAGCTGAACATGAGACAGAGAAGATGGCTAGAGCTTCTGAAGGACTACGATTGTGAGATACTTTATCATCCGGGTAAGGCTAATGTTGTGGCCGATGCCTTGAGCAGGAAGAGCCTGGGGATGGTATCGTATATAATGGTTAGGGAGCATGATTTGCTAGAGCAGTTTGCCAGCCTCAGTTTGGGAGTCGTGCCTTCTGACATGGATATAGACTATGTGATAGCTAGTCTACGCTCGGAGCCGGACCTGTTGGACAGGATCAGAGTGGCTCAGCAGACTGATCCATTTTGTATGGATGTGAGTAGTCAGATACAGAAGGGCACCGTGACTGATTTTGGGTTGAGTTCTGATGGACTATTGAGGTTTAGAGGCAGATTGTGTGTTCCCGAGGATCCAGGACTTAGGAGATTGATATTGGCGGAAGCTCATTCGTCGAGGTATACGTTGCATCCGGGGAGTAACAAGATGTATCAGAACCTCCGGAGGGTATACTGGTGGTCGGGCATGAAGAGAGATGTGGCAGACTTTGTGGCAAAGTGTCTTGTATGTCAGCAGGTGAAGGTAGAGCATCAGAAACCTGCAGGATTGTTGCAGCCTCTACCTATACCGACATGGAAATGGGAGCACATCACCATGGATTTTGTGATGGGTTTACCGAGGACCCGCAGGAATCACGATGCTATATGGGTGATCATTGATAGACTGACGAAGTCAGCCCACTTCCTAGCTATGAGAGCTATCGATACTCTGAGTTCATTAGCAAAACTGTATGTATGCGAGGTAGTGAGGTTACACGGTGTACCAGTGAGCATAGTCTCTGATAGGGATTCCCGCTTCACATCCCACTTTTGGGGACATTTTCAGGAAGCCATGGGAACCCAGTTGAGTTTGAGCACCGCTTTCCATCCTCAGACAGATGGTCAGTCAGAGAGGACTGTACAGACTCTGGAGGACATGTTGAGAGCATGTGTGCTAGACTATCGAGGCTCCTGGGATGACCACCTGCCACTAGCCGAGTTCGCCTACAATAACAGTCATCATTCGAGTATCGGGATGGCACCGTATGAGGCTTTGTATGGCCGTAGATGTCGTTCCCCTATTGGATGAGAAGAAGTGGGTGACCGTAAGATTTTTGCTCCTGACTTGGTTACGCAAGCATCTGAGGACGTCCGATTGATAGTAGAGAGACTGAGGACAGCTCAGAGCAGACAGAAGAGTTACGCTGACAGGAGACGTAGGCCACTAGAGTTTGCAGTTGGTGAATCCGTGTTTTTGAGAGTTTCTGCTTCCAAGGGCATAGCGAGATTTGGGAAGAGAGGGAAACTAAATCCTCGCTACATTGGACCCTTTGAGATACTTGATCGAGTGGGAGATAAGGCATATAGGTTGGCATTGCCACTGGACTTATCAGGTGTCCACAACGTCTTCCACATATCAATGCTTCGGAAGTATCACCCGGATCCGTCACATGTGATTAGTTACGAGCCTTTGGAGCTCCGAGAGGACTTGTCATATGTAGAGAGACCGATTCGGATATTGGATAGGAAGGAGAAGGTATTGAGATCGAAGACCATCGGATTAGTGAAGATTCTCTGGCAGCATCATACTTCAGAGGAAGCTACTTGGGAGCTAGAGAGTCTGATGCGAGAGAAGTACCCTCACCTATTTGAGGACTGACTTGGTTCTAATTTGGAGGACCAAATTTTCTGAGTGGGGGAGGATTGTCAAACCCGGATTTTTTGTAGCTTATTTCCTTATGATTCCTATGTGTATGAACACTATGTAATTATGGTTGAATCATAAGAAGAGTATTTACTAGATTTAAAGTGTTAATGAAATGAATTAACACGCAAAAGCTACATAAAATGCCTAATGTGGATGATAAGTATCACAGGCTAAACCGAGTCATTCTAAATCATTCTGACTGAAAATAAGAACTAAAAATAAGAGGGCGTAGTGAGCACATGAAGGAAAGTCAGCTTGATTTAGACCCGAACATACAAAACAAGAATAAAAGCTAAAAAGGGTAAAATGGACCTTTTCGGCGAGAAAAGGAGTTTCGGGTGAAATTATCCACCGGGAGCGGTTGGAATATAAAGACGAGAATGTAAGACATGATATAAAACACTTTCAAAAATTTAAGAAAAAGTCAACTTAGTCAATGGTTAAGGAAAAAGTCAACTATAGTTAAGAAAGTGGACTTTTACCATAGTTGACTAATCAAGGTTAGAAATTAACCTAAGTGTGGAGAAAAATTTGGGGAAAAATATTCTTGGCCAGAATACAAGATAATCATCCCCGGAAGTAAGGAAAATTTAGTCGGAAGGATTCCAGAATAAATTTAATGGTTAAAAACGTAATGGGCCTAAGGTGAAAATTTTAAAGCCCATTAAGGTATACTAAAAGTATATCGAAATTTTTAGGTCCTTTAGACCGAATTGTTGGACCAATTGATCGGCCAAATTTTGAGACAATAAAAGGCCCGAGGTATAGTAAAAATTTCAGCCCGAAAGCCCATTAGGAAAGCCCAAACCGAGAAGCCCAATTGGAAAAGCCCATGAGATAAATATCTAACTATAGTTAAAGTTAACTATGACTCATAAGGTGACTCATAAGGTGACTCATGGTTCAGATTTGGAAAGTCAAGCATAGTGGC
This sequence comes from Firmiana major, assembly GCA_033439115.1. Lineage (NCBI taxonomy): Eukaryota > Viridiplantae > Streptophyta > Magnoliopsida > Malvales > Malvaceae > Firmiana > Firmiana major. Next base: position 28,096,923 of record CM065896.1, on the reverse strand, counting down.
TGAAAAGTAAGGCTTAATGGCTAAGTAAGTGGCTTATAAATGCAGCCACACCTTGGTCATCTTCATCACACAATTCCGGCTAGAGAAGAACACCATTGAAACATAACCATTCAAGCTTTCTCTCACTAGAAATCACTAGGAATTAGTCATATTTGGAACTTGCATTCTTCATGGAAGTTGTTCCAAATTGAAAGGAGATTAACATATGTTGGAATTGGCTATCAAGGAGCCATAGAGTGCAAACCGAGAGCCTCCAAAGATTCGGCCAAAAGGAGAACACTACAATTGGTATATTTTCTAATTTCCAATTTCATATATGTTAATGTATGAATGATTTCAAGTATGTTGATATATGTTTTAAGCATTGAAACATATTAAATCACCATGAAGAGGGTTAGGCCGAGAGTGATCAATGGGATATTGAAATACGTCAATTTGATTTTAAGACATAAATGGATTAGTACACATGTATTAATGTTAATGGTATAATTAGAATTAATCAAATTGATTAATTAATACATGTAAATTGTTGGCAATCAAGGTGTTTGATAAAATGCCTAAATGAACAATAGGATGATTGGTAATATTGCCTACCAAGTGTATGTGAAAATGCCTAAGTGAAAATGGCTAGGAAATAGGCATGGATGGCATGCCGTGGTGGAAACCGAGAATGGCTAAGCTCACGGCCAAGGCATGTGGCCGAGAGGCCCAATGGGCCAAGCCCAATATTTTTAGGCCCAATAGGGTGTGATGGGCCTAAGACAAGCCCAATAACAGTTGGTGGGCCCCACAAGCCCAATAGGCCCAACAAAAGTAAATAGTAAAATGAAAATGGACTTAAGGCCTAGTTAGGCCCATTAAGGATTTTTAAGGCCCATTAAGGGAAATTAAACTGTATTAATGTGTAATACAGTAGGAAAATGATAATTAACCTGAGGAATGGTTATTTACAGCTCCGGAGTTTACATCAAGAGCTGATCGGACTGCGAGATTTAGCAGCACCGAGGAAGTGAGGTCACTTGACGTGATCCGAGGTAAGGGACTTTTGCGAGTAGTTAGAGATACCTGCACGTATTTTCAACTGCTTCTGCATTCACTTAAAAACTCTGAGGGTCAGAGAAAGTGAATAATAATTACTACGACCCGATAGTGGCAAATTACGATTTTGCCCCTAGTTAGTCAAAAAGTCAACTTTTGTGAGAAGTTGCAAAAAGCATGAAAAATACTATTGTGAGTGTTTAAATGCTATTAGCATGAAAATAAATAGATGGGCTAATGATTTTAAGGTTGATATGACTTAAGCACACTTTTAGTGCTGATTTTAATGTTTTATAAACAATCCCTTTTAAATAGCCATCTATCATATTATGTGAGAATGAATCGTGCTAGAGCATAGCTCGCACTGGGATTCATATGTTTTCCACATACATAGTGCTGGATTTTGATACGCACTAGATTTTCATGACATGCATGATAGAGTACTGGAGTTTTACTCGTACTCAGCTTTGAATGATATATGCATGACAGAGTGCTAGAGCGTGGCTCGTACTCGATTCTTCATGGTTTATACATGACATAGTACTGGGAGCGATTGCTCGTACTTGATTTTGATATTGTGCATAGCATAGTACTGGGAGCTATTGCTCGTACTTGATTTAATACATAAACTATGCATTGACCTAGTTGCTAGAGATTGCTCGCACTAGAGTTGAGTTTTATGATGTGAAACAGTGTTTGAGCGGAGTAACGACTGTGAGTCGCACTCAAAACGCACACTGTATGTGATATGTAATACATGTTGAAACCCATGCCTGAGACCTTGCGTGACTGTGTGTCATAGCTAGAGAGGATATCCGCATGAGGTTGGTATAGACGTGGTATGATATTTCCACAGGCGCGAGGGCTAAGACCTCTATTAGGCACCCTGACTGTGATGTTGATAAGTTCCACGGGTGTGAGAGCTAAGTCCTATGGTAGGCACTCTGGCCGTGAGAACGGGTCCACGGGTGTACTTTGTACCGTGTCTGAGTGGCACGAGGTGTACGCTGTACCGTGTGTTGTTATGGAGTTGAGGAGGATATAGCTGGCAGTTGTGATGGACTGACCCCCCTCCCGTTACAGCGGTGATGCCCCGCACACCTAGTACTGTGTTGCTTGGGATCACATCGGATATGATCATAATCCAGGATACTATTTACATGTACCACAGAGTCTTACATGATATATCACCTTGGTTGATTTACTGATTTAAACTGCGAACAGACCTGAGGGATGGGTCGGACTCCGATTTGTGTTGTGAATCATTTGATGCCATATTTATATGTGATTTAAATATACATGGCATGATTTACATAAAGGCATGATTTATATATAAATGCATTGTGTTGTACTACATGCCTACTTTTGAGAAATAAAGCATGATTTCTGTACATGGGATTTATTCTGTACAAGTACATATATATTATATTTCAAGACATGCTTTTAAAGTGAGTTAAGGAAATAATGTTTTCAAGGCACAGCACTATTTTGAGTAGATAGTGTGGATATCTACTTGCTTGCCTGATTTCCTTACTGAGCGCGTTATGCTCACCCCCTTTTCTTTACATCTCTCTACAGAGCGTCAGTAGAGCGAGAGTTATCGCGGGAGAGTGCCCCAGAGTCCACTGCTAGTTCCTATCGTTTTGTCAGGTATACTTATTATGTACAGTTGTGTATCTAAGCATAGAAACAGCACAGTGATGTATACGTTATATATTATGGGGAATGTAATTGTATTAGATTTTATAAAATCTTACATGTATAATAAGAGCAACTACAGTCAGAATTAATATATTGACATGTATGTATGAGTATGGATATTATGGTAAGTGAAGACTCTGACATCGAATCACAGCCCAACCAGTGAAGAGAGGAAAGGTAAGTTAAAAATGCGAAAAATTTATTGCGGTATTTGGTAAAAGTCAAGGATTGAAACTGGGGTCCTGACATAAAGTTGGTTAAAGTTGCCGAGAAATTATTGGAAGATGATAAACTCATGATATGTGACTGTTTGATGTTGTAGGATGATTTTTAGTTAAGCAAGAATTGTTGAAATGATTTCTAGAGAGGGGTGTAGTTTCGGACAGCATATGTAGAGTAAGAAAGTTATGAATTTTGACCGTGTTGAATGTTGCAGACAGTTAAATTTATACCGAAAAACTTGGTTTATAGCTCAGTTAAGTGAAAAACTGTAAAAGTGTGATAATTTGACAATTGGCTTGTTATGAATGATTAAATGGAGTTTGAAATAAATGTTTAAGCTATTAGGCTGATAAGTTATAAATTTGATGGAAATAAACTAATAACATAGCTTAAATCGAGAATTTATCAGTAAAATCAAGAAAATAGGGAAAATGGGCGAAAAAGGGTCTGATTGACCCCATTTGAGTTTCAAATGAATATAAATATGAAGTAAAGATGAAATTGAGCATTAATTGATGGTTTTAAAATTGTTTTGGACAGCTCGAGATGTTGGCATGCGAAACGAGATGAACCCGACACCCGACGATTCAGGATTGCCTTAGCCTCATTTAGGTAAGGGATGCAATCGATTTCAATAACTAAGTTCCTTATTTACAAATAAACAATTGGTGGCATGTAAATGTTTTATGAAGTAAGCATAAACCTCGAGAAAGACCTATAGCCCGAGTTTTCTTACCCGAGTGCACGTTTTACTGTATTTGAGCTTGATTGCATGATTTTAAAGCATTACGGATAAAATATATATGTATGTGTGTATGAGATTTATGAATCAAAACTATTATGAATGCAAAACTATTTTCAGTGTATTAATGGTACGTTTTGAGACTGTAGGCTCAATAGCATGCGAGTCAGGGAAACCTGGGGGTCGATTGAGTGAGACCCAATGGGATTCTAGCCAACGGCCTGGGATCGGGCTAGACCTTGACCATGTTATGCATATCCTATGTGTCTGTCATGATGCTTTCCTTTATTTATATGAGATACCGTCTGGGTGGCGTTGAGATGATGCTGCATGAACCTTACCATGTCTATAGGTACTTGATTCCCTCTTCGGAGGATGCTCTCTTTCAAGGATGACTTGATTCCCTCTTCGGAGGATACCCTCTTTTAAGGATGGAGTGATGATTTCTTTCATGACAAGAATAGTAAATGCCTAGTCTCCATATTATTATGAGATATGATTTGATATGATAATGAGTTGATGTTTTGAGTATATATATACTCAGATGATTTTTTATCATGTAGTTTGAGGTGTAAATTGTACCATTATTCTACTAATGACTTGATTTATTGCTTCTTATTTTAAATGCACTCCCTACTGGGCTAGTTGAAGCTCACCCCCTTCTCCCTTCCTCTCAGATTTTTTACAGTAATTGCTAGTGCCTGTTGCATATGTGACATAGGCTGGTGTACGAGACTCTCCCTAGGCTATTTCTTGTAAACGTGTAAGGTATAATTCATTTTGTATCCAGACAAATTATGTAGTACAAATGTTTGTATATAAGTAAACATTTGGAATGTAATTAGGGTTGTACATGTATATAATTAGAAAGGTGAGTCGTAGCTACGAGATATAATGAAATTAGATATGGATATTTGGGAGTTCTTAAATGTCTTGGTAATAAAATGGACATAAAATCAACTAGTTGAGATTGTTATGTGAGTTTTGAAATTTGCAAGAGGATAGAGATATATATAAGGGGTTATGCTGCCAGATTTTCGTTAAAAGTGATATAAGTATAATTGAATATGAGGAGTTTAATAATGAAAAGATACGATATGACTGACATTGAGTAGGTATACACCTTGCGTAGTGTCACGACCTTATTCCGTGACTTACCAAGCAGCACTACAAATTTTTCGCTTTTTACTTACCTTTCTCTTCACTAACAGTGGGGCTGTGATTCGGCATTAATCGTCTCCCTCTCACTCATTTTATCATTCTTATTACATCATACATACATGTCATCATAAATATCTTTTGACTGTACGTACATATTTCTCATAAGTAAATTTATTTACATTAACATAATTACATCCCCAAATATTACAAACGTGTACATCACTGTGCTTATACATTGTTCAGATACAAAGTAGTATGCGATGTGTATACCTTTAGCTCTATGGGAAATGGCAGCGGACAAAAAGGAATGGTATACTTCAGCCGGACTCAATCTACTACGAATGATCTGTAGAGAGGGGGGAAATAAAGGGGGTGAGCAAATAGTGCGCTAAGTAAGGAAATCAGGCAAGCAAGTAGACGTCCACACTATCTACTGAAAATAATGTTTTGCCTTTCCTTCTCTCATCTCAAAAGCATGAATCAAAACGAATATAATAGTAGTACAAAATAAATCCCATGTACTTTAAATCATGCTGAGTTATCAAATATAGACATTCATGCAAAACAGTGCATATTAATAATTTCGAAATGCCTTTATAGAAATCATTGCCATTTACACATAAATCACAGTAAATATGGCAGTTCACAACACAACACAAATCGATTTTCGACCTATCTCTCTCAGGTCTAACCGTATCACGAAAACAAGTGATATATCATGCGAGACTCAATGGCTGAATGCAATACTCTCCTGGACTATGGCCATATCCTATAATGGTGAATTCCCAAGCAACACAGATCTCGATGTGCGGGTTATCACTGCTGTAATGGGAGGGGGGTCAGTCGATCACAACCGTCAGCTATAAACTCCTCAACTCCATAACTCCACCACACGGTACAGTGTACTCCATGCCACTCGCACGGTACATTGTACACTCGTGGACCTCTTCTCATGGTCAGGATGCCTGCCATAGGTCTTAGTCCTCACACCATGGAAATACATCATAGTCGGGGTGCTTGCCCTAAGTCTTAGTCCTCATACTATGGAAATCAATGCCACATCTCTAAATCCACGTGTGAACATCTCAACAGAGTGACACTCAGTCTACACGGAGGAAATCGTCACAGTTTTTCTAACATGTCTTATATATCACATAAATCCACAGTGCTCGTCTTGAGTGTGACTCACAATCAATACTCTGCCTCTTAAACACTGTGTATGCATCTCAAAATATCAAACACTAGTGCGAGTAACCTCTAGCACTAGGTTAATGCATAATTCGCTTTTCAAATCAAGTACGAGCTATCGCTCCAGTACTATATCATGTATAGATCATGAAAAGTCAAGTACGAGCATTGCTCCCAGTACTCTATCATGTAAAACTGAGTATGAGCAAAGCTCCCAATACTCTATATGCATCAATCACAAACTGAGTACGAGCTATGCTCCTAGTACTCTAACATGCACAAATCGCATTTAAAATCAAGCACGAGTATACACTCTAATGCTTTATGATGCATATCTCAAAATATAGTGCGAGTATCCTCTAGCACTTATGGTTTTCACATAAAACCTGATAGATGACTATTCAAATCCCATTTCACACAAGTAAATCAAATAAGTACTCAAATGTGATGTTTTCGCATAATTAGGAAAACATTAGCCATTCTATCTTGTAGCTCATGCATTTTGGGTCACAACATGGTTCTAAGGTATTTGCACCCTATTTTTGGATAAAGAACACTTATTCTCATTTATCTCTATCACAACAACATGTCTCTTTAAGGGAATTCATATAGAATATAATATCAAAATTCTATTAGAAATACGTGTAGCCATCTCTAGCTACTCACGAAATTCTCTTACCTCGGATCACGTCAAGTGACCTCTCTTCCTCGGTGTAACTCACTTTCGCAGTCCGAACAGCTTCCACGATGATTTTCGAAGCTGTTATAATTATTGGCGTTAGTATCTCTCTATATACTCATTTCATTTGCCAAATCTCAATTTAATACTTAAAACTCATAATTTTCTCCAAATATGGTAAGAAAGTCACATTTTCACATAACTATCTTTATTTCTCCTTATTTTCAATTTATGCATTTCATAATATTACCTTATAATCTTCCATACATGCATATTCCATCATTAAATCAATGTTAACACCATTTCCTCATCATTTCCTTATTTTCTCACTAATACTAGGTCATGGTGATTTTTCATGCTCCTTTCATTTCCAACATTTCATATCTATACCAATCAACTCATCAATACACTTAGTTTAACATATATTAACTTGGTGTATTAAATCTTACCTAACTGAGATTTCCTTCATTTTTTCACCAAAATGGTAAAATCCTCCTTGCTCTTGAAACCTTTGATCTCAATCTCTTGTTTCTAAGTATGTTGTTCTCCTCTCTGCTAAGAACAACTTTGCTCACTTATACCTCACTCAAAATTGAGCATAAACTGAAGTTTTCGAGCTTAGAAATGATAGGTTACACTTTTGCTCTTGAATGGAATAGTTTCTCTTGTGCAAACTGAAGTGCAGAAGTTCAGTATTTATAGAATTGTCTCTGTGAGATCGATCTGCTCTCCAATGAGATCGATCTGCCCTGCACTTTTTCCTCTCGAAACTGACCTTTCAGGCTTAATGAGATCGATATGCTCCTAGCATGAGATCGATATGCTCTTGCATGAGATCGATCTGTTGCAAGTCAGTAGCTTAAGGAAATCGATCTAGCTCTTTAAGGATTGATTCCTTCTTCACAGAATGCTTAGCAGATCGATCTGACCTATTCCATCGCTCAAATAAGAGCATTTTTGGCTCTTCCAGATCGATCTCTCATTCATATTTTCCAGATTTTACTGTAGTTTTTTGTAGTAAACACATACACCAAACTTCATTTATTTTGCTGCCATAGTCATTTTCTCATCCAATTACCTTTAAGGCTTGAAAATGACATCCATTCCTACTTTATATACATTAAGACTTGCATGAATTCATTGTATAACCATAGGTATACAAATTTACAACCAAATGGAGTATAACCATTTATGCAACTTATGCATACTTCATTCCATTTTACCACACTACTCATTTTCCATTCCACTCACATTCATCCTCTACGAAAGTCCATTTCTTATTATTCGTACATAACGAAACTTTTACGTACATCACAAACACATTATACAAGTGTGTACATTAATTCTATGGACTTTACATCATTTATGCTTCACATAGCATGTACATGTATATACTTATGAATTTGAGGGTTTTACACGTAGAAATTGAATTATAAGATAATATTTTAAATTAGCCTTAAATTTTAAAACACAGTAGGTGTAAGGCCCGTATTTTCATATGTATCCCTATGTATACACTTGTTCATGCAATATGAATCATAAGAGTTGTAAGGTCCGTAAATTTGATGTACACACTTGTTATGTGAGTTCGTGATATACACACAAGTTTCATTATGTATGAATTATAAGAAATGAACCTTTTTAAGTGATAAATGTGGAATGAATGCAAAATGAGTAGTGAAGTAAATTGATATGAAGTTAGCCTTGAGAATCTGGGAAACATTTCAGCTAAGTATGTTGCAGAGCAAGGGGAGATCAATCCCTCCTTCAAGCCAGATCGATCTCGGTATGCTTCTGCCAAGCAAGGATCGATCTTATCCTCAAGCAAATCGATCTCATTATGTCTTGGCCAGAAGAAGATTGATCTCACCCCTTTGACAAATGGATCTCTAAAGCTTTCTGCCTGGCCAAGATCGATCCTATCCCTTAAAGCAAATCAATCTCCAAGGCTATAATCGTGTAATTGGGGCAAGAGAAGATCAATCTCTACCCTAGGAGATCGATCTCACAAGGTGAATTCTATATAAAGGAGCCTGACATTTAGCTTCTTCCCTAGAAAACATCAAACCTTCCATTTTTGAAGGTAAAGTAACATAGTTTATCTCTCTAAAGTGTCAACACTTTCCATTATTGGAGAAAAGTTCATTTCAGCAAAGTTGTTCCTAAATAGAAGGAGAACAACATATTTGAAAACGAGAGGGTGAATCGTTGGATTTAAGGAGAAAAGGAGTTTTCCCCCAAAGTTGCCAAAAAGGAGAAACGTTGAGATAGGTAAGATTTCAATATAGTAACTTCTATTATATTAATCTAGATGTTTTGACGAGTTGATTGGTGTATGTATTGATGGTTGAAACATCCATGAACATGCTTAATCTTCCATGACCTACAAATGGCTTAGTGTGAGAAATTAGCTTAGGCATGGGATTGATAATGAATTAAGCATGAATTGATGTTAATGAACATGTTTATATGATTGTAAGATAGTTTGGTGAAGTCCATATGCTATAAACAATAATGGTTGAAAATAAGCATACGAGGTATAAAATGAAACTAAGGCATTATAGGATAAATGCCGATTTAATTTGAATTAGTAGTGATTCTCGAGAAATAAATCGTATAAACAAAGTGGACGTAAGAGAGAATCATGTCCAATAAGATGTAAATGGTCAATGCATTGATTTGAATATCATGTAAGTGAAATGAAGTATATGAAAGTATACTGATGTGTGTAGTACACAATTTCAGCTTCAGATGATATAATTGGAGTCGATAGGACAAGATCACGAGAAGTGGAAATCGAAGGAAAGTGATTCAAGCGTGATTCGAGGTAAGGGATTTATGTGAGCTATTAGTGTGACAGCCCGGAAGCTCGAAAAATATGGCTAATTTAAAATTTTTCTTAAATTAAAACTAGCAACTCTGGGTGCATTCCTATACAGTATCATTTAATCAACTACGTCAAAGCTAGTCACTATACACAGGATCATACTTAATGAAATCAATTACCTAATATCCCGAAAAGAATCAACCCATAAGTCTCAAATCATTTCTTTCATATCAACCTAATTACATCCCAAAATACATATCACAAATGTCTGTATTACATCATTGTCTGGAAACAAAATGAACTAAATTATACCTTATGCATGTTCAAGTGATAGCTTGGGGAGATCTTGTCCACCAGCCTATATCACGTATGCGACAGGCTCTATCTCGTTTACTTCAACTAATCTGGAGGGGGGAGGAAAAAGGGTGAGCTCTCAAAACGCTCTGTAAGGAGGATAAGGGAAGTTATAAAATCATCATCACAAACACAATATGATGGAAATAATGGGCATGCAATTCATTATAGAAATAACTATATAAAACAATGGCATCAGCATAATTCACGTGATAAAATCACAAATCACATTATAGCAAATCTCATTGCTTGATATAACTCACAGTAGTAAAATCACATAATCATCAAATAAATCGAGACTAGGAATTTATAAAACTCATATGAAATCAATGTCACGGTACATCACAACGATTGAATTCGTCCCCTAGGTGGACATCCCTAATCGAGGGATTTCGTCAACAATAATACACATACATGGCCATGTTTCGCTGTAGACTTGATCAGAGTCATACAGCCATCGGTCTTACATGTTATCAAAGCACAGCCCGGCCTTACATCCTATCAAAACAAAGCCACCCATCGCTACCAGAGCGGGCTCATCTCACGTTACTAGAACGGAGGAAATCAGTCTTACATGATACTAGAGCACGACCCGACCTTACATGCTACCAGAGGAAAGCCCGATGTGCATCTCGTGACAAGCCATAGTCTCAGTAAAAATCGTTTTGCCTTCACGTAGAGCTCTTAATGGTTATCACAAAATCCATTTCAGTTATAACACATTGTATACACATTTACACAAAACTCATCAAAATCGAGCTCAAACTGGTAAAACACTCATGCAGTAAAACACATGCCATTGTTGTATATAAATCGTTTTACCTTCAGGTAGAGCTCATAGTGGTTATCACAAAAACCCATTTTGGTTATAAACCATATGTGTTCACAATTACACAAATCACATTAAAAATTGAGCTCAAATCGGTAAAACACTCACACATTCATCAACACATCAAATCATCTCATTTCTCATAAACATCCTCATTTCATTAAACCTTTTTCATGCTATTAAAATGTTTTTAGTCATTCGAAAACTCATAAGCACAAATGGTTTATTTCCCTTACCTCTTGCACCTTGAATGGTACAATATCCTATCGTTCTTGAACTAGCCTCGTTTTCGCGTTGGATTCTCGAGCTATCCACACACATCATTAACCCATCAATATACATCATTTTCAATTTACATCTCTTTCTCTTACTCATTCTAACTCAACATTGTCTCAAAACACTTTCTACATATTTATCGACATTTTAGTTAACTCATAACCATCATAAGACATCCACATCAAATCTTCTCACTAAACCCATTTGTTGGTTCCATCATGCCTTAAACATTTCTAACTAAATATATGTATAAATGCATTTATTCACCAATATACCCAACAATAATGCTTAAAACAAAGGTCTTGTGAACTCATCTAGCTTATTTCCTCTTAACCAAGTTGTAGAGTGCTTGTCTCTTCTGTTTGCTCAAGCCCACCTTTGATTTTCTAATATGTTGTTCTCCTTACCAAGAGGAACAACTTTGTCTCTTACCCCTTTGTCTAATTTTGTTTAGAATATGGTGAATCTTAGAGAGAGAAAGCTTGGTTTGGGTGAAAATGGTGAAGGTTTAGGTTTTGGAGGTGAGAGGGGTTGAATTTAAGAGAAAATCCTGTGGTCTTTATATAGACAAGGCTTATGAGATCGATCTGGTACTGAAGGAGATTAATCTCTGCTTCATTTCAACTGCTCCGTCTACTCCATTAACAACTACAAGATCGATCTGGTCGAGGTAGAGATCGATCTGTTCTTCTAAGAGGAGATCAATTTGGCATTGAATTAGGGATTAATCTCTTTAAGGCCGAGAGTTAAGGAGATCGATCTGGCTAAGGGAGGAGATCGATCTGCTCCAACCCGAAAGCTAAGGAAATCGATCTGCTTGCATTAAGGATCGATCTCTTCATTTACAGAATGCTTAGAAAATCGATCTGGCCTCATTTGAGATCGATCTGCCATATTCCATTGCTCAAATAAGAGCATTTTTGACTCTTCCAGATCGATCTTTCCTTCAATAAGATCGATCTGGCATTCATATTTTTCAGATTTTGCTGTCATTTTCTACAGTAACTCACACAAAACATCCTTAATTTGCTGCCAGAGTCATTTTCTCATCCAACCACCTTTAAGACTTGAAAATGACATCCATTCGTACTTTATACATAATGAAACTTATAAGTACATCAATATATCATAATTACATTCACCAATTTACAATTCTCACTTAGCAAATCTCATAAAATTTACAGTTCTCACATCATCCCCACCTTAAGGGAATTTGGTCCTTCAAATTCAACTTGACCCATTAAATAGCTGAGGGTACTTCTCCTTCATAAGGCTCTCAAGTTCCCAAGTTGCTTCTTCCATTGAGTGATGTTTCCAAAGAACCTTAACCAATGGAATCCTTTTCGTTTGAAGTACCTTTTCCTTCCTGTTAAGTATTCGGATGGGTTCTTCCACATAACTCATATCCCCTTGAATATCCAATGCTTCATACTCAATGACATGAGAGGGGACCGATAGGCAACTTCTCCTACTCTCTCCAAAATCTTAAATGGTCCTATGTATCGTGGACACAATTTTCCTTTCTTCCTGAAGTGTATGATACCCTAACTTGGAGATATCTTAAGGAACACCGAATCTCCAACTTGAAACTCAATTAGTCGTCTACGTACATCTGTGTAACTCTTTTGTCGACTCTGAGTAGCCCGTAATCTATCACAAATGATTTTCACATTCTGAACTGCCTGTTCAACTAGTTCAAGAGCAATTACTTTCCTGTCACCCACTTCTTCCCACATTACAGGGGATCTACACCTCCTACCATATAGAGCCTCATAAGGTGCCATACTAATACTCCCATGATAGCTATTGTTGTATGCAAACTCGGCAAGGGGTAGGTGATCATCCCATGATCCCTTAAAGTCCATCGTACACTCCCTCAACATGTCTTCAAGATCTGTATAGTCTGCTCGGACTGACCATCAGTCTGAGGATGATAAGAGGTACTAAAACTCAACAAAGATCCCATGGCTTCCTGAAAATGGGTCCAAAACCTGGAGGTGAACAGAGAATCTCTATCAGAGGTAACACTCACTAAAGCCCCATGTAGTCTAGCTATCTCTCTAACATATAGCTTGGCTAATGTACTCAATATATTTGTGCTCTTGATGGTATGGAAGTGGGCACTCTTCGTTAATCTATCAACTATCACTCATATTGCATCATAACCTCGTCGGGTCCTCGATAATCCCATGATAAAGTCCATGGTGATATGCTCCCATTTCCATATAGGCATAGGCAAAGGCTTAAGCAATCCTCTGGGCTTCTGGTGCTTAGCTTTCACTTATTGGCATACCAAACATTTAGCCACACATTCTGCCACATCTCACTTCATACCACGCCACCAATACACCCTTCTTAAATCTTGGTATATCTTGGTACTTCTCGGGTGCATGGTGTATCACTAGCAGTGAGACTCTCTCAATATTTGTTGCTTCAGGGTATCATCGTTCAGAACACAAATTCGACCCTTAAACCTCAATAAGCATTGTCACTAATCATGAAATCTGACTTCGAGGTCTATTCAGCTTGGCTAACCATATCCAACAGCTTCTGATCATTTCTCTGCCTTGCTCTAATCTGATCTATAATACTGGGCTCTATCCACAGGCTAGCCATAAATTCGACCTCTACTTCCTTAACTCTGATCCTGAGTCCAGTGAACTATTCTAATAAATCCCATTCTTTGATTATCATAGCAGATATCATACTCTTCCTACTCAAGGCATCAGCCACTACGTTCGCCTTCCCCGGATGATAGAGCATCTCGCAATCATAATCTGTAAGGAGTTCCATCCATCTCCTTTGTTTCATATTTAACTCCTTCTGATCAAATACATATCTCAGGCTTTTGTGATCAGTAAATATTTGGAACCTTTCTCCATATAAGTAATGTCGCCAAATCTTCAATGCAAACACCACTGCGGCTAATTCCAAATCATATGTGGCGTAGTTTCGCTCATGATCTTTCAGCTGTTGCGAACCATAAGTGACTACTCTTCCATGTTGCATGAGCACACATCCCAATCCTTGTTGAGAGGCATCACTGTACATTGCAAAGCCTTCAGGTCCATTTGAGATAGTTAACACAGGTGCCGTCATTAATCTCTTCTTTAATTCTTGGAAACTCTGCTTATTCTTCTCAGACCATACAAAAGGAGTCTCCTTATGTGTGAGTTTGGTCAAGGGAGCGACAATCGTAGAAAATCCTTCAATAAACCTTCTGTAATATCCAGCAAGTCCTAGAAAACTCTAAATCTCTGTAACTGTCCTCGGTCTCTTCCAATTAAGTACAGCTTCTATCTTAGACAGATCAACTGACACCTCGTCTTTAGATACAATATGACTAAGAAAAGGTATTTGGTCTAGCCAAAACTCACTCTTATTAATCCTTCCATAAAGCTGCTTATCTCTGAGTACTTGTAGCACAATCCTTAAATGTTGTGCATGTTCATCATGAGACCGAGAATACACAAAGATGTCATCAATGAAGACTATCACAAACTGATCTAGATAGTCTCTAAATACCTCATTCATTAAGCTCATAAAAGCAGCAGGGGCATTTGTCAAACCAAAGGGCATCACTAAGAACTCATAGTGGCCATATCTAGTTTTGAAGGTCGTCTTTGGAATATCCTCTTCCCGATTCTTAACTGGTGATAACCCGATCTTAGATCAATCTTAGAAAAGATAGAAGCCCCTCTTAGCTGATCAAATAAATCATCTATTCTTGGCAGGGGGTATTTATTCTTCACCGTAGCCATGTTTAGCAATCTGTAGTCTATGCATAGTCTTAGGCTACCATCCTTCTTCTTTACAAACAACACTGGAGCTCCCCATGGTGACACACTAGGTCTAATAAAACCCTGGTCAAGCAGTTCTTGCAACAGTTTCTTTAACTCTTCCAATTCGATGAATGCCATCCTGTAGGGAGGTTTGGATATCAGCTGAGTATCTGGCACTAAATCGATATTGAACTCCAGCTCTCTCTTTGGTGGTAAGCCAGATAATTCATTTGGGAATACATCCAGAAACTCACATACTACTGGTATGTCCTTTATCCTCGGATGTTCTCGACTCATATCAGAGATGAGTGCAATGTAACCTTCATATCAATAATTCAATCAGTATTTATAAAGATATAATCATCTCTTAAGTTTTCATAATAAACTTCACACATTTTTATTCTTTAATCATTCAAACATACACTAAACTTTTCAGGTAGGGAGAAGGTTACAGTCTTAGTGTAGTAGTCTAGACTCAGATGATTGGCCACTAGCCAATCCATCCCCAAAATCACATCAAAACCACACATGTTTAATAACATTAGATCGGCTAACATCACCCTATCTCCCACCTTGATCTCACAACTCCTACACACCATATCAGTCCTCTAGGACTCACGCATATTTACATGTAGAATATAATCTAAGGATTCATACTTCAACTCAATTTACATGCAAATTGTATATCAATAAAAGAACGCATGGATCCTGAATCAAATAACACATGAGCCTGATGATTATAGACAAGAAGTGTACCTCGTATGGTCTCAGACGAAGTGTCTACAGTCTCCTTATCCAAGGCAAACACACGTCTCTCTGTGATAAACTTTTTACCTTTATCAGCAGCTGAAGCCCATCTCTGGGAACTGACCTCTGTGGCTGCTGTCTAGGAGGCTTTGGAGAATGTGGCTTCTGTGGTTGCGGGCAAAGCCTCACTCTGTGTAAGACCCGATTTTTATTCAAAACACGAAATGAAAAATGCAAAAGGATTGAAATGGTATTCCCGAACACGTTGAAGGGTAAAACGATCAAAAGGCCGAAATTCAGTATTAATCGTGACATGAAAATTTAATTAAAAATATGGGATTGAGAAATCTTGATCAATAACGAAGAAATAATAAAATGTTGGGTTAAATTGATCAAGATATGAATTTATTGGAATTAATAAAAAATTTTACATCGGGAAATTATCCTGAAAATAATCGAAAAATATACCAAAAAAATGAAATAATACCGAGAAATTCATTTATTGATTAAATGAATTAAATATAATTTTTTTAAATATTTTGGCAAAAATAATACTATATAATTGATTAAAAAAAAAAGAGAATTGCAGGATCACGATTCTGAAAGGAAAAGAAACAGAAAACGAAGCCGAACCGAGGGAGCCCTTTCCCTCACCGGCGATTGGCAGTGACCCCAGGCGAGGGTCGACGAAGGAAGCCGACCCCGTGAGGACCACCAGCCACCGAAACACGCACCCCCACCCACCAAAAATCGTATCAACGGTGAAGGGAGAGAGAATCGAGAAGAGAAAGGGAGAAATTCGACGACCAGCACTGATTCGACCATGGCCACCACCAAGTGAGCGTTCTTCAGGCGGAGAGCGATCGATCGGTGGCAGCATCGACTAGGGAGATGACGGCTAGCCCCAGCAACGACAAGAAAGAGAACCAACACCGACGGCAGATAGGAGAAGAGCCGGATCGACCATTTTTCGGCCACCTCGGACGAAATCGACCCCAGATCCGAGCTTCGAACGATCCCGTGGAGCCTCTGGTGACAGAAGCAGGTGAAGAATCGATCGGTGAAGCCCTAAATCGACCGAACTAGACTGAACCGATTGAACCGGATCGATCTAAACCGGGTTGAACCAGACCGAACCGATTCAGCCAAGAAAGAGAGGAAAAAGGGAGAAAAAGGAAGAAAAATGAAAAAGGGGAAGAATTTTTAGGGATACATCGGACTTCGGGTAAGTCGATAAGAGGTCAAAAGTGATCGATTTGATTTTTGAGAAATTTATTTAAATTATATTTAATTAGAAATTTACCTGGAATTAAATATAAAACTGTGCAGTTCAACGATAAATCGTGTACGTGAGCCTGGTCGAACTTCGATTTACGAACCATCACATAATCTCGAGTAAGTAAAGCTCATTTACGATAGTTTATGCAATTATTCACGTATTAAAGATTTATTTTATGAATTTCGAATTTAATTTCGCATTTAGTGAATTATATTGGGATTTTTGAATTAATTGTCGTAAATGATATACAGGCTGTCCAAAGAGTTGGGAACGAAGCCCAATGGGTATTGAGAGCCCAATAGACCCGAAGAAGGGATTTAATAAGTGGAAACAGGCTGAAAATGGGTCGAGACCCATTAAGATGCAATAGGGCCCAATGTTGTAAAACGGGCCCAATGTTTTAGATTCGATCAGTATAAGTGAAATACTGATAAGTATATTAGAACTGCCCCAAATACGTGGTTATATGCAGCTCTGTAGACTTGGTTGCAGCGAATTTGGATTGAGAGACCTGGTATCATCGAGACGGGATAAACTTGCACGTGATTCTAGGTAAGAAAATTTTATAGATTGCTAGAGGTAGCTTTACACAATTTCAAATTCATTTGCAGTCTCTTAAATTGTCTGAAGGGTCTAAATTTTAGAAAAACATTTTGGTGCCCTGGATGGGTAAATGACCAAAATACCCCTGTGAAGGGTAAAATTTCCAAATTTTGGAAAAGTTGGGAGGAGCAAGAACAAGAGGTTCTTGCTCGTTCTTGAGGTGTTTTGACATGTGCATGAGTAGGCTGGCTAACTTTTAAATAAAAATGCACAACATTGCATATTTTCAACAATGTGATTCGGTTGGATATTGTTTTGAGATAACAAAGCTGCCTATATGATTTTATAGAAATGTGACGTGCTAGAGCTAAGCTCGCACGAGTTTTTTATTTGTGTCATGCATGCGTTAGTGCTGGAGCAAGAGCTCACACTAGAGTTTTACATGCATTGGTGCTAGAGCCTAGCCTGCACCAGATTTTAACATGATTTTTGTGATAGGGTGCTGGAGTCTAACTCGCACCAGATTTTCATATGATTTTCGTGACAGGGTGTTGAGTCTAACTCACACTAGATTTTCACTTGATTGTTATGATAGAGTACTGGAGCCTAGCTCGCACTAGTTTTACATGATTTTCACAGAGTGTTGGAGCTTAGCTCGCACTATTCTTATGAGATTTTATGAAACAAGTGCTGGAGCTTTGCTCGCACGAGATTTTTCTTGATTTTATGAGAGTGCTAGAGCATCGCTCGCACTGATTTTATGAGACATGCGATGAGCGGTGCTTGGAGCGTCGGGTAGACTGTGTGTCACGCCGATTAAATATGTTCGCACGTGTGCTTTGAGACAGGCACGATTGTGGATATGAGATATGGGTCCAGGAGTAGTTGTACCGTGCAAGTAGCATGGAGTACGCTGTACCGTGCTGGGATTGATTATGTGGCATCTTCGGATCCGTGGCATCTTCGAATGTGAGTGGTATCTTCAGATACGAGTGATCAGACAGGGCCGACGGGATGGACTGACCCAATCGTGGTGAGACCTTGTACACTAGGATCCGTGTAGCAGTGGGATCACAAGGACATATGGCCATCGTCCTAGTTATTTGCCCGAGATATATATATCTATTGCCTAGTCTCGTATGTTGATGACTTTGAGAAACACATATTGTGGATTTTTGAGTGAGTCTGGATCACCCGAGGGAGGGGTTGGATCCTGACTGAGATATGATTTTGATGAGAATAAAATTGGGTTTTAAACTGAACTTGCATGATGTTATTTCCATGCTATTTAAACCCATGAGTGATGTAAACTGGTTTTACATGACCTTCATTGTATCGCATATTTCTATTACTTGAAAAGCATTTGATTTCATGGTGTTGTGTCAGTCAGGAACACCCGAGGGATGAGCTGAGTCCTGGCTTTATTGTGAAATTTTAATGAGAATGAAATGATTTAAAAGAGTTGCATGTTGAATTGTCCATGCTATTTGAAATCCACATGCTAACTTGTTTTACATGACATCATGAATTATCACATCTGTTTTGAATGTGTGGAGAAAGGGTGGTTTATGCATGGCACAACATTCATGTAGGTAGTATGGTTACCTACTTGTTTGTAGGATTGCCTTACTGAGCTTGATGTGCTCACCCCTTTCATTTTCTCACACAGATCATCTTCAGTAGACTTTGAGGCGACGGAGTACTGCATTCCTGATATCCGCTGCTGCCCATCATTTTGAGGTATATACACATGTAAATATTGTATCTAAATAAGAATAGCACAGTAACATGTTTGTAAGTAACTTTCGGGGATGTATAGACACTGTAAACACTTGTAAATGAATGAGAAAGAATTAGTGAAAAATACATGTGTTTATCTTTCGTTTAATAAGAAATTAAGTTATATGATGATTGAATGGTAGGACTTGCATTGATGCACAGCCCAATTGTTAGCGGAGTGTGGTCCGATCAGAGGATAGGTAAGTATGAAAGAAAAATGAAAAATTTACTCTGATTTTTGGACCGTGACACTCTGTAACCCATGTCCTCGCATTTGTAGCATCCCTGTATAATTCTAGGATAGCTTCCCTTAAGTGATTTGCCACAATCTCTGCAGACTCTACCCTCTGGTCTAGCCCCTCGAAGGGTCTCCTTAGTAATGGGAGGAATCCTAGGTCTATCAATTCTTCGCCTCGGTCCCTCGAACCGTCTCTTCTTAAAAGAACCCCTCTGAAGGTCTATGTGAGAAGTCATGGTTCGCTTACTCTTATCTCTGGTTAAGATTCTGGACTCAGTCCGAGATTGTACGAACTCTAGTCCCCTCTCCACTTCTTGTGCTCGTCTCAGAGTATCCTTGAACTTGGTGATACAGAACCCAATCAACCGGTCTCTAATGATGGGTCTCAATCCATATACAAATCGCTCTGTAAGGAGCTTTAAGAGTCTCTGGGTCATATTTAAGTAGAGTGGTGAATCGACTCTCATAATCATCAACTGTCATATTGCCCTGAGTCAATTTTAGGAATTTAGCTTGCTTCCTCCTTTGGGCAGCTCTTGACACATACTGGGTTCTAAATGCCGATTGAAACATCTCCCAACTAATCACCTCATGGCTAGTCGCCAATATACTCTGAGTAGTGATCCACCAATCTCGGGCTTATCCTTTTAACATATAGGCACCCATAATGACCCTCTCAACATCGATGCATCCCAAATAGTAACAACTCTGTCAGGCACTCCTCAGCCTCTGCGGGATCTTTCACCCCTCTAAAAGTCGATGGGTTCATCTTCAGAATGTCCCTCAATCGACCCTTTTCTCTGTCATCAAGTTGGGTTTATATCATAGGCTATGTGGTGGGAGGCACCAGATCAGTCTGTGGTGGGGGTAGGGGTGGTCCTTGTGGTGGTGGAGAAGTCGACACAGGTGTAGTGCCCGAGGTATTAGCCCCAAAATGTTGTGTGAATAGCACTGCCATCTGCTCGAATCCTTGACGCACATCGTACTCTAGGTGATTCATTCGAGAGTTAGGGCTCTCCGGCTGCAGTTCAGGTGGAAGAGGTGGTTGTGCCTGCCTCCCTGAACGTCCTCTTCTCCCCCTCATATTCTATCTCTTACGCCCCTGCGCGTATTCGTTAAACATCGATCATAATTTTACTCGTTAAATTCAATTCATCACCATACAATACAGACACTTGGGATGTAATCTATTTCTAATTTACCGACACTGACAGTACTAGACACCCTTTGCTCTGATATCAAGAAAATCTCTGACAGCCCAAAAGTGCGAAAAATATGGCTAATTTAAAATTTTTCTTAAATTAAAGCTAGCAACTCTGGGTGTATTCCTGTACAGTATCATTTAATTAACTACGTCAAAGCTAGTCATTATACCCAAGATCATACTTAATGAAATCAATTACCTAATATCCTGAAAAGAATCAACCCATAAGTCTCAAATCCTTTCTTTCATATCAACCTAATTACATCCCAAAATACATATCACAAATGTCTGTATTACATCATTGTCTGGATACAAAATGAACTGAATTATACCTTATGCGTGTACAATCGATAGCTTGGGGAGATCTTGTCCACCAGCCTATATCACGTACGTGGCAGGCTCTATCTCGTTTACTTCAAGTAATCTGGAGGGGGGAGGAAAAAGGGTAAGCTCTTAAAACGCTCAGTAAGGAGGATAAGGGAAGTTATAAAATCATTATCACAAACACAATATGATGGAAATAATGAGCATGCAATTCGTTATAGAAATAACTGTATAAAACAATGGCATCAGCACAATTCACGTGATCAAATCACAAATCACAAATCACATTATAGCAAATCTCATTATGTGATATAACTCACAGTAGTAAAATCACATAATCATCAAATAAATCGAGACTAGGCATTTATAAAACTCATATGAAATCAACGTCACGACACATCACAAAGATTGAATTCATCCCCTAGGCGGACATCCCCAACGAGGGATTTCGTCGACAATAGTGCACATACATGGCCATGATTCGTTGTAGACTTGATCAGTGTCATACAACCGTCGATCTTACATGATATCAAAGCACGGCCCGGCCTTACATGCTATCAAAGCAAAGCCACCCATCGTTATCGGAGCAGGGTCATCTCATGTTACTAGAACGAAGGAAATCGATCTTACATGCTACTAGAGCACAGCCTGGCCTTACATGCTACCAGAGCACAACCCGACCTTACATGCTACCAGAGCAAAGCCCGATGTGCATCTCATGACAAGCCATAGTCTCAATAAAAATCGTTTTGCCTTCACGTAGAGCTCTTAGTGGTTATCACAAAACCCATTTCGGTTATAACACATTGTATCCACATTTACACAAAACTCATCAAAATCGAGCTCAAACCTACAAAACATTCACGCAGTAAAAACATGCCATTGTTGTATAAAAATCGTTTTACCTTCACGTAGAGCTAATGGTGGTTATCACAAAAACCCATTTTGGTTATAAACCATATGTGTTCACAATTACACAAATCACATAAAAAATCGAGCTCAAACTAGTAAAACACTCACACATTCATCAACACATCAAATCATCTCATTTCTCATAAACATGCTCATTTCATTAAACCTCTTTCATGCTATTAAAATGTTTTCATTCATTTAAAAACTCACAAGCACAAATGGTTTATTTCCCTTACCTCTTGCACCTTGAGTGGTATAATATCCTCGGGTTCTCAGATTAGCCTTGTTTCCCGCGTCGGATTATCGAGCTGTCTATACACATCATTAACCCATCAATATACATCATTTTCAATTTACATCTCTTTCTCTTACTCATTTTAACTCAACATTGTCTCAAAACTCTTTCTACATCTTTATCAACATTTTAGTTAACTCATAACCATCA
This sequence comes from Firmiana major, assembly GCA_033439115.1. Lineage (NCBI taxonomy): Eukaryota > Viridiplantae > Streptophyta > Magnoliopsida > Malvales > Malvaceae > Firmiana > Firmiana major. The sequence continues at coordinate 28,074,653 of CM065896.1, read as the reverse complement.
CAAGACATCCACATCAAATCTTCTCACTAAACCCATTTGTTGGTTCCATTATGCCTTAAACATTTCTAACCAAATATATGTATAAATGCATTTATTCACCAATATACCCAACAATAATGCTGAAAACAAAGGTCTTGTGAACTCACCTAGCTTATCTCCTTTTAACCAAGTTGTAGAGTGCTTGTCTCTTCTATTTGCTCAAGCCCACCTTTGATTTTCTAATATGTTGTTCTCCTTACCAAGAGGAACAACTTTGTCTCTTGCCCCTTTGTCTAATTTTATTTAGAATAGGGTGAATCTTAGAGAGAGAAAGCTTGGTTTGGGTGAAAATGGTGAAGGTTTAGGTTTTGGAGGTGAGAGAGCTCAGTTTCAGGCGAAAATCCCGTGGTCCTTTTATAGACAGGGCTTATGAGATTGATTTGGTACTGAAGGAGATCGATCTATGCTTCATTTCAACTGCTCCATTAACAACTACAAGATCAATCTAGTCGAGGTGGAGATCGATCTTTGCTTCTAAGAGGAGATTGATTTAGCATTGAATTAGGGATCGATCTCTTCTAGGTCGAGAGTTAAGGAGATCGATCTGGCTAAGGGAGGAGATCGATCTGCTCCAACCCGAGAGCTAAGGAAATCGATATGCTTGCATTAAGGATCGATCTATTCATTTACAAAACGCTTAGCAGATCGATCTGGCGCCATTGAAAATTGATTAACCCTATTCCATTGCTCAAATAAGAGCATTTTTTGCTCTTCTAGATCAATCTTTCCTTTAATAAGATCGATCTGGCACTCATAATTTTCAGATTTTTTTTTTGTAATTTTTTGTAGTAACTCACACAAAACATCCTTAATTTGTTGCGACAGTCATTTTCTCATCCAACCACCTTTAAGACTTGAAAATGACATCCATTCATACTTTATACATAATGAAACTTGTACGTAGATCAATATATCATAATTACATTCACCAATTTACATTTCTCCCTTAGCAAATCTCATAAAATTTATAGTTATCACAATTAGAGATGGCTATGCATATGTTTTCTTACTTGCTGTGTGCGAATGAATACTATAGAGTATATAGATACTCAAATAGCTATGTGAAAACTACGTATGAGAAGAGCCTATAAGCATGAGTTGCATGACTTCCATGTTATTGTTGTGGAAAGAGGTTTTTTACAAACGATTTGAGAAAATGATAGATGCGCTCCCGGTTTAGTAATTTGCATGAAAAGCTTTTAACGAGTGATTGAAGAGAGATTGCCGTCCCACTTATACTCAGTGAACGGAGCCTTCTATTTCTTTTCTGTGTGAAATTATGCTAGAGCTTGAGTGGTAACGGTAGATTGACCAGGCCTGCTTGCACGTTATTTTCAAAGGGATTTTTTAGAAAAATAAAAGAGTGTTCGATGCCTCGGGTGATGCTGTGTGTTCCACTCGAGAGCTTACACTAGATTTTTGGGAATCATGCTGGAGCCTTCGAGTCTTGTTATGTGTCTTGCTCTTACTATGCTCGCATGTAATTTTTTGGTAAAATTATGCTCGATGCCTCAGGTATGCTGTGTGTTCTTACATTGAGTTGCTCACACGAAGTTTTATGATTATGCTGTGTTGAGTAAAACCGTGCTAAAGCCGTCGTGTATTGCTGCGTGTCTTGGATTGAACTGCTCGTACGTGGTTTATGAATGTGATTTAATGAGTACAAAATCGTGTTGGAGCTATCATGTACTGCTGTGTGTCTTGCACTGACCTGCTCGCACTTGATTTTGAGACAATGGGAAATAGGTAATAAGGATCCACGGGAGCACGATGTACAGTGAGCGTTAGCCATAGAGTACGATGTGCCGTGATTTCAGTATGAGCCCGCCTCCCTAAGCATAGGGTTCCCTCACACCTGATCAGTGTTGCCTAGAATCCAACTATGTTCATAAGTCCTCATAAGTCTCATATTTATCTGAGTGATATGACATTGTTACTACTGTGTGTGGTGACATATGTTTCCCTTGCTGTGTGTCTGGGGATATGAAACCTATAATTATGTCTCATGTATATTGATTTGCTGAGTACAAAGTGATTTCTAAATGTGTACTATGTGATTTTAAAGAATGTGATGTGTGAATATGCATATACCAATCTGGCGAATTAATGATTTCACATCGATGGAAGCTATTTTTAAGAATGCATATGTTTTATAAGGAAAATGATTATATATTTTTAGCATGTAGATAATGTAGTTATCTACCTGCTTTCATATTTTCCTTACTCAGTGTGTTAGCTCACCCCCTTATTTCTCCTCCACAGATTCTACGCAGTAGTGAGTACACTGCAGTCGTTCCTTCTATCGTGTTGCATCAAGTCATCCAGCAGTACAGAGGTATAGACTTGAGATGAAAAATTTTGTATCCTGTAAACTAATGCACAATAAAGTTCGTATTTTGTATTTTGGAGGATGTATATAATAGAAATTGATGTAAACGCTTCCGTACTTATGTATATATAAAAGTCCAATTTCTATTCTACTTCATTTATACGAATTTATTAAATTATAAAATGGATGAGATATGGATAGGATGTTGACTCATAGCCCAACTGTTGAAAGTAAAGTGAAAGTCATGAGAGAGAGAGTGGGTCGTGACAGTAGGAGCAGAAGTGGAAGGTCCAGCAGTCTGCGGTGCGGGTGCTGACCGGGTGGGTGCAAGTGTAGCAGGTGCTACTGCTAGGTCACTCATGCCCTGCAGACTATCGATGTGTTCCATCGCCTGACCAAACAGTGTCATCATAGTTTTCATACCTCGTTCTAACCTCGTAAGGTGTACTTTAGAGCTTTTCGCTGAACTATGAGGAGCATGATCAGATGAGGAATATGATGCCTCTCTGACCTATCTCGACGGCCTCGAGAAGGCTTGCTGATGGACCCTAATGGTATCTACCGCAAGTGCACGGGTCGTTCAAGTAATAATAGGATGTGAGTCCCGAGATATCGTCCCACAGAGAAGTTGTTAGACTAATTAACTACCGGTTACTTTTATCCTAAGTATATCCTAGCAAATTATGAAGAATTGATGGTGATTAACTAAGCTAGAATTGAAAATACCAAAAGCAATAAATTAATAAAACTATAAAATAAAGTAACTAAAACCGAGCTCAGAGTACTTACAAAGCTCCAAGCAATCGAAAATCTGCAAAAGAAATTAAAACAGTTAAAACTGATTAACTAAATTAAAATAAAATGCAATTAAACACTAAAACTAATTAAACTAAAATTAAATAAGCTTAAAATAAAATGTAACTAAATTAAATCTAAGTTAAACTATGTAAACAAAGCAACTAAACCTAACAAATTAAATTGAAAGCAAATTAAACTAACAATGCATGAAACATAATTAATCTAAATTGAAATTAAACTAACATAAATTCCTAATACATAAATATAAAAGTAACTATTAATAAAGATTAAAAATTAAATTAACAACTAAAACATTTTATCCTACAACTAACCATTAACAACTAACCTAATCTTAGCAACTACTAAAAGCAAATAAAATAGTAAAATAGCCATAAACAATTAAAGGTTGCTGGCCAAACATGGCCTTAATCATGTGAAATACACCAAGTGGTCCCGAATGGACCACTGTTGCGTTGTCTTCCTCCCCAGCTCCCGCGTCTCCTGCTTCTGCCTTGCCAGCTGCTGCCGTGGCTGTCTCCAGGTGCAGGTACATTCCAGCTGGTCTGCTTCTGCCATGCTCCAGGCAGTATCTCCAGACGCCATCCGTGTTGCATCCAGGATTGCTGTGCATCAGCTTCTGTCCAGGTGCTGCTGCCCCTGCTCCCGGCAGTGTCTCCATTCTAAGCTTGCTGCATTTCCAGGTGCTGCAGATGCGCACCAGCTGCTGTTCTGCTTCTGCACTACACTGCTTCATCTCCTTTAATGCCCAGCTTTGCCCTCCATTTCCTGGTGCTGCTGGTCATGCCTTGCTCCTGTTTCAGATAACGTCAGCTGCAGCATTCACAAAACAGGGTAGAACAGAGAGGGAAATAGGTCCCTGTCCACTGCAATCATTCATTCTAGCTTCTGTTCTGCATCAATTGGAAGCACCACTCAGCTACGCCAGTGTCCCGAGAGCTTGCTTTGGAAGCTAAATGAAGCTTGTGAACTAACGGATTAAAGAGGGCAAACACAATGAAAATGAAAGAAAACCGAGAGCTTGAATTGAAAGCTTGTAAAATTAATGGATTAATGAACAAAAACCAAACAAAAGGGAGAAACCGGGAAGATAGAATAGAAAATAAAGCAAAAGCATAAAAAGTGGATAGAAACCGAGAGCATAAAAATGGTTTTAAAGCCTATTGCAAAATAAACCGAAAACATAGAAAACCATTGAAACCGAGAGGAAGCAAACTAAAAAAATAAAATTGATGAATAGTAACAGTGAAAACCGAGAACTTGAAGATTGATTGAAATTTTATTGCAATAAATTTAACAACTAGTAAAGAAGAAGATGCAATGAACATTAACTAAATTGTAAAAGAAAAAACAACTTAAAAAGAGTAGCTGGAAGAACAAAAGTAGTCTGCCGAATGGAAGCTAAGAAAAAAAAACTGAAGTGTACTGTGCCGCCGCTCTAAAAATAAAACAAGGAGAAAAAAAAAAACTATTCTAACCCTAAAAAATTACCTCCCTCTTCAATTTCCATCTTTTTCTATTTATACTAACACTAGGGATAAAATGGTAATTTTCACATCATTGATGATTTGGCATTTTTTTGGCCACTTGTCTTCACACCATTGGCTCCTTGAAAAGATATGTCCATGTCATCAGTCTTCTTGTCCAATTGGATGTGCTCGGTTTGTCCGCGTGGCTCAATCTCGATTTTAGCACAATTTCGGTCCATTTTCTACCGAAATCTTCAAAATTCATCCGGATTTGATTTATCTGCAAACATGAGAATTTTAATTAAATAAAGGGGATAATTAACAAAATAAATTGGGGATTTAAATAAATAATTAGGAAATTAAGCACAAATAATTCTAAAAATATAGAATTATCACTTGCCCTCTCGATGACTATGGTGTCTATCAGTCATTTTTAATTATTTCCTTCATTCTTAACACAATTTTCAATATAAACATAGGCAAGTATACATAGATGTATCTAAACCACATACAGTAATATGGGGATGTAAACTTTTCAACTGCTAACATCGGCTCATATCAGACCAACCCCGCTTTGATACCAACTTTGTTGTACCCGTTTTACTCAAAATCCCTACAATTTTTTTGCAATTTCATTTCACTTACTAATAAAATGGTTGGGCTATGAGTCAATGTTAGTCAAGACAGATTCCTGGTATTAGTATTCATTCCCACACCACACCATCAAACATAATTATCTTTCATTAAACTTTATACATCTATTTCATGTAATTGTAGTTACATGTGTCTACATCCCCAATGTTCTACTTACTGTGCAATTAAATGTTCAGATGCAAAAAGAATCATAAGCGTGTATTGATGGGCCCTAAGGGTATATATCCGCAAGTGCACGGGTCGTACAAGTAATAATGGGATTTGAGTCCCGGAATTATCGTCCCACAGAGAAGTTGTTAGCCTAATTAAGTACCGGTTACTATTATCCTAAGTATATCCTAGCAAATTTATGAATTTTCAAGGGTGATCAACTAATCTAGAATTGAAAATACCAAAAGCAATAAAATAATAAAACTATAAAATAAGTAACTAAAACCGAGCTCAGAGTACTTACAAAACTCCAAGCACTTAAAATCGAAAACCTGCAAAAGAAATTAAAACAATTAAAACTAATTAACCAAATTAAAATAAAATGCAAAATAAATGAAAAAACATGATTAATTAAACTAAAATCTAACTAACCTAAAAAATGCATGTAATTAGACTAATTGCAAATTAAAGTATTCCTAATGCTAGATTAAAATTACTTAGAAACTAATTAAATCTAAATTAACTAACTAAACATGATTAACTACATCTAAATGCATAATTAAAACTATTAACTAAACTAACTAAATCATCTAACTAATCTTAAAAACTAATCTAACACTAAACTATATAGAAAAATGAGTTATGCCTTAATCAATCAGCCAAACAAAGCCTTATATTTTAAACTAACAGTAAATTTCCCACCAAAATACTGTTCATGCATCATTTTCCATTTCCATTTCCAGGTGGCTCGGGTTGGTAGCTGCTGCCCATGCTGTTGGCGTGTCTAGCTTGCTCATGCTTCACGGCTTGCTGCTGCTGTCCAGGTCCTGTCCCAACTGCCTTGCTCGGTCCTGTCCAAGCCTGCTGCCCACTACCAGCTCCATGCATAACCGTACACGTTTCCTTCTCCAGGTGGTCTCGGGTGTCCGCTGGTCTGCTGCTATTTCCACTGGTCTGCTGACATTGTTAGCTCACGGGTGTTGGCAACTGGCTTCCTGCTGCATCCTCCTCCTCGGGTTCTGACCAGAAATCCTCCAAATGTGGCTTGGTCTGCTTCTGCTCCTTGCTACACGATGCACAAAACTGCTACAGGTGCTGCTACAAACAGAGCAGAACAGAGTAAATTATAAGCTACTGCTGCTGCCGATCCTAGCGAATCATCATCCTCATCCGATACTGCTACAGCACTGCATCGCAAGGCATCATCTCTGCTGCTATGTTCAAAGCTTTGTGATTGAGAAGGAACAAATAAAATCAACAGCAGAAAGTGGAATCAAGACCAACAACAACCGTGCATCAACCGAAAATGGAGTTTACAGCAACCTCGGGTGACTTCAATGCTTACTACCTTTGTGATTCCAACATGCTTTGGATGTAAAAAGAATGCTCAGCATTAAATCTACACCAAGGCATCAAGGCATCAAAACAACAATAGCAGCAGTAGAAGAACTTTGTTACCCGAATGAGCAACATGAAAAGAAAGTAGAAAAATGATAGGTGAAACAAACACTAAAAACCGAGAACTACAAACCAATGGCTAAGGTAAATTTAATGGTTTAACAAATAAGGAAAACAAAACATATGAACATGAATTTGGCAAAGAAACCGAGGATGAATCTATTAGAAATTAAGTTATGAAAATGAAACTAAGGAAAACCGAGAGCATAAAATTGAAATAAGCTTTCATTGAAAAAAGACATTTAACAAGTTGTAAAATGAAGAACATGGAAATTAAACACAACTCTAAAATCTATTTTTCCCTAGAAATTACATTACACTACTCCTAACTACATTACACTACTCCTACTCCTATTCTACTTCTACACTACTCCTAAAAATTACATCCTTTTCAATTGTCATCTTTTCCTATTTATAAACACACTAGGGGTAAAATGGTAATTTTCACATCCTTGATGAGTTGGCATTTTTTTTGCCACTTGTCTTCACACCATTGGCTCCTTGAAAAGATATGTCCATGTCATCGGTCTTCTTGTCCAATTGGATGTGCTTGGTGGTATGACTCGTGTTGTCCACGTGGCTCAATCTCGATTTTAGCCCAATTTCGGTCCATTTTCTACCGAAATATTCAAAATTCATCCGGATTTGATTTATCTGCAAACATGAGAATTTTTATTAAATAAAGGGGATAATTAACAAAATAAATTGGGGATTTAAATAAATAATTAGGAAATTAAGCACAAATAATTCTAAAAATATAGAATTATCATGTATACCTCTACACAACTAGGGGAAGCTGTGAGCGCTCAGTGAGCATGTAAGCAAGTAGATAACCATACTATCTACATACTTGTAATGTCATGCCTTGTAGTGAAATGATAATATTTATGAGAACAATGCCAGAAGATAGAAAAATCATTACATGCAGAGTATAAAAGATCTTACGGTGAAACAATAAAAAAACCAGTACAGAACAGAAAACATATAGTTATTTATTTTATTCAGTAATTGAAACAGTATAGACTAGGCAGAGCATACAGTAAACAGTATCCCATAAAGGGAAGACATATTGCCATAGTCAGTGATTCCAAGCATTATTGATCATGTGCACAAGGATATCTATTGTCGTGAGAAGTAGTCAGCAACCTATCGGCCCTTAGAAGTTCGAAGACTGAAAACACGGGACAGCGTACTCACATGTAAATCACATGGTAGAACATACTCCGTGGACTAAAATAAGACTGGTAGTGCCTGGATTGGCCAGGGATTTACCTCCCCAGTTCCACATGAACATCTTGTGCCTTGTCTCAAATCAAGTGCAAGCCCGATAGTGTGACACACAGTCGACACAATAGTAAAATGATGTGCAGTACTAACAACAATACGTAAAAAGTAATGTGGGTAAGGACTTCCCGTATGGTCATCCATCCATGGAATTTTCCTCACACATGCATGCTTAACTTTGAAACCTGTGCAGTTTTATGCAGATAAAAGAAACATAAGTTATCCTATCATTTTTCAGTTATAAGTAACAGTAACCAGTAATGCACAGAAAACATGTAGTTCATGCAGTGGTACGGTATACGTGTAATTATGGTACAGTGCAGACTGTGATTAAGGACAATATAGGGTGGTTTCTATTACTAGGCTTAAACCTCGATATTGCGATAGCTATTTATCCTATGGTATTTAATTCCCAACGAGGAGTCAATTTGTGTATGTACAGTTACCTCTAACGGCTTACATATTTCCCTTACCTCAGATGATGAACTGTTGTGCTATTATCTCAACACCGTCAGTCAATCAATCCACTTAGCTCTAATTTTATCTCTCGGGGTTGCAGAAAATAACCAATCATTTTTATTAGTCCTTATAGTCCCGTATACACTTCGTTTATGATAAAATTAAAGTTTTGGGCCCAATTACTTTATATGGGCCAAATTGCTCACTTAATGGGCCCAATCCTATCTTAAGCCCAATTCACTTTTCTACTTGTTTCCATTAAGGCCCATTAGTCCATCTTGGGCCATCCATTATGTAAGTTTGGCCCATTGTGACATTTCATCAAACACTTGGTGGATGTAACCTATAACCACCACCATTCTTACTTAGGCATTTTAACAAACACCTTGCATACATGTTCCATGCCATCATCCAAGTTTATTTAGGCATTTCTACAGACACTTCGTATGCATGCCAATTTACACATCCTAGTTTAATTATCTCTCAATTTTGATATAACCAATTATTCTCATCATCAACTACACTTAACTATCAACACATTAACTAATTAAATCACCAACCATATGCATTGCAAACATCGATACCCAATTCGGCAAAGCATTGGTTCCATGCCATGTGGGCTATTTTCCATACTAATTTTTATGTAGGTATGCTTTATATATTAAATTGGGAAAGAAAGAACATACCTAGCTATACTTTTCACTCTTGGCCGAAAATGAAGGGGGGTATGGCTTCCTCCAATTCAACTTCTTCCAATGCCAAACTTAGATATGTTGAAATTCAAGTCATGGGGAACAACTTTCATTAAGGAAGCTTGTTGAAAATTTGAATGGAAAATGGGAAGGTTTAGTTATGGTGCATGTAACATGACTTAGCCAAAAAATGGAGAAGAAGAAGGTGTAAGGGACGGCAGCAAAGAAGAAGAAGAATTCTGATTTTTTTCCCAAGAATTCTAGGCTTTTATTTAATAAAAATTTAGCCCATAAATTGGGCCTTTAATTCCCTTGGGTTTGGGCCACATTATTGGGCTTAGTTTATTTTTCAATTGGGCTTTGATTTAAATTAAATTGGGATGATGATTTGGGCTTTAATTCTTGGGCCCATCTCTTAATTATATATGTACATAAATCCAACCCAAGGCCCATGCAATTTCAGCCCATGCTTTCTTTTCCATGTTGGGCCATCATAGTTTTCCATAATCCCAATCACCAATGGGCCTATATGTTCAACCCAATAACACTTAGCCTAATTATATTTCAATTAATTTCCCAACTTTTATTTGCTGGAAATTAAGTTTATTAACCCTTGAGTTTAAGTTTCTATGCATTAACCTGTCACACCCCGACTTTGGGTGCCCTTCATCCATCCAAGTACCACTCACGGTTGGACTATGAGCCGATTTAATTACTAATTCCATACATTATAGTAGAAATAATTGAAATTTTAAAACACACACTCCCAGGCATGTGTGTAGATATACAAAATCTATTATATAAATGAAATATCTTTACATAACATCCTTATACAATTTTCTCATTTTCAATGTATGACTGTGCGATACAATATGATAGATACAAAATGCTTTTGTGTATAAAATTCTTATACCTTAACAACTGGTAGGAGCTGACCAACACAAAAGGATCTGGAGACCACCGCAATGTTCTACTTCTCAGTAACTTGAGGGGGAAAATGGTGGGATGAGCAAACCACAGCTCAGTAAGGAATAAGATGCTAACAGGTAGATACTGTACTATCTACATAGCCCATGCATGATTAACAAAATCATCCTTAATTATAAATGAAAATATCAATGGAAAAAGGGCATTTTCATAAAAAGAAGTGCTCAATGCTTCCATTTGAAAACATGACATAAAACAGTGCTATCACAGCACAAGCATTCAAATCAGGATATTTACCAAATCATAATGTCTCTTTTCTTTCCATAAAACATTTCATTTCATCAAATTTCTCACTTTTCTGATTTTCTCAAATTTCTCTTATCTCTGAGACAGGTAGGGAACTTTAGGCAAACAAATATCCACGACATATGACCATAGTCAGTGATCCCAAGCCTCAATGATCAGGTGTGCACAGGGCATCACTCGCCCGAAGGGGGATGGGTCAGTCCTACCCTTCGGTTCATCTCAATCATCATCATCATCTTCCTTATCACATCAGATATACTCACGGCACAACGTACTCCATGTGTCATCTACGCGATACTCGTACTCGTACTCATGTGCACACATCACGATACATAGTATTCCCGGGACAACTACACGGTACAGTGTACACCCGTGGACCCAGCCCATCCACCCTACATTGATGGACTCATCATCCTAAACCATGTCTCATATACCAGGCAAGCAGAATCAGCGTGACACACAGTCTCCGCAAGGCTCCAACGTGGTATCTCTTAGTGCGAGCAACTACTTCTAGCATTGTATCATCTAAAAATCATTGTGCGAGCTAAGCTCCAGCACATTATCATCATCATAAAACCATAAAAACTTGTGCGAGCTAAACTCCAACACAAAGTCATCATCATAAAACCACGTGCGAGCTACGCTCCACACGGTTTGTCAAATCATGAAAACATATGCGAGTAAAACTCCAGCATAGTCAAAATCAGGAAAGCAGGTGTGAGCTAAGACTCTATCACCATTTCACATCTCAAATAGGTGGCTATTTTTCTCTTTTGAAACTCAAATCATGTTTATTAACGTAGCATGTCGTTCCATGCTAAACATGTAAAACTAGCCAGCCTATCTATCATCATTTCTTAGTCACCAAAACAACATATAGTTGTAAAAACATAAAAAAAAACATGCATGTCAGACTATTTTCCTTCCCACATCCCATTTTCACAATTCATACCATAATACATTTCAATTCACTTATGGCTCAATTGCTAAACATAATATTACTCGCGTCATAACTACTAAAACTGCTGTACAATACGTACAAATATCTTTATCGCTAACATACAATCCCTTACCTCGAATCACACTTGTATTTCCTTCGTCTTGTTTGCTCGGTTCGCGATCTGGGTTAATCAAGTCTCAAAGTTTTCCAATCTACATGCATAAATCATTCAGTCATTTTCCTCTTCTTCTTCTAAACATCCACATTGTCATTTACTTACTTACTCATGCTTCTAAAGCCTTTTATCTTGTTTCACCTTAATATTTCTTTGTAAATTTATCTAAAATCATTCACTCAACACCACCAATATCATATCACTCCAAGATCATCACAATAGCAAACTCAATCTATCTATTTTCTAGGTACATCTTAGATTAATTAAGTTCTATGCATCTTAGCCATATTCTACTAACACAACATACATCCATCAACTCCTAAAATCACTTAAAACATCATGCTTGGAGTTGAGAGTTTTGAAGACATACCCAACTTAGTTTCTTCCTTGGTCAAACTTGTAGTAGTCTATTCTCTTCCGCTTGATCAAACCAATATGTGATTTTTGGGTATGTTGTTCTCCTTACTTCAAGGAACAACTTGCCCTCCGTGAGCTTCTTCCAAATCTTGCTGGAATGTAGTGATATTTAGAGTGAGAAAGCTTGATTATTTGGGAAAAAGGATAGGTGTGGGTTTGGTAGGAAAGAAAGTTTGATTTTTAGTCCAATCCCGTACACTTTTTATAGATGTAGAGACATGAGATCGATTTGGTCCCTTGTGGAGATCAATCTCTGCATGGTTTGGTAGTCCTTTTTTCCTAACTTAACTACTACCAGATCGGTCTGCTCTTCATGATGAGATCAATCTGTTGCAAGCAGAATTCTTTGGAGGATCGATTTGTTAGTAAGGGGAGATCGATCTGTTTCAACCCGAGACATTTAGGGATCGATCTGTTCCTTGTGAAAGATCAATTTCTTCCAGACAGAAGCTTAAGGAGATAGATCTGCCTTGTTCCAATGGACTGATGCTTGACATTTCGTGAGAGGGGATCAATCTCTCCTTCATGGGAGATCGATCTGCTCCTCCCTTGCATCTTTTTTACTGTAGTTTTCTACGAATTTCAAATGTCCAATTCATCCTTAATTGCCTAATACCTCATTTTACATTCCGTACACAACCAACGTATAATAGTATCCATTCCATAAAATTCATAGGCAATAAAACTTATGCACACAACTTGAATTCATGGATTCTACATTAAATTTCATATCCTTTACTGTCTATACACATGTAACAATGTGCACATACATCATAGCTTCGTAAGAAGTACATGTAAAACTACAAGTATTACATTAACCATGGTTAGGTTACTTAGTTAAAAGCACCATATCAATTCTGACTTTGACTTTAACCTTTAACTTGTTGACCACATTTTACTATGTTTAATTATCCCTTATATAAAGTTTCTCATGCATAAGTTACTCATCTTTTGGATTTGACTACCTTTGGAGGCTCAAAATGCTAAAATCAGCTCAAACGATTGATTTTGAGCTCGTTTAGGCCCTTTTTGGCATTTTCACTATCCCAACATTGTCGGGACCTATCCAAGCCAACTTCCCTTCATAACATATCTATATTATGTTGTTCTTAACTATTATTATCAGTTAAATTGGTTACATTCCATATGCTTCAACTTGAGCATGTCTTTACTCATCTTTAGCACTTTTATATCTTTAGAGTTGTAACTAAGTCAAATCGATCCAAAACTGAATCGTAAATCCCTTTATGATTAACTGTATTATGATTTAATAATTACAAGGATGAGTCTTAAAGGAAACAGTGACAGATCTCAGGTCTTACATGATGCTTGAGGTTAAGGAGAATTTTTACTAGCAAGAGGAGGTTGAGTTAAGTAAGGGGTTCAGGCAGAGGCCAGGATCTTCTTCAATTAGAATGTTAAGGGTTCGAAACAACCTTTAACATTAGTTTACTGCTATGAACTGACATAAAAATATAAACCTTCTTTTTATTTCTTGATGGAAACCATAATAATAGTATAAAAAGGAAAACAAATTGCTAGTAGATAAGGTTTTTGTAATGCAGAAAGGGTTACTAGTGACGACAAGAGTAAGGGCTTATTAATTTTATGGGATAACATATTGGATGTATTTGTATATTATAAAGACAAGCAACTTATTCAGGCCTACATTTTTTATCATAGATTTTCTTTTCGGATTACATGTGTTTATGGTCGTCTTGAAACCCAACATAAGAAAATGGTGTGGAACAAATTGAGTGAATTAAGAAAGATGGTCAAAGGCGATGATTGCTAGGTGCTTTTTGGTGATTTCAACCAGATTATCAAAGCTGAAGATAAATTATCTTTAAGAATCCATTCGGTCATGAGGGCTAGTGGCCTTTTAGAAGTTCTCAATACTAATAACTTAATTGAAATCCTAGCTAAGGGTTAATAGCTTACATGTACAAATAATAGTGAAGGAAATGATGTTACATGAGAGAGGCTTGATAAGGCTTTTGTAAATCCACCTTAGTTCAAAATGTTTGATAAAGCTTCTCGTATCACTTTACCTGTCTATTTTTCAGATCATGGAGCTATGATTCCCAATACTGAAGAGAAAAAAGAATTTAGAAGAAGGTCGTACGAATTTAAAGTTATGTGGATCACTTACCCCTAATGCAAGGAGATCATAAGCAATGCCTAATGTAATGTGGTTAGAGGTTCACCACCATTCATGTTATCCAAAAATTAAAAATTACAGGTAGTAGATTGAGAGCCTAAAATAAAAAGGTCTTTGGAATTTTAAGAGAAAGAAGGAAAAAACTCAAACTTAATCTCGACAGGATGCAACAAGGTTGGATTAAATTAAGTCCTATATGTAGGAATGATATATTAGACTCGAATTAGAAAAACTGGCTAAGTAGGAGCAAATTCACTGGATGCAGAAATCTAGAGTTAACTAGATCATCTAAGGGAAGAGAAACACCATGTTCTATCACACCATTGTAGCAATAAAGAGAATTATAAATAAAATCTCTAAAATCCTCCTTGTCGACAACATTTGGGAAAAAATAGTAGAATATCAAAGAAGTGTTCTATTATTATTATTATAGAGACGTTTTTAATCCAAATGTAGTAATAGTGGACTAAGAGATTCGAATAGGTTTGCAAAAGCTAAAGTTACCAAAGCTTATTGAAGAGCACTAAACGATTCTCAATCGGTCTTTCACTATTGAGGAAGTCAAGACGACAACCTTTCAAATTGACCTAATGAAAGCATCAAGAATCGATGGTAATCTAAGTATATTCTATAACAAAATTATAAGATATTATAGGGCCGTTGACTATAGCTTTAGTTATGTCCTTCTTAAATTCAAGACACATGTTAAGAGAACTAAATAGAACACTAATTACATTAGTCCCTAAAGGGAACTCCCTTGAAAGAGTCTCAGACTATAAGCCCATAAGTTTATGTGATGTGGCCTATAAGATCATTGCGAAGATCCTTGTGAACAGATTAAAACCAGTCTTGAATGATATCATCTTACCCTACCAAAATGCTTTCATTAAGGGTCATCACATCTTGAATAACATCATCCTAGAGGGTGAAATACTCAATACCATCAGGAAAATAAAATTGGATAGGGGTTGCCTAGGTTTTAAAGCTAGACATGAATAAAGCTTATGACGGATTGAGCTGGGCGTTTATCCAGGAAGTATTAAGAGCAGTTGGTTTTAATGGGAAGGATTCAATTATTGGACAATTATTAGTACGATAAGTTATTAAGTTTTTGGTTAATGGGTCTCTCTCCCTCCCTATTAGTCCCAAGAGTGGTATCACACAAGGTGACTTGCTTTCACTGTATCTTTTTATTCTCTTTCAAAAAATTCTATCCATTATTTTGAGTAAAGCAAAAGATGAGGGGGTGCTTAAAGGTATTAAAGCAAGTAGAGATAGGCTAGCAATTAGTCACCTCTTTTTCTAGAATGATTGGTACCTTTTCTTTCAAGCCAATGCTAAGGCTTGTAGAACGATGAAGGTTATCCTTCCGCAGTTTTGTGCATGGTCAGGATAGTAAGTCAATCAGAGTAAGTCGAAACGTTTCCTCAACCTAAATTGTAAACCTAATTGAAAGAGATGGTTCCGTGGAATTTTACGCATCAAAACTACTAACTCCATAGGGAAGTATCTAGGATTAGATTTTAGCAAATTGAGATTTAAAAAGGATTTTTTTCCAACCACTACTTGATAAAATTCATGATAAACTTGCAGGATAGAAAACCAAATGTTTATCTTAGAGAGGCAACTAAACCCTAGTCAAATATACTCTCTGCTCCATTCATATCTTCTCTCTGTCCTATTTCAAAGTCCCAACTTATAAATGTAAGAAAATCGATTGGACAATAAGGAACTCCTGGTAGGGGTAAGATGAGCATAAAAGGAAACTTCACCTCCTTAACTAGGATCACCTATGTAGACAAAATGAAAAATGCGGCTTAAGGATAAGAAAGTTTGAGACTATGAATAGAGCACTGTTGGGGAAATAAGCTTGAAAACTCTTCACAAATCCACCATCACTAGAAGCTTAGGTGTTTATTAAGAAATACTGTAAAAGATCAAGTTTTGAAGAAGTTTAGCCTAAAACAAGGACTATTGATTTTGAAGAAGTATCTTAGTGGGAAGATACATCTGCCATAAAAGTATGAATGTCCAAATATGAGGAGGAAATCAAACTCTTTAAAGACGGTAAAATTCACCATGCCAACACACTCAATGAAAGAATTCATGACCAGCTCTCTATCAAGGCCGTCCTTAACAATACCAAGCACAGTTAGGACGATTCTTTTATTGCCATTCTTATTGGGGATCAAATAAGAAAAGATTTAGAAAGCATAACTTTCTCTTTACTTAGAGGAAAGGACAAATTGGTATGGAAGTACACAAATAAGGGAGACTACACAATGAATTTGGCGTATTAGGTGTTAATAGAAGAGGAAGGGAGTGTAGAAGTTTCAAAAGGGGACTTTCTCGGTGGAAGAAATTATGGAAACTTGTCATACCTTATAAAATTATTTTATTTATTTGGAAAATTTGCAATCAGGGACTTCCAGTTCGTAGTGAACTTATGAAACGTAACATTGATGCTTCTGTGTTATGCCCTACATGCGAAAATAAGGAGGAAACCATAGATCACTTATTTATTCACTGCCAAATTACGAAGGCTGCTTGGAATGGATCTGACCTTACCTTGAAAATTGAGAATATCCATCCAAGTAGCGTTAAGGATTGGATAAGGCAACTTCTTTCAGTTAGGGTTATTACAACGGATGAAGCCTTTAATTTCTATGGATGCTTCCTCTTATATGGATCTATATTTTGTCAACAGGCTTGGTTCATCATTCGGCTCGATGACATTGGTATGACCCATATCAACTTTAAATATTTAAATGTTAAATAATATTAAAATATACATAAAAATAATTATTAAATATTTAATAACCAAAGTATTATTTGTTATAAATTAATTTAATTTTTTTAATATATTGACAAACATTTTATTTTATATAATTTTTTTATAATTATTAATTATTTATAAATTTTCCAAATATGAAATATATATTATAAATTTAATTTTATACAAAAATTAATCTAATTTTCTTTAATAATAATTATTTTTTTCATTACCGTTAATCTTATTCATATTGTTATATTCTCGTCTAAGCACATATGATCACTATTACAATTCTTATCCGTATAATAACTAATATTCCTATAAGTATTATTATTTTCATAACCAATTTTAATGTAAAATGGACTGTTTATCGAAGTATCTTTGCAGTCATAGAAGTTGGGACATTTGAAAGTTTTAAATTTGATTGTGGGAAATGGAGCATTTACTAGGCTGTTTGGTTGCAGTAGCAATCGCAGATGAATTTTATCATATTTGTGACAAATGCTACATGTGACTTGTAAGCACCAAGACTTTACTTGTATTTAGTTTTATCAAGGAAAATAATTAAATTATTGGGAGCAAAAATGTGTTTCCTTGGTCAAGGAATTTCAATTAAACTATAGTACAATCTGGGGAACTTAGGAAAAATCAACAGGAACACACACACATATATAAATATATGAGTAATATATATATATATATATACATATTAATAAATGTATGCACACACACACACATATATATATATATATGAGAATATATAAATATAAATATATATGTATATAAATATATATATACAAGCATAAGCATTAGAATTGGATAATATATATATGGATAAAATATATATATATATATACATACACAACAACATATCGAGGACTCCATATATATGTCTACATATATATATATATATATATACACCATGATATATACATAAAAGCGGATGAAAGTATATTGAAGGAACAATATATATATATAGGTATTTATGTATATTACAAGGTAACAAGGGAAAAGTGACGGTGATAATTTGATGGGACAGGAAACGTGAAAGGGGAAAACTACTGAAGCTTTAGCAATTCGATAACCCAGCCCTGTACCCCTACATCTCTTGTCGAAACCACTCCTGTTTTCCCCATCCTTATGCCATTGGCCATGTTATATATGTATATTGTGCATGCTGAAATAAAAGGAGAGTCTGTAAGAAAGAAAATATAAGCAGAATTGATAAACTGAGCAAGAAGATAACCGAGAGGGATAGATGCAGTAAAAGGGAGTAATAGTGAGCAGGAGATCGAGAAAAAAAGGCGAGAAAATAGGAGAAGAAGGCCGAACCTCTCGACCAGCAGCTGAAGGAGGGGAACCGATAGGCTGATTCTGTTAGTCTTCAAAACTGAAACAAGAAAAAGGAGCAGTAGAAGGAGAGAAGAGAAACAGAGGTGCTGGGACAGTGGCTGTAGGAGAAGAACCAGGTTAAAGCAAAGAGAAAACCAGGAGGGGCATCGGACGTACGCCTGGAAAATAAAATCGAAGGAAAAAGGCAGTCTACGGTGCTGGTTGAGATAGAGCCAAGAGAAGCAGAGGAAAAATAAGAGAAGAGTGCTTGGCGACAGAGAGAAAGGCTGGCTGGTTAAGTAAACCGAAAAGGTAGAAAAGCCAATGGAAGGAAAGGAAATTGAAACAGTGGTCGAAGGTTGGAAAACCAAATCAAAGTGGAAACAAGGGACCAAGAGAGAGACAGAGGTGAATTGTGAGAACTGTGAATTTTATGTACCCTAGTTATGAGAATTGTACTTTGGTGTATGTAATTATGATATACCGATTTATACACAAGTTTTAAATATGATGAAGTATATGAAAATGAGGTCTTTAAGTTTTGAATGTGTATGGATTGAAATATGGACTATGAGGTAGATTATGGGAAGGTTTACATTAAGTTTTCTGCAAATTGATGCAGCAGCAGTGCAATCTGTGAAGGCTAGATCGATCTCCAAGGTTGAGACATCTGTCACATGGCTACAGAATGCGAGAAATGTTCAAGAACAGATAGGCAGATCGATCCCATAAGCAAACAGATCAATCTTCAAATGTTTCTGTAAATAGCAGATCGGTCTCCTACAAGAGCAGATCGATCTAAAAATGTTTCTGTAAAATGTAGATCGATCTCCTCACAAGGAGCAGGTCGATCCCCTTAAGATTATGAGATCGATCTTATCCCTCGACAAATCGATCTGGTAGGCATAAAAAGTACCCAAAACGTTCCTAAATTCAAATGCAGATCGATCTCCTCCAAGAGCAAATCGATCTCCTACCCTTCACCTATAAAAAGACCCCTGCATTTTTTCTGCATTTCATCCTTTCTCTCTCCAAAAACCAAATCCCTAGCTTTCTCTCTCCTTTAAAGTGCCCATTTTCATTCAAATCAGAGGTTGTGGTAAGAGGGAAAGTTGTTCCACATCAAAAGGAGAACAACGTACTTGGAAATCGAAAGGCGATTTGAGCTGAGCGTGAGTTGAGCACTCCACACGTTTTGGGTAAATTTCTAAGCTTTGATCTTTGATTTTGAAGTAGATCTTTGCCATTGTGGCTATAAATGTAGTGATAAATGTGCTGAAAATGATTAGAGTTGATAGAAATATTGAGAAATTATGAAAAATTGGTTTGGTGAGGATTTTGAGATGATATATGAGAATGTGAGCAATTATTCTCGATGATGAGATTTGAGACAATGTGATGATGTATTGATGATGTTCTTACATTGTTGGGAAAACTCGAGAGTTTCAGAGAGGAATGCGAGGCTAGTCCGTTGTGATGATAATTGTAGCATGAAACATTTTGAGAAAACAAGCATGTTTTATGAGTTATGATTGAGTTATTGCACACGGTGTTATAGTCGGTTGGGGCCCAATTTTTATGAGTTGGTAAACAAAGTGTGAAATTGTTTTACAAACCGTTTGAGTTTAAAAAGTGAAAAGGGATTTGGGCTCTACGTTAAGGCATACTGAGATTTGAGAAATGTGTGTGTGTTTTGCCAGTTTAAGCTCAGTTTTGATATGTTTTGTAATGAGTGCAAAAAAAGGGTTTTATATGAGTTTGTGAGAAAAACTATTATGAGCTTTACGTGAAGGCAAAATGGTTTTATATGATAATGGCTGATATTGAGACTTAGGCGCGTCATGTAAATACACATCGGATCTTGCTCTGGTAGCATGTAAGTCTAGGCCTTGCTCTGGTAGCATGTAAGTCCGATATTCCTCAGTTTTGGTAAAGAGATGCCTCTGTTCTGGTAACGTGAGATAACCCCCGCTCTGGTAGCACTGGGTGGCCTTGCTTTGGTAGCATGTAAGTTTGAGCCTTGCTTTGGTAGCCTGTAAGACCGATAGTGTGCTTGAGGAGAGGCCTTGCTCTGGTAGTATGTAAGTCCAGGCCTTGTTCTGGTAATACGTAAGACCAATACACCATGCATACGACCATATTGTCGATGTTCCCTCTTTGAGGATTCTTGGGAAGCGCACCCAGAGGAGATTAATTTGATGTGCCATGATGAATGTTTTATCTGAGTTTATTTGCCTCTCTGTTTTTACACATGAGATTGTGTTTTGGTGGATGCGCCACGTGCATTACTGTTGAGGTGATTTTTATCACGTTTTTACGAGAAAAGCCATTATTGCATCCTTATTTCCACATGTTTGTGACTATGGTTTTATGTTGAACCATTTACTCTCATGTTTTTACATGATTTTGGAGAAGTGAGATGATGATGATGTTTTAATGAATTCATGCTACGTTTTCTACTGAGTTTATTGAGTTTCACTTATAAAATAAAATGATTGTGTTGTGCAAATCATTATTTTATTAACGAGTCCCTTACCCACCTTACTGAGCGATTTAGAAGCTCACCCTGTTTTTATATCCCCCCAGTTTTCTTCAAGTGAAGAGAGTTTTTCCTACAACGTATGGAGTAGTGGCTAGTGGAGGACTTTAGCTCCAGGCTATATATTGTATTTGAGGTATACTTTAACATTTCATGTACCCAGACTAAAGTTGTATTTACAGATACTTGATGAACAATGATGTATGGGATGTATTAGGAATTAATTAAATCTGTATTGAGGGTTGTATATGCTATGATATATTAAATAATGAGATCCTGAGGTGAATGTTTTCTAGTATAAATATATAATGATGCATGACACTGCACAGGAATACACCCAGAATTGTGTATTTGATGAAAGTAAGTTTTAAATTTGCCCTGTTTTTTGCGCTTCCTGGGTGTCACATAATTTTCTTGGTATCATAGCTTAGGGTGTTTAGTACTGTCAGTGTCGATTAAGTGAAATAGAATACATTCCAAGTGTCTCTATAAGTCTGGTTATTAACTGAAATTGAGGATTGAGATTTCAATCAAGTTTGATATGTACGCGCAGGAACGTATTGAGATTGAAAAATGAGTGGACGATGAGGTCATTCGAGGAGGCAGGCAGAGCCACCTCTGCCACCTGCCCCTCAACCAAAGCGTCCTAACTTTCGATTTAACAGGATTGAGACAAATGTGCGTTAGGGTTTTGAGCAGATGGCTGCGTTATTAGCACAACATTTTGGAGTTAATACCTCGGGTACTACTCCTAAACCACCACAAGGACCTCCCACGCCCCAAGTATAGATGGACCCGATGCCTCCCGCCACTCAGCTTGATGACAGAAATATGGTCCGACCAAGGGACTTTTTGAAAATGAATCCACCCGCATTCAAGGGGAGAAAAGATCCCGTAGAGGCTGAGGAGTGGCTGACTGAGTTGAGAGTCATATTTGACTATTTGGGATGCACGGTTGTCGAAAGGGAGAGCTCGAGATTGGTGTGATACTACCCAGAGTATTCTCATGTCCCGCCAGGGTGTGATTAGCTGGGACGAGTTTTAGAAGGTCTTTAGAGCCCAATATGTACCACGAGTTGCCCAAAGAAGGATGCAGGTCGAGTTTTCGAGTCTAGTACAAGGCGATATGTCTACGGATGATTATGAGGGTTGATACTTTGTTAAAATATGATCCAAAGACCTTTAAAGACGAAGAGCTCTACACTGAGAGATTTGTCTATGGATTGAAGTACATTATCAGAGATCGATTGATAGGGCTGTGTATTACTGAGTTTAAAGATGCTTTGAGATGAGCACAAGAGATTGAGAGGGGAATCGAAATGGTACAATCCTAGAGTGAGTTCAGAGCAGTGACCAGAGATAAGGGTAAGAGGCCACAGATTTCCCAGACAGATGTTCAGAGAGGCTCCTTCAGAAGAGGATGGATTGAGGTACAGAAAGGTAGATTGGAGAGACCCAGAGCTTATCCCATAATTAGGGAAACCCCTCGAGATGTCAGACCTGAGATAAGGGTTTGTAAAGATTGTGGCCAACCGCATGAGGAAAATTGTACTGGGTTGATCTGTGGATGTTTTAGATGTGGAGACATGAGTCACAGAGTAAAAGACTGTCCTCAACCTCAGAGACCACATGCTTCGGAGCCTACCAGACAGCAGCCTCAGAGAGTAAATCCTTCGAGACGGGCCACTACAGCAGAGAAAGGAAAGAAGCCCGTCACAGTGAAACGTGTGTTTGCTCTGGATAAGGAAACAACAGACACTTCTACAGAAACTATAAGAGGTACACTCTCTGTCTGTAATCATAAGGCTCATGTGTTGGTTGATCCGAGATCCACACATTCCTTTATTTTTGAGTATTTTGCATGTAATTTAAATTTGAAGTTTGAACCTCTAGAGTATATTTTACATGTAAACACTCCTATGCGTGAGTCCCAGAGAGCGGATATGATATGTAGAGGATGTGAAATAAAAGTGGGAGATAGAGTAATGCTAGCATATCTAATGATGTTAAATATACATGGGTTCGATGTGATTTTGGGTATGGATTGGCTAGTAACCAATCGAGTGAGTTTAGACTGCTACACTAAGATTATAACTTTCTCCCTACCTGAACCTTACAGTGTATGTTTGAAATATTGAGGAAATAAGTGTGTGGAAATTTTGTAAGTAATTTGAAATTATGAAGTTACCTTTTGAGAGTAAAAATTTCTTTTAATGTGAAGGTTATGAAGCGCTCATTTCAGATGATAACCAAAAACACTGAGGATTGAGGATATACCTATGGTGTGTGAATTTTCGGATGTCTTCCCAGGAGAGTTGCCCGGTTTACCTCTAGAGAGAGAGCTGGAGTTTACCATTGATTTGGTACCGGATACTTAGCCTATCTCTAGACCTCCATATAGGATGGCATTAGTGGAACGAGAGGAATTGAAGAAACAAGTACAAGAGTTATTGGATCAAGGATTTATTAGACCTAGTGTCTCACCGTGAGGAGCACCAGTGTTATTTGTAAGGAAGAAGGATGGTAGTCTCAGATTATACATAGACTACCGACTATTGAATAAAGCCACAGTGAAGAATAAATACCCATTGCCCAGGATTGACGATTTGCTTGATCAGCTAAGAGGGGCCTCAGTCATCTCTAAGATTGATTTAAGATCGGGCTATCACCAATTGAGGATTAAGGAGGAAGATATTTCGAAGATGACCTTCAGGACAAGATATAGCCATTATGAATTTATAGTGATGCCTTTTAGATTGACGAATGCCCCTGTAACCTTTATAAGGTTAATGAATAAGGTGTTCAGAGACTATCTAGATAAGTTTGTGATAGTCTTTATTGATGATATCTTGGTGTACTCTCAGTCTTATAAGGAGCACGTATAGCACTTGTGGTTAGTACTTCAGATACTCCGAGATAAGCAATTATATGGAAAGCTTAGTAAATGTGAGTTTTGGCTGGATCGGATAACTTTTCTTGGTCATATAGTTTCAGTGGAGGGAGTATCAGTTGATCCAATTAAAGTAAAGGTTGTGCTTAACTGGGAAAGACCGAGGACAGTTACAGAGGTATGAAGTTTCCTTGGTTTGGCAGGGTATTACAGAAGATTTGTTGAGGGATTTTCCAGGATTACCACTCCTTTGACTAAGCTCACACGCAAGGAGACTTCGTTCATATGGACTGATCAATGTGAGCTCAATTTTTAGGAGTTAAAGAGGAGATTAACAACGACACCTATGTTCACTATCCCTGAGGGATCAAGAAGATTTTCAGTGTATAGTGATGCTTCCCATCAAGGATTGAGGCGTGTGCTCATGCAGCATGGAAGAGTGGTTGCCTATGGATCACAACAGTTGAAAGATCATGAGCGAAATTACCCCATGCATGATTTGGAGTTAGCCGCTGTGGTATTTACATTGAAGATTTGGCGGCACTACTTATATGGGGAAAGATTCCAGATCTTCACTGACCACAAGAGTTTGAGGTATCTGTTTGATCAGAAAGAGTTAAATATGAGACAAAGGAGATGGATGGAACTCCTTAAGGATTATGACTGCGAGATTCTATACCATCCGAGAAAGGAGAACGTGGTTGTTGATGCCCTGAGAAGGAAGAGTATGATATCTGCTATGATGATCAGGGAATGGGATTTATTGGAGCAGTTTATCGAACTCCGGATCAGAGTTAAAGAGGTAGAGACTGGATTTTTGGCTAGCCTGCGAATAGAGCCCAGGATCATGGATCGGATTAGAACTGGGCAGCGTGATGATCAGAGGTTGATTGACATGGTTAGCCAAGCTGAGCAAACTTCGCAGTCGGATCTCATAGTCAGTGAGGATGGATTGTTGTGATTTAGAGGACGAATTTATATACCGGATGATGATACCCTGAAGAAACAGATACTGAGAGAATCCCACTGCTCACGATACACCATGCACCCAGGGAGTACTAAGATGTATCGAGATTTGAGAAAGGTGTATTGGTGGAGAGGTATGAAGCGAGACGTGGCAGATTATGTGGCTAGATGTTTAGTGTGCCATCAAGTGAAAGCTGAGCATCCAAAGCCCTGAGGATTATTACAGCCTTTACCTATGCCAACATGGAAATGGGAGTATGTCACCATGGACTTTATTATGGGTTTACTAAGGACCCGAAGAGGTTGTGACGCTATATGGGTCATAGTGGATAGACTGAAAAGAAGTGCCAACTTCCTTGCTATCAAGAGCACAGATATTGTGGATGCCCTAGCCGAGTTATATGTCTGCGAGATAGCTAGATTACATGGGGCTCCAGTGAGTATTACTTCTGACAGAGATTCTTGATTTACTTCCTAATTTTGGACCCAATTTCAAGAGTCCATGGGATGTCGATTGAGTTTTAGTACCGCCTATCATCTTTAGACAGATGGTCAGTCAGAGAGGACTATTCAGACCCTGGAGGATATGTTGAGAGAGTGTACGATAGATTTTAAGGGATCATGAGATGATCACCTGCCCCTAGCAGAGTTTGCATACAATAATAGCTATCATACGAGTATTGGAATGGCACATTTTGAGGCTCTATATGGTAGGAGGTGCAGATATGCGTAGATGGCCACTCGAGTTTGATGTTGGTGATGCAGTATTTTTGAAGATATCACCGAGTAAGGGTATCATGAGATTTGGAAAGAAAGGGAAATTGAGTCCTCGATACATTGAACCATTCGAGATTCTTGAGAGAGTAGGAGAGGTAGCCTAAAGGTTGGCATTACCCCGACAAATGTTCGGAATACATGACGCCTTCCATGTGTCTATGTTGAGGAATTACCATTCGGACCCTTGACACACCCTAAAGGTATTGTCCGCAAGTGCATGGGTCGTACAAGTAATAATGGGATTTGAGTTCCGAGTTATTGCCCCACAGAGAAGTTGACTAGCCTAATTAAGTACCGGTTAATCTTACCCTAAGTATATCCTAGCAAATTATCAAATTAAAGTGGGTGATCTACTAGACTAAAATTAAAGTACTGAAAATAATAACAACTATAAAACAAAGAAAATTAAACAGAGCTAAAATTAATTATAAAACTCCAAGCACTTAAAACCAAAAACCTACAAAAGAAAATTAAAACAATTAAAACAAATTAACGTAATTAAAATAAAATGCAAATATAAAAATAAAGCAATAAAACTAATTAAACGAAAATTAAACAAGCTTAAAATAAAATGTGCATGTAATTAAACTAACTAAGAAAATGCAATTTAAACTAACTTAAAGTCTAATGAAAATAAAGACTAAATAAAAAATGCATGAAAAACATTTAATCAAAATTAATTCTAATTGGAAAACCTATAAAAAAAATTTAAAATTAACAAATAACATAATTAAATCTAAATTCTAGACTAACCAATCAATTGAACTATAGCTAATCATGCAAATAAAATTAAAATCATAACTTCTTATGCTAACAAATTAAATTGGATTTAAACTATTCTAAAAGTGCATGAAGATGGATTAAAGCTACAATGCAAATATGCCAAACAGGGCCTTAAGTGAATTGCAAAACACCAAAGTGGTCCCGAAAGGCCACTGTTCATGCTCTTCTTCAGCAGAATTTTATCCTACTCTCGGCTTTGTTATCTCCAGGTGCTGTCCTGCTGCTCTCGGGTGTGTTCTCCACTCTGCTCCTGCCGTGCTGCTGTCTACAGCAGGTCTGTCCACTGGTGCTCGATTTTGTCCTGCTCCCTCAATTCCTGCTGTACAAGGAGAAGGCAACAGCTTCTTTCCCTGTAATCCGCGTGTTCTTCGTTGCTCATATCCTATTGTCCAAGCTCAGTGCTGAACAGCGGCACTATGGTAACCATTCCATCTTACTGTTGACAAATCTAAACGTTAATCAACAACAGCCTAAACATGAAATACTAGTGAAATTAATACATAGTAAAAAGACAACTAAATGAACAGTACAAACAAATGAAAACAGAGCAGAACATAATGGAAAGTTGGTCCATGTTCACTGCCACTAGCCCTTGAACAATACGACACAGCCAGTTCCGCAACCTTTCACCACACCTTCCCTCCCATGCCTTGCAGTGCCAGGACAGGAACGAGATGCAGAAGCCACATCTACAGCTCACGCAACCTCTTCCATGTACGTCTTTAACAAAAGCAGGAGAAAGCTTGGCTGCGTCTCTTGAACAACACAACCCAGTAATGTTTCACTCGACCTCGCCTACTTAGTTACTGCTCTGCACCATCACTTGCACTAATCGTTAATCCAATAGGCAAAATGGAAATAACAAGAGAATGCCAAGATAAAAAAATGCAATACAATCTAAATATGGAAATAACAATGTTGGGCGCTACACTCTAGAAAAGACATGAAATGGTATAACTCGGTACATGATACAAAAAATGAAACAGAAACAATAGAGCACCACTTATGTAATAATTTAAAGCAACACAAAGCATGAATAAAATCTATAACTAAAGCTTAAACTGAAACAGCACATCACCGTGAAATAGAGAAGTAAAAAAAGAAAAACAACAACAGTAGCCACCATGCCTTGCTTCATTTTCTGCTCATGCTACCGTGGTTCCACTGTGCCAGTATTGCAGGAACAATATCCAGTATTAAACCGACAATACTACACCAGAACAAGTTATTGGTAGTAGTGATCGAAGCATTCAAAATGTCTCATGCTATAAACGATTGAGCAGTAAAGATGAAAACCAGTATAGAAGAAAGAAAACGGGATTCATAAAATTAGATTATGCAACAGTAAAAGAAATAGAAATAAACTAAAAACCAAAGAAATATAAATAAGAAAAGCATGGAAAGACATAGAAAAAAAACGAATCTACTGAAAACAAAACGAGATTTAAAAAATGAAGGAAAGAAATTTTCTTGTTCATTGAATAGATTTTAAAAGTGTCATGAACAGTAAGAAAATGAAATTTGTAAACAAGAGAAATGGTGGCTGCCTAAACAACTAACGTGACAAGCTTGGAGAAAACTCAGGAAATAAGACTTATAAAAACTATTCTAAAGACTACCCTAGAATTACTTCTACCCTAACTTACCCTACTCCTACTCCTACTCTACTCCCTTTTTCAATTGCCATCATATTCTATTTATATACAAACATAGGGGTACAATGGTAATTTTTCCATCCTAGATGAGTTGGCATTGTTTGGCTAGTTGTCTTCCTTTAATTTGCTGCAGAGTAGATATTTCCACATCATCAGTCTTTTTGTCCAATTTGCTGTGCGATGTGGCCCGACGTGTGTCCTCCAGGAGGTTGGCATAGTGTCCTTCGATCTTATCGTTTCGGAGCAGATAAAAATCGAACACCTGGCATCACGCGTGTCCAGATGACTGATGACTTGGTCTACAAATTGGAAGTGGTCTAGTCTCCTTTAGCCCGATTTCAGCCCAATTTTGACTGAAATGACTGAGTTTCATCTGAATTTAATTTATCTGCACATTAAATAATTTTAATTAAATAAAGGAGATTATTAATAAAATAATATGGGGATTAGATAAATAATTAGGAAATTAAGCACAAATAATTCTATTAAAAATAGAATTATCACACCCCCAAACTTCAGCTTTTGCTTGTCCTCAAGCAAAACAAAATAGATGTAGGAATGACAGGTACAAAACATAATAATTTCTCCAATATTATCCTCAAAGATAAAGTACAGACTATGATCTCTAAGACTCACAATTACAAGTCAAACACTTAGAATTATTCAATCATAAGTCTTAACCCAAATTGGACCCCTCGTGCGTGTGTGAAAATGTCAAAGTCACTGCACAGTACATTATCCGGATCAGATTATGCAAACATAGTGAATGCAAAGTCAAATACATGTGATGATTCCCATAAGTTTACTTTTCACTTCTCTCTCCACTAATGTAGTCACACTTAATCAAAGATCAATAGGACTTCATTAAGCTTGTAATGTCAGGCTGGGGTTAAGGTATGATAAAGTTGATTTAGTTTTAATTATCCCTTGACATGCATTACTTTCTAGGATCTTTAATGTAAGAGCTCATATTTATTTCCCTCAAACTTATTTCTTTCACTAGACATTTTATTCTATTTTTGTATTTTTCTTCTTCTTCTTTCTTCTTCTTTTTTTTTTCATTTTTTTTTGAACTTTCACTATCACCAGATACCCATATGTACAAAGCTCAAAATATATCCAATGACTTTCCATGCTTTCGGGGTAAGGGATAAGAAAAGAGTTTAAGCTAAGGAAATTATACAAGTGTATTTACAGATAAAAGCTTATTTAGCTCAGATAGGTGACTAGGGTAAAGTATGCATAGGGATGGCTAGAAAGGCTCAAACGATCCAAAGATGGCCTAAATCATCTCCCTAATTACGTGTGATCTAATATTTCACCTCGAGATCAGATCAAACAAATTCTAGAATATGATGCACAAAATCAACTGAACAAATGTAATCCTCGGTCCACATAAGCTTTCTCTAAATAAATATACAGATTCATGACATGACATGTGCGTAAGATGAGGAAATCACAATCAGAATCAAGACAAATTCAAGAACTCAACTTCATGCTTTTCCTATAATCATGCTTTTCAGTCAATCAAAATCATACTTAATTATGGGGTCATATCATCGGAATATGGGAAAACTACATGCTAAGCACTAAATTATCCCAAAATCAAATAGTTTAAGCTCAGATTTTTTAAAAAATTTTGAAAAAATTTTCAATTTTGCTCAAATTTTCAAAAAATACTCAAGTGCTATCCCTTCCCCCAAACTTAAAGTGCACAGTGTCCTCAGTGTGCAAATAATATAAGAATTGAAGTTCAGGAACAAAGTACTCCCCTTTCTGATGATGATGAACAACTGAAGCTTTGATTGAAAGCGTAAAACTAGAAAATAAACCTGTAAAATAAACAAAGAAAGAAACAACAGAAAAGAAAAAGAAAAAGAACTATATACAAGGTGAAAAGAAAAACGCAACCACTTCAAATGCAGCTGAAGAAAACAACACTCAGCAGCAGGGCGATGAGTAGGAGGGTCATTCAAAGTGGTGACATGGTGCTGACAGTTAACTCCTCCTGAGCCCTATCTACTTCCTTCTTTCTCTCAGATATTATATGTTTAAGCCTTATATTCTCCTCAATCTCCTTCTTAAAACACTCTTGAGAGTCATCAGGGAGCTCCAAAGGTTTGAAAACATTAAACTTTACTTCCTGATCTTGGACTCTCATCGTTAACTCCCCCTTTTGTACATCAATTAAAGTTCTACCCGTCGCTAGGAAAGATCTGCCTAGTATAATGGAGACTTCCTTGTCTTCCTCTATGTCTAAAACAATAAATTCGTAGGGAAAACAAATTGTCCACCTTTACTAACACATCCTCAATGACCCCCTTCGGATATTTAATTGATCAATCAGCCAACTGAAGGGTCACTGTGGTGGGCTTGGCATTCCCTATTCTTAACTTCTGATAGATAGACAATGGCATTCAATTTAT
This sequence comes from Firmiana major, assembly GCA_033439115.1. Lineage (NCBI taxonomy): Eukaryota > Viridiplantae > Streptophyta > Magnoliopsida > Malvales > Malvaceae > Firmiana > Firmiana major. Next base: position 28,044,236 of record CM065896.1, on the reverse strand, counting down.
ACTAGCTCTTAAATCACACAGGGCTCTACCAAAGAATAAATTTCCAATGGTGCAGGGTATGGTAAAACTCCCGGGATCCTTGAGCTTGGGGGGTAATCTTCTCAGATAATGGCACTACATTCCTCAGTTAAGGCCATTGTCTCATAGTCTTCCAATCTTCTTTTCCTCAAGAGGATATCCTTCAAAAACTTCACATAACTTGGCATTTGCTCTAAGGCATCTGCGAAAGGAATGTTGATGTAAAGTTTCTTAAAAACCTCAAGAAATTTGGCAAATTGTTGATCTAGTTTTTGATTTTGGAACCTCTAAGGAAAATATATTGGTGATCTAACTGGAGAGGATGTAGTGGAAACATGTATAGCATTAGAGGGTGAGGAAGGCTGTGAAATAGAAGAAGGTATAGATGAAGAAGCGCCTAGCTTTGTTTCCATTACAGCCTGATCTTGATGTTCCTACTTTTTCTGAGCTGCTTCATTAGAACCTATGGGTTTTTCAACTATGGGCTCAACAGGATTGGACTTAACTTGTGGCTCATCTAGCTCTTTGCCACTGCTAAGGGTGATAGATCTAACATGTTCCTACCCTCCCTTTGCTTAACAAGATTAACTTCAATGTTACTAGGAAGGTTCCCTTGCGGACGTTGGCTAAGAGCATTTGCTATTTGTCCCACCTAAACCTCTGAGTTCTTAATTGAAGCAGCTTGATTTTGCAGGATCGTTGAGAACTATTCCTCAAGCGAGGGCTTCTTCTCAGCTGCTGATGTGTGGTAATGTTGGGGCTGCATAGGTTGTATTGGTGGTGGTGGTGGTGATGGATGATATTGAAACTGAGGTGGGGATGGATGATGTGGTGGATGGTATGGAAATTACGGCTGTGGTGGTACCTGAACCGGTGGAGCTTGAAAACCAGGGAGTCCTACAGGTCTAGAGCTAGAAGTTTATCCTTGGTTTTGGCTCCAGGAGAAGTTAGGATGGTTCCTCCACCCTGGATTATAGGTGTTTGAAAAAAGGTTGTTCTGTTGCGTTTGAGAAGGGCCAACATACTGAACCGATTCTAAGTTGAGCGGATACCTATCTATAGAGTGGGTACCACTACACAGCTCGTAGGAAAGAAAAGGACTTTGGACAGAATACATAAGGTTAGGACTAGTGGGAGGATTATGTTGGGTACTGAGCGACTCTACCTTCTTCGCAAGGTTAGCAATTTGAGAGGTTAAGGTAGATAGTGTGTCGAGCTCATAAATACCCGTCGACTTCTTTAGCAATTGCCTCTCTGAGGACCATAGATAGTTGTTAGCCACTATCTTTTCTAACAACTCGTAAGTTTCCTCATCTATTTTACACATTAGAGCTCCACCCGCCACAGCGTCAACAATGGTCCTATTTGGGCTTGTAAGTCCGTTGTAGAAGGTCTGGACTTGCAACCACAAAGGTAGGCCATGGTGAGGGCACTTCCTAAGAAGCTCCTTATATAGTTGCCATGCTTCGTAAAGAGATTCAGAGTCGTACTGGGCAAAGGAAGATATATTACTACGGAGTTGGGGCATTTTAGAGGGAGGGAAAAACTTAGATAGAAATTGATGGGCTAACTCGTCCGATGTAGAAATGGATCCTGGAGGTAGGGAGGTTAACCAATGTCTCTCCCTATCCTTAAGTGAGAAGGGGAATAATCTAAGCCTAAGCGCATCATCAGATAATCCATTATGTTTGAACGTGTTGCACAAGTCCAGGAATTGCCCAAGGTGAGCATGTGGGTCATCGTGCGGAAGCCCACTGAACTGCAATGAAGTCTGGATCATCTGGTGGATGGAAGGCTTAATTTCAAAATTGTTTGCATGGACAGCTGGTGGCCTAATGCCGAAATAATATCCTCCAATCATCGGCATTACATAATCTCCAACGGTTCTAAATTCCCTATTTTCTGCCATGATGTTTTGCAGCGGAGCTAATAATTTCCTAGAATTCTTTCGAATTTTTCTAAGTGTTCAATTTCTTGATTTAAAGGAAAGCAATCATAACTCCTGACTCTACGCATGCAATCATAAAAAAGTCCTTAAATTTTTTTTTTAAGTTTTATTAATTTATATATATATATATATTTTTTTTTATGAGAAAATAAACTAAACTAAGCTAAGAATTTAAATATTCACAACCTAAATATTTACAAGCTAGAATTATACCTAAGCATAATTTCACCGATATTAACTAATGGCTAACTAAGACTTCCCCGACAACGGTGCCAAAAACTTGACACGCCCTGAAGGTATTGTCCGCAAGTGCATGGGTCGTACAAGTAATAATGGGATTTGAGTCCCGAGTTATCGTCCCACAGAGAAGTTGACTAGCCTAATTAAGCACCGGTTAATCTTACCCTAAGTATATCCTAGCAAATTATGAAATTAAAGTGGGTGATCTACTAGGCTAAAATTAAAGTACTGAAAATAATAACAACTATAAAACAAATAAAATTAAACAGAGCTAAAATTACTTACAAAACTCTAAGCACTTAAAAACAAAAACCTAGAAAAGAAAATTAAAACAGTTAAAACAAATTAACGCAATTAAAATAAAATGCAAATATGAAAATAAAGCAATAAAACTAATTAAACTAAAATTAAACAAGCTTAAAATAAAATGTGCATGTAATTAAACTAACTAAGAAAATGCAGTTTAAACTAACTTAAAGTCTAATGAAAATAAAGACTAAATTAAAAATGCATGAAAAACATTTAATCTAAATTAATTCTAATTGGAAAACCTATAAAAAAAAAAATTAAGTAACGACATAATTAAATCTAAATTCTAGACTAACCAATCAATTGAACTATAGCTAATCATGCAAATAAAATTAAAATCATAACTTCTTATGCTAACAAATTAAATTGGATTTAAACTATTCTAAAAGTGCATGAAGATGAATTAAAGCTACAATGCAAATATGCCAAACATGGCCTTAAATGAATTGCAAAACACCAAAGTGGTCCCGAAAGGCCACTGTTCATGCTCTTCTTCAGCAGACTTTTGTCCTACTCTCGGCTTTGTTATCTCCAGGTGCTGTCCTGCTGCTCTCGGGTGTGTTCTCCACTCTGCTCCTGTCGTGCTGCTGTCTACAGTAGGTTTGTCCATTGGTGCTCGGTTTTGTCCTGCTCCCTCAATTCCTGCTGTACAAGGTGAAGGCAGCAGCTTCATTCCTTATAATCCGCAAGTTCTTTGTTGCTCCCATCCTATTGTCCAAGCTTAGTGCTGAATAGCGGCACTACGGTAACCATTCCAGCTTACTGTTAACAAATCTAAACGTTAATCAACAACAGCCTAAACATGAAATACTAGTGTAATTAATACCTAGTAAAAAGACAACTAAATGAACAGTACAAATAAATGAAAACAAAGCAGAATAGAATGGAATGTTGGTCCATGTTCACTACCACCAGCCCTTGCACAATACCACATAGCCAGTTCCGTAACCTTTCACCACACCTTCCTTCCCATGCCGTGCAGTGCCAGGACAGAAACCAAATGCAGAAGCCACATCTGCAGCTCACGCAACCTCCTCCATGTACGTCCTTAACAGAAGCAAGAGAAAGCTTAGCTGCGTCTCTTGAACAACACAACCCAATAATGTTTCACTCGACCCCGCCTACTTAGTTACTGCTCTACACCATCACTTGCACTAATCGTTAATCCAATAGGCAAAATGGAAATAACAAGAGAATGCCAAGATAAAAAAAATGCAATACAATCTAAATATGGAAATAACAATGTTGGGCGCTACACTCTAGATAAGACATGAAATGGTATAACTCGGTACATGATAAAAAAATGAAACGGAAACAACAGAGCACAACTTATGTAATCATTTAAAGCAACACAAAGCATGAATAAAATCTATAACTAAAGCTTAAACCGAAACAGCACATCACCGTGAAACAGAGAAGTAAAAAAAGAAAAATAACAACAGTAGCCACCATGCCTTGCTTCATTTTCTGTTCATGCTACTGTGGTTCCACTGTGCCAGTATTGCAGGAACAATATCCAGTATTAAACTGACAATACTACACCAGAACAAGTTATTGGTAGTAGTGATCGAAGCATTCAAAATGTTTCATGCTATAAACGATTGAGTAGTAAAGATGAAAACCAGTATAGAAGAAAGAAAACGGGATTCATAAAATTAGATTATGCAACAATAAAAGAAATAGGAATAAACTAAAAACCAAAGAAATATAAATAAGAAAAGCATGGAAAGACATAGAAAAAAAACTAATCTACTGAAAACAAAACGAGATTTAAAAAATGAAGGAAATAAATTTTCTTGTTCATTGAATATATTTTAAAAGTGGCATGAACAGTAAGAAAATGAAATTTGTAAACAAGAGAAATGGTGGATGCCTAAACAACTAACGTGACAAGCTTGGAGAAAACTCAGGAAATAAAACTTATAAAAACTATTCTAAAGACTACCCTAAAATTACTTCTACCCTAACTTATCCTACTCCTACTCTACTCCTTTTTTCAATTGCCATCATATTCTATTTATATACAAACATAGGGGTACAATGTTAATTTTCCCATCCTAGATGAGTTGGCATTGTTTGGCCACTTGTCTTCCTTTAATTTGATGCAGAGTAGATATTTTCACGTCATCAGTCTTTTTATCCAACTTGTTGTGCAATATGGCCCGATGTGTGTCCTCCAGGAGGTTGGCACAGTGTCTTTCGATCTTATCTTTTTAGAGCAAATAAAAATGGCATCAGGCGTGTCCGGACGACTGATGACTTGGTCTATAAATTGGAAGTGGTCCAATCTCCTTTAGCCCGATTTCAGCCCAATTTTGACTGAAACGACTGAGTTTCATCTGGATTTAATTTATCTGCACATAAAGAATTTTAATTAAATAAATGAGATTATTAATAAAATAATATGAGGATTAAATAAATAATTAGGAAATTAAGCACAAATAATTCTATTAAAAATAGAATTATCAACCCTTCTCATGTCATAGAGTATGAAGAGATGAACATACAAGAGGACATGAGCTACACTGAAGAACCCACACAGATTCTCGATAGGAAGGAGAAGGTACTTCGGACTAAAAGCATCCCGTTAGTGAAAATTTTATGAAAACATCACTCAATAGAAGAGGTAACTTGGGAATTGGAAAGCCTCATGAAGGAGAAATACCCCCTTCTGTTTGACGAGTCGAGTTGAATTTGGAGGACCAAATTCTTTAAAGATGGGGAGGATGTGAGAACTGTGAATTTTATGTACCTCAGTTATGAGAATTTTAATTTGGTGTATGTAATTATGATATATTGATGTACACCCAAGTTTTAGATATGATGAAGTATAAGAAAATGAGGTCTTGAAGTTTTGAATGTGTATGGATTGAAATAAGGACTATGGGGTAGATTATGGGAAGTTTTACATTGAGTTTTCTGTAAATTGATGCAACAACAGTGTAATCTATAAAGGCTAGATCGATCTCCAAGGATGAGAGATCGATCTCATGGCTCTAAGATACGAGAAATGTGCAATTACAGATAGGCAGATTGATACCATAATCAAGCAGATCGATCTCCAAATGTTTCTATAAAGAGCAGATCAGTCTCCTACAGGAGCAAATAGATCTAAAAAATGTTTCTATAAAATGTAGATCGATCACCTCACAAGGAGAGGATCGATCCCCTCAAGATTATGAGATCGATCTTACCCCTTGACAAATCGATCTGGTAGGCATAAAAGTGCCCAAAACATTCCCAAATTCTAATGCAGATCGATCTCCTGCAGGAGCAAATCGATCTCCTACCTTTCGTCAATAAAAGGACCCCTGCGTTATTCTTGCATTTCATCCTTTCTCTCTCCAAAAATTGAAATCCCTAACTTTATCTCTCCTCCAAAGCGCCCATTTTTGTTCGAATCAGAGGTTATGACAAGACGGAAAGTTGTTCCTTATCAAAAGGAGAACAACATACTTGGAAATTAAAGGGCGATTTGAGCTGAGGTGTGAGTTGAGCACTCCACAAGTTTTGGGTAAATTTCTAAGCTTTGATCTTTGATTTTAAAGTACATCTCTGCGATTGTGGCTGTATATGTAGTGATAAATGGGCTGAAAATGATTAGAGTTGATAGAAATATTGAGAAATTATGAAAAATTGGTTTGGTGAGGATTTTAAGATGATAAATGAGAATGTGAGCAATTATGCTCGATGATGAGATTTGAGACAATGTGATGATGTATTAATGATGCTTTTACATCGTTGGGACAACTCGGGAGTTCTGGAGAGGAATGCGAGGCTAGTCCGTCGTTAGGGGGAAACGATTGCATTATATGAGGTGCAACGAGGTAAGGGAAAACTTAAAACTCATTGTGCATGTGATTTTGTGATGATAATTGTAGCATGAAATGTTTTGAGAAAATAAACATGTTTTATGAGTTGTTATTGAGTTATTCCACACGGTGTTATAGCCGGTTGGAGCCCAATTTTTATGAGTTTGTAAATAAAGTGTGAAATTTTGTTACAAACCGTTTGAGTTTAAAAAGTGAAAAGGGATTTGGGCTCTATGTTAAGGCGTACTGAGATTTGAGAAATGTGTTCGTGTTTTACTGATTTGAGCTCAGTTTTGATATCTTTTGTAATGAGTGCAAAAAAGGGTTTTATATGAGTTTATGAGAAAAACTATTATGAGCTTTACGTGAAGGTAAAACAGTTTTGTATGATAAAGACTAATATTGAGACTTAGGTGTGTCATGTGAATACACATCGGGCCTTGCTGTGGTAGCATGTAAGTCCGATATTCCTCCATTTTGGTAATGAGAGATGCCTTCATTCTGGTAACATGAGATGATCCCCGCTTTGGTAGCGTTAGGTGGCCTTGCTTTAGTAGCATGTAAGATTGATAATGTGCATGAGGAGAGGCCTTGCTCTGGTAGCATGTAAGTTCGGGCCTTGTTCTGGTAACACGTAAGACCAATACACCATGCATATGACCATATTGTCGACATTCCCTCTTTGAGGATGCCTGGGATGCTCACCCAGAGGAGATTAATTTGATGTGCCATGACGAATGTTTTATCTGAGTTTATTTGCCTAGTCTCCGTTTTTACACATCAGATTGTGTTTTGGTGGCTGCGCCACGTGCATTCCTGCTGAGGTGATTTTTATCACGTTTTTATGAGAAAAGCCATTATCACATCCTTATTTCCACATTCTTGTGTCTATGGTTTTATGTTGAACCATTTACTCTCATGTTTTTACATGATTTTTGAGAAGTGAGATGATGATGATGTTTTAATGAATTCATGCTTCATTTTCTACTGAGTTTATTTTACTAATAAGTCCCTTACTGAGCGATTTAGAAGCTCACCTTGTTTTTATATCACCCCAGATTTCTTCAAGTGAAGAGAGTTTTTCTTGCGATGTACTGAGTAGTGGCTAGTGGAGGACTTGAGCTCCAGGCCATATATTGTATTTGGGGTATATTTTAACATTTCATGTACCTAGACTAAAGTTGTATTTACAGACACTTGATGAACAATGATGTATGAGATGTATTAGGAATTAATTAAATCTATATTGAGGGTTGTATGCGTTATGATATATTAAATGATGAGATCCTGAGGTGAAAGTTTTCTAGTATATATATATATAATGATGCTTGACACTACACAAGAATGTACCCAGAATTGTGTATTTGATGAAAATAAGTTTTAAATTTTTCCTGTTTTTCGCACTACTGGGGCGTCACATGAACAAACGAGGAGGTAGAAAATAGGGGCATTGACGAGGGAGGCAGAATGGGAGCTGGACGAAGGAAGATCGGAAGGGAAGACTGGCGTTGGGGGAGGTGAAGCAGGGAGGAAGGAGATGTTAGCCTACAGAGGGGGAGGAGCGATAGTGTCAGGGGAAGAAAGGTGAACAGTTGTAGTCGGGAAGAAGATAAGAAAGAAAGAAGCAGTTGGTGCCAAATTCAAATCGAAAAAATGAAGAAATTCTCATATACATATATATATATAGAATTATATATATATATTTGGAGTAGAAAAGAAGGCCCAAGGGAATTGGGAGAAAAACTCAGGAAAAGACGGTCGAAATATCGGTTCGAAATTTCGGGGAAACAAATTGATTAAAGTAGACCTGCTGACTCGCACTGCTAGGACACCGTGGATTTCTGACAGAACACCGAAGTAAGGAAATTTCTCATTCCTGCTAGAGATAAATGTGTAATTTCTGTGCGTTAGTAGTTATAAATTGTTAGGCTCAATTTCATAGTTATCGAAAATATAGGAAACCCAAGGCTAAATTTACGCTTTGGAATTTAAAGAAATTTTAAACTTCGTAGATTGGCCCAGCTACCGATATAGATTTACCTGGTTTATTTAGATAAAAATCTTGGTAAATATAATTATTAATCATAGATCTAAAACCCCAGTTTAGATCACTTTGTACCGGGTATGTGGATTTTAATCGAAAAATGGCTATCCAGCCTCTTTTGAACCGTTTTGTGAAAATGGAATTTATTTTTGATTTAAGGAAATGACCTGTTATAAAGAGATTCTGATGAGATGTGTTTGAGTGCGTGCTGACCGTGTATCGCACGGTCCAACTCGCACTGTATTGAGACAAAGGCTATAATTAAATGATGCTGCATTTATGTATGTTCTGTTATCTGTGGTCCACTGAGTACGATGTACCGTACAATACGCACGCGAGTACGATGTACCATGTTTCTGATTCTGGTCTTTGGACATTCTGATTTCTAAGCTGATCGGGTAGCTGACCAGTCCTATGGAAAGTGACATCTCGACACACTTGATCAGTGATTGCTCGGAGTTACCGACATTGGCCAATAGTCTTTTTGATATCTGATATAGCATGCATTGCCCTGTCTCGTTTATTTTGAAATATTTTCTGAATTGTCTGCAGGAACTGTGATATCTGAAAATCTGCTTATTTTGCTATTGAAACCTTTGAAATTTTATGTATTTACCACAGTAGCTAATTTTACTACCGATATATGTTATGGTTTCTGAAATCTGTTTTATGGTATCTGTGAATTTGTTGAACTACTTGTATACTTTGTGAAAATGTTATGGATTTGGCAAATACATATATATAAATATAAATATATATATATATAAATATATATATATATCTTAGGTATTATATTTATCTACCTACTATGGGGTTTTTCTTACTGAGCATGTTAAGCTCACCCCTTACTCTCCTCCACAGATTCGCATCAGTAGTGGGATCAACTGCTTAAGTCAAAGTATTTTGCACAGCCACTCTTTAGCGAAGTGCTCTTCTGAATTTGAGGTATACCCAGGATGAACATTTATTTTGTATCTAAATTTTTTGTAAGTATAGTAATATGTGCAAGTTACGTCTGGGGAATGTGATTGAGACTATTTTATATGTGAACAAATGTGCCGATTTAATGATATAGTATTACTATTATTTTCGTTTTAAACTATTACCAAGAGGATTAAAATTAAATAGTCAGATTGTTGGTCTAAATCAGTTATCGACTCGTAGCCCAACCGAAATATCCGTAAAATTTGGGTTGTTACATAAGTTGGTGTCAAAGCAAGGTTGGCGTGATACGAGTCGATATTAGGAGCAAGAACAAAATTTGGAAAGTTCACATCCCCAGAATTACTGTACATTGTTTAGATACAAACGGGTATGCTTGGCTGTGTTTTGCTAAGAATTGCTACTAAATGCAGGAAAATGATTAGTTATGGCTGGTGGACGAAGAGGTCGACCGAGGGGACAAGGAGGTAGGTCATCCCAAAGCCATGAGGAGAGGCCTGAAGGATCGGGTGGCCCCACTTCTGAACAGCCCACTCGTAACACTACTGAGAGCTCTCAGGCCCAAACTACTAGTTTAAAACGGGGCATGGAGTCTATATTGAACCTGATCGGGTAAGTGATGGCCAAGTTGGATAATCCATCGGGCAATACTAGTTAGACTGCACCAACTACTTCAGCAGTTACGTCGGACACACCTGCGTTAGCCCAGACAGCGTCATTACAACAAACCCCGCCTGTACCACAATCACCGGCACCAGTGGATCCCCAACGGCAAAGTAATGAATCGAGATATAATTGTGAATTGGATAGACTGAGGCAATTTCAGGAGTTTAACCCTCTTTCTTCTAGTGGGGTTAAGAATCTAGTAGTTGTAGAAGACTGGATAAATGAGATGGAAAATCTCTATGGATTCTTCTGATGTACATCTACTGAGAAGGTGGCTTTTGCAACTTTTGTATTGAATGGAGAAGCTAAACACAGGTTGAAGTCCACCCGACTGATCCTGAGAGCAAGACATGGGGTGATTTCATGGGATTTGTTTCTTGACGCTTTCTAGAGGAGGTGCATTTCAGATACTACCCAGAAGAGTTATAGTTAGAGTTTTTGAACTTGACTTAGGAAAATAAGTTTGTGGACGAGTATGAGTCAAAGTTCACCTCGCTTGGGAGATATGATTCGGACACTATGGATAGTGGGGCGAAGAAGGTCTGGAAGTTTATGGAAGGACTGAGGCCTTTAATTCAAGCCCTACTAGCTCTGTTGGACCTCAATACTTGTGAGGAAGTGGTTCGTTGGGCCCAACTATGCGAACGAGATTATAAGATGCATGCCTCTGAGTTCAGCAAAGTTGGCAGAGGTAAAGATCAGGATCAGAAAAGGTTAGCTGCAGATAAGAGTGGCAGAGAGAGTAAAAGGCCATTGTTCAAGCGACAGAGGCATTATGAGGAGTTACGAGGTAAGACTGTTAAGCCCCCTATCTATCCGTCCTCAACACCTACCAAGGGGATTGTAATCGGATGACCCCGACCTAATGTAAAGATGTGCATACACTATGGGGAAAATCATGGTAATAGACCCTACTATAGGATTATGGGGGTTTATTTTAGATGTGGTAAGGCGGGACACATGGTCAGAGACTGTCCCGAAAATGTTGACATAGCCCCACAAAGTAGTATAGAACAGTTCAGGACACCTGGTACTAAATCTACATCGAGGAGGAAGGCCACAACTGAAGAAAAAGGGAAGTAGGTTGCAGGGCAGGGGCGAGTGCACGCCCTTAAGCATGAGGCAACAAAAAATGAGGCACCAACTGAAGCATTTAAAGTTACCATTCTAATTTTTGATATTAAGGCAGTAGTTTTATTTAATTCTGGTGCAACTCATTCATTTATGTCGCCCATGTTTGCATGTAAACTGATTTCATATGTATAACCTGAACCATTAGGAAGGATGCTAACGATTAGGACACTAATGAAAGATAGTCAAATGACAGAGAAACTATATAAAGATTGTAGACTTAAAATAGGAGACAGGAACATGTTAGTAGACCTAATCCTACTAGATATGTATGATTTTGATGTGATATTGGGCATAGACTAGTTAGCAACAAATCAAGCTGTTCTTGATTGTCATAATAGGACAATGACATTTTTGCTCCAAAAATTTGTTGTAAGTTTTTCTGAAAAGTAATGAAAAAGAATTGGTAGCTTATTGGCAAAGTTCTTACTAACTATATGAAAAATATTTTAAAGGTTACATTGCCTATGTAATTGATACATTGCCAGTGGTCAGGGAGTTTCTTGACGTATTTTCGGACGATTTACCAGGGCTACATCCAGATAGGGAAATGGAGTTTTGTATTATCTTAATGTCTGGTACTGAGCCGATATCGAAATCGCCTTACAGAATGGCTCCTGTTGAGTTGAAAGAGTTGAGAAAGCAATTGCAGGAACTGCTAGACAAGGGGTTCATCAGACTGAATGTATCACCTTGGGGTGCACCGGTATTGTTTGTTAAGAAAAACGATGGGAGTCTTAGGCTATGCATTGATTATAGACTGCTCAACAAGGCGATCATCAAGAACAAATATCCCCTACCTCGTATCGATGATTTACTGGACCAACTGCAAGGCGCACAGATCTTTTCCAAGATTGATATAAGGTCAAGGTATCATCAGTTGAAGATCAGGAGTGAGGATGTACCCAAAACAACTTTTAGAACCCTATACAGACATTTTGAGTTTTTGGTTCTGCCTTTCAGGTTGATGAATGCTCCTGTAGCTTTCATGGCCCTGATGAACGAAGTGCTTAAGCCGTACCTGGATAGATTTGTCGTAGTTTTCATTGATGATATTTTGGTGTATTCTAAGTCTAGAGAAGAATATAAGTAGCATTTGGTAATGGTTCTACAAACCCTCAGGGAGAAGAACTTATATGCCAAGCTCAACAAGTGTGATTTTTGGCTAGATCATATAGCTTTTTTAGGTGACATTGTATCAAAAGACTGGGTGTCTGTAGATCCATTTAAGATCGAGGCTATAGTGCAATGGGAAAGGCCCAAGATTGTTACTGAGATTTGGAGTTTCCTAGATTTGGCTGAATATTATAGAAGATTTGTGGAGGGTTTCCCTAACTTCACTGCTTCTTTGACACGACTTACGAGAAAAAATGTTAAGTTTGAGTGGAGTGATGCATGTGAAAGAAGTTTCCTGGAGTTGAACCACAGACTGACCACCACACCTATATTGACTATCCTCGCTAGTTCGAGAGGCTTCTCGGTGTATACGGATGCATCTAGTCAAGGTCTGGGTTATGTATTAATGCAAAATGGGAAGGTAGTGGCTTATGTCTCCCGCCAGTTAAAAGACCATGAGAGGAACTACCTGATCCATGATTTGAAATTGGCAGCCATGGTGTTTGCACTGAAAATATGGCGCCATTATCTGTATGGAGAGAAGTTCCAGATCTTCATAGACCATAAGAGCCTCAAGTATTTATTTTATCAGAAGGAGTTAAATATAAGGCAGAGGACATGGATAGAGCTTCTGAAGGACTACGACTGTGAGATCCTGTATCACCCAAGAAAGGCCAACATAGTAGCAGACGCCTTAAGCTGGAAGAACATCGGAATGGTATCGTACCTGATGATTTAGGAATACGAATTGTTCGAACAATTTGTGAACCTCAGCTTGGACATTGAACCATCTGACACTACTGGTTGTGGTGTGATAGCTAGCTTGAGAATAGAACTGGACTTAATTGACAGAATCTGACATGCTCAGCATACTGATAAGTATTATGTAGATATAGCCGGTCAGATCTAGTTTGGCACTGTGATGATTTTGAAGTTAGGCTCGATGGTTTATTGAGGTTCAAAGGTAGAGTTTGTGTTCCCAATGATGCACAGTTCAAGAAACTGATATTGACAGAAGCTCATTCCTCGAGGTTTACATTAAACTCTGGAAGTAATAAGATGCATCAGAATTTGTGAAAAGTGTACTGGTGGTCAAGGATGAAGAAAGATATGGTCGAGTTTGTGGCCTGGTGTCTTGTGTGTCTGCAGATTAAGGTAGAACATCAAAAACTTGCAGCGTTGTTACAGCCTCTAACGATAACGACATGGAAATGGGAGCATGTTCCATGGATTTCATTATGGGGTTGCCAAGGACCCGGAGGGACCATGATGCGATTTGGGTAATCGTTGATAGATTAACAAAGTTCACCCACTTCCTAGCTATGAAGTCCACTGATACTTTGAGTGCACTAGCGGGTCTATATGTATGGAAGATTGTAAGACTACATGGTGTACCAGTGAGCATTGTATCTGACAGGGATTCCCGATTCATTTCACACTTCTGGGAACATTTCCAAGAAGCCATGGGAACCCAACTGAATTTTAGTACAACTTTCCATCCTCAGACAGATGGGCAGTCGAAAATAACCATTCAGACATTGGAGGATATGTTGAGAGCTTGCGCTCAAGATTTTAAAGGCTCCTGGGATAACCATTTACCACTAGCTAAATTTGCGTACAATAATAGTTATCACTTAACTATCAGAATGGCATCATATGAAGCACTGTATGGTCGAAGGTGTCGATCACTAATCGGATGGGAAGAAGTGAGTGAAAGAAAGATATTCGCTCCCAATTTAGTTAAGCAAGCTTCAGAGGATGTCTGGTTGATTTGTGAGAGGTTGAAAACAGCTCAGAGAAAGCAAAAGAGTTACGCTGACCAATGACACAGACCCTTGGAATTTTCAGTAGGAGATTCGGTGTTTCTGAAAGTTTCTCCATCCAAGGGTATAATGAGATTTGGAAGGAAAGGGAAGCTGAGTCCCCGTTATATTGGGCCTTTCGAGATCTTAGGCGGAGTGGGAGACAAAGCTTACAGATTAACGTTACCGCCTAATTTATCAAGTATTCATAATGTCTTCCATGTCTCGATGCTTCAGAAGTATCACCCAGATCTGACACACGTGATTAAGTATGAACCACTGGAGTTGAAAGATGATATGTCGTATGTGGGGAAATCGATTTAGATCTTGAACAAGAAGGAAAAAGCATTACGATCTAAGACGATTCCTTCGGTCAAAGTTTTATGGCAGTACCACACTTTAGAAGAGGCCATGTGGGAATCAGAAAGCCTAATGCGAGATAAATACCCACACTTGTTTGAGAACTAATGTAAATTTAAATTTGGGGACCAAATTTCCTAAGGTGTGGAGAATGTAAGCACTAAGACTTTACTTGTATTCGATTTTATCAAGGAAAATAATTGAATTATTGGGATAAAAAATGTGTTTCCTTAGTTAAGGAATTTAAATTAAACTATAGTACAATTTGAGGAACTGAGGAAAATTCAACAAGAACACACACATATATAAATATATGAGTAATGTTTTCTCTGTTCCTTTAGTTAAATGTATACATAATATATATATATACATATTAATAAATGTATGCACATATATATGACAATATATAAATATAAATATATATATATATACAAGCATAAGCAGTCGAATTGGATAATATGTATATATATATATATGGATAAAATATATATATACATACACAACAACATACCGAGGACTCCATATATATGTATACATATATATATATACACACACCATGATATATACATAAAAGTGGGTGAAAGTATATCGAAGGAACAATATATATATATATATAGGTATATACGTATATTATAAGGTAACAAGGGAAAAGTGATGGTGATAATCCGATGGGATAGGAAACGTGAAAGGGGAGAACTGTCGAAGCTTCAGTAAGTCAATAACCCACACCTGCACCCCTACATCTCTTGCCGAAACCACTCTCGTTTTCCCCATCCTCATGCCATCTGCCATGTTATAAATGTATCGTTTACATGCTGAAATAAAAAGGAGTCTGTAAGAAAGGAAATATAAGTAGAATTATTGAATCGAGAAGGAAGATAACTGAGAGGGACATATGTAGTAAAAGAGAGTAATAGTGGAGTAGGAGACTGAGAAGAAGAGGCGAGAATGGAGGACAAGAAGGTTGAACCTCTCTGCCAGCAGCTGAAGGAGGGGAACCAAGAAGCTGATTCTGTTAGTCCTCGAAACTGGAACAAAAAAGGGAGCAGTAGAAGGAGAGAAGAGAAACAAAGGTGCTAGGATGGTGGTTGCAGGAGAAGAACTGGGCTGAAGCAAAGAGAAAACCAAGTGGGGCATCAGACGCACGTCTGGAAAACAGAATCAAAGGAAGAAGGCAGTCTGCGGTTCTGGTTAAGATAGAATTGATAGAAGCAGAGGAAAAATAAGAAAAGAGAGCTTAGCGAGAGTGAGCGAGGCTGGCTGGTTGAGCCAACCGAGAAGGTAGAAAAGTCGAGAGAAGGAAAGGAAACTGCAACAGTGGTCGAAGGCTGGAAAACCAAAACAAAGGGGAAACAAGGGACCAAGAGAGAGATAGAGGTGAACGAATGAGGAGGCAGACAACAGAGGCAGTAATGAGGGAGGCAGAAAAAGTAAGACCTTTAATTTTCTATGTAATGTATATGATTATTGGATTTACAAACAAGTTACATTACACATGAATTACAAGAAATAAATGTTATTGAGCTCAAAGTGTGAATGAATTGAACAATGAGTGTTAAAGTGATCAAGTATGAGTTTAAATGGGAAATTTGTAGCAAAAAGGATGTAAAATGAAGGCAAGATCGATCCCATGCAAGGAGAGATTGATCTCAAGGCCAGGAAAACACAATATCAAGCATCCTGCAAGAGGGAGATCGATCCATCACTCAAGCAGATCGATCTACATTACTATCGGGCTGGAGAAGATCGATCTCCCCTTAAGGCCAGATCGATCTCCTTAGCTCTCTGCCCGAGACAAATAGATCATGTTCCATTGACAGATTGATCAATGTAACACGAAAGATCGATCTCATGTAGCAAACATATTGATCTCATGCCTTCAAAATGTCGTGAAACTGAGGAATTCAAGAGGACCAAATTGATCTCCACCCTATGCAGATCGATCTCATCAAGCCAATTCTATAAAAAAAGGGAGCAGTTGGATCTGTAATTCATGGGAAACAACTCTATTCTTCCATTTTTAATCTGAAAACCTAACCTTCTCACTCTAAAATCACACCATTTCTATAAAGAATTAAGAAAAAACCATTAGAGCAAAGTTGTTCATTATAAAAAGAAGAACAACATAGTTTGAAATCAATACCCCATTGGCTGGATTGAAGGAGCAAGGAGTGTTCTTACTTGGAGCAAGAAAGAAATCAAACTAGGTAAGTTTCTAATGCACCAACCTAAGTACATTTGTTAGTTATTGATTTTGGAGTTAATTGGTATGTGTATTGATGATTAAAACTACATGGAATGTAATGGAACAAGTAAAACCTAGAATGAGTCTAGTGTGAGAAAGTGTGATATGGATGAGTTGATGATAAATGGATTATGTTAAGGTGTTAGTAAGGTAATATGTATGATTTTAAGATGATGAAATAAAGCCACATTATAAGGATGGTCAATTTAGGAAAATTAGTATATAAGGTGTATGACAAAATACCATGGTGAAGTAAATGATGAACTTGAGACACTATATGCATTAAATATCTTATTAATATGAATCAATGGATCTAAAAGAGTCCAATAGGCCCTCAAGATATGAGTAGAATAATCAAATGAAGACTTACAAGCGTTAATGGAAACTATAGGTCGAATCGACTATAGTAAACGCAAGAGTTGTGTTATATTGGACTAAATTGACGTGAAACATAATCTCATGCAGTTTCGAAGAGTTCGTTGGAGATGAATCAAACATCGCAATCAAGCAGCTCCAAGGAAGTGGAATCACGTGACGCGATTCCAGGTAAGGGAATTTTATAAGCATATAGAGATAGTTGCACATATTTTGTGGGTGTATATAGGGTTTGATAAATGCTTGGATATTTAGAAAAGGATTTACGATTGTGTGAACAACTACGAGTATGATTTGATTTTTGAAGTGATTCTTATAAAAGGGGATAGTAAGGCTAATAATTGCAGAAATAACATGTTTGATGTTTATTAAAACACATTGCTTTGGTTTAAGCAAATTAATGGATGGGCTGGCTATTTAATTTCTATAAATTCATGAAACAGCACGAGGTACGTGCTAACTTTGTTTTGAAATAAGTTGTGTTGAAATAGAGTTGCCCATCGTATTTACGTGAGTTAAATCGTGCTGGAGCTTCGCTCGCATTGGATTTTGGTCTTTCATATGTAAGAAACATGCTGGAGCTTAGCTCGCACCTTAATTTGAATTGTGGTGATATTTTATAAACTGTACTGGAGCTTCTACTTTTACGTGGATTTCGATTGACTTTCTTATGCATACAACCGTACTAGAGCTATATTCGTACGTGGATTTCCTCATTGTTTATTATGCATAAAGTTGTACTAGAGCGTCGCTCGTATGAAGAGATTTATTGATGATGCATAAATCCTGCTAAAGCTTAGCTCGCACAATTTTCACACTGTGGTATGTATGATGCAGTGGAGATGGTAAGATTCTCAAGCCCTACATCCTTAAGCCCAACAGAGTGGGGAGGCTCTCTTACGGTAAGATCCTTAAGCCAACATCCTTAAGCCCGTTAGGGTGCGGAGGCTCTGTTTGTGGGGAGGCTCTCTTACAAGATGAAAAGCTCCCACGTGCACTTAGACTATATAGGTTATAAATGGCATGGGGTAGATAAGACCTACGGCTAGCACCCCCAACCATGATATGGGTTCGCGGAGTACGTTGTATGGTGTATATCACATGGAGTACGCTGTACCGTGTGGTTTTGATGATGAGTTGAAAAGTCTGGCGAAGAACTAACCCACCTTCGTTCCAGCATGATGCCCCACACACCGAGATCCGTGTGGTCTGTGATGATTATGACATAGTTGGCCAACATAGTCCCTGAGATATTGTGACCGCCTGTTTCATATAATATTACATAGTACCACATGGTTTTTATACTCTGAGTGTGAATGTGTTGTCCAGGGTAGACTCGAGGGAGGGGTCGAGCCTTGTGGGATTTGTTTAAAGAAATGGTATTTCTACTTATGATGAGATTTGACATGTTTTGAGAAAATGATGAATTCTTGAGGGATATTGTGTATTGAATTTCCCTTTTTTGATGAGTTTTTATAACGTTGAGCATGCGAGGTTTTACATGATGATTTTACCATGTCTTACATGCCTACTTCCATGTTTTTAATACATGATATATGTATATACATGTGGCAAAGTTTTATTTCCTCATGCTCCGATTATAAATGATTTATGCCATGACATTATCAACATGTAGATAGTGTAGTTATCTACCATGCTTCCATTATTGCCTTATTGAGCGTGTGGTTGCTCATCCCTCTACTTCCCCCTCTACAGAGTGTACACAGTAGCCTTGTGAAGGACTGAGGCGTTATAGTTTTGATATCTGCTACACTCAATCGTCAAAAGGTATATACACAGGATTCTTTTTGTATCTAAACATGTAAAGACACAGTAACCATTTGGAATTGTAATGTGGGGGATGTAAATATCAGTAAACATGTCTTGTATAAGTGTTCGACTTAACTTTCAAATGTATGACATGACTTTTGATTACTTGGAAATGAATGGTAAATGATGATTATTATTGACTCACAGCCCAACTGTGTAGTGTTATGAAAGTTCGCGATCGGGTAAGGAAATGAAAAATGCAAAAAATTTATAGTGCTTTTCAGATAAAAAGGATAAAAAGGGTCATGACAGTGATTGGTATCAGAGCTGAGTTGGCCTTATGTGAGTTAGTATTAATAAGTAGGAAAGTTACATCCCCATATTACTGTGCTTTTGTTTAGATATAATTGTGTATAACGAGATGGAATGAGACTAATAAATGGATTTGAATACAGTAAATTAGGCATTATGCCTGTTACACGCCAAGGTAAAGGGCTGGTACACTTGCTGGAAGCCGTAAGGGTAGGCCCGAGAGCCGTGCAGAGCCACAGACTGACCAGGCTCCACAGGACCCTGATGAGAGATCATAGGATACAGAGGCACGCTTCGCTAGGATAGAGCGGAGTATTGAGAGCCTCGTGGAGATAGTCGAACAGGTATTAGGTGCCGGTGATAGACGAGGTCCCGCAGTGCAGCCTACTACTACCAGACAGGTAGTTGCAGAGGCAGAGATACCTCAGACTATGGAGACTGTTACATCCCCAGTACAGGATACGACTTCTCCCATCACTCCACAGCTGAGCGACAGCGACCGTGGGTATGATTGTGAACTGAGTAGGCTATGCCAGTTTCAAGAGTTAAAACCTCCAGTATTCAGAGGAATGAAAGACCCAGTTATCATTGAGGATTGGGTTTATGAGATGGGAAAGCTGTATAGGTTCTTCAGATGTACATCAGCTGAGAAAGTGGCCTTCACAGTATTTATGCTAAAAGGCGAGGCAGAGCACTGGTGGAGGTCCACTGAAGTATTTTGAGAGCCCAACACTCCGAGTTCACATGAGAGATATTCTTGGAGGCCTTTAGGAGGTAATATATTTCGACCATCGCACAGAGGAAGTTGCGTATGGAGTTCATTAACTTGGTTCAGGGGAACCGTTCTATGGATGAATATGAATCGAGATTCATGTCTTTGGGGAGGTACGACCCAAATACGGTGGGCAGTGACACTTAGAAGGTCCAGAAGTCTATGGATGGATTAAGATTAGATATCCAGACTAAGTTAGCTCCATTTGATATTCATATTTAGGATGAGGCAGTGCACAGGGCACAGTTGTGTGAACAAGACTTTGAGCGAAATGCCTCCGAGCTTGGAAAGATTAGTTTCAGAAGGGACAGAGATCGGAAGAGACCCGGGTTGGATAGAATGACCAAGAGAGGAGGCCAGAGACTTTACGAGAAGAGACCCAAGATTGAGGAGGTAGAAAAGAGAGCTGTTAAGCCTCCTATGTATCCAGCTTTGACTGCACCGAGGGGTATGGTTTTTGGAGGACCACGACCTACTATTGAGCAGTGTAGGAGATGTGGCAGATTTCATGGGACTAAACCTTGTCAGACGCCCGTTGTTACATGTTATAGATGTGGGAAGTCAGGGCATATTGTGAGATATTGTCCTGAGATGATTGAGACTACCTCATAGAAGGGCAAAGAACCAGAGAGAGCTCCAGTTGATACAGCTGCTCTGAGGAGGAGGGTTACAACTGATGAAAAAGGGAAACAGGCGGTTGGTGTTAGCAGAGGACGAGTGCACGCACTGGACCAGGACACCGCAGACGCATCGATGGATGTGATTCAAGGTATCATCCTAATTTTTTAGATAGAAGCACTGGTATTGTTTGATCCTGGTGCCATGCATTCTTTCATATCGCCTTCCTTTACACATAAATAGTTGAAGAATGTAAAACTCACATTGCTAGATAAAATGTTGATGATTTCCACATCGATGAATGATAGTCAATTAACTGAGCATGTATATAGGAATTGTAAGTTGAGGATAGAAGGAAAAGAGTTGGCAGTCGATTTAATTTTACTGAGCATGAATGATTTTGATGTAATCCTAGGAATGAATTGGTTGGTTGTAAATCATGTTGTTATGGATTGTCATGCTAAGGCATTGGCGTTTCTAGAGGTAGATAATCTTGCTGTAAGCTTTATTGAAAAGAAATGAAAAACATGATGATTGTAAATAAAAAAAGTATAATGTTAATCCATCATATTTGAGAGATAAATTTATTTATTATTTATGAATGTTTAAGTGGTGACTTGTATTCCTAACGCTGGAATGGATAATGTGAAGGGTTCATTGCCTATGTGGTTGACACAAATAAGGCACACCCGAAAATGAGAGATATCCTAGTAGTGCCAGAACTTCCTGATGTCTTTTGGGACAAATTACCAGGACTACCACCTGATAGGAAAATGGAATTTTGTATAGAGTTAGCACCTGGTACAGAGCTGATATCGAAACCACCATATAGAATGGCTCTGATTAAGTTGGAAGAGTTAAAGAAACAACTATAAGAGTTGCTAGAGAAGGGGTTTATTAGACCGAGCATCTCACCTTGGGGAGCTCCGGTACTGTTTGTAAGGAAGAAGGATGGAAGCCTCGGACTATGTATAGATTACCGGTTGTTAAATAAGGCCACCATTAAGAATAAGTATCCCCTTTCATGCATTGATGATTTATTGGATTAGCTTCGGGGAGCATAGGTCTTTCTAAGATAGATCTGCGATTTGGGTACCATCAATTGAAGATACAGACTGGAGATATACCCAAGACAACATTTCAGACATGTTATAGCCACTACGAGTTTTTGATTATGCCATTGGGATTGACAAATGCCCCCACAACATTTATGGCATTGATGAATGATGTATTTAAGCCATACCTGAACCAGTTTGTGATTGTGTTTATGATGACATATTGGTTTATTCCAAGTCCAGGGAAGATCATGAGGAGCACTTGAGGATAGTTCTGCAGACCCTCTGAGAGAAGGAATTATATGCCAAACTCAGTAAGTGCAACTTTTAGTTAGAACAGATCTTATTTCTGAAGCATGTGGTATCGAAGGATGGGGTATCAACGGATCCATCCAAGATTGAGGCAGTTGTACAGTGGGAACAACCCAAGACAGTTACTGAGATCAAAAGTTTTCTTGGATTGACAGGTTATTATTGAAGATTTGTTGAGGGTTTCTCCAGACTAGCTGCTCTGTTGACACACCTCACGCGGAAAGATGTTAAGTTTGTGTGGGATGAGGCATGTGAGAGGAGTTTTAAGGAGTTTAAGCGTCGATTGACCACTGCTCTGATTCTCACCATTCCTACCCAGCTCAAGAGTTTTCTCTGTGTATATGGATGCATCGCACCAAGGACTGGGTTGTGTACTTATGCAGGATGGGAAGGTAGTTACCTATGGATCCAGACCATTGAAGGATCACGAGAGGAACTATCCAAAACATGATTTAGAGTTGGCGACCGTTGTTTTTGTATTGAAGATATGGTGCCACTATCTCTATGGTGAGAAATTTTAGGTTTATATGGATCATAAGAGCCTTAAGTACCTGTTCTCGCAGAAAGAGTTAAACATGAGACAGAAGATATAGCTCAAACTCCTGAAAGATTATGATTGTGAGATCATGTACCACCCAGGTAAGGTGAATGTAGTTGCCGATGCTTTGAGCAGGAAGAACCTTGAGTTGGTGTCTTATATGATGGTTCGAGAACATGAGTTGTTAGAACAATTTACGAACCTCAGTTTGGATGTAACCCCACCTGGTTCAAAGAGATTTGACATTATTGCTAGTTTGAGGTTGGAGCCAGACTTGATTTGTCGTATTCGACGGGCTCAGCAAAGCGATCGATAATGTATCGATTGGTTGAGTCAGATACAGACAAGTATGGGTACTAATTTTGAGCTGAGTGCAGATGGATTATTGAGGTTCAAAGGTAAAGCATGTGTTCCCGGGGATTCAGAGATTAGAAAGTTCATTTTAGTAGAGGCTCACTTATCGAAGTACACGATACATCTGGGGAGTACTAAGATGTATCAATACCTTTGAAAAGTTTATTAGTGGTCTGGAATGAAAAGAGACATTGTTGAATATGTCGCTAGATGTCTCGCCTGTCAGCAGGTGAAGGTAGAGCATCAGAAGCCTGCAGGGTTATTACAGCCTCTACCAATACCGACATGGAAATGGGAGCACATCACCATGGATTTTGTGATGGGATTACCGAGGACCCGTAGAGGTCATGATGCCATTTGGGTTATTGTGGATCAGTTGACAAAGTCAGTCCATTTCTTAGCTATGAGAGCTACTGATACGCTGAGTCAGTTGGCGAACTTGTATGTTCGAGAGATAGTTTGATTACATGGTGTACCAGTGAGTATTGTTTCTGATCGGGATACCGCTTCACTTCCAACTTCTGGGAACATTTTCAGGAAGTGATGGGGACCCACTTGAGTTTTAGCACGCTTTTCATCCTCAGACAGATGGTCAGTCAAAGAGGACTATACAGACCCTGGAGGATATGTTGAGAGCATGTGTACTGGATTTTGAAGGCTCTTGGGATGATCACCTACCATTAGCCGAGTTCGCCTATAATAACAGCAATCATATAAGTATCAGAATGGCACCATATGAGGCACTGTATGGACATCGATGTCGATCCCCTATTGAATGGGAAGAGGTTGGTGACAGACAGATTTTTGCTCCGAATTTAGTGCAGTAGGCCTCTGAGGATGTCCAACTAATATGTGAGAGATTACGGATAGCTCAGAGCCGGCAAAAGAGTTATGTTGACAAGAGACGAAGACCACTAGAGTTTGCTGTGGGTGAGTCTGTATTCTTGAGAGTTTCTCCTTCAAAAAAGATTATGAGGTTTGGTAAGAAGGGGAAGTTAAGCCCTCGATATATCGGACCCTTCGTGATTTTGGAGAGAGTGGGAGATAAGGCTTATAGGTTTCATTACCACCAGACTTAGAAAATGTACATAACGTCTTTCACATCTCTATGCTTCAAAAATATCACTTGGACTTGGCACATGTGATAAGCTATGAGCCGTTGGAGCTCAATGAGAGTATGACGCATTTTGAGAAGTCGGTTCGAATATTGGATAGGAAAGAGAAGGTGTTAAGGACAAAGACAATTCCATTAGTGAAAGTTCTTTGGCAATATCACACTCCGGAGGAAGCTACATGGGAGTTAGAAAGCATGATACAAGAGAAGTACCCAGAGTTATTTTTAGATTTACTTGGTTCTAATTTGGAGGACCAAATTCCTTGAAGGCGGGGAGGATTGTAAGACCCTTAATTTTTTATGTAATGTATATGATTATTGGATGTAAAAACAAGTTACATTACATATGAATTACAAGAAATAAATGTTATTGAGTTCTAAGTGTGAATGAATTGAAGAATGACTATTGAAGTGATCAAGTATGAGTTTAAATGGGAAATTTGTAGCAAAAAGGATGTAAAATGAAGGCCAGATCGATCCCATGCAAGGAGAGATCAATCTCAAGGCCAAGAAAACACAATATAAAGCATCCTACAAGAGGGAGATCGATCCCTCACTCAAGCAAATCGATCTCCATTACTTTTGGGCTGGAGCAGATCGATCTCCCCTTAAGGCCAGATCGATCTCCTTAGCTCTCTGCCTGAGACAAATCGATCCTATTACATTGAGCAGATTGATCCCATACAACATGGTAGATCGATCTCATGCAGCAAACAGATCGATCTCATGCCTTCAAAATGTCGTGAAACTGAGGAATTTAAGAGGGCCAGATCGATCTCCACCCTATGCATATTGATCTCATCAAGCCAATTCTATAAAAAAGGGAGTAGTTGGATCTGCAATTCATGGGAAACAACTCCATACTTCCATTTTCAATCTTAAAACCTAACCTTCTAACTTTAAAATCACCCCATTTCTATAAAGAATCAAGAAAAAGCCATTAGAGCAAAGTTGTTCATTATAAAGAGAAGAACAACATAGTTTGAAATCAATACCCCATTAGTTGGATTGAAGGAGCAAGAAGTGTTCTTACTTGGAGTAAGAAATAAATCAAACTAGGTAAGTTTCTAATGCACCAACCCAAGTATATTTATTAGTTATTGATTTTGGAGTTGATTGGTATGTATATTGATGATTAAAACTACATGGAATGTAATGGAACAAGTAAAACCTAGAATGAGTCTAGTGTGAGAAAGTGTGATATGGAAGAGTTAATGATAGATGGATTATGTTAAGGTGTTAGTAAGGTAATATGTATGATTTTAAGATTATGGAATAAAGCCACATTGTGAGGATGGTCAATTTATGAAAATAAGTATATAAGGTGTATGACAAAATGCCATGGTGAAGTAAATGATGAACTTGAGACACTATGAGCTTTAAATATCATATTAGTATGAATCAATGGATTTAAAAGTCCAATAGGCCCTCGAGATATGAGTAGAATAATCAAATGAAGTCTTACAAGCGTTAATGGAAACTATAGGTTAAATTGACTATAGTAAACGCAAGAGTTGTTTTATATTGGACTAAATTGACGTGAAACATAATCTCATGTAGTTCCGGAGAGTTCGTTAGAGATGAATCGAACTGCATAATCAAACAGCTCTAAGGAAATGGAATCACACGAGGCGAGTCCTGGTAAGGGAATTCTGTAAGTATATAGAGATAGTTGCACGTACTTTGTGGGTGTATATAGGGCTTTATAAGTGCTTGGATATCTAGAAAAGGATTTATGATTGTGTGAACAACTACAAGTAGATATGATTTGATTTTTGAAGTGGTTCTTATAAAAGGGGATAGTATGGCTAATAATTGCATAAATCACATGTTTGATGTTTTATGAAAACACATTACTTTGGTTTAAGCAAATTTATGGATGAGCTGGCTATTTGATTTCTGTAAATTCATGAAATAGCTCGAGGTACGTGCTGACTTTGTTTTGAAATAAGTTGTGTTGAAATAGAGTCGCCCATCGTATTTACGTGAGTTAAATCATGCTGGAGCTTCGCACGCACTGGATTTTAGTGTTTCATATGTAAGAAACGTGCTGGAGCTTAGCTCGTACCTTGATTTGAATTATGGTGATGTTTTATAAATCGTACTGGAGCTTCTGCTCATACATGAATTTTAATTGACTTTCTTATGCATACAACTGTATTGGAGCTATGCTCGTACGTGGATTTTCTCATTGTTTATTATGCATAAAGCTGTACTAGAGCGTCGTTCGTATAGAGAGATTTATTGATGGTGCATGAATCGTGCTAGAGCTTAGCTCGCACAGGTTTTCACACTGTGGTATGTATGATGCTGTGTAGATGGTAAGATCCTCAAGCCCTACATCCTTACGCCCGACGGGGTAGGGAGGCTCTATTTAGTGGGGAGGCTCTTTTACGGTAAGATCCTTAAGCTAACATCCTTAAGCCTGTTGGGGTGGGGAGGCTCTGTTGGTGAGGAGGCTCTCTTACAAAGATGAAAAGCTCCCACGTACACTTAAGACTATATAGGTTACACATGGCATGGGGTAGATAAGACCTACGGCTGGCACCCCCAACCATGATACGTTATTCCATGTATATCACATGGAGTACGTTGTACCGCGTGGTTGTGATGATGAGTTGAAAAGTCTAACGAAGAACTAACCCACCTTCGTTCCAGCATGATGCCCCGCACACCGGGATCCGTGTGGTCTGGGTTGATTATGACATAGTTAGCCAACATAGTCCTTGAGAAATAGTGACCGCCCGTCTCATATAATATTACATAGTACAACATGGTTTTTATACTCTGAGTGTGAATGTGTTGTCCAGGGTAGACCCGAGGGAGGGGTCGAGCCTTGTGGGATTTGTTTAAAGAAATGATATTTCTACTTGTGATGAGATTTGACATGTTTTGAGAAAATGATAAATTCTTTAGGGATATTGTGTATTGAATTTCCCTTTTTATGATGAGTTTTAATAACGTTGAGCATGAGAGGTTTTACATGATGATTTTACCATGTCTTTCATGCCTACTTCCATGTTTTTAATACATGATATGTGTATATACATGTGGCATAGTTTTATTTCCTCATGCTCCGATTATAAATGATTTATGCCATGACATTATCAGCATGTAGATAGTGTAGTTATCTACCATGCTTGCATTATTGCCTTACTGAGCGTCTGGTTGCTCATCCCTCTTCTTTCCCCCTCTACAGAGCGTACACAGTAGCCTTGTGAAGGACTGAGGCATTATATTTTGGATATCTGCTGCACTCCATCGTCAAAAGGTATATACACAGGATTCTTTTTGTATCTAAACATGTAAAGGCACAGTAACCATTTGGAATTGTAATGTGGGGGATGTAAATGTGAGACCCCGTATAGGTTTAACCTTGAACATATGTAAATGAATTCATAAGTATGATGATGTAATAGTAATGTGAAGCATATGTGATATAAAGTCCATAAGATTAATGTACACACTTTTAATAAGAGTTGTGATGTACATACAAGTTTCATTAAATATGAACATGAAGAAATGGACTTTGATATATAATGAATGTGAGTGGAATGGAATATGAGTATTGGAGTAAAATGGAATGAAATTGCATAAGTTATGCACTTCCATTTAGTTATATAGTGTATATATTTGGTTATACAAAGATTTTCCACAAATTTTAATATGTACTAAGTGTGATTGTGTCAAACCCGGATTTTATGTAGCTTGTTCCTTATGATTCCAATGTGTATGAACTCTCTATTAGTATAGTTGAATCATAAGAAGAGTATTTACTAGATTTAAAGTGTTAGTAAAATGATTTAACACACAAAAGCTACATAAAAAGCCTAATGTGAGCTATAAGAGTCACAGGCTAAACCGAGTGGATCTGAATCATTCTGACTAAAAATAAGAACTTAAAATGAGAAAGTATAGAGAGCTCATGAAGGAAAGTCAGCTTGATTTAGTTCCGAACACAGAAAACGAGAGTAAAAGCTAAAAATGGTAAATTTGACCTTTTTAGCGAGTTAAGGTATTTAAGGTGTTTCGGGTATAATTATCCACCGGGAACGATTGAAACATAAAGACGAGAGTGTAAGACATAAGATATGACACTTTCGAAATTTTGAGAAAAAGTCAACTTGGTCAATGGTTAAGGAAAAAGTCAACTATAGTTAAGAAAGTGGACTTTTACCATAGTTGACTAATCATGGTTAAAAAATAACCTAAGTACGGAGAAAAAATTGGAAAAAAATATTCTTGGTTAGAATACAAGATAATCATCCCCGAAAGTAAGAAAAATTTATTCGAAAGGATTCCAGATTAAATTTATTAGTTAAAAACGTAATGGGCCTAAGGTGTAAATTTTAAAGCCCATTAAGGTATACTAAATGTAGATCAAAATTCTTAGTTCCCTTAGACTGAATTGTTGGACAAATTGATCATCCAAATATTAAGACAATTAAAGGCCCAAGGTATAGTAAAAGTTTTAGCATGAAAGCCCATTAAGAAAGCCCAAACTGAGAAGCCCAAATGGAAAGCCCATGAGATAAATATCTAACCATAGTTAAAGCTAAATATGACTCATAAGGTGACTCATTAGGTGACTCATGACTAAGGCTTAGGAAGTCAAGTTTAATGGTTGGAAAGTAAGGCTTAATGCCTAAGTAAGTGGCTTATAAAATCAGCCACACCATTGTCATCTTCACCACACCATTCTCGGCTAGAAGAAGAAACCATTGAAACAAATTATCCAAACTTTCTCTCACTAGAAATCACTAGGAATTAGGCATATTTGGAACTTGCATTCTTCATGAAAGTTGTTCCAAATTGAAAGGAGTGTGACATATGTTGGAATTGGCTATCAAGGAGCCATAGAGTGCAAATCGTGAGCCTCCAAAGTTTCAGCCAAGTGTGAACACAACTATTGGTATATTTTTAAGTTTTCAATTTCATATATGTTAATGTATGAATGATTTTAAGTATATTGGTATATGTTTTAAGCATTGAAACCTATGAAATCACTATGATCTTGGTTAGGCCGAGAGTGAGTAGTGAAATATTGATGAATGCCCATATGATTTTAAGGCATAAATAGGTTAATATACATGTGTTAATGATTATGGTGTAATTAGAATTAATCAAATTGATTAATTAATACATGTATTAAGTTGGCAATCAAGGTGTTTGATAAAATGCCTAAATGAACTATGTGATGTTTAAGAATTTTACTAACCAAGTGTTTGTGAAAATGCCTAAGTTAATTGGCTAAGGAAAGGGACATGCCATGGTGTGACCGACGGCCTGGATAGCTCCCGGCCATGGCATGTGGCCGAGAGGTCCAATGGGTCAAGCCCAAATATTTTAGGCCCAATGTGATGTAATGGGTCTAGGACAAGCCCAATAAGAGTTGGTGGGCCCCACAAGCCCAATAGGCTCAACAAAAATGAATAGTAAAATTGAAAATGGGCTTAAGGCATAGTTAGGCCCATTAAGGTTTATTAAAGACCATTAAGGGAAATAGGCTGTATTTAATATGAAATACAGTAGGAAAAGTGTAATTAACTTGATAAATGGTTATATGCAGCTCTAGAGATTATTGGAGGAGCAAATCGGACTGCTGAATCGAGCAGCGCAGAGAAAGTGAAATTTCTCAAGTGATTGCAGGTAAGGGACTTTTGTGAGTAGTTAGAGATACCTGCCTGTATTTTCGTCTGCTTTTACATTCATTTAAAAACTCTGAGGGTCAGAGAAAGTGAATAATAATTATTGTGACCCGATAATGGCAAATTACGATTTTACCCCTAGTTAGTCAAAAAGTCAACTTTTGTGAAAAGTTGTAAAAAGCATGGAAACCACCATTTTGAGTGTTTTATTGCTGTTTAGCAGAAGAATAAATAGATGGGCTAATGATTTTAAGGTTGATGTGAATTAAGCACACTTTATAGTGCTAATTTTGATGTTTTGTAAATCATCCCTTTTTAAAGAGCCATTTATCATATTATGTGAGAATAAATCGTGCTGGAGCACAGCTCGCACTGGATTTCATATATTTTCTACAAATATTAGTGCTGGATTGTGATTTGCACTAGATTTTCATGACATGCATGATAGAGTGCTGGAGTTATTACTCGTACTCAGTTTTATATGATATATGCATGAGAGAGTGCTGGAGCGATTAGCTCGTACTCGAGTTTTTCATGAGATGCATGACAGAGTGCTAGAGTGTTGTTCGCACTCGATTCTTCATGATTTATACATGACATAGTACTAGAGCTATTGCTCATACTTGATTTGATGATATCGTGCATAACATGGTACTAGAACTATTGCTCGTACTTGATTTAATACATTAACTATGCATTGACCTAGTTGCTGGAGGTTTACTCGCACTAGAGTTGAGTTTGTGATGTGAAACAGTGTTTGAGTAGAGTGTCGACTGTGAGTCGCGCTCAAAGGTGCGCATTGTATGTGATATATAATACATGTTGAAAACCATGCTTGATTTCCTTATGTAGACTGAGTGTCACACTGTGAGAGGATTCGCATGAGGATTTAGAGATGTGGTATGATATTCTATGGTTTTGAGGGCTAAGACCTATGGTAGGCACCCCGACTGTGATGTAGGGTCCACAAGTGTACGTTGTACCGTGCATGTGGCATGGAGTACACTGTACCGTGTGTTGTTGTGGAGTTGAGGAGGATATAGCTGGCGGTTGTGATGGACTGACCCCCTCTCGTTGCAGCAGTGATACCCCGTACACTAGTATTCCGTGTAGCTTGGGATCACATGTCGGATATGATCATAGTCCAGGACACTATTTACATTTTCACCATAAAGTCTCACATGATATATCACCTGATTGACTGATTTAATTACAGACAGACCTGAGGGATGGGCCGAACTCCGATTTTGTGTTGTGAATGATTTAAATGCCATATTTAGTGTGATTTAAACATACATGGCATGGTTTATCTAAAGGCATTGTGATATTATAAAGATGCATTGTTTTGCACTACATGCCTATATTTGAGAAAGAAAGCATAATTTTTGTACATGGGATTTAATCTGTACAAGTATATATATATATATATATATATATATATATATTAAAGACATGCTTTTAAAGTGAGTAAAGGAAATGATGTTTTCAAGACATAGCATTATTTTGAGTAGATAGTGTAGATATCTCTTGCTTGCCTGATTTTCTTACTGAGCGCGTTGTATGCTCACCCCCTTTCTTTACATCTCTCTACAGAGCATCAGCAGTAGAGTAAGAGCTATTGAGGGATAGTATTCCTGTGTCCACTGCTATTTCCTATCGATCGATAGGTATACATACTTTGTACGGTTATGTATCTAAACATAGAAACAGCATAGTAATGAATACGATAGATATTATGGGGAATGTAATTGTAGTAGACTTTATATAATCTCACATGTATTATAAAAGAAGCTACAGTCAGTAACAGTATATTGACATGTATGTATGATAATGGATGATATGGTATGCGAGGAAGCTAACATCGAATCACAGCCCAACCATTGATGAGAGGAAAGGTAAGTTAAAATGCAAAAAATTTGTAGTGATTTTGGTTAAAGTCATGAAAATGAGATGAGGTCCTGACAGAATGGTATCAGAGCTGAGGTTGGTCTGATGTGAGTCAGTATTAGAAAATAGGAAAGTGTACATCCCCATAGTACTGTCCTGTGTTTAGATATAATTGTGTATACCAGATAGAAGACGGACTAATTCATGATTATGAATTGTAGGAACTTTGCCTATATGGCAAATACGCGTAGTGGTAGGGGACAAGAGGTAGGGCTCGAGGCCGTATAGATAGGCCTGAGAGACGAGCTGCTGCCAAACCATTACCTACGCATGAGACTCTAGGTGCTACTGAGGCACCAGAGTGTGCTGGGATGCGCTTTACGAGATTAGAGCGTAGTCTAGAGAAGATTGTAGCGATATTGGCACAGACGATGCCAGGTAGACAAGGACAAGAGGTAGGAGTTACGATAGGAGAGGCAGTTGTCCCTGATACACCTATACAGACAGCTCATGCACCGAGGACTGTAGATACTCCTACACCCCCACCTGTTTCGGGTTGTAGTGGATTAGGGTATGGATGTGATCTACATCGGTTGTGAGAATTCCATAAGTTTAGACCTCCATCTTTTAGTGGGGTCAAGGACCCTGTAGCTGCTGAGGAGTGGGTTGCAGAGATGGAGAAACTTTATGGATTCTTCAAGTGTACGACATCGGAGATAGTCGCATTTGCTGTGTTCCTACTAAAAGGACCTGCAGAGCATTGGTGGAAGTCCACCCGACCCATATTGAGAGCCCGACACACAGATATTAGTTGGGAGATATTTCGGGAGGCCTTTAGGAGGCAGTTTTTTCTCGACACTGCACAGCGGAAACTACAGGCAGAGTTTTTGAGACTGAACCAAAGGAGTTTGTCAGTGGACGAGTATAAGACTTGATTCCTATCTCTGGGGAGATATGGCCCAGATACCATGTATAGTGAGGCCAGGAAGGTCCACAGGTTTATCGATGGATTGAGACCGATTCTGCGGTCCAGGTTGGTTCCATTAGATATAACCTATGAGGAAGCAGTGCGCAGGGCGCAACTGTGCGAGCAAGATTATGAAAGAAATGCTTTCGAGTTTGGGAAGTTTAGCTAGAGCCGAGATATACAGAAGAAGAGATCGACTAGGGATAAGGGTTTTATTCGACCGAGTGTTTCACCTTGGGGATCACCGATTTTGTTTGTGAGGAAGAAGGATGGGAGCCTCTAATTGTGTATAGATTATCGATTGTTTAATAAGGCCACCATCAAGAATAGGTATCCCCTTCCACGTATTGACGATTTGTTAGATCAGCTTCAGGGAGCGCAGGTCTTTTCCAAGATTGACCTGAGGTCTGGGTATCATTAGCTGAAAGTTCAGAGTGGAGATGTACCCAAGACAGCATTTCGTACCCGATATGGCCATTATGAGTTCTTGGTCATGCCATTCGGATTGACGAATGCTCCAACTGCTTTCATGGCTTTGATGAACGATGTATTCAAGCCATATTTAGACCAGTTTGTTATCGTCTTTATCGATGACATATTGGTGTATTCGAGATCCAAGGAGGAGCATGAGGAGCACCTTAGGATCGTATTGCAGACTCTACGAGAGCAGGAGTTATATGCTAAGCTCAGTAAGTGTGACTTTTGGTTGTCACAGATCTCGTTTTAAGGACATGTTGTATTGAGAGATGGTGTATCAGTTGATCCATCTAAGATAGAGGTTGTAGTTCAGTGGGAACGGCCAAGGACAGTCACCGAGATCAGGAGTTTTATGGGTTTAGCTAGATACTATTGGAGATTCGTTGAGGGATTTTCGAAGTTGGCTGCTCCATGGACATGTCTTACTCGAAAGAGTGTACCATTCGTATGGAAGGAGGATTATGAGAAGAGTTTTTAGGAGTTGAAGCGTCGATTGACCACCGCTCCGATTCTCACTATCCCTACCAGCTCAAGAGGATTTGCAGTGTATACCGATACTTCGCATCAGGGACTGGGCTGTGTATTGATGCAAGATGGGAGGGTAGTTGCTTATGGATCCAGATAGTTGAAGGATCATGAGAAGAACTATCCGACCCATGATTTAGAGTTAGCAGCAGTAGTGTTTACGTTGAAGGTTTGGCGCCACTACTTGTATGGCTAGAAGTTCCAGATATTTACTGACTACAAGAGCCTCAAGTATCTGTTCTCACAGAAAAAGTTGAACATGAGACAGAGAAGATGACTAGAGCTTTTAAAGGACTACGATTGCGAGATACTTTATCATCAGGGTAAGGCTAATGTTGTAGCTGATGCCTTGAGCAGGAAGAGCCTAGGGATGGTATCGTATATGATGGTTAGGGAACATGATTTGCTAGAGCAATTTGCTAGCCTCAGTTTGGGAGTCGTGCCTTTTGACATGGATATAGGCTATGTGATAGCAAGTCTACGCTTGGAGCCGGATCTGTTGGACAAGATCAGAGTGGCTCAGCAGACTGATCCATTTTGTATGGATTTGAGTAGTCAGATGCAAAAGGATACACTGACTAACTTTGAGTTGAGTTCTGATGGACTACGGAGGTTTAGAGGTAGATTATGTGTTCCCGATGATCCGGGACTCAGGAGATTGATATTTGAGGAAGATCATTCGTCGAGGTATATGTTACATCTGGGGAGTAACAAAATGTATCAGAACCTCCATAAGGTATACTGGTGGTCAGGTATGAAGAAAGATGTAGCAGACTTTGTGGCAAAGTGTCTCGTATGTCAGCAGGTAAAGGTAGAGCATCAAAAACCTGCAGGGTTATTGCAGCCTCTACCCATACCGACATGGAAATGGGAGCATATCACCATGGATTTCGTGATGGGTTTACCGAGAACCCACAGGAATCAAGATGATATATGGGTAATCGTCGACAAACTGACAAAGTCAGCCCACTTCCTAGCTATGAGAGTGACCGATACTCTGAGTTCATTAGCAGAACTGTATGTACGTGAGGTAGTGAGGTTACACGGTGTACCAGTGAGCATAGTTTCTAACAGGGATTCCCGCTTCACTTCCCACTTTTGGGGACATTTTCAGGAAGCCATGGGAACCCAGTTGAGTTTGAGCACCGTTTTCCATCCTCAGACAGATGGTCAGTCAGAGAGGACTATACAGACTTTGGAAGATATGTTGAGAGCATGTGTGTTAGATTTTAGAGGCTCTTGGGATGACCACTTGCCACTAGCCGAGTTCGCCTACAACAACAGTCATCATTCGAGTATCGGGATGGTACCGTATGAGGCTTTGTATGGCCGTAGATGTCGTTCCCCTATTGGATGGGAAGAAGTGGGTGATCGTAAGATTTTCACTCCTGAC
This sequence comes from Firmiana major, assembly GCA_033439115.1. NCBI lineage: Eukaryota > Viridiplantae > Streptophyta > Magnoliopsida > Malvales > Malvaceae > Firmiana > Firmiana major. Next base: position 28,009,486 of record CM065896.1, on the reverse strand, counting down.
ATGGTTACACAAGCATCTGAGGACGTCCACTTGATAGTAGAGAGGCTGAGGACAGCTCAAAGTCGACAAAAGAGTTACGCTGATAAGAGACGTAGGCAACTAGAGTTTGCAGTTGGTGAATCCGTGTTTTTGAGAGTTTCTCATTCCAAGGGCATAGCGAGATTTGGGAAGAGAGGGAAGATAAATCCTTACTATATTGGACCCTTTGAGATACTTGATCGAGTGGGAGATAAGGCTTATAGGTTGGTATTGCCACCGAACTTATCAAGTGTCTATAACGTCTTCCACATATCGATGCTTCGGAAGTATCACTCGGATCCGGCACATGTGATTAGTTATGAGCCTTTGGGGCTCCGAGAGGACATGTCATATGTTTAGAGACCGATTCGGATATTGGATAGGAAGGAAAAGGTATTGAGATAAAAGACCATCGGGTTAGTGAAGATTCTCTAGCAGCATCATACTTCAGATGGGGCTACTTGGGAGCTGGAGAGTCTGAGAAGTACCCTCACCTATTTGATGACTGACTTGGTTCTAATTTGGAGGACCAAATTTTCTGAGTAGGGGAAGATTGTCAGACCCAAATTTTTTCTAACTTGTTCCTTATGATTCCTATGTGTATGAACACTCTATTATTATAGTTGAATCATAAGAAGAGTATTTACTAGATTTAAAGTGTTACTAAAATGATTTAACACGCAAAAGCTAGATAAAAAGCCTAATGTGAGCTATAAGAGTCACAGGCTAAACTGAGTGGATCTAAATCATTCTGACTAAAAATAAGAACTTAAAATGAGAAAGTATAGAGAGCTCATGAAGGAAAGTCAGCTTGATTTAGTTCCGAACACAGAAAACGAGAGTAAAAGCTAAAAATGGTAAATTGGACCTTTTTAGCGAGTTAAGGTATTTAAGGTGTTTCGGGTATAATTATCCACCGGGAACGGTTGAAACATAAAGACGAGAGTGTAAGACATAAGATATGATACTTTTGAAATTTTGAGAAAAAGTCAACTTGGTCAATGGTTAAGGAAAAAGTCAACTGTAGTTAAGAAAGTGGACTTTTACCATAGTTGACTAATCATAGTTAAAAATTAGCCTAAGTACGGAGAAAAAATTGGGAAAAAATATTCTTGGTTAGAATACAAGACAATCATCCCCGAAATTAAGGAAAATTTATTCGGAAGGATTCCAGATTAAATTTAATAGTTAAAAACGTAATGGGCCTAAGGTGCAAATTTTAAAGTCCATTAAGGTATACTAAACGTAGATCGAAATTCTTAGGTCCCTTAGACCGAATTTTTGGACCAATTGATTGACCAAATATTAAGATAATTAAAGGCCCGAGGTATAGTAAAAATTTCAGCCCGAAAGCCCATTAAGAAAGCCCAAACCGAGAAGCCCAAATGGAAAGCCCATGAGATAAATATCTAACCATAGTTAAAGCTAAACATAACTCATAAGGTGACTCATTAGGTGACTCATGACTAAGGCTTAGGAAGTCAAGTTTAATGGCTGGAAAGTAAGGCTTAATGGCTAAGTAAGTGGCTTATAAAATCGGCCACACAATTGTCATCTTCACTACACCATTCTCGGCTAGAAGAAGAAACCATTGAAATAAATTATCCAAGCTTTCTCTCACTAGAAATCACTAGGAATGAGGCATATTTGGAACTTGCATTCTTCATGAAAGTTGTTCCAAATTGAAAGGAGAGTGACATAGGTTGGAATTGGCTATCAAGGAGCCATATAGTGCAAACCGTGAGCCTCCAAAGTTTCGGCCAAGTGTGAACACAACTATTGGTATATTTTCAAGTTTTCAATTTCATATATGTTAATGTATGAATGATTTTAAGTATATTGGTATATGTTTTAAGCATTGAAACCTATGAAATCACTATGATCTTGGTTAGGCCGAGAGTGAGTAGTGAAATATTGATGAATGCCCATATGATTTTAAGGCATAAATAGGTTAATATACATGTGTTAATGATTATGGTGTAATTAGAATTAATCAAATTGATTAATTAATGCATGTATTAAGTTGGAAATCAAGGTGTTTGATAAAATGCCTAAATGAACTATGTGATGTTTAAGAATGATGCTAACCAAGTGCTTGTGAAAATGCCTAAGTGAATTGGCTAAGGAAAGGGAAATGGCTGGCATGCCATGGTGTAACCGATGACATGGATAGCTCTCCGCCATAGCATGTGGCCGAGAGGTCCAATAGGCCAAGCCCAAATATTTTAGGCCCAATGTGATGTAATAGGTCTAGAACAAGCCGAATAAGAGTTGATGGGCCCCACAAGCCCAATAGGCCCAACAAAAATGAATAGTAAAATGGAAAATGGGCTTATGGCATAGTTAGGCCCATTAAGGGAAATAGACTGTATTTAATATGAAATATAGTAGGAAAAGTGTAATTAACCTGATAAATAGTTATATACAGCTCTAGATATTATTGGAGGAGCAAATCGGACTACTGAATTGAGCAGCGTAGAGAAAGTGAAATTTCTCGAGTGATTGCAGGTAAGGGACTTTTGTGAGTAGTTAGAGATACCTGCACGTATTTCATTTGCTTTTACATTCACTTAAAAACTCTGAGGGTCAGAGAAAGTGAATAATAATTATTGTGACCCGATAGTGGCAAATTACGATTTTGCCCCTAGTTAGTCAAAAAGTCAACTTTTGTGAAAAGTTGTAAAAAGCATGGAAACCAACATTTTGATTGTTTTACTGCTATTTAGTAGAAGAATAAATAGATGGGCTAATGATTTTAAGGTTGATGTGAATTAAGCACACTTTATAGTGCTAATTTTGATGTTTTGTAAAACATCCCTTTTTAAAGAGCCATCTATCATATTATGTGAGAATAAATCATACTGGAGCACAACTCGCACTGGATTTCATATATTTCTACATATATTAGTGCTGGATTGTGATTCGCACTAGATTTCCATGACATGCATGATAGAGTGCTGGAGTTATTACTCGTACTCAGTTTTATATGATATATGCATGAGAGAGTGCTTGAGCGATTAGCTCGTACTCGAGTTTTTCATGAGATGCATGATAGAGTGCTGGAGTGTTGCTCGCACTCGATTCTTCATGATTTATACATGGCATAGTACTAGAGCTATTGCTCTTACTTGATTTGATGATATTGTGCATAGCATGGTACTAGAGCTATTGCTCGTACTTGATTTAATACATGAACTATGCATTGACCTAGTTACTGGAGGTTTACTCGCACTAGAGTTGAGTTTGTGATGTGAAACAGTGTTTGAGCAGAGTGTCGACTATGATTCATGCTCAAAGGCACGCATTCTATGTGATATATAACACATGTTGAAAACCATGCTTGATTTCCTTGTGTAGACTGAGTGTCACACTGTGAGCGGATTCGCATGAGGATTTAGAGACGTGGTATGATATTCTATGGTTTTGAGGGCTAAAACCTATGGCAGGCACCCCGACTGTGATGTAAGGTCTACGGGTATACGTTATACCATGCATGTGGCATGGAGTACACTATACCATGTGTTGTTGTGGAGTTAAGGAGGATATAGCTGGCGGTTGTGATGGAGTGACCCCTCTCCCGTTACAGCAGTGATGCCTCGCACACTAGGATTTCATGTACCTTGGGATCACATGTCGAATATGATCATAGTCCAGGATACTATTTACATTTTCACCACAGAGTCTCACATGATATATCACCTGATTGACTGATTTAATTGCGGACAGACTTGAGGGATGGGTCGGACTCCGATTTTATGTTGTGAATGATTTAAATGCCATATTTACTGTGATTTAAACATACATGGCATGATTTATCTAAAGGCATTGTGATATTAGAAAGATGTATTGTTTTGCACTACATGCCTACATTTGAGAAAGAAAGCATGATTTCTGTACATGGGGTTTAATCGTACAAGTATATATATATCTATATATTTTAAAGGCATGCTTTTAAAGTGAGTAAAGGAAATGATGTTTTCAAGGCATAGCATTATTTTGAGTAGATAGTGTAGATATCTACTTGCTTGCCTGATTTCCTTACTGAGCGCGTTGTATGCTCACCCCTCTTTCTTTACATCCCTCTACAGAGGATCAACAGTAGAGTGAGAGCTATTGAGGGATAGTATTCCTGAGTCCACTTCTATTTCCTATCGATCGACAGGTATACATACTTTGTACGGTTATGTATCTAAACATAGAAACAACACAGTAATGTATACGATATATATTATGGGGAATGTAATTGTAGTATATATTATGGGGAATGTAATTGTAGTAGACTTTATATAATCTCACATGTATTATAAAAGAAGCTACAGTCAGTAACAGTATATTGACATGTATGTATGATAATGGATGATATGGTATGCGAGGAAGCTAACATCGAATCACAGCCCAACCATTGATGAGAGGAAAGGTAAGTTAAAATGCAAAAAATTTGTTGTGATTTTGGTTAAAGTTAAGAAAATGAGATAAGGTCCTGACAGACATATCGATCTCTAATGGAGCCAGATCGATCTGATGAACATTTTGTAATGAGAAGATCGATTTTAAGGCAAGAGGATCGATCTCCTTAACTCTCTGTTTGAGAACAGATCGATCTCAAGACTCGACTGATCAATCTCCTTAAGGGTTCTATAAGGAGCTGATCGATCTCCTATAATGAGAAGATCAATCTCCAAGAGGAAAATTACCTTCGACAGATCGGTCTCACCATGGAAGAAGATCGATCTTGTAGTGGTTGTGTTTGGTAAAAAGGACTACCAAACCTTGCAGAGATCGATCTCCACAAGGGCCAGATCGATCTCATGTCTTTGTATCTATAAAAAGAGCATGGGATTGAGATGAAAACTCAGAACTCTTCTCCCATCAAACCTCACCTGCCATTTTCTCTCAAAAACCCAAGCTTTCTCACTCTAAAAATAACTACCTTACAATCAAAATCTGAAGGAGCTCAAGAAGGGAAAGTTGTTCATTGAAGAAAGGAGAATCCAAAAATCATACATTGGTGTGATCAAGAGAAGGAGTTGTGGCTACCACAAGTTTAACTAAGTAAAAAGGGTAAGCTCTTTAACCTTCAAGCTTCTAATTATGGTTTCTAGGTATTTTTGGGTTGAATGATATGTGAAATATTGATATGAAAGATGAATGTAGTGATAGGTGAGTAGTATTAAGGGAGATTTATAAAGAGGAAATCCATGGAAAAATGATGAAAAGCCTTATAGTTGAGACAATGATGTTAGTGGAAAGGTGAAATGTGATTTGAAGGATTTGAGGAGTATGAATAGATAAATAGAAAACAACGTGTATCTTTAGTGGATGAATATAGAAAATAACTTGATGATTTATACGTGTAGCTCAAAAAACGTGGAACACGACTAACCCGGATCACGAACGGAGCATACGTGACAAAGGAAATACGAGCGCGATTCGAGGTAAGAGACAGTGTGTTAGCTATAGAGATGTTCGTACGTATTTTACGGCAATTTCGTAGATATATCGCTAGAATTAGTATGACATTACAATTCTATGAAATGATATGGAAGCATGAAATATACTATGATATATATGTATTGAGAAATGGGATGGGTAAGGAAATAGCATGATATGCATGATTTCAATGTTTTCTCAATTTTGTATTGATGTGGTGATTGAGAAATGATAATGATAGGTTGGCTAGCTTTACATGTTTTAGCATGGAAAGACATGCTGCATAAATAAACATGTTTTGAGTTTAAAAGAGAAAATAGCCACCTATCTAATTTGAGATGAGATTGGTGTTGGGGCTCTAGCTCACACCCGTTTTAATGACTTGACTATGTGCTGGAGTGTTAGCTCGCACATGTTTCTATGTTTTTGATGTATCGTGCTGGAGTTTAACTCACACAATGGTTTTGAGAAAAGTAATGGAGCATTACTCGCACCTATTTTTAATAAGTTGAGGTAAACTTAGGGGTTTGGGACCCAAGGGGATGCCAGCCGACGGCATTTGAATGGGCTGGGCCTTAACGATAGCTCGTACCGCGCTGGAGCCTTGCGATGACTGTGTGTCACGCTACTTGCTCACCCGGTATATGAGACATGGTTCAGGATGAAAAGTCCATCGGAGTTGGAGTATGGACTTGGGTCCACGGTAGTACTTAGTACTATGTAGTTGTCCGTTTGTATACTATGTACCATGCTGGGTGCACGTGAGTACGAGTATCGCGTAGATGACACATGGCGTACCTTATACCGTGAGTATATGAGGAGATGAGGTTGATTGAGATGAGCCGGAGGGTAAGACTGACCCATCCTCCTTCAGGCGAAGTGATGCCTTGTGCACACCTAATCACTGAGGCCAGGATCACTGACTATGGCCATATGTCGTGGATATTTGATTATCGAAAATTCCATCCCTATCTCAGAGATTCGAGAAACAGAGATAACTCAGAAAAGAAAGAGATTTGAGGAAAAGAAATGATTGAGAAAGTAAAGAGATTTTGGTGTCTTGATAAATCTCTGATTTAAACACTTGTGCTATGAGGGCATTATGAATCATGTTTTAAAATGGAAGCATGACATATATGATTTACATGAAAGTGCAAATGAGAAATGTATGTTTAAATGCATTTTCGTATAATATTTCCATTCATATCAAAAACATGTTTTCTAGTTTATACATGCATGGGCTATGTAGGTAGTACGATATCTACCTGCTAGCATTCATTTCCTTACAGAGTTGTGGTTTGCTCACCCCACTATTTTTCCCCTCCAAATACTGAGAAGTAGGAGAGCGGTGGTCTCTGGGTCTCTTTTTGTGTTGGACAGCTCCCACCAATCGTAAAGGTATATGATTTGTATACACAAGAGTATTTTTGTATCTATTATCTTGTATCGCACGGTTATACCTAAGAAATGTAACCGTTTTATGGGGATGTTACATAAAGATATTATTATACAATTAATTTTGTATATTTACACACACCTGGGAGTGTGAATTAAATTTTAAGTATTTTCGCTGTAAATTCAAGAAACTTAAGTAATTGCATCGCCTCACAGCCCAACTGTAATAGCGTAAGTATGAATAAAGGACACCTGGAAGTGGGGTGTGATAGATTTGGTATCAGAGCATGGTTGGTCTGATGTGAGTCGATGTTTAGGACTAAGAAATATACATCCCCAAGTTACTGTGCGATATTCAGATGCAAATGTGTATACGGAGCTAGCAGTGAATTAAACGTTTGTTATAAAGGCAGGAAAGTTATCAGGCTTGTGAGATATGCTTGAGAGACACCGCAAAAGGGGACAGAACTCGAGAGCTTAAGGGCAGAATGACAAGACTAAGAGGCACAGTAGATCATCCTCTAGTCATGAGCCCCAGGAACAGATAGAGGCTTCCGATCCTCGGACAGCCCAATTAGAGGAAGACATACGCACTATGATGACCATGATGGGTCAAATCATGGCTAGGTTTGAGGGTACACCTGGTACAGTAGGACAGGCTGCACCGAATCCCCCAGTAGCTGCACTTAAACCTGAGAATGTTGCACCTGCACAACCTGAACCGGTTAGGCCACGAGATCCTTATATTCGACTAGTACCTCCTCTAGTAGCCCCACAATAGTATGATGAGGATGATTTAGGGTACGGATACGACTGTGATATGGAGAGGTTGATGCATTTTATGGACTTTAAGCCTCCTTCTTTTAGAGGGGTAAAGGATTCGTCAATGGCTGAGGACTGGATCAGTCAGATGGAGAAGTTGTTTGACTTATGTAGATGTTCGGCAACGGAGAGAGTAACGCTTGCGACCTTTGTACTGAGAGGCGAAGCAGAGCACTGGTGGAAGTCCACCAGGCCTATGTTGAGAGCTTAGGGTATGGCTTTCACGTGGGATATGTTTTTGGCAGCTTTCAGAGAGCAATACATCCCAGATACCGCACAACGTAGGCTGCAGATAGAATTTTTGAATTTGACTCAAGGGAATCGAACAATTGATGAGTACGAGTCACGATTCACTTCACTAGGCAGATATGATCCAGACTCGATCAAGAGTGAGGCTATAAGGGTTCGTAGATTTGTAGATAGACTGAGGCCTTCAATTCGAACGAAGTTAGCCCCGTTTGATGTCGCTACATATAGAGAGGCTATGCGACAGGCCCAGTTATGTGAGCAGAATTATGACCTGAAGATTTTTTTGTTTAGTTGGGGTAAGGACAAGGGTCTGAGGAAGCTGGGAGATGGCAAGAGTGCCAAATTTGGTCGAAAATTCATGAGTAAGCGACGAAGAGAGGCGGATGAGTTTCAGAAAAAAAGGCTGCTAGACCTTTTATTCCTCCGACTCAGACACCAGCTAGGGGTATAGTGATCAATGGACCCCGACCGACTACAAATCAGTGTAGAGCATGTGGTTGATATCATGGTAGTAGGCCCTGTTACCTTCAGAGTACACGATGCTTCAGATGTGGCAAGTTTGGCCATTATGCAAAGGAATGTCCAAAGACAGTTGAGGTAATTCCATAGAGGGGTAAGGAGCCAGAGAGAGTTCCTACAGTTACACCTCCTGCAAGGAAGAGAGCCAAGTGTAAAGAAAAAGGGAAACAAGTTATGGGTCAAGGCAGGGTGTATGCGATAGACCAGGCATCAGCTAATACCTTCTCTGAGGTGATAAAAGGTACAATCCTGATTTTTAATTTGGAAGCTATGGCTTTGTTTGACTCTGGTGCTAATCATTCCTTTATATCACCTGCATGTGCATCAAAGTTAAAAGGTCTTGTAGAACCCACATACTTATGTAGGACTTTATTAATAAGTACTCCAATGAGAGTTAGTCAATTAGCTGAGTAAGTGTATAAAGATTGTAAAGTGAGGGTAGAAGATAAGTACATGACAGCCAACCTGATTTTGTTGAATATATATGATATTGATGTAATCTTGGGAATGGATTAATTAGCCACCAATCATGCTGTCTTAGATTGCCACACTAAGTCTATTACATTTTCTTTACCCGAAGAATGTGTTGTAAGATTTTAAGAGAAGAAATGAAATCTTGAATTTTGTGATAAGTAAAGTACATTGGTATAAATGACTTGAATGTTGTTTTGAAGGTTTTATTGGTTATGTGGTGGATTTGGACAAAGTACATCCGAATATGGAGGACATTCCAGTGGTTAGAGAATTCCCTGATGTCTTTCCAGATGACCTACCGGGATTGCCACCGGATAGAGAAATGGAATTTGGTATCGACGTGACGCCTGGAACTGAGCCAATATCCAAGTCACCATATAGGATGGCTCCAGTTGAGCTAGAGGAGCTAAGAAAGCAATTGTAAGATATGTTGGACAAGGGGTTTATAAGACCGAGCGTCTCACCATGAGGAGCTCCGGTATTATTTATGAAGAAGAGAGATGGGAGCCTTAGGTTGTGTATTAATTATAAAATGTTGAATAAGGCTACCATCAAGAATAAATATCCCTTGCTGTGCATCGATGACCTATTGGATCAGCTCCAGGGAGCGTGGTTCTTTTGCAAGATAGATTTGAGGTCTGTGTATCATCAATTGAAGATTCAGAAGGAGGATATGCCCAAGACAGCTTTCCGCACCCGCTATGGTCATTACGAATTTCTAGTGATGCCTTTCGGGTTGACGAATGCACCAGCAGCTTTTATGGCTCTAATGAATGTGATATTCAAGCCATACTTGTACCAGTTCATGATCGTTTTCATTGATGATATATTGGTGTATTCAAGGTCCAAGGAAGATTATGAGCAACACTTAAAGATTGTTTTGCAAACCCTTCGAGAGAGAAGGATGTATACTAAACTAAGTAAATCTGACTTTTGGCTAGAGCAAATTTCCTTTTTAGGCCATGTTGTATCGAAGGATGGGGTGTCAGTAGATCCATCCAAGATCGAGGCCATTGTTCAGTGAGAACAGCCAGGACAGTCACAGAGATCAAAAGCATTTTGGGTTTGGTAGGTTACTATAGGAGATTTGTAGAGGGTTTCTCTAGATTGGTTGCTCTATTGACACGTCTTACGAGAAAGAGTATGAAGTTTATATGGGATGAAGCTTGTGAGAGGAGTTTTTCAGAACTTAAGCGCAGATTAACTATTGTGCCAATTCTTATCATCCCTAATAGCTCAGAGAACTACACAGTGTATACAGATGCTTCACATCAAGGACTAGGCTGTGTTTTGATGCAAGATGGAAGGGTAGTAGCTTATGGATCTAGACAGCTAAAAGATCATGAGAAGAACTACCCCACTCACGGTTTGGAGTTAGCAGCCGTAGTATTCGCATTGAAGATATGGCGCCACTACTTGTATGGTGAGAGATTTCAGATCTTTACGGATCATAAGAGTCTGAAGTATCTATTCTCACAGAAGGAGTTAAATATGAGACAGAGAAGGTGGTTAGAACTCCTCAAGGACTATGATTGTGAGACTTGTACCACCCGGGGAAGGCAAATGTAGTTGCCGATGCATTGAGTAGGGAGAGTCTCGGGTTGGCATCGCATATGATGGTTAGAGAACATGAGTTGTTGGAGCAATTCACGAACCTTAGTCTGGATATAACCCTACTTGAGATTGGTAACTGTGGGATTATTGCTAGCTTGAGATTAGAACCAGAGTTGATTGAGAGAATCCGTCAAGCTTAGCAAATTGATCAATGGTCTATTGATGTGATTAGCCAAATCCAGAAGGGTAAGGGTACGAAATTTGAAATGAGTTCAGATGGAATACTAAGGTTCGGAAATAGAATATGTGTTCCTAAAGATTTAGAGTTGAGGAAGATGATCTTATCAGAGGCTCACTTATCGAGATATACAGTACACCCGGGGAGTAGTAAAATGTATCAGAATCTCCAAAAGGTGTATTGGTGGTCTAGAATGAAGAGGGACATAGCTGAGTATGTCGCTAGATGTCTCATTTGTCAGCAAGTAAAAGTTGAACATCAGAAACCAGGTGGATTGTTACAACCTCTATCGATACTGACATGGAAGTGGGAGAACGTCACCATGGTCTTTGTGATGGGGTTACCGAGAACCCGTGAGAACTAGGATCATGTATGGGTGATAGTAGACCAGTTAACAAAATCGACACACTTTTTAGCCATGAGATCTACAGATACATTGAGTGCACTGGCAAACTTGTATGTACAGAAAATAGTGAGATTGCATAGAGTCCTAGTGAGTGTTGTTTCTGATCGGGATGCCCGCTTCACTTCCCACTTTTGGGGACATTTTCAGGAAGCGATGGGGACCCAGTTGAGCTTTAGCACTGCTTTTCATCCTCAGACAGATGGTCAGTCAGAGAGGACTATACAGATCTTGGAGGATATGTTGAGAGCATGTGTACTAGATTTTAGAGGCTCATGGCACGATCACTTGCCGTTGATTGAGTTCGCCTACAATAACAGTTATCACTCAAGTATTGGAATGGCTCCTTATGAGGCACTATATGGTCATAGATGCCGATCGCCAATTGGATGGGAAGAGGTTGGTGATAGACAGTTGCTCGCTCCCGATCTGGTTAAACAAGCCTCTGAGGATGTTCGGATAATATGTGAAAGGCTGCGAACAGCTCAAAGTTGACAAAAGAGCTATGCTGACAGGCGACGGAGACCACTTGAGTTTGATGTGGGTGAGTCCGTATTTTTGAAAGTATCTCCTTCTAAAGGAATAAAGAGGTTCGGGAAGAAAGGAAAACTAAGTCCTCGTTATATTGGTCCCTTCAAGATTTTGGATAGAGTGGGAGATGGAGCATATAGGCTAACCTTGCCACCCGAGCTAGCGAAAGTCCACAATGTCTTCCATGCTTCTATGCTTTGGAAGTACTATCTGGACCCAACACATGTAATTAACTATGAGCCATTAGAGTTCAAAGAGGACATGTCGTATGTGGAGGAACTGATCTGGATATTGGACAGAAAAGAGAAGGTGTTACGAAACAAGAAGATTTCATTGGTTAAGGTTTTTCGGCAACATCATACATCAGAAGAAGCCACATGGGAATTGGAGAGTTCGATGAGGGAGAAGTATCCCAAGTTATTCACAGAATGATTGGTTCCAATTTGGAGGACCAAATTTTCTAAGTGGGGGAGAATGTGAGACCCCATATAGGTTTAACCTTGAACATATGTAAATGAATTCATAAGTATGATGATGTAATAATGATGTGAAGCATATGTGATATAAAGTCCATAAGATTAATGTACACACTTGTAATAAGAGTTGTAATGTACATATAAGTTTCATTAAATATAAACATGAAGAAATGGACTTTGATATATAATGAATGTGAGTGGAATGGAATATGAGTTTTGGAGTAAAATTGAATGAAATTGCATAAGATATGCACTTCCATTTAGTTATATATTGTATATATTTGGTTATACAAAGATTTCCCACAAGTTTTAATATGTACTAAGTATGATTGGATGCCATTTTCAAGTCTCAAGGAGGGATGAATGAGGAAATGACTATGGCAGCAAATTAAGGAGGTTTTGAATGAAGTTGTTACAAAAAATTGCAGTAAAATTTGGAAATATGAATGACAGATCGATCTCATGGGATGAGAGATCGATCTAGAAGAGCCAAAATGACCTTATTTTGAGTAATGAGACAAGACATATTGATCTCCAATGGAGCCAGATTGATTTGATGAATATTCTATAATGAGAAGATCAATTTTAAGGCAAGAGGATTGATCTCCTTAACTCTCTTTTTGAGAACAAATCGATCTCAAGACTCAACAGATCGATCTCCTTAAGGTTTCTGTAAGGAGGAGATCGATCTCTTATAAGGGGAAGATCGATCTCTAAGAGGAAAATTGCCTTCGACAGATCGATCTCACCATGGAAGAAGATCGATCTTGTAATGGTTGTGTTTGGTAAAAAGGACTATCAAACCTTACAGAGATCGATCTCCATAAGGGCCAAATCAATCTCATGTCTCTGTATCTATAAAAAGAGAACGAGATTGAGATGAAAACTCAGAACTCTTCTCCCACCAAACCTCACCTGCCATTTTCTCTAAAAAACCCAAGCTTTCTCACTCTAAAAATCACTACCTTGCAGTCGGAATCTGAAGGAGCTCAAGAAGGGAAAGTTGTTCATTGAAGAAAGGAGAACAATATATCCAAAAATCATACATTGGTGTGATCAAGAGAAAGAGTTGTGGCTACCACAAATTTTAGCATGGAAAGACATGTTGAATAAATAAACATATTTTAGCATGGAAAGACATGTTGAATAAATAAACATGTTTTGAGTTTAAAAGAGAAAATAGCCACTTATCGGATTTGAGATGAGATTGGTATTGGAGCTCTAGCTCACACCCGTTTTAATGACTTGACTATTTGCTGGGGTGTTAGCTTGCACATGTTTCTATGCTTTTGATGTGCCATGCTGGAGTTTAACTCGTACAATGGTTTTGAGAAAAGTAATGGAGCATTGCTCGCACTTGTTTTTTTTTTTATGAGTTGAGGTAAACCTTAGGGTTTAGGACCCAAGGGGATGCCAACCGACGACCTTTGAATGGGCTGGGCCTTAACGATAGCTCGTACCGCGCTAGAGCCTTGCGATGACTATGTGTCACATTGCTTGCTCGCCTGGTATATGAGACATGGTTCAGGATGAAAAGTCCATCGGAGTTGGAGTATGGACTTGGGTCCACGGTAGTACATAGTACTGTGTAGTTGTCCGTTGGTATACTATGTATCGTGCTGGGTACACGTGAGTACGAGTATCATGTAGATGACACATGGCGTACCTTATACCATGAGTATATGAGGAGATGAGGTTGATTGAGATGCGTCGGAGGGTAGGACTGACCCATCCCCCTTCAGGCGAAGTGATGCCCTGTGCACAGCTGATCAGTGAGGCCTGGGATCACTTACTATGGCCATATGTCATGGATATTTGATTACCAAAAATTCCATGCCTGTTTCAGATATTCGAGAAACAGAGATAACTCAAAAAAGAAAGAGATTTGAGGAAAAGAAATGATTGAGAAAGTAAAGAGATTTTGGTGTCTTGATAAATCTCTGATTTAAACACTTGTGCCATGAGGGCATTGTTTTATGAATCATGTCTTAAAATGGAAGCATGACATCTATGATTTACATGAAAGTGCAAATGAGAAATGTATGTTTAAATACATTTTCGTATAATATTTCCATTCATATTGAAAACATGGTTTTCTGGTTTATACATGCATGGGCTATGTAGGTAGTACGATATCTACGTGCTAGCATTCATTTCCTTACTGAGCTGTGGTTTGCTCACCCCACTATTTTCCCCTTCCAGATACTGAGAAGTAGGAGAGCGGTGGTCTCTGGGTCTCTTTTTGTGTTGGATAGCTCCCACCAATCGTAAAGGTGTAAGATTTGTATACACAAGAGTATTTTGTATCTATTATCTTGTATCTCACGGTTATACATAAGAAATGTAACAATTTTGTGGGGATGTTATGTAAAGATATTATTATACAATTAATTTTGTATATTTACTCACACCTGGGAGTGTGAATTAAATTGTAAATATTTCCACAGTAAATTCAAGGAACATAAGTACTTGCATCGCCTCACAGCCCAACCGTAGTAGCGTAAGTATGGATAAAGGACACCCGGATGTGGGGTGTGACAGTAAATGTCAATAAACATGTCTTGTATAAGTGTTCGACTTAACTTTCAAATGTATGATATGGCTTTTGATTACTTGGATATGAATGGTAAATGATGATTATTATTGACTCACAACCCAACTGTGTAGTGTTATGAAAGTTTGTGACCGGGTAAGGAAATGAAAAATGCAAAACATTTATAGTGATTTTTGGATAAAAATGATAAAAAGGGTCGTGACATGATTAGATCCATTTTTGAAAGATAGACTATAGTTTAGTTGATTTGCTAGGATAGTCTAAAATAGAAATTTCCTTACCTTATACTACTGATTTCTACAACATGTTCGTTTTTGAAATCGCCATGGTCTAAAACATTGCTACAACATGTGAGCTCATTGTTTTATATAATATGTTTTGAAATGTTAATATCATGTGTGTGTGAGCATTACACCATGATTTTTGTAACTTCATTCAGCTTGATTGACATTCGAAGCTGGTTTGCATGGGCTATTTTAACCACGTTTTGAGAAAGCTTGAATTGATATTTTCTGAATTGTGGATTTGACAATACAAGTTGTTTTTAAATTGATGGGTTATTTTCCTATATTGGTAAATTGAAAAATTGGGATGATTTATGATTTATTTGAGTATACCCATCGTGATGATATTTTTTAGATTGTTGGCGACTCTGTTTATGCCTGTCTGGAAGTCATGTCCTGTGAGAGCCATCTCTAGCACCCGATAGGAGGTTCTGTGTGATTGCCCTACGGTGCTAAGTGCTTCACAGGGATGCCTTTGTGGCATTGAGATGTTATTGCTACCTAATATTGTTAGACCCTGATCCCGTCTTCAGTACCCTAGTCCGAAACTTGATCAGTTAGGATAGGGCGGTAGTCACTATGGCCATAGGTGTGACAGTCCGAAAGCGCGAAAAATAGGTTAATTTAAAATTTTTCTTAAAAAAAAAAACTACCAACTTTGGGTGTATTCCTGTGCAGCGTCCTTAAATCGCTATCATTTATACACAAGCATTATCCCCAAGATCATACAACTTATACTTAATGAAATCAAATACATAATATCCCAAAAAGAATCAACCCATAAGTCTCAACTCATTTCTTTCATATCAACCTAATTACATCCCAAAATACTCATAAAAAGTATCTGTATTACATCATTGTCTGGATACAAAATGAATAGAATTATGCCTTATGTGTGTACAAGCGATAGCCTAGGGAGATGTTGTCTACCAACCTATTACACATATGCGGCAGGCTCTATCTCGCTTACTTCAAGTAATCTGGAGGGGGGAGGAAAAATGGTGAGCTCTCAAAACACTCAATAAGGAGGATAAGGGAAGTTATAAAAATCATCATCACAAACACAATAAGATGGAAATATTGAGCATGCAAATCATTTTAGAAATAACTGTATAAACAATGGCATCAGCATATCTCACGTGATGAAAATCACAAATCACTATTACATCAAAGCTCAATGCGTGAGATAAATCACAGTTATAAAATCACATCCTCATCAAAGAAATCGAGACTAGGCATTTTTAAAAACTCATATGAAATCAACGTCACAGGCACATCACATCAATTGAATTCGTCCCCTAAGCGGACATCCTCATGAGAGAGATTTCGTCGACAATAATACACATGGCCATGATTCGCTGTAGACTTGATCAGATTCGTACAGCCATCGGTCTTACATGCTATCAAAGCACAGCCGGTCTTACATGCTATCAAAGCAAGGCCACCCATCGCTATCAGAGCGGGGTCATCTCACGTTACCAGAACAGAGGCGTCCGTCTTACATACTACTAGAACACGGCCCGGCCTTACATGCTACCAAAGTAAAGCCCGATGTGCATCTCATGACAAGCCATAGTCTCAGTAAAAATCGTTTTGCCTTCACGTAGAGCTCTTAATGGTTATCACAAAACCCATTTCGGTTATAAGACAGTGTATTCACATTTACACAAAACTCATCAAAATCGAGCTCAAACCGACAAAACACTCACACATTCCCATTGTTGTATAAAAATCATTTTACCTTCACATAGAGCTCATAGTGATTATCACAAAACTCATTTCGGTTATAAACCATATGTGTTCACAATTACACAAATCACATCAAAAATCAAGCTCAAACCGGTAAAACACTCACACATTCCCATTGTTGTATAAAAATCATTTTGCCTTCACGTAGAGCTCATAGTGGTTATCACAAAACTCATTTCGGTTATAAACCATATGTGTTCACAATTACACAAATCTCATAAAAATCGAGCTCAAACCGGCAAAACACTCACACATTCATCAAAACATCAATTCATCTCATTTCTCATAAACATGCTCATCTCATTAAACCTTTTTCATGCTATTAAAATGTTTTCATTCATTTGAAAAACTCACAAGCACAAATGGTTTATTTCCTTTACCTCTTGCACCTTGAGTGGTACAATATCCTCGGGTTCTCAGACTAGTCTCGTTTCCCGTGTCAGATTCTCAAACTATCCACGCACATCATTAACCCATCAATATACATCATTCTCATTTCTCTTTTCTTTCTCTTACTCATTCTAACTCAACATTATCTTAAAACACTTTCTATATCTTTATCAACACTTTAGTTAACTCATAACCATCACAAGACATCCACATTAAATCTCCTAACTAAACCCATTTGTTGGTTCCATCATGCCTAAAACATTTCCAACCAAATATTTAAACATATATGTTTATCCACCCATATATAAAATGATAATGCTCAAGAACAAGGGTCTTGTAAGCTTACCTAGCTTGTCCTCTCTTGACCAAGCTTGTAGAATGCTTGCCTCTTCCTTTTATTCAAGCCAACCTTTGATTTTCTAGTATGTTGTTCTCCTTACCAAGAGGAACAACTTTGTCTCTTGCCCCTTTGTCTAATTTTTTCTAGAATAGAATGAATCTTAGAGAGAGAAAGCTTGGTTTGGGTGAAAATAGTGAGTGTTAGGGTTTGTAGGTGAGAGAGGCTCAGTTTCCAGGCAAAATCCCGTGATCTTTATATAGATAGGGCTTATGAGATCGATCTGGCATTGATGGGGATCAATCTCTGCTTCATTTCAACTGCTCCATCTACTCCATTAACAACTACAAGATCGATCTGGTCGAGGGAGGAGATCAATCTGTTATTCTAAGTGGAGATCGATTTGGCATTGAATTATGGATCGATCTCTTCTAAGCTGGGACTTAAGGAGATCGATCTACCCTTGCGACAAGATCGATCCTTGCTAGGCAGAGGCATTAGGAGATCGATCTTCTTCCTTATGAGATCGATCTGTATGTCTACTTTTACTCGTTTTTTGCATTTTGGAGCTATGGGATCGATCTCTTATCTTTGGAGATCGATCTGGCCTTCACAGATTCTACTGCTGCTGCATTAATTATAGGAAACTCAATGTAAAACTCACCATAATCTACTCCATAGGCTATATTTCAATCCATACACGTTTAAGACTTAAAAACTTCATCTCCTTACACTTTATTAAATTTTAAACTTGCATGTACATCAACATATCATAATTACATTCACCAAATTACAATTCTCACTTAGCAAATCTCATAAAATTTACAGGTCTCACATCCCCCCCACCTTAAGAGAATTTGGTCCTCCAAATTCAACTCGACCCATTAAATAGCTGAGGGTACTTCTCTTTCATAAGGCTCTCTAGTTCCCAAGTTGCTTCCTCCATTGAGTGGTGTTTCTAGAGAACTTTAACCAATGGAATCCTTTTCGTCCGAAGTACTTTCTCCTTCCTGTCAAGTATTTGAGTGGGTTCTTCCACATAACTCATATCCCCCTGAATATCTAATGCTTCATACTTAATGACATGGGAGGGATCCGGATTATATCTCCTCAACATGGAGACGTGAAAGACATTGTGGATTCTGAAAAACTGTGGAGGTAAAGCCAACCGATAGGCAACATCTCCTACTCTCTCCAAAATCTCAAACGGTCCTATATATCATGGACTTAATTTCCCTTTCTTCTTGAAACGCATGATACCCTTACTTGGAGTTATCTTAAGGAACACCGAATCTCCAACTTGAAACTCAAGTGGCCATCTACTCACATCTGCGTGACTTTTCTGTAAACTCTGAGCAGCCCGTAATCTATCACAAAGGATCTTCACATTCTAAAATGCCTGTTCAACTAGTTCGGGAGTAATTACTTTCTTGTCACCCACTCCTACCATATACGGCCTCATACGGTGCCATACCAATACTTGCATGATAGCTGTTATTATATGCAAACTTGGCAAAGGGTGGGTGATCATCCCATGATCCCTTAAAATCCATCGTACACGCCCTCAACATGTCCTCCAAGGTCTGTATAGTCTACTCGGACTGACCATCAGTCTGAGGATGATAGGCAGTACTAAAACTCAACTGAGATCCTATGGCCTCTTGAAACTGAGTCCAAAACTTAGAGGTAAATCGAGAATCTCTATCAGAGGTAACACTCATTGGAGCCCCTTGTAGTCTAACTATCTCTCTAACATATAGTTCGACTAATGTACTCAATGTATCTGTGCTCTTGATGGCAAGGAAGTGGGCACTCTTTGTTAATTTATCCACTATCACCTATATTGCATCATGACCTCGTCGGGTCCTCGGTAATCCCATGATAAAGTCGATGGTGATATGCTCTCATTTCCATGTAGGCACAGATAAAGTCTTAAGCAATCCTCCGAGCTTCTGGTGTCAGCTTTTACTTGTTGGCATACCAAACATTTGGCCACATATTTTGCCACGTTCCTCTTCATACCACTCCACCAATACACCATTCTCAAGTCCTGATACATCTTGGTACTTCCTGGGTGCGTGGAGTATCACGAGCAGTGAGACTCTCTTAGTATTTGTTGCTTTAGGGTATCATCGTTTGGAATACAAATTTGACCCTTAAACCTCAATAACCCATCACCACTGACCATGAAATTCGACTGCGAGGTATGTTCAGCTTGGCTAACCATATTCAATAGCCTCTGATCATTTTGTTGCCCGGCTCTAATCTGATCCATAATCTCGAGCTCTAACCTAGGCTAGCCATAAACCCAACTTTTGCTTCCTCAACTCTGATCGTGAGTCCAACGAACTATTCTAACAAATCCCATTCTTTAATCATCATAGCAGATATCACACTCTTCCTGCTTAAGGCATCAGCGACCACGTTCGCCTTCCCGGGATGGTAGAGTATCTCGCAATCATAGTCCTTAAGAAGTTTCATCCATCTCCTTTGTCTTATGTTTAACTCCTTTTGGTCGATATATACCTCAGGCTCTTGTGATCAGTAAATATTTGGAACCTTTCCCCATATAAGTAGTGTCGCCAGATCTTCAATGCAAACACTACTGTGGCTAACTCCAAATCACGTGTGGGTAATTCCACTCATGATCTTTCAGCTGTCGCGAACCGTAAGTGACTACTCTCCCATGTTTCATGAGCACACAACCCAATCCTTGTTGAGAGGCATCACTATACACTGCGAAGCCCCCAAGTCCATTTGGAATAGTCAACACAGGTGTCGTCATTAACCTCCTCTTTAATTTTTGGAAACTTTGCTCACATTGTTCAGACCATACAAAAGGAATCTCCTTAAGTGTGAGCTTGGTCAAAGGAGCGGCAATCCTGGAAAATCATTCAACAAACCTTCTATAATACCCTGCTAGTTCTAAAAAACTCTGAATTTCTATAACTGTCCTCGATCTCTCCCAATTAAGTACAGCTTCTATCTTAGACGGATCAACTGACACCCCATCTTTAGATACAATATGACCAAGAAAAGGTATTTGATCTAACCAGAACTCACTCTTACTGATCTTTCCATGAAGCTGCCTATCTTTGAGTATTTGCAGCACAATCCTCAAATGTTGTTCATGTTCCTTATGAGACTGAGAATACACCAAGATTCATCAATGAAGACTATCACAAACTGATCTAGATAGTCTCTAAATACCTTATTCATCAAACTCATAAAAGCAACATGGGCATTCGTTAAACCAAAGGGCATCACTAAGAACTCGTAGTGGCCATATCTAGTTTTGAAGGCTGTCTTCAGAATATCCTCTTTCCTGATTCTTAACTGGTGATAGCCCGATCTTAAATCAATTTTTAAAAAGATAGAAGCCCCTCTTAGCTGATCAAACAAATCTTCTATCCTTGGTAGGGGATACTTATTCTTCACCGTAGCCTTGTTCAGTAATTTGTAATCTATATATAGTCTCGGGCTACCATCCTTCTTCTTTACAAACAACACCGGAGCTCCTTATGCGACACACTAGGCTTAATAAAACCTTGGTCAAGCAGTTCTTGCAACTGTTTCTTTAACTCTTCCAATTCGACCAACGTCATCCTATAGGGAGGTTTAGAGATCGACTGGGTATCTGGTACTAAATCGATAGTGAACTCCAACTCTCTCTCCGATGGTAAGCTAGGCAATTCATTTGGGAATACATTCGAAAACTCACATACTACCGGTATGTCCTCTATCCTTGGATGTTCTCGACTCATATCAGATATTAGTGCGATGTAACCTTCACATCAATAATTCAATCAGTATTTATAACGATATAATCATCTCTTAACATTTCATAATAAACTCCACACATCTTTATTCTTAAGTCATTCAAACATACACTAAACTTTTCAAGTAGGGAGAAAGTTACAGTCTTAGTGTAGCAGTCTAGACTCACACGATTGGCTGCTTACCAATCCATCCCTAAAATCACATAAAAACCACACATGTTTAATAACACTAGATCTGCTAACATCACCTATCTTCCACCTTGATCTCACAACTCCTACACACCATATCAGTCCTTTGGGACTCACGCATGGGGGTATTTACATGTAAAATATAATCTGAAGATTCTTGCTTCAAACTCAGTTTGCATGTAAATTGTACATCAATAAAAGAGTGCATGGATCCCGAATCAAATAACACATGAGCCTTATGATTACAGACAAGAAGTGTACCTCGTACGGTCTCTGACGAAGTATCTGTAGTCTCCTTATCTAAAGTAAACACATGCCTTTTTGTGACCAGCTTCTTTCCCTTATCAGCAGTCGTAGCCCGTCTCTGAGGAACCGTCCTCTGTGGTTGCTGTCTAGGAGACTCTGAGAAGGTGGCTTTTACCGTTGCAGGCAATACCTCACCATGTGACCCATGTCCCCGCATCTATAGCATCCTTGTATGATTCTGGGACAGCTTCCCTCATGTGTTAGGCCATAATCTAAACAGACTCTAACCTCTGGTCTGACAACTCGAGGGGTCTCCACAACCATAGGAGGAACCTTAGGTCTGTCAACTCTTTCCCTCGATCCCTCAAACAGTCTGCTCTTAAAATAACCTCTCTGAAAGTCTGTGTGGGAGGTCACAAGTCTCTTACTCTTATCCCTGGTTAAAATTCGGGACTCAGTCTGGGACTATACTAACTCTAGTCCTCTCTCCATTTTTTGCACTCGCCTCAGAACATCTTAAACTCAGTGATATAGAGCCCTATCAATCAGTCCCTAATGATGGGTATTAGTCCATATACAAATCACTATGTACGAAGCTGCACATCCTTAAGGGTCTCCGAATCATACCTCAGTAGGGTGGTGAATTGGCTCTCGTAATCATCAACTATCATACAGCCCTGAGTCAAATTCAGGAATTCAGCTTGCTTCGTCCTCGGGGTAGCTCTTGGTACATACTGAGTTCTAAATGCCGGTTGAAACATCTCCCAGCTAATCACCTCATGGCTAGTCGCCAATATACTCTAAATAGTGCTCTACCAATCTGGGCTTGTCCCTTTTGTCACGACCCTCAACTTTCCAAAAATCGTAACAAATTTTTTTATTTTTTATATCTTATTTATTATTCGTTCTTAGCTTACCTCGATCGTGATCAGCTACACTCTCAACAGTTGGGCTGTGTGTTGATGTCTATCTCATCCAACCACAACAATTTGATTTGTATTAAAATTTAGAAGTAAACACTTGTATAAGTAAATCAGAGTTGTTGTTTACGTGTGTTCACATTACTTTGCATCCCCAATGATTACATTCAAAATGCTACTGTGTCAGACCCAAATTTTATGTAGCTTGTTCCTTATGATTCCTATGTGTATAAACACTCTATTATTATAGTTGAATCATAAGAAGAGTATTTACTAGATTTAAAGTGTTAGTAAAATGATTTAACTGGCAAAAACTACATAAAAAGCCTAATGTGAGCTATAAGAGTCACAGGCTAAACCAAGTAGATCTAAATCATTTTGAATGAAAATAAGAACTTAAAATGAGAAAGTGTAGAGAGCTCATGAAGGAAAGTCATCTTGATTTAGTCCCAAACATAGAAAACAAGAGTAAAAGCTAAAAAGGGTAAAATAGACCTTTTTGGTGAATTAAGGTATTTAAGGTGTTTTGGGTGTAATTACCTACCGGGAACGGTTGAAATATAAAGACGAGAGTGTAAGACATAAGATATGACACTTTCAAAATTTTGAGAAAAAGTCAACTTGGTCAATGGTTAAGGAAAAAGTCAACTATAGTTAAGAAAAGTGGACTTTTACCATTGTTGACTAACCATGGTTAGAAATTAACCTAAGTATGGAGAAAAAATTGGGAAAAAATATTCTTGGTCAGAATACAAGATAATCATCCCCGAAAGTAAGAAAAATTTATTCGAAAGGATACTGGATTTAATTTAATGGTTAAAAACGCAATGGGCCAAAGTTGGAAATTTTAAAGCCCATTAAGGTATCATAAGTGTGGGCCGAATTTGGAAAGCCCAATGGGCCAAATTGTTTGGCCAAGTTGTGGGCCAAATATTGAGACAATTGAAGGCCCAATAGGTAGAAAAAATTTCAGCCCAAAAGCCCAAAGGAAAAGCCCAAACCAAGAAGCCCAATTGAAAGCCCATGTGAATAAGTTAAAAGCCATTAATGAAAGGTAACAAAGTTTAAAATGATAACCATTACCTAAACTTTTTGGAAGTCAATTAAGGTGGCTGAATTTTTAGCTTAATGATTAAGTAATGGACTTATAAATACGAGCCAACACATAATCATCTTCATCCTTTCATTTTCGGCAAAGTGAAGAAACCATAATCGAAAAGTTTTCTAAGCTTTCTCTCACTAGAAATCACTAGGAAAAAGGCCTATTTGGAACTTGCAATCTTCATGAAAGTTGTTCCAAATTGAGAGGAGAGTGACATATGTTTGAATTGGCTATCAAGGAGCCATAGAGTGCAAACCGTGAGCCTCCAAAGTATTCGGCCAAGTGTGAACACAACTATTGGTATATTTCCAAGTTTTCAATTTCATATATGGTAATGTATGAATGATTTTAAGTATATTGGTATATGTTTTATTGATTGAAACACATGAGAACACTATGAACATGTGATGACTGAAAGTTGGTATATGAGTTTTGATAAATACCCATGTGATTTTAAGACATACATAGGTTGATATGCATGTAGACATGATTATGGCATGGTTAGTTAAAATCAATATGTTCATATGGATGGTGGTATGATATTGGCACATAAGGTGTTTGATAAAATGCCAACATGAACTATAGGAAAGGTTTAAGACTTGCCAACCAAGTGGTTGTAAAAATGCCTAAGTGAAATTGCTAAGGAAATGGACATGACCGGCATACCATGGTGTGACCGACGACATAGGATGCTCTCGGCCATGGCATGTGGCCGAGAGGTCCAATGGGCCAAGCCCAAATATTTTAGGCCCAATATGATGTAATGGGTGTAGGACAAGCCCAATAAGAGTTGGTGGGCCCCACAAGCCCAATAAGCCCAACGAAAATGAATAGTAAAATGAAAATGGGCTTAAGGCATAGTTAGGCCCATTAAGGATTATTAAAGCCCATTAAGGGAAATATACTGCATTTAATGTGTAATAAAGTAGGAAAAGCATAATTAACCTGAGGAATGGTTATTTACAGCTCCGAAGTTTATATTGAAAGCTGATCGGACTACGAGATCGAGCAGCACCGAGGAAGTGAGGTCACTTGACGTGATCCGAGATAAGGGACTTTTGTGAGTAGTTAGAGATACCTGCACGTATTTTCGTCTGCTTTTACATTCACTTAAAAACTTTGAGGGTCAAAGAAAGTGAATAATAATTACTGTGACCCGATAGTGGCAAATTATGATTTTACCCCTAGTTAGTCAAAAAGTCAACTTTTGTGAAAAGTTATAAAAAGCATGGAAATCACTATTTTGAGTGTTTAACTGCTGTTTAGCAGGAAACTAAATAGATGGGCTAAAGATTTTAAGGTTGATGTAAATTAAGCACACTTTATAGTGCTGATTTTGATATTTTGTAAATCATCCCTTTTTAAAGAGCCATCTATCATATTATGTGAGAATGAATTGTGCTGGAGCACAGCTCACACTGGATTTCATATATTTTCCACATACATTAGTGCTAGATTATGATTTGTACTAGATTTCCATGACATGCATGATAGAGTACTGGAGTTCTTACTCATACTCAGTTTTATATGATATATGCATGAGAGAGTGCTGGAGCGATTAGCTCGTACTCGAGTTTTACATGAGATGCATGACAAAGTGCTAGAGCGTTACTCGTACTCGATTCTTCATGATTTATACATGACATAGTACTAGAGCTATTGCTCGTACTTGATTTGATAAATTTTGTGCATAGCATGGTACTGGAGCTATTGCTCGTACTTGATTTGAAACATGAACTATGCATTGACCTATTTGCTAGAGGTTTACTAGCACTAGAGTTGAGTTTGTGATGTGAAATAGTGTTTGAGCGGAGTGTCGACTGTGAGTCGCGCTCAAAGGCGTGCACTGTATGTGATATATAATACATGTTAAAACCCATGCTTGATTCCTTGGGTGGATTGAGTGTAACATTATGTGAGAGGATATCCGCATGAGGGTACTAGAGACGTGGTATGATATTCCATAGTCTAAGGGCTAAGACCTATGGCAGGCACCCCGACTGTGATGTAGGGTCCACAGAGTACGTTGTACCGTGCATGTGGTATGGAGTACACTATACCGTGTTGTGTTGTGGAGTTGAGGAGGATATAGCTGGCGGTTGTGATGGACTGACCCCCCTCCCGTTGCAGCAGTGATGCCCTACACAACAAGATCTGTGTTGCTTGGGATCACATGTCGGATATGCTTATAGTCCAGCATACTATTTACATTTTCACCAGAGAATCTCACATGATATATCTCTTGATTGACTGATTTAAATTGCGGACAGACCTGAGGGATGGGTCGAACTCCGATTTTGTGATGTGAATGATTTAAATTCCATATTTATTGTGATTTAAATATACATGGCATGATTTATCTAAAGGCATGATTTATATAAAGATGTATTGTTTTGCACTACATGCCTACATTTGAGAAAGAAAGCATGATTTCTGTACATGGGTTTTAATCTGTACAAGTATATATATATTTAAAGACATGCTTTTAAAGTGAATTAAGGAAATAACATTTTGAGGCATAACATTATTTTGAGTAGATAATGTAGATATCTACTTGCTTGCTTAATTTCCTTACTGAGCGCGTTGTACGCTCACCAACTTTCTTTACATCTCTCTACAGAGCATCAGCAGTAGAGTGAGAGCTATTGAGGGATAGTATTCCTGAGTCCACTGCAATTTCCTATCGATCACCAGGTATACATATTTTATACGGTTATGTATCTAAAGATAGAAACAACACAGTGATGAATACGATATATATTATGAGGAATGTATTTGTATTAGATTTTATATGATCTCATAGGTATTGTAAAAGAAGTTACAGTCAGTAACAGTATATTGACATGTATGTATAAAAATGGATGATATGGTATGCGAGGAGGCTAACATCGAATCACAGCCCAACCATTGAAGAGAGGAAAGGTAAGTTAAAAATGTGAAAAATTTGTAGTGCTTTTTGGATAAGTCATGGATTGAGAATGGGTCTTGACAGAATGGTATCAGAGCCTGAGGTTTGGTCTGATGTGAGTCGGTGTTAGAAAATAGGAAAGTGTACATCCTCATAGTACTGTGCTGTGTTTAGATATAACTGTGTATACCAGATACGAGGCAGACTAATTCATTATGAATCCAGGAACTTTGCCTATATGGCAAATACGCATAGCTGTAGAGGTATGAGAGGTAGGGCTCGAGGCCATGGAGATAGGCCTGAGAGACGAGCTACTGCCGAACCATTACCTACGCATGAGACTTCTGGTGCTACTGAGGCACCAGAGTGTGCTGAGATGCGTTTTACGAGATTAGAGCGTAGTTTAGAGACGATTGTAGAGATATTGGCACAGACGATGCCAGGTAGGCAGGGACAGGAGGTTGGAGCTGCGACATGAGAGGCAGTTTCCCCTGATACACCTACACAGACAGCTCATGCACCAAGGACTGTAGATACTCTACACCCCCACCAATTTTGGGTTGTAGTTGATTTGGATACGGATGTGATCTACATCGGTTGCAAGAATTCCAAAAGTTTAGACCTCTATCTTTTAGTGGGGTCAAGGACCCTGTAGCTGCTGAGGAGTGGGTAGTGGAGATAGAGAAGCTTTATAGATTCTTCGCGTGTACGACCTCGGAGATGGTCGCATTTGCTGCGTTCCTACTGAAGGGAGCTGTAGAGCATTGGTGGAAGTCCACCCGACCCATATTGAGAGCCCGACACACATATATTAGTTGGGAGATATTTTGGGATGCCTTTAGGAGGCAGTTTGTTCTTGATACCGCACAGCGAAAACTACAAGCAGAGTTTTTGGGACTAAACTAGGGGAGTTTGTCAGTGGACGAGTATGAGACTCGATTCCTATCCCTAGGGAGATATGACCCAGATACCATGTATAGTGAGGCCAGGAAGGTCCACAGGTTTATCGATGGGTTGAGACCGGTTCTACGGTCAAGATTGATCCCATTAGGCATAGCTACCTATGAGGAAGCAGTGCGCAGGGTGTAACTGTGCGAGCAAGATTACGAGAGGAATGCTTTCAAGTTTGGGAAGTTTAACCGGAGCCAAGATATACAGAAGAAGAGGGCGGCTAGAGATTTCAATTATCGAGGAGGGAGGAAACTCTTCGATAAGAGATTACAGGTAGAGGAGGCACGAGAGGGATTTGCTAGACCTTCTCCTTATCCGACTGTAGCCCCAGTAAAGAGCATTGTCATAGGAGGACAGAGATCTACTACCGATCAATGTAGAAGATGCGGTAAACAACATGGAGGTAGACTGTGTTCGTTGACTCCTATAGTGTGTTTCTGATGCGGGAAACAAGGGCATATTGCTAGAGCTTGCCCAGATATGGTTGAGACTGTTCCACTGAAGGGCAGGGAGCCATAGAGAGCTCCAGTCGATCCTTCTGCTTCGAGGAGGAGAGCGATAACAAAAGAGAATGGGAAGCAAGTTGAGAGTAGGGAATAAGGATATGACAGCCAATCTAATATCGTTAAGTATGAGTGACTTTGATATAATCTTAGGAATGGATTAGTCATCTGTAAACCATGCTGTTTTAGATTGTTATGCTAAAACAGTTATGTTTCCTAACCCTACTAGATATGTTTTAAAGTTTAATGAAAATAAATGAAAGGAGTAGTTATGATTATGTTATGATTTACTGACTTAGGAAACCTTCAACATATCAAGGTTTCATTGCATGCGTGGTAGATATGAATAAGGCACATCCGAAGTTGTTAGATATTACTATGGTCAGTGCGTACCCAGATGTTTTTTCGGATGAGTTGCCAGGATTACCACCAAACAGAGAAGATGGCTAGAGCTTCTGAAGGACTACGATTACGAGATACTTTATCATCCGGGTAAGGCTAACATTGTAGTCGATGCCTTGAGTAGGAAGAGCCTAGGGATGGTATCGTATATGATGGTTAGGGAACATGATTTGCTAGAGCAGTTTGCTAGCCTCAGTTTGGGAGTTATGCCTTCTGACATGGATACAGGCTATGTGATAGCTAGTATACGCTTGGAGCCAGATCTGTTGGACATGATGAGAGTGGCTCAGCAGACTGATCCATTTTGTATGGATGTGAGTAGTCAGATGCAGAAGGGCACAGTGACTGACTTTGAATTGAGTTCTGATGGACTACTGAGATTCAGAGGCAGATTGTGTGTTCCCGAGGATCCAGGACTTAGGAGATTGGTATTGGCAGAAGCTCATTCATCGAGGTATACGTTACATCCAGGGAGTAACAAAATATATTAGAACCTCCGTAAGGTATACTGGTGGTCGGGTATGAAGAGAGATGTAGCAGACTTTATGGTAAAGTGTCTCGTATGTCAGCAAGTGAAGGTAGAGCATCAGAAACCTACAGGGTTATTACAGCCTCTACCTATACCGACATGGAAATAGGAGCATATCACCATGGATTTCGTGATGGGTTTACCAAGAACCCACAGGAATCACGATGCTATATGGTTGATCGTCGACAGACTGATGAAGTCAGTCCACTTCCTAGCTATGAGAGAGACCAATACTCTGAGTTCATTAGCAGAACTGTATGTATGCGAGGTAGTGAGGTTACACGATGTACCAGTGAGCATAGTCTCTGATAGGGATTCCCGCTTCACTTCCCACTTTTGGGGACATTTTCAGGAAGCCATGGAAACCCAGTTGAGTTTGAGTACCGCTTTCCATCCTCAGACAGATGGTCAGTCAGAGAGGACTATACAAACTCTGGAGGATATATTGATAGCATGTGTGCTAGATTTTAGAGGCTCCTGGGATGACCATTTACCATTAGCCGAGTTCACCTACAATAACAGTTATCATTCGAGTATAGGGATGGCACCGTATGAAGCTTTGTATGGCTGTAGATGTCGTTCCCCTATTGGATGGGAAGAAGTGGGTGACCGTAAGATTTTTGCTCCTGACATGGTTACACAAGCATCTGAGGACGTCCACGTGATAGTAGAGAGACTAAGGATGGCTCAGAGTAGACAGACGAGTTACGTTGACAAGAGACGTAGACCACTAGCGTTTGCAGTTGGTGAATCCATGTTTTTGAAAGTTTCTCCTTCTAAAGGCATAGCGAGATTTGAGAAGAGAGGGAAACTAAATCCTCGCTATATTGGACCCTTTGAGATACTTGATTGAGTAGGAGATAAGGCGTATAGGTTGGCATTACCACCGAACTTATCAAGTGTCCATAATGTCTTCCACATATCGATGCTTCGAAAATATCACCCGGATTCGACACATGTCATTAGTTATGGAGCTCCGAGAGGACATGTCATATGTTGAGCGACCGATTCGGATATTAGATAGGAAGGAGAAGGTATTGAGATCGAAGACCATTGGGTTAGTGAAGATTCTCTGGCAGCATTATACTTCAGAGGAGGCTACTTGGGAGCTAGAGAGTCTGATGCGAGAGAAGTACCCTCACCTATTTGATGACTGACTTGGTTCTAATTTGGAGGACCAAATTTTCTGAGTAGGGGAGGATTGTCAGACCCAAATTTTATGTAGCTTGTTCCTTATGATTCCTATGTGTATAAACACTCTATTATTATAGTTGAATCATAAGAAGAGTATTTACTAGATTTAAAGTGTTAGTAAAATGATTTAACACGCAAAAGCTACATAAAAAGCCTAATGTGAGCTATAAGAGTCACAGGCTAAACCAAGTAGATCTAAATCATTCTGACTAAAAATAAGAACTTAAAATGAGAAAGTATAGAGAGCTCATTAAGGAAAGTCAGCTTGATTTAGTCCCGAACATAGAAAACAAGAGTAAAAGCTAAAAAGGGTAAAATGGACCTTTTTGGCGAGTTAAGGTATTTAAGGTGTTTCGGGTGTAATTACCTACCAAGAACAGTTGAAACATAAAGACAAGAGTGTAAGACATAAGATATGACACTATCGAAATTTTGAGAAAAAGTAAACTTGGTCAATGGTTAAGGAAAAAGTCAACTATAGTTAAGAAAAGTGGACTTTTACCATAGTTGACTAACCATGGTTAGAAATTAACCTAATTATGGAGAAAAAAATTGAGGAAAAATATTCTTTGTCAGAATACAAGATAATCATCCCCGAAAGTAAGGAAAATTTATTCGGAAGGATACCGGATTTAATTTAATGGTTAAAAACGCAATGGGCCAAAGTTGGAAATTTTAAAGCCCATTAAGGTATCATAAGTGTGGGCCGAATTTGGAAAGCCCAATGGGCCAAATTGTTGGGCCAAGTTGTGGGCCAAATATTGAGACAATTGAAGGCCCAATAGGTAGAAAAAATTTCAGCCTAAAAGCCCAAAGGAAAAGCCTAAACTGAGAAGCCCATTGAAAGCCCATGTGAATAAGTTAAAAGCCATTAATGAAAGGTAACAAAGTTTAAAATGATAACCATTACCTAAACTTTTTGGAAGTCAATTAAGGTGGCTAGATTTTTAGCTTAATGACTAAGTAATGGACTTATAAATACGAGCCAACACATAATCATCTTCATCCTTTCATTTTCGACAAAGTGAAGAAACCATAACCGAAAAGTTTTCTAAGCTTTCTCTCACTAGAAATCCCTAGGAAAAAGGCATATTTGGAACTTGCAATCTTCATGAAAGTTGTTCCAAATTGAGGGGAGAGTGACATATGTTGGAATTGGCTATCAAGGAGCCATAGAGTGCAAACCGTGAGCCTCCAAAGTATTCGGCCAAGTGTGAACACAACTATTGGTATATTTCCAAGTTTTCAATTTCATATATGTTAATGTATGAATGATTTTAAGTATATTGGTATATGTTTTATGGATTGAAACACATGAGAACACTATGAACATGTGATGACCGAAAATTGGTATATGAGTTTTGATAAATACCCATGTGATTTTAAGACATGTATAGGTTGATATGCATGTAGACATGATTATGGCATGGTTAGTTATAATCAATATGTTCATATGGATGGTGGTATGATATTAGCACATAAGGTGTTTGATAAAATGCCAACATGAACTATAGGAAAGGCTTAAGACATGCCAACCAAGTTGTTGTAAAAATGCCTAAGTGAAATTGCTAAGGAAACGGACATGGCCGGCATGCCATGGTGTGACTGACGGCATGGGATGCTCTCGACTATGGCATGTGGCCGACAGGTCCAATGGGCCAAGCCCAAATATTTTAGGCCCAATATGATGTAATGGATCTAGGACAAGCCCAATAAGAGTTGGTGGGCCCCACAAGCCTAATAAGCCCAACGAAAATGAATAGTAAAATAAAAATGGGCTTAAGGCATAGTTAGGCCCATTAAGGATTATTAAAGCCCATTAAGGGAAATAGACTGTATTTAATGTGTAATACAGTAGGAAAATCATAATTAACCTGAGGAATGGTTATTTATAGCTCCGGATTTTATATTGAAAGCTGATCAGGCTACGAGATTGAGCAGCACCGAGGAAGTGAGGTCACTTGACGTGATCCGAGGTAGAGACTTTTGTGAGTAGTTAGAGATACCTGCACGTATTTTCGTCTGCTTTTACATTCACTTAAAAACTCTGAGGGTCAAAGAAAGTGAATAATAATTATTGTGACCCGATAGTGGTAAATTACGATAATAATTATCGTACTCGGTTCTTCATGATTTATACATGACATAGTACTAGAGCTATTGTTTGTACTTGATTTGATAAATTTTGTGCATAGCATGGTACTGGAGCTATTGCTCGTACTTGATTTGAAACATGAACTATGCATTGACCTAGTTGCTGGAGGTTTACTCGCACTAGAGTTGAGTTTGTGATGTGAAACAGTGTTTGAGAGGAGTGTCGACTGTGAGTCGCGCTCAAAGGCGCGCACTGTATGTGATATATAATACATGTTAAAACTCATGCTTGATAACTTGTGTGGACTGAGTGTCACATTATGTGAGAGGATATCCGCATGAGGGTACTAGAGACGTGGTATCATATTCCATGGTCTGAGGGCTAAGACCTGTGGCGGGCAACTCGACTGTGATGTAGGGTCTACGGAGTACGTTGTACCGTGCATGTGGCATGGAGTACACTGTACCGTGTGGTGTTGTGGAGTTGAAGAGGATATAGCTGGCGATTGTGATGGACTGACCCCCCTCCCGTTGCAGCAGTGATGCCCCGCACATCGAGATCTGTGTTGCTTGGGATCACATGTCAAATATGATCATAGTCCAGAATACTATTTACATTTTCACCTCAGAGTCTCACATGATATATCACTTAATTAACTGATTTAAATTGCGGACAGACCTGAGGAATGGGTCGGACTCTGATTTTGTGATGTGAATGATTTAAATGTCATATTTATTGTGATTTAAATATACATGGCATGATTTATCTAAAGGCATGATTTATATAAAGATGCATTGTTTTGCACTACATGCCTACATTTGAGAAAGAAAGCATGATTTCTGTACATGGGATTTAATCTGTACAAGTATATATATATATATATTTAAAGACATGCTTTTAAAGTGAATTAAGGAAATAACATTTTGAGGCATAGCATTATTTTGAGTAGATAGTGTAGATATCTACTTACTTGCCTGATTTCCTTATTGAGCGCGTTTTATGCTCACACCCCTTTCTTTACATCTCTCTACAGAGCATCAGCAGTAGAGTGAGAGCTATTGAGGGATAGTATTCCTGATTCCATTGCTATTTCCTATCGATCACTAGGTTGACATATTTTATACTGTTATGTATCTAAACATAGAAACAACACAGTGATGTATACGATATATATTATGGGGAATGTATTTGTATTAGATTTTATATGATCTCATAGGTATTGTAAAAGAAGCTACAGTCAGTAACAGTATATTGACATGTATGTATAAAAATGGATGATATGGTATGCAAGGAGGCTAACATCAAATCACAGCCCAACCATTGAAGAGAGGAAAGGTAAGTTAAAAATGCAAAAAATTTGTAGTGGTTTTTGGTTAAGTCATGGATTGAGAACGGGTCCTGACTTACTGTGCTACAAAAAGTTTGGATACAAAATTACATCAGTGTGTATACCTTACGCGATGAGATGCAGTGGATACCAAAAAGGAAACCTCCAGTCGCCCTTAGTCTATACTCAATGCTCTGTAGAGAGGGGAAAATAAGGGGGTGAGTAAACAACACGCTCAGTAAGCCAATCATGTGAACAGGTAGATATTGTACTATCTACGTGATTTTGATGCCATGCTCAAAACCATACAATTTCTCATTCACACCTCAAAAGCATTAGTTCATGCTTGTGTTAATGGCATGTAAAGCAAATTATGCTATTTAATTCAGTGCATAAATCCAATTAAAAACTTGGAATAACCATAATGCATATTTCATAAATAAATCATGGAAAACCATCATGCGTAAGTGCACTTTAAACCCATTATTATACTTTCTCAAGCAAATCATGTTATTTAGTTCAGTGCACAAATCAAGTTCAAAGCATGGAAAACCAATATGCGTGTTTCACCAGTAAAGCAAGGAAAATCATCATGCATAAGTGCACTTTAAAGCCATTATCATAGTTTCTCATTCTCAATAAAATCAACACTTGTCAGGACTCAACCCCTCCCTGGGACTGTCCTGACTCACAATACATTTCAAAACATGGATTCATTCATAAATAAGAGACATGTGAGATAGGTAATATAACAGGGAAATATCCTCTAAGACTATGGCCATATCCTCTGTGATCCCAGGTGATAATTCTATATTTTTAGAATTATTTGTGCTTAATTTCATAATTAATTATTTAAATCCCCAATTTATTTTGTTAATTATCCCCTTTATTTAATTAAAATTCTCATGTTTGCAGATAAATTAAATCCGGATGAATTTTGAATATTTCGGTAGAAAATAGATCGAAATTGGGCTAAAATCGAGATTGAGCCACATGGACAACACGAGCCATGCCACCTAGCACATCCAATTGGACAATAAGACAAATGACATGGAAATATTTTTTGCAAGGAGCCAAAGGTATGAAGACAAGTGGCCAAACAATGCCAACTCATCTAGGATGTGGAAATTACAATTATACCCCTTTTGTGTGTATAAATAAGACATAGAAGCAATTGAAAAAGAGGTAATTTAGGAGTATGTAGAGTAGTGTAAGTAGGAGTAGAAGTAAGTAGGAGTAGTGTTAGAATAGTTTTAATTTTTTTTTCAAGCTTCTCTTTCCCGTTTAGCGACCATTTACTGTTCACATCAGTATCCACTATTATTTTTACAAGCTTTTCAATGTAGTTTTTCATTCTCTTGGCAGCCACCATTTCATCATTTTCATACTTCTCGGTTTTGTTAAATCCAGTTCTTTTAATTGTCAAGTTTTATTTTACATAGCATTTTTTTTCTAGGTAGCTCTCGATTTCCTTTCATTTCAATTTTTTTTTTACTTGCTAATTTTATTTTCTAGTAGCTTCACCATTCTGCATTTAAGTTAAACCATTTTAGTGTCTTAGCTAGTCACGCCTTGTTCATTCAACCCGAGGGAGAAGCAGACAGTGGCACGGGTTCATCCAACAAATTTGATGCATAAACGACGGGTTGTGCTGGCAGAAGTACTGTTGTTCACCACTGATCTCGAATGCTAGGAGTGGAGCAGTGAAGCATACATTGACTGCAGAGAGGGGCTGGACTGGGCAAGTGATGCTCGGGCATGATGCAGCAGTGATCAGGGAGCCATTTTTGCCTCTGTTCTGCTCTGTTTTAAGAGCTTCAAACTGTTCATTTTATTTATCATCGTAGTTGCTGGTTTTAAGGTGTTCTCATTTCATGCATTGTTTTAAACTCACCATTTAATGATTTTTGCATATGTGAGTTCCTTTATTTGATGATCGGTGCATTGATGAATGCTGGATTATTGCCATTCTAGTCTCGGTGATTGCAGAATTCGATAGCAAGAGAATCGGTGATTTTCATGCTCTTGGTTACTCTCGATTGCAAGAAGTTGCTGAGCAAATGCAGAAGGCTGATGAAGCTAAAGCAGTTGGAGTTGATCGGAGTTGGTGAGTTGCAGACAGCAAAGCTGGACACGCCTTCAGTAGGAGCTGGAGCAGACCTGGATGGAACCGACCCCATCACCTGGAAATAGAGGACAAAACCGTGAGGAATGCCGAGAGCAACAGCATGATAGAAGCAGAAACGGATAAGGCAGGATGAACAGCAGCTGAAGCAGATCGAAGACAGTGATTAAAGCAGGTCGAGAGCAGTTGTGTGGCTTGCTGATGAATGATACCGAAGCAGTTGGAGATGTACAGGGGCTGTAATGCGGGAGGACTGAACCAAGAATAGGAGCCGGACAAGCCTAGAGTTGGAAGCAGAGGACACGTCTGGCAGCAAGATGAAACCAAGAGGCATGGACACACGAAACGGAGCAGAGTTGGTGAGGGCCAGAACCGAGAGCAACCAACCCGAGACCAAACCAAAAAATGCAAATATGAAGACATAAACAGTGAATGGAGGGACTTGGCTGATTTAAAATTGATTAAGGCTTGTTTGGCTAGTGCATTGTAGCAATTAATCCATTTTCATAAATTTGTTAGTTGTTAGTTAGTTGTCAATTATAATGGTAGGTTAGTTTTAGTATTTTTGCATGTTAATTTAATTTGTAGTGTTAATTTTTAGTTAGTAGTTAGTTTTATATTAAATGTTTTAGGACTTTATTTTAGTTTAGATGCATTTAGAATTAATTTAGATTAAATGTGTTTCATGCATTTTTAATTTAGTCTTTATTTTCATTAAATTTTAGTTTAGTTTAATTTGTAATTTTTATTAGTTTAATTACAAGCATTTTCTTAGGCTTGTTTAATTTTAGTTTAATTAATCTTGTTTCTTTATTTTCAGTTTTGCTTTCTATTTTCATTGCTTTAATTAGCTTTAACTATTTTAATTTCTTTTGTAGGTTTTTTATTTTAATTGTGTAGAGCACTCTAAGTAATTTTGCTCGGTTTTATTTAGTTTATTTTATAGTTTTATTATTTTCAGTACTTTTAATTAGCCTTAGTAGATCACCAACTTAAATTTAATAATTTGCTAGGATATACTTAGAGTAAGATTAACCGGTTGTTAATTAGGCTAACCAACTTCTCTGAGGGACGATAACTCGGGACTCAAAATCCCATTATTAATTGTACGACCCTTGCACTTGCGGACTAATACGTTTAGGGCGTGTCAAGTTTTTGGCGTCGTTGCCGGGGAAGTTTTAATTAGTCGTTAATTAATATTGGTGAAATTATGCTTAGGTGTAATTCTAGCTTGTAAATATTTAGGTTGTAAATATTTAATTTAGATTAGTTAATTGAAAAATTAAAATATAAAAAAATTTAAAAATTTAAAAATTCAAAAAAAAATTCTAAGACTTTTTGATGATTACATGCGTAAAGCCAGAAGTTTTGATTGCTTTCCTCTAGATCCTGAAATTGAACGCACTCTTAGAAAAATTCGAAAGGATTCTAGGAAATTAATACCTCCGCTGTAATTCACCATGGCAAAAAATAGGGAAATTAGAACCGTTGGGGATTATGCAATGCCGATGATTGGAAGATATTATACCGGCATTAGGCCACCAGCTGTCCCTGCTAATAACTTCGAAATTAAGCCCGCAATCCTCCAGATGATCCAGACTTCATTGCAGTTCAGTGGGCTCTCTCATGACGACCCACATGCTCATCTCGAGCAATTCCTGGACTTGTGCAACACGTTCAAACACAATGGATTATCTGATGATGCGCTTAGGTTTAGATTATTCCCCTTCTCACTTAGGGATAGGGCGCGAAACTGGTTAACCTCCCTGCCTCCAAGATCCATTTCTACATGGGACGAGTTAGCCCATCAATTTCTAGCCAAGTTTTTCCCTCTCTCTAAAATGGCCAGACTCCGTAGTGATATATCTTCCTTTGCCCAGTTCGATTCGAAAACTCTTTATGAAGCATGGGAACGATATAAGGAGCTTCTTAGGAAGTGTCCTCATCATGGTCTACCTTTGTGGCTGCAAGTCCAGGCCTTCTACAATGGACTTACAAGCCAGAATAGGACTGTTGTTGACGTTGCTGCGGGTGGAGCGCTAATGTACAAAACAGAGGAGAAAGCTTACGAGCTTTTAGACAAGATGGTGGCTAATAATTATCTATGGTCGTCAGAGAGGCAATTGACAAAGAAGTCGGGGGTATTTATGAGCTCGACACGCTATCTACCTTGACCTCTCAAATTGCTAATCTTATGAAGAAGGTAGAGTCGCTCAGTACCCAGCATAATCCTTCTACCAGTCCTAATCCGATTTATTCTATCCAAAGTCCTTTCCCTTCATGCGATCTGTATAGTGGTACACACTCTGTGGATAGGTGTCCACTTAACCTAGAATCGGTTCAGTATCTTGCTCCACTTCAGAAGCAATAGAACAACCCCTTGTCAAACACCTACAAACTAGGGTGGAGGAACCATCCTAACTTCTCCTGGAGCCAAAACCAAGGGCAAACTTCCAGCTCTAAACTTGTAGGACCCCCTAGTTTTCAAGCTCCACTGGTTCATGTACCACCACAGCCGTAATTTTCATATCACCCGCCTCATCAACCATCCCCACCATAATTTCAGCATCATCCACCTCACTTCCACCAACCACTACCACCACAACCTACGCAGCCACAACTTTACCACGCACCAGCAGCTGAGAAGAAGCCCTCGTTTGAGGAAATGTTCACGACTATCCTGCAAAATCAAGCTACCTCAATTAAGAACTTAGAAGTTCAGGTTAGACAAATAGCTAGTGCTCTTAGCCAACGTCCTCAAAGGACCCTTCTTAATAACACTGAAGCTAATCATGTTAGGTAAAGGGAGGGTAAAGAACATGTTAGATCCATCACCTTTAGGAGCGGTAAAGAGCTAGATGAGCCACAAGCTAAGTCCAATCCTGAACAGCACATAGTTGAAGAATCCTTAAGTTCTAACAAAGCAACTCAGAAAGAGCAGGAACAAAATGAAAACCAGGCTGTAAAGGAATCAAAGCTAGGCACTTCTTCACCTATACCTTCTTCTACTTCACAACCTACCTTGTCTTTTAATGCTACACATGTTTCCACTACATCCCATCCAGTTAGACCACCAGTACCTTTTCCTCAGGGGTTCCAGAATCAAAAACGCTATCAACAATTCGCTAAATTTCTTGAGGTTTTTAAGAAACTTCACATCAACATTCCTTTCGCAGATACCTTAGAGCAAATGCCAAGTTATGTGAAGTTTTTAAAGGATATCCTCTCGAGGAAGAGAAGACTGGAAGAATATGAGACGGTGGCCTTAACTGAGGAATGTAGTGCCATTATCCAGAGAAGATTACCCCCCAGCTCAAAGATCCTGGGAGTTTTGCCATACCATGCACTATTAGAAATTTATTCTTTGGTAGAGCCCTGTGTGATTTAGGAGCTAGTATAAATTTGATGCCTTTGTCTATCTATCAGAAGTTAGGAATAGGGGATGCCCAGCCCACCACAGTGACCCTCTAGTTGGCTGATCGATCAATTAAATATCCGAAGGGGATCATTGAGGATGTGTTAGTAAAGGTGGACAAGTTTATTTTCCCTGCGGATTTTATCGTTTTAGACATGAAAGAAGACAGGGAAGTCCCCATTATACTAGGCAGACCTTTCCTAGCTACTGGTAGAACAGTAATTGATGTACAAAAGGGGGAGTTAACGATGAGAGTCCAAGATCAGGAAGTAAAGTTTAATGTTTTCAAACCTTTGAAGCTCTCTGATGGCTCTCAAGAATGTTTTAAGATGGAGATTGAGGAGAATATAAGGCTTAAGCACAAGAGATCTGAAAGAAGAAGAGAAGTAGATAAAGCTCAGGAGGATTTAACTGTTAACATTTTGTCACCACTCTGGCTAATCCTCCTACTCTTCACCCTGCTGCTGAGTGTTGTCTTCTTCAGCTGCATTTGAAGTGGCTATGTTTTTATTTTCCATTTGTATATAGTTCGTTTTTCTTTTTCTTTTCTGTTATGTCTTTCTTTGTTTGTGTTGCGGGTTTCTTTTCTAGTATTATGCTTTCAATCAAGCTTCAGTTGTTCATTATCATCAGAAAGGGGAGTACCCTGTTCTTGAACTTCAATTCTTATATTATCTGCACACTGAGGACACTGTACATTTTTAAGTTTGGGGGAGGGGATATCACTTGAGCAATTTTGTGAAAAATTGGAAAAAAATTCAAATTTTTTTCGAAAATCTGAGAAATAATTTTCAAACTTTTTTCAATAATATGAGCTTAAATTATTTGATTTTGGGATGATTTCATGCTTAGCATGTAGTTTTCCCATATTCCGATAATATGACCCCATGATTTAGTCTGACTTTGATTGACTGAGAAGCATGATTATAGGAAAAGCATGAAGTTGAGTTCTTGAATTTGTCTTGATTCTGATTATGATTTCCTCATTTTATGCACATGTCATGTCATGAATCGGTATATTTATTTAGAGAAAGCTTATGTGTACATAGGATTGCATTTGTTCAATTGATCTGGTGCATCATAATCTAGAATTTGTTTGATATAATCTCGAGGCTAAATATTAGATCACACTTAATTAGGGAGATGATTTAGGCCATCTTTGGATCGTTTGAGCCTTTCTAGCCTTCCTTGTATATATTCTTCCCCTAGTCACCCGTCTGGACCAAATAAGCTTTTCTCTGTAAATACACCTGCTTATTTTTTTCGTAGCTTAAATACTCTGTTCCTATTCCTTACCCCAAAAGCATGAAAAGTCATTGGGATATATTGTGAGCTATATGGGTATTAAGTGATAGTGAAGGAGTATGTATTAAAAAAATGAAAAGAAAAGAAAAATGAAAGAAAAAGAAGAAAAAAAGAAGAAAGAAGAAAAATACAAAAATAGAATAAAAGGTTTAGTGAAATAAATAAGTTTGGAGGAAATAAATTGGAGCTCTTACATTAAGATCCTAGAAAGTAATGCATGTTAAGGGGTAATTAAACCTAAATCAACTTTATTATACCTTAACCCCAGCCTTACATTACAAGCTTAATGAAGTCCTATTGATCTTTGATTGAGTGTGACTACATTAGTGGAGAGAGAAGTGAAAAGCAAACTTATGGGAATGATCACATGTCATTGACTTTGCATTCACTGTGTTTGCATAATCTGATCCGAATAATGTACTGAGAAGTGACTTAGACATTTTTCACACAATCACGAGGAGTCCAATTTGGGTTAGGACTTATGATTGAATAATTCTAAGTGCTGGACTTGTAATTGTGAGTCTTTGATTTCATAGTCTGTACTTTTTCTTTGAGGATAATATTGGAGAAATTATTATGTTTTGTACTTATCATTCTTACAATTATTTTGTTTTGCTTGAGGACAAGCAAAAGCTCAAGTTTGGGGGTGTGATAATTCTATATTTTTAGAATTATTTGTGCTTAATTTCATAATTAATTATTTAAATTCCCAATTTATTTTGTTAATTATCCCCTTTATTTAATTAAAATTCTCATGTTTGCAGATAAATTAAATCCGGATGAATTTTGAATATTTCGGTAGAAAATGGACCAGAATTGGGCTAAAATCGAGATTGAGCCACGTGGACAACACGAGCCATGCCACCTAGCACATCCAATTGGACAAGAAGACAGATGACATGGAAATAGTTTTTTTAAGGAGCCAATGGTGTGAAGATAAGTAGCCAAGCAATGCCAACTCATCTAGGATGTGGAAATTACAATTATACCCCTTTTATGTGTATAAATAAAACATGGAAGCAATTGAAAAAGAGGTAATTTAGGAGTATGTAGAGTAATGTAAGTAGGAGTAGAAGTAAGTAGGAGTAATGTTAGAATAGTTTTCATTTTTTTTTCAAGCTTCTCTTTCCCGTTTAGCTACCATTTACTGTTCACATCAGTATCCATTGTTATTTTTACAAGCTTTTCAATGTAGTTTTTCATTCTCCGCAGCCACCATTTCATCATTTTCATACTTCTCGGTTTTGTTAAATCCAGTTCTTTTAATTGTCAAGTTTTATTTTACATAGCATTTTTTTTCTAGGTAGCTCTCGGTTTCCTTCCATTTCAAATTTTTTTATTTTACTTGCTCATTTTATTTTCTAGTAGCTTCACCATTCTGCATTTAAGTTAAACCATTTTAGTGTCTTAGCTAGTCACGCCTTGTTCATTCAACCTGAGGGAGAAGCAAACAGTGGCACGGTTTCATCCAACAAATTTGATGCATAAACGACGGGCTGTGCTGGCAGAAGTACTGCTGTTCACCACTGATCTTGGATGATAGGAGCGGAGCAGTGAAGCGTACGCTGACGGCAGAGAGGGGCTAGACTGGACAAGTGATGCTCGGGCATGATGCAGCAGTGATCAGGGAGCCATTTTTGCCTCTATTCTACTCTGTTTTAAGAGCTTTGAACTGTTCATTTTATTTATCATTGTAGCTGCTGGTTTTAAAGTGTTCTCATTGCATGCATTGTTTTAAACTCACCATTTAATGATTTCTGCATATGTGAGTTCCTTTATTTGATGATCGGTGTGTTGATGAATGCTGGATTGTTGCCATTCTAGTCTCGGTGATTGCAAAATTTCATAGCAAGAGACTCGGTGATTTTCATGCTCTCGGTTACTCTCAGTTGCAAGAAGTTGCAGAGCAAATGCAGAAGGCTGATGAAGCTGAAGCAGTTGGAGTTGTGCAGAGTAGGTGAGAGTTACAGACAGCAAAGCTGGACACGCCTTTAGTAGTAGTTGGAGCAGACCTGGACGGAACTGACACCATCACCTGGAAATAGAAGACCAAACCGTGAGGAATGCCGAGAGCAGCAGCATGACAGAAGTAGAAACGAACAAGGCAAGATGAACAGCAGCTGAAACAGGTCGAAGACAGTGACTGATGCAGGTCGAGAGCAGTTGTGTGGCTTGCTGATGAATGATACCGAAGCAGTTGGAGATGTACAGGGGCTGTATTGTGTGAGGACTGAATCAAGAATGGGAGCCAGACAAGCCTAGAGCAGGAAGCAGAGGACACGCCTGGCAGCAAGATGAAACCGAGAGGCATGGACACACGAAACGGAGCAGAGTTGGTGAGGGCCAGAACCTAAAGCAACCAACCCGAGACCAAACCAGAAAATGCAAATATGAAGACATGAACAGTGAATGGAGGGACTTGGCTGATTTAAAATTGGTTAAGGCTTGTCTGGCTAGTGCATTGTAGCAATTAATCCATTTTCATGCATTTGTTAGTTGTTAGTTAGTTATTGTAGTCAATTATAATGGTAGGTTAGTTTTAGTATTTTTGCATGTTAATTTAATTTGTAGTGTTAATTTTTAGTTAGTAGTTAATTTTATATTAAAGGTTTTAGGACTTTATTTTAGTTTACATGCATTTAGAATTAATTTAGATTAAATTTGTTTCATGCATTTTTAATTTAGTCTTTATTTTCATTAAATTTTAGTTTAATTTAATTTGCAATTTTTATTAGTTTAATCACATGCATTTTCTTAGGCTTGTTTAATTTTAGTTTAATTAATCTTGTTTCTTTATTTTGATTTTTGCTTTCTATTTTAATTGCGTTAATTAGCTTTAACTATTTTAATTTCTTTTATAGTTTTTTATTTTAATTGCGTAGAGCACTGTAAGTAATTTTGCTCGGTTTTATTTAGTTTATTTTATAGTTTTATTATTTTCAGTACTTTTAATTAGCCTTAGTAGATCACCAACTTAAATTTCATAATTTGCTAGGATGTACTTAGAGTAAGATTAACTGGTAGTTAATTAGGCTAACCAACTTCTCTGAGGGACGATAACTCGGGACTCAAAATCCCATTATTACTTGTACGACCCGTGCACTTGTGGACTAATACGTTTAGGGCGTGTCAAGTTTTTGGCCAGGATACATAGATCAGGTGTACAGGGTATCACTTTTATCTGCTTTCGCATAGGAGGTGGGTCACGTCCAACCCGCTGGTCCATAGCAGAACTAAACATCGTCCGAAGATGGCATATCACAATCTCAACATGGTACAAT
The DNA here is from genome assembly GCA_033439115.1 of Firmiana major. Classification (NCBI taxonomy): domain Eukaryota; kingdom Viridiplantae; phylum Streptophyta; class Magnoliopsida; order Malvales; family Malvaceae; genus Firmiana; species Firmiana major. The sequence goes on along the minus strand of CM065896.1, from coordinate 27,965,792 downwards.
GTACTCCATGGTACATGCACAGTGACCCATATCAACACATCATATCACGTCACATCTCAAAATGCACGTACGATCCTATTTAATCGGTGCGACACCCAGTCTACTCGAAGCTCCTAGCACGACTATCAATAATGTCATAAGACCACGTGCGAGTAATCTCAAGCGCGGCAACAAGTATGGTGGACATCTAATGTGAGCTATGCTCCAGCACCATGTCAAAACCAGTATAAAATCTGTGCGAGATAAACTCCGGCACAACATCACAGAAATCCATGTGAAAACTAGTGCGAGCTAAGCTCCAGCACTCATGTGTATAAAAACACATCAAATCTCGTGCGAGTCATACTCTAGCACGTTTTCATTCTCATGAAATCCATGTAGGTGGCTCAATTCTTTGCAAAGCATGGTTATAAAACCAAATCAAGTCAATTCTTATGCAAATTATTTCAAAATGTTAGGCATCCTACCAATCACTTGCTAAAAAGCAATAAAACAATATTTTCAAAGCATCATGCTTTTGTTTTCATGCGCATTTCTCAAAACCTAACTCTTTACCCTTCAATCACCCATTTTATTTCCTATTACCACATGCATTCTAGAAAACTTAATGTGCCCAAAATGCGCATAGATATCTTTAAGAGTCCACACAATTCCCTTACCTCGATTTACTCGGGGTGCGACTCTCTTCCTCTTAGCTTCTCGTGCTTTGGCTCAACTTGGTCCGGTGTATCCACGGAAGCTGCAAATTCATTCACCAATCACTTGAGTTAATGTTGCTAACTCACATTTTGACTTCCACTAGTCAATATATTTCATTAAGCCTATTTCATAAAGTTTGGCCCATTTTTGCATTTGGCCATCATCAAGCCATTTCAAACCAATTTATCTAGTAACTTACTTAGTTACTTGTTTAGGACTTGATGTTAAATACTCTACCCTTACTCTCTCATTCATTTATGCATTTTACCCAATGCCTTAAATACACATTTTACCCTTTTTGGGTAAGTCTCACAATTCATTCCATAACACCATCTTAAACTCATACTCACAGCACCATTATCGCCTTAAGATATCCCATTCATCATTAATTCCAATACATTTCACTTTCTCACACTAGACTCATTCTAGGTCATAATTGTTCCTTTGCATTCTAGGTAGTTCTTATCATTAATATACATACCAATCAACTCCAAAATCAATAACAAAACAAATATGCTTGGATTGGTGCTTTAGAAACTGACCTAGCTTGATTTCTGGTAGCCCGACTACGCCTACTCTAAGTGACTTAGACGTGTATCTGCAAGTGCACGGGTCGTACAAGTAATAATGAGATTTGAGTCTTGGATTATCGTGCCACAGAGAAGTTGAATTGCCTAATTAAGTACCGGTTAATCTTACCCTAAGTATATTCTAGCAAATTATGAATTTTATAATGGGTGATCTACAAGGCTAACAGTACTGAAAATAATAAAAACTATAAAATGAAGAAAATCAAATAGAGCTAAAATTACTTACAATGCTCCAAGCAATTAAAAGCATTAACCTACAAAAGATAATTAAAACTGTTAAAATTAATTAACGCAATTAAAAATGCAAATATGAAAATAAAGACACAAAATTAATTAGACTAAAATAAAACAAGCCTAAAATAAAATATGCTTGTAATTAAACTAATTAATGCAAATTAAGCTAACCTAAAGTCTAATGAAATAAAATCCTATTAACTTAAATAAATTCTTAAATCTAACTAAGAAATTAATTACATACAAAATGATCCTAAATTAAATCTAACTCTAACTAATCACTACTAATAAAACAAAATCCAAATTATGAACTAATTCTATCTATAAATTAATTCTAAATGCAACACATGAGTTTCTTAAGAAAAATAAAATTACCACCCTAATGTAATAAAAAATTAACTATTATCCTAATTAAGACTAATCACTAATTTAACAAACAATGAAAATCTATTTTTCCTAACTTAACAAATAATGTAAATGGCATAAAAAGATCTAAAACATGTTAAACTACTTATAACAGGAAAATGAAATGGCCAAACATGGCCTTAACAATATTACCAGCCGAGTGGTCCCGTAACTGGCACTGTTCATGGTTCTTCTCTAAATTTTGCTCTCGATCCTGTTCGCTCCTGGTGTTGGCTTCTGGTGTTTGCTGCACGAGACCTGCTCCAGTACTGCTTAGGTGTTGCTCTCGGCACTAGCCTTCTGCTCCATGGGTTGTCCAGGTCGCTGTCTCAGGTTCTGTTGCACGCACCAGCAACACGTCCTGCTTCCAATACCTGCACACGTTGCCAACCAGACGATGTCCGTTGCTACCTCGCGTGTTGCAGTGTCGTTCAGCACCCCAGCTGTTATACATGTCGCACATTCCCCGGCCTTCCCTCATCACCAGTCATCTACCATTGAAAGCAAACAGCAGTAGTGTGCAACATTCACCGAGAATGCACAGTACCAGTTACTGCAGTCAGTTACCCAGCTAGGGAAACCGAACATCATCCTTATGCACATTCAGCACTACTGCTAATGCTTGGCACCGAACGACAACTAACACACTAGCTTCATCAATTACTTCTTCTTTCTCTGCTTCAACAATTACCAGCAAAAGCCACCTCTCGGCACCACCTGGAATGGAAACCTGATAAGTAACAAAAAGGTGTAAAAAAATAATAATAAATAAATAAATAGAAAAGCATAGAATGGAAATGCATAATCATAATGGTAGAAACAAAATCTGGTTAGTGAAGAACATCACACAATAAAGCAAAGACTAAAATGTGAGAACAAGTTATAAATCACTGAAAATAGAAAAGAATCTGCATTTCGATTGTAACGAGAGATTGAACAGAAACAAATGATGAAGAACACTTTGGAAAATTGAAAGGTAAATGAAATAAAAATATATAAAAAAATGCTGGAAATGAAAATGGAACAAGGGTACGGGTTGAGTAATAGGGCTGCTAGTCACCAGCTCAAGCTCCCCTGAATATACCTGAATAACCATTGGAGAAATAAAGTAACAAAACCAAACACGAAAGCAAACCGATAGCTAAAAATTTGAAAACGCTAGTGCCGATTCAACAAAACCAAGAGCTAAACTTGCCTAACCGAGAAGAAGAAATAAAAATGGTTGCCATAAACGTGAACTACAAACGAAAGAGAAATGATAAAACTTTTCATAATATATAACAAATTTAAAGTTGAAATGAACAGTAGAATAGAAAATGCTAGCTAAAAACTAATCGGAAAGCTTAAAATAAAAACTTTAAAAACTAAAGCTACCCTAAATTAAAACTACTCCTAAATTACTCTATACTACTCCTACCCTAAAATTACCCTAAAAACTACACCCTTTTTCAATTGCTCATCATTTTCTATTTATACACAAACATAGGGGTACAATGGTAATTTTTCATCCTAGATGAGTTGGCATTGTTTGGCCACTTGTCTTCATTTGATTTGCTGAAGAGTAGATATTTCCACGCCACTCGTCTTTTTGTCCAATTGTCTGCGCGATGTGGCCTGGCGTGTGTCTTCTAAAAGGTTGGCATGGTGTCCGTTGATCTTATTGTTTCAGAGTGAATAAAATACTAACACCCGGCATCCCACGTGTACAAACGACTGGTAACTCGGTCTACAAATTGGAAGTGGTCCAGTCTCCTTTAGCCCATTTTCAGCCCATTTTTTGCTGAAACGACAGAGTTTCATCCGGATTTAATTTACCTGCACATTAAAGAATTTTAATTAAATAAAGGGGATAATTAATAAAATAATACGGGGATTAAATTAATTAATTAAGAAATTAAGCACAAATAATTCTATTAATAATAGAATTATCACACCCCCAAACTTGAGCTTTTGCTTGTCCTCAAGCAAAACAAAACAAATGTAGGAATGACAAGTACTAAACACAATAATTTCCCCAATATCATCCTCAAAGATAAAGTACCAATTATGATCTCAAAGACTCACAATTACAAGTCCAACATTCATCATCCAATCATAAGTCCTAACCCAAATTGGACTTGTGTGTGTGTGAAAATGTCAAAGCCACTTCACAGTACATTACCCGGATCAGATTATGCAAACATAGTGAATGCAAAGTCAATGACATGTGATCATTCCCTTAAGTTTGCTTTTCACTTCTCTCTCCACTAATGTAGTCACACTTAACTAGAGATCAATAGACTTCATTAAGCTTGTAATGTAAGGTTGGGGCTAAGGTATGATAAAGTCGATTTAGGTTTAATTACCTCTTAACATGCATTACTTCTAGGATCTTTAATGTAAGAGCTCAAATTATTTCCCTCAAACTTATTTCTTTCACTAAACATTTTATTCTATTTTTGCCTTTTTTCTTTTTTTTTTTCTTTTTTTTAATCGCAATAAATACTCCTCCACTATCACTTAGTACCCATATGTACAAAGTTTAAGATATATCCTAATGAATTTTCATGCTTTCAGGGTAAGGGATAGGAACATAGTATTTAAGCTAAGGAAAATTATGCAGGTGTATTTATAACGAAAAGCTTATTTGGCCCAGATGGGTGACTAGGGGTAAAATATATACAAGGATGGATGAAAGGCTCAAACGATCCAAAGATGGCCTAAATCATCTCCATAATTAAGTGTGATATAATATTTCACCTCGAGATCAGATCAAACAAATTCTAGAATATGATGCACACAAATCAACTGAACAAAATGCACTCCTATGTCCACATAAGCTTTCTCTAAATAAATATACAGACTCATGACATGACATGTGCATAAGATGAGGAAATCACAATCAAAATCAAGAAATTCAAGAATTCAACTTCATACTTTTCCTATAATCATGCTTCTCATTCAATCAAAGTCAAACTAAATCATGGGGTTATAGCATCGAAATATGGGAAAACTACATGCTAAGCACTGAATCATCCCAAAATCAAACAATGTAAACTCATATTTGTCGAAAAAAATTTCAATTTTGCTCAAAATTGCTCAAGTGATATCCCCTCCCCTAAACTTAAAGCGCACAATGTTCTCAGTGTGCAGATAATATAAACATTTAAGCTCAAGAACAGAGTACTCCCATTTCTTATGATGATGAACAATCGAAGCTTAATTGAAAAGGTAATGCTGTAAAAGAAATTTGCAAAATAAACAAAGAAAGAAAAAACAGAAAAAAGAAAAGAACTATACAAAAAGTAAAAAGAGAGATTAAGCCACTTCAAATGCAGCTAAAGAAAATAACACTCAGCAGCAGAGCGAAGAGTAGGAGGGTCAGCCAAAGTGGTGACAGAGTGCTGATAGTTAAATCCTCTTGAGCTCTATCTATTTCCCTCATTCTTTCAGATATCTTGTGCTCAAACATTCTATCTTTCTTATCCCTCATCCTAAAACACTTTTGAGAGTCATCAGGGAGCTTCAAAGGGTTGAAAACATGAAATGTCACCTCCTGATTTAGGACTCTCATAGTCAATTCCCCCTTTTGTACATTAATTAATGTTCTACCAGTCGCTAGGAAAGGTCTGCCTAGTATAATGGGGACTTCCCTGTCTCCATGTCTAATACAATAAAATCCACAGGGAAAAGAAATTTATCCACCTTTACTAACACATCCTCAATGACCCCCTTCGGATATTTAATGGATCGATCAACTAGTTGAAGGGTCACTATGGTAGGCTTGACATCCCACATTCCTAACTTTTGGTAGATAAAAAAGGCATCAAATTGATACTGGCTTCTAAATCACACAGGGCTCTAACAAAGAACAGATTTTCAATAGTGCAGGGTATGGTAAAACTCCCGGGATCCTTGAACTTGGGGGGTAATTTCCTCTGGATAATTGCACTATATTCCTTAGTTAAGGCCACCGTCTCATAATCTTCCAATCTTCTCTTCCTCGAGAGGATATCTTTCAGGAACTTGACATAACTCGGCATTTACTCTAGAGCATCTGCGAAAGGAATGTTTATGTAAAGTTTCTTAAAAATCGCAAGAAATTTAATGAATTGTTGATCCAGTTTTTTTATTTTGGAACCTCTAAGGAAAAGGTATTGGTGGTCTAATTGGAGGGGATGTAATGGAGACATTTGTAGATTAGAGGACAAGGAATGCTGTGAAGAGGAAGAAAGTATAGATGAAGAAGTGCCTAGCTTGGATTCCTTTGCACCCTGATCCTGATGTTCCTGCTTTTTCTTAGCTGCCTCTTTAGAACTTAAGGATTCTTCAACTATGGGTTGTTCAGGTCTGGACTTAACTTGTGGATCATCTAGCTCTCTACCACTCCTAAGGATGATGGATTTAACATGTTCCTTACCCTCCCTTTACCTAACAGGATTAACTTCAGTGTTACTTGGAAGGGTCCCTTGTGGACGTTGGCTAAGAGCATTGGCTATTTGTCCAACTTGAACTTCTAAATTCTTGATTGAGGCAGCTTGATTTTACAAGATCCTTCTGAACATTTTCTCAAGTAAGGGCTTCTTCTCAGCTGCTGGTAAGTGCTGGGGTTGTGGTGGTGGTGGTGGTTGATGGAAGTGAGGTGGATGGTGTGGATATGGATGATGTGGTGGATGGTGTGGAAATTGCTGATGTGGTGGTGCATGAACCAATGGAGCTTGAAAACCAGGGGGTCCTACAGATATGGAGTTAGAAGATTGCCCTTGATTTTGGCTTCAGGAAAAGTTAGGATGATTCCTCCAACCTGGATTGTAGGTGTTTGAAAAGGGATTATTCTGTTGCTTCTGAGAGGGGGCAACGTACTGAACCGATTCTAAGTTAAGCGGACATCTATCTATAGAGTGTGTACCACCACACAAATCGCAGAAAAGAAAAGGACTTCGTACAGAATAGGCAGGATTAAGACTGGTGGAAGGATTATGCTAGGTACTGAGTGACTCTACCTTCTTTATAAGGTTAGCTATTTGAGAGGTCAAGGTAGACAACGGGTCGAGATCATAGATACCTGTCGACTTCTTAGGCAGTTGCCTCTTCGAGGACCATAGATAATTGTTAGCTATCATCTTGTCTAATAACTCGTAAGCTTCCTCCTTTGTTTTACACATTAAGGCTCCACCCGTAGCAGCGTCAATGATGGTCCTATTTTGGCTTGTAAGTCCATTGTAGAAGGTCTGGACTTGCAGCCATAAAGGTAGGCCATGATGAGGGTACTTCCTAAGAAGCTCCTTATATCGTTCCCATACTTCATAAAAAGTTTCAGAATCGAATTGGGCAAAGGAAGATATGTCGCTACGGAGTTTGGCCATTTTAGAGGGAGGGAAAAACTTAGCTAAAAATTGATGGGCTAATTCGTCCCATGTAGAAATGGATCCTGGAGGTAAGGAGGTTAACCAGTGTCGCGCCCTATCCCTAAGCGAAAAGAGGAATAATCTAAGCCTCAATGCGTCGTCTGATAATCCATTATGCTTGAAGGTGTTGCACAAGTCCAAGAATTGTCCTAGGTAAGCATGTGAGTCGTCATGAGGGAGCCCACTGAACTGTAAAGAGGTTTGGATCATCTAAAGGATTGAAGGCTTGGTTTCAAAATTGTTTGCATGGACAGCTGGAGGCCTAATGCCGGTATAATACCCTCCAATGGTCGGTACCGTATAATCTCCAACGGTCCTAATTTCTTTATTTTCTACCATGGTGTTTTGTAGCGGAGCTATTAATTTCCTAGAATCCTTTTGAATTTTTCTAAGAGTTCGTTCAATTTCAGGATCTAAAGGAAAGCAATCATAACTCCCGGCTCTAGGCATGCAAACATCACAAAGTCCTCATAATTTTTTTTAAAATTTTTAATTTTTTATTTTTCAATTTTTTTTTAAATTAGATAGAGAAAATTTAACTAACCTAACTAAGGCTCAAATATTTACAACTTAAATATTTACAAGCTAGAATTACACCTAAGCATAATTTCACCGATCTTAATTAATGGCTAATTATCTTCCCCAGCAACGGCGCCAAAAACTTGATAACCCGACTACGCCCACTCTAAGTGACCTAGACGTGTATATGCAAGTGCACGAGTCATACAAGTAATAATGGGATTTGAGTCCCGAATTATCATCCCACATAGAAGTTGAATAGCATAATTAACTACTGGTTAATCTTATCCTAAGTATATCCTAGCAAATTATGAATTGTTGATGGGTGATCTACAAGGCTAACAGTACTAAAAATAATAAAAACTATAAAAAAAAGAAAATTAAACAGAGCTAAAACTACTTACAGAGCTCCAAGCAATTAAAAGCATTAATCTACAAAAGATAATTAAAACAGTTAAAATTAATTAACGCAATTAAAAATGTAAATATGAAAATAAAGACACAAAATTAATTAGACTACAATTAAACAAGCCTAAAATAAAATATGCATGTAACTAACTAATTAATGCAAATTAAGCTAACCTAAACTCTAATGAAATAAAATCCTATTAACTTAAAGAAATTCTTAAATCTAACTAAGAAATTAATTACCTAAAAAATGATCCTAAATTAAATCTAACTCTAACTAATCACTACTAATAAAACAAAATCTAAATAATGCATGAGAAATATTTTTGGATTTTTTAATTTTTCAATTAAAAACTAAATTATGAACTAATTCTATCTCTAAATTAAGTCTAAATGCAACACATGAGTTTCTTAAGAAAAATAAAATTACCACCCTAATGTAATCAAAACTTAACTATTATCCTAATTAACACTAATCACTAATTTAACAAACAATGAAAATATATTTTTCCTAACTTAACAAATAATGTAAATGGCATAAAAAGATCTAAAACATGCTTAACTACTTATAACAGTAAAATGAAATGGCCAAACGTGGCCTTAATAATATTGCCAGTCAAGTGGTCCCGTAACTGGCACTGTTCATGGTTCTTCTCCAAATTCTACTCTCGGTCCTGTCCGCTCCTGGTGTCTGCTTTTGTTGTCTGCTGCACAGGACCTGCTCAGGTGTTGATCTCGGCACCAGCCTTCTGCTCCAAGCGCTGTCCAGGTCTGCTGTCTCAGGTTCTGTCGCATGCACCAGCACCACGTCCTGCTTCCAATACCTGTACACGTTGCCAGTTTGGCGATGTCTGTTGCTGCCTCGCATGTTGCAGTGCCGTTCAGCACCCCAGCTGCTGTACATGTCGCACATTCCCCGGCCTTCCCTCAGCACCAGTCAGCTACCATTGAAAGCAAACAGCAGTAGTGTGTAACATTCACCGAGAATGCATGGTACCAGTTGCTGCAGTCAGTTACCCAGCCAAGGAAATCGAACATCAACCTTATGCACATTCAGCACTACTGTTAATGTTTGGCACCGAACGACAACTAACACGCTAGCTTCATCAGTTACTTCTTCTTTCTCTGCTTCAACAATTACCAACAAAAGCCACCTCTCGGTACTACCTTGTCAGGACCCTTTCTCAATCTATGACTTTAACCAAAATCACTAAAAATTTTTCGCATTTTTAACTTACCTTTCCGCTCTTCAATGGTTGGGCTGTGATTCGATGTCAGAGTCCTCACTTACCATATCATCCATTTCATACATACATGTCAATATATTATTACTAACTGTAACTGCCTTTATTATACATGTAAGATTATATAAAATCTAATACAAATACATTCCCCATAATATATAACGTATACATCACTGTGCTGTTTCTATGTTTAGATACACAACTGTACATAATATGTATACCTGGCGATCGATAGGAACTAGCAGTGGACTCTGGGACACTATCCCTAGATAGCTCTCGCTCTACTGATGCTCTGTAGAGAGATGTAAAGAAAGGGGGGTGAGCATACAACGCGCTCAGTAAGGAAATCAGGCAAGTAAGTAGATATCAACACTATCTACTCAAAATAATGCTATGCCTTGAAAACATTATTTCCTTTACTCGCTTTAAAAAGCATGTCTTGAAATATAATATATATACTTGTACAGAATAAATCCCATGTACAGAAAATCATGCTTTCTTTCTCAAATGTAGGCATGTAGTGCAAAACAATGCATCGTATATAAATCATGCCTTTATGTAAATCATGCCATGTATATTTAAATCACAATAAATATGGCATCAAATGATTCACAACACAAAATCGGAGTCCGACCCATCCCTCAGGTCTGTCTGCAATTTAAATCATTCAATCAATGTGATATATCATGTAAGACTCTGTGGTTTAATGCAAATAGTATCCTGAACTATGATCATATCCGAAATGTGATCCCAAGCAACACAGATCTCGGTGTGCGGGGCATCACTGCTGCAACGGGAGGATGGTCAGTCCACTACAGCAGTCAGCTATGCGTAACACACGGTACAGCGTACACCTCGTGCCCCGAGCACGGTACAAAGTACACCCGTGGACCCTCACAGCTAGGGTGCCTCCCATAGGACTTAGCCCTCGTAACTATGGAAATATTTATACCACATTCACAAATACCCTCATGCTGGCCATCCTCTCAAAATGTGACACTCAGTCACACAAGAATGCGGCATGAATAGGTACCATGTATATAATATCACATACAGTGTGCTTCCTCGAGTGCGACACACAGTCGACACTGCGCTCGAACACTGTTTCACATCACAAACTCAACTCTAGTGCGAGCAATCTCCAGCATCTAGGTCAATGCATAGTTCATGTATTAAATCAAGTACGAGCAATAGCTCCCAGTACTATGCTATGCATATATCAAATCAAGTACGAGCAATAGCTCCAGTACTATGTCATGTATAAACCATGAAGAATCGAGTACGAGCAACGCTCCAATACTCTGTCATGTATCTCATGTAAAACTCGAGTACGAGCTAATCGCTCCAGCACTCTGTGTCATGCATATATCATATAAAACTGAGTACGAGTAAAACTCCAGTACTCTATCATGCATGTCATGGAAATCTAGTGCGTATAAAAATCCAGCACTAATGTATGTGGAAAACATATGAATCCCTGTGCGAGCTGTGCTCTAGCACGATTCATTCTCACATAATATGATAGATGGCTCTTTAAAAGGGATTGTTTATAAAACATCAAAATCAGCACTATAAAGTGTGCTTAAGTCACATCAACCTTAAAATCATTAGCCCGTCTATTTATTTTCATGCTAAACAGCAATTAAACAATCACAATAATAGTTTCCATGCTTTTTGCAACTTTTCACAAAAGTTGACTTTTTGACTAATTAGGGGCAAAATTGTAATTTGCCACTATCAGGTCGCAATAATTATTATTCACTTTCTCTGACCCTCAGAGTTTTTAAGTGAATGTAAAAGCAGACGAAAATACGTGCAGTTATCTCTAACTACTCGCAAAAGTCCCTTACCTCGGATCACGTCACGTGACCTCACTTCCTCGGTGCTGCTAAATCCCGCAGTCCGATCAGCTCTCAATGTAAACTCCAGAGCTGTAAATAACCATTCCTCAGGTTAATCATAATTTTCCTACTGTATTACACATTAATACAGCCTATTTTCCCTTAATGGGCCTTAAAATCCTTAATGGGCCTTAATCCGTATTAAGCACGTTTTCCACTTATTATTTCCCTTCATCAGGGTCTATCGACTCATTGGGCCTATCAATACCCATTGGGCTTTATTCCAAGCTCTTTGGATAGCCCATATATCATTTACGACATTTAATTCAAAATTCTGAATATAATTCACTAAATACGGAATTTAATCCGAAATGCGTAAATTAAATCTTAAATACGCATAAATCACATATAATTTGACGTAAATGAGCTTTACTTACCCGAGATTATGCGATGGTACGCAAATCGAAGTTCGATCGGGCTTTCGTTCGAAATTTATCGTTGAACTGCACAAATTATTATATTTAACTTCGGGTCAATTTTCGATTAAATATAATTTAAATAAATTCATCGAAAATTAAATCTGTCACTTTTGACCTCGTATCGACTTACCCGAAGTCCGGTGAAATCCCAAAAATTTCCCTTTTCCTTTTTCTTTCTTTTTTTTCCTCTTTTCCCCCTTTTCTCCTTGGTTGAACTGGTCCGGTCCGGTTCAGCACAGAACCTTCTTCACTGAACCGCCGACCGGTTCAGGCATCCTTTGGCCGTGCCGACCTATTTCGACCGGTTCCCGACGCATCACCACCGCCGTTTGGCGTACCTAAGCCTGGGCAACACTCAGCTGGGCTCGATCGGGACCAAGCACCACCGGTGGCCGCCGGATTCCTTCTTTTCCTCCGCGGCTTCACCTCTTCGATTCGCCGGCGTCCGGCATCGGTGGAGGGCGTGACCGATGCCGATGGGTGCGCACGGTCCTCCTCTTCCTTTTTCGGCCGCTTGCCTGCCCGTGGGGTGGCCGGTGCTCGCCGTCCGGTGGTCTTCTCCCTCGGGTCGGCTTGCTTCCGTTTCTCTCCATTTTTTCTCTCTCCCCGCGTCCCAAATTCAGATTTCCCTCTTTTTTTTATAATATATTTTTATTATTATTTTATTATAAAACAATAATAAAAATCACATAAATATCCCATAAATATCCCAAAAATATCTCAAAAATTATATTAAATTCATTTAATCCGTAAATGAATTTATCAGTCCGATTTTACCTTTTCGGTATATTTTTCCACTATTTTTGGGCTCATTTTTCGAGGCAAAAATTTCGATAAATTCTAATAAATTTATATCTTGATCAATTGGGCTCGAAATTAAATATTTTCCTCGATTTTGATCAAGATTCCTCAATTTCATATTTTTAATGAAATTGTATTATCGAAATTATACCGAATTCTAGTCATTTGACCGTTTTACCCCTGCACTTGTTCGGGAATCAATTTAACCCTTATCTCGCTGTTATGTAGCTTACATGCATTTTTAATTTATCAAATTGTCGATTGCATGTTAATCAATACTCTTCTTATGATTCAACTATTATTACATAGTGTTCATACACATAGGAATCATAAGGTACAAGCTACAAAAATTTCGGGTCTGACAATCCTCCCCCACTCAGAAAATTTGGTCCTCCAAATTAGAACCAAGTCAATCATTAAATAGGTGAGGGTACTTCTCTCGCATCAGACTCTCTAGCTCCCAAGTAGCTTCCTCTAAAGTATGATGCTGCCAGAGAATCTTCACTAATCTGATGGTCTTCGATCTCAATACCTTCTCCTTCCTATCCAATATCCGAATCGGTCTCTCAACATATGACATGTCCTCTCGGAGCTCCAAAGGCTCGTAACTAATAACATGTGACGGATCCGGGTGATACTTCCGAAGCATCGATATGTGGAAGACGTTATGGACACCTGATAAGTCCGGTGGCAATGCCAACCTATACGCCTTATCTCCCACTCGATCAAGTATCTCAAAGGGTCCAATATAGCGAGGATTTAGTTTCCCTCTCTTCCCAAATCTCGCTATGCCCTTGGAAGGAGAAACTCTCAAAAACACGGATTCCCCAACTGCAAACTCTAGTGGCCTACGTCTCCTGTCAGCATAACTCTTCTGTCTGCTCTGAGCTGTCCTCAGTCTCTCTACTATCAAGCGGACGTCCTCAGATGCTTGCGTAACCATGTCAGGAGCAAAAATCTTACGGTCACCCACTTCTTCCCATCCAATAGGGGAACGACATCTACGGCCATACAAAGCCTCATACAGTGCCATCCCGATACTCGAATGATAACTGTTGTTGTAGGCAAACTCGGCTAGTGGCAGGTGGTCATCCCAGGAGCCTCGATAGTCTAGCACACATGCTCTCAACATGTCCTCCAGAGTCTGTATGGTCCTCTCTGACTGACCATCTGTCTGAGGATGGAAAGCGGTGCTCAAACTCAACTGGGTTCCCATGGCTTCCTGAAAATGTCCCTAAAAGTGGGATGTGAAGCGGGAATCCCTATTAGAGACTATGCTCACTGATACACCGTGTAACCTCACTACCTCGCGTACATACAATTCCGCTAACGAACTTAGAGTATCGGTAGCTCTCATAGCTAGGAAGTGGGCTGACTTCGTCAGTCTATCAACGATCACCCATATAGCATCGTGAATCATGCGGGTTCTCGGTAAACCAATCACAAAATCCATGGTGATATGCTCTTATTTCCATGTCGGTATAGGTAGAGGCTGCAACAATCCTGTAGGTTTCTGATGCTCTACCTTCACCTACTGACATATGAGACACTTTGCCACGAAGTCTGCTACATCTCTCTTCATACCCGACCACCAGTATACCTTTCGGAGGTTCTGATACATCTTGTTACTCCCCGGATGTAACGTATACCTCGACGAATGAGCTTTCGCGAATATCAATCTCCTGAGTCCTGGATCCTCGGGAACACACAATCTGCCTCTGAACCTTAGTAGTCCATCAGAACTCAACTCAAAATCAGTCACGGTGCCCTTCTGCATCTGACTACTCACATCCATACAAAATGGATCAGTCTGCTGAGCTACTCTGATCCTATCCAACAGATCCGGCTCCAAGCGTAGACTAGCTATCACATAGCCTGTATCCATGTCAGAAGGCACGACTCCCAAACTGAGGCTAGCAAACTGCTCTAGCAAATCATGTTCCCTAACCATCATGTACGATACCATCCCCAGGCTCTTCCTGCATAAGGCATCGGCTACAACGTTAGCCTTACCCAGATGATAAAGTATCTCGCAATCGTAGTCCTTCAGAAGCTCTAGCCATCTTCTCTGTCTCATGTTCAGCTCCTTCTGTGAGAACAGATACTTAAGGCTCTTGTGGTCGGTAAATATCTGGAATTTCTCACCATATAAGTAGTGGCGCCATACCTTCAACGCAAACACTACTGTAGCTAGCTCCAAATCATGGGTCGGATAGTTCTTCTCATTATCCTTCAACTGTCTGGATCCATAAGCAACTACCTTCCCATCCTGCATCAATATGCAGCCCAGTCCCTGATGCGAAGCATCGATATACACTGCAAATCCTCCTGAGCTGGTAGGGATAGTGAGAATTGGAGCGGTGGTCAATCGACGTTTCAACTCCTCAAAACTCTTCTCACAATCCTCGTTCCATATGAACTGTGCACTCTTTCGAGTAAGACGTGTCAACGAAGCAACCAACTTCGAAAATCCCTCAACGAATCTCCGATAGTATCCAGCTAAACCCAGGAAACTCCTGATCTCGGTGACTGTTTTCGGCTGTTCCCACTGAAACTGATACACCATCTCTCGATACAACATGTCTGAAAAACGAGATATGTGATAATCAAAAGTCACACTTACTGAGCTTAGCATATAACTCATGCTCCCGTAGCGTATGCAACACGATCCTGAGGTGCTCCTCATGCTCCTTCTTGGATCTCGAATACACCAATATGTCATCGATGAAGACGATAACAAACTGGTCCAAATATGGCTTGAACACATCGTTCATCAAAGCCATGAAAGCAGCTGGAGCATTCGTCAATCCGAATGGCATGACCAAGAACTCATAATGGCCATATCGGGTACAAAATGCTATCTTGGGTACATCTCCACCCCGAACCTTCAGCTGATGATACCCAGACCTCAGGTCAATCTTGGAAAAGACCTGTGCTCCCTGAAGCTGATCTAACAAGTCGTCAATGCGTGGAAGGGGGTATCTATTCTTGATGGTGGCCTTATTCAACAATCGGTAGTCTATACACAATCGGAGGCTCCCATCCTTCTTCCTCACAAACAAAACCGGTGCTCCCCAAGGTGAAACACTCGGTCGAACAAAACCCCTATCCAACAGTTCCTGTAACTGTCTCTTGAGCTCCTCCAGCTCAACTAAGGCCATGCGATATGGTGGTCTCGAAATAGGCTCTGTACCAGGCACCAGATCTATGTAGAACTCCATCTCTCTGTCTGGTGGTAACCCTGGCAATTCATCCGAGAAAACGTCTGGGTACTCACTGACCACAGTAATATCTGACAACTCCGGATGTGCCTTTTCCATATCTACCACGTACGCAATGAAACCTTGATATGTTGAAGGTTTTCTAAATCAGTAATTACGTAATAATCATAACTACTCCTTTCATTTATTCTTATTAAACTTTACAACATATCTAGTAGGGTTAGGAAACATAACTGTCTTAGCATAACAATCTAAAACAGCATGGTTTGCAGATAGCCAATCCATTCCTAATATTATATCAAAGTCACTCATACTTAGTAATATTAGATTGGCTGTCATCTCCTTATCCCCTACTCTCAACTTGCAGTCATTAAATACATATTCTACCACTTGACTACTATTCATAGGCGTACTAATCAACATCATCATACATAAATGTGTACGCTCTACATGTCTTGCTAATTTACATGCAAATGATGGCGATACAAAAGAATGCGTGGCACCAGGATCAATTAAAACATATGCTTCAATATCATAAATCAGGATGTTACCTCGAATCACATCCGATGAAGCATCAGTTGTCCCCTGGTCTAAAGCATGTACTCGCCCTTGACCCATCACTTGTTTCCCCTTCTCCTCTGCCGTAGCTCTACCTCTCTGAGCAGACGTACCAGCTGGGGTTCTATCAAACTCCCTGCCCCTCTGTGGTGCAGTCACAAATGGCGCTGGGCACTCTCTAGCCATGTGCCCCTGTTTCCCACATCGGAAACATACTATAGCACCCTGTGAACACGTTCTATCTCCATGTGATCTACCGCATCTTCTGCACTGATCTGCAGCAGGTCTCTGTCCTCCTATGACAATGCCCTTTGCTGGGGCTACAGTCAAATAAGCAGGAGGTCTAGCATATCTCTCTTGTGCCTCCTCTACTCGTGATCTCTTACCGAAGAGTTTCTTCCCTCCTCGATAACTGAAATCTCTAGCCGACCTCGTCCTCTGTACATCTCGGCCACTGCTAAACTTCTTGAACTCGGAAGCATTCCTCTCGTAATCCTGCTCACATAGTTGCGCCACGCGCACTGCTTCTTCATAGGTCACTATGTCTAATGGGACCAACTTGGACCGTAGCACCGGCCTCAACCCGTCAATAAACCTGTGGACCTTCCTGGTCTCACTGTACATGGTATCCGTGTCATATCTTCCCAGGGATAGGAATCGAGTCTCATACTCGTCCACAGATAAACTCCCCTGGTGTAGTCCCAAAAACTCTGCCTGAAGTTTCCGTTGTGAGGTGTCGGGAATAAACTGCCTCTTGAAGGCCTCCCGAAATATATCCCAACTGATATCTATGTGTCGGGATTTCAATATAGGTCGGGTGGACTTCCACCAATGCTCTGCAGCTCCCTTCAATAGGAACGCAGCAAACGCGACCATCTCCGAGGTCGTACACTCGAAGAATCCATAAAGGTTCTCCAGTTCTGCTAACCACTCCTCAGCAGCCACTGGGTCCTTGACCCCACTAAAGGATGGAGGTCTAAACTTTTGGAATTCTCGCAACCGATGCAGATCACATCCATATCCTAATCCACTACCACCCGAAACCGGTGGGGGTGTAGGAGTATCTACAGTCCTCTGTGCATCAGCTGTCTGCATAGGTGTATCAAGGGCAACTGCCTCTCCTATAGCAGCTCCTGCCTCTTGTCTCTGCCTACCTGGCATCGTCTGTGCCAGTATCTCGATAATAGTCTCGAGACCACGCTCTAATCTCGTGAAGCGCATCTCTGCACACTCAGGTGCCCCAGTAGCATCTGGAGTCTCATGCGTAGGTAATGGTCTGGCAGTGGCTCGTCCCTCGGGTCTATCTCCCCGGCCTCGAGCCTTACCTCTCATACCTCTACCACTACGCGCATTTGCCATATAGGCAAAGTTCCTGCATTCATAATAATGAATTAGTCCATCTCCTATCCGGTATACACAGTTATATCTAAACACAGCACAATACTATAGGGATGTACACTTTCCTATTTTCTAACATCAACTCACATCAAACCAACCTCTGCTCTGATACCATTCTATCAAGACCCTTTCTCAATCCATGACTTTAACCAAAATCACTAAAAAATTTTCGCATTTTTAACTTACCTTTCCGCTCTTCAATGGTTGGGCTATGATTCGATGTCAGAGTCCTCACTTACCACATCATCCATTTCATACATACATGTCAATATATTATTACTGACTGTAACTGCTTTTATTATACATGTAAGATTATATAAAATCTAATACAAATACATTCCCCATAATATATAACGTATACATCACTGTGCTGTTTCTATGTTTAGATACACAACTGTACATAATATGTATACCTGGCAATCGATAGGAACTAGCAGTGGACTCTGGGACAATATCCCTCGATAGCTCTCACTCTACTGACGCTCTGTAGAGAGATGTAAAGAAAGGGGGTGAGCATACAACGCGCTCAGTAAGGAAATCAGGCAAGCAAGTAGATATCAACACTATCTACTCAAAATAATGCTATGCCTTGAAAACATTATTTCCTTTACTCGCTTTAAAAAGCATGTCTTGAAATATAATATATATACTTGTACAGAATAAATCCCATGTACAGAAAATCATGCTTTCTTTCTCAAATGTAGGCATGTAGTGCAAAACAATGCATCGTATATAAATCATCCCTTTATGTAAATAATGCCATGTATATTTAAATCACAATAAAAATGGCATCAAATGATTCACAACACAAAATCGGAGTCTGACCCATCCCTCAGGTCTGTCCGCAGTTTAAATCATTCAATCAATGTGATATATCATGTAAGACTCTGTGGTTTAATGCAAATAGTATCCTGAACTATGATCATATCCGAAATGTGATCCCAAGCAACACAGATCTCGGTGAGCGGGGCATCACTGCTGCAACGGGAGGATGGTCAGTCCACTACAGCCGTCAGCTATGCGTAACACACGGTACAGCGTACACCTCGTGCCCCGGGCACGGTACAAAGTACACCCGTGGACCCTCACAACCAGGGTGCCTCCCATAGGACTTAGCCCTCGTAACTATGGAAATATTTATACCACATTCACAAATACCCTCATGCTGGCCATCCTCTCAAAATGTGACACTCAGTCACACAAGAATGCGGCATGAATAGGTACCATGTATATAATATCACATACAGTGTGCGTCCTCGAGTGCGACACACAGTCGACACTGCGGTCGAACACTGTTTCACATCACAAACTCAACTCTAGTGCGAGCAATCACCAGCAACTAGGTCAATGTATAGTTCATGTATTAAATCAAGTACGAGCAATAGCTCCCAGTACTATGATATGCATATATCAAATCAAGTACGAGCAATAGCTCCAGTACTATGTCATGTATAAACCATGAAGAATCGAGTACGAGCAACGCTCCAATACTCTGTCATGTATCTCATGTAAAACTCGAGTACGAGCTAATCGCTCCAGCACTCTGTGTCATGCATATATCATATAAAACTGAGTACGAGTAAAACTCCAGTACTCTATCATGCATGTCATGGAAATCTAGTGCGTATAAAAATCCAGCACTAATGTATGTGAAAAACATATGAATCCCAGTGCGAGCTGTGCTCAAGCACGATTCATTCTCACATAATATGATAGATGGCTCTTTAAAAGGGATTGTTTATAAAACATCAAAATCAGCACTATAAAGTGTGCTTAAGTCACATCAACCTTAAAATCATTAGCCCATCTATTTATTTTCATGCTAAACAGCAGTTAAACAATCACAATAATAGTTTCCATGCTTTTTTGCAACTTTTCACAAAAGTTGACTTTTTGACTAATTAGGGGCAAAATCGTAATTTGCCACTATCGGGTCGCAATAATTATTATTCACTTTCTCTGACCCTCAGAGTTTTTAAGTGAATGTAAAAGCAGACGAAAATACGTGCAGTTATCTCTAACTACTCGCAAAAGTCCCTTACCTCGGATCACGTCAGGTGACCTCACTTCCTCGGTGCTGCTAAATCTCGTAGTCCGATCAGCTCTCAATGTAAACTCCGGAGCTGTAAATAACCATTCCTCAGGTTAATCATAATTTTCCTACTGTATTACACATTAATACAGTCTATTTTCCCTTAATGGGCCTTAAAATCCTTAATGGGCCTTAATCTGTATTAAGCCTGTTTTCCACTTATTATTTCCCTTCATCAGGGTCTATCGACTCATTGGGCCTATCAATACCCATTGGGCTTTATTCCAAGCTCTTTGGATAGCCCGTATATCATTTACGACATTTAATTCAAAATTCCGAATATAATTCACTAAATACGGAATTTAAACCGAAATGCGTAAATTAAATCTTAAATACGCATAAATCACATAATTTGACGTAAATGAGCTTTACTTACCCGAGATTATGCGATGGTACGCAAATCGAAGTTCGATCAGGCTTCCGTTCGGAATTTATCGTCGAACTGCACAATTTATTATATTTAACTCCGGGTCAATTTTCGATTAAATATAATTTAAATTTTTTTATCGAAAATTAAATCGGTCACTTTTGACCTCGTATCGACTTACCCGAAGTCCGGTGAAATCCCAAAAATTTCCCTTTTCCTTTTTCTTTCTTTTTTTTCCTCTTTTTCCCCTTTTCTCCTTGGCTGAACCGGTCCGGTCCGGTTCAGCACAGAACCTTCTTCACTGAACCGCCGATCGGTTCAGGCATCCTTTGGCCGTGCCGGCCTATTCCAGCCGGTTCCCGACGCATCACCATTGCCGTTCGGTGTGCCTAAGCCTAGGCAACACTCGACTGGGCTCGATCGGGACCAAGCACCGCCGGTGGCCGCCGAATTCCTTCTTTTCCTCCGCGGCTTCACCTCTTCGATTCGCCGGTGTCCGGCGTCGGTGGAGGGCGTGACCGGTGCTGATGGGTGCACACGGTCCTCCTCTTCCTTTTTCGACCGCTTGCCTACCCGTGGGGTGGCCGGTGCTCACCGTCCGGTGGTCTTCTCCCTCGGGTCGGCTTGCTTCCGTTTCTCTCCATTTTTTCTCTCTCCCCGCGTCCCAAATTCAGATTTCCCTCTTTTTTTATTTATAATATATTTTTATTATTGTTTTATTATAAAACAATAATAAAAATAACATAAATATCCCAAAAATATCTAAAAATATCTCAAAAATTATATTAAATTCATTTAATCCGTAAATGAATTTATCAGTCCGATTTTACCTTTTCGGTATATTTTTCCACTATTTTTGGGCTCATTTTTTGAGGCAAAAATTCTGATAAATTCTAATAAATTTATATCTTGATCAATTGGGCTCGAAATTAAAAATTTTCCTCGATTTTGATCAAGATTCCTCAATTTCATATTTTTAATGAAATTGTATTATCGAAATTATACCGAATTCTAGTCATTTAACCGTTTTACCCCTGCACTTGTTCGGGAATCAATTTAACCCTTATCTCTCTGTTATGTAGCTTACATGCATTTTTAATTTATCAAATTGTCGATTGCATGTTAGTAAATACTTCTTATGATTCAACTATTATTACATAGTGTTCATACACATAGGAATCATAAGGTACAGGCTACAAAAATTTCGGGTCTGACACACCTGGAATGGAAACTTGATAAGTAACAAAAAGGTGTAAAAAATAATAATAATAAATAAATAAATAAATAAATAAATAAATAAACAGAAAAACATAGAATGAAAATGCAGAATCATAACGGTAGAAACAAAATCTGGTTAGTGAAGAACATCACACAATAAAGCAAAGACTAAAACGTGAGAACAAGTTATAAAGCACTAAAAATAGAAAAGAATCTGCATTTCAATTGTAACGAGAGATTGAATAGAAACAAATGATGAAGAACACTATGGAAAATTGAAAGGTAAATGAAATAAAAATATAAAAATGCTGGAAATGAAGTTGGAACAAGGGTACGGGTTGAGCAATAAGGCTGCTAGTCACGAGCTTAAGCTCCCCTGAATATACCCGGATAACCACTGGAGAAATAAAGTAACAAAACCAAACACGAAAGCAAACTGATAGCTAAAAATTTGAAAACTCTAGTGCCGATTCAACAAAACCAAAAGCTAAACTTGCCCAACCGAGAAGAAGAAATAAAAATGGTTGCCATAAATGTGAACTACAAATGAAAGAGAAATGATAAAACTTTTCATAATATCTAACAAATTTAAAGTTTAAATGAACAGTAGAATAGAAAATTAGCTAAAAAGTAATCAGAAAGCTTAAAATAAAAACTTTAAAAACTAAAGCTACCCTAAATTAAAACTACTCCTAAATTACTCTACACTACTCCTACCCTAAAACTACCTTATAAACTACACCCTTTTTTAATTGCTCATCATGTTCTATTTATACACAAACCTAGGGGTACAAGGGTAATTTTTCATCCTAGATGAGTTGGCATTGTTTGGCCACTTGTCTTCATTTTGATTTGCTGAAGAGTAGATATGTCTTTTTGTCCAATTAGTTGTGCGATTGGCTCGATGTGTGTCTTCCAGAAAGTTGGCACGATGTCCGTCGATCTTATCATTTCGGAGCAAATAAAATACTAACACCCGACATCCTACGTGTCCAGATGATTGGTGACTCGGTCTGTAAATTTGAAGTGGTCCAGTCTCCTTCAACCCATTTTCAGCCCATTTTTGACTGAAACGACAGAGTTTCATTCAGATTTAATTTACCTGCACATTAAAGAATTTTAATTAAATAAAGGGGATAATTAATAAAATAATATGGGGATTAAATTAATTAATTAAGAAATAAAGCACAAATAATTCTTTTAAAAATATAATTATCAATTTCCTCATTGCTCCAAATGGGAAATGCTCCTTGTTCCTTAAATCCAACAAATGGGGTAATGACTGCAAGTTATGTTGTTCTTCTCTTTAACGTGAACAACTTTGTATCTAATAGCTGTCCCTCAAATCTTTATGAAAATTGGTGGATTTAGGAGTGAGAAAGCTAGGTTTTGGATTGAAAATGGTAGAGTGAGGTTGTCTCCTGAAATTTGCAGATCCAACTGCTCCTATTTATAGAATTAACTTGATGAGATCGATCTGCATAGTGTGGAGATCGATCTTGTCCTCTTAAATCCCTTATTTTCTTGACATTTTGAAGGCATGAGATCGATCTGTCGAAGGTTTGAGATCGATCTGCTTCAGGCTGTCACGACCCTCAACTTACCAAAATACATGCAAATGTTTTGTATTTTCATGCATCATTTATTATTCGTCCTTTCCCGATCGTGAACAGCTACTCTCCTCATCAGTTGGGCTCTGTGTCAATGTCTACCTCATCCATCCATAACCATTTAATTTGCAATATAATTTTAGAAGTAAACACATTTATAAATACATCAGAGTTACTGTTTACAAGTGTTTACATTGCTTTACATCCCCAATGTATACATACAAAATGCTACTGTGCTATGCCTAGTTTAGATACAAAATAATTTCAAGTGTGTATACCTTTAGCGATGGGATACAACGGATACCAAAAGGGAAAGCCTCTAGTCGTTCTTAATCTATACTCAAATCTCTGTAGAAAGGGGAAAATAAGGGGGGTGAGCAAACCACACGCTTAGTAAGGCAATCATATGAATAAGTAGATATCGTACTATCTACGTGATCGTGATGCCATGCTCAAAAGCATTTAGTTCATCATTTTATCTCAAAACATGAGTGTATGATTATGTTAATGGTATGTAAAGCATTCATGCTATTAAAATCCAATGCACAATTCATTTCAAAGCATGGCATAAATCATCATGCATATTTCACGGTAAAGCACGGCATTAACCATCATGCATTTTTCACAATAAAGCATGGCATTAATCATCATGCCTCAGTGCACTTTAAAAATCATTAACAAAACAATCCAACACTTGTTAGGTCTTAGCCCCTCCCTCGGACTGTGTTGACCCACAAATCATTTCAAACATGGATTTATTCACAAACATTAAACATGTGAGATAGGCAATTCAATAAAAGGTAATAACCTCTAGGACTATGGCCATAACCTCTGATATCGGCTACACGGATCAGGTGCGCAGGATATCACCACTATCTGCTTCCACACGGGAGGTGGGTCAAATCCTACCCACCGGTCCATAGTAGATCTCGTCCGAAGACAACATATCACATCTCAACACGGTACAATGTACTCCATGCTACCTACACGGTACAACATACTCTGTGGACCCACATCAACATATCATATCATGCCACATCTCAAACGCACTTGTGAGCGTATTTAATCAGTACCACCTCTTGTCTACCCGAAGCTCCTAACGAGGCTAACAACATGTCAAAATATCAAAAATGCACGTGCAAGCCTATTTAATCGATTCGACACCCAGTCTGCCCAAAGCTCCAAGCACGACAATAAATAAGGTGGGCATCTAGTGCGAGCTAAGCTCCAACCACCATGCCAAGACCAGTATGAAATCCATGTGAAACTAGTACGAGCTAAGCTCCATCACTCATGTGTATAAAACACGTCAAATCTCATGCGAGTCATACTCTAGCACACTTTCATTCTCACGAAAATCATGTAAGTGGCTCAAATCTTTGCAAAATATGGTTAACAAACCTAAACATCTCATTTCTTTTGCAAAACATTTCAAATGTTATCCAACCTACCAATCATTTGCTAAAAAGTAATACAACATTATTTTCTAAGGCATTATGCTTTTATTTTAATGCACATTTCTCAAACACCCAACGTTTACCCTTCAATCACCCAATTTCATTTCCTAATATCTCATGCATTCTAGCAAAGCATTTAAGCAACCAAATTGCGCTCAGATATCTCTAAGAGTCCACACAATTCCCTTACCTCAATTTACTTGAGTGTAACTCTCTTTTTCTCTTAACTTCTTATGCTCTTGGCTTACCTTATTCCGGTGTATCCTCGAAAGCTGTGATTCAATCATCCAAACCACTTGAGTTTAAGTTGTTAACTCACATTTGACCTCATTAGTCAATGTAACCCATCTTTGCATTTACCAATGCTTTAATCCATATTTTACCTCTTATTGGTAAGTCTTACAATTTATTCACTAACAACACCTTAAAATCATACCCCAACACTATTATTAACTTTAATATATCCCATTCATCATTAATCTCAACACAGTTCACTTTCTTACACTAGACCATTTCTAGGTCATGGTGGATTCATTACTTCCTAGGTAGTTTCCTACCCTTTGTATGCATACCAAACAACTCCAAAATCAATATCTACATAATACACTAAAGTTATTTCATTTAGAAACTCACATAGCTTGATTTCCTATTTGCTCCAATGGAAATGCACCTTTGAGCCTTCAATCCAACAAGTGGGGAAATGCCTCCAAACTATGTTGTTCTTCTCTTTGATGTGAACAATATTGTCTCTAATAGCTTTCCCTCAAATCTTACTGAAAATGTGTGGATTTAGGAGTGAGAAAGCTAGGTTTTAGGTTGGAAATGGGAAAGATTGGTTTTTTTCTCAGAAATGTAGATCCAACTGCTCCATATTTATAGATTCAGCTTGATGAGATCGATCTGCCTTGGGTGGAGATCGATCTGGTCCTCTTAAAATCCCTCCTTTCCAAGACATTTTGAAGGCAGGAGATCGATCTGCCGAGACTAGAGATCGATCTTCTTCAAACAGAAAGTTAAGGAGATTGGTCTGGTTTTAGGGGAGATTGATCTGCTTCCAACCCGAGAGCTAAGGAGATCGATCTATTCCATTAAGGATCGATCTGCAGTTTACATAATGTGTTAGGAGATCGATCTAGCTCCTTTGAAGATCAATCTGCCGTATTCTATTGCTCAAATAAGAGCATTCTGGCTCTTTCAGATCGATCTCTCATCCTATGGGATCGATCTGGCCTTCATATTTCAAGATTTTCTGCAGTTTTTCTGCAACAACTCATACCAAAACAACTTTAATTTGCCGTCATAGTCATTTTCTCATCCAATCATCTTTTAGGCTTGGAAATGGCATCATTCATGCTTTATACCTATTGAAACTTGTGTGAAATCCTTGTGTAACCAAAGTATATGGTATACACCAAGTGAAAGTGCACAACTCATGCACATCTTCCTTCTCTTTTGCTACACTACACATTTTCCATTTTACTCCTATTTCTTCACATGGTTAAGTTCATATCTTAATATTCATACATAATACAACTTGTACGTACAATCACAACTCCTATTACATGTGTGTATATTAAACTTATGGACTTACATTACATGTACTCCACATTACAAGTATATCACCATATTTACAAGTTCATTTACATATATATGCCTATATATACATATACGGGGTCTCACATTCTCCTCCACTTAGAACATTTGGTCCTCCAAATTAGAACCAATCACTCTGTGAATAACTCGGGATACTTCTCTCGCATCAAACTCTGCAATTCCCATGTGGCCTATTCCACCGTGTGATATTGCCAAAGAACTTTCACCAAGGGAATTGTCTTTGTCCTCAACACTTTATCTTTTCTGTCCAGTATCCGAATTGGCTTCTCAATATACGTCATGCCTTCATTGAGCTCCAAAGGCTCATACCTTATCACATGCGCCACATGCGCCGGGTCCGGGTTATACTTCCTTAACATGGATATGTGAAAGACATTATGCACACTTGCCAACTCTGGTGGCAATGCCAATCTATAAGCCTTATCTCCACCTTATCAAGTATCTCAATTGGCCTTATATATCGAGGGTTCAACTTTCCTTTCTTCCCGAATCTCATAATTCCTTTCGAAGGAGAAACTTTCAAGAACAACGACGCACCCACATCAAACTCTAATGGTCTCCGTCTCTTGTCTGCATAACTCTTTTGCCTACTCTGAACTTTCGTAACCTCTCACATATCAACTGGATGTCCTCAGAAGCTTGTCTAACCAAGTCGAGAGCAAAGATTTGTCTATTACCAACCTCTTCCCATCCAATAGGGGAACGACATCTACGCCCATACAATGCCTCATATGGTGTCATCCTGATACTAGCATGAAAACTATTATTATAAGCGAACTCTGCGAGTGGTAGATTGTCATCCCAGGAGCCTCTAAAATCCAATGCACATGCTCTCAACATATCCTTCAGGGTCTGTATAGTCCTCTCTGATTAACTATCTGTCTGAGGATGAAATATGGTGCTAAAACTCAACTGGGTCCCCATCA
The DNA here is from genome assembly GCA_033439115.1 of Firmiana major. Lineage (NCBI taxonomy): Eukaryota > Viridiplantae > Streptophyta > Magnoliopsida > Malvales > Malvaceae > Firmiana > Firmiana major. The sequence continues at coordinate 27,938,724 of CM065896.1, read as the reverse complement.
CTTCTTGAAAATGTTCCCAAAAATAGGAAGTGAAGCGGGCATCCCTATCAGAAACAACGCTCACTGGAATTCGATGTAGCCTCACTATCTCGCGCACATACAAGTTCACTAACTGGCTCAGAGTATCGGTAGCTCTCATAGCTTGAAAATGAGTTGATTTTGTCAATCGATCCACAATCACCCATATGGCATCATGACCTCTGCGGGTCTTCGACAATCCCATCACAAAATCCATGGTGACGTGCTACCACTTCCAAGTTGGTATCGGTAGAGGCTGTAATAACCCTACAGGCTTCTGATGCTCTACCTTCACCTACTGACAAACGAGACACTTAGCAACATATTCAACAATGTGCTTTTTCATCCCAGACCACCAAGAAACCTTTCGAAGGTTTTGATACATCTTAGTGATCCCTGGATTTATCTTATACTTCGATGAGTGAGCCTCTGTCAAGATCAACCTTCTGATCTCTGTATCATCAGGAACACATATCCTATCTCTAAACCTCAACAATCCATCTAAACTCAACTCAAAGTCCGTCTCTGTACCCCTCTGTATCTGCCCGACAATATCACTGCACTACTGATCAACTCGTTCAGCCTGTTGGATTCGATCTACCAGATTCGGTTCCAACTACAGGCTAGCTATCATAATTCACTATCAGCACTGGGTGGGGTCACATCCAAACTGAGTTTGTGAACTGTTCCAATAGCTCGTGCTCCCTGACCAACATGAATAACACCAACCCGAGATGCTTTTTACTTAATGCATTAACAACCACATTTGCTTTACCCAGGTGGTACAGGATCTCACAATCATAATCCTTTAAGAGCTTAAGCCATCTCCTTTGTCTCAGGTTTAACTCTTTTTACGGGAACAGGTATTTAAGGCTCTTGTGATCCGTAAACACTTGAAATTTCTCTCTATAAAGGCAGTGGCGTCATATCTTCAACTTAAACACCACCGCTGCCAACTCCAAGTCATGGGTCAGGTAGTTCCTCTCATGATCCTTTAACTGCTTTGATCCATAGGCTACTACCTTCCCATCCTGCATTAATACACAGCCCAATCCTAGGTGTGAAGCATCCGTATACACCGAGAAACCTCCTGAGCTGGTAGGAATGGTGAGGATCAGAGTTGTGGTTAATCTCCTTTTCAACTCCTCAAAGCTTTCCTCACACTTATCGTCCCACACAAATTCAACATTCTTTATCGTGAGACGTGTCAAAAAAGAAGCTAACCTCGAAAATCCCACTACAAACCTTCAGTAATACCTAGCTAAACCCAGGAAACTTTTGATCTCTTTCACTGTCTGGGGTCTCTGCCACTGTGTCACTGCCTCAATCTTTGATGGATCCATAGATACTCCATCATTCGATACTATATGACCCAGAAAAGAGATCTGTTCCAACCAAAAGTCGCATTACTGAGTTTAGCATAAAACTTCTTCTCTCCGAGGGTCTGTAGCACTATCCTTCGGTACCTTTCATGCTCCTCTCTAGATCTTCAGTACACCAGTATATCATCAATAAACACAATAACAAATTGATCCAAGTACTGGTGAAATACCTTATTCATCAATGACATAAAAGCTGCGAGAGCATTCGTCAACCCGAATGGCATAACCATAAATTCATAATGTCCATACCAGGTGCGAAAAGCTGTCATGGGTACATCTCCACTTCGTATCTTCAACTGATGGTACCCTGATCTCAGATCTATCTTTGAAAAGACTTACGCTCCCTTAAGTTGATCCAACAAGTCATCGATGCGTGGAAGGGGATACTTATTCTTGATAGTGGCCTTATTCAACAACCGATAATCTATACACAGTCAGAGGCTTCCATCCTTCTTCCTTACAAACAGAATCAGTGCTCCCTAAGGTGAGACACTCGGCCTGATGAACCCCTTCTCCAGCAACTCTTGCAACTGCTTCCTTAATTATTCCAACTCAACTTGAGCTATTCGGTATGGTGTCTTGGATATCGGCTCTGTACCAGGCGCCAACTCAATACCAAACTCTATCTCTCTATTTGGAGGTAACCCTAGTAATTCATCCGAAAAGACATTAGGAAATTCCCTAACCACTGGTATGTCTCCCAATTTCGAACGTGCCTTATCCATCTCAGTCACATAAGCAATGAACCCTTCACATTATTCTTTCCATTATCAGCAACACAATCATCATATACACATATATAATAGATAACAAAATCAATCTCTCAAATATCATGTATTGAGATCATACTCTATTCTTATTTATAAAGATCATGTCATTTCATTTCTTTTCACCAAAATTTACAATAAGGTTATCCATCTTTGGAAACATCAAAGTTTTTGCATGACAATCCATAATAACATGATTGGCAGCCAACCAATCCATTCGTAGGATCACATCAAAATCATCCATATTTAATAAAATTAAATCAGCTGCCATTTCTTTACCTCCTATTCTCATCTTACAATCTCTATACACATGCTTAGTCAATTGACTATTATTCATAGGGGTATATATCATCAACATCTTATCAAGCAGTGTGGGTTTTACATACTTCAACAATTTACATGCAAACGATGGCGATATAAAGGAATGAGTGGCACCAGGATCAAAAAATACAAATGCTTCTAAATCAAAGATTTGGATGGTACCTTTAACCACATCCGAAGATTGATCCGTAGTGTCCTAGTCCAGCGCGTGCACTCATCCTCTGCTCATACCCACTGCCTGCTTTCTTTTTTCCTCAGCTGTAGCCTTCTCCTCGGAGCAGCTTTCCCTATTGGAGCTCTCTCTAGCTCCTTGCCCTTCTGTGGGGCTCTCTCTGTCATCTCTGAGCAATCCCTAATTATGTGCCCTGTTTTTTCACATCTGAAACATATTGTGGGGTGTCTATAGCACGATCGAGTACCATGATACCTTCCACACTTACTGCACTGCTCTATCGTAGGTTGTGACCCTCCAATCACAATTCCTTTAGCTGGAGCAATGGTTGGATACATGGGAGTATTAACTATCCTCTCCCGGATCTCTTCGATCCTCGACCTCTTTTCAAAAAATCTCTTGCTTCCCTTATAACTGAAGCCTCTATCCATCACTAGCCTCTTCTTATCTCTGTCCCTCATCCTACTAACCTTTCCAAACTCTTAGGCGATTCTATCAATATCTTGTTCACACAATTGCTCCATGCGCACTGCCTCCTCATAGGTCGGTATGTCCAAGGGGACTAGTCTAGACCTGATGGTCGGTCTCAATCCATCCAAAAACTTTTGGATTTTCTTGGCCTTGTTACTCGTCGTATTGGGATCATACCTGCCTAGGGAGATAAAAGTCGTCTCATACTCATCCACTTTCATACTCCCTTAGGTCAGTCCCAAAAATGCCATCTTCATCTTTCGCTAAGCAGTATTCGGTACATGCTGTCTCCGAAATGCCTCCAAAAATATATCCCAGCTGATCTCAGTATGTCGGGCTCTCAAAATAGGCTTGGTGGACGTCCACCAATGTTCTGCTGATCCCTTCAGCATAAACGCAGCAAATGCTACCATCTCAGTAGTAGTGCACTTAAAGATCCCATACAGCTTCTCCATCTCATTTATCCAATCCTCAGTAGCTACAAGGTCTTTTACTCCACTGAAAGACGATGGTCCAAACTTCTGAAACTGCCACAATCTGTCCAAATCGCATCTATATCCCCAACCTCTTCTACCTAGAGTAGCAACAGGCGCAGGCACATCCTGTGTGGGTGGGGTATCTATCGTCTGAGTTCTCTCGGCTGGCCGGGCCCTTGCCTCAGGAACTGCCGCCTGCTTGGCGTCACCCTGTGTAGCGAAACTCTGGCTACCGCCAACTCCAAGTAAAGATTGGGTGACCAACTCTAAGATCATCTCAATGCTCCACTCAATCCTCGCGAAGCAAGCCTCAGTACTCTTGGGTCTCTCATCTGGACCCTGTGGAGTATGCTCAACCTCAACCTCCACCTCAATATCATCCTGAGCCTCATGTGTTTCTAGCTCAAAACGACCCCCAGGCCTAACTCTACGGCCTCTAACTTACGCCTTCGCCCCTCTACCGCGATTGGTATTAGGTATCATTGCTCAATTCCCTATATTCACATCAAATTCTTGGTCAACCCATCAACACACACATAATTGTATCTAAACAAGCACAGTAACATGGGGATGTAATTTTCCAACTTATTAAGTATTTTAGACACGACACACGTCAGACAAACTCAAGCTCTGATAACAACTTCTGTCACGACCCTCAACTTACCAAAATACGTGCAAATTTTTCGCATTTTCATGCATCATTTATTATTCATCCTTTCTCGATCGTAAACAGCTACTCTGCTCAACAGTTGGGCTGTGTGTCAATGTCTACCTCATCCATCCATAACCATTTAATTTGTAATATAATTTTAGAAGTAAACACTTTTATAAATACATCAGAGTTACTGTTTACAAGTGTTTACGTTGCTTTACATCCCCAATGTATACATAAAAATGCTACTGTGCTATGCCTAGTTTAGATACAAAATAATTTCAAGTGTGTATACCTTTAGCGATGGGATACAACGGATACCACAAGGGAAAGCCTCCAGTCGCTCTCAATCTATACTCAAATCTCTGTAGAGAGGGGAAAATAAGGGGTAAGGAAACCACACGCTCAGTAAGGCAATCATGCGAATAGGTAGATGTTGTACTATCTACGTGATTGTGATGCCATGATCAAAAGCATTTAGTTCATCATTTTATCTCAAAACATGAGTGTATGATTGTGTTAATGGTATGTAAAGCATTCATTCTATTAAAATCCAGTGCATAATTCATTTCAAAGCATGGCATAAATCGACATGCATATTTCACGGTAAAGCATGGCATTAACCATCATGCATTTTTCACAATAAAGCATGGCATTAATCATCATGCCACAGTGCACTTTAAAAACCATTAACAAAATAATCCAACACTTGTTAGGTCTCAACCCCTCCCTCGGATTGTTTTGAACCACAAATCATTTCAAACATGGATTTATTCACAAACATTAGACATGTGAGATAGGTAATTCAATAAAAGGTAGTAACCTCTAGGACTATGGCCATAACCTGTGATACCAGCTACATGGATCAGGTGTGCGGGATATCATCACTATCTACTTCCACATGGGAGGTGGGTCAAATCCTACCTACCAGTCCATAGCAGATCTCGTTCGAAGATGGTATATCACATCTCAACATGGTACAACGTACTCCATGCTACCTGCACCGTACAACGTACTCCATGGACCCACATCAACATATTATATCACACCACATCTCAAACGCACATGTGTGCCAATTTAATCGGTATAACCTCTTGTCTACCCGAAGCTCTTAATATGGCTAACAACATGTCAAAATATCACAAATGCACGTGTGAGCCTATTTAATCGATGCGACACCCAGTCTACCTAAAGCTTCAAGCATGACAACAAATAAGATGGGCATCTAGTGCGAGCTAAGCTCCAAGCACCATGCCAAAACCAGTATGAAATCCATATGAAAACTACTGCAAGCTAAGCTCCAGCACTCATGTGTATAAAACACATCAAATCTCGTGCGAGTCATATTCTAGCACACTTTCATTCTCACGACAACCATGGAGATGGCTTAAATATTTGCAAAATATGGTTAACAAACCAAAACATCTCATTTCTTTTGCAAAACATTTCAAATGTTAGCAAACCTACCAATCATTTACTAAAAAGTAATACAACATGATTTTCCAAAGCATAATGCTTTTATTTTCATGCACATTTCTCAAACACCCATCTTTTGCCCTTCAATCACCCAATTTCAGTTCCTAATATCTCATGCATTCTAGTAAAGCATTTAAGCGGCCAAATTGCGTACAGATATCTCTAAGAGTCCACACAATTCCTTTACCTCAATTTACTTGAGTGCGACTCTCTTTTCCTCTTAGCTTCTTGCGCTTTTGTCTCGCCTTGTTTTGGTGTATCCTCGGAAGCTGCGATTTAATCATCCAAACCACTTGAGTTAAAATTGTTAACTCACATTTGACCTCATTAATCAATATAACCCATCTTTGCATTTACCAATGCCTTAATCCACATTTTACCCCCTTTTGGTAAGTCTCATAATTTATTCACAAACAACACCTTAAAATCATACCCCAACACTATTATTAACTTCAATATATCCCATTCATCACTAATCTCAACACATTTCACTTTCTCACACTAGACCATTTTTAGGTCATGGTGGATTCATTACTTCCTAGGTAGTTTCTACCCTTTCTATGCATACCAAACAACTCCAAAATCAATATCTACATAATGTACTTGACTTATTTCATTTAGAAACTCACCTAGCTTGATTTCCTCTTTGCTCCAATGGAAATGCACCTTTGATCCTTCAATCCAACAAGTGGGGAAATGCTTCCAAACTATGTTGTTCTTCTCTTTGATGTGAACAACATTGTCTCTAACAGCTTTCCCTCAAATCTTACTGAAAATGTGTGGATTTAGGAGTGAGAAAGCTAGGTTTTAGGTTGGAAATGGGAAAGATTGGTTTTTTTCTTGGAAATGTAGATCCAACTGCTCCATATTTATAGATTCAGCTTGATGAGATCGATCTGGCTTGGGTGGAGATCGATCTGGTCCTATTAAAATCCCTCTTTTCCAAGACATTTTGAAGGCAAGAGATCGATCTGTCGAGGCTTGAGATCGATCTGCTTCAAACAGAAGGTTAAGGAGATCGATCTGGTCTTAGCGGAGATCGATCTGCTTCCAACCCGAGAGCTAAGGAGATCGATCTGTTCCATTAAGGATCGATATGCAGTTTACAGAATGTGTTAGGAGATCGATTTGGCTCCCTTGGAGATAGATCTGATCTATTTCATTGCTCAAATAAGAGCATTTTGGCTCTTCCAGATCGATCTGGCCTTCATATTTCTAGCTTTTCTGCAGTTTTTCTACAACAACTCATACCAAAACAACTTTAATTTGCCGTCATAGTCATTTTCTCATCCAATCATCTTTGAGGCTTGACAATGGCATCATTCATGCTTTATACCTATTGAAACTTGTGTGAAATCCTTGTGTAACCAAAGTATATGGTATACACCAAGTGAAAGTGCACAACTCATCCACATCTTCCTTCTATTTTGCCACACTACACATTTTTCATTTTACTCCCATTTCTTCACATGGTTAAGTCCATATCTTAATATTCATACATAATACAACTTGTACGTACAATCACAACTCCTATTACATGTGTGTACATTAAACTTATGGACTTACATCATATGTACTTCACATTACAAGTATATCACCATACTTACAAGTTCATTTACATATATATGCCTAAATATACATATACGGGGTCTCACATTCTCCCCCACTTAGAAAATTTGGACCTTCAAATTTGAATCAATCACTCTGTGAATAACTCGGGATACTTCTCCCGCATCAAACTCTCCAATTCCCATGTGGCATATTCAACCGTGTGGTGTTGCCAAAGAACTTTCACTAAGGAAATTATCTTTGTCCTCAACACTTTATCTTTTCTCTCCAATAGCCAAATTGGCTTCTCAACATACGTCATACCTGCATTGAGCTCCAAGGGCTCATACCTTATCACATGAGCCATATGCGCTGGGTTCGGGTGATACTTCCTTAACATGGATACGTGGTAGACATTATGCACACTTGCCAACTCTGCTGGTAATGCCAATCTATAAGCCTTATCTCTCAGCTTATCAAGTATCTCAAATGGCCCTATATATCGAGGGCTCAACTTTCCTTTCTTCCCAAATATCATAATTCCTTTCGAAGGAGAAACTTTCAAGAACACTGACTCACCCACATCAAACTCTAATGATCTCCGTCTTTTGTCAACATAACTCTTTTGCTTGCTCTAAACTGTCCGTAACCTCTCACATATCAACTGGATGTCCTCAGAAGCTTGTCTAACCAAGTCAAGAGCAAAGATCTGTCTATTACCAGCCTCTTCCCATCCAATAGGGGAACGGTATCTACGGCCATACAATGCCTCATATGGTGCCATCCCGATACTCTCATGAAAACTGTTATTATAGGCAAACTCTACGAGTGGTAGATGGTCATCCCAGGAGCCTCTAAAATCCAATGCACACTCTTTCAACATATCCTTCAGGGTCTGTATAGTCCTCTCTGACTGACTATCTGTCTGAGGATGAAGTGGGCATCCCTATCAGAAACAACACTCACTGGAATTCCATGTATCCTCACTATCTCGCGTACATACAAGTTCGCTAACTGGCTCAGAGTATCGGTAGCTCTCATAGCTAGAAAATGAGTTGATTTCGTCAACCGATCCACAATCACCCATATGGCATCATAACCTTTATGGGTCTTCGGCAATCGCATCATAAAATCAATGGTGACGTGCTCCTACTTCCAAGTCGGTATCGGTAGAGGCTGCAATATCCCTGTAGGCTTCTGATGCTCTACCTTCACCTGCTGACAAACGAGACACTTAGCAACATATTCAGCAATGTTCTTTTTCATCCTAGACCACCAATAAACCTTTTGAAGGTTTTGATACATCTTAGTACTCCCTGTATGTATCGTATACTTCGATGAGTGAGCCTCTGTCAAGAATAACCTTCTGATCTCTGCATCATCAGGAACACATATCCTATCTTTGAACCTCAATAATCCATCTGAACTCAACTCAAAGTCAGTCTATGTACCCCTCTGTATCTGCCCGACAATATCACTGTACTACTGATCAACTCGCTGAGCCTGTCGAATTCGATCTACCAGATCCGGTTCCAACTGTAGGCTAGCTACCACAATTCCACTCTCAGCACTGAGAGGGGTCACATCCAAACTGAGGTTCGTGAATTGTTCCAACAGCTCGTGTTCCCTGACCATTATGAATGACACCATCCCAAGATGCTTTCTACTCAATGCATCAACAACCATATTTGCTTTACTCGGGTGGTACAGGATCTCACAATCATAATCCTTTAAGAGCTCGAGACATCTCCTCTATCTCATGTTTAACTATTTCTGCGAGAACATGTATTTAAGGCTCTTGTGATCCATAAACACTTGAAATTTCTCTCTATAAAGGTAGTGGCGCCATATCTTCAGCGTAAACACCACCGCTGGGAACTCCAAGTCATGGGTCGGGTAGTTCCTCTCATGATCCTTTAACTACCTTGATCCATAGGCTACTACCTTCCCATCCTACATCAATACATAGCCCAATCATAGGTGTGAAGCATCTATATACACCGAGAAACCTCCTAAGCTGGTAGGAATCGTGAGGATCAAAGCTGTGGTCAATCTCCTTTTCAACTCCTCAAAGCTTTTCTCACACTTATCGTCCGACACAAATTCAACATTCTTCCTCGTGAGACGTGTCAAAAGAGCAGCTAACCTCAAAAATCCCTCTACAAACCTTCGGTAATACCCAGCTAAACCCAGGAACTTCTGATCTCTGTCACTATCTGAGGTCTCTACCACTGTGTCACTGCCTCAATCTTTGATGGATCCACAAATACTCCGTCCTTCGATACTATATGACCCAAAAAAGAGATCTGTTCCAACCAAAAGTCACACTTACTGACTTTAGCGTACAACTTCTTCTCTCTGAGGGTCTGTAGCACTATCCTTAGGTGCCTTTCATGCTCCTCTCTAGATCTTGAGTACACCAGTATATCATCAATAAACACAATAACAAATTGATCCAAGTATTGGTGAAATACCTCATTCATCAACGACAAAAAAGCTGCGGGAGCATTCGTCAACCCGAATGGCATAACCATAAATTCATAATGTCCATACCGGGTGCGAAAAGTTGTCTTAGGTTCATTTCCACTCCGTATCTTCAACTGATGGTACCCTAATCTCATATCTATCTTGGAAAAGACTTGCGCTCCCTTAAGCTGATCCAATAAGTCATCGATGCGTGGAAGGGGATACTTATTCTTGATGGTGGCCTTATTCAACAACCGATAATCTATACACAGTCAGAGGCTTCCATCCTTCTTCCTTACAAGTAGAACCGGTGCTCACCAAGGTGAGATGCTTGGCCTGATGAACCCCTTCTCCAGTAACTCTTGCAACTGCTTCTTTAATTCTTCCAACTCAACTTCAGCCATTCGGTACGGTGGCTTGGATATCGGCTCTGTACCGGCGCCAACTCAACACCAAACTCTATCGCTCTATCTGGAGGTAACCCTAGTAATTCATCCGGAAAGACATTAGGAAATTTCCTAACCACTAGTATGTCTCCCAATTCCAGACGTGCCTTATCCATCTCAGTCACATAAGCAATGAACCCTTCACATTATTCTTTCCACTATCAGTAAAACAATCATCATATACACATATATAATAGATAACAAAATCAATCTCTCAAATATCATGTATTGAGATCATACTCTTTTCTTATTTATAAAGATCATGTCATTTCATTTCTTTTCATCAAAATTTACAATAAGGTTGTCCATCTTTGGAAACATTAAAGTTTATGCATGACAATCCATAATAACATGATTGGCAACCAACCAATCCATTCCTAAGATCACATCAAAATCACCCATATTTAATAAAATTAAATCGGTTGCCATTTCTTTACCTCATATTCTCATCTTACAATCTCTATACACATGCTCAGTTAATTGACTATCATTCATTGTGGTAGATATCATCAGCATCTTATCAAGCAGTGTGGGTTTTACATACTTCAACAATTTACATGCAAAAACGATGGCGATATAAAGGAATGAGTGGCACCAGGATCAAACAATAAAATGCTTCTAAATCAAATATTTGGATGGTACCTTTAACCACATCCAAAAATTGATCTGTAGTGTCTTGGTCCAGTGCGGGCACTCGTCCTCTGCTCACACCCACTGCCTGCTTCCCTTTTTCCTCAGCTGTAGCCCTTCTCCTCGGAGCAGTTGTCCCTACTGAAGCTCTCTCTGTTATCTCTGGGTAATCCCTAATTATGTGCCCTGGTTTCCCATATCTGAAACATACTGTGGGGTGTCTATAGCACGGTAGAGTACCATGGTACCTACCACACTTACTACACTACTCCATCGTAGGTCGTGGCCCTTCAATCACAATTCCCTTAACTGGAGCAATGGCCGGATACATGAGAGTATTAACTGTCCTCTCCTAGATGGTCGAATACATGAGAGTATTAACTGTCCTCTCCCAGATCTCTTCGATGCTCGACCTCTTTCCAGAAAATCTCTTGCTTCCTATATAACTGAAGCCTCTATCCATCACTAGTCTCTTCTTATATCGGACCATCATCCTACCAACCTTTCCAAACTCTCAGGCGATTCTATCAACATCTTGTTCACATAATTTCACCCTGCGCACTGCCTCTTCATAGGTCGGTATGTCTAAGGGGACCAGTCTAGACTTGATGTTCGATCTCAATCTATCCACAAACTTCTGGATTTTCTCAGCCTCATTACTCATCGTATTGGGATCATACCTGCCTAGAGAGATAAAAGTCGTCTCATACTCATCCATTGTCCTACTCCCTTGGGTCATTCCAAAAAATGCCATCTTCATCTTTCGCTGAGCGGTATCCGGTACATATTATCTTTGGAATGCCTCTAAAAATATATCCCAGCTGATCTCAGTATGTTGGGTTCTCAAAATAGGCCTGGTGGACTTCCACTAATGTTCTGTTGATCCTTTCAGCATAAACACGGCAAACGCTTCCATCTCGGTAGTAGTGCACTCAAAAAACCCATACAGCTTCTCAATCTTATTTATCCAATCCTTAACAGCTACTGGGTCCTTTACTCCACTGAAAGACGGCGGTCTAAACTTCTGAAACTGTCACAATTTGTCCAAATCGCATCCATGTCCCCAAACTCTATTGCTTGGTGTAGTAACCGACGTAAGCAAATCCTGTGTGGGTAGGGTATCTGTCGTCTAAGGTCTCTCAACTGGCCGGGCTCGTGCCTCAGGAATTGTCGTCTGCTCGTTGCCACCCTATGTAGCTGGACTCTGTCTACCGCCAACTCCAGGTAAAGATTGGGTGACCAACTCTAAGATCATCTCAATGCTCCGCTCAATCCTCGCGAAGCGAGCCTCAGTACTCTCGGGTCTCTCCTATGGACCTTGTGGAGCATGCTCAACCTCAGCCTCCACCTCAATATTATCCTAAGCCTTGTGTGTTTCTGGCTCAATACGAACCCCATGCCTACCTCTACGGCCTCTAACTTCTACCCTCGCCCCTCTACTGCGACTGGTATTAGGCATAATTGCTCAATTCCCTACATTAACATCAAATTCTTGGTCAACCTATCGACACATACATAATTGTATCTAAACAAGCACAGTAACATGGGGATGTAATTTTCCAACTGTAATAAAATATAAAGTGAGAGAAAATAAAAAAATACTTTTATTCATATCAAAACAAGTACTAAGCTTACAACTTAAATAAGAAAGCATAGAAAAGGTTAATCCTAAAATTTCTCACAATCAGTCCATGATTCTAGTAATTTCCCTTGATTCTAAGATATAACCTTTCAAAATTTATTCCAATCTCTAATAGTCAAGACTTTCCTAATTTACGACACTCCCCCTCAAGTTGGTGCAAAGATATCTATCATGCCCAACTTGCTAACTAGAAGCTCAAATGATTGGCTCAACAAGCCTTTAGTTAGAAAATCTGCAACTTGCTGCTTGCTTGGTACAAATGGAGTGCAGATTATTCCCTCTTCAAGTTTCTCCTTTATAAAGTGTCTCTCAATCTCAACATGTTTTGTCCTGTCATGTTGAACTGGCTTATGAGCAATGCTGATAGCTGCCTTGTTATCACAATATAACTTCATAGGAAGGTTCACCGATCTCTCAAGATCTGCTAGAACCCTTTTTAGCCAAAGAATCTCACACATTCCTTGAGCCATTGATCTGAATTCAGCCTCAGCACTACTTCTAGCAACTACATTTTGCTTCTTGCTTCTCCAAGTAACTAAATTACCCCAAAGAAATGTACAATACCCTGAAGTTGATCTTCTATCAGTAATTGAACCTGCCCAATCTACATCTACATATACCTCAACCCCTCCCTTCTCATTTTTCTTGAAGAAAAGTCCTTTCCTTGGTGTGCCTTTTAGGTATCGAAGAATTCGATAGACAGCTTCAAGATGCTCTTCGCATGGAGAGTGTATAAATTGGCTTACCATACTCACCACGAAGGCAATATCAGGACGTGTATGTGATAAGTAAATCAACCTTCCAACAAGTCTTTGGTACGTTCTTGTATCAACTGGAACCCCATCTTTAATTTCTCCAAGCTTAGCATTCACTTCTATTGGAGTGTCTGAAGGTTTGCAACCACTCATTCCGATTTCTTTCAAGAGATCAAGAATATACTTTTGTTGTGAAACCACAATGCCTTTCTTTGATCTAGCCACTTCCATTCCAAGAAAGTACCTTAGCTGGCCTAAGTCTTTAATCTCAAATTCTTTGGGTAAGCTCTTTTTTAGTCTATTGATCTCTTCTATATCATCTCCAGTTAAGATTATGTCATCAACGTAGACAATTAAAACGGAGACCTTATTTTTGGTGGATCTCTTTATGAAAAGTGTATGATCAGATTGTCTTTGACTGTATCCTTGACTTTTAATAAACCTTGTGAACCTTTCAATTCAGGTTCTAGGAGATTGTTTAAGTCCATATAAAGACTTTTTTAGCCTGTATACCTTAGTTCCAAACTCCTCAGTGAAGCCAGGTAGAGGCTCCATATAGACTTCTTCCTCTAAGTCTCCATTTAGAAATGCATTCTTCACATCCAACTGATTCAGTGTCCAATCAAGGTTAGCTGCAATAGACAAGAGCACTCGAACAATATTTAATTTTGCCACTGGAGAAAAAGTCTCAGAGTAATCCACACCGTAAGTCTAAGTAAAACCTTTAGCTACTAGGCGAGCCTTGTATCTCTCTAAAGATCCATCTGAGTTGTATTTTAGAGTAAACACCCATTTACAACCAACAACTGTCTTTCCATCCGAAAAATCCACTTTCTCCCAAGTCGCATTTCTATTCCAAAGCTCTCATCTCCTCAAAAATAGCTTCTTTCCACTTAGAACATTTAGAGCCTCCTAGATATTATTAGGAATGGAAACACTAGATACTTGTGAAATAAAGGCATAAAATGAAGGTAAAATATTTTTATAAGATACAAAATTTGAGAGAGGATGTTTTGTACAAGATCTAACACCTTTCCTAAGAGCAATGGGAAGATCAAGCTGACTAGAAGAATTAGACTCAGAATTACCTGAAGGAACTTTAGAAGAATTATCATGAATATCATGATCTATTCTCTGGTCAGATTCTTGGTGACGCTGTGGAATAGTGCCTCTTCTTTTCAGTGCAAGATGTTCCTTTGAGTATACAAGACCTTTATATCGTTTTGCATCCATCTCTGTTGTTTCAGCATTTTCATTTTGAGATGGCATTACTGGTTGTTCAACATTTTCAATATTTAATTCATTTGTTTCCACTAATTCTGTAATTTCTGCCTCAGTTTCATTTATTAACCAGTTGTGAGGAATAATTTCTGCCTCATTTTCATTTATTGACCAGTTGTGAGGAACATCATTATGGATAAATTCAAATGTTAAATCAGAACCATTTAAAAAACCATCTTCACTAGTGTTTTTCTCCCCCTGAAGATGAGTGTGATTATAGTATGAGGTTCCTTCAAAAAAAGTAACATCCATCGACACAAATATCTTTTTCAAAATCGGATCAATTTGTAACCCCTTTGATTAGTAGGATAGCCTACAAAAATGCATTTATGTGAATTTCGATCAACTTTAGAACGTTTAGGATCATGATTTTGCACAAAGGCCATAGTTCCAAAAATTTTTAAGGGAATGTCTGCCAGTAGCCAAGAGTTAGGGAAACACTCAGTGAAAAGCTATAAGGGTGTTTTAAAATTCAAAATTCGTGTAGGCAGTCTGTTAATCAAATAAGCAGCTGTTAAAACGGCATCCCCCCATAGATACTTAAGAACTTTAGTTTGAAAACTGATTGCCCTAGCAACCTCAAGGAGATATTTGTTTTTCCTTTCAGCCACACTGTTTTGTTGGGGTGTCTTATTACACGAACTTTGTTGAAAAATACCTTTCTCAACGAAAAAATTCCCTAACACATTGCTAAAAAATTCCTTTCCATTATCACTTCAAAAAATTTTAATTTGAGTCTGAAATTGTGTTTGAACCATGTTATAGAAATTTTTGAACATAGCTGCAGCATCAGATTTTTCTTTTAAAAGGAAAACCCATGTGACCGTAGTATGATCATCAATAAAAGTAATAAACCAATGTTTTTCGAAAAAAGTTGTTACTCTAGAAGGACCCTAAACATCATTATGAATTATGGAAAATGGTTTTGATTTCTTATATGGTTGAGATGGAAAAATAACATGATGATGTTTTGCTAATTCACAATATTCACACTGAAAAACTGAAGGGCTTTTGTTCATGAATAATTTTGGAAACAAACGTTGTAAATATGAAAAGCTATGATGTCCTAATCGATAATGCCATAACACAATGTCACTGTCACTAGAAATAGAAATAGAATTAAAATAGGTCTGTTGGTCTTGCCTTTCAGAGGTTGATCTTATATTAAAGTGGTAGAGGCCACCATCCTGTTTAGCACCTCCAATCATCTCCCCTAGGTTAAATCTAAAATTCACAACGAGAAGACCAAAAATTAACTCGATAATTATGATCAAGGGTTAGTTTACAAACTGACAGGAGATTGTATGATAGGTTAGGAACGTACAGAACATCTCTAAGGTTTAGAGAAGGAGAAATAGACATTGTTCCTTTCCCAGCAATAGTAGCAAAGGAACCATCTGTAATTTTAACTTTTTGATTACCTGTACAAGGTGTATATGAAGAAAAAAATTGTGAACTACCAGTCATATGATCAGTGGCACCTGAATCTAATATCCAAATGCCATTGGATTTTGAACAAGCAATAGTGGCAGTGGAAAAAATACCTGACTGAGCTAGAGAACATGATGGGTAAGAATTTCCTATAGATTGGGATTGAAACATTTTATATAAATGCTCTAATTGTTCCTTTGTGAAAGGAAGAGGCTCAGAGGATGATTGCTGCCCAAGATCTGAATTGCTCACTTGAAACGCATAGACATCTAACCCTGACTTGTTGTCACTGCTTAATTTTTTCTTCCAACCTGCTTGTTTTCCATGCAACTTCCAGCAGGTTTCCCGAGTATGCCACGGCTTCCTACAATGATCACACCAAGGCCTCTGCTTGCCTCCTCGTTTATCTCCATCTAAGTCAATACCTCGGGCCACAAGAGCAGACCCATCACTATCTATTTTTGTGTCAGTAACATTTTGCAACTTCACTTTCTGTCGTGCTTCTTCTCTACGCACTTCTGAGAAAACTTCTCTCATAGTTGGCAATGGCTTTCGCCCTAAGATACGTCCCCGAACCTCATCTAGTTCTTTATTTAAACCAGCCAAGAAAACAAATACCCAGCCTCTTTCTATTTTCTCTTTGTACCGAGCACTGTCACTCGAACTTTTCCATTCTTCTTCTTCAAATAGATCTAACTCCTGCCAAACAGCCATCATCACATTATAATAATCTGTTACTTCACGTTCACCTTGCTGCATTTTCCACATTCGAGTATTCAATTAGAACAATTATGAATGATTGTCCAAATCTGAATATGTTTCTCTAACTGCTTCGCACACATCGCGGGCTATTGGCAAGAACATGAATGGTTTTCCAATTATCGAATCCATAGAGTTGATCAACCATGCGGTAACCATTGAATTTTCAGATCGCCACTGCCTGTATTTAGGATCATCAACAGCTGGCGGTTCCACTTCACTGTTTAAATAGCCGAGTTTCCCTTTGTCGTCGATCACCAACCGCACAGACTGAGACCACTCGAGATAATTTTTTCCATTCAATTTGAGAATGGTAATCTAAAGAGAATGCTCAAAAAGAGAAACAGTTGCTGGCTGGTCACCTCCCTCTGAAGACGTCACACGGCTGCTGGCATCCGAAGAGGCTAAACCAAAGTCAACCACGGTAGCCTTATAACTCATAATTATGTCCTAGACTGCTGATACCATGTAGTAAAATATAAAGGGAGAGAAAATAAAAAAATACTTTTATTCATATCAAAACAAGCACTAAGCTTACAACTTAAATAAGAAAACATAAAAAAGGTTAATCCTAAAATTTCTCACAATCAGTCCATGATTCTAGTTATTTCCCTTGATTCTATGATATAACACAATCAGTCCATGATTCTAGTTATTTCCCTTTATTCTAGGATAGAACCTTTCTAAATTTATTCTAATCTCTAATAGTCAAGACTTTCCTAATTTACGACACCAACTTATTAAGTATTTTAGACACGACACACGTCAGACCAACTCGAGCTCTGATACCAACTTCTGTAACGACCCTCAACTTACCAAAATACCTGCAAATGTTTTAAATTTTCATGCATCATTTATTATTCATCCTTTCTCGATCGTGAACATCTACTCTCCTCAACAGTTGGGCTGTGTGTCAATGTCTACCTCATCCATCCATAACCATTAATTTGCAATATAATTTTAGAAGTAAATACTTTTATAAATACATCAGAGTTACTGTTTACAAGTGTTTACACTGCTTTACATCTCCAATGTATACATACAAAATGCTACTATGCTATACCTAGTTTAGATACAAAATAATTTCAAGTGTGTATACCTTTAGCGATGGGATACAGCGGATACCAAAAGGGAAAGCCTCCAGTCGCTCTTAATTTATACTCAAATCTCTGTAGAGAGAGGAAAATAAGGGGGTGAGCAAACCACATGCTCAGTAAGGCAATCATGCGAATATGTAGATACTGCACTATCTACGTGATCGTGATGCCATGCTCAAAAGTATTTAGTTCATCATTTGATCTCAAAACATGAGTGTATGATTGTGTTAATGGTATGTAAAGCATTCATGCTACTGAAATGCAGTGCACAATTCATTTCAAAGCATGGCATAAATCATCATGCATATTTCACGGTAAAGCATGGCATTAACCATCATGTATTTTTCACAATAAAGCATGGCATTAATCATCATGCCTCAGTGCACTTTAAAAACAATTAACAAATCTAATACTTGTTAGGTCTCAGCCCCTCCCTCGGACTGTCTTGACCCACAAATCATTTCAAACATGGATTTAATCACAAACATTAGACATGTGAGATAGGTAATGTAATAAAAGGTAATAACCTCTAGGACTATGGCTATAACATGTGATACCGGCTACACAGATCAGGTGTGCAGGATATCACTAATATCTGCTTTCACATGGGAGGTGGGTCAAATCCTACCCGCCGGACCATAGAAGATCTCGTTCGAAGACGGCATATCACATCTCAACACGGTACAACATACTCCATGGACCCACATCAACATATCATATCACGCCACATCTCAAACGCACATGTGAGCCTATTTAATCGGTATGACCTCTTGTCTACCCAAAGCTCCTAACACAGCTAACAACATGTCAAAATATCACAAATGCACATGCGAGCCTATTTAATCGATGCGACACATAGTCTGCCCGAAGCTCCAAGCACGACAACAAATAAGGTGGGCATCTAGTGCGAGCTAAGCTCTAAGCACCATGCCAAAACCAGTATGAAATCCATGTGAAAACTAGTGCGAGCTAAGCTCCAGTACTCATGTGTATGAAACACGTCAAATCTCGTGCGAGTCATACTCTAGCACACTTTCATTCTTACGAAAACCATGTAGGTGGCTCAAATCTTTGCAAAATATGGTTAGCAAACCAAAACATCTCATTTCTTTTGCAAAACATTTCAAATGTTAGCCAACCTACCAATCATTTGCTAAAAAGCAATACAACATGATTTTCCAAAGCATTATGCTTTTATTTTCATGCACATTTCTCAAACACCCAACTTTTTCCCTTCAGTCACCCAATTTCATTTCCTAATATCTCATGCATTCTAGCAAAGTATTTAAGCGCCCAAATTGTGCACATATATCTCTAAGAGTCTACACAATTCCCTTACCTCAATTTACTTAAGTGCGACTCTCTTTTCCTCTTAGCTTCTTGCGCTCTTGGCTAGCCTTGTTCTGGTGTATCCTCGGAAGCTACGATTCAATCATCCAAACCACTTGAGTTAAAGTTGTTAACTCACATTTGACCTCATTAGTCAATATAACCCATCTTTGCATTTACCAATGCCTTAATCCACATTTTACCCATTTTTGGTAAGTCTCACAATTTATTCACTAACAAAACCTTAAAATCATACCCCAACACTATTATTAACTTCAATATATCCCATTCATCATTAATCTCAACACATTTCACTTTCTCACACTAGACCAATTCTAGGTCATGGTGGATTTATTACTTCCTAGGCAGTTTCTACCCTTTCTCTTCATACTAAACAACTCCAAAATCAATATCTACACAATGTACTTGAGTTATTTCATTTAAAAACTCACCTAGCTTGATTTCCTCTTTGCTCCAATGGAAATGCACCTTTGATCCTTCAATCCAACAAGTGGGGAAATGCCTCCAAACTATGCTGTTCTTCTCTTTGATGTGAACAACTTTGTCTCTAATAGCTTTCCCTCAAATCTTACTGAAAATGTGTGGATTTAGGAGTGAGAAAGCTAGGTTTTAGGTTGGAAATGGGAAAGATTAGTTTTTGTCTCGAAAATGTAGATCCAACTGCTCTATATTTATAGATTCAGCTTGATGAGATCGATCTGCCTTGGGTGGAGATCGATCTAGTCCTATTAAAATCCCTCTTTTCCAAGACATTTTGAAGGCAGGAGATCGATCTATCGAGGCATGAGATCGATCTGCTTCAAACAGAAGGTTAAGGAGATCAATCTGGTCTTAGGGGAGATCGATCCGCTTACAACCCGAGAGCTAAGGAGATCGATCTATTCCATTAAGGATCGATCTGTAGTTTATAAAATGTGTTAGGAGATCAATCTGGCTCCCTTGGAGATCGATCTGCTCTATTCCATTGCTCAAATAAGAGCATTCTGGCTCTTCCAAATCGATCTTTCATCCTATGGGATCGATCTGGCCTTCATATTTCTAGATTTTCTACAGTTTTTCTACAACAACTCATACCAAAACAACTTTAATTTGCCGCCATAGTCATTTTCTCATCCAATCATCTTTGAGGCTTGACAATGGCATCATTCATGCTTTATACCTATGAAACTTATGCGAAATCCTTGTGTAACCAAAGTATATGGTATACACCAAGTGAAAGTGCACAACTCATGCACATCTTGTCACGACCCAATTCCATTCTCTTTAACATAAAATCACTGAAAATTTTTCGCATTTTACTGTTACCTTGCCCGGTCGTGAAACTAAACTCACCTCACACTGTTGGGCTGTGAGCCAATAATAATCACCACATCTCATTCATTCTCAATTAATTAAAACGATGTCATACATGTGCATTTAATCGTGTATTTATACGAATACATGTTTTACTGACATCTACATCCCCCATAAGTACAACTCAAAAGAATACTGTGCTTTTACATTGTTTAGATACAAAAAGAATCACTGTGTATATACCTCTTAGCGATGGAGATGCAGCGGAGTCCAAAATAATACGCCTCAGTCCTCACTGGGCTACTATGCACGCTCTGTAGGGGGAAAATAGAGTGGGATGAGCAACCACACGCTCAGTAAGGCAATAATGCAAGCATGGTAGATAACTACTCTATCTACATGCTGATAGTGTTATGCATAATCATTTATGGTAGGAGCATGAGGAATAAAACTATGCCATATGAGTATACATATATATCATGTATCAAAGTCATGTAAAATTGGCCTATAAAACATGGTAAAACATCATGTATAAATCATCTCATGCTCGATCTCATTTAAATTCATAAAAAGGGCAATTCATTAAGAAACCTCCTTTTTAAACCCACGTCATAAATCTCTTTCTCATCACATACAATCACATCACATCAATTCACAATCACAACCACGTTTTCATTTCACAATTCAAATTCACGAGGCTCGACCCCTCCTTCGGGTCTACCTTAAACAATCACAATCACACTTAGAGATTTAAAATCATGTGGTAGTAAGTAATTCAAGCAAGGAGACATGTTACTATATCTCAAGTGACTACATTGGCCAATCGTCACATATCATCCCAGACCACACGGATTCCGGTGTGCAGGGTATCATGCTGGCACGAAGGTGGGTTAGTTCTCCGCCAGACTTTCTCAATCAAGTAACCACCACGCGGTACATCGTACTCCATGTGATATACACGGTACATTGTACTCCGCGGACCCATAACATGGTTAGGGGGTGCCTGCCATAGGTCTTATCTACCCCATATCGAGTGTAACCTTTATAGTCTCAAGAGCGCGTGGGAGTAACCTCAATACCAGGTCCTAGCCCCTCATGGCCTTGCTCGCCCCTGTTGGGTTCCCTGATCCAGGTCCTAGCCCCTCACCCTCACCCCACCTAAGAGGTCTGTCAGGCCTGTTGGGTTCCCTGGATGGATTAAGTCAGGTCCTAGCCCCTCACCTTCACCCCACCTAAGAGGTCTGTCAGGCCTGTTGGGTTCCCTGAGTTAATCCGTATCTCTCACTACGGCCTCATACATACCACAGTGTGAAAACCAGCGCGAGTTACACTCTAGCTCGAATTCATGCATCAAAACCAATCACTTCGTACGAGCAACGCTCTGGTACGGTATTTATGCATAAAATATGAAGAAACCATGTACGAGCATAGCTCCAGTACAGTTATATGCATAAGAAAAACCACTCAAATCCATGTACGAGCATAAGCTCCAGTACGGTTTATAAACATCATCACAATTCAATTTCAAGGTGCGAGCTAAGCTCAAGCACGTTTCACACAAGTGAAAACATAGAAATCTCGCTCGAGCGAGGCTCTAACACGAATTATATCTCATACACGCGATAGGCGGCTTACATGCATTCAAAACATCTCATAATATGCTTAGTGCCTCATATGGGCTATTTCACAACATCATTCAAGTACTAGCCAGCCTATCCTTTTATTTGCTCAAATCAAAGCATTGTGTTTTGTAAAAGCATTCAAAACACATGATTTATGCAATTATTAGCCTTACTATCCCTTTTTCATAAAATCCACTTCAAATCCAAAACCACGCATATACCCATCATCTTTCACGAATACCATCAACATTTATTTGAGCAATCATGCATTTTATAAAAACACCCGATATTCACCCACAAGTTCAAAGTACGAGCAGCTACCTCTATATACTCACAAAATTCCCTTACCTGGAATCGCGATGCGTGATTCCACTTCCTTAAGCTGCTTTCTCGTACGGTTCGGTCCGCCTTCAACGAACTCTTCGGGACTGCACAAAATCATATCCCGCATTATATTCGATCCATATAATTGCAACCCTTGTGCTTGCTATAGTCAATTTAATCTATAGCCTCTATTAAAGCTTATTTGGCCTCGTTTCATTACTTTACCCATAGCTCGAGTCTATGGACCTTCTTAGGCTTATTAACTTATTCAAAGTCGATATCAAATCGACATAAAGCTCATAGCGTTCATATTCCATGAATCCCCTCACTATGGCATTTATCAATTATATACATACCCATTTCCACAATTCCTCCAAACTCACTATGTAATCTCATTTAACCGTTTAAAATCATAAATATTATCCCAATAACAACTTTGGCATGCCATAAATCATAAACTCATTCAATCCCACATATCCTCACTTTACACCCATTTTAGATTTCTAGGTCACACCAATTCCCCTACATTCCTAGGTAGTTTATCCATCAATACTCATATCAATCAACTCCAAAATCAATTAAATAGCTAATGCATTTGGATTGGAGTGTTAGAATCTTACCAATATGATTTCTCTTCTTGCTCCAATTGGTAATGCCCTCAACTCCTTCAATTCCAAAAATGGGAAAATGCCCTCTCACTATGTTGTTCTCCTCTTTGATAGGAACAACTTTGCCTCTAATGATCTCTCTCCAAATCTCACTGAAAATGGCTGATTTTAGAGAGGGAAAGTTGGGTTTTTGGGGTTGAAATTGTAAAGTTTGGTGTTTTTCTGAGATTTCCAGATTTTCAGCTCTCTTTATATAGAAATGACTTGAGGAGATCGATCTGGTCCAAGAGGAGATCGATCTGGTCCCTTAAAATCCCTCTTTTCCACGGCATTTTTAAGCCTGAGATCGATCTGTCGAAACAGTAAGATCGATCTGTTGAAGCATGAGATCGATCTGTCGAAGTATGAGATCGATCTGGTCCCAAACAGAGAGCTAAGGAGATCGATCTGGGTGCTTGAGGATCGATCTTTTCGCTTACAGAATGCTTGGCAGATCGATCTGGCTCCATTGGAGATCGATCTGCTCTATTCTTTCGCCCAAATAAGAGCATTCTTGCTCTTCCAGATCGATCTCTCATCCTATAAGATCGATCTGGACCTCATGTTTTCCTGATTTCCTGCAGTTTCTTTGCTGCAACTCATACCAACACATCCTTAATCTATTGCCATGGCCATTTTCTCATCCATCCACCTTTATAACTTGAAAATGGCATCCATTCATACCTTATGCACATTGAAACTTGTGTGCATTCATTGTATATTCAAAGGTATGCAACATAAAACCAAATGGAAGCATAACTCCATTCCATTTTACCACACTACTCATTTTGTGTTTCAATCACATCCATCACTTGCCATAACTCATTTCTTCGTATTCACACTCAATGAAACTTGTATGTACGTTACTATTCATATTACACATACATACATTGAATCCATGGACTTACATCAATCATAATTTACATTACAAGTCCATTCATATTATTTGATCCAAGTACACACATTACCCTAATACATATACGGGGTCTTACATTCTCCCCTCCTTCAAGGAATTTGGTCCTCCAAATTAGAACCAAGTCACTCTTCAAACAGTTGGGGGTACTTCTCCCGTATCAAGTTCTCCAATTCCCACGTGGCCTCTTCCACCGTGTGGTGTTGCCAAAGCACTTTCACCAAGGGAATTGTCTTATTCCGCAACACTTTCTCTTTTCTGTCCAATATCCGAACCGGCTTCTCAACATACGTCATACTCTCATGGAGCTCCAACGGCTCATATTTTATCACGTGTGCCGGGTCCGGGTGATACTTCCGAAGCATCGAGACGTGGAAGACGTTGTGGACATTTGCCAAGTTCGGTGGCAATGCCAATCTATACGCCTTATCTCCCACTCTCTCCAAAATCTCAAAGGGTCCGATATATCTAGGGCTCAGCTTGCCCTTCTTACCAAATCTCATAATACCCTTCGATGGTGATACCCTCAGAAACACCGACTCACCCTCATCAAACTCCAGTGGTCTTCGTCTCTTGTCAGCATAACTCTTTTGTCGGCTCTGAGCTGTCCGTAATCTCTCACATATCAACTGGACGTCCTCAGATGCCTGCTGCACTAAGTCCGGAGCAAAAATCTGTCTGTCACCAACCTCTTCCCATCCAATGGGGGAACGGCATCTACGCCCGTACAATGCCTCATAGGGTGCCATCCCGATACTAGCATGATAGCTATTATTATATGCGAACTAGCTAACTGCAGGTGGTCATCCCAGGAGCCTCTATAATCCAGCACACACGCTCTCAACATATCCTCGAGAGTCTGTATAGTCCTCTCTGACTGCCCATCTGTCTGAGGATGAAAAGCGATGCTAAAACTCAGTCGGGTCCCCAGCGCTTCCTGAAAATGTTCCCAGAAATGGGAAGTGAAGCGGGCATCCCTATCAGAAAGAACGCTCACTGGTACACCATGTAGCCGTACTATCTCTCGAATATACAGGTTCGCCAACTGACTCAGTGTATCGGTAGCTCTCATAGCCAAGAAATGGGCGGACTTAGTCAACCGGTCCACAATAACCCATATGGCGTCATGACCTCTGCGGGTCCTCGGTAACCCCATCACAAAATCCATGGTGACATGCTCCCACTTCTAGGTCGGTATCGGTAGAGGCTGCAATAATCCTGCAGGCTTCTGATGCTCTACCTTCACTTGCTGACAAACGAGACACTTAGCGACATATTCCGCAATGTCTCTTTTCATTCCAGACCACCAATAAACCTTCCGAAGGTTTTGATACATCTTGGTACTTCCCGGATGTATCGTATACTTCGATGAGTGAGCCTCTGATAAAATCGTCCTCCTGATCTCAGGATCCCTGGGAACGCATACTCTGCCTCTGAACCTCAATAAGCCATCAGTACTCTGCTCAAAATCAATACCCACACCTGTCTGTATCTGCCTCAGCCAATCGATACACCGTCGATCGCTCTGCTGGGCTTGCCGAATACGGCCAATCAACTCTGGCTCTAGTCTCAAACTAGCCATGATCTCAAGTCTCTCAGATCCAGGTGGGGTTACATCCAAACTGAGGTTCGCAAAGTGTTCTAACAGTTCATGTTCCCGTACCATCATATAAGACACCAACCCAAGGTTCTTTCTACTCAAAGCATCGACAACTACATTTGCCTTACCCGGGTGGTACATGATTTCACAGTCATAGTCTTTCAGAAGTTCGAGCCATCTCCTCTGTCTCATATTCAGTTCTTTCTGCGAGAACAGGTACTTAAGGCTCTTATGATCTGTGAACACCTGAAATTTCTCACCATAGAGATAGTGGCGCCATATTTTCAAAGCAAATACTACAGCCGCCAACTCCAAATCATGTGTCGGGTAGTTCCTCTCATGATCTTTCAATTGTCTAGATCCATAGGCCACTACCTTCCCATCCTGCATAAGCACACAGCCCAGTCCCTGGTGTGATGCATCCGTATACACCGAGAATCCTCCTGAGCTGGTAGGAATGGTGAGAATTGGAGCAGTCGTCAATCGATGCTTAAGCTCCTCAAAACTCCTCTCACATGCCTCATCCCATGTAAACTTAACATCCTTACGCGTGAGGCGTGTCAACGGAGCAGCTAGTCTGGAGAAACCCTCTACAAATCTCCGATAATATCCTGCTAATCCCAGAAAACTCCTGATCTCAGTTACTGTCTTGGGCTGTTCCCACTGTACAACTGCCTCTATCTTGGATGGATCCACTGATACCCCATCCTTTGACACAACATGCCCCAGAAATGAGATCTGTTCCAACCAGAAGTTACACTTGCTGAGTTTGGCATACAATTCTCTCTCTCGAAGGGTCTGCAGAATTATCCTCAAGTGCTCCTCATGATCTTCCCTGGACTTAGAGTACACCAAAATGTCGTCTATGAAAACAATCACAAATTTGTCCAGGTATGGCTTGAATATATCATTCATCAATGCCATAAATGCTGCGGGAGCATTCGTCAGTCCGAATGGCATCACCAAAAACTCGTAGTGGCCATAACGGGTGCGAAATGCTGTCTTGGGTACATCTCCACTCCTGATCCTTAACTGATGGTACCCTGACCGCAGATCTATCTTAGAAAATACTTCGGCTCCCTGGAGCTGATCCAACAAATCATCGATTCTTGGAAGGGGGTACTTGTTCTTAATGGTGGCCTTATTCAACAACCGGTAATCTATACACAGTCGGAGGCTTCCATCCTTCTTTCTTACAAATAGAACCGGTGCTCCCCAAGGTGAGACACTTGGTCTAATAAACCCCTTCTCCAACAACTCTTGCAGTTGTTTCTTCAGCTCTTCCAACTCTATCGGAGCCATTCTATAGGGTGGCTTCGATATCGGCTCTGTACCAGGCACTAACTCAATGCAAAATTCCATTTCCCTTTTAGGTGGTAGTCCTGGTAATTCATCCGGAAAGACATCAGGGTAGTCCGTAATTACGGGTATGTCCTTCAATTCCGGGTGTGCCTCATCTATATCGACCACATAGGCAATGAACCCTTCACATTGTCCTCTCCATCGTTAGTAACATAAACCATCACTCCACATTCAACATTTATCATAAATAATAAATTTATCTCTCAAGCAATATGAATTTAAAATCATACTCCTTTATTTACAACAAACATGCTATTTTCATATCATTTCTTTTCATCAAAGTTTACAATAAGATTGTCTAATCCTGAAAACATCAATGTTTTGGCATGACAATCCATCACAACACGATTGGTAGCCAACCAATCCATTCCCAAAATTACGTCAAAATCATTCATATTCAATAAAATCAGATTGGCTATCATTTCCTTCCCCTCTATCTTTAATTTACAATCCCTACATACATGCTCAGTCAATTGACTATCATTCATGGGTGTGGAAATCATCAACATTTTATCCAACAATGTTGGCTTCACATATTTCAACAATTTATGTGCAAAGGAAGGTGATATGAAAGAATGCGTGGCACCAGGATCAAATAATACCAATGCTTCTAAATCAAAGATTCGAATAGTACCTTTAATCACATCTGTCGATGCGTCTGCAGTGTCCTGGTCTAGTGCGTGCACCCTTCCTCTTCTCACACCCGTAGCCTGTTTCCCTTTCTCTTCAGCTGTAGCTCTCCTCCTCGGGGCTGCTGTCTCAACTGGAGCTCCCTCGGGCTCCTTGCCCTTCTGTGGGGCAACCTCAATTATCTCAGTGCAGTACCTCGATATATGCCCTGGCCTCCCACACCTAAAACACGAAACAGGGGGCGCCTGACATGGCCTATTCCCATGGTATCTCCCACATCTCCTACACTGATCCGTGGTAGGTCGTGGTCCTCCAATAGTTATACCCCTCGGCCCTGTCAAGGCTGGGTATACGGGAGGTCTGGCAGCTCTCTCCTGCACCTCCTCGATCTTAGGCCTCTTCTCGAAAAACCTTTGGCCACCTCTCTTGGCCACTCTTCCAAACCCGGATCTCTTTCGGTCTCTGTCCTTCCTGACACTGATCCTTCCAAGCTCGGAGGCATTTCGCTCAAAGTCTTGCTCACATAACTGAGCCTTATGTACAGCCTCCTCATAAGTCACAATGTCGAAGGGAGCTAGCTTAGTTCGGATGGCCAATCTCAACCCATCCATGAACTTCTGAATCTTTCGGGTCTCACTACCCATCGTGTCAGGGTCATATCTCCCCAATGACATAAACTTGGACTCATACTCGTCCACAGTCTGGTTCCCCTGAACCAAATTCATAAATTCCATCCGCAATTTCCTCTGTGCGGTAGCTGGAATATACTGCCTCCTGAAGGCCTCTAGAAATATCTCCCACGAAATCTCAGAGTGTCTGGCCCCCAAAATAGTCTCGGTGGACCTCCACCAATGCTCGGCCTCGCCTTTCAGCATAAACACGACAAAGGCAACCTTCTCACTTGAAGTGCATCGAAAAAACCTATACAGTTTCTCCATCTCATACACCCAATCCTCCGTAATCACTGGGTCCTTCACCCCTCTAAACACTGGGGGTTTCAGCGCTTGAAACTCTCGCAACCTGCTCAAGTCGCAGTCATAACCCACATCGCTACCGCTCTGCTGTGGAGCGATAGGAGAATCTGTATCCTGGGCTGGAGGTGGTGTAACTGTAACTGTCTCAGCAGTCTGAGGTCTCTCCGCCTCTGCAGCTGCCTGTTCAGTAGTAGGCTGTGCTGCGGGACCTCGTTTTCACCGGCGCCTAAGGCCTGCGTGACTATCTCCACCAGACTCTCAATACTCCGCTCTAATCTAGCGAAGCGAGCCTCCGTATCACCTGCTCTCTCAGCAGGGTTCTATGGAGCCTGCTCAGTCTGTGGCTCCGCACGGCTCTCAGGCCTACCCCTACGGCCTCTAGCACGTGCTCTCGCCCCTCTACCTTTGCGTGTAACTGGCATAGTGCCTAACTCCCTGTATTATAATAATTCATTAAGCTCAATCCATCACAGTATACACAGTTATATCTAAACAAAAGCACAGTACTATGGGGATGTACTTTCCTACATTTTATTAATGACTCACATCAGGCCAACACAGCTCTGATACCAATCTCTGTCACGACCCAATTCCATTCTCTTTAACCGAAAATCACTGAAAATTTTTCGCATTTTACTGTTACCTTGCTCGGTCGTGAAACTAAACTCACCTCACACTGTTGGGCTGTGAGCCAATAATAATCACCACATCTCATTCATTCTCAATTAATTAAAATGATGTCATACATGTGCATTTAATCGTGTATTTATACGAATACATGTTTTACTGACATCTACATCCCCCATAAGTACAACTCAAAAGAATACTGTGCTTTTACATTGTTTAGATACAAAAAGAATCACTGTGTATATACCTCTTAGCGATGGAGATGCAGCGGAGTCCAAAATAATACGCCTCAGTCCTCACTGGGCTACTATGCACGCTCTGTAGGGGGAAAATAGAGTGGGATGAGCAACCACACGCTCAGTAAGGCAATAATGCAAGCATGGTAGATAACTACTCTATCTACATGCTGATAGTGTTATGCATAATCATTTATGGTAGGAGCATGAGGAATAAAACTATGCCATATGAGTATACATATATATCATGTATCAAAGTCATGTAAAATTGGCGTATAAAACATGGTAAAACATCATGTATAAATCATCTCATGCTCGATCTCATTTAAATTCATAAAAAGGGCAATTCATTAAGAAACCTCCTTTTTAAACCCACGTCATAAATCTCTTTCTCATCACATACAATCACATCACATCAATTCACAATCACAACCACGTTTTCATTTCACAATTCAAATTCACGAGGCTCGACCCCTCCTTCGGGTCTACCTTAAACAATCACAATCACACTTAGAGATTTAAAATCATGTGGTAGTAAGTAATTCAAGCAAGGAGACAGGTTACTATATCTCAAGTGACTACATTGGCCAATCGTCACATATCATCCCAGACCACACGAATTCCGGTGTGCGGGGTATCATGCTGGCACGAAGGTGGGTTAGTTCTCCGCCAGACTTTCTCAATCAAGTAACCACCACGCGGTACATCGTACTCCATGTGGTATACACGGTACATTGTACTCCGCAGACCCATAACATGGTTAGGGGGTGCCTGCCATAGGTCTTATCTACCCCATATCGAGTGTAACCTTTATAGTCTCAAGAGCGCGTGGGAGTAACCTCAATACCAGGTCCTAGCCCCTCATGGCCTTGTTCGCCCCTGTTGGGTTCCCTGATCCAGGTCCTAGCCCCTCACCCTCACCCCACCTAAGAGCTCTGTCAGGCCTGTTGGGTTCCCTGGATGGATTAAGTCAGGTCCTAGCCCCTCACCTTCACCCCGCCTAAGAGGTCTGTCAGGCCTGTTGGGTTCCCTGAGTTAATCCGTATCTCTCACCACGGCCTCATACATACCACAGTGTGAAAACCAGCGCGAGTTCACTCTAGCGCGAATTCATGCATCAAAACCAATCACTTCGTACGAGCAACGCTCTGGTACGGTATTTATGCATAAAATATGAAGAAACCATGTACGAGCATAGCTCCAGTACAGTTATATGCATAAGAAAAACCACTCAAATCCACGTACGAGCATAAGCTCCAGTACGATTTATAAACATCATCACAATTCAATTTCAAGGTGCGAGCTAAGCTCAAGCACGTTTCACACAAGTGAAAACATAGAAATCTCGCGCGAGCGAGGCTCTAACGCGAATTATATCTCATACACGCGATAGGCGGCTTACATGCATTCAAAACATCTCATAATATGCTTAGTGCCTCATATGGGCTATTTCACAACATCATTCAAGTACTAGCCAGCCTATCTTTTTATTTGCTCAAATCAAAGCATTGTGTTTTGTAAAAGCATTCAAAACACATGATTTATGCAATTATTAGCCTTACTATCCCTTTTTCATAAAATCCACTTCAAATCCAAAACCACGCATATACCCATCATCTTTCACGAATACCATCAACATTTATTTGAGCAATCATGCATTTCATAAAAACGCCCGATATTCACCCACAAGTTCAAAGTACGAGCAGCTACCTCTATATACTCACAAAATTCCCTTACCTGGAATCGCGATGCGTGATTCCACTTCCTTAAGCAGCTATCTCGTACGGTTCGGTCCGCCTTCAACGAACTCTTCGGGACTGCACAAAATCGTATCCCGCATTATATTCTATCCATATAATTGCAACCCTTGTGCTTGCTATAGTCAATTTAATCTATAGCCTCTATTAAAGCTTATTTGGCCTCGTTTCATTACTTTACCCATAGCTCGAGTCTATGGACCTTCTTAGGCCTATTAACTTATTCAAAGTCGATATCAAATCGACATAAAGCTCATAGCGTTCATATTCCATGAATCCCCTCACTATGGCATTTATCAATTATATACATACCCATTTCCACAATTCCTCCAAACTCACTATGTAATCTCATTTAACCGTTTAAAATCATAAATATTATCCCAATAACAACTTTGGCATGCCATAAATCATAAACTCATTCAATCCCACATATCCTCACTTTACACCCATTTTAGATTTCTAGGTCACACCAATTCCCCTACATTCCTAGGTAGTTTATCCATCAATACTCATATCAATCAACTCCAAAATCAATTAAATAGCTAATGCATTTGGATTGGAGTGTTAGAATCTTACCAATATGATTTCTCTTCTTGCTCCAATTGGTAATGCCCTCAACTCCTTCAATTCCAAAAATGGGAAAATGCCCTCTCACTATGTTGTTCTCCTCTTTGATAGGAACAACTTTGCCTCTAATGATCTCTCTCCAAATCTCACTGAAAATGGCTGATTTTAGAGAGGGAAAGTTGGGTTTTTGGGGTTGAAATTGTAAAGTTTGGTGTTTTTCCGAGATTTCCAGATTTTCAGCTCTCCTTATATAGAAATGACTTGAGGAGATCGATCTGGTCCAAGAGGAGATCGATCTGGTCCCTTAAAATCCCTCTTTTCCACGGCATTTTTAAGCTTTAGATCGATCTGTCGAAGCAGTGAGATCGATCTGTTGAAGCATGAGATCGATCTGTCGAAGTATGAGATCGATCTGGTCCCAAACAGAGAGCTAAGGAGATCGATCTGGGTGCTTGAGGATCGATCTTTTCGCTTACAGAATGCTTGGCAGATCGATCTGGCTCCATTGGAGATCGATCTGCTCTATTCTTTCGCCCAAATAAGAGCATTCTGGCTCTTCCAGATCGATCTCTCATCCTATGAGATCGATCTGGACCTCATGTTTTCCTGATTTCCTGCATTTTCTTTGCTGCAACTCATACCAACACATCCTTAATCTATTGCCATGGCCATTTTCTCATCCATCCACCTTTATAACTTGAAAATGGCATCCATTCATACCTTATGCACATTGAAACTTGTGTGCATTCATTGTATATTCAAAGGTATGCAACATAAAACCAAATGGAAGCCTAACTCCATTCCATTTTACCACACTACTCATTTTGTGTTTTAATCACATCCATCACTTGCCATAACTCATTTCTTCGTATTCACACTCAATGAAACTTGTATGTACGTTACTATTCATATTACACATACATACATTGAATCCATGGACTTACATCAATCATAATTTACATTACAAGTCCATTCATATTATTTGATCCAAGTACACACATTACCCTAATACATATACGGGGTCTTACACATCTTCCTTCTCTTTTGCCATACTACACATTTTCCATTTTACTCTTATTTCTTCACATGGTTAAGTCCATATCTTAATATTCATACATAATACAACTTGTACGTACAATCACAACTCCTATTACATGTGTGTACATTAAACTTATGGACTTACATTACATGTACTTCACATTACAAGTATATCACCATACTTACAAGTTCATTTACATATATATGCCTATATATACATATACGAGTCTCACACAGGCAGAGAGTTAAGGAGATCGATCTGGCCAAGGGAGGAGATCAATCTGCTCCAACCCGTGAGCTAAGGAAATCATTCTATTTGCATTAAGGATCGATCTTCTCAATACAGAATGCTTAGCAGATCGATCTGGCCCCAGTAGAGATCGATCTGCCCTGTTCCATTGCTCGAATAAGAGCATTTTTTGCTCTTTCAAATCGATCTTTCATTCTATGAGATCGATCTGGCATTAATATTTTCTTGAT
This sequence comes from Firmiana major, assembly GCA_033439115.1. NCBI lineage: Eukaryota > Viridiplantae > Streptophyta > Magnoliopsida > Malvales > Malvaceae > Firmiana > Firmiana major. Next base: position 27,905,514 of record CM065896.1, on the reverse strand, counting down.
TTTGTTGCAGTTTTCTATAGTAACTCATACAAAACATCCTTAATTTTGTTTCCAGAGTCATTTTCTCATCCAACCACCTTTTAGACTTGAAAATGACATCTATTCATACTTTATACACATTTTCTCATCCAACCACCTTTTAGACTTGAAAATGACATCTATTCATACTTTATACACATTAAAACTTGTGTGCATTCATTGTATAACTAAAGGTATACAATACAAAACTAAATGGAAGTACAAAGATTTACGCAACTCATGCAACTTCATTCCATTTTACCACACCACTCAAAACTCAATATATTCACATTCCACTCATAGAAATATCCTTCTTACACTTGCTATACACTTTAAAATTTGTGTGTATTCATTTCACAATCCAATATACACCTTACATAGTTAAATAGGAGTTTACAAAAATTAAGGGTATTACATTCTCCCCTCCTTAGAAAATTTAGTCCTCCAAATTGGAACCAATCATTCTGTGATAACTCGGGATACCTCTCCCGCATCAAACTCTCCAATTCCAATGTGGCCTCTTCCACCATGTGATGTTGCCAAAGAACTTTCACCAAGGGAATTATCTTTATCCTCAATACTTTCTCTTTTCTATCCAATATCCGAACCGGCTTCTCAACGTACGTGATTCTTTCATTGAGCTCTAAATTCTCATAGCTTATCACATGCGTCGGGTCCGGGTGGTACTTCCGTAACATGGATACATGGAAGACGTTATGTACCCTCCCTAGCTTAGGTGGTAATGCTAACTTGTATGCCTTATCTTCCACTTTATCAAGTATCTCAAATGGGCCTATATACAGAAGGCTAAACTTCCCTTTATTCTCGAATCTCATAATCCTTTTCGAGGGAGAAACCTTCAAAAACACTGTCTCACCCACCATAAACTCTAATGGTCTCCGTCTCCTATCAGCATAACCCTTTTATCTGCTTTGCGTTGTCCGTAACCTTTAACAAATCAACTGGACATCCTCAGAGGCTTATCTAACCAATTCAAGAGCAAAGATCTGTCTGTCACCAACCTCTTCCCATCCAATAGGGGAACGACATCTACGCCCACACAATGCCTCATATGGTGCCATCCCGATACTCGCATGAAAACTGTTATTATAGGTGAACTCTGTGAGTGCCAAATGGTCATTCTAAGAGCCCCTAAAATCTAATGTACACGCTCTCAACATATCCTCCAAGGTCTGTATAGTCCTCTCTGACTGACCATCTGTCTGAGGATGAAACACGGTGCTAAAACTCAATTGGGTCCCCATCGCTTCCTGAAAATATTCCCAGAAGCGGAAAGTGAAGTGGGCATCCCTATCAGAAACAACGCTCACTGAAATTCCATGTAGCCTCACTATCTCACGCACATACAAGTTCGCTAACTAGCTTAGAGTATCGGTAGCTCTCATAGCTAGGAAATGGGCTGACTTTGTCAACCAATCCACAATCACCCATATGGCATCTTGACCTCTGCGAGTCCTCGGTAATCCCATCACAAAATCCATGGTGACATGCTCCCACTTCTATGTCGACATTGGTAGAGGCTGCAATAATCCTGTAGGCTTCTGATGCTCTACCTTCACCTGCTGGCAAACGAGACATCTAGCTACATATTCAACAATGTCTTTCTTCATCCCAAACCACCAATAAACTTTTTGAAGGTTTTGATACATCTCAGTACTCCCTGGATCTATCGTATACCTCGATGAGTGAGCCTCTGTCAAGATCAACTTCCTGATCCCTGGATCATCGGGAAGACATATCCTACCTCTGAACCTTAACAATTCATCAGAACTCAACTCAAAATCAATCTCTGTCCCCCTTTGTATCTGCCTGACAATATCACTGCATTGCTGATCAATTCGCTGAGCCTGTCGGATTCGATCTACCAGATTCGATTCCAATCATAGGCTAGCTATCACAAAACCACTATCAACATCAAGCAGGGTCACATCCAAATTGAGGTTCATGAACTATTCCAATAGCTTGTGTTCCTTGATCATCATGAATGATACCAACCCGAGATACTTCCTACTCAGTGCATCAGTAACTGCATTCACTTTACTTGGGTGGTACAGGATCTCACAATCATAATCCTTTAAAAGTTCAAGACATCTCCTCTATCTCATGTTTAACTCTTTCTACGAGAACAGGTACTTCAGGCTCTTGTGATCAGTGTAAACCTGAAATCTCTCACCATAGAGGTAGTGGTGCCATATTTTCAATGTAAACACTATGGCCGCTAACTCTAAATCATGGGTCGGGTAGTTTCTCTCATGATCCTTCAATTGTCTTAATCCATAGGCTACTACCTTCTCATCCTGCATCAGTACACAACCTAGTCCTTTGTGTGATACATCCGTATACACCGAGAAACCTCCTGAACTGGTAGGAATGGTGAGTATCGAAGCTGTAGTCAAACAACGCTTCAACTCCTGAAAATTTTCCTCACACTTATTGTCCCACACATTCAACTCCTGCAATAATCCTGTAGGCTTCTGATGCTCTACCTTCACCTGCTGGCAAACGAGACATCTAGCTACATATTCAACAATGTCTTTCTTCATCCCAGACCACCAATAAACTTTTTGACGGTTTTGATACATCTCAGTACTCCCTGGATCTATCGTATACCTCGATGAGTGAGCCTCTGTCAAGATCACCTTCCTGATCTCTGGATCATCGGAAGACATATCCTACCTCTGAACCTTAACAATTCATCAGAACTCAACTCAAAATCAATCTCTGTCCCCCTTTGTATCTGCCTGACAATATCACTGCACTGTTGATCAATTCGCTGAGCCTGTCGGATTCGATCTACCAGATTCGATTCCAATCATAGGCTAGCTATCACAAAACCACTATCAACATCAAGCAGGGTCATATCCAAATTGAGGTTCATGAACTATTCCAATAGCTTGTGTTCCTTGATCATCATGAATGATACCAACCCGAGATACTTCCTACTCAGTGCATCAGTAACTGCATTCACTTTACTTGGGTGGTACAGGATCTCACAATCATAATCCTTTAAAAGTTCAAGACATCTCCTCTATCTCATGTTTAACTCTTTCTACGAGAACAGGTACTTCAGGCTCTTGTGATCAGTGTAAACTTGAAATCTCTCACCATAGAGGTAGTGGCGCCATATTTTCAATGTAAACACTATGGCCGCTAACTCTAAATCATGGGTCGGGTAGTTTCTCTCATGATCCTTCAATTGTCTTAATCCATAGGTTACTACCTTCTCATCCTGCATCAGTACACAACCTAGTCCTTTGTGTGATACATCCGTATACACCGAGAAACCTCCTGAGCTGGTAGGAATGGTGAGTATCGAAGCTGTAGTCAAAGAACGCTTCAACTCCTGAAAATTTTCCTCACACTTATTGTCCCACACAAATTCAACATTCTTTCTCGTGAGACGTGTCAAAGGAGCAGCTAACCTCAAGAATCCCTCCATAAACCATCGATAATATCCAACTAAACCCAGGAAACTTCTTATCTCTGTTACTGCCTGGGGTCTCTGCCACTGTATCACTACCTCAGTCTTTGATGGGTCCACTAACACACCATCCTTCAATACTATATGACCCAAAAAAGAGATCTGTTCCAACCAAAAGTCACACTTACTGAGTTTAGCGTACAACTTCTTCTCTTGAAAGGTTTGTAGCACTATCCTTAGATGTTGTTCATGCTCCTCTCTAGATTTTGAGTACACCAGTATATCATCAATAAACACAATAACAAATCGATCCAAATACTGGTGAAATACCTCATTCATCAATGACATAAAAGCTGTGAGAGCATTCCTCAACCGGAATGGTATAACTATACAGTCGTAATGACCATACCGAGTGCAAAAGTTTATCTTGGGTACATCTCCATCCTGAATTTTCAACTGATGATACCCAGATCTCAGATCTATCTTGGATAAAACCTACGCTCCCCTAAGCTGATCCAACAAGTCATCGATGCGTGGAAGGGGGTACTTATTCTTGATGGTGGCCTTATTTAACAACCGATAATCTATACACAGTCGGATACTTCCATCCTTCTTTCTTACAAACAAAATCGGTGCTCCCCAAGGTGAGACGCTCGGCCTGATGAACCCCTTCTTCAACAACTCCTGTAACTGCTTCCTTAATTCTTCTAACTCAACTTGAGCCATTCTGTACTGTAGCTTGGATATCGGCTCTGTACCAGGTGCCAAATCTATACGAAATTTCATCTCTCTATCTGGAGGTAACCCTAGTAATTCATCCAAAAAGACATCTAAAAATTCCTTGACCACTGGGATGTCTATCAACTCCGAAGTGCCTTATCCATCTCAATCACATAAGCAATGAACACTTCACATTATCCTTTCCACCATTAGTAACACAAATCATCACATTAACATATATAGTTGATAAATAAGTTCATCTCTCGAATATCATGTATTAAGATCATACTCTTTTATTTATAGTAAACATGTTCTTTCACTTTATTTCACAAAGTTTTACAACAAGATTTTCTATCTCGAGAAACATTAATGTTTTAGCACGACAATCCATAACAACATGGTTTATAGCCAGCCAATCCATTCCTAGGATTACATCAAAATCACTCATATTTAATAAAATTAAATCGGCTGCCATTTCTTTACCTCTTATCCTCATCTTACAATTTATATATACATACTCAGTCAATTGACTATCATTCATAGGGGTAGATATCATCAACATCTTATCTAGTAGTGTGGGTTTTACATGCTTCAACAATTTATGCACAAAGGATGGCGATGCAAAGGAATGTGTGGCACCAAGATCAAATAATACAAATGCTTCTAAATCAAAGATTTGGATGGTACCTTTAACCACATCCGAAGAATGATCCGCAGTGTCCTGGTCTAGTGCATGCACTCATCCTCTGCTCACACCCACTGCCTGCTTCCCTTTTTCTTCAGTTGTAGCCCTCCTCCTCGGAGCAGTTGTACTAACTGGAGCTCTCTTTGGCTCCTTGCCCTTCTGTGGAACTCTCTCTGTCATCTCTGGGAAATCCCGGATTATGTGCCTTAGTTTCCCACACTTGAAGCATATTGCAGGAGGTCCATAGCATGGTTGCGTACCATGGTACCTACCACACTTGCTACACTATTCTGTAGTAGGCCGCGACCCTCCAATCATAATTCCCTTAGCTAGAGCTATGGTCGAATACATGGGAGGATTAACTGTCCTCTCCCGAATCTCCTCAATCCTTGGCCTCTTCCTATAAAATCTCTTATTTTCCTTATAACTGAAGACTATCCAGCACTGGTCTCTTCTTATCTCTATCCCTCACTTTACCAACCTTTCCAAACTCTAAGGCAATCCTCTCAACATCTTGTTCACACAATTGCGCCCAGCGTACTACCTCCTCGTAGGTCGATATATCCAAGGGAACCAATCTTAACCTGATGGTTGGTCTCAGTCCGTCTACAAACTTCTAAACCTTCTCGACCTTATTACTCATCGTTTTAGGATCATATCTACCCAAGGAGATAAAGGTCGTCTTATACTCATCCACCATCCTGCTCCCTTGGGTCGGTCCCAAAAATGCCATCTTTAGCTTTCCCTGTGCGGTATCCAGAACATACTGTCTTCGAAAAGCCTCTAAAAATACATCCCAGTTGATCTCTGTATGTCAGGCTCTCAAAATAGGCTTAGTAGATTTCCACTAATGTTCTATTGATCCCTTTAGCATGAATGTCACAAATGCTACCATCTCGGTAGTAATGCACTCAAAGAACCCATATAACTTCTCAATTTCATTTATCCAATCCTCTGCAGCTACTGGGTCTTTAACTGCACTGAAAGACGATGGTCTAAACTTCTAGAACTACCACAGTCTATCCAAATCACAACTGTAACCCCAGCCTCTACTACCATGTGGTGTAGCAACAGGTGTAGGCATATCCTATGCGGGTGGGGATGTAGATGTATCTGTCGTCTGAGGTCTCTGGGCTGGTCGTTCCCGTGCCTCAAGAGTTGTCACTTGTTCAGCATCACCCTATGTAGTAGGACTCTATATGCCCCTAACTCTAGGTAAAGATTGAGTGACCAACTCCAAGATCATATCTATACTCTACTCAATTCTCACGAAGCGTGCCTCAATCCTTTCGGGTATCTCTTTCGGACCCTATGGGGCATGCTCAACCTCAGCCTCCATCTCAATCTCTTCTTGAGTCTCGTGTGTTTCTAGCTCAACACTACCCCCAGGCCTACCTCTACGGCCTTTAACTTGTGTTCTCGCCCTTCTACCTCGACTGGTGTTAAGCATAATGCTCAATTCCCTATATTCACATCAATTTCTTAGTCAAGCCATCAACACACACACAATTGTATCTAAACAAGCACAGTAACACGGGGATGTAATTTTCCAACTTATTAAGTGATTTAGACACCGACACACTTCAGACCAACTCAGCTCTGATACTAACTTCTATCATGATCCTCAACTTACCAAAACTTGTCACAATTATTTTACTTTTTATATCTTATTTATTATTCTTTCTTAGCTTACCTAGATCATGATCAGCTACACTCTCAACAGTTGGGCTGTGTGTCGATGTCTATCTCATCCAACCATAACAATTTGATTTACATTAAAATTTAGAACTAAACACTTGTATAAGTAAATCAAAGTTGTTGTTTACATGTGTTCACATTACTTTACATCCTCAATGATTACATTCAAAATGCTACTGTGCTACGAAAAGTTTAGATACAAAATTACATCAGTGTGCATACCTTACGCGATGGGATGCAGTGGATACCGAAAAGGAAACCTCCAGTTGCCCTAAGTCTATACTCAATGCTCTGTAGAGAGGGGAAAATAAGAGGGGTGAGCAAACAACACGCTCAGTAAGGCAATCATGCAAATAGGTAGATACTGTACTATCTACGTGATTGTGATGCCATGCTCAAAACCATACAATTTCTCATTCACACCTCAAAAGCATTAGTTCATGCTTGTGTTAATGGCATGTAAAGCAAATTATGCTATTTAATTCAGTGCATAAATCCAATTCAAAGCATGGAATAACCATTATGCATATTTCATAAATAAGGCATGGAAAACCATCATGCGTAAGTGCACTTTAAAGCAATTATCATACTTTCTCAAGCAAATCATGCTATTTAGTTCAGTGCATAAATCAAGTTCAAAGCATGGAAAACCATCATGCGTGTTTCACCAGTAAAGCATGGAAAATCATCATGCATAAGTGCACTTTAAAGGCATTATCATGCTTTCTCATCTTAATAAAATCAACACTTGTCAGGACTCAGCCCCTCCCTCGGACTGTCCTGACTAAAAATACATTTCAAAACATGGATTCATTCATAAATAAGAAACATGTGAGATAGGCAATATAACAGGAGAATATCCTCTAGGACTATGGACATATCCTCTGTGATCCCAGGCTACACGGATCAGGTGTGCGAGGTATCACCTCTATCTGCTTCCGCATGGGAGGTGGGTCACATCCAACCCGCTGGTCCATAGCAGAACTAAACATCGTTCGAAAATGACATATCACAATCTCAACACGGTACAAGATACTCCATGCTACATGCACAGTACAACGTACTCTATAAACCCATATCAACACATCATATCACGGTACATCTCAAAATGCACGTACGAGCCTATTTAATCAGTGCGACACCTAATCTACCTGAAGCCCCTAGCACGGCTATCAATTATGTCATAAAACCACGTGCGAGTAATCTCAAGCACGACAACAAGTATGGTGGACATCTAATGCGAGCTATGCTCCAGCACCATGTCAAAACCAATATAAAATATGTGCGAGTTAAACTCCAGTACAACATCACAGAAATCCATGTGAAAACTAGTGCGAGCTAAGCTCCAGCACTCATGCGTATAAAAACACATAAAATCTCGTGCGAGTCATACTCTAGAATGCTTTCATTCTCACAAAATCCATGTAGGTGGCTCAATTCTTTGCAAAGTATGGTTATAAAACCAAATCAAGTCATTCCTTTTGCAAAAATTTCAAAATCCTACCAATCACTTGCTAAAAAGTAATAAAACAGGATTTTCAAAGCATCATGCTTTTGTTTTCATGCACATTTCTCAAAACCCAACTCTTTGCCCTTCAATCACCCATTTCATTTCCTATTACCACATGCATTCTAGAAAACTTAATGCACACAGATATCTCTAAGAGTCCACACAATTCACTTACCTTGATTTACTCGGGGTGCGACTCTCTTCCTCTTAGCTTCTCGCGCTTTAGTTCAACTTGCTCCAGGTGTATCCTCGGAAGCTGTAAATTCATTCACCAATCACTTGAGTTAATGTTGCTAACTCACATTTTGACTTCCACTAGTCAATATATTTCATTGAGCCTATTTCGTTAAGTTTAGCCCATTTTTGCATTTGGCCATCATCAAGCCATTTCCAACCAATTTATCTAGTAAATCACTTAGTTACTTGTTTAGGACTTGATGTGAAATACTCTACCCTTACTCTCTCATTCATTTATGTACTTTACCCAATACCTTAAATACACATTTTACCCTTTTTGGGTAAGTCTCACAATTCATTCCATAACACCATCTTAAAATCATACTCACAACACCATTATCACCTAAGATATCCCATTCATCATTAATTCCAATATATTTCAGTTTCTCACACTAGACTCATTTTAGGTCATAATTGTTCCTTTGCATTCTAGGTAGTTTCTATCATTAATATACATACCAATCAACTCCAAAATCAATAACTAAATAAATATACTTGGATTGGTGCTTTAGAAACTGACCTAGCTTGATTTCCTCCTTTCTCCAAATGGGAAATGCTCCTTATTCCTTAAATCCAACAAATGGGGTAATGACTCCAAGCTATGTTGTTCTTCTCGTTGACATGAATGCAAATCTATTAGCTTTCCCTTAAATCTTTATGAAAATGGGTGGATTTAGGAGTGAGAAAGTTAGGTTTTGGATTAAAAATGGTAGAGTTAGGTTGTCTCCTAAAATTTGTAGATCCAACTGCTCCTATTTATAGAATTAGCTTGATGAGATTGATCTGCATAGGTGGAGATCGATCTTATCCTCTTAAATCCCTCATTTTCTCGACATTTTAAAGGCATGAGATCAATCTGTCGAAGGCTTGAGATCGATCTGCTTCAGGCAGAGAGTTAAGGAGATCGATCTTGTTAAGGGAGGAGATCGATCTGCTCCAACCCGTTAGCTAAGGAAATGGATCTGTTTGCATTAAGGATAGATCTTCTCATTACAAAATGCTTAGCAGATCAATCTGGCCCCATTGGAGATCGATCTGCCCTGTTCCATCGCTCGAATAAGAGCATTTTTTGCTCTTCCAGATCGATCTTTCATTCTATGAGATCGACCTGGCATTCATACTTTATAGATTTTACTACAGTTTTCTGTAGTAACTCATACAAAACATCCTTAATTTTTTTACCATAGTCATTTTCTCATCCAACTAACTTTAAGACTTGAAAATGACATTCATTCATACTTTATACATATTAAACCTTGTGTGCATTCATTGTATAACCAAAGGTATACAATACAAAACTAAATGGAAGTACAAAGATTTACACAACTCATGCAACTTCATTCCATTTTACCACACCACTCAAAACTCAATATATTCACATTCCACTCATGGAAATATCCTTCTTACACTCGCTATACACTTTAAAATTTACATGTATTCATTTCACAATCTAATATACACCTTACATAGTTAAATGGGAGTTTACAAAATTAAGTGTATTACACCTTTAACATATAAGCACCCATAATGACTTTCACAACATTGGTGCATCCCAAAAAGTCAAAAATGACTCGCAACTCTGTCAGCCACACCTCAGCCTCTGCAGGATCTTTCACCCCTCTAAAAGTCAATGGGTTTATCTTTAGAAACTCTCTCAATTGACCCTTATCTCTGTCATCAAGTTGGGTCTGCACTGGAGGCTGTGTGGCAGGAGTCACCGAATTAGTCTGTAGTGGGGGTGCAGGTGGTCCCTGTGGTGGTGGAGGAGTCATAACTGGTGTAGTACCCGAGGCATTAGCCCCAAAATGCTGCGCAAATAGCACTGTCATCTGCTCGAATCCTTGATGCATATCATGCTCTAGGCGATTCATTCGAGAGTTAAAACTCTCCGGCTGTGGTTCAGGTGGTGGAGGTGGCTGTGCCTGCCTCCCTGAACGTCCTCTTCTCCCCTTCATATCTTATCTTTTATGTGTTTGCGCGTATTCGTTAAACATCGATCATAATTTTACTCGTTAAATTCAATTCATTACCAGACAATACAGACACTTGGGATGTAATCTATTTCCAATTGATCGACACTGATAGCACTAGACACCCTTTTCTCTGATACCAAGAAAAAAATTGTGACAGCTCGAAAGCGCGAAAAATAGGGCAATTTAAAATTTTTCTTAAAACAAAACTACCAACTTTGGGTGTATTCCTGTGTAGCGTACTTAAATCTCTATCATTTATACACAAACATTATCCCTAAGATCATACAACTTATACTTAATGAAATCAAATACATAATATCCTAAAAAGAATCAACCCATAAGTCTCAACTCATTTATTTCATATCAACCTAATTACATCCCAAAATACTCATCATAAATGTCTGTATTACATCATTGTCTAGATACAAAATGAATTGAATTATGCCTTATATGTGAACAAACGATAGCCTGGGGAGATCTCGTCCTCCAGCCTATTACACGTACGCGACAGGCTCTATCTCGCTTACTTTAAGTAATCTGGATGGGGGAGGAAAAAGGGTGATCTCTCAAAACGCTCAGTAAGGAGGGTAAAGGAAGTTATAAAAAATATCATCACAAACATAATATGAAAGAAATATTGAGCATGCAAATCGTTATAAAAATAACTGTATAAACAATGGCATCAGCATATCTCATGTGATGAAAATCACAAATCACTATTACATCAAAGCTCAATGCGTGATATAAATCACAGTTATAAAATCACATTATCATCAAAGAAATCGAGACTAGGCATTAATAAAAACTCATATCAAATTAACGTCATAGGCACATCATATCAATTGAATTCGTCCCTTAGGCGGACATCCCTAAGAGAGGGATTTCATCGACAATAATACACATGGCCATGATTCGCTGTAGACTTAATCAAAGTTATACAACCATCAGTCTTACATGCTATCAAAGCACAGTCCAATCTTACATGCTATCACAGCAAGGCCACCCATCGCTATCAGAGCGGGGTCATCTCATGTTACTAGAATGGAGGCGTCGGTCTTACATGCTACTAGAGCACGGCCTGGCCTTACATGCTACCAAAGCAAAGCCCGATGTGCATGTCATGACAAGCCATAGTCTCAGTAAAAATCATTTTGCCTTCACGTAGAGCTCTTAATGGTTATTTCAACGTAGAGCTCTTAATGGTTATTTCAAAACCCATTTTGGTTATAACACATTGTATTCATATTTACACAAAACTCATCAAAATCGAGCTCAAACTGGAAAAACACTCACTCATTCCAATTGTTGTATAAAAATCATTTTGCCTTAACGTAGAGCTCATAGTGGTTATCACAAAACTCATTTCGGTTATAAACCATATGTGTTCACAATTACACAAATCATATAAAAAATCGAGCTCAAACCGACAAAACACTCACACATTCCCATTGTTGTATAAAAATCGTTTTGCCTTCACGTAGAGCTCATAGTGGTTATCACTAAACTCATTTCGGTTATAAACCATATGTGTTCATAATTACACAAATCTCATCAAAATCGAGCTCAAACCGGCAAAACACTCACACATTCATCAAAACATCAATTCATCTCATTTCTCATAAACATGCTCATCTCATTAAACATTTTTCATGCTATTAAAACGTTTTCATTCATTTAAAAACTCATAAGCACAAATGGTTTATTTCCCTTACCTCTTGCACCTTGAGTGGTATAATATCCTCGGGTTCTCGGACTAGTCTCATTTCCCGCGTTGAATTCTCGAACTGTCCACACACATCATTAACCCATCAATATACATCACTCTCATTTCTATTTTCTTTCCCTTACTCATTCTAACTCAACATTATCTCAAAACACTTTCTACATCTTTGTCAACACTTTAGTTAACTCATAACCATCACAAGACATCCATATTAAATCTCCTAACTAAACCCATTTGTTGGTTCCATCATGCCTAAAACATTTCCAACCAAATATTTAAACATATATGTTTATCCACCTATATATAAAATGATAATGATCAAGAACAAGGGTCTTGTGAGCTTACCTAGCTTGTTCTCTCTTGACCAAGCTTGTAGAATGCTTGTCTCTTCCCTTTGTTCAAGCTAACCTTTGATTTTTCTAGTATGTTGTTCTCCTTACCAAGAGGAACAACTTTGTCTCTTGCCCCTTTGTCTAATTTTGTCTAGAATATAATGAATCTTAGAGAGAGAGAAAGCTTGGTTTGGGTGAAAATGGTGAGTGTTATGGTTTGCAGGTGAGAGAGGCTCAGTTTCCAGGTAAAATCTTATGATCCTTATATAGACAAAGCTTATGAGATCGATCCTTGCTAGGCAGAGGCATTAGGAGATCGATCTTCTTCCTTATGAGATCTATCTGCCAGCTTGCTTTTGCATGTTTTCTGCATTCTGGAGCTATGGGATCGATCTCTTATCCTTGGAGATTTATCTGGCCTTCATAGATTCTACTGCTGCTGCATCAATTGTAAGAAACTCAATGCAAAACTCACTATAATCTACTCCATAGGTCATATTTCAATCCGTACACATTTAAGACTTAAAAACTTCATATCCTTATACTTCATTAAATTTAAAACTTACGTGTACATCAACATATCATAATTACATTCACCAAATTACAATTCTCACTTAGCAAATCTCATAAAATTTACAGTTCTAAAAATAGGTGTTTTCATTGATATTGGTGATGTTGTTTGAGTACTTAGTTCCATGACGGGTTACAAAAATTGCCATATTCTCATCCAGTTGTATTGAATTATTTAAGCTTTGTCCATGCATGTATTTTGACAGAATTGCACATCTTAACAAGTGTGTTGAATTTCAAGAATTTCTAAGTATTTCTCTTGGAACTTAAATTTGCTCAATGATGCATAAATTTTAGCTATGCAAGCATGTCTCAATTGAAGCATAATCAATATTTTCTTTAATGAAATGTGCATGACATCTTTGCATAATTATCATAATTTACCACTGCATGGTGTGTTTGCATGGTATTTTACTAGCTTCGGTTATGTAAATTTCTTATTGAATGTGTGGTTGCTCACCCCTCTTTTCCAAACACCTTTTAGATTAGATTTGCAGGGCGAGCTTCACGTTCTTGCTGACTCCATCAGCCTAGTGAGCAGCGTTTTGGTCTACCGAGGAATCTACGACGGTGATATATATATATGCATGTTATTTCAGATCATGTACGCACAGTTGTATTTTGTGGGATGTGTCAGTTGGATGATGTCTTATAAAGTCATTAATGTAATGGATTGTTTTTAGGCTACTCCTTTTGGATTTCAAGAAATTAATTGACTTATGTGATCTATGTGTTTGGGAATGTATATAAGTTGTGGTTATGTGTTGCTAAATGAGTTGAGTTTTGACAATACTATGCTATAGTATTTATTTAATTGTGGTTGTAAAGGTAAGCAACTCGTATTTGGCAGGAGAGTTTATTTTTTGTATTTTATCGTTATGCTGTCGAATTTTTGGCAGAAATCTATTTTTCCCAAGCATGGTAGTTCACAATTGTTCTTACACTCTTTAAAGAGTGGCATGAATTCCTACATTAGATACAAAACAACAAGTAAAATGATCCATAGAGACATTTACGTTATCTTATGACACAATTTCGCTTAACATTATGCATTTACGTTTGAGGTTAGGTCACGGGGTGTGACAAGTTTGATGTTCTAGACAATTAAATTAATACCGAAAAAGTCTAGTTTATAGCCAGTTCAGTGAAAAACTGAAAAGTATGAGAATCGATAAATTGGTATGTTGACAAGTGTGAATTGGAGACTTGAATAAGTAGTTAGGTTGTTAAGTTATGAAATTGAAGTTAAAAGAACAAAAATTAACGAAATTAGCTTAAACCGGTACTTCAATCGTTAAAACTGAGAAAGTATGAAAAATGGCCTAAAAAGGGTCCAATTAACCTTGTTTAAGCTATAAATGAATAAGAATATGAAATAAGGATAAATTGAATACTAATTGGGTTGGTTGTGGTTGCTCGAGGTATCGACACGTAAAATGAGGCAAACTTGAGACCTAGTGATTTAGTGTTGCCCTAGCCTCGTTGAGGTATGGGATGTAATTTAAAGTAGTAATGACATCTTGTACCTGTTTATATCACATGAAATGATTTAATAGATGTATGAAGAGTTTTTGAGGAAAACCAAGCCTTCTCATTAGAAATTCCCCGAAAGGAATAAAAACCCGGTTAAATTCCTGAACCCAACCATTTTTTGTTTATCAAGTTTAATACTCTAATATTTTATATTAGAAACTTTATGATCTTAAGATTTCAACTTCAAATGATTTTAAGTACGTATCAAAGTAGGTAAGAAAGTAAGGTTTTTTAATACTAGAGGGCTACCCTATTAACTTATGTTGTGTGCAAATCATACCCACTACCTATGGTGTTCCGGCTCCACCACCTGTATTGTTTGTTACGTTTCGCCCATGTAGTGCTTGTCTCCACCTTTGTGGTGTTTGTCTTTGCTACACGTGCCGCATGTTCGTCAGGATTTCTTTAATTGCCTTCCTTACTGAGCTTTATCAGAAGCTCATCCCTTTTTTCCTCCATTTTAGATCACCTACGATAGAATCTGCTCAGCTATTGTGAAGTATTCGAGTAGCCAGGTGAATTTTAAGCCTCCTAGACTAACTTTAATACACGCTCAGGTATATTCCCTGATGTTTATTTCCAAACAATGGTAATGTACAGATACTAGATTATATATGTATACTTTTGGGATGTAATCTAACATTACAAAGTTGTAGATAAATGGCTTGAGAAACAAATGAAATGTCGATGATGTTAAGTATGAATATACTTGATGTAGTGGTAATGTATTTTAAATTGGGAGATGGTAAAGTTTAAGAAAATAAAAGCAACTGCATTGCGATTAGAAATTGTTGTTTATTGCAGGGAGGTGAATTAAAAATATAAAAGGTTGTTGTAACAGCTCAGAAACGTAGAATTGAGGGCTAGTTTTTTTTTTTTAACTTCCTACTCATGGTGCATTCATATACAGTGTCAGTTTATCTCTTATCTATTCGTTGTTAAACTTCTTATACTCGATTATACTTAAGTTGTTTTCCAATGAAAATTGGGTAGCATCTTCCTTTATATTTATCATTATCCTCTTACAAAATTCAAAAGCAATTGAATATCCACAATATAGTTGATTTTTTTTTTTTAACTTTCATTTCATTAACAAACAACTCATGGATCTCTCAAAGCGTCAACATTTATTGTATCGCATCACATGGTATCAAAAAGTGACCCACTTATCGAATTTACATACATATATGACTCGATTACATCCTAACTCAAACTTATGTACAAGTGTCTGCACTACGTCTACTGTCTGGATACAAAATGAATATTACCTTAAGCGTGTACAAGCAATAGCTTGGGGAGAGTCTTGTCCATCAGTCTATGTCACGTACGCGGCAAGTATGGGTACTCACTGTAGATAATCTGGAAGGAGGAAGGAAAGGGGGTGAGCTTCAACTAGCTCAGTAAGGAGTGCATTAAGATTTAATATAATAATCAAAGCATAGATATAATAATGGCACAATTTCTCATATTTAAAAACACATGATTAAAATTACAAAATCATCAAATCATTATCTCATTTTCACAACACATCACAGCTCAAAATAGTTTATGGAGACTAGGCATTAATGTCAATGTCATGAAAAGTAATCATCACATCATCCTTGAACGAAGGCATCCTCCGAAGAGGGAATGTCGTCACATCATCCTCATACGAGGGCATCCTCCAAAGAGGGAACATCATCACCCATGGCCATGCCAAGGCTATAGACTAGATCAGGGTTGTACAGTATCGGCTCAACGCTACCAAAGCAGAGTCATCTCAACACTACCAAAGCAGAGGTATCTCAATGCTACCAAAGCGGAGTCATGCATCGATGTGCAAGTATCATAACGATCCCTTGGTCTAAAAAACATGCCATTATTATGCTGAAAAAATAGTTTAGCCTTCAACGTAGAGGTCATGATGGTTTTGCTTATAAAACTCATTCAAATAAAAATATATTTATTCACAAAATATTAAAATCACGAAACCGAGCTCAAACTAGCAAAACATGCACTCGAATTAAGAAATCTTGAGTTAAACACTTTTCTCAAAAAATATGCTCAATTTATGAAATGCTTTCATGCTACAAAAGCATTTTCGTTAGTAAAGAACACAAATGTACAAAACAGTTGCATCTCTTACCTTTTGTGCCTTAGGGCAGTACAATATCAATGGGTCCTAGACTAGCCTCGATTTACATGTCGAATCCCCGAGCTACCCAAAATAACGTCAAACCATTAAATATTGCTTAACAACATCTTAATGCATTTAACTAAGTATTTAGCTCTATGATGTTAACCAAGTTTGACCTTTTTGTCAACTTTGCTCATTTTCTCGATTTTACTGATAAATTTTGGTTTAAGCTATTTCATTAGTTTTCTTTCCATCAAGTTTAAGGCTTATCAACTTAATAGCTTAAACATTTATTCTAGTTTTCACTTTACCATTCACAATACCCAAATTATCAAATTTTCACTCTTTTACGGTTTTTTCACTTAACTGAGCTATAAACCAAGTTTTTCGGTATTAATCAATCATTCCACAACCTACAACACAACCAAATTTCACCATTTCATCCTTAAACCATGGCTGGCTGAAACTACACTTGTCACTACAAATTATTTCATCAAGTTCCACTTAAGTAAAAATCACTAAAAATATCAAACATAAACATATCTCATCATCTTCATCATTCATCAATTTTCTCTCACCTTTGACAAATGTCGGCCACTTCTTTAATTCTCCAAATTGGTCCTCAACTGTAAATCATATATATATATATATATATATATATATATATATATATATATATCTTAAAATCATCTAAAAAATTATTAAATTCCAACCAAAAACATTTAAAATCAAGCTTTCTCTCGCCTCATGATCAGGACAGTTTTCGTCCCTGATTTTCTCTCTAGGATTTCAACTAGCAAATGAATTTCATTATGGCTGAAAGTTTTATATGTTGTATAGGGGTCAAGTAGGAAGATTCGATCTTTCTTGGTCAAGATCAGAAAATGACTGGAAGGGGCTCAAAGAAATTGCACACGAAAAGTTGCACAGTAACACCTATAGGAAGAATATGGAATTGGTTCTCTCTCGTCTGATCGGTTTTCTAGGCAAAAAAAATAGGATATGGAAAGCTTATAGCATGTAGATGACATCTGGAGAGGCATAGAATTTTTGGGCCTCGGTATGGGCCTCAAATTGGGTTAACATTGCTGGGTATACCATTTCCTAAAAACAAAACAACTCATTGCCTGATTAGAAAAATCATTAAAAAATATTTCTAGTCCAATTTCTTCCAAATTCTCACTTCTCAATTGTTCTACTATGTCTCTAGTATCTCTCATAAAAATTTAGGGCCCACTTAACATTTCCCGATTAGGCTCATTTTGCATGACTTTGTCATTACCGAACAATGTAACTTAAGGTTTTTGGATCACTTTAAAAACTCATTCGGCCATCAAAACCTTCTTATTTCCACTTAGTATTCATCCCTCATGTAAATCATACCTTATACTAATTTCCCATGGCTTCAGAATAATTTTTTTGAATTTCTAAAATTTATTCTGAATTTATTTCTCTTATTGGGCTTATTCGCTCGGTTTAGTGGAAACCCGAGTTTTACAAATTTTTTTTCACTTCCAATACCTAGGTTCTTACTTTCTAATCATAAAAATATATTCTAATCATGAAAATATATTCATATTTCCTTGAAGAATACTTAGGTTCACTTTTTTACCTCGAAATGCGTGCCTCGGGCTTCGTGCCACTATTCCGGCATTTCGATTCTCATGGGCCCTACATAAACATTTACATGAGTTTAGACTTCTCAATTAAACTTTAAAGTATGTCTTAATCATGAAAAATCTAGGTCTCACAGTTGTGCTACCAAAATTTTTAGCAAATCTTATGCAGTTAAAGGATTAAGTAATGCAAGAAATTAAGTAACCTACACTGTGCAGAAATGCAACATAAGAAAAAAAAATAAGAATTTAAGAATGCAACATATGTGTGAGATTCTGGGGCGTCACAATTTTAAAGCTTTTCTTTTATGCAGATAGAATCAATGCAAGCTTAGAAAATCTCACACATACCACGCTATGCACAGGACGTAGTATAGCTCAAACATTAGTTCTAAAACCATGTGAATCAAATAGAAAACATGAGGAATGTACGACATGCTTTCCTATCTTTATAGCTGATAATTGCTAGGAAATTCCTATGCTTATGACTCTCATACTTAGAAATTCCCGCAACATAACCAGGCTATACATGCTCATTACCCAACCTTGCACAATAAATCATATCACATTCCTGGTTCAATATTCTTATTCACAATCAATTACGGGTACTTATACATAATCCTTATTCACAATTGTTCACATATACTTATACACAGTTCTTATCCACAATCGATCGAGTATATTTATACACAAATCTTACCAGAATATATAATGTTGTAGGATACTACCTTACATCCTGTATGGTTAACTTACCTAATATGTTATATCTATTATATCATGGTATAGTCCACTTGCACTTATAGTTCTAATAGGTTTTATACGGTATTCGATTACGATTTCCACACTCAAATTTCTTACATATGAATTTAATTTATAACTTATACAAATTACTACATAACATAAAGCTACCTTGCATCTTATACAATTAGTTTACACTATATGTTATACATATTGTAGTAGGTGTGAATCACTTACCTGTATGCTATAGTAACCGTAGCCAGTATGATTTACTCACCTTAGCCACTTTATTAACCTTGGCCAGATGGCTCCACACACCACCAAGGGTTCCAATTTCCTACAGAATCACACAACTCACTTAGTTTTCATATCTCATCACATTCACAATTGCTAATGTCACTTAGAAACCACACTTTAAGTTTACATTTGTGTTAGAATTATATCAAAGTGAGAAAAGCTACTAATTCTTACTTTCTAATCTTTCTAATTACACCTATCACATTAACACTTACTGAACACCCACATAACATTGAAATTACATTGACACTTGCTAAACACCCATATAACACTAAAATTACACTATAATTATGAAATTACTATAATGCCCTTCTCTTGGCCTAATGCTGAAACATATCATATTATCAGTTTTGTTCCATAATTACATTAAATTCATGTTTAATTACATGAATTACATAACATATGTCAAAAGCCCCATGAATTACACGTGATTCCCTTTAGAAATCAAGGTGGTCGAAACTACAAGTGCATGATTCATGCAATTTCAATCCAATTTAACACCATATATCATCAATACACCATGATTTATTTAACATATATGAAAATCAAGGCTTGAAACCAAGCTTACCTATGAAATTCACATTTTCTCACACTAAAACCTTAGGAGCAAAAACTACAAATCCATTATACAATCATCATCACTTCAAATTGACATCATATATCAATTTAATATTGAAAATACTTTATAATATACCAATTTGAAGGATTAAAACCAAGCTTATCCAAGGAAACCCATTATAGCTGATTCATGCCCACTACCAAGAGAGGTGAAAACAACATATATTAAATCTATCGATTAAATCAAAGCATAACCTTATAAATATAAGAATTTTTGAAAATCTTCAATTTAGATCCTAAAAACTCAAAAACGAATTAAGCTCCATGATTTAGATATATTTTATAAGAGACATAAAAGAACAACTCAGTTGTCAGACCCGTACTTTTATGTAGCTTGTTCCTTATGATTCCTATGTGTATGAACACTCTATTATTATAGTTGAATCATAAGAAGAGTATTTACTAGATTTACAGTGTATGTGAAATGATTTAACACTTATAAGCTACATAAAAGCCTAATGTGAGCTATAAGAGCCAGAGGTTAAACCGAGTGGATCTAAATCATTCTAACTAAAGAGAAGAACTTAAAATGAGAAAATATAGAGAGCTCATGAAGGAAAGTCAGTTTGATTTAGTCCCGAACACAGAAAACAAAAGTAAAAGCTAAAAAAGGTAAAACAGACTTTTTAGCGAGTTAATGTATTTCGGGCATATTTACCTACCGGGAACAGTTAAAACATAAAGACGAGAGTCTAAAACATAAGATATGACACTTTTAAAATTTTGCGTCAACGTGGTCGATGATTAAGGAAAAAGTCAACTATAGTTAAGAAAAATGAACTTTTACCATAGCTGACTAACCATGGTTAAAAATTAACCTAAGCATGGAGAAAAATTTGGAGAAAAATATTTTTAGTCAGAATACAAGATAATCATCCCCAGAAGTAAGGAAAATTTATTCAGAAGGATTCCAGATTAAATTTAATGGATAAAAACGTAATGGGTCGAGCTGAAGATTTTAAAGCCCATTAAGGTAAACTAAATGTAGATCGAAATTCTTAGGTCCCTTAGACTGAATTGTTGGACCAATTGATAGGCCAGATATTTAGACAATTAAAGGCCCGAGGTATAGTAAAAATTTCAGCCCGAAAGCCCGTTAATAAAGCCCAAACCGAGAGGCCCAATTGTAAGGCCCATTGGGATTAAATATCTAACCTTAGTTAAAGCTAACTATGACTCATTAGATGACTCATTAGGTGACTCATAACTAAACCTTAGGAAGTCAATTATAATAGCTGGAAAGTAAGGCTTAATGGCTAAGTTAATGGCTTATAAAATCAGCCACACCATTGTCATCTTCACAATACCATTCTCAGATAGAAGAAGAAACCATTGAAATCTCTCACTAGAAATCACTAGGATTTATGCATATTTGGAACTTGCAACCTTCATGAAAGTTGTTCCAAATTGAGAGGAAAGTAACATATCATGGATTTGGCTGTCAAGAAGCCATAGTGTGCAAACCGTGAGGCACCAAAGTTTTTAGCCAAGTGTGAACACAAATACTAGGTATATTTTCAAGCTTTTAAATTCATATATGTTAATGTATGAATGATTTTAAGTATATTGGTATATGTTTTAAGCATTGAAACATATGAAATCACTATGATCATGGTTAGGCCAAGAGTGAGTAGTAAGATATTGATGAATGCACATATGATTTTAAGGCACAAATGAGATGATATACATGTGTTAATGATTATGGTATAGTTAGAATTAATCAATGTGATTAATTGATACATGTATTTAGTTGGCAATCAAGGTGTTTGATAAAATGCCTAAATGAACTAAGTGAAGCTTAAGAATATTGCCAACCAAGTGTTTGTGAAAATGTCTAAGTGAAATTGGCTAAACAAATGGACATGGACGGCATGCCATGGTGTGACCGACGGCATGGGATGCTCTCGATTGTGGCATGTGGTCGAGAGGTCCAATGGGCCAATCCCAATTGGTTTCAGCCCAATGTGATGTAATGGGTCTCGAATAAGCCCAATAAGAGTTGTGGGCCTGACAAGCCCAATAGGCCCAACGAAAATTAATAGTAAAATGGAAATGGGCTTAAGGTATAATTAGGTCCATTAAGGTTTATTAAAGCCCATTAAGGGAAATAGACTATATTTAATGTGAAATACAATAGGAAAAATATAATTAACTTGATAAATGGTTATATGCAGCTCCAAAGATTATTGGAGGAGCGAATCGGACTGCTGGATCGAGCAGCGTTGAGAAAGTAAAATTTCTCGAGTGATTGCAGGTACGGGACTTTTGTGAGTAGTTAGAGAACCTGCACGTATTTTTGTCTGCTTTTACATTCACTTAAAAACTCTGAGGATCATAGAAAGTGAATAATAATTATTGTGACCCGATAGTGGCAAATTACGATTTTACCCCTAGTTAGGAAAAAAAGTCAACTTTTGTGAAAAGTTGTAAAATGCATGGAAACCACCATTTTGACTATTTTTGCTATTGTTTAGCAATAGAGTGGGTAGATTGGCTAATGATTTTAAGGTTGATGTGAATTAAGCACACTTTATAGTGCTAATTTTGATATTTTGAAAAACATCCCTTTTTAAAGAGCCATCTATCGAATTATGTGAGAATAAATCATGCTAGAGCACAACTCGCAATTGATTTCATATATTTTTCACATATATTAGTGCTGATGTATGATTCGCACTGGATTTCCATGACATGCATGATAGAGTGCTGGAGTTATTACTCGTACTCGATTTTATATGATATATGCATGAGAGAGTACTGGACCGATTAACTCGTACTCAAATTTTACGTGAGATGCATGATAGAGTGCTAGAGCATTGCTCGTACTCGATTCTTCATGATTTATACATGACATAGTACTTGAGCTATTGCTCGTACTTGATTTGATGAGTTTTGTGCATAGCATGGTACTGGAGCTATTTCTCGTACTTGATTTGAAAAATAAACTATGCATTGACCTAGTTACTGGATGTTTACTCGCACTAGAGTTTGAGTTTGTGATGTGAAATAGTGTTTGTGCAGAGTGTCGACTGTGAGTCGCGCTCAAAGGCGCACACTGTATTTTATGTGATATATAAAACATGTTCAAAAATCGTGCTTGATTTTCTCGTGTAGACTGAGTGTCACACTGTGAGTTGTTTGCATGTGGATTTAGAGACGTGGTATGTATATTCCATGGTTTGAGGGCTCAGACCTATAGCAGGCACCCCGACTGTGATGTACGGTCCACGGAGTACGTTGTACCATGCGAGTGGCATGGAGTACACTGTACTGTGTGCTGGTGTGGAGTTGAGGAGTTGATAGCTGGCGGTTGTTATGGACTGACCCCCCTCCCATTGCAGTAGTGATGCCCCGCACACTAGGATTTCATGTAGCCTGGGATCACCATTATAGGATATGGCCATAGTCGAGGATATTATTGCATTTCACCACAGAGTCTCACATGATATATCACTTGACTGATTGAATTATTTATGATACGAATAGACCTGAGGGATGGGTCAAAATCCTATTTTGTGTTTTAAATGATTTAAATGCCATAATTACTGTGATTTAAATATACATGGCATAATTTATCTAAAGGCATTGTGATATTATAAAGATGTATTATTTTGCACTACATGCCTATATTTGAGAAAGAAATCATGATTTCTGTACATGGGATTTAATCTGTACAAGTATATGTATATATTTTAATGACATACTTTTAAAGTGAATTAAGGAAATGATATTTTCGAGGCATAGCATTATTTTGAGTAGATAGTGTAGATATCTACTTGCTTGCCTGATTTCCTTACTGAGCGCGTTATATGCTCATCCCCCTTTGTTTCCCTCTCTACAGAGCATCAGCAGTAGAGCGAGTGTGCTTAAGGGATAGTATTCCTATTGTCCGCTACTATTTCCTATCGATCGACAGGTATACATATTTTGTACGGTTATGTATCTAAACATAGAAACAGCACAGTGATGTATACATATATATTATGGGGAATATATTTGTATTAGATTTTATATGATCTTACATGTATTATAAAAGAAGTTTACAGTCAGAAATAATATATTGACATGTATGTATAGTAATGAATGATATGGTACGGGAGGAAGCTAACATCGAATCACAGCCCAACCATTGATAAAAGGAAAGGTAAGTTAAAATGCGAAAAATTTGTAGTTGTTTTGGTTAAGTTAGGAAGGGTCTTGACAGAATGATATCAGAGTAGAGGTTGGTCTGATGTGAGTCGGTGTTAGAAAATAGGAAAGTGTACATCCCTATAGTACTGTGCCGTGTTTAGATACAACCAAATGGGAGACGGATTAATTCATGATTGTGAATGCTGGAACTTTACCTATATGACAAATACTCGTAGTGGTAGAGGGACGAGAGGTAGGGCTCGAGGCCGTGGAGATAGGCCTGAGAGACGAGCTGCTGCCGAGCCATTACCTACCCATGAGAGTCCAGTGCTACTGAGGTACCAAATTGTGTTGAGATGCATTTTACGAGATTAGAGCAAAGTCTAGAGATGATAGTTGAGATATTGGCATAGACGATGCTAGGTAGGTAGGGACAGGAGGCAGGAGCTGCGACAGGAGAGGCAATTACCCCTGATACACCTACACAGATAGCTTATGCACCGCAGACTACAGATACTCCTACACCCCCACCAGTTTCGGGTAGTAGTGGATTAGGGTACGAATGTGATCTGGATCGGTTGCAACAGTTCTAGAAGTTTAGACCACCATCTTTTAGTGGGGTTAAGGACCCACTAGCTGCTGAGGAGTGGGTTAGTGAGATGGAGAAGCTTTTTTGGATTCTTCGAGTGTACGACATCGGAGATGGTTGCATTTGCTGTGTTCCTACTGAAGGGAGTTGCAGAGCATTGGTGGAAGTCCACCACACCCATATTGAGAGCCAGACATACAGATATTAGTTTGGAGATATTTC
Source organism: Firmiana major (assembly GCA_033439115.1). Taxonomy (NCBI): domain Eukaryota; kingdom Viridiplantae; phylum Streptophyta; class Magnoliopsida; order Malvales; family Malvaceae; genus Firmiana; species Firmiana major. The sequence goes on along the minus strand of CM065896.1, from coordinate 27,880,746 downwards.
GGGATGCCTTTAGGAGGCAGTTTATTCTTGATACCACACAGTAAAAACTACAGGCTGAGTTTTTGGGACTGAATTATGGGAGTTTTTCCATGGATGAGTATGAGACTAGATTCCTATCCCTCAGAAGATATGACCCAGATACCATGTATAGTGAGGCCAGGAAGGTCTACAGGTTCATCGATGGATTGAGACCGATTCTACGGTCCAGATTGGTCCCATTTGATACAGCCACATATGAGGAAGTGTAAGACCTGACTTTAGTTAAAATACAAAATGACTGTGTTTGTGAAATGAGGATTTAAATGGTATTCCCGAACATGTGCAAGGGCAAAACGATCAAAAGATCGAAAGCCAAAATAAATTCGACAAGAAAATTTAATTAAAAATAATGGATCTGAGAATCTTGATCAATAACGAAGAAATAATTAAATTTCGGGTTAAATTGATCAAGATATAATTTTTTAGATATTTTTGGGAATTTTATATTATTTTAATGAATATAATATTAATAAAATAAATTATAAATAATAATAAAAAAAAGAGAAAAAAAAAGAGAAATCAGAAGTTTGGTCGGGCAGAGAGAAAAACAAAAGGAAAACTGAAAACTGAAGATGACCCACGTGTGACACGATCGACCCAAGGCCACCAACGACCGACGGCCCAAGCGAAGATCGGAGGAGGAAGAGGAGAGGCCGGCGAACACGTTGGCACCGGTGACGGCTATGTCTGGCAAATGGAGGAAGAGAAAATCGCGAGGAAAACGGGGTTGATTCCGGCGATCCACAGTAGCTGGGCTCGAACTGTGGGCACCGGCATGATCTGGAGGAGGAGGCAGTCCTTTTGAGACCGGTATCGTCCGACGAAATCACCGAAATTTGGCTGATCGAGAGGGAGAGTGCCGCAGAGGGAGAAAAGGAATCTGGTGGCCACCGGCGTGATTCGGCCAACCCCAACCCCAACCAAACACTCCCCCAGTGCAGGCGCACCGATTGGCACCAGGAACGAGTCGAGAACCGACCCAAAACACCATGAACAGTGACGAAAAGGCCTGAACCGATACGGACCGGTTCAGTAAGAGGTGAACAGGGCTGAACCGATCTGTCTGAACCGGGTTGAACCAGACTGAATCGGTTCAGCCATGAAAGAGAGGAAAAAGGAGAAAAGAGAAAAAGGAAAAATGGGAAGAATTTTTGAGGATACACCGAACTTTGAGTAAGTCGATATGAGGTCAAAAGTGACCGATTTGATTTTTAAAAAATTTATTTAAATTATATTTAATCAAAAATTAACCCGAAATTAAATATAAAATTGTGCAGTTCAACGACAGATCGTGTACGTGAGCCCGAACGAGAGCCGATTGAGCTCTGAGTTTTCATACCCCAGATAGCATTAGGTAAGTACATTTTAATTTCGACAATTAAAGTCCTCAATGCAAAGTTAAGATTATTTTACGGATTAATTTTGTATAAAAAAGAATATTATTTGAAATTTTACAGTAATTACCGTAAATAGTATACGGGCTATCCAAAGAGTTTGGAACGAATCCCAATAGGTATTAAAAGCTCAATAAACCCGAAGAAGGGATTTAATAAGTATAAACGGGCTGAAAATGGGTCGAGGCCCATTAAGGTGCGATCGGGTCCAATAAGAGTAAATTGATCCAATTAGTTAAATCGACTATAGTAAACGTGAGAATTATATTTATTGGGTTAACTTGACATGGTAAATAATTATCTGCAGCTTCGAAGTACATATTGGGAGCTAAACGGATCGGGTGATCGGTAGAATTGGAAAAGTCAGACTGTACAGAGAATCGAGGTAAGGGAATTTTGTAGGTGCATAGAGATACCTATACGTATTTTTGAGGGGATTTACAAGGTCTTGAATTTCTTAAAGTATCTAGAAACGAAATAATAATTTTTACGTAAACCCGGGGATGGGTGAATAAAGAAAAAGATGATATTGCCCCTGGGAGTAAAATTTACAAAAAGGGTAGTAAGGCAAATAAATTGCTTGATTATCATGTTTTAATGTTTTATATAAATGTATTGCTTTGATTGAAGCAAATATGCACATAGGTTGGCTGTTGATTTCATGAATTATACGAAAGGGTACCGATTTGTACCGGTTACGATTTTAAAAGATGTTTTATCAAGATTGAGCCACCTATCATATTTACACGAGTAAAAAGAGTGCTGAAGTCTTACTCGTGTACTGATTTATTACTCATAAAAAGCCGTACTGGAGCATTGCTCGTATGAGAAATTTGTGTGTGTAAAAAATCGTGCTGGAGCTTCGCTCGCATAAGATTTTAGATATCATGATATGCATAGCATCGTGCTGGAGCTTCGCTCGCACTAGGCATGAGTTGACATGCATATAGTCATGCGGAAGCCTCTTATAGACTGTGTGTCGCAGAGAGTTGATATGCTCGTACGTATACTTTGAGATATGGGTTAGTTATCGACATAGTATTGGGATGGATAAGACCTACGGTAGGCACCCCCAGACTATCATATAGGTCCATGGAGTACGTTGTACCATGTATGTCACACGGAGTACACTGTACCGTGCAATCATGATGACTCGATGATGTTACTTGATATTCTGGCGGGTAGGATTTGACCCCACCTCCCGTTGCAGTTGTGATGCCCCGCACACCGGGATCCGTGTAGCCTGGGATCACAGGGACATAATATGGCCATAGTCCTCAATTTTTCATACAGTAACCTACATGCCTCACATGATATCATATGGTCTGAATAGACCAGGACAAACCCGAAGGAGGTGTAATGTCCCGATTTATGTTTTTAAATGAGATGCGATTTAATGAATCAAGGTATTCCCGGTGGATGGGCTTAGCCATGATGTGGTTATTTTATGATGAAACAAATAAGTTTTAACGTGATGAGTTTATGATGAAACAAATAAGCTTTAATGTGACGAGCATGAGATGTCATACATGATGATTTTTCCATGTTTGTCTTATATGTCGATTTCATGATTTCTCTTATATATGATATATACATACATGTGGCATCATTTTAGTCTTACCTCATGCTCCAAATATAAACGATTTTATATCATGACATTATCAGCACGTAGATAGTATAGTTATCTACCTGCTTACATTATTGCCTTACTGAGCAAGTTTTGCTCACCATTTCATTTTCCACCCCACAGGGTACATTCAGTAGAAGAGAGTGACAGTAGTCTTGCATTTCGGTTATCCGCTACTTCCTATCAAGACCAGGTATACACATTCGTATAATTTTTATATCTGAACATATAGAGGCACAGTACTATACATGAATTTTAATATTGGGGATGTATTTAGTTAAAATAAATTGATATGTAAATGAAATATGGAGAATAGATGTTAAGGTAAGTAACATGACATGAGGGACTAATATCGACTCATAGCCCAACTGTTAGTAGTGAAACTGTTCACGACGGGTAAGGAAATGAAAAGTAAAAAAAAAAAAATTGTAGGGGTTTTTAGGAAAATTGGGTCGTGACAAAAGGTGGTATAAGAGCAGAGTTGGCCTGATATGAGTCGGTGTTAGTGGTTATGTAAATTTACATCCATATGTACTATGCATTGTTTAGATACAATTGTGTATATCAAGGTGGAACTGCAGCTAAGAATTTAGTTTCGAATGCAAGAATATAGTTTTTATAACTGATAGCTGCTATGGTAGAGGGGAGAGTACACATGCTCAAGGCCGTAGAGATCGGTCTGAGAGTTGAATGAGTCATCACATGAGACTCAAGACGAGAGTGAGGTGGAGGCTGATGTTGAGCATACTCCACAGGGTCCTATAAAGAGACCAAACAGTATTGAGACACGCTCCGAGAGGATGGAGTGGAGTGTAGAAAATATTTCAGAGTTGTTTACTCAGTTTATTATAGGTAGTTGAGGATAGGTAAGGTAAAGCCTAAACAGATGCCTTAGACTATAGATATTTTCACACCCCTCTGGTATATAGCGAAGTAAAGAAACCAATAGTTGTTGAGGACTGGGTGAATGAGATAGCGAAGTTGTATGGCTTCTTTCGGTGTATGTCGACTGAGAAGGTGACTTTTAAATACGTTTATGTTGGAGACGAGGCGGAGCATTGGTGGAAGTTCGCTCAACCCATTTGAAGAGTTAGACGTCCAGAGCCGATATGAGAAATATTTCTGGATGTATTCCGGTGACAGAATATTTCAGACACTACTTAAGGGAAATTACAGGTAAAAGTTCTTACAATGACCCAGAGACACTGGTTGATTGATGAGTATGAATTTCAGTTTATATACCTGCCCAGGTATTACCCCGACACTATGGGCAGTGAGAGTCGAAAAGCCCAAAAGTTCATGGAAGGGCTCAAATTGTCGATTAGAGTCTGATTGGCTCACTACTTATGTCGAGGTAGTGCACAGAATACAGTTGCGTGAATAATATCATGTGTTGTATGCCTCTGAGATTGGGAAAGGTAGTAAGGGCCGAAATAGAGACAGAAGAGAATAGAGAATGACAGAGATGTCAGAGTGGGAAAGAGACCAGTTGGTAAGAAATTAGAGTTGATGAGTCACGGGGTAAGATGATTGGTAAGGCCCCAGTGCATCCAATTTCAGCACTTTTGAGGGGTATTGTGATTGGAGGACCCCGACCTGCTCCGTAGCAATGTAAGCAGTGTAGCAGTGTAACAGTGTAAACAGTATAGAAGTGTAGGATATGTGGTAGATACTACGGAAGTAGGGCCTACACCTACACTTTATTGACTAAAATAGACGTTAAGTGTGGTAAGACAGGCCAATTATTTAAATATTGCTCATAGTTAGGTGAGACTGCCCCATAGAGGGGTAAAGAGACAATGAAAACCCTATTGGTATCTCTACACCGAAAAAGGGGTGTAGCGATTGAAATTAAAGGAGTAAATGATTGTACTCACGGAATGAGTAATGACAGAGTTTGTTATAAGTGATATACGAAAGGAGATAAGCTTTTAGATGTGATAGATCCTGAATACAAAATCTATTGGAATAAGAGGCCTAGGTAAGGTACGAATATCTTTGATATGTGAGATAATTTGGATTAAGTAATATGTAGTAGATATGAATTGCGACCAAGGATAAGGGGTGCATATATCCATAACCAGTCCATGTGGTCAAGTTTGAGGGTTAATAAAGGTATTTCAAAATACCTCCCCGCTTGAAGACTTGATAGCGTCTAAAAGTATACACAACCTATAAATTGAAATCGACAGTCGTAATATATACATTTAAAATTAGGGTACCTTTACTTGTACGATAAAGAAATATAGAATTTGATTAATCGTGAAGGTTTAAAAAAATTAATTAAAAATTTTATAAAAGCCGTTAATATAAGAAAAAGAAAATGACGCGGGTTAGTATCTTGAACGGAAGCGATTTCGAAATGACATTATATGTTTATGCGTACATAGGTCAAGGATATGGGTGATTGAAATATTTAGTGGAACACAACTACGATGAGGTATTTAAACTTTACCTGGATCGATTTGTTATCATCCATATTGATGATATTTTGGGTGTATTTACAGTCCAGGGAAAATTATAAGCAACAATTGGAAATTGTTTTTACAGATGATTTGTTGAGAGTTCTCGAAATGGACTACTTTATTGACACGTTTAACTTAGAAAAAGTTGTATTTGAATGGGATGATAGACGTGACAGGAGTTTTAGTGTACTGAAGTAATAAACTGACCACCGCATTTATTCTCACCATACCCAACAGATTAAGAGGTTTCTCATGAGTCTATGGATACCTCAAAATAATGAATAGGTTGTGTATTGATGTAAAAGGGGAAGATAGTCGATTATGAATCCAGACAACTCAAGGATCATGAAAGGACTATCCGGCCCATGATTTAAAGTTGGTAGTCGTAGTAATGCACTAAGGGTATGGCACCATTCCTTTTACGGTGAGAAATTTCAAGTATGCACTGATCATAAAAGCCTCGAGTATCTGTTTTCACAGAAAAAGACGGATATGAGACCAAAGAGGGTTAGAGCTTCTGAGGGATTATGATTATAGAAATTGTACCACCCAAGAAAGGCTAATGTGATGGCTAATGCGTTGAGCAAAAAGAGCCTCAAGATGGTATTACATATGTTGGTCAGCGAGCATGAGCTGCTAGAGCAGTTGTAAGCCTCAATAGTGATGTGATTCCCTCTGATGATGACAATGATTGTGTGACAGCTAGCCTAAGATTAGAATTGGATTTGAGTGACCGGATTTGATAGGCTTAGTGTGATGATCGACAGGGTGTCGATAGTGTGGGTCAGATTCAGATGGGTACAGTGACAGAGTTCACAGAGAGTGATGATGACTTACTGAGGTTCAGAGACAGTATAAGTGCTCCTCAGGACCACAATGATAAGATAGAGTTATTGTCAGAAGCTCACTCTTCGGGATATACAGTGCATTCGAGATGTAATAAATATATCGAAATCTTAGAAACGAGTATTGGTGGTCAGATATAAAAAGAGACATTAGAGAGATTGTGGAGAAGTGTCTCGTATGTTAGCAGATTAAGGTAGAGTACTAGAAGTCTACAAGGTTATTGCAGTCTCTACCTATATCGACACGAAAATGGGAATAAGTTACCATGGATATTGTGATCGGTTACAAAGGACCTAAATTAATCACAAGGCTATCTGGGTGATAGTCGATAGATTGACTAAGTCTAGCCACCTTCTGGTTAGGAAATCCCTAGATACTTTGAGTGTGTAGGCAAATTTATGTGTATGAAAAATTGTGGAACACCAAGTATTTTTCCAGTGAGCATTGTATCATATAGGGATTCTCGCTTCACTTCTCACTTCTGAGAATATTTTTCAAGAAGCTATGGGCACCCGACTAAGTGTTAGCACAGTTTTCCATCCTCAGACAGATGGTCAGTCAGAGAGGACTGTACAGGCTCTGAAGGATATGAGAGAGTGTGTGTTTTGATTTTATAAGCTCCTGGGATGATCGATTGTTACTAATCGAATTCGCCAATAATGACAGTTGTCACTCGAGTATCGGGATGACTCAGATGAGGCATTGTATGGCCATAGGGGTTGTTCCCGATTTGGATAAGAAGAAGTGGGTGACAGATAGAAAATTGTTCCCGAATTGGTAAGACAAACCTCTGAGGATGTTCAGTTGATTGTGAGAGATTAAGAACACCTCAGAGCAGATAGAAACGTTATGCTGACAAGAGACAGAATCCATTGGAATTCACCGAGGGTGAATCAATATTGTCAGAAATTACTTGCCTTAAGAACATAACGAGATTCGAAAAGAGATTGGACAAAGTGGGAGACAAGGCCTGTTGGTTGGCGTTACCACTTGAATAAACAGGCATCCACAATGTGTCCCATCTTTTGATGCTTCGGAAATACTATCCGGACACAGCATAGGTGATCGAATATGAGCTGTATGAGCTCAATGAAGATATAACGTATGATTGAAAAATCGATTCGGGTATTAGATGGACGGAGAAAGTGTTGAGGTTTAAGATGATCTCCCTAGTCAAGTATGTTGGTAGTATTACACTCCGAAAAAAGTCACTTAAGAATGACAGTATATGATACAATGACGTACCCAGAGTTGTTTATGGATCCATTTAACTTGGTTCTAATTTGGAGGACCAAATTTCTTAAGTGGGGGAGATTATGTAAGACCCGACTTTAGTTAAAACACAAATGAGTGTTTGTGAAAGGAAGGATTTAAATGGTATTCCCGAACACGTGCAAGGGCAAAACGATCAAAAGACCGAAAGCCGAAATAAATTCGACAAGAAAATTTAATTAAAAATAATGGATTTGAGAATCTTGATCAATAACGAAGAAATAATTAAATTTCAAGTTAAATTGATCAAGATATAAATTTACTGAAATTAATCGAAATTTTCACTCGGGACAATATCCCAAAAATACGGAGAAAATATACCGGGAAAGTGAAAAAAATACAATAAATAAATTAAATTAATTAATTTGAATAAAATATAATTTTTCAGATATTTTTAGGAATTTTATATTATTTTAATGAATATAATATTAATAAAATAAATTATAAATAATAATAATAATAAAAGAGAAAAAAAGGAGAAATCGGAAGTTTGGTCGGGGAGAGAGAAAAACAAAAGGAAAACTAAAAACCGAAGACGACCCGCATGTGACCCGATTGACACACGACCACCGACGATCGACGGCCCAAGCAAAGACCGGAGGAGGAAGAGGAGAGGCCAGCGAACATGTTGGCATCGGTGACCCGCGCCGACGACGGCTGTGTCCGGCGAACAGAGGAAGAGAAAACCGCGAGGAAAACGGGGTCGATTCTGAAGATCCACGGTAGCTGGGCTCGAACGGTGGGCAGCGGCGTGATCAGGAGGAGGAGACGGTCCTTTTGAGACCGGTATCATCTGACGAAACCGTCGAAATCCGGCGGCCACCTACGTGACTCGGCCAACCCCGACCCCAGCCGACCACTCCCCCAGTGCAGGCGCACTGATTAGCGCCAGAAACGAGCTGAGAATTGATCGAAAACGCCATGAACGGTGACGAAAAAGCCTAAATCGGTACGGACCGATTCAGCAAGAGGTGAACCGAGCTGAACCGATCGGTCTAAACCGGGTTGAACCGGACCGAACAGGTTCAGCCAAGAAAGAGAGGAAGAAGGAGAAAAAGGACAAAGGGGAAGAATTTTTGGGGATGCACCGAACTTCGGGTAAGTCGATACGAGGTCAAAAGTGACCGATTTGATTTTCGAAAAATTTATTTAAATTATATTTAATCAAAAATTAACCCGAAATTAAATATAAAATTGTGCAGTTCAACGATAGATCATGTACATGAGCCCGAACGAGAGCCAATTGAGCTCTGATTTTTCATACCCCACATAGAATTGGGTAAGTACATTTTAATTTCGATAATTAGAGTCCTCAATGCAAAGTTAAGATTATTTTACGGATTAATTCTGTATAAAAAAGAATATTATTTGAAATTTTACAGTAATTACCGTAAATAGTATACGGGCTATCCAAAGAGTTTGGAACGAAGCTCAATAGGTATTAAGAGCTCAATAAACCCAAAGAAGGGATTTAATAATTATAAACGGGCTGAAAATGGGTCGAGGCCCATTAAGGTGCGATCGGGCCCAATAAGAATAAATTGACCCAATTAGTTAAATTGACAGTAGTAAACGTGAGAATTATATTTATTGGGTTAAATTGACATGGTAAATAATTATCTGCAGCTCCAGAGTACATATTGGGAGCTAAACGGATCGAGTGATCGGTAGAATTGAAAAAGTCAGACTGTACAGATAATCAAGGTAAGGAAATTTTGTAGGTGCATAGAGATCCCTATACGTATTTTTGAGGGGATTTACAGGGTCTAGAAATTCTTAAAGTATTTAGAAATGAAATAATAATTTTTACGAAAACTCAGGGCATGGGTGAATAAAGAAAAAGACGATATTACCCCTGAGAGTAAAATTTACAAAAAGGTTAGTAAGGCAAATAAATTGCATGATTATCATGTTTTAATTTTTTATATAAATGTATTGCTTTGATTGAAGCAAATATGCACATATGTTGGTTGTTGATTTCATGAATTATACAAAAAGGTACCGGTTTGTACCAGTTACGATTTTAAAAGATGTTTTCTCAAGATTGAGCCACCTATCATATTTACACGAGTAAAAAGAGTGCTGGAGTCTTACTCGTACTAAATTTACTAATTTATTACTCATAAAAAACCGTACTGGAGCATTGCTCATACGAGAAATTTGTGTGTGTACAAAAATCGTGTTGGAGCTTCGCTCGCACGAGATTTTAGATATCATAATATGCATAGCGTCGTGCTGGAGCTTCGCTTGCACTAGACGTGAGTTGACATGCATATAGTCGTGTGGAAGCCTCCTGTAGACTGTGTGTCACAGATAGTTGATATCCTCGTACATATACTTTGAGACATCGGTTGGTTATCGACATAGATTGGGATGGATAAGACCTATGATAGGCACCCCCAGACTATGATATGGGTCCACAGAGTACGTTGTACCGTGTATGTCACATGGAGTATGCTGTACCGTGCAGTCATGATGACTCGATGATGTTACTTGATATTCTGGCGAGTAGGATTTGACCCCACCTCCCGTTACAGTTGTGACGCCCCGCACACCGAGATCCATGTAGCCTGGGATCACAGGGACATAATATGGCCATAGTCCTCGATTTTTCATACAGTAACCTACATGCCTCACATGATATCATACGGTCTGAATAGACCTGGACAAACCCGGATGAGGGGTAATGTCTGGATTTATGTTTTTAAATGAGATGTGATTTAATGAATCAAGGTATTCCCGATGGATGGGTTTATCCTTGATGTGGTTATTTTATGATGAAACAAATAAGTTTTAACGTGATGAGTTTATGATTAAACAAATAAGTTTTAATGTAACGAGCATGAGATGTCATACATGATGATTTTTCTATGTTTGTTTTATATGTCAATTTCATAATTTCCCTTATATATGATATATACATACATGTGGCATCGTTTTAGTCTTACCTCATGCTCCAAATATAAACGATTTTATATCATGACATTATCATCATGTAGATAGTATAGTTATCTACTTGCTTACATTATTTCCTTACTGAGCAAGTTTTGCTCACCCTTTCATTTTCCACCCCACAAGGTACATTTAGTAGAAGAGAGCGACAGTAGTCTTGCATTTCAATTATCCGTTGCTTCCTATCAAGACTAGGTATACACATTCATATAATTTTTGTATCTGAACATAGAGAGGCATAGTACTGTACACAGATTTTAATATTGGGGATGTATTTAGTTAAAATAAATTGATATGTAAATGAAATATGGAAAATAGATGTTAAGGTAAGTAACATGACAGGAGGGACTAACAGTGACTCATAGCCCAACTGTTAGTAGTGAAATTATTCACAACGGGCAAGGCAAAGAAAAAGTAAAAACAATTTGTAGGGGGTTTTAGGAAAAATGGGTCGTGACAGGAAGCAGTGCGTAGGGCACAACTGTTCGAGCAGGATTATGAGGAAATGCTTTCGAGTTTGGGTAGTTTAGTCAGAGTCGAGATATACAGAGGAAGAGGTCGATAAGAGATAGAGGTTTCAGTTATCGAGGAGGAAGGAGACTCTTCATTAAGAGACCGCAGATTGAGGAGGCACGAGAGAGACCTGCCAGACCTCCTACTTTTTCGATCGTAGCTCCAGAGAAAGGTATTATCATTAGAGGACAGAGACCTACTACCGATCAGTGCAGTAGATGTGGTAGATAGCATGGAGGTAGACCTTGTCCTCTGACTCCTATAGTGTGCTTTCGATGTGGGAAACTAGGGCATATTAATAGAGCTTGCCCGGAGATGGTTGAGACTACTCCATTGAAGGGCAGGGATCCAGAGAGAGCTTTAGTTGATCCTTCTGCTTTGAGGAGGAGAGCGACAGTAGAAGAGAAGGGGAAGCAAGTGATTGGTCGAGGGCGAGTACATGTTTTAGACCAGGGCATAGCTGATGCTTCATCGGATGTGATACAAGGTAACATCCTGATTTATGATATTGAAGCATATGTTTTAATTGATCCTGGTGTCGCGCATTCTTTTGTATCGCCTTCATTTGCATGTAAATTAGCAAGACACGTAGAGCGTACACCATTTGTATGATGATGTTGATTAGTACGCCTATGAATAGTAGTCAGATTATAGAGTATGTATTTAATGATTGCAAGTTCAGAGTAGGGAACAAGGAGATGACAACCAATCTAATATTGCTAATTATGAGTGACTTTGATATAATCTTAGGAACGGATTGGTTATCTGCAAACCATGCTATTTTAGATTGTTATGCTAAGACAGTTATGTTTCCTAACCCTACTAGATATGTTGTAAAGTTTAATGAAAATAAATGAAAGGAGTAGTTATGATTATAATATGATTTACTGACTTAGAAAACCTTCAACATATCAAGATTTCATTGCGTACGTGGTAGATATGGATAAGGCACATCCATAGTTGTTAGATATTCTTGTGGTCAGTGAGTACCCAGATGTTTTTCTGAATGAGTTGCCAGGGTTACCACCAGACAGAGATATAGAGTTTTGTATAGATTCAGTGCCTGGCACGGAGCCTATTTCGAGACCACCATATAGAATAGCCTTAGTTGAGCTGGAGGAGCTCAAGAGACAGTTGCAGGAGCTATTGGATATGGGTTTTGTTAGACCGAGTGTTTCACCTTGGGGAGCACCGATTTTATTCGTAAGGAAGAAGGATAGGAGCCTCCAATTGTGTATAGATTACCGATTGTTAAATAAGGCCACCATCAAGAATAGGTACCCCCTTCCACGCGTTGACGACTTATTGGATCAGCTTCGAGGAGCACAGGTCTTTTCTAAGATTTATCTGAGATCTAGGTATCATCAGCTGAGAGTTCATAGTAGAGATGTACCTAAGACAGCGTTTCGTACCCGATATGGCCATTATGAGCTCTTGGTTATGCCATTCAGATTGACGAATGCTCCAACGACTTTCATGGCTTTGATGAACGATGTGTTCAAGTCATATTTAGATCAGTTTGTTATCATCTTTATCGATGACATATTGGTATATTCAAGATCCAAGAAGGAGCATGAGGAACACCTCAGGATTGTATTGCAGACTCTACGAGAGCAGAAGTTATATGCTAAGCTCAGTAAGTGTGACTTTTGGTTGTCACAAATCTCATTTTTGGGGCATGTTGTATCGAGGGATGGTGTATCAGTCGATCCATCCAAGATAGAGGCTGTAGTTCAGTGGAAACAACCAAGGATAGTCACCGAGATCAGAAGTTTTTTGGGTTTAGCTGGATACTATCGAAGATTCATTGAGGGATTTTTGAAGTTAGCTGCTCCGTTGACACGTCTCACTAGGAAGAGTGTATCGTTCGTATGGAACAAGGATTCTGACAAGAGTTTTTAGGAGTTGAAGCGCCGATTGACCACCGCTCCGATTCTCACTATCCCTACCAGCTTAGGAGGATTTATAGTATATATTGATGCTTCACATCATGGACTAGGTTGTGTGTTGATGCAAGATGGAAGGATAGTTTCTTATGGATCTAGACAACTGAAGGATCATGAGAAGAACTATCCTACCCATGATTTGTAGTTAGCAACAGTAGTGTTTGCATTGAAGGTATGACGCCACTACTTATATGGTGAGAAGTTCAAGATATTTACCGACCACAAGAGACTCAAGTATCTGTTCTCCCAAAAAAATTGAACATGAGATAGAGAAGATGGCTAGAGCTTCTGAAGGACTACGATTGCGAGATACTTTATCATCCGAGTAAGGCTAATGTTGAAGCTCATGCTTTAAGTAGGAAGAGCCTAGGGATGGTATCGTATATGATGCTTAGGGAACATGAGTTGCAAGAGCAGTTTGCTAGCCTCAGTCTGGGAGTTATGCCCTCTGACATGGATACAGGCTATGTGATAGCTAGTCTACGCTTAGAGCCGAATCTGTTGGACAGGATAAGAGTGGCTCAGTAGACTGACCCATTTTGTATTGATGTGAGTGGTCAGATGCAGTGGGGCACAGTGACTGATTTTGAGTTGAGTTCGGATAGACTACTGAGGTCTAGAGGCAGAATGTGTGTTCACGAGGATCCAGGACTCAGGAGATTGATATTAGCGAAAGATCATTTATCGAGGTATGCGTTACATCCGAGGAGTAACAATATGTATCAAAACCTTCGAAAGGTATACTAGTGGTTGGGTATGAAGAGAGATGTAGCAGATTTTATGGCAAAATATCTCGTATGTCAGTAAGTGAAGGTAGAGCATCGAAAACCTGCAGGGTTATTGTAGCCTCTACCTATACCGTCATGGAAATGGGAGCATATCACCATGGATTTCGTGATGGGTTTACCTAGGACCCACAGGAATCACGATGCTATATGGATGATCGTCGACAGACTAACGAAGTCAGCCCACTTCCTAGCTATGAGAGCTACCGATACTCTGAGCACATTGGCAGAGCTGTACGTACGCGATGTAGTAAGGTTACATGGTGTACCAGTGAGCATAGTCTCTGATAGGGATTCCTGCTTCACTTCCCACTTTTGGGAACATTTTCAGGAAGCCATTGGAACCCAGTTGAGTTTAAGCACTGCTTTCCATCCTTAGACAGATGGTCAGTTAGAGAGGACTATACAGACTCTAGATGATATGTTGAAAGCATGTGTGCTAGATTTTAGAGGCTCTTGGGATGACCACTTGCCACTAGCCGAGTTCACCTACAACAACAGTTATCATTCGAGTATCGAGATGGCACCGTATGAGGCTTTATATGGTCATAGATGTCGTTCCCCTATTAGATGGGAAGAAGTGGGTGACCGTAAGATCTTCGCTCCTGACATGGTCACACAAGCATTTGAGGACATTCATTTGATTATATAGAGATTGAGGACAGCTCAGAGTAAACAGAAGAGTTACGCTGATAAGAGATAAAGGCCACTAGAGTTTGCAGTTGGTGAATCCGTGTTCTTGAAAGTTTCTCCTTCCAAAGGCATAGCGAGATCTAGGAAGAGAGGAAAGTTGAGTCCTCGCTATATTGGACCCTTTGAGATACTTGATCGAGTGGGAGATAAGGCCTATAGGTTGGCATTGCCACCAGACTTATCAGGTGTCCATAACGTCTTCCACATATCGTTGCTTCGAAAGTATCACCTTGATTCGGCACATGTGATTAGTTATGAGCCTTTGGAGCTCTGAGAGGACATGTCATATGTTGAGCGATCGATTCGAATACTGGATAAGAAGGAGAAGGTCTTGAGATTGAAGACTATCGGATTGGTGAAGGTTCTCTAGTAGCATCATACTTCAGAAGAGGCTACTTGGGAGCCGGAGAGTCTGATGCGAGAGAAGCGCCCCCATCTGTTTGATGATGTCAGGACCCCAGTTTCAATCCTTGACTTTAACCAAAAACCACAATAAATTTTTCGTATTTTAACTTACCTTTCCTCTCTTCACTGGTTGGGCTGTGATTCGATGTCAGAATCTTCACTTACCATAATATCCATTCTCATACATACATGTCAATATATTAATTCTGACTGTAGGTGCTTTTATTATACATGTAAGATTTTATAAAATCTATTACAAATACATTCCCCATAATATATAACGTATACATCACTGTGCTGTTTCTATGTTTAGATACACAACTGTACATAATAAGTATACCTGATGAATCGATAGGAACTAGCAGTGGACTCTGGGACACTCTCCCACGATAACTCTCGCTCTACTGATGCTCTGTAGAGAGATGTAAAGAAAATGGGGGTGAGCATAACGCGCTCAGTAAGGAAATCAGGCAAGCAAGTAGATATCCACACTATCTACTCAAAATAGTGCTATGCCTTGAAAACATTATTTCCTTAACTCACTTTAAAAGCATGTCTTGAAATATAATATATATGTACTTGTACAGAATAAATCCCATGTACAGAAATCATGCTTTATTTCTCAAAAGTAGGCATGTAGTGCAACACAATGCATTTATATATAAATCATGCCTTTATGTAAATCATGCCATGTATATTTAAATCACATATAAATATGGCATCAAATGATTCACAACACAAATCGGAGTCCGACCCATCCCTCAGGTCTGTCCGCAGTTTAAAGAAGTTAATCAATGTGATATAACATGTGAGACTCTGTGGTTTATGCAAATAGTATCCTGGATTATGATCATATCCGAAAAGAAAGTGATCCCAAGCCACATAGATCTAGATGTGCGGGGCCTCACTGCTGTAACGGGAGGATGGTCAGTCCAATGTCAACCGCCAGCTACGTAACACACGGTACAGCGTACCTCGTGCCACTCAGACACGATACAAAGTACCCCCGTGGACCCGTTCTCACGGCCAGAGTGCCTACCATAGGACTTAGCTCTCACTCCCGTGGAACTCATCAACATCACAGTCAGGGTGCCTAACATAGGTCTTAGCCCTCGTGCCTGTGGAAATATCATACCACGTCTATACCAACCTCATGCGGATATCCTCTCTAGCTATGACACACAGTCACGCAAGGTCTCAGGCATGGGTTTCAACATGTATTACATATCACATACAGTGTGCGTCTTGAGTGCGACTCACAGTCGTCACTCCGCTCAACACTGTTTCACATCATAAAACTCGACTCTAGTGCGAGTAAACCTCCAGCAACTAGGTCAATGCATAGTTTATGTATCAAATCAAGTACGAGCAATAGCTCCCAGTACTATGCTATGCACAATATCAAAATCAAGTACGAGCAATCGCTCCCAGTACTATGTCATGTATAAACCATGAAGAATCGAGTACGAGCCACGCTCTAGCACTCTGTCATGCATATATCATTTAAAGCTGAGTACGAGTAAAACTCCAGTACTCTATCATGCATGTCATGAAAATCTAGTGCGTATCAAATCCAGCACTAATATTATGTGGAAAAACACATGAATCCCAGTGCGAGCTGTGCTCTAGCACGATTCATTCTCACATAATATGATAGATGGCTATTTAAAAAGGGATTGTTTATAAAACATCAAAATCAGCACTCAAAGTGTGCTTAAGTCATATCAACCTTAAAATCATTAGCCCATCTATTTATTTTCATGCTAATAACAATTAAACACTCACAATAGCATTTTCCATGCTTTTTGCAACTTCTCACAAAAGTTGACTTTTTGACTAACTAGGGGCAAAATCGTAATTTGCCACTATCGGGTCGTAATATTTATTATTCACTTTCTCTGACCCTCAGAGTTTTTAAGTGAATGCAAAAGCAGTTGAAAATACGTGCAGGTATCTCTAACTACTCGCAAAAGTCCCTTACCTCAGATCACGTCAAGTGACCCCACTTCCTCGGTGCTGCTCAATCCCGCAGTCCGATCAGCTCTCGATGTAAACTCCGGAGCTGTAAATAACCATTCCTCAGGTTAATTATCATTTTCCTACTGTATTACACATTAATACAGTTTAATTTCCCTTAATGGGCCTTAAAAATCCTTAATGGGCCTTAATCCGTATTAAGCCCGTTTTCCACTTATTATTTCCCTTCATCAGGGTCTATCGACTCATTGGGCCTATCAATACCCATTGGGCTTTATTCCAAGCTCTTTGGATAGCCCGTATATCATTTACGACATTTAATTCAAAATTCCAATTATAATTCACTAAATACGGAATTTAATCCGAAATGCGTAAAATAAATCTTAAATACGCAATAATCACATAATTTATCGTAAATGAACTTTACTTACCCGAGAATATGCGATGGTACGCAAATCGAAGTTCGATCGGGCTTCCGTTCGGAATTAATCGTCGAACTGCACAATTTATTATATTTAACTCCGGGTCAATTTCCGATTAAATATATAATTTAAATAAATTCATCGAAAATTAAATCGGTCACTTTTGACCTCGTATCGACTTACCCGAAGTCCAGTGAAATCCCAAAAATTTTCCTTTTCCTTTTTCTTTCTTTTTCCTCTTTTTCCTCTTTTCTCCTTGGCTGAACCGGTCCGGTCCGGTTCAGCACAGAACCTTCTTCACTGAACCGCCGACCGGTTCAGGCATCTTTTGGCCGTGCCGGCGTATTCCGGCCGGTTCCCGACACATCACCACCGCAGTTCGGGGCGCCTAAGCCTGGGCAACACTCGGCTGGGCTCGATCGGGACCAAGCACCGCCGGTGGCCGCCGGATTTCTTCTTTTCCGCCGCGGCTTCTCCTCTTCGATTCGCCGGCGTCCGGCGTCGGTGGAGGTCGTGACCGGTGCCGATGGGTGCGCACGGTGCCGGGCTTCCTTTTCCGACAGCTTGCCTGCCCGTGGGGTGGCCGGTGCTCGCCGTCCGGTGGTCTTCTCCCTCGGTCGGCTTCCACGCGTTTTCTCTGTTCTCTCTCCCCGATTTTCAATCTGTTTCTCTTTTTTTTTTTTTATAATATATTTTTATTATTATTTTATTATAAAATAATAATAAAAATCCCAAAAATATCCCATAAATATCTAAAAATATCTAAAAAAATTATATTAAATTCATTTAATCCGTAAATGAATTTATCAGTCCGATTTTACCTTTTCGGTATATTTTTCCACTATTTTTGGGCTCATTTTTCGAGGTAAAAATTCTGATAAATTCTAATAAATTTATATCTTGATCAATTGGGCTCGAAATTAAATATTTTCCTCGATTTTGATCAAGATTCCTCAATTTCATATTTTTAATGAAATTGTCTTATCGAAATTATACTGAATTTCAGTCATTTGACCGTTTTACCCCTGCACTCGTTCGGGAATCAACTTAACCCTTATCTCGCTGTTATGTAGCTTACATGCATTTTTAATTTCTCAAATAGTCGATTGCATGATAGTAAATACTCTTCTTATGATTCAACTATAATTACATAGTGTTCATACACATAGGAATCATAAGGAAATAAGCTACAAAAAATTCGGGTCTGACAGATGACTGACTTGGTTCTAATTTGGAGGACCAAATTTTCTTAGTGGGGGAGGATTGTAAGACCTGTACTTTTATATAGCTTGTTCCTTATGATTTCTATGTGTATGAATAATCTATTATTATAGTTGAATCATAAGAAGAGTATTTACTAGATTTACAGTGTATGTGAAATGATTTAACACTTATAAGCTACATACAAGCCTAATGTGAGCTATAAGAGACACAGGTTAAACCGAGTGGATCTGAATCATTCTAACTGAAGAGAAGAACTTAAAATGAGAAAATATAGAGAGCTCATGAAGGAAAGTCATTTGATTTAGTCTCGAACACAGAAAACAAGAGTAAAAGCTAAAAAGGGTAAAGCAGACTTGTTAGCGAGATAAGGTATTTCGGGCATATTCACCTACCGGGAACGGTTAAAACGTAAAGACGAGAGTGTAGAACATAAGATATGACACTTTCAAAATTTAGAGAAAAAGTCAACGTGGTCTATGATTAAGGAAAAAGTCAACTATAGTTAAGAAAATTGGACTTTTACCACAGTTACCATCGTTAAAAATTAACCCAAGTCTGGAGAAAATTTGGGGAAAAATATTGTTAGTCAGAATAAAAGATAATCATCCCCAGAATTAAGAAAAATTTATTCGGAAGGATTCCAGATTAAATTTAATGGATAAAAACGTAATGGGCCGAAATGAAGATTTTAAACCCTATTAAGGTATACTAAATGTAGAACGAAATTCTTAGGTCCCTTAGACCGAATTGTTGGACCAATTGATAGGCCAAATATTTAGACAATTAAAGGCCTGAGGTATAGTAAAAATTTCAGCCTGAAAGCCCATTAAGAAAGCCTAAACCAAGGGCCCAATTGTAAGGCCCATTAGGATTAAATATCTAACCTTAGTTAAAGCTAACTATGACTCATTAGATGACTCATTAGGTGACTCATTCCTAAACCTTAGGAAGTCAATTATAATGGCTGGAAAGTAAGGCTTAATGGCTAAGTTAATGGCTTATAAAATCAGCCACACCATTGTCATCTTCACCATACCATTCTCGGCTAGAAGAAGAAACCATTGAAATACATTTATCCAAGCTTTCTCTCACTAGAAATCACTAGGATTTATGCATATTTGGAACTTGTAACCTTCATGAAAGTTGTTCCAAATTGAGAGGAGAGTGACATATGTTGGAATTGGCTATCAAGAAGCCATAGTGTGCAAACCGTGAGGCTCCAAAGTTTTGGCCAAGTGTGAACACAAATACTAGGTATATTTTCAAGCTTTTAAATTCATATATGTTAATGTATGAATGAATTTAACTATAATGGTATATGTTTTAAGCATTGAAACATATGAAATCACTATGATCATGGTTAGGCCGAGAGTAAGTAGTGAAATATTGATGAACGCACATATGATTTTAAGGCACAAACGAGAT
This sequence comes from Firmiana major, assembly GCA_033439115.1. Classification (NCBI taxonomy): domain Eukaryota; kingdom Viridiplantae; phylum Streptophyta; class Magnoliopsida; order Malvales; family Malvaceae; genus Firmiana; species Firmiana major. Next base: position 27,860,761 of record CM065896.1, on the reverse strand, counting down.
GATATACATGTGTTAATGATTATGGTATAGTTAGAATTAATCGATGTGATTAATTGATACATGTATTTAGTTGGCAATCAAGGTGTTTGATAAAATGCCTAAATGAACTAAGTGGAACTTAAGAACATTGCAAACCAAGTGTTTGTGAAAATGCCTAAGTGAAATTGGCTAAACAAATGGACATGGACGGCATGCCACGGTGTGACCGACGACATGGGATGCTCTCGGCCTAGCATGTGGTCGAGAGGTCCAATGGGCCAAGCCCAATTGGTTTTAGCCCAATGTGATGTAATGGGTCTCGGATAAGCCTAATAAGAGTTGGTGGGCCCAACAAGCCCAATAGGTCCAACGAAAATAAATAGTAAAATTGAAACGAGCTTAAGGCAAAGTTAGGCACATTAAGGTTTATTAAAGCCAATTAAGGGAAATAGACTATATTTAATATGAAATACAGTAGGAAAAATATAATTAACCTGATAAATAATTATGTGCAGCTTCAGAGATTATTAGAGGAGCGAATCGAACTGTTGGATCGAGCAGCGCTTAGAAAGTAAAATTTCTCGAGTGATTGCAGGTAAGGGACTTTTGTGAGTAGTTAGAGATACTTGCACGTATTTTCATCTGCTTTTACATTCACTTAAAAACTCTGAGGACCAGAGAAAGTGAATAATAATTATTGTGACCCGATAGTGGCAAATTACGATTTTACCCCTAGTTAGGAAAAAAAGTCAACTTTTGTGAAAAGTTGTAAAATGCATGGAAACCACCATTTTGACTATTTTTGCTATTGTTTAGCAACAGAGTAGGTAGATTGGCTAATGATTATAAGGTTGATGTGAATTAAGCACACTTTATAGTGCTGATTTTGATATTTTGAAAAACATCCCATTTTAAAGAGCTATCTATCGAATTATGTGAGAATAAATCGTGCTAGAGCACAGCTCGAACTTGATTTCATATATTTTCCACATATATTAGTGCTGATGTATGATTCGCACTGGATTTCTATGACATGCATGATAGAGTGCTGGAGTTATTACTCGTACTCAGTTTTATATGATATATGCATGAGAGAGTACTGGAGCGATTAGCTCGTACTCGAATTTTACGTGAGATGCATGACAGAGTGCTAGAGCATTACTCGTACTCGATTCTTCATGATTTATATATGACATAGTACTTGAGCTATTGCTTGTACTTGATTTGATGAGTTTTGTGCATAGCATGGTACTGGAGCTATTTCCCATACTTGATTTGAAAAATAAACTATGCATTGACCTAGTTGCTGAAGGTTTACTAGCACTAGAGTTTGAGTTTGTGATGTGAAACAGTGTTTGAGCGGAGTGTCGACTATGAGTCGCGCTTAAAGGCGCGCACTGTATTTTATGTGATATATAAAACATGTTGAAAAATCGTGCTTGATTTCCTCGTGTAGACTGAGTGTCACACTGTGAGATGTTCACATGTGGATTTAGAGACGTGGTATTTATATTCCATGGTTTGAGGGCTAAGACCTATGGCAGGTACCCCGACTGTGATGTAGGGTCCACGGAGTACGTTGTACCGTGCGAGTTGCATGGAGTACACTGTACTGTGTGGTGTTGTGGAGTTCAGGAGTTGATAGCTGGCGGTTATGATGAACTGACCCCCCTTCCTTTGCAGCAGTGATGCCCCGCACACTAGGATTTCGTGTAGCCTGGGATCACCATTATAAGATATGGCCATAGTCGAGGATATTATTGCATTTCACCACAAAGTCTCACATGATATATCATCTGACTGATTAAATTATTTATGATACGGATATACCTAAGGGATGGATCGGAATCTGATTTTTTGTTGTGAAAGATTTAAATGCCATAATTATTGTGATTTAAATATACATGGCATAATTTATCTAAAGGCATTGTGATATTATAAAGATGCATTATTTTGCACTACATGCCTATATTTGAGAAAGAAAGCATGATTTCTGTACATGGGATTTAATCTGTACAAGTATATGTATATATTTTAAAGACATGCTTTTAAAGTGAATTAAGGAAATGATATTTTCGAGGCATAGCACTATTTTGAGTAGATAGTGTACATATCTACTTGCTTGCCTGATTTTCTTACTGAGCGCGTTATATGCTCTTCCCCCTTTATTTCCCTCTCTACAGAGCATCAATAGTAGAGCGAGTGTGCTTGAGGGATAGTATTCCTGTTGTCCGCTGCTATTTCCTATCGATCGATAGGTATACATATTTTGTACGGTTATGTATCTAAACATAGAAACAGCACAATGATATATACGATATATATTATGGGTAATGTATTTGTATTAGATTTTATATGATCTTACATGTATTATAAAAGAAGTTTACAGTCATAAATAATATATTTACATGTATGTATAGTAATGAATGATATGGTACGCGAGGAAGCTAACATCGAATCACAGCCCAACCATTGATGAAAGGAAAGGTAAGTTAAAATACGAAAAATTTGTAGTGGTTTTGGTTAAGTCAGGAAGGATCTTGACATCAGTAAAAGGAAGCTTGAGCCAAATCTGATCAAAAATGGGTAAAACAACAACATTTTAGTTTCTCTCTCTAGGTTTCTATGGGTTTTTCTCTCTCTTCACCATTTTCTTTTTATTTTTCATGGAATTTCGACATTTCAATACAAAATCTGATCGTGGGTGCTATTTGCTGTGACTACGCTAATCGTAAGCCGTGGTCAAAGCTTGGTCAATGGCTTTTAATTGGTTTTAATAAAATTCTTTTTGTTTAGCTTATTTTGGTGTTTTTTTATTCTGCCGTATTAATTTTCAATATAAAGGCTAACAAATCAATTTGAGGACTTAATATTATCCCTTTAATACCCTTAAATCGATCCATAATATCCATTTGGCTAGTGTCAAAATTTGACCTATGGATAAAATCATCATTTTCACACTTGCTGCGTGTTTTTCAAGATAAGTTGTACTCGAAATTCTATTGTAAAGCCCGTAATTTAATGTGTACTATTTATGATTTTGTGATGTACGGACAAGTCACATTTGATATAAATCATAAGAAATGAATGTTTTTAAGTTCCAAATGTCTAAGAAATGCAAAATAGGTAGTTAAACAAATTAAATATGAATGTAACAATGAATTTTGGGAAAAAATGCAGCAGAACTGCAGCAAAAGAGGAGCATATCGATCCCTCATGCAATGCAGATCGATCTTGGTTAGGTTCTAGATAGAACAAATCGATCTCAATATGGTTTTAAAAAAAACCAGATCGATCGCCATATGGTTCTGTATTAAGCAAATCGATCTCATGCTAAGAGTAGATCGATCTCCTAACCATAAAAAGTCGAATTCTGAAGAGATAAACACAAGGCAGATCGATCTCATGATAAAGAGCAGATCGATCTCCTAGGCATAAAAAGTCATTTTTGAAGGGATAAACACAGGGCAGATTGATCTCTCACCGTTAAGAGATCAATCTCCAAGTGAAATTTTATATATACACGACTTTGCACTTCATTTTTCTCGAGAGCAACAATTCCCATTGAAAACTAAAGTGAAACCTAACCTTTCTACTCTAAAAATCTTCATCTTTCAAGAATTTTTGAGTGAGATTCATTTCAACAAAGTTCTTCCTAGTAAAGACGAGAACAACATAGTTAGAAACTAGAAGTTGGAATCAAGGATTGAATGAGCAAGGTGGATTTTTCCTAAATTTGACAAAAAGAGGAAAGATCAAGCTAGGTAATATTCAATACACCAACTTCATATATGTTAATATAGGTGTTTTGGTGAGTTGATTGGTGTATGTTTGATTTGCTGAAAACACCTTGAATATGAAAAAATATAAATGACTTAAAATTGGCATGAAATTAGGAAGAATGAGAGAAAGAGGAGTAAACATGGATTTTTGATTGGTCTTAATATTTATAATATTGATTTTTGATTAAATAAACGTAGTAATTTTCTCACAATATTATTGAAAATTTATTAAGAAAATTATTTAGTCAATTTTGGGCTTGATTTCATAATCCTTAAGTTGCAATTTATTTATATGAAATTAAAATAAGTCTAAAAATGATTTTTAAATAATTTCTGCCTGAATTTCGAAAAAAAAGGATAAGAGGGATCGTGTAAGACCCAAATTTATTTAAAAACACGAAATGAATGAGTATTCGTGAAAGGAAGTTGGGTTAAATTAATCCCGAACACCTTGAAGGGCAAAACGGTCAAAAGATCGAATGCCGGTATAAATTTGATGAGAAACATTTAATTAAAACTAATGGATTTGAGAATTTTGATCAATTTCGAAGAAATAATTAAATTTCGGGTTAAACTGATCAAGATATGAAATTATTGGAATTAACCGAAAATTTCACATCGGGAAATAATCCCAAAAATAATCGAAAAATATACCAAAAAGCTGAAATAATACCGAGAAAATTATTTATTTACTAAATAAATTAAATAATAATTCATCTTAGATATTTTGGTAAAATAATAATATAATATTGAATAAAATAATAATAAATTAAATTAAATTAATTCAAAAAAAGAATCAATCAGAAATTGAAAGTTTCGGGGAGAGAGAAGAAGGAAAACGGAAGCCAAAATCGAGGAGACCACAAGCGAGCCACTGGCGGCCAGAGACCCAGGCGAGGGCGGGCGAAGGCCGCCCGACCCCGGGCGACTTCACAGCGCCGACGACGCGCTGTGGAACTCGTCGGAGATCAACGAATCGGGGAGAGAAGCCGGGGAGAAAGAGCTCTGATTGGCGGCTACCGGTACCGATTTGACGCCAAGCACCGACCGTCGAAGGTTCCCCACGTGATGCCGAGCAGATTGGTGGTGGCCACGGCCGACAAAACCGGTGGACGACGTCGAAAATGGCAAAAAAAGGAAATGGGTACCGACGGTGGAGAGAACAGGTCGGACCGGTGACATTCCGACGGCCTTGGATGAAATCGAGGGCAGATTCGAGCTACGGACGATCCCGCGGAACTATTGGCGGTGGAAACTAGTGGAGAACCGGCCGGCGAGGCCCTGAACTGGCCGAATCGAAGTGAATCGGACTGAATCGGACCAGTCTGAACTGGGTTAAACCGGACCAAATCGGTTCAGCCAAGAAAGAAGGGAAAAAAGGAGAAATAGAAAAAAAAAGGAAAAAAGGGGAAGATTTTCGGGGGTACACCGGACTTCGGGTAAGTCGGTAAAAGGTCAAAAGTGACCGATTTGAATTTCAAAAAATTTATTTAAAATATATTTAATCGAAAAGTAACCCGAAATTAAATAATAATTGTGCAGTTGTACGACAAAGCCCGAACAAGAGCCGATTGAGCTCCGATTTTCGTATCCCGCATTATATTGGGTAAGTATATTTTAATTTCGATAATATGAGTCCTTTAATACAGAGTTTCGATTATTTTATGGAATTTATGGATTAATTCTGTATAAAAAGGAATATTTATCGAAATTGCAACGTAATTACCGTAAATAGTATACAGGCTATCCAATGAGTTTGGAATGAAGCCCGATGATTATTGGTAAGCTGAATGAGCCCAGTAAACCCGAAGAAGGGATTTAAATAGTAAAAACGGGCTGAAAACGGGCTCGAGGCCCATTAAAGTGCAATTGGGCTCAATAAAGTAAAACGGGCCCAGTACGTTAGATTCGATTAGTAAATGTGATATACTGATAAAGATAATTGAATTGACACCAATTATGTGGTTATATGCAGTTTCGTAGACTTGGTTAACGCGCAGTTGGATTAAGAGATCGAGTATTATCAAGACGAGATAAGTTTACGCGTGAATCAAGGTAAGAGAATTTTGTAGGTGCATAGAGATTTATATACGTATTTTTGAGGGGATTTACAGGGCCTAAAATTTCTTAAAGTATCTAGAAACGAAATAATAATTTTTACGAAAACCCGAGGCATAGGTGAATAAAGAAAAAGATGATATTGCCCCTGGGAATAAAATTTACAAAAAGGGTAGTAAGGCAAATAAATTACATGATTTCCATGTTTTTAATGTGTTATATGAATGTATTGCTTTGATTCAAGCAAATATGCACATAGGTTGGCTATTGATTTAATGAATTATACGAAAGGATACCGATTTGTACTGGTTACGATTTTAGAAGATGTTTTATCAAGATTGAGCCACCTATCGTATTTACACGAGTAAAAAGAGTGCTAGAGTATTACTCGCACTGAATTTTACTGATTTATTACTCATGAAAAGCCGTACTGGAGCATTGCTCGTACGAGAAATTTGTGTGTGCACAAAACCATGCTGGAGCTTTGCTCGCACGAGATTTTAGATATCATGATATGCATAGCGTGGTGCTGGAGCTTCGCTTACACTAGACGTGAGTTGACATGCATATAGTCGTGCGGAAGCCTCCTGTAGACTGTGTGTCGCACAGAGTTGATATGCTCGCACGTATACTTTGAGACATAGGTTGGTTATCGACATAGTATTGGGGTGGGTAAGACCTATGGCAGGCACCCCCAGACTATGATATGGGTCAACGGAGTACGATGTACCGTGTATGTCACACGGAGTACGCTGTACCGTGCAATCATGATGACTTGATGATGTTACCTGATATTCTGGTGGGTAGGATTTGACCCCACCTCCCGTTGCAGTTGTGATGCCCCGCACACCGGGATCATGTAGCTTGGGATCACAGAGACAAAGTATGGTCATAGTCCTCGATTTTCATACAGTAACCTACATGCCTCACATGATATCATACGGTCTAAATAGACCAGGACGAACCCGAGGGAGGGGTAATGTCCCAATTTATGTTTTTAAATGAGATGCAATTTAATGAATCAAGGTATTCCCGAGAGATGGGTTTGACCTTGATGAGGTTGTTTTATGATAAAACAAATGAGTTTTAACGTGATGAGTTTATGATGAAACAATAAGTTTTAAATGTGACGAGCATGAGATGTCATACATGATGATTTTCCCATGTTTGTTTTATATGCCGATTTCATTATTTCTCTTATATGATATAAACATACATGTGGCATCATTTTAGTCATACCTCATGCTCCAAATGTAAACGATTTTATATCACGACATTATCAGCACGTAGATAGTATAGTTATCTACCTGCTTACATTATTGCCTTACTGAGCTGTTTATGCTCACTCTTTCATTTTCCACCCCACAGGGTACATTCAGTAGAAGAGAACGACAGTAGTCATGCATTTCGGTTATCTGCTGCTTATTATCAAGACCAGGTATACACATTTGTATAATTTTTGTATCTGAACATATAGAGGCACAGTACTATATATGGATGTAATATTGGGGATGTATTTAGTTTAAATAAATTGATATGTAAATGAAATATGAAAATGGAATGGTAAATAGGTAAGAGGTGACTAACACCGAATCATAGCCCAACTGTTTAGTAGTGTAACTGTTCACGATGGGAAATGAAAAATGTGAAGAAAGTGAAAAATTTACTCTGATTTTTAAGTAATTTGGGTCGTGGCAGAAAAGGTGGTATCAGAGCAGAGTTGGCCTGATATGAGTCGGTGTTAGTGGTTAAGTAAATTTACATCCCCATGTACTGTGCATTGTTTAGATACAATTGTGTATATCAAGGTGGAAGTGCAGCTAAGAATTTAGTTTCGAATGTAAGAATATACTTTTTATAACTGATAGCTGCTATGGTAGAGGGCCGAGTACGCATGGTCGAAACCGTAGAGATCGGCCTGAGAGTCGAATGAGTCATCACATGAGACTCAAGATGAGAGTGAGGTGGAGGCTGATGTTGAGCATACTCCACAAGGTCCTATAAAGTGACCAAACAGTATTGAGACACACTCCAAGAGGATGGAGTGGAGAAAAAAAATAAAAAAATATTTCGGAGTTGTTTACTCAGTCTATGCAGGTTGTTGAGGATAGGCAGGGTAATGCCTAAGCCGATGCCTCAGACTATAGAGATTCTCACACCCTTCGATATATAGCGAAGTAAAGAAACCAATAGTTGTTGAGGACTGAGGGAATGAGATAGTGAAGTGCTATGGATTCTTTCGGTGTATGTCGACTGAGAAGGTGACTTTTAAATATGTTTATGTTGGAGGGTGAGGCGGAGCATTAGTGGAAGTCCGCTCAACCCATCTGAAGAGTTAGACGTCCAAAGTAGACATGAAAAATATTTCTGGATGTATTCCGGTGATAGAATATCCCGGACACTGTTTAAAGGGAATGATAGATAAAATCCTTACTCTGACCTAGAGACATTGGTTGATTGATGAGTATGAAACTCAGTTTATATACCTGGGAAGATATTTGCCCGACACTATGGGCAGTGAGAGTCGGAAAGCCCAACAGTTCATGGAATGGTTCAAATTGTCGATTAGAGTCCGATTGGCTCACTACTTATGTCGAGGCAATGCGCAAAATACAGTTGCGCGAATAATATCATGTGTTGCACACCTCTGAGATTGGGAAAGGTAGTAAGGGTTGAAATAGAGACAAAAGAGAATAGAGAATGACAGAGATGTCAGAGCGGGAAAGAGACCAGTTGGTAAGAGATTAGAGCTGATGAGTCAATGGGTAAGATGATTGGTAAGGCCCCAATGTATCCAATTTCAACACTTATGAGGGGTATTGTGATTTGAGAACCCTGACCTGCTACGAAGCAGTGTAAGCAGTGTAGCAGTGTAAGCAGTGTAACAGTGTAACAGTGTAAGCAGTGTATGATGTATGGTAGATACCAGAGAAGTAGGGCCTACGCCTACACTTTATTGACTAAAATATGCGTTAAGTGTGATAAAACAGACTATTTATTTAACGATTGCTCAGAGTTGGGTGAGACTGCCCCACAGAAGGGCAAAGAGATAGAGAAAACCATGTTGATATCTCTACACCGAAAAAGGGAAGCCACAGCCGAAGAGAAAGGGGAAAGTAGGCTGTTGGACGAGGGCGAGTGTATGCCTTGGACCAGGACATTACTGATGTTTCATATGATGTGGTGAAAGATGCCACACTAGTTAAGAATAGTGAAGTAATTATTTTAATTAATCTTGGTGCCACGTATTTAGTCATATCGCCTTCATTTGTATATAAGTTAGTAAAAGACGTGAATGCCTACATCCATGGGCACAATGCTGATAGTTAGTACCCCAATAGAGGAGGGTTAACTAACGAAATAATTATTAAGAGATTATAAGTTGAAAATGGGGGAAGAAGTATAAGTCAGCTAATTTTATTCAATAGACTATGAATAATTTGAAGTAATATTGAGAATAAATCTCAATTGGTCAACTGCAAATTATGATGTTTAGAGTTCTATTCTAAGATAGTTCTGTTTTACCCCTAAAAATATATACGGTAAGTTTTGACAAGTAATAAAAGGGGAGTAGCGATTGAAATTGAAGGAGCAAATGATTATACTCACGAAATGAGTAATGACAGAGTTTGTTATAAGTGATATACGAAAGGAGATAAGCTTTTAGATGTGATAAATCCTGAATACGAGATAGACTGGAATAAGAGACGTATGTAAGGTAAGAATACTATGATACGTAAATTAATTTGGATTAAAGCAATTACTAGCGAATATGAATTGTGACCACATGGACTGATTGTAAAGTAATTATGGTCAAGCCTGAGGGTTAATAAAGGTATTTCAAAATACCTCCCCGCCTGAAGACTTGACAGCGTCTAAAAGTATACACGTAACCTATAAATTTGAAATCGACAATAGTAATATAGACATTTAAAATTAGGGTACCTTTACTTGTACGATAAAGAAATATAGAATTCGATTAATTGTGAAGGTTTGAAAAATTTATTTAAAATTTTATAAAAGTCGTTAATATAAGAAAAGGAAATGACGCAGGTTAGTATCTTGAACGGGAGTGATTTCGAAATGACAGTATACGTTTATGCGTACATAGGTCAAGGATATGGGTGATTGAAATATTTAGTGGAACACAACTACGATGAGGTATTTAAACTTTACCTGGACCGATTTGTTATCATCCATATTGATGATATTTTGGGTGTATTTACAGTCCAGGGAAAATTATAAGCAACAATTGAAAATTGTTTTTACAGATGATTTGTTGAGAATTCTCGAAATGGACCACTTCATTGACACGTTTAACTTAGAAAAAGTTGTATTTGAATGAGATGATAGACATGACAGGAGTTTTGGTATATTGAAGTATGAACTGACCACCGCATTTATTCTCACCATACCCAATAGATTAAGAGGTTTCTCATGAGTCTATGGATACCTCAAAATAATGAATGGGCTGTGTATTGATGCAAAAGGGGAAGATAGTCAATTATGAATCCAGACAACTCAAGGATCATGAAAGGACTATCCGACCCATGATTTAAAGTTGACAGCGATAGTGGTTGTATTGAGTATATGACACTGCTATGTATATGGTGAGAAATTTCAGGTATGCACTGATCATAAAAGCCCCGAATATCTGTTTTCACAGAAAGAGTCGGATACGAGAACAAAGAGGGTTAGAGCTTCTGAGGGATTATGATTGTGGAAATTGTACCACCCAGGAAAGGCTAATGTAATGGTTAATGCCTTCAGCAGAAAGAGCCTCGGGATGGTATTACATATGATGAGCTGCTAGAGTAGTTGTAAGCCTCAGTAGTGATGTGATCCCCTCTGACGATGACAGTGATTGTGTGACAGCTAGCCTAAGATTAGAACCAAATTTGAGTAACCGAATTTGACAGGCTTAGCGTGATGATCGACATGGTGTTGATAGTGTGGGTCAGATTCATATGGGTACAATGACAGAGTTCACAGAGAGTGATGATGGCTTACTGAGGTTCAGAGATAATATAAGTGCTCCCCAAGACCACAGTGATGAGATAGTTATTGTCAGAAGCTCACTCTTCGGGATATACAGTGCATCCGAGAAGTAATAAATATATCGAAATATTAGAAAAGGGTGTTGGTGGTCAGATATGAAAAGAGACATGGTAGAAATTGTGGAACATTTTGTAGCATTCCAGGGAGCATGATATCAGATAGGGATTCCCGCTCACTTCCCACTTCTGGGAATATTGTTGGAAGCTATTGGGAACCTAACTGAGTGTTAGCACAGCTTTCCATCCTCAGACAGATGGTTAGTCAGAGAGGACTGTACAGGTTCTGGAGGATATGATGAGAGCGTGTGCCATTGATTTGATAAGCTCCTGGGATGATCAGTTGTTACTAATTGAATTCGCCAATAATGACAGTTGTCACTTGAGTATCGGGATGACCTTAGATGAGGCATTGTATGGCCGTAAGGGTTGTTTCCCCGATTTGGATAAGAAAAAGTGGGTGACAGATAGAAAATTATTCCCAAATTGGTAAGACAAACCTCTGAGGATGTTCAGTTAATTGTGAAGGATTAAGAACACCTCAGAGCATATAGAAAAGCTATGTTGACAAAAGATAGAAACCATTGGAATTCACCGAGGGTGAGTTAGTATTGTTGAAAGTTACATGCTCTTATGACATAGCATAAGGACATAACAAGATTCGAAAGAAGTCAAATTGAATTTTGTAATATTGAATCCTTTGAGAAATTGGACAAAGTGGGAGATAAGACCTGTAGGTTGGCATTACTACCTAAATAAACAGGCATCTACAATGTGTCCTATCTTATGATGCTTCGAAAATACTGTCCAAATCCAACATATGTGAACGGATATGAGCTATTGAAGCTTAATGAAAGTTTAACGTATGATTGGAAAAATCAATTCGGGTATTAGATGGAAGGAGAAAGTGTTGAGGTTTAAGATGATCTCCCTAGTCAAATATGTTGGTAGTAGTACACTCCGAAAAAGTCATATAAGAGTTAAAGAGTATGATATGTGTGAAATATCTGAAGTGATTTACAGACTAACTTAGTTTTAAGTGAGGAGATTTTGTAAGATCCGAATTTATTTAAAAACACGAAATGAATGAGTATTCGTGAAAGGAAGTCGGGTTAAATTAATCCCGAACACCTTGAAGGGTAAAACGGTCAAAAGATCGAATGCCGGTATAAATTCGATGAGAAAAATTTAATTAAAAAATAATGAATTTGAGAATGTTGATCAATATCGAAGAAATAATTAAATTTCGGGTTAAATTGATCAAGATATGAAATTATTGGAATTAACCGAAAATTTCACATCGGTAAATAATCCCAAAAATAATCGAAAAATATACCGAAAAATTGAAATAATACCGAGAAAATTATTTATTCATTAAATAAATTAAATAATAATTTATCTTAGATATTTTTGGCAAAATAATAATATAATATTGAATAAAATAATAATAAAATTAAATAATAAATTAAATTAAATTAATTCAAAAAAAAGAATCAATCAGAAATTGAAAGTTTCAAGGAGAGAGAAGAAGGAAAACAGAAGCCAAAACCGAGGACACCACCGGGGGCCAGAGACCCAGGCGAGGGCCGATGAAGGCAGCCCGACCCCGGGCGAATTCACAGCTCCAGCGACGCACCGTGGAACTCGTCGGAGATCGGCGAATCGGGTAGAGAAGCCGCAGGAGAAATTGCTCTGATTGGCGACTACCGGAGCCGATTTGACCCCAACCACCGACCGTCGAAGGTTCCCCACGTGATGCCGAGCATATTGGTGGTGGCCACGGCCAACGAAACCGGCGGACAACACCGGAAACGGCAAAAAAAGGAAATGGGTACCGACGGTGGAGAGAACAGGTCGGACCGATGACTTTCTGGCGGCCTTGGACAAAATCGAGGGCAGATTCGAGCTGCGGACAATCCCGCGGAGCTACTGGCGGTGAAAATCGACGGAGAACTGGCCGGCGAGGCCCTGAACCGGCCGAACTAGAGTGAACCGGACTGAACCGGACCGGTCTGAACCAGGTTGAACTGGACTGAACCGGTTCAGCCAAGAAAGAAGGGAAAAAAGAAGAATAGGAAAAAAAAGGAAAAAGGGGAAGATTTTCGAGGGTACATCGGACTTCGGGTAAGTCGGTAAAAGGTCAAAAGTGACCGATTTGAATTCCAAGAAATTTATTTAAATTATATTTAATCGAAAAGTAACCTGAAATTAAATAATAATTGTGCAGTTGTACGACAAAGCCCGAACAAGAGCCGATTGAGCTCCGACTTTTGTATCCCGCATTATATTGGGTAAGTATATTTTAATTTCGATAATATGAGTCCTTTAATACAGAGTTTCGATTATTTTACGGAATTTATGGATTAATTCTGTATAAAAAGGAATATTTATCGAAATTGCAACGTAATTACTGTAAATAGTATACGGGCTATCCAATGAGTTTGGAACGAAGCCCAATGATTATTGGTAAGCTGAATGAGCCCAGTAAACCCGAAGAAGGGATTTAAATAGTAAAACCAGGATAAAAACGGGCTCGAGGCCCATTAAAGTGCAATTGGGCTCAATAAAGTAAAACGGGCCCAGTACGTTAGATTCGATCAGTAAATGTAATATACTGATAAAGATAATGGAATTGACACCAATTATGTGGTTATATACAGTTCCATAGACTTGGTTAACGCGCAGTTGGATCAAGAGATCGAGTATTATCAATACGAGATAAGTTTGCACGTGAATCGAGGTAAGGGAATTTTGTTGGTGCATAGAGATTTCTATACGTATTTTTGAGGGGATTTATAGGGCCTAAAATTTTTTAAAGTATCTAGAAACGAAATAATAATTTTTACGAAAACCCAGGGCATCGATGAATAAAGAAAAAGACAATATTGCCCCTGGGAATAAAATTTACAAAAAGGGTAGTAAGGCAAATAAATTGCATGATTTCCATGTTTTTAAAGTGTTATATGAATGTATTGCTTTGATTCAAGCAAATATGCACATAGGTTGGCTATTGATTTAATGAATTATATGAAAGGATACCGGTTTATACCGATTACGATTTTAAAAGATGTTTTATCAAGATTGAGCCACCTATCGTATTTACACGAGTAAAAAGAGTGCTAGAGTATTACTCGCACTAATTTTTACTGATTTATTACTCATGAAAAGGCGTACTGGAGCATTGCTCGTACGAGAAATTTGTGTGTGCACAAAAACGTGCTAGAGCTTCGCTCGCACTAAACTTGAGTTGACATGCATATAGTCGTGCGGAAGCCTCCTGTAGACTGTGTGTCGCAGAGAGTTGATATGCTCGCACGTATACTTTGAGACATAGGTTGGTTATCGACATAGTATTGGGGTGGGTAAGACCTATGGCAGGCACCCCCAGACTATGATATGGGTCCACGGAGTACGATGTACCATGTATGTCACACGGAGTACGCTGTACCGTGCAGTCATGATGACTCGATGATGTTACTTGATATTCTGGCGTGTAGGATTTGACCCCACCTCCCGTTGCAGTTGTGATGCCCCGCACACCGGGATCCGTGTAGCCTGGGATCACAGGGATAAAGTATGGCCATAGTCCTCGATTTTCATACAGTAACCTACATGCCTCACATGATATCATACGGTCTGAATAGACCAGGACGAACCCGAGGGAGGGGTAATGTTCCGATTTATGTTTTTAAATGAGATGCGATATAATGAATCAAGGTATTCCCGAGAGATGGGTTTGACCTTGATGAGGTTGTTTTATGATAAAACAAATGAGTTTTTACATGATAAGTTTATGATGAAACAATAAGTTTTAAATGTGACGAGCATGAGATGTCATACATGATGATTTTTCCATGTTTGTCTTATATGTCGATTTCATGATTTCTTTTATATGATATATACATACATGTGGCATCGTTTTAGTCTTACCTTATGCTCCAAATGTAAACGATTTTATATCACGACATTATCAGTACGTAGATAGTATAGTTATCTACCTGCTTGCATTATTGCCTTACTGAGCTGTTTATGCTCACCCTTTCATTTTCCACCCCATAGGATACATTCAGTAGAAGAGAACGACAGTAGTCATGCATTTCGGTTATCCGCTGCTTATTATCAAGACCAGGTATACACATTTGTATAATTTTTGTATCTGAACATATAAAGGCACAGAACTATATATGGATGTAATATTGGGGATGTATTTAGTTTAAATAAATTGATATGTAAATGAAATATGAAAATGGAATGGTAAATAGGTGAGAGGTGACTAACACCGAATCATAGCCCAATTGTTTAGTAATGTAACTGTTCACGACGGGAAATGAAAAAAGTCAAGAAAGCGAAAAATTTACTCTGATTTTTAGGTAATTTGGGTCATGACAGATCGATCCCCCTTACATAGGCATTAATGCATTGAAGTTAGAAGATTTCCCTTCCTTTATAAAACAGATGGATTGATTCCCTTTTTGGAAAAGATTGATCCCCTAGGCGTAAAAGTAATCTTCCTTTGTATTTTAAGCAGGAGGACCGGCCCCTTGAAGATAGGGATTGATCTCACAAGCACTGTAGGTAACCAACGACTATATTTTTGTGCATTGCAACGGAAGATTTCATTTTATGCTCCACCAAACTTCTTCAACCTTCAAAGGAGTATAAATACATGCTTTGAAGACCATATGAAAGAAGAAAAACAATTAGCCATCATTTTCAAGCATTAAAGAGCAAGAGCAACAAATTTTACATCTTTCATCATTCTCATATTCAATCTTCACTTGTGTTTGAAGCATATTTCTTATTCTAATAATCTTTATATATTTCTTTAAGAGCTTAACTTGTAATCACCCATCGTTGTAGAAGAATTCTTGATTACATTTCTTATATACCCATCCACATATTGTAAAGGAGTGAGCCCTTGAGTGATTAAATTGTAAGTGACAACTGGATAGAGTAAGGTTTACTCTTTAAGCGATAAAAAGGAGACATTGTAAGAAGTTTCTTGTAAGTCTTGAAAGTGAATAGGTAGAGGTCTTACCAACCTTTAAGAAAAGTGTGCAAGAGATTGCTTTCTTGAGCATAGAAAAGGTTAAAAAAAAAAGTTCCTCTTAAGCCTACCAAAAAAAAAAGGTTTAAAGTCCACTTTTAATAGTGAGTTTGGCAAAATCCTTGGAAGAGTCTTAAGGTAGAGGACATATGCAAAGGTGCTAAACCTCTATACATCATTGTGTACATTTTTCTCTATCCCTACACTCTTGCATTACTTGTTGATTACTTGTTTATATTGCTATATCATTGAATTGAAGAACAAAGTAGTGTAGAGAACATAGATTTGAAAAATAAAGTAAAAAAAAAAAAATAGGAAAACACTGATTCTCCCCTTTTTGGTTTGTCAATTGAGCCAACAAAAATCATAATTAAGCTTAATTAAGGGTTTATGGCCATTTGGGTCCTGGAGAAAAAGGATAGGGTTTAAAGGCTAAAAGGTTGACTTTTTTGTTTAGGGTGTGAGTTTCGGTAAGAAATGTTGATGTGTGATAATTTGAGGTTTAAAGTGAGTTCTGAAGGTCACATTGATAAAAATGAGGTTTAGGTAAGCCTTCGGCAATCAAACTAAGGGTTTGACCACTTCAAATTCTCAAGTTTTATTTTGACCCAAAATTGACTTTAATAAAAGAAGTCAAGATAGAATTTGACTAATGGAGAAAGATATGTAATTGATGAAATAAAAGTTGAAAGGTAAATGAAATTGGTTAAAACAACTAAGTTCAGGGTCTAACTTTTGTAGGTAAGTGTTAACTTTGACCGCATGTTGATCGAAGAACTTCCTTGTGAATTTGAAGTCTAAGATGGTAAGACTATAACTACTCTAATTAAGCCTCTTGAGTTTTCCATTATTATCATAAAGCATATGTTTTGTGAAATTGTGACAAATATGTATGTGGCTTGTTTTATATGAAACTAAGTTTATAACTTGTTTTATAAACATTTTGAAATTATGATGTGTTTATAGTTAATGCTTTAAGAATGATTTTATTAAGTATGTGATGGTGCATATATGCTAATTTGATTTCATTTTCTGATTTGTATTTTCATATATATATATATATGGGTGTGTGTGTGTTTTGTGAAACAATGGGTCCTTTCCAGGGACATTGTATCTTATTCGAAGATTTTAGTACTCCGTTAGAACTATATAGGATTTATAACCTATGACTGGGATACGTCCCACGAAGATATGAGGACTGAATGTCTATATGACTTCGAAATGATCTATGGGTTGCTCCCATAGAATAAGAATCGATCGAGGCATTGACGGATGGTAAGATACCTAATCTTAATGCAGAGATATGGGACCCATCGTAGTATTTCCATATTATTATTTTATGTATTCTCTAGTGCAACAAGTTACCAAAGTATTTGTGCGACATTGGTAACATTATGATTAATGATTGGGATGGATGTATACGTTCCATTAGGAGATAAGGACCATTGTGCATGCAATAATGGGTAATTGTGACCTATTATTATTGTTCTAAGAGATTAATTACCCTTATCTTAGTTATTTAATAGGATCATAGTTTTCGTAAGAGATATTTGTACACGGATTTTAGATGTGGTTTTGAAGGAAAACTTATGATAGGACTTTGTGGCTATGTTTTGAATTAAAGTTAGACATGTACTCTTTTATGTTTTCTTACGATTTTCACGTACGCATGCATGCATTACTATCGTGGTATGTACCTATCCTAGTTTTGTTTTGAATATAATACTCAACAATTCAATTACTTATTTTGAATCCATGCCATGGTGTCTTTTCTAAGGAACTTGTTTTAGAATAACCTTCCATTTTCTTATCTTATATGCCTTCTTGTGGTATTGATTCTACGTGCTTGTATTAGATGCATACTGGGTACTAGGTCACTAATCCGTTATTAATCCTTTCAGATTTAGTAGCCATTTGGGCACTACTTAAGGAGATTTTCGACCCACAATGTTATTGCTACATCTATTATAAGAGTTAAATCTAAGATATACTTTAATGTGTAATGTACTATTGTCAGTAGATAGAGTCGGGATGTAAGGTATTTGCTATGTCATTTTAAAGTTAATTTGTGGGATGTTTGTATTTGGAAATTATGATAATGAGATTTTATATGATGTAATCATGATATATGTCTGTGTGTGGTTTGAAAAAGGATGTAACAAAATAAATGGTTATGTTCTAAGAATAGCAGGTTTTATGAATTTTGAAATATTGTTACTGCCTATTTGAATCGTGCCAAATGTTAAGTACATGGTAATTAAGAAAAATCTTCTACATATGCATAATATTGTGGTTTTGGATCGTGACAAATTAATTAAAAAAAAAAAAGACAACTGATCAAGTAAAAAACAAATCTTGTTTTAAAATTATCTTTTTATTTCCTAGCAAATTAAGACCTAAACTCATCACAAAGTTTTAAAATTTAGTCAATTTTGTATAAACATGAGATAATGTTCGAATCTTATCTACACAAACTCAAGTCTTATTGGTAAAATGAAAAGCGGTAGGACCGAATAAGGTCTCTACAAACATATTATTAATTGCATATGTAAACAAATTGTTCTGTCTGACACATGTTAAGCATGTACTCGAGTGATACAATTTATTTAAACGTGTTTTCCATGCTATTGGCATTCATGTTAGTCCTGTTTAATCATGGTAGTCATCTCTAATCATGTCATGTCATGTTAAACAGATAATTATAAAAGTGTATTTAATCGTATTGTGTCATGTGTAACAAGTAAACATCTCGTGTTTGTGTTTAGGATTTATAAACGTTTTATAATTCATGTCGTGTCCATATTTCAATAATTAGTGTCGTGTATCGTGTCAAACTTGATATGATATACAACATAAAAATACACAAATTGTCAGGTCTAGTTATCACCTCATAAGAGAATAGATATACAACATAAAAGTGATGGAACTGGTATAAGGTTGATGTATATAAATGAATGTGATATTTGTGTGAAAGAATAGATAAAATTTTAATTTCCTTTATCCTAAACGCTTCAACAACTTAGTGAATACAACGATATTAAAACAAAAGGCATAAAGAAGAACATAAATGACATGAATGCAAACAAAATAACTTTTAAAAAAATAGCAAAATTATTTACAATAAAGATTAAATATTTCTTAAGACCATCAAACCAAGATTTAGGATGATATATAATTAATCAATGGCTCGATTCTAAAAGGTCCCTTATAGAATCGCCAAGCTGTCAGAATGTTTTTGTTTGATATATGACTTAGCAAAACCCTAAAAGAAAATAAAGGAGTTGCCACCAATCTTTTTTACTAGGTGTTGTTAATCTTAAAATATAGGATTTCTCTATGACTTAGGAAAACTTAAGAGAATTAGATTTTATTCATACTTTTAAGCTTTTTTCTAGTTCGGGATAAATTAATGAATCAACTATAAAATCATTACTAAATGAGCAAAGAATTAATTAAAACTCAAATGTACACATAATGGTATTATTGAAATAATGAATGCATGTTTGATGTTCTTACAATAACCTTGATGAAGTGATTCCATTTTAATTTTCCAAAATCATGGTTTGCATGTTTGAAGTATCAATACTTGTAGCTTCTAAACCTATACCGTAAGTACACGAGTTTCGACAAATAATACATAGAGAAGTAGAGCATCATCCCCATGAGAACTAACTATATTTAAGTACTAAAATTATTTCACCATATTTTCATAAATGAAATCAACTACTAAAATAATTAAAATAAATAATAAACTAAATGTGAAAAATAAATTAAAGAGCATGAAACTTTAAATATAAAATACAAAACAACAGCAACAACAACAACATCAACAATAATTAAACATGCTAATATTAAATTTAAAATTTAAAATTAATAATCCTAAAAAATGCAAAGTGCATTAAGATTTATAAATTAATTTAATCAAATTATAAATACCTAAAATTAATCTAAATATGAAAATTAACTAAACATCATATAAATTAAAAATATTACCATTAAAATTAATCTACACAATAACCTAAATAAATCTAAGACTAGAAACAAGATTAAACTAAAATGAAGGAAAAATAAATTAAAGCAAGCCGAAACGGAAGCTAAGAAACACAGCAACACAACAAAAGAAACTTAGCTATTGTCACCAGCCATTTTCCACACACACCCCATGCAGCTTTTTTTCTTTTAAATAGGTAGGGCTTCTTTCGGTTTAAAACTCTTTGGCAGCCTCCATTGACCCTTGTGTTAATACCTAAAATGTTGCCAAATCAACCTTTGATTTCCTTTCTATATTTAAGCTAAAATAGTCTAACTTTCCTCATTTTTGTATGTCGATTTCTTTCCTTCTTGGTAGCAAATTCTCGATCAAAGCTAGCTTGGCCTTGTGTTTTGCTTGCAAGGTGTGATCCTTATCGTTTTCCTCTAGCTTGAGTAAGGCTTTGGCTACCACGACCCAAAAACCATAAAGATGCACTTATGCAGAAGACTCATCTTATTTAACATGCATTTCACGTTTGTAGTCAGTTAGATAGATAGTAAACATAAATCCATTTAATACACTAATTCTCACCATTAAGCTTATGAACATAAGTATTTAAATTTAAATTACAATCTAATTTGACACGTCTTACATCCTAACTGGAGTTTAAAATAGAATATTGTTTCTAAAATCGAGTTGGTTTCTAAATTTATCATGACATATAATTTTAAACAAGTAATTAAAAGGCAAGTAATATTTGTAAACCAAACCAAATAAGTACATGCGATGTGGTAGTGCATGCATACATAAAAACGTAAGAAAACAAAAGGTACATATCCTTTAATTTATTCAAAATACAGTTACAAAATCTCATCTCAATTGCCTCAAAACCAAGTCAGAATTTATACACAAAACATAGTACTAAAAACTACGATCCAACTAAAGTGAGTAAGATCTAGGCTAGTGATCTCCTAGAACAACCGTGATAGGGCACAAAACTTACTATTGCATAGGCAGTGGTCTTCATACACTCATAGAGAGTATACATCCACTCCAATCATTGGTCAAGCATTACTAATGTCACAAGAAAACTTTAGTAACACGTTCTTTGTTGGGAAAACAAATTTGGTAATATGCATACTACGATAAGCCATCTCTTACATTAGGATTGGGTACTCCACCACCCATTGATGCCTATGTGAACCATAAATCAACCTGAAGTTAATAGACAATTGGTCCTCATACCTGTCACGACCTATTTTTTGTATGACCCACTTTTTACGTACTTGTTGATGCATTTCCTTATGATTCATGTGATGTACACTTCCACATATGGATTGAATCATAAGAAGAGCTTTGACTTAATTAAATTTGCAAATGGAATAAAACGAAATATCAGTGAATGTATGAAGTAGCCAAATAAGGGCCGAGATGGCCATAGGCCAAGCGAAAGGGATAGAAATCAAGTTGACGGAAAATAAGAAATTAAAATAAGAAAAGATAGTGAATATATGAAGGAAAGTCGGGTTAAATTGGTTCCGAACAAGTGCAAGGGTAAAACGGTCAAGAGATCAAAAAATTCGGCGTAAATTCGATAAGAAAATTTTAATAAAAAAATAGGGATTTAGGACATCTTGATCAATGAATGAGAAATTATTGAATTTTGAGTCCAATTGATCAAGATCCGAAATTTTTTAGATTTACCGAAAATTCACTCGGGACAATATCCCGAAATACGGAGAAAAATACACCAAAAAAGGGGTTAAAAATATAATAAATTAATTAAATAAATTAATTTCAATAAAATATAATTTTTTGTTGATATTTTGGGATTTTTATACTATTTTAATGATTATAATAATAATAAAATAAATTATAAATAATAATAATAATAAAGAAGAAAAAAAGAAAAAAAAAGGAAAATCGAAAATCTGAAAACGCGAAGAGAGAGAAATCGACAGAAACGATAGCCCAAGACCGAGAAACACCAATGACCACCGGCGATCGACGAGGCCAGGCTAGGGCCAGATAAGAGAGAGGACAACCTGGCGAACCCACTGGCACCGGCGACGCGCGCCGACGATGCCTAATTCTGACAAATAGACGAAAGGAAAACCGAGAGGAAACCGAGCTCGATTCCGACGATCCACGGCAGTTGGGTGTGATCGATGGGCACCAGCATGATCAGGAGGACAAGCCGATTCTTATGGTACCGGTAGTGGTCGGCGTAATGGCCGGGAACGCTGGCGACGGTGTAGACCTAAAACGGCACCGTTTTGGTCGAGCGAAAAGGGGAAGGAAAAGGGAAGGAAAAGGGAAGGAAAGGAAAATAAAGGAAAATAAAAGAAAAAAAAAAAGAAAGAAAGGGGAAAAGGAAAGAAATTTTTTCGGGGACGTCTCGAGATTCGAGTAAGTTGATCGATGGTCGAGATTGATTTATGGGTAAATACCGAAAATTAATTTAATATTATATTTAATGGAAAATAACCCGGATTAATCAAATGGTGCAGTTCGACGATAAATTCCTAACGTGAGCCGATCAAACTTTAATTTACGCACCACTTCATAATTCAGGTAAGTAAAGCTCATTTACGACAACAGTATGATTATTACGCAATTGGAAATTATTTTGTAGATTTCGAATTAATTTCTGCATAAAAATGAATTATATTTAAATTTTTGAATTAATTATCGTAAATGATATACGGGCTATCCAAAGAGTTTGAAACGAAGCCTGATGAGTATTGGTAAGCCAAATGAGCCCAATAGACCCGAAGAAGGGACTTAATAAATGGAAACGGGTCGAGGCCCATTAAGGTGCAATTGGGCCCAATAAAGTAAAATAGGCCCAGTGCTTTAGATCCGATCAGTAAGAGTGAAATACTGATAAAAATATTAGAATTGACCCAAATACATGGTTATATACAGCTCCGTAGACTTGGTCTGGAGTGAATTGGACTGAGAGACCCGGTATGGTCGAGACGAGATAAGCTTACGCGTGATTCCAGGTAAGGGAATTTTATGGATTGCTAGAGGTAACTTTACACAATTTCGACATCATTTACATTCCCTAAAATTGTCTGAAGGGTTTAGATTTAAAATTAGAATTTTCGTGCCCGAATGGGCAAATGACTAAAATACCCTTGTGAAGTGTAAAATTTCTAAAATTAGGAAAAGTTTGGAGGAGCAAGAACAAGAGGTTCCTGCTTGTTTTTGAGGTGTTTTGACACGTGCATGAGTAGGTTGGCTAGCTTGTAAATAAAAATGCTGAACATTGCATATGTTCAACAATGTGATTTATTTTAGAAATTATTTTGAAATAACAGAGCCACCTACATGATTTAATAAAAATGTGACGTGCTAGAGCTCAGCTCGCACGAGTTTTGAATTGTGTGATGCATGCATGAGTGCTGAAGCAAGAGCTCTCACTAGAGTTTTACATGCATTGGTGCTGGAGTCTAACTCGCACCAGATTTTCAAATGATTTTTATGAAACACGTGGTGGAGCTTAGATCACATGAGATTTTTCTTAATTTTATGAGAGTGTTGGAGCATTGCTCGCACTAGTTTTATGAGAAATGCGATGAGCCGTGCATGGAGCGTCGGGTAGACTGTGTGTCACACCGATTAAATAGGCTCGTATCTGCATTTTGAGACAGGGCACGAGTTTGGATATGAGATATGGGTCCATGGAGTACGTTGGACCATGCAAGTAGCAAGGAGTACGTTGTACCGTGCTGAGATTGATTATGTGGCATCTTCGAATGCGTGTGGCATCTTCGAATGCGAGTGATCGGGTAAGACTGACTGGATGGACTAACCCACCTCCCCGGGTGGTTCTCGATAGTGGTGAGACCCCGTACACAGGATCCGTGTAGCAGTGGGATCACGAGGATATGGCCATAGTCCTATTTGTTTGCCTGAGATATGTATATTGCCTAGTCTCGTATGTTGATAATTTTAAGAATCGTGTTTTATGGATTTTCGTGTGAGTCTGGATCACCTGAGGGAGGGGTTGAGTCCTGACTGAGATGTGATTTTATAAGAATGAAACTAGGATTTAAACTTGCGCATGTTACTATTGCCTTGAAAAGCATTTGATTTCATTGTTTTGTATGAGTCAGGAACATCTGAGGGATGGGTTGAGTCCTAGCTGGGTTGTGAGATTTTAACGAGAATGAAATGATTTAAATGGATTTGCATGTTGAGTTTTCCATGCTCTTTGAAATCCATATGTGAACTTGTTTTACATGACATCATGAATTGTAGCATTTGTTTTGAAATGTGTGGAGAAAGGGTGGTTTATGCATGGCACCACGTTCATGTAAGTTGTATGGTTTCCTACTTGTTCATAGGATTACCTTACTGAGCTTGATATGCTCACCCCTTTCATTTTCTCACACAGATCATTTTCAGTAGACCTTGAGGAGACTGAATACTGCATTATAGACATCCGCTGCTACCCATCACTTGAGGTATATACACGTTGTATATATTTTGTATCTAAATAACATAAGCACAGTACTATATTTTGTATTGACACTAGGATGAATAGACTGGGTACATATTGAAAAGAAATTAGTGCATAACGTATGAGTTTATATTTAATTTAAATTATGCACTATCTATAAAATGTATGGTGATGAATGGGTACTGACACACAGCCCAATTATTGATTGTGGTTGGTCACAATCAGAGGTCAGGTAAGTATGAAAGAAGAAAATCAAAAAATTTACTCTGATTTTTGGGTAGTTTTGGGTCGTGACAATTGGTGGTATCAGACCGAGATTAGTTTGATGTGTGTCAGTGTCAGTAATTAGGAAATTACATCCCTGTGTTATTGTTCTTGGTTAGATACAATCATGTATATTGAGATGGGTTTTGACTAAGAAATGGTTGTGAATGCAGGAATATAGGCATTATGCCTGTTACCCGACACGGTAGAGGAGGTAGAGCACGAGGCTGAGGCCATAGCAGTAGGCCTAAGCTTGCTAGTCATGTCAAGTTGCCTCATGAGACTCAGGAGGAGATGAGGTAGAGACTGGGGTTGAGCATACCCCACAAAGTCCTATAGAGAGAGATACTGCAGAGAGACTTGCTGAGACGATCGAGGTGTATTTCGCTAGGATAGAGCAGAGCCTCGAGATGATTATGGAGTTATTTGTGTAGTCAGTGCAGGGAACTAGAGGTGGACAGGGTGATGTTGGACAGGCAATTGCTCCTAATACGCTTGCTCAGCCAGTTCAGGATACGGATACTCCTACACCTCTACCAGTCCAGGACACGGATTCTCTTATTGACCCACAGCAGAGTACTAGAGGTTGGGGTTATAGTTGTGATATGGACAGACTATGATAGTTTCAAAAGTTCAGACCGCCAACATTTAGCGGGGCGAAGGACCTGGTAGTAGTTGAGGATTGGTTGAGTGAGATGGAAAAGCTATACGGGTTCTTTGAGTATACCCTACTATGATAGTAGTGTTCGCTGCATTTATGCTTAGGGGATCAGTGGAACATTGGTGGAAAGTCCACCAGACAGATTCTTAGAGCCAGACATACAGAGATTAGCTGAGAGGTATTTCTAGAGGCCTTTCGGAGGCAATACGTCCCGAATACAGTGCAGCGAAAGTTGCAGACTGAATTTTTGAGTTTAACCCAGAGGAGTAGATCGGTAGATGAGTATGAGACGAGGTTCATCTCTCTGGGCAGATATGATCCGAATACTATAGGTAGTGAGGTTAAGAAGGTCCGAAGATTTATTGATGGATTGAGGCTAACGATTCGGTCTAAGTTAGTCCCATTTGATATCCCGATATATGATGAGGCAGCGTCCAGGGCGCAGTTGATTGAGCAGGATTTTAAGATGTGTGCCTCAGAGTTCAAGAAGGCTGGCAAAGTTAGAGATAGAGAGAGGAAGCGACCAGTAGGAGAGAAAGGGTTTGGTTATAGAGGGGATAGACGGTTGACTGGGAAGAGGCCGAGGATAGAGGAGATTCGAGAGAGGCCAGCTAGACCTCCAGTCTATCCGGCCATTACTTCTATTCCACGGAAGGGTATTGTGATAGGGGGCCACGACCTACGACTGAGAGATACAATAGGTGTGTAGATATCACGGTGATAGACCCTGTTTTTGTACCACGGTAGTCTGTTTCAGATGCGAGAAGCCCAAACATGTGATTAGAGATTGCCCAGAGATAGTTGAGAATCCCCTCAGAAGGGTAAGGGTTCAGAGAGGGCTCCCGGTGAGACTTCTAAATCGCAGAGGAAAGCGACAACGACAGAGAAGAGGAAGCAAGTGATTGGTACAGGGCGAGTGCATGCTCTAGACTAGGATACAGCAGATCAGTCATCGGATGTGGTGAAAGGTACTATTCTGATCTATGATTTACAAGCATATGTGTTAATAGATCCTGATTCTACGCATTCATTTGTATCACCTTTGTTTGCATGTAAATTGTTTAATTATGTAAAGCCTACCCCACTGAGTAGTAAGCTGTCGATAATTACACCTATGAACACTTGTCAATTTGTGGAGTATGTATTGAGGAATTGTGAGCTGGAATTAGGTGGACGAGAGATGTCAGCCGATCTAATCTTAATGCATATGAGAGACTTTAATGTAATCCTAGGAATGGATTGGTTAGCTGCTAATCAAGCTGTTTTAGATTGTTTTGGTAAGACAGTCACATTTCATACTCCAAAAAAATGTACTGTACAATTTCGTTGAAATTAATGAAAATGGGATTTTGGGAGTTCGAATGAATGAATGATGTACTAATTGGATGAATTATGTTTGAAGGTTATATTGCATACGTGGTAGATACGGCTAAGGTACGCTTAGAACTGAAAGACATTCCAGTGGTCAAAGAGTTCCCAAATGTCTTTCCGGATGAGTTACCAGGGTTACCACCAGCGAGAGAGACAGAGTTTAGTATTGATCTGGCACCTGGTACAGAGCCAAAATCTAGACCACCATATAGGATGGCTCCGGTTGAGTTGGAGGAGCTAAGGAAATGTTACAGGAATTATTAGAGAAAGGGTTCATCAGACTGAGTGTATCGCCATGGGGAACACCAGTTCTGTTTGTGAGGAAGAAGGATGGGAGCCTTTGATTGTGTATCGACTATCGATTGTTAAATAAGGCTACCATCAAGAATAAGTATCCCCTTCCGAGGATTGATGATTTACTGGATCAGCTATAGGGAGCACAAGTCATTTCTAAGATTAATCTGAGATCTAGGTACCATCAGTTGAGAGTTCAAGATGGAGACATACCCAAGATAGCTTTTCACACCCGTTATGGTCACTTTGAGTTTATGGTTATGCCATTCGGGTTGACAAACGGTCCCGTAGCTTTTATGTCTTTGATGAATGAGGTGTTTCGACTGTATTTGGATGTTTGTGATTGTCTTCATCGATGACATCTTGGTTTATTCGAGATCTAGAGAGGAGAATGAGCAGCACTTAAGGATTATATTGCAAACCCTCCGTGAGAAGCAATTGTATGCTAAACTCAGTAAGTGTGATTTTTTGCTTAAGCAGATCTCTTTTTTGGGACATATTGTGTCGAGGGATGGTGTGTCAGTGGACCCATCCAAGATTGAGATGGTAGCTCAGTGGCAGAGGCCTCAGACAGTTATGGAGATCAAGAACTTTCTGGGTTTAGCTAGATATTATAGACGGTTTGTGGAGGGGTTTTCGAGGTTGCCTGCTCCGTTGACACGTCTCACTCGAAAGGATGTTGCATTTGAGTGGGACGACAAATGTGAGGAGAGTTTTCAGGAGCTAAAGCGTCAATTGACTACTGCTCCGATTCTCACCATTCCTACCAACTCAAGAGGTTTTACTGCTTACACGGATGCTTCTTACCAAGGACTGGGCTGCGTATTAATGCAGGATGGGAAGGTAGTCGCTTATGGATCCAAGCAACTGAAGGATCATGAGAGGAACTACCCGACGCACAACTTAGAGTTGGCGGTCGCAGTGTTTGCATTGAAGATATGGCGCCACTATCTGTATGGTGAGAAATTCTAGGTATTTACTGATCACAAAAGCCTTAAGTATCTGTTCTCTCATAAGGAATTGAACATAAGACAGAGAAGGTGGCTTGAGCTTCTAAAAGATTACGATTGTTTGATCCTATACCACCCGAGTAAGGCAAATGTAGTGGCTGATGCGTTGAGCAGGAAACATCTTGGGTTGGTTTCTTATATGATGGTATAGGAACACGAGTTGTTACAGCAGTTTGCGGGCCTCAATTTGGATGTGACCCCACCTGATGCCAATAGTTGTTATATGTCAGACCCAGATTTTTTGTAGTTTATTCCTTATGATTCCTATGTGTATGAACACTATGTAATTATAGTTGAATCATAAGAAGAGTATTTACTAGACATAAAGTGTTAGTGAAATGATTTAACACGCAAAAGCTACATAAAGAGCCTAATGTGAACTATAAGTGTCACAGGCTAAATCGAGTAAATCTAAATCATTCTGACTGAAAATAAGAACTTAAAATGAGAAAGTATAGAGAGCTCATGAAGGAAAGTCAGCTTGATTTAGTCCCGAATATAGAAAACGAGAGTAAAAGCTAAAAAGGGTAAAATGAACCTTTTTGGCGAGAAAAGGTGTTTCGGGTGAAGTTGTCCACCGAGAACGGTTGAAACATAAAGAGGAGAGTGTAAGACATAAGATATGACACTTTCGAAATTTTAAGAAAAAGTCAACTTGGTCAATGATTAAGGAAAAAGTCAACTATAGTTAAGAAAGTGGACTTTTACCATAGTTGACTAATGATGGTTAAAAATTAACCTAAGTGTGGAGAAAAATTTGGAAAAAAATATTCTTGACCAGAATAAAAGATAATCATCCCCGAAAGTAAGAAAAAATTATTCGAAAGGATTCCGGAATAAATTTAATGGTTAAAAACGTAATGGGCCTAAGGTGAAAATTTTAAAGCCCATTAAGGTATACTAAACGTATATCGAAATTCTTAGGTCCTTTAGACCGAATTGTTGGACCAATTGATTGGAAAAATTTTGAGACAATTAAAGGCCCGAGACATAGTAAAAATTTCAGCACAAAAGCCCACTAAGAAAGCCCAAACCGAGAAGCCCAAATGGAAAAGCCCATGAGATAAATATCTAACCATAGTTAAAGCTAACCATGACTCATAAGGTGACTCATTAGGTGACTCATGGCTAAGGCTTGGAAAGTCAAGCTTAATGGCTGAAAAGAAAAACTTAATGGCTAAGTATGTGGCTTATAAATTCAGCCAAACCATTGTCATCTTCATCACACCAAATTCGGCTAGAAGAAGAAACCATTGAAACATATTTTTCAAGCTTTCTCTCACTAGAAATCACTAGGAATTAGGCATATTTGGAACTTGCATCCTTCATGGAAGTTGTTCCAAATTGAAAGGAGAGTGACATATGTTGGAATTGGCTATCAAGGAGCCATAGAGGGCAAACCGAGAGCCTTCAAAGATTCGGCCAAAGGGTAAACACAACAATTGGTATATTTTCTAATTTTCAATTTCATATATGTTAATGTATGAATGACTTTAAGTATATTGGTGTATGTTTTAATCATTGAAACATATTAAATCACCATGATGTTAGTTAGGCCGAGAGTGAGCAATAGGATATTGATTTATGTCCATATGATTTTAAGGCATAAATGGATTAATGTACATGTGTTAATAATTATGGTGTAATTAGAATTAATCAATTGATTAATTAATACATGTAATTAGTTGGCAATCAAGGTGTTCGATAAAATGCCTAAATGAACTATGTGAGGTTTAGGAATGTTGCCAACCAAGTGTTTGTGAAAATGCCTAAGTGAATTGGCTAGACAAATAGGCATGTGGCCGAGAGGCCCAATGGGCCAAGCCCAAATATTTTAGGTCCAATATGGTATAATGGGCCTAAAACAGGCCCAATAAGAGTTGGTGGGTCCCACAAGCCCAATAGGCCCAACTAAAATGAATAGTAAAATGAAAATGGGCTTAAGACATAGTTAGGCCCATTAAGGATTATTAAGGCCCATTAAGGGAAATGGACTGTATTTTATGTGAAATACAGTAAGAAAAGTGTAATTAACCTGATAAATGGTTATATGCAGCTCCATAGAGTATTGGAGGAGCAAATCGGACTGCTGAAACGAGCAGCGCAAAGAAAGTGAAATTTCTCGAGTAATTACAGGTAAGGGACTTTTGTGAGTAGTTAGAGATACCTGCACATATTTTTGTCTACTTTTACATTCACTTAAAAACTCTAAGGGTCAGAGAAAGTGAAAAATAATTATTACGACCTGATAGTGGTAAATTACGATTTTACCCCTAGTTAGTCAAAAAGTCAACTTTTGTGAAAAGTTACAAAAAGCATGGAAACTACTATTGTGAGTGTTTAACTGCTGTTTAGCATGAAAATAAATAGATCGGCTAATGATTTTAAGGTTGATGTGAATTAAGCACACTTTATAGTGCTGATTTTAATATTTTATAAACTATCCCTTTTTAAAGAGCCATCTATCATATTATGTGAGAATAAATCGTGCTAGAGCATAGCTCGCACTGGATTTCATATGTTTTCCACATACATTAGTGCTAGATTTTGATACGCACTAGATTTCCATGACATGCATGATAGAGTACTGGAGTTCTTACTCGTACTCAGTTGTATATGATATATGCATGAGAGGGCGCTGGAGCAATTAGCTCGTACTCGAGTTTTACATGAGATACATGATAGAGTACTGGAGCGTTGCTCGTACTCGATTCTTCATGATTTATACATGACATAGTACTGGAGCTATTGCTCGTACTTGATTTGATGATATTATACATAGCATGGTACTGTAGCTATTGCTCGTACTTGATTTAATACATGAACTATGCATTGACCTAGTTGCTGGAGGTTTACTCGCACTAGAGTTGAGTTTGTGATGTGAAACAGTGTTCGAGCGTAGTGTCGACTGTGTGTCACACTCAAAGGCGCGCACTGTATGTGATATATAATACATATTACCAACCCATGCCGCATCCTTGTGTGACTGAGTGTCACATCATGAAAGGATGGCCAGCATGAGGGTATTAGAGATGTGGTATGATATTCCATGGTTTGAGGGCTAAGACCTATGGTAGGCACCCTGACTGTGATGTAGGGTCCACGGGTGTACTTTGTACCATGCCCAGGGCATGGGAGTATGTTGTACCGTGTGTTGTTGTATAGCTGACGGTTGTAATGGACTGACCATCCTCCCGTTGCAGCAGTGATACCCCGTGCATCGAGATCTGTGTGGCTTGGGTTCACATGTCGAATATGATCATAGTCCAGGATACTATTTGCATTTCACCACAGAGTCTCACATGATATATCACACTGATTGACTGATTTAAATTGAGGATAGACCTGAGGGATGGGTCGGACTCTGATTTTGTGATGTGAATGATTTAAATGCCATATTTATTGTGATTTAAATATACATGGCATGATTTATCTAAAGGCATGATTTATATACCGATGCATTGTTTTGCACTACATGCCTACATTTGAGAAAGAAAGCATGATTTCTGTACATGGGATTTAATCTGTACAAGTATATATATTATATTTAAAGACATGCTTTTAAAGTGAGTAAAGGAAATAATGTTTTCAAGGCATAGCATTATTTTGAGTAGATAGTGTAGATATCTACTGACTTGCCTGATTTCCTTACTGAGCGCGTTGTATGCTCACCCCCTTTCTTTACATCTCTCTACAGAGCGTCAGTAGAGCGAGAGCTATCGAGGGATAGTATTCCTGAGTCCACTGCTAGTTCCTATCGACTGCCAGGTATACATATTTTGTACGGTTATGTATCTAAACATAGAAACAGCATAGTGATGTATACGATATATATTATGGGGAATGTTTTTGTATTAGATTTTATATAATCTCACATGTATAATAAAAGCAGTTACAGTCAGTAATAGTATATTGACTTGTATGTATGATAATGGATGATGTGGTAAGCGAGGACTCTGACATCGAATCACAGCCCAACCATTGATGACAGGAAAGGTAAGTTAAAAATGCAAAAAATTTGTAGTGATTTTGGTTAAAGTCATGGATTGAGAATGGGGTTCTGACATTATATGATTGCTAGCCTGCGGTTAGAGCCAGATTTGATAGATCAAATCCGACAGGCTCAGTGTGATGATCAGGAGTGTATTGAGATAGTCAGGCAGATGTAGAGGGGTATTGAGACTGAGTTTGAGTTTAGTTCGAATGGATTACTGAGTTTCCGAGACAAGATATGTGTTCCCAAAGATCTTGAGATCAGGACGTTGATCTTGACAGAGGCTCATTCGTCGAGGTATACCTTGCATCCGGGTAGTACAAATATGTATCAAAATCTTCGAAAGGTATACTGGTGGTTGGGGATGAAGAGAGACATAGCAGAGTTTGTTGCGAGATGTCTCGTCTGTTAGCAGGTGAAGGTAGAGCATCAGAAGCCTACAGGGTTATTGTAGCCTCTACCTATATCGACTTGGAAATGGGAGCATGTCACCATGGACTTTGTGATGGGTTTACCGGGGACTCATATAGGGAATGATGCCATATGGGTGATAGTTGACAGATTGATGAAGTCGACACATTTCCTAGCTATAAGAGCCACCGATACTCTGAGTAGATTGGCGGAGTTATATGTGCGCGAGATTGTGCGATTGCATGGTATTTCGACTGCGGAGTATTGTGTCGGACAGGAATTTCTGTAATGTATATAAAATCCATATACATATTGTCTCAGATTTTCTTGGTATCGGAGCAAAAGGTGTCTAGTACTGTCAATGTCGGTCAATTGGAAGTAGATCACATCCCAGGTGTCTATATTGTCTGGTAATGAATTGAATTTAATGAGTAAAATTATGGTCGATGTTTAAGGAACACACGCAGGCACGTAAGAGATAAGATATGAGGGGGAGAAAAGAACGTTCAGGGAGGCAGGCATAGCCACCTCCACCACCTGAACCATAGCAGGAGAGTCTTAACTATCGAATGAATCGCCTAAAGCACGATGTGCGTCAAGGATTCGAGCAGATGACAGCGCTATTCAGGCAGCATTTTAGGGCTAATGCCTCTGGCACTACACCTGTATCGACTCCTTCACCACCACAAGGACCACTCGTACCCCTATTACAGACTGACTCGGTGCCTCCCGCCACACAGCCTGCGGTACAGACCCAACTTGATGATAAAGATAAGGGTTAATTTAGGGACTTTCTAAAGATGAACCCACCGATTTTTAGAGGGGTGAAAGATATCGTAGAGGTTGAGGAGTGGCTGACAGAGTTACGAGTCATTTCTTAATTTTTGGGATGCACCGATGCTGAGAGGGTCATTATGGGTGCTTATATGTTAAAGGGACAAGGTTGAGATTGGTGGAGCACTACTCAGAGTATATTGGCGACTAGCTATGAGGTGATTAGTTGGGAGATGTTTCAATCGGCATTTAGAATGCAGTATGTACCAAGAGCCACCCAGAGGAAGAAGTAAGCTGAATTCTTAAATTTGGCTCATGGCAATATGACAGTTGATGAGTACGAGAGTCGATTCACCACTCTACTGAAGTATGACCTGGAGACTCTTAAGGATAATGGGTTTCGTACAAAGCGATTTGTGTATGGACTGAGACCCATCATTAGAGACCGGTTGATAGGGCTCTGTATCACTGAGTTTAAGGATACTCTGAGACGAGAACAATAAGTAGAGATGGGACTAGAGTTGGTACAGTCCCAAACTGAGTCCCGAATTTTAACTAGGGATAAGAGTAAGCGACTCGTGACCTCCCACACAGACTTTCAGAGAGGTTCTTTTAAGAGGAGATAGTTTGAGGGACTGAGGGGAAGAGTTGATAGACCCAGGATTCCTTCCATTATTATGGAGACCCCTCGAGGTGCTAGACCAAAAGTTAGAGTCTGCAGAGCTTGTGGTAGATCACATGAGGGAAGCTATCCTAGAACCATATAAGGATGTTTTGGATGCGGGGACATGGGTTACCAAGTGAAGTACTACCCGTAACCACAAAAGCCACATTCATAAGAGCTTCCCAAACAGCAGTCGCAGAGGATGATTCCTCAGAGACGGGTTAAGGCTGCTGATAAGGGCAAGAAGCCGGTCACAGAAGGACATGTGTTTACTTTGGATAAGGAGATTGCAGACACTTCGTCTGAGATCATACGAGGTTACATCGCAATCATCTCTGATATGAGTCAAGAACATCCGAGGATTTAGGACATACCGGTAGTATGTGAGTTTTCAGATGTGTTCCCAGATGAATAGTTTGGCTTACCATCGGAAAGAGAGATGGAGTTCACTATCGATTTAGTGCCAGATACCCAGCCGATCTCTAAACCTCCCTATAGGATGGCATTGGTTGAGTTGGAAGAGTTAAAGAAACAGTTGCAGGAACTACTAGATCAGGGCTTTATTAGGCCTAGTGTGTCGCCATGGGGAGCTCTGGTGTTGTTTGTAAAGAAGAAGGATGGTAGCCTAAGACTATGTATAGATTACAAATTGCTGAACAAGGTTACGGTAAAGAACAAATATCCCCTACCAAGAATAGACAATTTGTTTGACCAGCTGAGCAAGGCTTCTGTCTTTTCTATGATTGACTTGAGGTCGGGCTATCATCAGTTAAAAATCAAGAAAGAGGATGTTTCAAAGATGGCCCTTAGAACTAGATATGGCCACTACGAGTTCTTAGTGATGCACTTTGGTTTGACGAATGCCCCTGCAACTTTTATAAGTTTGATGAATGAGGTATTTAGAGATTATCTAGATCAATTTGTGATAGTATTCATTGATGATATCTTGGTGTATTCTCAGTCTCATGAGGAACATGCGCGGCATTTAAGGATTGTGCTGCAGATACTCAGAGATAGGCAGCTTTATGGAAAGATCAGTAAGAGTGAGTTGTGGTTAGATAAAATACCTTTTGTTAGTCATATTGTATCTAAAGACGGGGTGTTAGTTAATCCGTCTAAGATAAAAGCTGTACTTAATTGGGAGAGACCGAGGATAGTTACAGAGATTCAGAGTTTTCTAGGACTTACAGGAAATTATAGAAGGTTTGTTGAGGGCTTTTTTAGGATTGCCGCTCCTTTGACCAAGCTCAAACGTAAAGAGATTCCTTTTGTATGGTCTGAGTAGTGTGAGCAGAGTTTCCAAGAATTAAAAAGGATATTAACGACGAGACTTGTGTTGACTATCCCAAATGGACCCAGAGGTTTTATGGTGTATAGTGATGCCTCTCAACAAGGATTGGGGTGTGTGCTCATGCAGTATGGGAGAGTAGTCACTTATAGTTTGTGACAGCTGAAGGATCATGAGCGAAACTACCTCACACATGTTGGAGTTAGCCGCAGTGGTATTTGCATTAAAGATATGGCGGCATTACTTATATGGGGAAAGGTTCCAGATATTTACTGACCACAAGAGTCTAAGATATATATTCGACCAAAAGGAGTTAAACATGAGACAAAGGAGATGGATGGAACTCCTTAACGATTATGATTGCGAAATGCTCTACCATCCAGGGAAGACGAACGTAGTTGCTGATGCCCTAAGCAGGAAAAGTATGATACCTGCTATTATAATTAAGGAATGGGACTTATTGGAACAGTTCATTGGACTCAGAATCAAAGTTGAGGAAACGGAAGTTGGATTTATGGCTAGCCTGTGGATAGAGCCCGATATTATGGATTAGATTAGAACCGAGCAGCGAAATGATCAGAGGCTATTGGATACAGTTAGCCAAGCTGAACAGACATCATAGTCAGATTTTATGGTCAGTGACGATGGGTTATTGAGGTTTAAAGGTCAAATTTTTGTTTCGAACAATGATACCTTGAAGCAACAAATATTAAGCGAGTCTCACTATTCCCATTACACCAAGCACCCAGGTAGTACCAAGATGTATCAGGATCTGCGTAAGGTGTATTGGTGGAGTGGTATCAAACGGGAAGTGGCTGAATTTGTGGCGAAGTGTTTGGTATGTCAACAGGTAAAAGCTGAGCATCAGAAGCCCGAAGGATTGCTTAAGCCTTTGCTTGTGCCTACATGAAAATGAGAGCATATCACCATGGACTTTATCATGGGATTACCGAGGACTCGACGAGGTCATGATGCAATATGGGTGATAGTGGATAGATTAACAAAGAGTACCTACTTCCTTGCTATAAAGAGCACAGATACATTCAGTACATTAGCTGAGCTATATGTTGGAGAGATAGCTAGACTACATGGGGCTCCAGTGAGTGTTACCTCTGATAGAGATTCCCAGTTCACCTCCAGGTTTTGGACTCATTTTCAGGAGGCCATGGGATCTCGGTTGAGTTTTAGTACCGCCTATCATCCTCAGACTGATGGTCAGTCCGAGCGGACTATACAGACCTTGAAGGACATGTTGAGGGCGTGTACGATGGATTTTAAAGGATCATGGGATGATGACCTGCCCCTTGTCGAGTTTCCATATAATAACAGCTATCATGCGAGTATTAGTATGGCATCTTACAAGGCTCTATCTGGCAGGAGCTGTAGATCCCCCATAGCTTGGGAAGAAATGGGTGATAGAAAGGTAATTACTCCTGAGCTCGTTGAACAAGCAGTTTAGAATGTGCAGATCATTTATGATAGATTACGGGCTGCTCAGAGTCGACAGAAAAGTTACACCGATGTGCGTAGACGGCCACTCGAGTTTCTAGTTGGAGATTTTGTGTTTCTTAAGATATCTCCAAGTAAGGGTATCATGTGCTTCAGGAAGAAATGGAAATTAAGTCCACGATATATAGGACCGTTTGAGATTTTGGAGAGAGTGGGAGACGTCGCCTATCGGTTAGCTCTACCCCCACAGCTTTTCGCAATTCACAATGTCTTTCACGTCCCCATATTGAGGAAATACAATCCGAACCCCTCTCATGTCATTGAGTATGAGGCATTGGATATTCAGGAGGATATGAGTTATGTGGAAGAACCCATCTGAATACTTGACAGGAAGGAAAAGGTACTTCAGACGAAAAGAATTCCATTGGTTAAAGTTCTCTAGAAACACCACTCAATGGAGGAAGCAACTTGGGAACTAGAGAGCCTTATGAAGGAGAAGTAGCCTCAGCTATTTAATGGGTCAAGTTGAATTTGGAGGACCAAATTCTCTAAAGGTGGAGAGGATGTGAGAATTGTAAATTTTATGTGATTTGCTAAGTGAGAATTGTAATTTGGTGAATGTAATTATGATATGTTGATGTACACGCAAGTTTTAAATTTAATGAAGTATAAGGAGATGAAGTTTTTAAGTCTTAAATGTGTATGGATTGAAATATGGACTATGGAGTAGATTATGGTGAGTTTTGCGTTTAGTTTCCTGCAATTGATGCAGCAGCAGTAGAATTTTTGAAGCAGATCGATCTCCAAGGATGAGAGATCGATCCCATAGCTCCAAAATGCAAAAAACGTGCAAAAACAGACAGGCAGATCGATCTCATAAGGAAGAGGATCGATCTCCTAATGCCTCTGCCTAGCAAGGATCATTCTTGTCACAAAGGCAAATCTATCTTCTTAACTCTCGGCCTAGAAGAGATCGATCTCTACCCTCTAGCAGATCGATCTCCACTTAGTTTTCTTATGAAGAGCAGATCGATCTCTACCCTCAACCAAATCTATCTTGTAGTTGTTAAGAGAGCAGTTTGGAGCAGTTGAATCGAGCAGAGATCGATCTCCTTCAAATACCAGATCGATCTCATAGCCCTTCTCTATATAAAGACCACGGGATTTTGCCTGAAATCGAGCCTTTCTCTCTCTGAAACCTAAACCTTCACCATTTTCACCCAAACCAAGCTTTCTCTCTCTAAGATTCACCCTATTCTAGACTGAATTAGACAATGGGGTAAGAGAAAAAGTTGTTCCTCTTTGCAAGGAGAATAACATACTAGAAAAATCAAAGGTTGGCTTGAACAAAGGGAAGAGACAAGCATTCTACAAGCTTGGTCAAGAGATGAGACAACCTAGGTAAGCTCACAAGACCTTTATTCTTAAGCATTACCATTTTATATATGGGTGAATAAACATATATGTTTATATATTTGGTTAGAAATGTTTAAGGCATGATGGAACCAACAAATGGGTTTGGCTAGGAGATTTAATGTGGATGTCTTGTGATGGTTATGAGTTAACTAAAGTGTTGACAAAGATGTAGAAAGAGTTTTGAGATAATGTTGAGTTAGAATGAGTAAGAGAAAGAAAAGAGAAATGAGAATGATGTATATTGATGGGTTAATGATGTGTATGGATTGTTTGAGAATTCGACACGAGAAACAAGACTAGTTCGAGAACCCGAGGATATTGTACTACTCAAGGTGCAAGAGGTAAGGGAAATAAACCATTTGTGCTTGTGAGTTTTCAAATGAATGAAAACATTTTAATAGCATGAAAAATGTTTAATGAGATGAGCATGTTTATGAGAAATGAGATGAATTGATGTTTTGATGAATGTGCGAGTGTTTTGCCGGTTTGAGCTCGATTTTTTATGTGATTTGTGTAATTGTGAACACATATGGTTTATAACCGAAATGAGTTTTGTCATAACCACTATGAGCTCTACATGAAGGCAAAACGATTTTTATAAAACAATGGGAATGTGTGAGTGTTTTATCGGTTTAAGCTCGATTTTTTATGTGATTTGTGTAATTGTGAACACATATGGTTTATAACCGAAATGAGTTTTGTGATAACCACTACGAGCTCTACGTGAAGGCAAAGCAATTTTTATACAACAATGGGAATGTGTGAGTGTTTTGCCAGTTTGAGCTCGATTTTGACGAGTTTTGTGTAAATGTGAATACAATGTGTTATAACCAAAATGGGTTTTGTGATAACTACTAAGAGCTCTACGTGAAGGAAAAACGATTTTTACTGAGACTATATCTTGTCATGAGATGCAAATCAGGCTTTGCTCTGGTAGAATGTAAGGTCGGGCCATGCTCTAGTTGCATGTAAGACCGACACATCCGTTCCGGTAGCGTGAGATGACTCCGCTTCGGTAGAGATGGGTGGCCTTGCTTTGATAGCATGTAAGACTAAGTTGTGCTTTGATAGCATGTAAGACTGACTATTGTACGACTTTGATCAAGTCCACAGCGAATCATGGCCATGTGTATTATTATCGACGAAATCACTCTCTTAGAAATGTCTGCCTAGGGGATGAATTCAATTGATGTGATGTGCCTATGACGTTGATTTCATCTGAGTTCTTATAAATGCCTAGTCTCGATTTCTTTGATGATGATGTGATTTTATAACTGTGATTTACATTACGCATTGAGCTTTGATGTAATAGTGATTTGTGATTTTCATCACGTGAGTTATGTTGATGCCATTGTTTATATGGTTATTTCTATAACGATTTGCATGCTCAATATTTCCATCATATTGTGTTTGTGATGATGATTTTTATAACTTCCCTTATCCTCCTTACTGAGTGTTTTGAGAGCTCACCATTTTTCCTCCCCCCTCCAGATTACTTAAAGTAAGCGAGATAGAGCCTGCCGCATACGTGTAATAGGCTATTGGACAAGATCTCCCCAGGCTATCGCTTGTACACGCATAAGGTATAATTCAATTCATTTTGTATCCAGACAATGATGTAATACAGACATTTGTGATAAGTATTTTGGGATGTAATTAGGTTGATATGTAGGAATCGAGTTGAGATTAGGGTTGACTCTTTTTGGGATATTATGTATTTGATTTCATTAAGTATGAGTTGTATGATCTTGAGGGATAGTGTTGGTTTATAAACGATACTGATATAAAGATACTGCATAGGAATACATCTAGAGTTGGCAGTTTTGTCTTAAGAAAAAATTTAAATTTACCCTATTTTCCACGCTTTCGGGCTGTCACACATACCGAATCACATGGACCGGATCTGGATGGTACTTTCGAAGCATCGATACGTGGAGGATGTTATGAATGCCTGCTAGCTCTGGTGGCAACGCGAGCCTGTAAGCCTTATCTCCCACTCACTCCAGTATCTCAAATGGCCTGATATATCGAGGGCTCAACTTTCCCTTCTTACCGAACCTCATAATCCTTTTCGAGAGAGAAACTCTTAAGAACATTGAATCACCTACAGGGAACTCCAATGGCCTCCGTCTTGTGTCAGCATAACTCTTAATCTGCTCTGAGCTATCCTCAATCTCTCACATATCACCTGAACAACCTCAGAGGCTTGCTACACTAAATCGGGAGCAAAAGCTTTCCTATCACCCACTTCTTCCCAACCAACAGGGGAACGACACCTTCTACTATACAACGCCTCATACGGTGCCATCCTGATACTCGAGTGATAATTGTTGTTGTAAGAAAATTTGGCTAATGGTAGGTGATCATCCCAGGAGCCTCTAAAATCCATAATACTCGCTCTCAACATATCCTCTAACATCTGGATGGTTCTCTCTAACTGACCATTGGTCTGAGGATGGAAAGCGGTACTGAAACTCAATCGGGTTCCCATAGCTTCCTGAAAGTGTTCACAAAAGTGGAAAGTGAAGCGAGAATCCCTATCTGATGCAATGCTCACTAGAACACCGTGTAGCCTCATTATCTCTTATACATATAACTCTACCAAAGTACTTAGACTATCTATGGACTTCATGGCTAAAAAGTGGGCGGACTTAGTCAATATGTCTACCACTACCCAGATAGCATCATGGTTCCTCTTAGGCCTCGGTAATCCCATGATGAAATCCATGGTGACATGTTCCCATTTCCAAGTCGGTATCGGTAGAGATTGCAACAACCCTGCAGGCTTCTGATGTTATACCTTCACCTGTTGACATACGAGACACTTCGCCAGAAACTCTGCAATATCCCTCTTCATCCCTTACCACCAATACACTCTCTAAAGATTCTGATACATTTTGTTGCTCCTCGGATGCAATGTATGTCTTGATGAATGAGCTTCTGTCAAAATTAATCTCTTCAGCTCTGGGTCATCGGGAACACAAGTCCTGCCTCTACACTTCAGTAGGCCATCACCACTCACTGAGAAATCGAGCATATCACCCCCTCTGAATTTGACTTGCACGATCATCACACAGCGGATCAACATGCTGAGCCTGTCGTATCCGATCAATCAAATCTGATTCCATTCGCAGGCTCGCCATCACACAGTCAATGTCAATATTAAGATGGTTTATATCCAAACTGAGGTGAGCAAACTACTCGAGCAGCTCATGTTCCCTGACCATCATGTACAATACCACTCCGAGGCTCTTCCTGCTCAAGGCATCAGCCACAACATTAGCCTTTCCTGGATGGTACAATATCTCGCAATCATAATCTTTCAGAAGTTCTATCCATAATCTTTGCCTCATATCAACTCTTTCCATGAAAACAGATATTTAAGGCTCTTATGATCTGTAAACACCTGAAATTTCTCATCGTACAAGTAGTGGCGCCATATCTTCAATGCAAATACCACGACTGCCAACTCTA
The DNA here is from genome assembly GCA_033439115.1 of Firmiana major. Taxonomy (NCBI): domain Eukaryota; kingdom Viridiplantae; phylum Streptophyta; class Magnoliopsida; order Malvales; family Malvaceae; genus Firmiana; species Firmiana major. Next base: position 27,819,327 of record CM065896.1, on the reverse strand, counting down.
GATCGTAGGTTGAGTAGTTCCTCTCATGGTTCTTAAGCTGTCTAGAACCATAAGCGACTACCTTCCCATCCTACAACAACACACAGCCCAATCCCTGTCTCGAGGCATCTGTATACACTGAAAAGCCTCTTGAGTTGATGGGTATGGTGAGAATAGGTGTGACGATTAGTCATTACTTCAGCTCACAGAAACTACTTTCACACTGATCATCCCACTCAAATGCCACATTCTTTCGAGTGAGGCGTGTCAACAGAGCAGCCAGCTTAGAGAATCCCTCCACAAACCGTCGATAATAACCAACCAAACCCAGAAAACTGAGGACCTCTGTAATCGTCTTAGGTCTCTCCCACTAAACAACTGCCTCTACCTTGGATGGATCTGCTGATACACCATCCCTCGATACAACATGACCCAAAAATGAAATCTACTCCAACAAAAAGTCACACTTACTGAGCTTGGCATACAACTCCTTCTCTCGGGGGGTTTGCAGAACTATCCTCAAGTGCTGCTCATGATCTTCTTTAGACTTGGAATAAACCAATATATCATTGATAAACATTATCACAAACTGGTCTAGGTATAGCTTAAACACATCATTCATTAAATCCATAAATGTTGTGGGGGCATTCGTCAATCCGAATGGCATAACCAAGAACTCATAGTGGCCATAAAGGGTACGAAATGCTGTCTTGGGTACATCTCCACTCCGTATCCTCAACTGATGGTACCCAGATCACAAATCTATCTTAGAAAAGACCTGTGCTCCCCAAAGCTAATCCATAGATTGTTAATGCGTGGAAAGGGGTACGTATTCTTGGCAGTAGCCTTATTCAATAAATGCTCATCTATGCATAGTCGAAGGCTCCCATCATTCTTCCTCACCAACAAGACCGGAGTTCCCCAGGGTCAGACACTCGGTCTAATAAACCTCTTCTCGAGTAACTCCTGTAACTGCTCTAGATATCAGCTTTGTACCAGGTACCAACTCTATACAAAACTCCATCTCCCTGTCGGGTGGTAACCCTGGTAAATCATCTGAAAAGACATCAGGAAACTTTGCAACCACTAGAATGTCTCTCAATTCTGAACGTGCCTTATTTGTGTCAACCACGTATGCAATGAACCCTTCAAATTATCATTTTCCACTGTTAGTAACATAGGTCATCCTATTAATATTCATGATTAACAAGCAAATTCATCTCTTAAATATGATGAATTAAAATTATACTATTCCCATTTTCAATAATCATGTTCCTTCATTTCTTTTTAGCAAAACTTATAGTACACTTTTTAGGAAAACTTACAGTAAGGCTATCTATCCCTGAAAACATTACTGTCTTAGTATAATAATCTAAAACAGCATGATTCGTAGCCAACCAATCCATTCCTAAAGTTACATCGAAATCACTCATATTTAGTAAGATAAGATCGGCTGACATATCCCTTCCCCTTATTTTCAGCCTACAGTCCCTATATACATACTCAGTCAACTGACTATCATTTATAGGTGTAGAAATCAACAACATTCTATCTAATAATGTAGGCTTTACATGCTTCGATAACTTGGTTGCAAATGAAGGCGATATAAAGGAATGCATGGCACCAGGATCAAATAACACAAATCCTTCTATAGTAACAATCTGGGTGATACCTTTCACCACATCAGATGAAGCATCAATAGTGTCCTGGTCCAAGACATACACTCGCCCTTGACCAACAACCTATTTTCCCCTTCTCTTCAGTTGTTGCTTTCTTTTTCGGTGCAGAGGTATCAGTAGGGGCTTTCTCAAGCTCTTTGCCTTTCTGTAGGGCAATCTCACCTAACTCTAGGCAATCCTTAAATAGATGGCTCGTCTTACCACTCTTAACGCATGTTTTAGTCAATAAGATGCGAGGCCTATTTTCATGGTATCTACCACACATCCTACACTGCTCAGTAGTAGGTTGGGGTCCTCTAATCATAATACCCCTAGTAGGCGCTGAAACTGGATCACTGGGGGCTTAGTAATCATCTTACCCCGTGACTCATCAGCTCTAAATCTCTTGCCAAATGGCCTCCTTCCCACTCTGACACCTTTGTCATCCACTATTCTCTTTCTACCTCTATTTTGGCCCTTATTATCATTCCCAAACTCAAAAGCGTGCAACTCATAATCTTATTTGCACCACTGTGGTCTGTGCACTGCCTCGTCGTATGTAGTGATATCTAACGGGGCCAATCAAACTCTGATAGACGGTTTGAGCCCTTCCATGACTTTCGGACCTTCTGATTCTCATTGTTAATAGTGTCGGGTCATACCTGCTTAGGGATGTAAATCGAGATTCATACTCGTCTACAGATCTGCTCCCTTGGGCTAACCCCAGAAGCTCCATCTACAGCTTCCTCTAAGCAGTGACCAGGACATACTACCTCCAGAAAGCCTCCAAAAATATATCCCAACTGATCTTAGTATGTTATGCTCTCAAAATTGATCTAGTGGACTTCCACCAATGCTCTGTCGCTCCCTTCAGCATGAACGCGGAAAAAGCAACCATCTCTGTCATCGTACACTCAAAGAACCCGTACAACTTCTCAATCTCATTCACTCAGTCCTCTGTAACTACTGGGTCCTTCACCCTACTGAATGACGACAGTCTAAACTTTTAAAACTGTCGTAATCTATCCAAATCACAACCATATCCCCATCCTCTACTACCCTGCTATAGAGTAACAGGAGATGTGGTATCCTAAACTGGTGGGGTGTAGGTGTATTTGTAGCCAGTGATATCTGTGATGGCTGTGTAGGTGTATTAAGAGCAACTGCCTGTCCAATATCAATAGGCTATCCGGATGGACCTCGTCTATCTCCAGCCCCTAATGTAACCTGTGTAACTATCTCAATGAGGCTTTCTATACTCTGCTCAATCCTTGCGAAGCGTGCCTCTGTATCCCTTGGTCTCTCAATAGGATCCTGCGGAGCCTGACCAGTCTGTGGCTCTGCACGACTATCAGGCCTACCCCTTCAGCCTCAAGCACGTGAACTCGTCCCTCTACCATGGAGGGTGACTTGCATAATACCTAATGTCACACCAGGACTTCGGTTGCCCTTCATGTATACATATACTACTTACGGTTGGGCTGTGAGCGTATGTAATTACTAATTCCATACATTTATAGGGTAATAATTTAAAACTTAAATGCACACACTCCCAGGCATGTGTGTAGATATAAAAAATGCTTTGTATATTTATAATATCTTTACATGACATCCATATACAATCTTTTACCTTTTTTTTCTATGACTGTACGATACAATACGATAGATACAAAATGCTTTTGTATATACAATTCTTATACCTTAGCAACTAGTGTAGGCTGACCCACACTAAACGGATCTGGAGGCCACCGCACTTTTCAATCTCTCATTATCTAGAGGGGAAAAATAGTAGGTTGAGCAAACCACAGCTCAGTAAGGAAAAGGATGCTAACAAGTAGATATTGTACTATCTACGTAGCCCATGCATGATCAACAAAATCATCTTTCATTATAGATGAAAACATCAAAGTAAAAATGCATTAATACATTTTTCTCTCTTAGGCATTTTCATAAAAACGAATGCTCAATATTTCCATTTAAAAACATGTCATAAAATAGTACTATCACAACACAAGCATTTAAATCAAGATATATATATCAAATCATATTCTTTTTTTTTCTTCTCACAAACCATTTCCTTTCATCAAATTTCTCTTATCTCTGAGACAGGTAGGAAATTTTAGGCAAACAAATATCCACGACGTATGGCCATAGTCAGTGATCTCAGGCCTCACAGATCAAGTGTGCTCAGGGCATCACTTGCCTGAAGGGGGATGGGTTAGTCCTACCCTTCGGTTCATCATCATCATCATCATCATCATATCACATATACTCACGATACAACGTACTCTATGTGTCAACTACGTGATACTCGTACCCGCGTGCACACAGCATGGTACATAGTATTCCTCAGACAACTACACAGTATAGCGTACACCCGTGGACCCAGTCCATCCACCCTACAACGACAGATTCCTCATCCTAACCTATGTCTTATATACCAAGGGAGTAGAATCAGCATGACACAGTCTCCGCAAGGCTCCAGCGTGGTATCTCTCAGTGTGAACAACTGCTTCTAAGCCTGTATCATCTCAAAATCATCATGTGAGCTAGGCTCCAGCACATCGTCATCATCATAAAACCACGTGCGAGCCACATTCCAGGATGTTTTATCAAATTATGAAAACATATGCGAATAAAATCTCCAGAATAGTCAAAATCATCAAAAACAGGTGTGAGCTAAGGCTCCATCACCTTTTCATATTTCAAATCAGATAGATGGCTATTTTCTCTAAAAAGAAAACTCAAATCGTGTTTATTGACGTAGCATGTTGATCCATGAAAAACACGTAAAACTAGCCAACCTATCCTTCATCATCCCTTAGTCACAATAACAACATATAGTTGTAAAAATATTAAAAACATGCATGTCATGCTATTTTCCTTACCGCATCCCATTTTCACAATTTATACCATAATACATTTCACACTTTCATATCACTTTATGGCTCAATAGCTAAACATAATATCACTAGTGTCATAATGCTAAAATCACAGCAAAATACATACGAATATCTCTATCGTTAACATACAATCCCTTACCTCGTATCGCACTTGTATCTCCTTCGTCTCGTTTGCTCCGTTCATGATCGAGGTTAATCGTGTTCTAGTGTATTCCAATCTACACGTGTAAATCATTAAGTTATTTTCCTTTTCTTTTCCTAAACATTCACATTGTCATTTACTTACCTATTCATATTTCTCAAGCCTTTTTTTCGTATTTCACCTTAATATTTCTTTGTCTACCATCTAAAATCATTCATTCAACACCATCAATATCATAGTATTCCAAGATCATCACAATAGCAAACTCAATCTATCGCTTTCATAGATATATTTTAGATCAAGTGAGTTCTACACATCTTAGCCATATTCTACTAACACAATATGCATCCATCAACTCCTAAAATCACTTAAAACATCATGCTCGGAGTTGAGGGTTTTGAAGACATGCCAAGCTTACCCCTTTCTCTAGACCAAACTTGAGGGATGCTTACCTCTTTTCCTTAAGCAATCAAATTTTAGATTTTTGGATATATTATTCTCCTCACTACAAGGAACAATTTTGGGAATGTAGTGTTCTTTAGAGTGAGAAAGCTTAGTTTTGTGTGAAAATGGTGAGTGTTGGAGTGTTTAGGAAAGAGGGAAACGTGTTCCAGTCCAAAAGTCGTGTTTCTTATATAGACAAAGCCTAAAAGATCGATCTGGTGCTTGGTGGAGATCGATCTGCTAGTGGTTCAACTACTTCAACCACTTAGATTTTTTGCTATAAGATTGATCTGGTAGTAAGGGAAGATCGATCTGTTTCAACCCGAGACATTAGGAGATCGATCTGTTCCTTGAGAGAGATCGATTTCTTTCAGACAGAGGCTTAAGGAGAACGATTTAGCTTGTTATGGGATCGATCTGCCCTGTTCCAATTAAACTGATATTTGACACTTCGCGAGATGGGATCGATCTCTCATTCATGGGAGATCGATCTGCTCTTCGCCTGCATCCCCATTATTGCAGTTTTCTGCAGATTCCCAATGTGTAACTCATCCTTATTTGCTAAATACCTCATTTTACATTCCGTACACAACTAACGTATAATAGTATCCATTCCATATAATTCATAGGCAATAAAACTTGTGCACACAACTTGAAATCTTGGATTGTACATTAAATTTCATAATCCCTACGTCCTTTATTACCTATACACCTGTAACAATATGCATATACATCATAGCTTCATAAGAAATACGTGTAAAACTACGGGCATTACATTTCTCCCCTTCTTAGAAAATTTGGCCCTCCAATTTGAGTCAAGTTTATTCCTCAAAATGTTGGGGATATTTCTCCTTCATCAGTCTTCTAACTCCTAGGTGGCTTCCTCTTATATATGATGGTGCCACAGGACCTTAGCCAATAAAATCGACTTGTTCCGCAACACCTTCTCTTTTTTATCCAGTATCCAGATCGATTTCTCTATATATGACATATCCCCCTTAAGCTCCAATGGCTCATAGCTAATTACATCTGCTAGATCCGAATGGTACTTCCGGAGCATGGAAACATGAAAGACATTGTGGACCTCTGCTAGCTCAGGTGGTAATGCTAGCCTATATGCTCTGTCTCCCACTCTATCCAAAATCTCGAAGGGACTGATGTAACGAGGACTTAGTGTTCCCTTCTTCTCGAACCTCGTTATCCCCTTAGAAGGGGATACTTTCAAAAAAATAGACTCACCCACTGCGAACTCAAGTGGCCTCCGTCTCCAGACAGCATCACTCTTTTGTCGACTCTGAGCTGTTCGCAACCTCTCATATATTATCCGAACATCCTCTAAGGCTTGTCTAACCAAATCAGGAGTGAGCAACTGTCTGTCACCAACCTCTTCCCAACCAATAGGTGATCGGTATCTACGACCATATAGTGCCTCATAGAGGGCCATACCAATACTTGAGTGATAACTGTTGTTGAAGGAGAACTCAATTAGCTGCAAGTGATCGTCCCATGAGCCTCTAAAATCCAGCACACATGCACTCAACGTATCCTCCTAGGTCTGTATAGTCCTCTCTGACTGACCATCTGTCAGAGGATGGAAAGCGGTGCTAAAGCTCAATTGGGTCCCTATCGCTTCCTGAAAATGTTCCCAAAAGTGGGAAGTGAAACGGGCATCCCTATCAGAAACAACACTCACTGGGACTCCATGCAGTCGCACTATTTCCCGTAGATACAAGTTCGCCAATGCACTCAGAGTATCTGTAGATCTCATAGCTAAAAAGTGTGTCGATTTCGTTAACCGATCTACTATAACCTAAATAACATCATGATTCTTATGGGTTCTTGGTAATCTTATCATAAAATCCATGGTGACGTACTACCACTTCCATGTTGGTATCTGTAGAGGTCGCATTAATCCTCCAGGTTTCTGATGCTCTACCTTAACCTGTTGACAGATGAGACATCTAGCAACATACTCAGCTATATCTCTTTTCATTCCAGACCACTAATATACCTTACGAAGATTTTGATACATTTTACTGCTCCCTGGGTGTATTATGTATCTCGATGAGTGAGCCTATGATAAAATCAACTTCCTAAGCTCTGAATCCTTAGGGACACATAATCTATTTTCGAGCCTTAGTATTCCATCTAAACTCCATATAAAATCAGTACCCTTACCTTTTCGAATTTGGTTAATCACATCAATACACCATTGATCATTCTGCTAGGCTTACCGGATTCTCTCAATCAACTCAGGTTCTAACCTCAAGCTGGCTATAATCCCATGACTACCAATCTCAGGTAGGGTCATATCCAAGCTAAAGTTCATGAATTGTTCCAACAACTCATGTTCCCTAACCATCATACATGATACCAACCCGAGACCCTTTCTACTCAATTCATCGACAACCATATTTGCCTTCCCCAAGTGATAGAAAATCTCACAATCATAGTCTTTGAGGAGTTCTAATCACCTTCTCTGTCTCATATTTAACTCTTTCTGTGAGAACAGATACTTAAGACTCTTATGATCTGTAAAGATCTAAAATCTCTCACCATACAAGTAGTGGCGCCATATCTTCAATGCAAATATAATGGCCGCCAACTCTAAATCATGAGTAAGATAGTTCTTCTCATGATCTTTCAGCTGTCTGGATTCGTAAGCAACTACATTTCCATTCTGCATCAAAACACAGCCCAGTCCTTGCTGTGAAGTATCTGTGTAAACAAAAAAGTCTCCTGAGCTGTTAGGAATGGTGAGAACTGGCGTGGTGGTTAATCTGTACTTAAGTTCCTGAAAACTCTTCTCACATGCTTCATCCCACATAAACTCCACATTCTTCCTCATAAGACAGGTCAAAAGAGCAACCAATCTAAAGAAACCCTCTACGAATCTCTTGTAGTATCCTGCCAAACCAAGAAAACTTATGATCTCTGTGACTGTCCTGGGTTGTTCCCACTGAACAATAGCCTCAATCTTGGATGGATCTACTAACACCTCATCCTTCGATACAACATGGCCTAGAAAGGAAATCTGCTCTAGCCAAAAGTCACATTTACTAAGTTTGGCATACAACTTTCTCTCTCGGAGGGTTTGTAGAACAATCCTTAAGTGCTGCTTGTGATCTTCCCTGGATCTGGAATAAACCAATATATCATCGATGAATATTATCACAAAGTTATCTAGGTATGGCTTGAATACATCATTCATTAGAGCCATAAAAGATGCTGGCACATTCGTCAACCCAAAAGGCGTCACCAGGAATTCGTAATGACCATAGCAGATAGAAAAGCTATCTTGGGCACATCTTCCTTCTGAATCTTCAATTGATGGTATCCAGACCTCAGATCTATCTTGGAAAAGATCTGTGCTCCCTAAAGCTGATCTAACAAATCATCAATGCACGACAAGAGGTAATTATTCTTGATGGTAGCCTTGTTCAACAACCGATAATCAATACATAACCTAAGGCCCCTATCTCTCTTCTTCATAAATAATACCAGGGCTCCTCATGGTTAGACCGTCGATCTTATAAACCCTTTTATCTAACATATCTTGCAACTACTTCCTTAATTCCTCTAGCTCAACTGGAGCCATCCTATATGGTGATTTAGATATTGGCTCTGTCCCAAGTGTCAAATCTATACCAAATTCCATTTCTCTATCCGGTGGCAATCCCAGTAGGTCATCAAGAAAGACATCAGGGAATTCTCTAACCACTGGAATGGCATCCATACCCGGATGTGTTTTGTTCAAATCCACCACATAAGCAATAAAACCTTTAAAATAACATTTATGTGCCAATGCACTTTACTTGCTGCAAAATCAGGATTTCATTACTTCTTATAAAACTTTACAACAAATTTCTCACGTAAAGAAAATGTAATAGACTTAGAGTGGCAATCTAAGACTGCATGATTAGTAGCTAACCAATCCATTCCCAAGATTACATCAAGGTCATACATATTCAATAAAAGTAGAATGGTTGTCGTACTCTTATCTTCTACCCTCACTTTACAATCTTTATATACTTGTTCAGCTAATTGACTAACTCTCATTGGAGTACTTATTAATAAAGTCCTATTTAAGTATGTGGGTTTTACAAAACCTGTTAACTTTGATGCACATGCAAGCGATATAAAGGAATACGTAGCACCAGAATCAAATAAAGCTATAGCTTCCAAATTGAAAATTAGAATTGTACCTTTTATCACCTCAGACGGGGTATCTGCTGATGCCTGGTATATCGCATATACCCTACCTTGACCCACAACTTGCTTCCCTTTTTCTTCAGACCTGGCTCTCTTCTTTGTAGGAGGTGTAACTATAGGAACTTTCTCTGACTCCTTGCCCTTCTGTGGGACTACCTCAACTGCTTCTAGATAATCTTTTGCATAGTGCCCAAACCTACCACATCTGAAGCATCGTGTACCGTGAAAATGATAAGGCCTACTACCATGATATCGGCCACATACTCTGTACTGGTCAGTAGTCGGCCGGGGTCCACCAATCACTATACCCCTGACTGGTGTTGGAGGCAGGTGCGTAAGAGGTCTAGTAGCCTTCTTCCGTGACTCATCTGCCTTTCTGCAACGCTTATCAGCATATCTCCGACCAAATTTGGCACTCTTACCATCTCTCAATTTCCTCGGACCCTTCTCGTTACCCCAACTAAACTCTAAAATATGCGGGTCATAGTCCTGTTCACACAACTGGGCCCGTCGTACAGCTTCTCTATATGTAGCAACATCAAACGGGGCCAGTTTAGCTCTAATCAAAGGCCTTAGTTCATCAACAAATCTACGAACCCTAATAGCTTCACTCCTGATAGAGTCCGGATCATACCAACCAAATGATGTGAATCGTGACTCGTACTCATCCACTGTTTAGTTCACTTGAGTCAGATTCAAAAATTCCATTTGTAACCTACGTCGAGTAGTATCTGGGATATATTATTCTCTAAAAACACCCAGAAACATATCCCATGTGATCGTTGTACCCTGAGTTCTCAACATAGGCTTGGTGGACTTCCACCAGTGCTCTGCTTCGCCTCTCAATACAAAGGCCGCAAGCGCTACTCTTTCTGTAGCCAAGCATCTACAAAAATTAAACAACTTCTCCATCTGACTTATCCAATCCTCAGCCACTACTGGATCCTTTACCCTACTAAAAGAATGAGGCTTAAAGTCCATAAAATGCTTTAATCTCTCCATATCACAGTCATAACCATGTCCCAAATCATCATCATCACACTGTTATAGGGCCACTAGAGGAGGAACTGGCCGAATAGGGAGACCTCATGGTCTATCTGGTTTAGGTTGTGCTGGTGCAGCATTCTCAGGTTCAGGTGCAGCTGCTGGGGGATTCGGTGCAGCCTGTCCTACTGTACAGGGTATACCCTCAAACCTAGACACAATCTTCGTATGCATATCTTCCTCTAATCTGGCTATCCAAGAATCAGGAGCCTCTATCTAATCATGGGGATCATGACTAGAGGACGATCTATTATGCCTCTCAGTCCTATCATTCTACCCCTGAGCTCGTGAGCTCTCTCCCCTCTTGCGGTGTCTCTCAGGCATAACTCATAAGCCTGTTGACTTTCCTGCATTTATAAAAAACTCTTAGATCACTAGCAGCTCCATGTACACATTCGTATCTAAATATCGCACAGTAACTTAGGGATGTACATTTTCTTAGTCATAAACATCGACTCACATCAGACCAACCTTGGATCTGATACCAATTCTATCACACCTCGACTCCAGGTGCCATTCATGCGTACATATACTACTTACGGGTGGGCTGTGAGCCGATGTAATTACTAATTCCATACATTTATAGGGTAATAATTTAAAACTTAAATGCACACACTCTCAGGCATGTGTGTAGATATACAAAATGCTTTGTATATTAATAATATCACTACATAACATCCTCAATCAATCTTTTACCTTTTTTTGTATGACTATGTGATACAATACGATAGATACAAAATGTTTTTGTATATACAATTCATGTACCTTAACAACTGGTGTAAGCTGACCAACACTAAACAGATCTGGAGACCAACGTACTTTTCTATCTCTCAGTATCTAGAGGAGAAAAATAATGGGGTGAGCAAACCACAGCTCAGTAAGAAAAAGGATGCTAACAGGTAGATACTGTACTATCTACGTAGCTTATGCATGATCAAAAAACTCATCTTCCGTTATAGATGAAACATCAATGTAAAAATGAATTAATACATTTTTCTCTCATAGGCATTTTCATAAAAACCAATGCTCAATATTTCTATTTAAAAACATGTCATAAAACAATGCTATCACAGCACAAGCATTCAAATCAAGATATATATCAAATCATATTCTTTCTTTTCTTCTCACAAACCATTTTTTTCATCAAATTTCTCTTATCTCTGAGACAGGTAGGAAATTTTAGGTAAACAACTATCCACGACGTACGGCCATAGTCAGTGATCCCATGCCTCACTGATCAGATGTGCTCAGGGCATCACTTACCTGAAGGGGGATGGGTCAGTCCTTGTCAGACCCGGATTTTTGTAGCTTATTTCCTTATGATTCCTATGTGTATGAACACTATGTAATTATGGTTGAATCATAAGAAGAGTATTTATTAGACTTAAAGTGTTATTGAAATGAATTAACATGCAAAAGCTACATAAAATGCCCAATGTGAGCAATGAGTATCACAGGCTAAACCGAGTCATTCTAAATCATTCTGACTGAAAATAAGAACTTAAAATAAGAGAGCGTAGAGAGCTCATGAAGGAAAGTCAGCTTGATTTAGACCCGAACATACAAAACGAGAATAAAAGCTAAAAAGGGTAAAATGGACCTTTTCGACGAGAAAAGGAGTTTCGGGTGAAATTATCCACCGGGAGCGGTTGGAATATAAAGACGAGAGTGTAAGACATGATATAAAATACTTTCAAAAATTTAAGAAAAAGTCAACTTAGTCAATGGTTAAGGAAAAAGTCAACTATAGTTAAGAAAGTGGACTTTTACCATAGTTGACTAATCAAGGTTTGAAATTAACCTAAGTGTGGAGAAAAATTTGGGGAAAAATATTCTTGGCCAGAATACAAGATAATCATCCCCGGAAGTAAGGAAAATTTATTCGGAAGGATTCCGGAATAAATTTAATGGTTAAAAACGTAATGGGCCTAAGGTGAAAATTTTAAAGCCCATTAAGGTATACTAAACGTATATCGAAATTTTTAGGTCCTTTAGACCGAATTGTTGGACCAATTGATCGGCCAAATTTTGAGATAATAAAAGGCCCGAGGTATAGTAAAAATTTCAGCCCGAAAGCCCATTAGGAAAGCCCAAACCGAGAAGCCCAATTGGAAAAGCCCATGAGATAAATATCTAACTATAGTTAAAGTTAACTATGACTCATAAGGTGACTCATAAGGTGACTCATGGTTCAGATTTGGAAAGTCAAGCATAGTGGCTGAAAAGTAAGGCTTAATGGCTAAGTAAGTGGCTTATAAATGCAGCCACACCTTGGTCATCTTCATCACACAATTCCGGCTAGAGAAGAACACCATTGAAACATAACCATCCAAGCTTTCTCTCACTAGAAATCACTAGGAATTAGTCATATTTGGAACTTGCATTCTTCATGGAAGTTGTTCCAAATTGAAAGGAGATTAACATATGTTGGAATTGGCTATCAAGGAGCCATAGAGTGCAAACCGAGAGCCTCCAAAGATTCGGCCAAAAGGAGAACACTACAATTGGTATATTTTCTAATTTCCAAGCATTGAAACATATTAAATCACCATGAAGAGGGTTAGGCCGAGAGTGATCAATGGGATATTGAAATATGTCAATTTGATTTTAAGACATAAATGGATTAGTACACATGTATTAATGTTAATGGTATAATTAGAATTAATCAAATTGATTAATTAATACATGTAAATTGTTGGCAACCAAGGTGTTTGATAAAATGCCTAAATGAACTATAGGATGATTGGTAATGTTGCCTACCAAGTGTTTGTGAAAATGCCTAAGTGGAAATGGCTAGAAAATAGGCATGTATGGCATGCCATGGTGGAAACGAGAATGGCTAGCTCTCGGCCAAGGCATGTGGCCGAGAGGCCCAATGGGCCAAGCCCAATATTTTTAGGCCCAATAGGGTGTGATGGGCCTAAGACAAGCCCAATAAGAGTTGGTGGGCCCTACAAGCCCAATAGGCCCAACAAAAGTAAATAGTAAAATGAAAATGGACTTAAGGCCTAGTTAGGCCCATTAAGGATTTTTAAGGCCCATTAAGGGAAATTAAACTGTATTAATGTGTAATACAGTAGGAAAATTATAATTAACCTGAGGAATGGTTATTTACAGCTCCGAAGTTTACATCGAGAGCTGATCGGACTGCGGGATTTAGCAGCACCGAGGAAGCGAGGTCACTTGACGTGATCCGAGGTAAGGGACTTTTGCGAGTAGTTAGAGATACCTGCACGTATTTTCAACTGCTTCTGCATTCACTTAAAAACTCTGAGGGTCAGAGAAAGTGAATAATAATTATTGCGACCCGATAGTGGCAAATTACGATTTTGCCCCTAGTTAGTCAAAAAGTCAACTTTTGTGAGAAGTTGCAAAAAGCATGGAAAATACTATTGTGAGTGTTTAAATGCTATTAGCATGAAAATAAATAGATAGGCTAATGATTTTAAGGTTGATATGACTTAAGCACACTTTTAGTGCTGATTTTACTATTTTGTAAACAATCCCTTTTAAATAGCCATCTATCATATTATGTGAGAATGAATCGTGCTAGAGCATAGCTCGCACTGGGATTCATATGTTTTCCACATACATAGTGCTGGATTTTGATACGCACTAGATTTTCATGACATGCATGATAGAGTACTGGAGTTTTACTCGTACTCAGCTTTAAATGATATAGCATGACAGAGTGCTGGAGCGATTGGCTCGTACTCGATTCTTCATGGTTTATACATGACATAGTACTGGGAGCGATTGCTCGTACTTGATTTTGATATTGTGCATAGCATAGTACTGGGAGCTATTGCTCGTACTTGATTTAATACATAAACTATGCATTGACCTAGTTGCTAGAGATTACTCGCACTAGAGTTGAGTTTTATGATGTGAAACAGTGTTTGAGCGGAGTAACGACTGTGAGTCGCACTCAAAACGCACACTGTATGTGATATGTAATACATGTTGAAACCCATGCCTGAGACCTTGCGTGACTGTGTGTCATAGCTAGAGAGGATATCCGCATGAGGTTGGTATAGACGTGGTATGATATTTCCACAGGCGCGAGGGCTAAGACCTCTATTAGGCACCCTGACTGTGATGTTGATAAGTTCCACGGGTGTGAGAGCTAAGTCCTATGGTAGGCACTCTGGCCGTGAGAACGGGTCCACGGGTGTACTTTGTACCGTGTCTGAGTGGCACGAGGTGTACGCTGTACCGTGTGTTGTTATGGAGTTGAGGAGGATATAGCTGGCGGTTGTGATGGACTGACCCCCCTCCCGTTACAGCGGTGATGCCCCGCACACCTAGTACTGTGTTGCTTGGGATCACATCGGATATGATCATAATCCAGGATACTATTTACATGTACCACAAAGTCTTACATGATATATCACCTTGGTTGATTTACTGATTTAAACTGCGGACAGACCTGAGGGATGGGTCGGACTCCGATTTGTGTTGTGAATCATTTGATGCCATATTTATATGTGATTTAAATATACATGGCATGATTTACATAAAGGCATGATTTATATATAAATGCATTGTGTTGCACTACATGCCTACTTTTGAGAAATAAAGCATGATTTCTGTACATGGGATTTATTCTGTACAAGTACATATATATTATATTTCAAGACATGCTTTTAAAGTGAGTTAAGGAAATAATGTTTTCAAGGCACAGCACTATTTTGAGTAGATAGTGTGGATATCTACTTGCTTGCCTGATTTCCTTACTGAGCGCGTTATGCTCACCCCCTTTTCTTTACATCTCTCTACAGAGCGTCAGTAGAGCGAGAGTTATCGTGGGAGAGTGTCCCAGAGTCCACTGCTAGTTCCTATTGTTTTGTCAGGTATACTTATTATGTACAGTTGTGTATCTAAACATAGAAACAGCACAGTGATGTATACGTTATATATTATGGGGAATGTAAATGTAATTGTATTAGATTTTATAAAATCTTACATGTATAATAAAAGCAGCTACAGTCAGAATTAATATATTGACATGTATGTATGAGAATGGATATTATGGTAAATGAAGACTCTGACATCGAATCACAGCCCAACCAGTGAAGAGAGGAAAGGTAAGTTAAAAAAATGCGAAAAATTTATTGTGGTTTTTGGTTAAAGTCAAGGATTGAAACTGGGGTCCTGACAGTCCTACCCTTTAGCTCATCTCAATCATCATCATCATCATCTTCCTTATCATATCACATTTACTCAACTTACAACGTACTCCATGTGTCATCTACGAGATACTCGTACCCGCATGCACACAGCACGGTACATAGTATTCTTAGGACAACTACACAGTACAGCGTACACCTATAGACCCAGTCCATCCACCCTACAATGACGAACTCATCATCCTAACCCATGTCTCATATACCAGGCGAGCAAAATCAGCGTGACACACAGTCTCTGCAAGGCTCCAGCGTGGTATCTCTTAGTGTGAGCAACTGCTTCTAGCACTGTATCATCTCAAAATCATTGTACGAGCTAGGCTCCAGCACATCATCATCATCATCAAACCACATGCGAGCCACGCTCCAGCACGTTTTATCAAATTATGAAAACATATGTGAATAAAATCTCCAGCATAGTCAAAATCATCAAAAACAGGTGTGAGCTAAAGCTTCATCACCTTTTCATATTTCAAAACGGATAGATGGCTATTTTCTCTAAAAAGAAAATTCAAATTGTGTTTATTGACGTAGCATGCCGATCCATACAAAACATGTAAAACTAGCCAACCTATCACTTATCATCCCTCAGTCACAATAACAACATATAGTTGTAACAACATTAAAAACATGCATGTCATGCCATTTTCCTTACCGCATCCCATTTTCACAATTTATACCATAATACATTTCACTCTTTCATATCACTTCATGGATCAATAACTAAACATAATATCACTAGCGTCATAACTACTAAAATCGCTGCAACATACGTACGAATATCTCTATCGTTAACATAGAATTCCTTATCTCAAATCGCGCTTGTATCTCCTTCGTCTCGTTTGCTCCGTTCGCAATCCAGGTTAACCGTGTTCCAATGTATTCCAATCTAAACATGTAAATCATTAAGTTATTTTCCTTTTCTATTTCTAAACATTCACATTGTCATTTACTTATCTATTCATATTTCTCAAGCCTTTTTATCGTATTTCACCTTAATATTTCTTTGTATATCCATTTAAAATTATTCATTCAACACCATCAATATCATAGTATTCTAAGATCATCACAATAGCAAACTCAATCTATCGCTTTCCTATATATATTTTAGATCAAGTGAGTTCTATGTATCTTAGCCATATTCTACTAACACAATATGCATCCATCAACTCCTAAAATCACTTAAAACATCATGCTCAAAGTTGAGGGTTTCGAAGACTTACCAAACTTGCCCCTTTCTCTAGACCAAACTTGTGGGATGCTTAACTCTTTTCCTTGAGCAATCCAATTTTAGATTTTTGGATATATATTCTCCTCACTACAAGGAATAATTTTACCTCTTTAAACTTCCTCCAAATCTGCTAGGAATGTAGTGTTTTCTAGAGTGAGAAAGCTTGGTTTTATGTGAAAATGGTGAGTGTTTGAGTGTTTAGGAAAGAGGGAAACGTGTTCCAGTCCAAAAAGTCATGTTTCTTATATAGACAAAGCCTAGAAGATCGATCTAGTGCTTGGTGGAGATTAATCTGCTAGTGGTTCAACTACTCCAACCACTCAGATTTCCCGCTACAAGATCGATCTGGTAGTAAGGGAAGATCGATCAGTTTCAACCCGAGACATTAGGAGATCAATCTGCTCCTTGAAAGAGATCAATTTCTTCCAGATAGCGGCTTAAGGAGATCGATCTGCCTTGTTATGGGATCGATCTGCTGTGTTCTAATTAAACCGACACTTGATATTTCGTGAGAGGGGATGGATCTCTCATTCATGGGAGATCGATCTGCTCTTCGTCTGCATCCCCATTACTGCAGTTTTCTGCAGATTCCCAATGTGTAACTCATCCTTATTTACCTAATACCTCATTTTACATTCCGTACACAACTACCGTACAATAGTATCCATTCCATATAATTCACAGACAAAAGAACTTATGCACACAACTTGAAATCATGGATTGTACATTAAATTTCATAATCCCTATATCCTTTATTATCTATACACCTGTAACAATGTGCATATACATAATAGCTTCATAAGAAATATATGTAAAACTACGGGCATTACACCTAAATTCCTGCATTCATAACCATTCATTAGTCTAATTCCATCTCGGTATACACAGTTATATCTAAACAAAGTGTCACGACCCTCAACTTACCAAAATACGTACAAATTTTTCGCATTTTCATGCGTTGTTTATTAATCATCCTTACCTCGATCGTGATCAGCTACACACTCAACAGTTGGGCTGTGTCAATGTCTACCTCATCCATCCATAACAATTTAATTTCAAAAGTAAACACTTTTATAAATACATCAGATTTACTGTTTACAAGTGTTTACATTGTTTTACATCCCCAATGTTTACATACAAAATGCCACTGTGCTATGTCTAGTTTAGATAAAAAATAATTCAAGTGTGTATACCTTAAGCGATGGGATGCAGCGGATACCAAAAGGGATAAGCCTCCAGTCACACTCACTCTATACTTAAATCTCTGAAGAGAGGGGGAAAATAAAGGGGTGAGCAAACCACACGCTCAGTAAGGCAATCATGCGAACGGGTAGATACTGCACAATCTACATGATCGTGATGCCATGCTCAAAAGCATTTAGTTCATCTCATTTCTCAAAAACGAGTTCATGCTTGTGTCAATGGTATGTAAAGCAAATCATGCTATTAAAATTTGGTGCACAAAATCCCATTCAAAGCATGGTATAAATCATCATGCATATTTCACAGTAAAGCATGGCATTAACCATCATGCATTTTTGATAATAAAGCAAGGCATTAATCATCATGCTTCGATGCACTTTAAAACCATTAACAAATCAACATCTCAAAACCATCAAACACTTGTTAGGTCTCAGCCCCTCCCTCGGACTGTCCTGACCCACAATTCATTTCAAACATGGATTCATTCTCAAAGCAATAGATATGTGAGATAGGCAATTCAATAAGGGACATAACCTCTAGGTCTATGGCCATAACCTGTGATACCGGCTACATGGATAAGATGTACGGGATATCACCACTATTTGCTTCCACACAGGAGGTGGGTCAAATCCTATCCGACGGTCCATAGTAGATCTCGTCTGAAAACGGCATAACACATCTCAACACAGTAAAACGTACTCCATGCTACCTGTACGGTACAACGTACTCCGTGGACCCACATCAAGATATCATATCACGCCACATCTTAAACGTACGTGTGAACTTATTTAATCAGTATGACCTCTTGTCTACCCAAAGCTCCTAACACAGCTATCAACATGTCAAACTATCACAAATGCACTTGCGAGCCTATTTAATCGGTGCGACACCCAGCCTGCCCGAAACTCCAAGATCAGCAATAAATAAGGTGGGCATCTTGTGTGAGCTAAGCTCCAAGCACCATGCCAAAACCAGTATGAAATCCATGTGAAAACCAGTGCGAGCTAAGCTCTAGCACTCATGTGTATAAAACACATCAAATCTCATGCGAGTCATACTCTAGCACGCTTTCATTCTCACGAAAACAATGTAGGTGGCTCATTTCTTTGCAAAGTGTGGTTAACAAACCAAAACAACTCATTTCTTTTACAATTCATTTCAAATACTAGCTAACCTACAAATCACTTGCTAAAAAGCAATAAAACATGATTTTCCAAAGCATTATGCTTTTATTTTCATGCACATTTCTCAAACACCCAACTTTTACCCTTCAATCACCCAACATCATTTCCTAATATCTCATGCATTCTAGCAAAGCATTTAATGAGCCCAAATTACGCACAGTTATCTCTACGAGTCCACACAATTCCCTTACCTCAATTTACTTGAGTGCGACTCTTTTCCTCTTATCCTCTTGCCCTCTTGGCTCTCATTGCTCCAGGGTATCCTCGAAAGTTACAATTGAATCATCCAAACCACTTGAGTTAAAGTTGTTAACTCACATTTGACCTCATTAGTCAATATAACCCATCTTTTCATATATCAATGCCTTAATCCATATTTTACCCCTTTTTGGTAAATCTCACAATTTATTCACTAACAACACCTTAAAATCATACCCCAACACTACTATTAACTTCAATATATCTCATTCATCATTAATCTCAACACATTTCACTTTCTCACACTAGACCATTTTTAGGTCATGGTGGATTCATTACTTCCTAGGTAGCTTCTACCATTTCTATGCATACCAAACAACTCCAAAATCAATATCTAAATAATGTACTTGAGTTATTTCATTTAGAAACTTACCTAGCTTGATTTCCTCTTTGCTCAAATGGAAATGCACCTTTGATCCTTCAATCCAACAAGTGGGGAACTGCCTCTAAACTATGTTGTTCGTCTCTTTGATGTGAACAACTTTGTCTCTAATAGCTTTCTCTCAAATCTTACTGAAAATGTGTGTGAGAAAGCTAGCTTTTTGGTTGGAAATGGGAAAGATTGGTTTTTGTCTCGAAAATGCAGATCCAACTGCTCTATATTTATAGATTCAACTTGATAAGATCGATCTTCCTTGGGTGGAGATCGATCTGGTCCTCTTAAAATCCCTCTTTTCTAAGATATTTTGAAGTAGGAGATCGATCTGTCGAGTTAGGGAGATCGATCTAGTCTTAGGGGAGATCGATCTGCTTCCAACCCGATAGCTAAGGAGATCGATCTGTTCCATTAAGGATCAATCTGCATTTTACAAAATGTGTTAGGAGATCGATCTGGCTCCCTTGGAGATCAATCTGCTTTATTCCATTACTCAAATAAGAGCATTCTGGCTCTTTCAGATCGATCTCTCATCCTATGGGATTGATTTGTCATTCATATTTCCAGATTTTCTGCAGTTTTTCTGCAGCAACACATACCAAACTTCATACCCTTTGTTGCCATGATCATTTTCTCATCCACTCATTTTTTAGACTTGAAAATGGCATCCATTCATACTTTATACCTATTAAACTGGTGTGAAATCTTGGTATATCCAAAGGTACTTAATATAAACCAAATGGAAGTGCACGAATTATGCAGTTCTCCTTCCAATTTACCACACTACTCATAATCCAGTCTACTCACATTCTCCACATGTTTAAGTCCATTTCTTCACATTCATACATAATGAAACTTGTATGTACAATCACAACTCTTAGTACAAGTGTGTACATTAAACTTTATGGACTTACATCACATATACTGCACATTACAAGTATATTACCATATTTATGATTTCATTTACATTTCAATGTACATATTACACTTATACATATACGGGGTCTCACATTCTCCCACACTTAGATAATTTGGTCCTCCAAATTTGAACCAATTCAATCCGTGAATAACTCGGGATACTTCTCCCGCATCAAACTCTCCAATTCCCATGTGGCCTCTTTCACCGTGTAATGTTGCCAAAGAACTTTCACCAAGGGAATTGTCCTCAACACTTTATCTTTTCTGTCCAGTATACAAATCGGCTTCTCAACATATGTCATGCCTTCATTGAGCTCCAATGGCTCATATCTTATCACATGCGCCGAGTCTGGGTGATACTTCCTTAACATGGATACGTGGAAGACATTGTGCACACTTGCCAACTCTGGTGGCAATGCCAACCTATAAGCCTTGTCTCCCACTCTCTCCAAAATCTCGAAGGGTCTTATGTATCTAGGGCTCAGCTTACCCTTCTTACCAAATCTCATAATTCCCTTTGAAAGAGAAACTTTCAAGAAAACTGACTCACCCACTTCAAACTCTAGTGGTCCCATCTCTTGTCGGCATAACTCTTTTACCGACTCTGAGCTATCCGTAATCTCTCACATATCAATTGGACATCCTCAGATGCCTGCTGCACTAAGTCAGGAGCAAAAATCTGTCTGTCACCAACCTCTTCCAGTCTAATAGGGGAACGACATCTACGCCCATACAATGCCTCATATGGTGTCATCCCGATACTCGCATGAAAATTGTTATTATAGGTGAACTCTGCGAGTGGCAAATGGTCATCCCAGGAGCCTCCAAAATCTAATGCACACGTTCTCAACATATCTTCCAGGGTCTGTATAGTCCTCTGTGACACCTCGGAAGCATGAAAAATAGGGTAAATTTAAAACTTTTTTACTCATCAAATCACAATTAAGGGTGCATTCCTGTACAGTGTCACACATCATCATACATATCATAACTCAGGATCTCATCATTAAATAATATATATCATATCATATACATTACTCAATTCCAAGTTGATTAACCCTAATACATCCCATATAATGTTATACATCAAGTGTCTGCAAATACACATTAGTCTGGGTACATGAAATGTAAATTATACCTCTAATATAAATATATGGCCCGGAGCTCAAGTCCTCCACTAGCCACTACTCCGTATGTCGCAGGAAATTCTCCTCACCTGAAGAAATCTAGGGGGAAAGAGAAAATAGGGTGAGCTTCTAAATCGCTCAGTAAGAGGGTAAGTGATTCATTAATAAGAAAATGATTTGCACAACACAATCATTTTGTTTTACAAGATAAACTCAATAAACTCAGTGGAAAAGGTAGCATGAATAGTTAAAACATCATCTCAAAGCCCATGTAAAAACATGATAATAAATAGCTCAATTCAAGGTTACAAGCATGTAGAAATCAAGATGCGATAATGGCTTTTCTCTTTAAAACGTGATAAAAATCACTGCAATAGTAATGCACGTGGCACGGCCACTAAATAAAATCTACACGTGGCACAGCCACTGATTAGGATTCACACGTGGCACAACCACCAAATACACGTGGCACAACCACTGATTAAGAGTCACACGTGGCACAGCCACCAAATAAACGCGGCACAGCCACTGATTAAGATTCGCACTTGGCACAGCCACTGATTAAGATTCGCACATGGCACAGCCACCAAATACATGTGGCACAACCACTGATTAGGATTCACACATGGCACAGCCACCAAATACACGTGGTACAACCACTTAATAAGATTCGCATGTGGCACAGCCACCAAATACACGTGGCACAGCCACTGATTAGGATTCACACGTGGTAGGTAACCAATGCTACCAGAGTAGGGGTCATCTCACATTACCAGAATGGAGGAATATCAGACTCACATGCTACTAGAGTAATGCCCAGTGTGTATTCAAAATGACACACCTAAGTTTCAATTAATAGCCATTATCATAAAAATCATTTTGCCTTCACGTAAAGCTCATAATGGTTTTGTCTCATAAAACTCATTTCAAACCGTTTTGTACTCAACACAAAACATGTTAAAACTGAGCTTCAACCGATAAAACCTCACACACATTTCTCAAATCTCAGTACGCCTTAACGTAGGGCCCAAAACACTTTTCACATTTTAAACACAAAATGGTTATAAAACATTTTTACATATAGTTTACAACTCATAAAGTTGGGCGCCAACCGGCTATAAAATCTGTGCAATTCTCATCCACAACACATCAAACATGCTTGTTTTCTCAATCAAAAATCATGCTACAATATTATCACAAAACACATACAATAATGAGTTTAGTTTTCCCTTACCTCTTTGCACCTTGTATAGTGCAATCGTTCTCCCGTATCACGGACTAGACTCGTATTCCACTCTAGAACTCCCGAGCTGTCCAAACGATGTTAAAAACATCAATATCTCGACTCAATTTCATTATCGAGCATACATTTGCTCATATTTCTCACTAACACCTAAATCTCTTAATTATCCCATTTCTCATTACTCTATCACAATATGTCATCTCATCCACTACATCTCAACATTCTACATTTCCCATGCATAATACCCATACCAAAATCACCTCATTGCCTATATTTCCAATTCATAGACAAAAATCCCAATTTACCACAATTTACTTAATATCATCATTACTCCAATAAAATCACAATTTCATCAATCTCTAACCATCTCCTAGCTATTTCATCACAATGCCCATGTTCACAATCACCAAAAATCACTTCAAAATCCAAGATTGAAGTTTAGAGATTACCCAAACTTGTGGAGTGCTCAACTCCCACCTCGATTCGATTTGTCCTTCGATTTCCAAGTATGTTGTTCTCCTTTGGATGAGGAACAACTTTCCTTCCTGCCACAACCTTTGATTTGGATAAAAATGGGTGTTTTGGAGGGGAGAAAAAGCTAGGGCTTAAAAATGGTGATTTGGGGAGAGAGAGAGATTGATTTCCAGGAAAAATAAAAGGGTCTTATATAGACAGAGGGTAGGAGATCGATCTGGCTCATGATAAGACCGATCTGTATTTGAATTTGGGGACGATTTGGGGTAATTTTATGCCTAGGAGATCGATCTATCGAGGGGTGAAATCGATCTCTTAATGGCTTTATGAGATTGATCTGCTCTAATTATGAGATCGATCTCTAGTTTACAGAATACTTCATAAGATTAATCTGCTTCTTGAGGAGATTGATCTTCTCCCTAACAGAAACATTTTGAGATCGATTCCTTCCTCATGAGATCGATCTATTCATTATAGAATCATAAGGAGATTGATCATCTTCCATTGGAGATAGATCTGCTCGCTTAAATTCCTCCTTCCTTGTCATTTTTAACTTACCAGATCGATCCTCTCTTCTCCAAGATCGATCTGGCCCTATAGTTTCACACTTTAACATAAAATCTCATTTATAACTCATTTATCACTTAGTAATTCATTCCATGCCACCTCAATGTAAGATTACATTACATTTAGTTCAATCAATTACACTTCATGTTCTCATTACATAATTTGATATGTGTAAAATTCTCAGATCTCACATCCTCTCTAACTGACCATCTGTCTGAAGATGAAACGCAGTGCTAAAACTCAACTAGGTCCCCATCGCTTCCAAAAAATGTTCCCAGAAGTGGGAAGTAAAGCGGGCATCCCTATCAGAAACAACGCTCACTGGAATTCCATGTAGCCTCACTATCTCGCTCACATACAAGTTCGCTAACTGGCTCAGAGTATCGGTAGCTCTCATAGCTAGAAAATTGGCTAATTTCGTCAACCGATCCACAATCACCCATATGGCATCATGACCTCTCCGGGTCCTCGGTAATCCCATCACAAAATCCATGGTGACATGCTCCCACTTCCATGTTGGTATCGGTAGAGGCTACAATAACCCAGCAGGCTTCTGATGCTCTACCTTCACCTGCTGACAAACGAGACACTTAGCAACATATTCAGGAATGTGTTTGTTCATCCCAAACCACCAATAAACCATTCGAAGGTTTTGATACATCTTGGTACTTCCTAGATGTATCGTATACCTCCTTGAGTGAGCCTCTGTCAAGATCAACCTTCTGATCTCTGCATCATCAAGAACACATATCCTACCTCTGAACCTCAACAATCCATCTGAACTCAATTCAAAGTCCGTCTTTGTACCCCTTTGTATCTTCCCGACAATATCACTGCACTGCTGATCAACTCGCTGAGCCTATCGGATTCGATCTACCAGATCTGATTCCAACTGTAGGCTAGCTACCATAACACCACCATCAGCACTGAGCGGGGTCACATCCAAACTGAGGTTCATGAATTGTTCCAACAGCTCGTGTTCCCTGATCATCATAAATGACACCATCCCAAAATGCTTCCTACTCAATGCATCAGCAACCACATTTGCTTGACCCGAGTGGTATAGTATCTCACAATCATAATCCTTTAAGAGCTCAAGTCATCTCCTCTGTCTCATGTTCAACTCTTTCTATGAGAACAGGTATTTAAGGCTCTTGTGATCTGTAAACACCTGAAATTTCTCTCCATAATGGTAGTGGCGCCATATCTTCAGTGCAAACACCACCGCTGCTAACTCCAAATCATGGGTCAAGTAGTTCCTCTCATGATCCTTCAGTTATCTTGATCCATAGGCTACTACCTTCCCATCCTGCATCAATACATAGCCCAGTCCTTGGTGTGAAGCATCCGCATACACCGAGAAACCTCTTAAGCTGGTAGGAATGGTGAGGATCGGAGCTGTGGTTAATCTCTTTTTCAACTCCTCAAGGCTTTCCTCACACTTATCATCCCACACAAACTCTACATTTTTCCTCGTGAGACGTGTCAATGGAGCAGCTAAGCTTAAGAATCCCTCTACAAACCTTCGGTAATACCCAGCTAAACCCAGGAAACTTCTGATCTCTATCACTGTATGGGGTCTCTGCCACTAAACCACTACCTTAATCTTTGATGGATCCACTGATACTCCATCCTTCGACACTATGTGACCTAGAAAAGAGATTCATTCTAACCAAAAGTCGTACTTACTGAGTTTAGGATGCAACTTCTTCTCTCTGAGGGTCTGTAGCACTATCCTTAGATGTCTCTCATTCTCCTCTCTAGATCTTAAGTACACCAGTATGTCATCAATAAAGACAATAACAAACCAATCCAAACACTGGTGAAATACCTCATTCATCAAAGACATAAAAGCTACGGGAGCATTCGTCAACCCGAATGGCATAACCATAAATTCAGAATGTCCATACCGGGTGCGAAAAGCTGTCTGGGGTATATCTCCACTCCATATCTTTAACTGATGGTACCCAAACCTCAGATCTATCTTGGAAAAGACCTGTGCTCCCTTAAGTTGATCCAACAAGTCATCGATGAGTGGAACGGGAAACTTATTCTTGATGGTGGCCTTATTCAACAACCGGTAATCTATACATAGTCAGAGGCTTCCATCCTTCTTCCTTACAAACAGAACCGATGCTCCCTAAGGTGAGACGCTCGGCCTGACGAATCCCTTCTCTAGTAACTCTTGTAACTGTTTCCTTAGTTCTTCCAACCCAACTTGAGCCATTCTGTATGGTGGCTTGGATATCAGCTCTGTACTAGGTGCCAAATCTATACCAAATTCCATCTCCTTATCTGGAAGTAACCTTGGTAACTCATCCGAAAATACATATGGAAATTCCTTAACCACTGGTATGTCTCCCAATTTCGGACGTGCCTTATCCGTCTCAATCACATAAGCGATGAACCCTTCACATTATTCTTTCCACCATTAGAAATCATAAATCATCACATCAATATATATAATTGTAAATTAGATTCATCTCTAAATCATCATGGAACTAGATTATACTCTTCTCAATTGTAATAACATATTCTTTCATGCATCATGTATAATAATCATGTCTTTTCATTTAATTTCACCAAATTTACAATAAGGTTGTCTATCTTTGGAAACATCAAGGTTTTTGCATGACAATCCATAACAACATGATTTGCAGCCAGCCATTCCATCCCTAAGATTACATCAAAATCACCCATATTTAGTAAAATTAAATCGACTGCCATTTCCTTACCTCCAATCCTCATCTTACAATCTCTATATGCGTGCTCAGTCAACTGACTATCATTCGTAAGGGTAGATATCATCAGCATTTTATCTAGTAGTATGGGTTCTACATGCTTCAACAACTTACATGCAAAGGATGGTGATACAAAGGAATGCGTGGCACTAGGATCTAACAATACAAATGCATTTAAATCAAAGATTTGGATAGTACCTTTTACCATATCCGAAGACTGATCTGCAGTGTCTTGGTCCAGTACATGCACTCGTCCTCTGCTCACACCCACTGCCTGCTTCCCTTTTTCCTCAGCTGTAGCCCTCCTCCTCGGAGCAGCTCTCCTAACTGGAGCTCTCTTTGGCTCTCTGCCCTTCTGTGGGGCTCTTTCTGTCATCTTTGGGCAATCTCTAATCATGTGCCCTGATTTCCCACATCTGAAACATACTGCAGGCTGTCCATAGCAGGGTCGAGTACCATGGTACCTGCCACACTTGTTGCATTGCTCGGTAGTAGGTCGTGGCCCTCCAATCATAATTCTCTTAACTGGAGCTATGGCTAGATACATGGGAGTATTAACTGTCCTCTCCCATATCTCTTTGATCCTCGGCCTCTTTCCAAAAAATCTCTTGCTTCCTTTATAGCTGAAGGCTCTATCCATCACTGGTCTTTTCTTATCTCTGTCCCTCACTTTACCGACTTTCCCAAACTCTGAGGCGATTCTATCAACATCTTGTTCACACAATTGCACCCTGCGCACTACCTCCTCGTAGATCGGTATATCCAGGGGAACCAATCTAGACCTGATAGTCGGTCTCAAACCATCCATAAACTTCTGGATTTTCTCAACCTCATTACTCATAGTGTTGGGGTCATATCTGTCCAGGGGGATAAAGGTCATCTCATACTCGTCCACTGTCCTACTCCCTCGGGTCAGTCCCAAAAATGTCATTTTCATCTTTCTCTGAGCGGTATCCAGTACATACTGTCTCTGAAAAGATTCCAAAAACACATCCCAGCCAATCTTTGTATGTCGGGCTCTCAAAATAGGCCTCGTGGATTTTCACCAATCTTCTGTTGATCCCTTCAACATAAAAGTGGCAAATGCTACCATCTCAGTAGTAGTGCACTCAAAGAACCCATACAGCTTCTCGATCTCATTTATCCAATCCTCAGCAGCTACTGGGTCCTTAACTCCACTGAAAGACGACGGTCCAAACTTTTGAAACTACCGCAGTCCATCCAAATCACAACCATAACCCCAACCTCTACTAGTCTATGGTATAACAACAGGTGTAGGCATATCTAGTGCAGGTGGGGGTGTAGGTCTCTCTATCGTCTGAGGTCTCTGGGCTGGCCGGACCCTTGCCTCGGGAACTGTCGCCTACTCGGCATCACCTTGTGTAGCAGGACTCTATCCACCTCCAACTCTAGGTAAAGATTGGGTGATCAACTCTAATATCATCTCTATGCTCCGTTTAATCCTCGTGAAGCGAGCCTCAGTATTCTCGAGTCTCTCTTTTGGACCTTGTGGAGCATGCTCAACCTCAGCCTCCACCTCAATATCATCCTGAGCCTCGTGCCTTTCTGGCTCAACACGACCCCTAGGCCGTAGAGGCCTACCTCTACGGCCTCTAACTTGCGCCCTTGGCCTTCTACCGCCACTGGTATTAGGCATAATTGCTCAATTCCCTACATTCACATCAAATTCTTAGTCAACCCATCGACACACACACAATTTGTATCTAAACAAGCACAGTAACATGGGGATATAATTTTCCAACTTATTAAGTATTTTTTAGACATCGACACACATCAGACCAGCCGAGCTCTGATACCAACTTTTGTCACGACCCTAAACTTACCAAATACGTATAAATTTTTCGCATTTTCATGCATTGTTTATTAATCATCCTTACCTCGATCGTGATCAGCTACACACTCAACAGTTGGACTATGTGTCAATGTCTACCTCATCTATCCATAACAATTTAATTTCAAAAGTAAACACTTTTATAAATACATCAGATTTACTGTTTACAAGTGTTTACATTGTTTTACATCCCCAATGTTTACATACAAAATGCTACTGTGCTATGTCTAGTTTAGATAAAAAATAATTCAAGTGTGTATACCTTAAGCGATGGGATGCAACGGATACTAAAGGGATAAGCCTCCAGTCACGGTCACTCTATACTCAAATCTCTATAGAGAGGGGAAAAATAAGGGGGTGAGCAAACCACACGCTCAGTAAGGCAATCATGCGAACAGGTAGATATTGCACTATCTACGTGATCGTGATGTCATGCTTAAAAGCATTTAGTTCATCTCATATTCTAAAAAACGAGTTCATGCTTGTGTTAATGGTATGTAAAGCAATTCATGCTATTAAAATTTAGTGCACAAAATCCCATTCAAAGCATGGTATAAATCATCATGCATATTTCACAATAAAGCATGGCATTAACCATCATGCATTTTTCACAATAAAGCATGACATTAATCATCATGCTTCGGTGTACTTTAAAACCATTAACAAATCAACATCTCAAAACCATCCAACACTTGTCAGGTCTCAGCCACTCCCTCAGATTATCCTGACCCATAATTCATTTCAAACATGGATTTATTCTCAAAGCAATAGACATGTGAGATAGGTAATTCAATAAGGGAAATAACCTCTAGGTCTATGGCCATAACATGTGATAGCGGCTACACGGATCAGGTGTGTGGGATATCACCACTATCTGCTTCCACAAGGGAGTTGGCTCAAATCCTGCTCGTCGGTCCATAGCAGATCTCGTCCAAAGATGGCATATCACATCTCAACACGATACAACATACTCCATGCTACCTGCATGGTACAACGTACTCCGTGGACCCACATCAACATATCATATCATGCCACATCTCACACGCACGTGTGAGCCTATTTAATCGGTACGACCTCTTGTCTACTCGAAGCTCCTAACAAGGCTATCACCATGTCAAAATAACAAATGCACGTCCGAGCCTATTTAATCGATGCGACACCTAGTCTGCCCGAAGCTTCAAGCACGGTAACAAATAAGGTGGGCATCTCGTGCGAGCTAAGCTCCAAGCACCATGCCAAAACCAATATGAAATCGATGTGAAAACCAGTGCGAGCTAAGCTCTAGCACTCATGTGTATAAAACACGTCAAATCTCGTGCGAGTCATACTCTAGCACGCTTTTATTCTCACAAAAAAAATATAGGTGGCTCATTTCTTTGCAAAGTGTGGTTAACAAACCAAAACAACTCATTTCTTTTGCATTTCATTTCAAATGCTGGCCAACCTACCAATCACTTGCTAAAAAGCAATAAAACATGATTTTCCAAAGCATTATGCTTTATTTTCATGCACATTTCTCAAACACTAAACTTTTACCCTTCAATCACCCAACATCATTTCCTAATATCTCATGCATTCTAGCAAAGCATTTAATGTGCCCAAATTACGCACAGTTATCTCTAAGAGTCCACATAATTCTCTTACCTCAACTTACTTGAGTGCGACTCTTTTCCTCTTAGCCTCTTGCGCTCTTGGCTCTCCTTGCTCCAGGGTATCCTCGAAAGCTGCGATTCAATCATCCAAACCACTTGAGTTAAAGTTATTAACTCATATTTGACCTCATTAGTCAATATAACCCATCTTTGCATTTACCAATGCCTTAATCCATATTTTACCCCTATTTGGTAAATCTCACAATTTATTCACTAACAACACCTTAAAATCATACCCCAACACTATTATTAACTTCAATATATCCCATTCATCATTAATCTCAACACATTTCACTTTCTCACACTAGACCATTTCTAGGTTATGGTGGATTCATTACTTCCTAGGTAGTTTCTACCATTTCTATGCATACCAAACAACTCTAAAATCAATATCTACACAATGTACTTAAGTTATTTCATTTAGAAACTTACCTAGCTTGATTTCCTCTTTGCTCCAATGGAAATGCACCTTTGATCCTTCAATCCAACAAGTGGGGAAATGCCTCCAAACTATGTTATTCGTCTCTTTGATGTGAACAACTTTGTCTCTAATAGCTTTCCCTCAAATCTTACTGAAAATGTGTGGATTTAGGAGTGAGAAAGCTAGGGTTTTGGTAGGAAATGCGAAAGATTGGTTTTTGTCTCGAAAATGCAGATCCAACTGCTCTATATTTATAGATTCAGCTTAATAAGATCGATCTACCTTGGGTGGAGATCGATCTGGTCCTCTTAAAATCCCTCTTTTACAAGATATTTTTAAGTAAGAGATCGATCTGTTGAGTAGGGGAGATCGATCTGCCTCAAACAGAAGGTTAAGGAGATCGATCTGGTCTTAGGGGAGATCGATCTGGTCTTAGGGGAGATCGATCTGCTTCCAACCCAAGAGCTAAGGAGATCGATTTGTTCCATTAAGGATCGATCTGCATTTTACAGAATGTGTTAGGAGATCGAGCTGGCTCCCTTGAAGATCGATCTGCCTTATTCCATTACTCAAATAAGAGCATTCTGGCTCTTCCAGATCGATCTCTCATAGTATGGGATCGATCTGTCATTCATATTTCCAGATTTTCTGCAGTTTTTTTACAGCAACACATACCAAACTTCATACCCTTTGTTGCCATGATCATTTTCTCATCCACTCATCTTTGAGACTTGAAAATGGCATCCATTCATACTTTATACCTATTAAAACTTATGTGAAATCTTGGTATATCCAAAGGTACTTAATATAAACCAAATAGAACTGCACGACTTATGCAATTCTCCTTCCAATTTACCACACTACTCATAATCCAGTCTACTCACATTCTCCACATGTTTAAGTCCATTTCTTCACATTCATACATAATGAAACTTATATGTACAATCACAACTCTTAGTACAAGTGTGTACATTAAACTTTATGGACTTACATCACATATACTTCACATTACAAGTATATTATCATACTTATGATTTCATTTACATTTCTATGTACATATTACAATTATACATAGACGGGGTCTCACACAAAGCACAATAATATGGGGATGTAACTTTTCTACTTACTAATACCGACTCATATCAGGCCAACTCAGATCTGATACCACCTCTGTCACGACCTATTTTTACCTAAATTCGCTGTAAATTTTTCATTTTTTCATTTACATCTCACCTCCTCATGACAATTCCATTTGGGCGAGTTGGGCTATGAGCCAGTAATAATCTCAATACTTAAAACATCATATCATAATACTTATAATGTAGGCAAAATTATCAGAGTGTCGTTGAGCCTAATAGTAAATACATACTTTATACAACTATATTTACGAATATTTACATATGTTTACATCCCCATAATTACATCCATCAACTATATTGTGTTGTTATATGTTTATATACAAAGCTGTACAAGGTGTATACCTGTCTCTTGATTGGAAGCAGCAGATAACTAGGAATGCAGTTTCTACCCACTCTCGACTACTATGGATGGTGTGTAGAGGGTGAAACTAGAAGGGTGAGCAAAACTTACTCAGTAAGGCAATAATATAAGAAGACAGATAACTACACTATCTACGTGCTTATAATGTCATGATATAAAATTACTTATATCCAGAGCATGAGGAAATAGATAAAACTATGTTGCATGTGTATAAATATATCATGTACTGTAAAACATGAAAAAATGCATAAAACCAAGGAAAGTCATCATGTAAAATGTCTCATGCTCAGCATGTCAACTTATCATAAAACAATACATCATCCTTTAAAAATATCCCACAAGGTTTGACCCCTCCCTCGGGTCTACCCTGGATAACACAAATCATGTTTAGTGCATATAAAATCATGTGATATCATGTGAGACAGGTTGTCACTGTATACAATCGATGACTCTGTTGGCCAACTATCTCCCTATCATCCCAGACCACACGGATCCCAGTGTGCGGGGCATCATGTTGCAATGGGACGTGGGTCAAATCCTACCCGCCAAAATATATATCAACATCATCACCACACGATACAGCGTACTCCATGTGATATACACGGTACAACGTACTCCATGGACCCATATCACGGTCGGGGGTGCCTATCGTAGGTCTTATCTATCACATACCATGTATAACCGACTCAGTCTCAAGTGCACTGTGACATCCCGAAAGCGTGAAAAAACAAGGCAAGCTTAAAACTTATTTTCATCAATACAGAATTCTGGGTGCATTCCTATGCAGTGTCATGCATCATCATATATATATATATACTAGAAAACTTTCACCTCAGGATCTCATCATTTAATATATCAT
This sequence comes from Firmiana major, assembly GCA_033439115.1. Lineage (NCBI taxonomy): Eukaryota > Viridiplantae > Streptophyta > Magnoliopsida > Malvales > Malvaceae > Firmiana > Firmiana major. The sequence goes on along the minus strand of CM065896.1, from coordinate 27,786,153 downwards.
AGCGTATACGAACCTCAATACAGATTTAATTGATTCCTAATACATCCCCTACATTATTGTTCATCAAGTATATGTAAATACAACTTTAGTCTGGGTACATGAAACATTAAAATATACCTCAAAATACAATATACGACCTGGAGCTTAGGTCCTCCACTAGCCACTACTCCGTACGTCGCAGGGAAACTCTCTTCACTTGAAGAAATCTGGGGGGAATATAAAAATAGGGTTAGCTTCTAAATCGCTCAGTAAAGGGGGTAAGGGACTGATTAATAAGATAATGATTTGCACAGCACAACCATTTTGTTTTGTAAGTGAAACTTAATAAACTCAGTAGAAAACACAGCATGAAATCATTAAACATCATTCTCATCTCGTTTCTCTAAAATCATGTAGAAACATAAGAGTAAATGGTTCAGTATGAAAACCATAGTTACAAGCATATGGAAATAAGGATGCGATAATGGTTTTTCTCGTAAAAACATGATAAAAATCACCTTAGTAGTAATGCAGGTGGCACAGCCACCAAAACACAATCTCATGTGTAAAAACGGAGACTAGGTAAATAAACTCAGATAAAACATTCGTCATGGCACATCAATATAATCTCCTCTGGGTGCGTATCCCAGACATCCTCAAAAGAGGGAACGTCGACAATATGGTCATGTACATGGTGTATTGGTCTTAGTGTTGCCAGAACAAGGCCCGGACTTACATGCTACCAGAGTAAGGCCTCTCCTCATGCACACTATTGGTCTTACATGCTACCAAACTAAGGCCCAGACTTATAAACTACCAAAGCAAGGCCACCTAACGCTACCAGAGCAAGGGTCATCTTGCGTTACCAGAATGGAGGCATCTCTCATTACCAAAATGGAGGAATATCGGACTTAACTGCTACCAGAGCAAGGCCCGAACTTACATGCTACCAGAGCAATGCCTGATGTGTATTCACATGACACGCCTAAATCTCAATATCAACCATTATCCTATAAAAATCGTTTTGCCTTCACGTAAAGCTCATAATGGTTTTTCTCATAAAACTCATCTAAAAATTATTTTGTACTCATTTACAAAACTTGTCAAAACCGAGCTCAAATCGGTAAAACCACGTACACATTTCTCAAATCTCAATACACCTTAACGTAGAGCCCAAATTCCGTTTCACATTTTAAACTCAAATGATTTGTAAAATAATTTCACACTTTGTTTACAAACTCATAAAAATTGGGCCCCAACCGGCTATAAAATCATGTACAATAACTCAATCACAACTCATAAAACATGTTTGTTTTCTCAAAATGTTTCATGCTACAATTATCATCACAAAATCACATACACAATGAGTTTTAAGTTTACCCTTACCTCGTTGCACCTCGTATAGTGCAATCGTTCCCCCAAACGATGGACTAGCCTTGCATTCCACTTTGGAAATCCTGAGCTATCCCAACGATGTAAAAACATCATCAATACATCATCACATTGTCTCAAATCTCAACATCGAGCATAATTGCTCACATTCTCATTTAACATCTCAAAATTCTCACCAAACCAATTTCTCATAGTTTCTCAATATTTCTATCAACCCTAATCATTTTCAGCCCATTTATCACTACATCTACAGCCACAATCGCAGAAATCTACTTCAAAATCAAAGATCAAAGCTTAAAAATTTACCCAAAACTTGTGGAGTGCTCAACTCACACCTCAGCTCAAATTGCCCTTCGATTTCCAAGTATGTTGTTCTCCTTTTGATGAGGAACAACTTTCTCTCTTGCCACAACCTCTAATTCAAACAAAAATGGGCACTTTGGAGGAGAGAGAAAGCTAGGGATTTCGATTTCTAGAGAGAGAAAGGATGAAATGTAGGAAAAATGCAAGGGTCCTTTTATAAGCGAAGGGTAGGAGATCGATCTGCTTCCATCGGAGATCGATCTGCCTTTGAATTTGGGAACATTTTGGGCACTTTTTATGCCTAATAGATCGATCTGTCGGGGGGTTAAGATCGATCTCATAATCTTGAAGAGATCGATCTGCTCCTTGTGAGGAGATCGATCTGTTTTTTACAGAAACATTTTTAGATCGATCTGCTCTTGTAGGGGACCGATCTGTTCTTTAAAGAAACATTTAGAGATCGATCTGCTTGCCTATGAGATCGATTTGCCTGTATGTTCTTGCACATTTCCCGCATTCTAGAGCCATGAGATCGATCTCTCATCCTTAGAGATAGATCTGGCCTTCACAGATTGCACTACTGCTGCATCATTTTTCAGAAAACTAAATGAAAAACTTCCTAAAATCTACCCCATAGTCCATATTTCAATCCATACTCATTCAAGACTTAAAAACCTCATCTTCTTATACTTCATCATATTTAAAACTTGCGTGTACATAAACATATCATAATTACATACACCAAATTACAATTCTCATAACTAGGGTACATAAAATTTATAGTTCTCACATCCTTCCCACCTTTAAAGATTTTGGTCCTCCAAATTCAACTCGACTCGTCAAACAGATGGAGGGGTACTTCTCCTTCATTAGGCTTTCTAACTCCCAAGTTGCCTCTTCCATTGAGTGATGTTTCCACAAAACTTTCACTAATAGGATGTTTTTTATCCGAAGCACCTTCTCTTTCCTGTCAAGGACTCGGATAGGTTCTTTCATGTAGCTCATGTCCTCTTGTATGTTCATCTCTTCATACTCTATGACATGAGAAGGGTCCGGGTGGAACTTCCTCAACATGGATACATGGATGACGTTATGTATCCCAGACATCTATGGGGGTAACGCCAACCTGTAGGCTACCTCTCCCACTCTCTCAAGAATCTCGAATGGCCCAATGTATCGGGGACTCAATTTCCCTTTCTTTTCAAATCTCATGATACTCTTACTCGGTGATATCTTCAGAAATATTGCATCACCAATATCAAACTCGAGTGGCCGTCAACGCACATCCGCGTAGCTTTTTTGTCTACTTTGTGCAGCTAGTAATCTCTCACATATGAGTTTCACACTCTGTACAGCCTGTTCAACAAGCTCGGGAGCATTTATCTTTTTGTCACCCACCTCTTCCCAACCTACAGGGGATCTACACCTCCTACCATATAGAGCCTCAAAAGGTGTCATTCCAATACTCGTATGATAGCTGTTATTGTACGCAAACTCTGCTAGGGGTAGGTGATCATCCCATGATTCCTTAAAATTCATCGTACACGCCCTCAACATATCCTCCAGGGTTTGAATAGTCCTCTCTGACAGACCATCTATTTGAGGATGATAGGTGGTACTAAAACTCAGTCGAGATCCCATGGACTCCTGGAACTAGGTCCAAAATCTAGAGGTAAATCGAGAATCTCTGTCAGAAGCAATACCCACTGGAGCCCCATGTAATCTAGCTATCTCGCTAACATATAACTCAACTAAAGCATCCACAGTATCTGTGCTCTTGATGGCAAGGAAGTGGGCACTCTTTGTCAGTCTATCCACTATGACCAATATAGCGTCACGACCCCTTCAGTTTCTCGGTAAACCCATAATAAAATCCATGGTGACATACTCTTATTTCCATGTAGGCACAGGTAAAGGCTGTAATAATCCTTTAGGCTTCCGACGCTCAGCTTTCACTTGCTGGCACACTAAATATCTGGACACAAAATCTGCCACGTCTCGCTTCATACCACTCCACCAATATACCTTTCTCAAATCTCGGTACATCTTAGTACTCCCTGGGTGCATGGTGCATCGCGAGCAGTGGGATTCTCTCAGTATCTATCTCTTCAAGGTATTATCGTTTGGTACACAAATTCATCCTCTGAATCTCAACAATCCATCCTCACTGACTATGAGATCCGACTGTGAAGTTTGTTCAGCTTGGCTAACCATGTCAATCAACCTTTGATCATCACGATGCCCAGTTCTAATCTGATCCATGATCCTGGGCTCTATTCACAGGTTAGCCAAAAATCCAGTCTCTACCTCTTTAACTCTGATCCGAAGTTCAGCGAACTGTTCCAATAAATCCCATTCCCTGATCATCATAGCAGATATCATACTCTTCCTGCTCAGGGCATCAGCAACTACGTTCTCCTTTCCCAGATGGTATAGAATCTCACAGTCATAATCCTTAAGGAGTTCCATCCATCTCCTTTGTCTCATATTTAACTCTTTTTTATCAAACAAATACCTCAAACTCTTGTGGTCAGTGAAGATCTGGAATCTTTCCCCATATAAGTAGTGCTGCCAGATCTTCAATGCAAATACCACAGCGGCTAACTCCAAATCATACGTGGGGTAGTTCTGCTCATGATCTTTCAACTGTCATGATCCATAGGCGACCACTCTTCCATGCTGCATGAGCACACACCCCAATCCTTGATGGGAAGCATCATTATACACTGAAAATCTTCCTAATCCCTTAGTGATAGTCAACACAGCTGCCGCTGTCAATCTCCTCTTTAATTCCTGTAAAATTGAGCTCACATTGAACAGTCCATATGAATGGAGTCTCCTTATGCATGAGCTTTGTCAAAAGAGCGGTAATCCTAGAAAATCCCTTCACAAATCTTCTGTAATATACTGCCAAACCAAGAAAACTTCGCACCTTTGTAACTGTCCTCGGCCTTTCCCAGTTAAGCACAGCCTCCACTTTAATTGGATCGATTGATACTCCCTCCGCTGAAACTATATGCCCAAGGAAAACTATCTGATCTAGCAAAAACTCACACTTACTAAGCTTTCCATATAATTGCTTATCTCGAGTATCTGAAGTACTAACCACAATTGTTGTGCGTGTTCTTCAAAAGATCGAGAGTACACCAAGATATCATCAATAAAGACTATCACAAACTTATCTAGATAGTCTCTGAACACCTCATTCATTAATCTCATAAAGGCTACAGGGGCATTCGTCAATCCAAAGGGCATCACTAGAAATTCATAATGACCATATCTTATCATGAAGGTCATCTTCGAAATATCTTCCTCATTAATCCTCAATTGGTGATAGCCCGATCTTAAATCAATCTTAGAGAAGACTGAAGCCCTTCTCAGCTGATCAAGCAAATCGTCAATCCTCGGCAATGGGTATTTATTCTTCACAATGGTTTTATTCAATAGTTGGTAGTTTATGCGTAATCTGAGACTACCATCCTTCTTCCTTACAAATAACATTGGTGCTCCCTACAATGAGACACTGGGTCTAATAAATCCCTGATCCAATAACTCCTGTAGTTGTTTCTTCAATTCCTCTAGTTCCACTAAAGCCATCCTATATGGAGGTCTAAAGATAGGCTGAGTATCCGATACCAAATCAATGGTAAACTCCAGCTCTCTCTCTGGTGATAAACCGGACAACTCATCTGGGAAGACATCCAAAAATTCACACACCACGGGTATATCCTCAATCCTCGGATGTTCCCGGTTATCATCTTAAATAAGCGCTTCATAATCTTCACATTAAAAGTAATTTTCATACTCTCAAAAGGTAGCATCATAAATTTCAAATTGCTTACCAACATTCCACATATTTATTTCCTCAATATTTCAAACGTACACCGTAAGGTTCAGGTATGGAGAAAGTAATAATTTTAGTGTAGCATTCTAAACACACTCGATTGGTTGCTAGTCAATCCATCCCCAAAATCACATCGAACCCATGTATATTTAACATCATTAGATTTGCTAACATTACTCTATCTCGCACCTTTATTTCACATCCTCTATATATCATATCCATTCTCTGGGGCTCACGCTAGGAGTGTTTACATGTAAAATATACTCTAGAGGTTCAAACCTCAAATTTAAATTACATGCAAAATGCCCAAAAATAAACAAATGCGTGGATCCCGGACCAATCAACACATGAGCCTTATGATTACAGACAGAGAGTGTACCTCTTATAGGTTCTGCAGAGGTGTCTGCAGTTTCCTTATCCAGAGCAAGCACACGTCCCACTGTGACAGGCTTCTTTCCTTTCTCTGCAGTAATGGCTCGTCTCGAGGGATTCACTCTCTGAGGCTGTTGTTTGGTAGGCTCCGGAGCATGTGGTCTCTGAGGTTGAGGACAATCTTTTACTCTATGACCCATGTCTCCACATCTAAAACATCTACGAATCAACCCAATACAATTTCCCTCATGCGGTCAGCCACAATCTCTACAAACCCCCATCTCAGGCTTGACATCTCAAGGGGTCTCCCTAATGATGGGATAAGCTTTGGGTCTCTCCAATCTGCCCTTTTATACCTCAATCCTTCCTCTTCTAAAGGAACCTCTCCAAATATCTATCTGGGCAATCGCTGGCCTCTTGCCTTTATCCCTAGTCAATGCTCTGAACTCACTCTGGGATTGTACCATTTCTATTCCCCTCTCAATCTCTTGTGCTCGTCTCAGAGCATCTCCAAACTCAGTAATACACAACCCTATCGATCGATCTCTGATAATGGGCTTTAGTCCATAGATAAATCTCTCAGTGCAAAGCTCTTCATCTTTAAAGGTCTTGGATCATATTTCACTAGAGTGGTAAATCGACTCTCATAGTCATCCACAGACATATCGCCTTGTACCAGACTTGAAAACTCAGCCTGCATCCTTCTCTGGGCAGCTCGTGGTACATATTGGGCTTTAAATACCTTCTGAAACTTGTCTCAGCTAATCACACCCTGGCGAGACATCAAAATACTCTAGATAGCATCCCACCAATCTCGAGCTCTCCCTTTCAACATATAAGCACCCATACTGATCCTCTCAGCATCAGTGCATCTCAAATAGTCAAATATGACTCTCAACTCAGTCAGCCACTCCTCAGCCTCAACGAGATCCTTTCTCCCCTTAAATGCAGGTGGATTCATTTTTAAGAAGTCTCTCAGTCAGATCATACTTCAGTCATCGGGCTGAGTGGTGGGAGGCACTAGGTCCATTTGTACTGGGGGTGCAGGAGGTCCTTGTGGTGCTGTAGGAGTAGTACCCGAGGTATTAACTCCAAAATGTTGCGTGAATAGCGCAGCCATCTACTCAAAAACCTGCCGTACATCTGTCTCAATCCGGTTAAATTGAGAGTTAGGACTCTCTGATTGTGGGGCAGGCGACGAAGGTGGCTCTGCCTGCTTCCTCGAACGACCTCGTTATCCACTCATTTTCAATCTCAATACGTTTCCTATGCGTACGTATCAAACTTGATTGAAATCTCAATCCTCAATTTTAGTTCAAGACCAGACTTATACAGACACTTGGGATGAATTCTAATTCACTTAATCGGCACTGACAGTACTAAACACCCTAAGCTCTGATACCAAGAAAACTCTGTGATGCCAAAACGAGGGCATCTCTCGTTACCAAAACAGAGGAATATCGGACTTAAATGCTACCAGAGCAAGGCCCGATGTGTATTCAGATGACATGCCTAAGTCTCAATATCAGCCATTATCCTACAAAAATCATTTTGCCTTCACGTAAAGCTCATCATAAAACTCATATAAAAATTATTTTGTACTCATTTATAAAACTTGTCAAAACCGAGCTCAAACCGATAAAACCATGCACACATTTCTCAAATCTTAGTACACCTTAACATAGATCGTAAATCTCGTTTCACATTTTAAACTCAAACGGTTTGTAAAACAATTTCACACTTTGTTTACAAACTCATAAAAATTAGGCCCCAACCGGTTATAAAATCGTGTACAATAACTCAATCACAACTCATAAAACATGCTTGTTTTCTCAAAATGTTTCATGCTACAATTATCATCACAAAATCACATACACAATGAGTTTTAAGTTTTTCCTTACCTCGTTGCACCTCGTATAGTGCTAGCGTTCCCTCAAACGACGGACTAGCCTCACATTCCTCTCTGAAACTCTCGAGCTATCCCAACGATGTAAAAACATCATCAATACATCATCACATTGTCTCAAATCTCAACATCGAGCATAATTGCTCACAGTCTCATTTAACATCTCAAAATCCTCACCAAACCAATTTCTCATAGTTTCTCAATATTTCTATCAACCTTAATCATTTTCAATCCATTTATCACTACATCTACAGCCACAATCGCAGAAATCTACTTCAAAATCAAAGATCAAAGCTTAGAAATTTACCTAAAACTTGTGGAGAGCTTAACTCACACCTCAGCTCAAATCGCCCTTTAATTTCAAATTATGTTGTTCTCCTTTTGATGAGGAACAACTTTCCCTCTTGCCATAACCTCTGATTCAAATGAAAATGGGCACTTTAGAGGAGAGAGAAAGTTAGGGATTTTGATTTCTAGAGAGAGAAATGATGAAATGCAGGAAAAATGCAAGGGTCCTTTTATAGGCGGAGGGTAAGAGATCGATCTGTTTCCATTGGAGATCGATCTGTATTTGAATTTGGTAACGTTCTGGGCACTTTTATGCCTACTAGATCGATTTTTTGGGGGGTTAAGATCGATCTCATAATCTTGTGGAGATCGATATGCTCCTTATAAGGATATCGATCTGCTTTTTACAGAAACATTTTTAAATCGAACTGCTCCTGTAGGAGACCAATCTGCTCTTCACGGAAACATTTGGAGATCGATCTGCTTGTCTATGAGATCGATCTGCCTGTATGTTCTGGCACATTTCTCACATTCTGAAGTCATGAGATCAATCTCTCATCCTTGGAGATCGATCTGGCCTTTACAGATAACACTGCTGCTGCATCATTTTTCAGAAAACTAAATGTAAAACTTCCCAAAATCTACCCCATAGTCCATATTTCTATCCATACTCATTCAAGACTTAAAATCCTTATCTTCTTATACTTCATCATATTTAAAACTAGCGTGTACATAAGCATATCATAATTCCATATTTCAATCCATACTCATTCAAGACTTCAAAACCTCATCTTCTTATACTTCATCATATTTAAAACTTGCGTGTACATAAGCATATCATAATTACATACACCAAATTACAATTCTCATAACTGGGGTACATAAAATTTACAGTTCTCACATACACGTGCGAGCATCTCATTCGTGTGACACACAGTCTACATGAGGCATCCATCACGACTCATTACATATCACAGTGTGAAAAGTCCGATGCGAGTAAGGCTCTAGCACGATTTCATGCACAATCGATAAAAATCCTCGTACGAGCAACGCTCTAGTACGGCTTTATGCAAAATAATTAATGGTAAAATCATGTACGAGCAAACCTCCAGTACAGTTATTGTGAGACCCCGTATATGTATAGCTGTATATAGGAACATGGGAATGTAAATAAAATCATAAGTATAATGATACATTTGTAATGTGAAGTATATGCAGTGTAAGTTCATAAGATTATGTACGCACTTGTAATAAGAATCGTGATTATACGTACAAGTTGCATTATGAATGAGTAGGAAGAAATGAACTTAAACACGATAAGAATGTGATTGAAATGGAATATGAGTAGTGTAGTAAAATGGAAGGAAAGATTTTTATAAGTTGTATACTTCCATTCAGGTAATATCGTGAAAATTTGGTTGTACAAAGATTTCCCACAAGTTTTAATATATACTAAGTGTGATTGGATGGCATTTTTAAGTCTCAAGGAGCGATGAATGAGGGAAGGACTATGGAGGTAAATTGAGGAAGTTTTGAATGAAGTTGTTGCAGAAAAACTGCAGGAAATCTGGAAATGTGAAGGCCAGATCGATCTCATAGGATAAGAGATCGATCTAGAAGAGCCAGAATGCTCTTATGAGAGTAATGGAATGGAGCAGATCGATCTCCTTGGCTCTCGGGTTGGAAGCAGATCGATCTCCCCTAAGACCAGATCGATCTCCTTAAGCTTCTGTTCGACAGCAGATCGATCTCAAGCCTCGACAGATCGATCTCCTGCTTTTAAAATGTCTTAGAAAAGAGAAATTTTTAGAGGACCAGATCGATCTCCACCCAAGGAAGATCGATCTCATCAACTTAAAACTATAAATAGGAGCAGTTGGATTTGCAGATTTTCGGGATAAACCATTTCTTTCCACTTCAACTCAAAAACCTAGCTTTCTCAGTCCTAAATCCAGCCATTTTTAGTAAGATTTGAGGAAAAGCTATTAGAGACAAAGTCGTTCACGTCTAAGAGAAGAACAACATAGTCTAGAGGCATTTCCCCATTTGTCGGATTGAAGGAATAAAGGGCATTTCTAATTGGAGCAAAGAGGAAATCCAATGAGGTAAGTTCTAGTGCACAAATCCAAGTACATTGGTCTAGTTAATGATTATGAAGTTAATTGGGTGTGCACCTTGTGGGTAGAACTACCTAGAATAGCATGAAATGAATATAACTTAGGAATGGTCTAGTGTGAGAAAGTGGAATGTAGAAGTGTTAATGATGAATGAGATATCTTGAGAGGATGATTATGTTGTGGGCATGGTTTGGGCATGTTGATATTGGGATAAAATTGTGAGATTTACCACAAGGGGTAAAAGTGTATTTAAGGCATTGGATAAATGCTTAGTTGAATAAGAGTTAGAAACGTTAACTCAAGTGTTTGATGGATGAATTTCAGTTTCGGATGATACGTCGGAGCAAGTCGAGATGAGAATGCGAGAAGTGTAGAGGAGGATAGTTGCACACAAATAAAGTGAGGTAAGGGACTGTGTGTTAGCTATAGAGATGTTCGTGCGTATTTTACAGCAATTTCATAGATATATTGCTAGAACTAGTACGATATTATAATTCTATGAAATGATATGGAAGCATGAAAAGTACTATGATGTATATATGTATTGAGAAATGGGATAGGGTAAGGAAATAGCATGATATGCATGTTTTCAATGTTTTTCTCTAATTTACATTGATCTTGATGATTGAGAAATGTTGATGATAGGCTGGCTAATTTTACATGTTTTAGCATGAAGAGGCATGCTGTACGAATAAACATGTTTTGAGTTTTAAAAAGAGAAAATAGCCATCTATCAGTTTTGAGATGAGATTTGGTGTTGAAGCGCTAGCTCACACCCGTTTTAATGCCTTTGATGTACCGTGCTGGAGTTTTAACTCGCGCGAGGGTTTTGAGAAAGTGCGAGAACTTTACTCGTACCTGTTTTATTGAGTTGAGGTAAACCTGGGGGTCTGGGACCCAAAGGGATACCAGCCGACGGCCATTTGAACGGGCTGGGCCTTAACGATAGATCGTACCGCGCTGGAGCCTTGCGATGACTGTGTGTCATGCTGCTTGCTCGCATGGTATATGAGACATGGTTTAGGATGAAAAGTCCATCGGAGTTAGAGTATGGACTTGGGTCCACGATCGTACATAGAACAGTGTAGTTATCCGTTGCTATACTATGTACCGTGCTGGGTGCACGTGAGTACGAGTATCGCGTAGTTGACACACGGCGTATTCTTACCGTGAATATACGAGGAGATGTGGTTGATTGAGATGAGCCGGAGGGCAGGACTGACCCATCCCCCTTCAGGCGAAGTGATGCCCTGTGCACACCTGATCAGTGAGGCTCGGGATCATTGACTATGGCCATATGTCGTAGATATTTGATTGCCGAAAATTCCATGCCTGTCTCAGAGATTCGAGAAACAGAGATAATCTCAGAAAAGAAGGAGATTTTGTGTTTTTGATAAATCTCTGATTTCACATTTGTACCGTGAGGGCACTGTTTATGAGCATGTTTTAAATGGAAGCTTGATATTTGATTTACACGAAAATGAATTTGAGAAATATATGTTTAAATGCATTTTTCGTATGATATTTTCATTTGTACTGAAAACATGGTTTTGGTTTATACATACATGGGCTATGTAGGTAGTACGATGTCTACCTGCTAGCATACATTTCCTTACTGAGCTGTGGTTTGCTCATCCCACTATTTTCCTCCTTCAGGTACTGAGAAGTAAGAGAGCGGTGGTCTCTAGGTCTTTTGTGTTGAACAGCTCCCACAATTCCGTAAAGGTATAAGATTTGTATACACGAGTATTTTGTATCTAATTTATCGTATCGCACAGTTATATCTTGGAATTGTAAACAGTATTATGGGGATGATATGTAAGCACATGGTATTTATACAATTGATTTTGTATATCTACACACATACCTGGGAGTGTGAATTAAAGATTTAAATCTTCTGCTGTAAATGAATGAATTTTAGTAATTGCATCTTCTCACAGCCCAACCGTAGTAGAGAATGTATAGATAGAAGGGTTCCCAAAAGTGGGGTGTGATAGATTTGGTATCAGAGCATGGTTGGTCTGATGTGAGTTGATGTTTAGGACTAAGAAAACATACATCCCCAAGTTACTGTGCGATATTTAGATACAAATGTGTGTACGGAGCTGGTAGTGAATTCAATGTTTGTTATAACGCAGGAAAGTTATCAGGCTAGTGAGTTATGCCTGAGAGACACCGCAAGAGGGGAGAGAGCTCGAGAGCTCTAGGGCGAAATGACAGGACTGAGAGGCACAGTAGATCATCCTCTAGTCATGAGCCCCAGGAACAGATAGAGGCTTCTGATCCTCGAATAACTCGATTGGAGGAAGACATGCACACGATGATGACCATGATGGGTCAGATCATGGCTAGGTTTGAGGGTACACCTGGTACAGTGGGACAAGCTGCACCGAATCCCCCAGCAGCTGCACCTGAACCTGAGAATGTTGCACCTACGCAAGCTGAATCGGTTAGGCCACAGGAACCTCATATTCGACTCGCACCTCCTCCAGTAGCCCCACAGCAGTATGATGATGATTTGGGGTATGAATATGACTGTGATATGGAGAGATTGAGGCATTTTATGGACTTTAAGCCTCCTTCGTTTAGCGGGGTAAAGGATCCAACAGTGGCTGAGGACTGGATCAGTCAGATGGAGAAGTTATTCGACTTTTGTAGATGTTCAGCTACGGAGAGAGTAGGGCTTGCGGCCTTTGTATTGAGAGGCGAAGCAGAGCACTGGTGGAAGTCCACCAGGCCGATGTTGAGAGCTCAAGGTATGGCTATCACTTGGGATATGTTCTTGGGCATTTTCAGAGAGCAATATATCCCAGATACTGCTCGACGTAGACTACAGATAGAATATCTGAATCTGACTCAAGGGAATCGAACAGTTGATGAGTACGAGTCACGATTCACTTCATTGGGTCGATATGATCCGGACTCGATCAGGAGTGAAGCTATCAGAGTCCGTAGATTTGTAGATGGACTGAGACCTTCAATCCGAGCGAAGTTGGCCCCATTTAATGTCGCTACATATAGAGAGGCTGTGCGACGGGTCCAGTTATGTGAGCAAGATTATGACTTGTAGACTTTTGAGTTTAGTTGGGGTAAAGACAAGGGTCCGAGGAAGCTGGGGATGGCAAGAGTGCCAAATTTGGTCGAAAATTCATGAGTAAGCGTCGGAGAGAGGTAGATGAGTTCCAAAAAAAGGTTGCTAGACCTTTTATGCCTCCGACTCAGACACCAGCCAGGGGTATAGTCATTGGTGGACCCCGACCGACTACAGATCAGTGTAGACTATGCGGTCGATACCATGGTGGTAGGCCATGTCATCTTCAGGGTACCCGATGCTTCAGATGTGGTAAATTTAGACATTATGCCAGAGAGTGCCCGGAGATAGTTGAGGCAATTCCACAGAGGGTTAAAGAGCCAGAGAGGGTTCCTACAGTTGCACCTCCTACAAGAAAGAAAGCCTTGACTGAAGAAAAGGGAAAACAAGTTGTGGGTCAAGGCAGGGTATATGCGATAGACCAGGCATCGGCTGATACCTCTTCTGAAGTGATAAAAGGTACAATCTTGATTTTCAATCTGGAGGTTATAACTTTGTTTGATTCTGGTGCTACGCATTCCTTCATATCACCTGCATGTGCATCTAAGTTAAAAGGTTTTGTAGAACCCACATACTTGAGTAGGACTTTACTAATAAGGACTCCAATGAGAGTTAGCCAATTAGTTGAGCAACTGTATAAAGATTGTCAAGTGAGGGTTGGAGATAAGTGCATGACAGCCAACTTGATTTTGTTGAATATGTATGACATTGATGTAATCTTGGGAATGGATTGGTTAGCCACCAATCATGCTGTCATAGACTGTCGTTCTAAGTCCATTAAGTTTTCTCTACCTGAAGAATGTGTTGTAAGATTTTAAGAGAAGAAATGAAATCTTAAATTTTGTGTTAAGTAAAGTACTTTGGTATAAATGACTGGAGTGTTGTTTTGAAGGTTTTGTTGCTTATGTGGTGGATTTGAACAAAGTACATTCGGATATGGAGGACATCCTGGTGGTCAGAGAATTCCCTGATGTCTTTCCAGATGATCTACTAGGATTACCACCCGATAGAGAAACAGAATTCGGTATAGACTTGACGCCTGGAACCGAACCAATATCCAAGTCACCATATAGGATGGCTCCAGTTGAGTTAGAGGAATTAAGGAAACATCTGCAAGAGTTGTTAGAGAAGGGGTTCATAAGACCGAGCGTCTCACCATGGGGAGCCCCGGTATTATTTGTGAAGAAGAGAGATGGGAGCCTCAGGTTGTGCATCGACTATCGAATGTTGAACAAGGCTACCATCAAGAATAAGTACCCCTTGCCACGCATTGACAATTTATTAGATCAGCTTCGAGGAGCACAGATCTTTTCCAAGATAGATTTGAGGTCTAGGTATCATCAATTGAAGATTCGGAAGGAGGATGTGCCCAAGACAGCATTTCGTACCCGCTATGGCCATTACGAATTCTTAGTGATGCCTTTTGGGTTGACCAATGCACCGGCAGCTTTTATGGCTCTAATGAATGAAGTATTCAAGCCATACCTGGACTAGTTCGTAATTGTTTTCATTGATGATATATTGGTGTATTCAAGGTCCAGAGAAGAGCATGAGCAGCACTTAAGGATTATTTTGCAGACCCTCCGAGAGAGAAGGTTATATGCCAAGCTTAACAAATGTGACTTTTGGCTAGAACAGATTTCTTTTCTAGGCCATGTTATATCGAAGGATGGGGTGTCAGTAGAACCGTCCAAGATTGAGGCCTTTGTTCAGTGGGAACAACCTAGGACAGTCACAGAGATCAGAAGCTTTCTGGGTTTGGCTGGTTACTACAGGAGATTTGTAGAGGGTTTCTCTAGATTAGCTGCTCCATTGACACGTCTTATGAGGAAGAGTGCGGGGTTTTCATGGGATGAAGCTTGTGAGAGAAGTTTTCAGGAACTTAAGCGCAGATTAACCACCGCGCCAGTTCTTATCATCCCTAACAGTTCAGGAAATTACTTGGTGTATACAGATGCTTCGCATCAAGGACTAGGTTGTGTTTTGATGCAAGATGGAAGGGTGGTAGCTTATGGATCTAGACAGCTGAAAGATCATGAGAGGAACTACCCCACTCACGATTTGGAGTTAGCGGCCGTAGTGTTTGGGTTGAAGATATGGCGCCACTACTTATATGGTGAGAGATTTCAGATCTTTACGGATCATAAGAGTTTGAAATATCTATTCTCACAGAAGGAGTTAAACATGAGACAGAGGAGGTGGTTGGAACTCCTGATGTATCAAAATCTCTGAAAGGCATATTGGTGGTCTGGAATGAAGAGAGACATAGCTGAGTATGTCGCTAGATGTCTCATTTGCCAGCAAGTAAAAGTCGAACATCAGAAACCAGGAGGATTATTACAACCTCTACCGATACCAAAATGGAAGTGGGAGCATGTCACCATGGATTTTGTGATAGGGTTACCGAGAACCCGTAAGAACCATGATGTGATATGGGTGATAGTAGATCGGTTAACGAAATCGGTACATTTCTTAGCCATGAGATCTACAGATACATTGAGTGCATTGGCGAACCTGTATGTGCGAGAAATAGTGAGATTGCATGGAGCCCAGTGAGTGTTGTTTCTGATCGGGATGCCCACTTCACTTCCTATTTTTGGGGACATTTTCAGGCAGCGATGGGGACCCAGTTCAGTTTTAGCACCGCTTTTCATCCTCAAACAGATGGTCAGTCAGAGAGGACTATACAGACCTTGAAGGATATGTTGAGAGCGTGTGTACTGGACTTTAGAGGCTCATGGGACGATCACTTGCCATTGATTGAGTTCGCCTATAATAACAGTCATCACTCAAGTATTGGTATGGCCCCTTATGAGGCACTATACGGTCGTAGATGCCGATTGCCCATTGGTTGGGAAGAAGTTGGTGACAGACAGTTGCTCGCTCCCGATTTGGTTAAGCAAGCCTCCGAGGATGTTCAGATAATATGCGAGAGGCTGCGAACAGCTCAAAGTCGACAAAAGAGCTACGCTGACAGTAGACGGAGACCACTTGAGTTTGATATTGGTGAGTCTGTATTTTTGAAAGTATCTCCTTCTAAGGGAATAACGAGGTTTGGGAAGAAAGGAAAATTAAGTCCTCGTTACATTGGTCCCTTCGAGATTTTGGATAGAGTGGAAGATGGAGCATATAGGCTAGCCTTACCACCTGAGCTAGCAGAAGTCCACAATGTCTTCCATGTTTCTATGCTTCGAAAGTACTACCCGGATCCGACACATGTAATTAGCTATGAGCCGTTGGAGCTCAAGGAGGATATGTCATATGTCGAGAGACCGATCAGGGTGTTGGACAGAAAAGAGAGGGTGTTGCGGAACAAGACGATTTCATTGGTTAAGGTTTTGTGGCAACATCACACTGTGGAAAAGGTCACATGGGAACTGGAAAGTTTGATGCGGGAAAAGTATCCTGAGTTATTCACAGATTGAATTGGTTCTAATTTGGAGGACCAAATTCTCTAAGTGGGGGAGAATGTGAGATCCCGTATATGTATAGCTGTATATAGGAACATGGGAATGTAAATAAAATCATAAGTATAATGATACATTTGTAATGTAAAGTATATGCAGTGTAAGTTCATAAGATTATGTACGCACTTGTAATAAGAATCGTGATTATACGTAGAAGTTGCATTATGAATGAGTAGGAAGAAATGAACTTAAACACGATAAGAATGTGATTGAAATGGAATATGAGTAGTGTAGTAAAATGGAAGGAAAGATTTTTATAAGTTGTATACTTCCATTCGGGTAATATCGTGAAAATTTGGTTGTACAGTGATTTCCCACAAGTTTTAATATATACTAAGTGTGATTGGATGGCATTTTTAAGTCTCAAGGAGCGATGAATGAGGGAAGGACTATGGAGGTAAATTGAGGAAGTTTTGAATGAAGTTGTTGCAAAAAAAACTGCAGGAAATCTGGAAATGTGAAGGCCAAATCGATCTCATAGGATGAAAGATCGATCTAGAAGAGCCAGAATGCTCTTATGAGAGTAATGGAATGGAGCAGATCGATCTCCAAAGGAATCAGATCGATCTCCTTAGCTCTCGGGTTGGAAGTAGATCGATCTCCCCTAAGACCAGATCGATCTCCTTAAGCTTCTGTTCGACAGCAGATCGATCTCCTGCTTTTAAAATGTCTTAGAAAAGAGAAATTTTTAGAGGACCAGATCGATCTCCACCCAAGGAAGATCGATCTCATCAAGTTAAAACTATAAATAGGAGCAGTTGGATCTGCAGATTTTCGGGATAAACCATTTCTTTCCACTTTAACTCAAAAACCTAGCTTTCTCACTCCTAAATCCAGCCATTTTCAGTAAGATTTGAGGAAAAGCTATTAGAGACAAAGTCGTTCACGTCTAAGAGAAGAACAACATAGTCTAGAGGCATTTCCCCATTTGTCGGATTGAAGGAATAAAGGGCATTTCTAATTGGAGCAAAGAGGAAATCCAATGAGGTAAGTTCTAGTGCACAAATCCAAGTACATTGGTCTAGTTAATGATTATGAAGTTAATTGGGTGTGCACCTTGTGGGTAGAACTACCTAGAATAGTATGAAATGAATATAACTTAGGAATGGTCTAGTGTGAGAAAGTGGAATGTAGAAGTGTTAATGATGAATGAGATATCTTGAGAGGATGATTATGTTGTGGGCATGGTTTGGGCATGTTGATATTGGGATAAAATTGTGAGATTTACCACAAGGGGTAAAATGTGTATTTAAGGCATTGGATAAATGCTTAGTTGAATAAGAGTTAGAAACGTTAACTCAAGTGTTTGATGGATGAATTTCAGTTTCAGATGATATGCCGGAGCAAGTCGAGATGAGAATGCGAGAAGCGTAGAGGAGGATAGTTTCACACAAATAAAGTGAGGTAAGGGACTGTGTGTTAGCTATAGAGATGTCCATGCGTATTTTACAGCAATTTCATAGATATATTGCTAGAACTAGCACGATATTATAATTCTATGAAATGATATGGAAGCATGAAAAGTACTATGATGTATATATGTATTGAGAAATGGGATAGGGTAAGGAAATAGCATGATATGCATGTTTTCAATGTTTTTCTCTAATTTACATTGATCTTGATGATTGAGAAATGTTGATGATAGGTTGGCTAATTTTACATGTTTTAGCATGAAGAGGCATGCTGTACGAATAAACATGTTTTGAGTTTTAAAAAGAAAAAATAGCCATCTATCAGTTTTGAGATGAGATTTGGTGTTGAAGCGCTAGCTCACACCCGTTTTAATGCCTTTGATGTACCGTGCTGGAGTTTTAACTCACGCGAGGGTTTTGAGAAATTGCGGGAACTTTGCTCGCACCTGTTTTATCGAGTTAAGGTAAACCTGGGGGTCTGGGACCCAAGAGGATACCAGCCGACGGCCATTTGAACGGGCTGGGCCTTAATGATAGATGGTACCGCGCTGGAGCCTTGCGATGACTGTGTGTCACGCTGCTTGCTCGCCTGGTATATGAGACATGGTTTAGGATGAAAAGTCCATCGGAGTTGGAGTATGGACTTGGGTCCACGGTCATACGTAGAACAGTGTAGTTATCCGTTGGTATACTATGTACTTTGTTGGGTGCACGTGAGTACGAGTATCGCGTAGATGACACACGGCGTATTCTTACCGTGAGTATATGAGGAGATGTGGTTGATTGAGATGAGCCGGAGGGCAGGACTGACCCATCCCCCTTTAGGCGAAGTGATGCCCTGTGCACACCTGATCAGTGAGGCTCGGGATCACTGACTATGGCCATATGTCGTGGATATTTGATTGCCGAAAATTCCATGCCTGTCTCAGAGATTCGAGAAACAGAGATAATCTCATAAAAGAAGGAGATTTTGTGTTTTTGATAAATCTCTGATTTCACATTTGTGCCGTAAGGGCACTGTTTATGAGCATGTTTTAAATGGAAGCTTGATATTTGATTTACACGAAAATGCTATTGAGAAATATATGTTTAAATGCATTTTTCGTATGATATTTCCATTTGTACTGAAAACATGGTTTTGGTTTATACATGCATGGGCTATGTAGGTAGTACGATGTCTACCTGCTAGCATACATTTACTTACTGAGCTGTGGTTTGCTCATCCCACTATTTTCCCCCTTCAGGTACTGAGACGTAAGAGAGCGGTGGTCTCTAGGTCTTTTGTGTTGAACAACTCCCACGATTCCGTAAAGGTATAAGATTTGTATACACGAGTATTTTGTATCTAATTTATCGTATCGCACAGTTATATCTTGGAATTGTAAACAGTATTATGGGGATGATATGTAAGCACATGGTATTTATACAATTGATTTTGTATATCTACACACATACCTGGGAGTGTGAATTAAAGATTTAAATCTTCCGCTGTAAATGAATGAATTTTAGTAATTGCATCTTCTCACAGCCCAACCGTAGTAGAGAATGTATAGATAGAAGGGTTCCCAGAAGTGGGGTGTGACAGTTATATGCATAAGAAATAAATGAAACCCACCTACGAGCAAAAGCTTCAGTACGGCTTGCATGCATCTCAACTCAAAATATGGTGTGAGCTAGGCTTCGGTACATTTCATGCATGTTAAAATATCAAAATCCAATGCGAGCAAGGCTCTAGCTTGATTTATGCTCATATAAATCTAATAGGTGGCTCTATTTAGGTAAAACCTCTTTCAAAATTCAAAATCAGCACCAACACGTGCTATGTCATGCAAATCATGAAACAATTAGCCGACGTTTCCTTGGTTTGCCCAAATCAAGGCATCACATCACATTAAAACATCAAAATCATGATATTCATGCAGTTTACTAGCCTTACTACCCTTTTCATAAAATTTATTCCCAAGGGCAAAATCTCTTTACACTGATACCGCTATTTTCGTAAAAATTATTATTTTATTTCTAGATACCTTAGGGAATTTCATGCCTTGTAAATACCATCAAAATACGTGTAGATACCTCTAGGCACTCACAAAATCCCCTTACCTCGAAATAAGTCGACTGCAAACTCAAATTCTTGATCTCTCCAGATCAGCAGTCTATTTGGCTCCAGACATATCCTCGACAGCTGCAAATATTTATAAATCACATCAGTATAATTTAATATACTTAATTCTCACTTGAATTAAATTCAAATCAATGTATTGGGCCCATTTACACCTATTGGGCCTCGTTACATTTTTTTTGCCTTACTTTCTCTTAAGTCCATTTCGATTATACTATTCATTTCTCGAGAATCTATTGGGCCCATCAAGCCTACTGATTCATATTGGGTCGACCTTAGGCCCACAATGCCTTATTGAGCTGAATACTCAATGCTTGGCCCACTTGACCATTCGGTCACGCATGGTGTCCCACGCCTAGCCATAGCCGACACCATGGTTACCTAGCTCTCATGGGCATTTCGACAAACACTCGGTGTACTTACCTTAAGTTCATCACTTTTCTTCACTAAGGCATTTCATCATGCACTTCTTATGCCTACTTCAAATCATCATCTATTCCAACATATTGGTTTCACAAAACCATCTTAGAATCATGTATACATGCTTAATAACATCAATATATGTTTAAATCATCATTAAATCCATGTAAAATCAACTTTCTCTCACTTTCTCACATAAAACCTATATCTAGTCATGGATGATTAAGCATGCTCAATGATGTGTCAGCCAATACATACACAAATCAACTCATAAAAATGTCTAGATTAACATAATTGAAGTTGGTGTATTGAAAACTCACCTAGCTTGACTTTTCTCTTTTGGCCGAAATTGGGAAACACTTTGCTTCTTCAATCCAGCAATTCAACTACTAGTTTTTTTTCTATGTTGTTCTCCTCATCACAAGGAACAAATTTGCTAAAAGCAACCTTTCTCAAATCTGTTTGGAATGTGATGATATTTTAGAATGAGAAAACTTGTTCACTTTGCTATGATGGAGAGGTATTTGCTATTTGGGGAAGAAGACTCGATTGTTGGGCTTTTAAATAGAATTGGGTATTATGAGATCGATCTCCAATGGTGAGAGATCGATCTTCCTTTGGTTGAACTATATAAGTATTTAGTAAGTAAGTTGTGGGATCGATCTGCTCTTGGGAAGGGATCGATCCTTTCTAGCCAGAAACCATTCGAGATCGATATGTTTTTAGGAAGGGATCGATCTTTTCTATGCAAAATCACATCGAGATCAATCTACTTGCCTATAGAACCTTTGTGATTTCATTCTAGAATTACAAGATCGATCCTGTCATGAAAGAAGATCGATCTGCCATTCATCTGTAGGATTCAAGCTGCTAATTTTTTCAAAATTTCAATGGAAAGATTGCATTTAAATGCTTCACTAATCATTTTGCATTCTATTCACACTTAGAGCATAGAAAGGTACATTTCTTATGATTCACACATTATGTAACTTATGTGTATAGCATGGAATCATAAAGGGTACATAGAATTCACGAGCCTTACATCTCTTTATAATTCATATAACATGTAACAACTGTGTACATCATGGAATCATAAGGAATACATATAAAAGTACAGGCCTTACAATACCCTCGTGGGATATATCCCAATCATAGGTCATAAGTTTCTACATAATTCTAATTGAGAGCAAAAATCTCCACACAAAAAAAACACAACATCCCTAAAGGAATTTAATGTTCATAAAAGCAAAGTTTACAAAATCACAACAAGGATTGCAAGTTTATTTAGAACACATACCAATAATCAAATCAGAGTATACCAATACTCAAATCAGAGTGCATACATTGCCCCAGCATTCACATATAAAAATAGGCTCAAAGCATTTAGCCATAAAATAGTCAAAGTCTCACAGATTTGTAAACCGATTATAAAACATGGTTTTATCTAAAATGGGCCTTAAATAGGTTTAGCTTAATTTCACAAGTGGATAGTTCATGGTACTAATAGAAATCATAAAAGGCTCGATTAGAATACTTACTAAATCTTAGTGCAATTTATTAACTCATGAGCTGGCGCCCCAATCTGCTTACAGTCATTGTCAACATATATTTACAAAAGTCAAACCCCATTTAACTTTTTAGTCAAACTCAACCCTTGGTCAAAGTTAAACCTTGAAAGTTTGACTTAGTCAAACCTAGAGCTTAGTTAAACCCAATTTACATCGTTGGGACCCTTAAACCTTAATCTGAACTTCAATTTACCTCAAGTTAAACCCTAAACAAAAAGTCAACCTTTCGACTTTTAGGTCCGATCTTTTCCCAGTTGGTCCAAAATCACTTCTAACCCTTTAATTGGCTTACTTATGACATTTAATTGATAAAATTGACTTTCAAACCTATTAAATTGGGGTTTGATCAAACCTACCCAAACCAAACCCTAAAATGATCCATTTTACATTTTTAAACTTCCTAACCATAAATTATTTTGTTTTACATTTTCCATTTTGCCCAAAATAGTTTCTAGACAGTGTTTAATTTCCTCAATTCAACATTATTAAGCCTTTAATTATTTCTCAAAAATCAAGCCCAAGTTCTAGATACCGAAAAATCCAAGTTTCACAACAAATCCTTAAAATTAGCTAGGAAAATTGTTTCACAACTCCAATTAGCTCAAGTTCATCATGTTTTAATAACTTAAATTTCCAAAGAAACCAAACCCTTAGTACTACTTGACTCCATTGAAACCCTTTTTCCATCCATTCTCAATTTTTTGCTCAATTTCATTAAACATTATAATGTAATCTCTAGTATTGACTAAGCATGCTTCCATCTACAATAACAATATTCTTAAGGCAGCAACTGTTTAACCTTCACTTACCGAAAATTGGCCTAATTCTTCCTTTTCTAAGCTTGACCAAATACTTTCCTCATGCAAATAATTTCATGCATTAGTTAGTACATCATCATCATCATCATATCAAAATTGACATGCCCAAAGGGTATATGTCCGCAAGTGCACGGGTCATACAAGTAATAATGGGATTTGAGTCTCGAGTTATCGTCCCACAGAGAAGTTGATTAGCCTAATTAACTACCGGTTAATCTTACCCTAAGTATATCCTAGCAAATTATGAAATTTAAGTTGGTGATCTACTAAGGCTAATAAACGTACTGAAAACAATAAACATTAAAAAATAAAGAAAATAAAACTGAGCTGAGATTTACTTACCGAGCTCCACACAATTAAAAAAATACCTATAAAAGATAATTAAAACAGTTAAAACTAATTAACGCAGTTAAAATAAAATGCAAAAATGAAAATAAAGCAATAAAATTAATTAAACTAGAACTTAAACAAACTTAAAATAAAAATGCATGTAATTAAATTTAATCTAAATTAATCCTAAATGCAACATATAAATTCTACATTAACACTAAGTCCTAAAAAAAATCAACTATTATCAAAATTAAAACTAACAATTAAAGTACCAAACAAAGAAACTAGCCTACAATTTGATTTACAACTATACCTAAACTAACAATTAAAACATTAAACCATTAACATAAAAACATGAAGTAAAAATGAGATAATGTGATGCTGCCAAACGCAGCCTTGCTCAATTTGCAACAAAGTGGTCCCGACTGGATGCACTGCTCACTCTCTTCTTTAGTAGGATTTTGTCCTGCTCTCGGTTTTCCATCTGCAGCTCTAGGCTTCAGGTGTCCTGCACTCTCGGTCTGCTTGCTGAAGTGCACGTCCAGGCCTACTGTCTGCTGCTTCAACTCCAGGCCACTGTCCTCAGTTTGTCCAGTCCTCTACATTTTGTCTTCTACCTCTTGTAATGTCCAGGTGCTGCAGGTTGCAAACTGGCACCTGCTACAAATGCTGCTCCATGTTCGGTTGTCTCCAGGTGCTGCATCAAGACTTCTGTCCAGGTGCTGCTACCCCGTATACTGTCCTTCATCACTGTCGTTGCTCGTTCCTCGCGTGCCTGGCTCACTTCATGGTTCAGTCCTTTTCTGCAGTTCCAGTAGCCATGTCCCAAATAGGATCAGTCACCATCATTTGCTACTCTGCGTTGCATTTCACAGCATTCGGCTTGGCCACACTCTGCTTCATGCATCATATCCTGCTTGGAACAATCAGCAGCTATCCATGCAGTCCAGAATCTGCAACAGCACAAAGCAGCACACACCCAAACTCTCGGCAATGGCAGACAGAACAAGAAGACAGGGGCTAGACCCGATCCTTTTTGCCCCTATTTTGCACCCTTCAACAGCACCCTTCAACAGCACCCTGTTAATATCTACTTCAGCAGCTTAGTGATGGTAGAGGATTACAGTGCAACACTGCTCTCTTGAACTGGAAACAAGCTTATAACCGACTAACAATCAACATAACAACAAAGAACAGTGCACTCAACTTGAAACAGAGCTAAATAGAGGATAAATATATATAACCCATACATATTGTAATATTTCACTCATCCTATGCTATGTCCACACGGCAGCAACCTTGCTCTCATCAACAGCAAAAGAAAAGAAGAAAACGAACATGTAAAGATAAGCAAATAAAAACAAACCGAGAAGAGTGAATGCAGCAGGACATAATGGTAGCTAACATTAAAATGTAATAAAAAGTAGCATCTGTGCATTGCAAATAAGGAAAAATGAAACCAGGAAAATCAAATGACAGTGCATTGCTAGAAAAAAACTTAAAAACTAAAAAAAAAACTAAATGAAGATCAACACTAAGAATTAACCAAAACTACCTGTAAACCACATGATAGGGAACCCATCAAAACTTCGATTTGCTTCATATTCTTCTCCAACATTGTTCTACTTTGCTCTTGATGTGGACAAATGCTTAGCATCAATCCACGTTAAGGCAACAGAATCACAAGGTAGAAGAATGAAGGGAACAGTTATGCCACCCGACTGCACCACTTAATATCTAACCGAGAGCTACAAAAGTGATGGTTTAACAAATAAAGAAAAGAAAACATAAGTAATGCTTCTAGGAAAAAAACTGAGACATGCACTAGGAAAATAAGCTATAGAAATACAACTTGACAAATAGAGAACTCATGGTTACCAAACCGAGAGCATGAAAAAGAGATTGATTTTCCATTGAAATGAAATTTAATAAAGACTAGTGAAGAACTTGAAATGAATAGTAAAATAACTTGCTAAAAACTTTACGAAAATTTTAAGGAAAGCTTTAAAATTAACCTAAAAGCTATTCTACCCTAACCTACATCCTACACTACTTCCTAAATTCTACACTACTTACCCTACTTCTACTTGATTTTTCAATTACCATCATGTTCTATTTATACACAAACATAGGGGTACAATGGTAAATTTTCATCCTAGATGAGTTGGCATTGTTTGGCCACTTGTCTTCATTTGATTTGCTGCAGAGTAGATATTTTCACGTCATCAGTCTTTTTGTCCAATTAGCTATGCGATGTGGCCCGACGTGTGTCTTCCAGAGAGTTGGCACGGTGTCTTTCGATCTTATCGTTTCGGAGCAAATAAAATACGAACACCTGGCATCACGCGTGTCCAGACGACTGATGACTCGATCTGCAAATTAGAAGTGGTCCAGTCTCCTTTAGCTCATTTTAGCCCAATTTCGTCTGAAACGACTAAGTTTCATCTGAATTTAATTTATCTGCACATTAAAGAATTTTAATTAAATAAAGGGGATTATTAATAAAATAATATGGGGATTAAATAAATAATTAGGAATTTAAGCATAAATAATTCTATAAAAAATAGAATTATCAAAAATCATTTGAAATATAGGAAAAATTGTAACTTTTTCTTACCAACTCTTCTTTTTTGAACCTTCACATAAAGTCGCCATTGATTCTCTTCTTCAAAATGGCTTAGGAACTGGTTAAAAAGGGAAACTAATGCTAGTGGCTAAATCTATGGTTTACTTGATGTTAAATCTTAGTTTTGCATGTAAGAAAAACACAATGGGAACCACAAGAAAAGGTGGCCTAAGCTCCCCTGGTTCCCCTCTATATTTTCCTTCACTAATTCCCTTTTTAGAAGAGGAAGAAGGCATGTAGGTGGCTAAATGCCTAGTGGTCAACCATGGTGCCACTTCTTGCATGATGGTGGCCACATGTCTACCCCCATTGGCTAATGGGGAGATGGCAAAAATGCCAACTCGAGAACATGCATAAAACTAATTAAGTAATAGGTAGTATTATTCTAAGGCATTACGAACTGGTCTCATTAATTAACTTCTAATTGTTTCAATTTAGTCCACTACTGGTTTGCTACCATAACTTAGCACATGACCTAACTTTAAAACATTAACTGGACTAATATACAAGGAATTGGAAGACAATCCATAATTATTAGAAAGATAATTAAGTCAATTTTTCAAAAAACAAAAATTGGAATCACTTCAATTGGAGTTTCCTAGCATAAGCAATTTGTAATTCTTTACAGACTGCTCATTGGTAGTGTTTCTTGCACATAAGTCTACTCTGAAAACTCACTAGTGTTAATCCACAATGAATTAGATAGCGTACCATATATGGTTAAGATGGAATTTAAGTTAGCTCTCAAATGATTTTTGAATCACCGTGATTGGAGCTTCTTAACTATTAATTATATGCAATTCTTCAGAAGCAGGTCTGTTGGTCAGATTACCTGTACATGGCTGCACATTGGTCAACTTTAAAAGTTTGTTGGCCATAATGAATTAAAATTTTAGCCCTATTTTACTACAAAGATATTTAAGTTGGCTTTCTAAAGAATTTTATGGTTTATCAATTAGACTCCTAAATCCCATATTATAGTCGAAACAATACCAAAGGGTCAATATTCATACTCATTCAACATTACTTATAAACTAAACTTCCATTTAAATTCCAAAATTACATCAAATCATATAAGCTTAAGGAAAATTTTGGGTTTCACATTGGCTGGTAGATTTGGGGTTCAGAGTTATCTCGGGGTAAGGTTATAGTTTAGAGGTTAAAGTTGGTAGGGTTTACGTGGGTTATGAAAAAAAGGGTTTAAGGTTTGTGTTTTTAGTGGTTAAGTTGCATGGTTTTGAGGTTAAGGGTGATTTAGGGTTTAAAGGTTTAGGGTTTAGGGTTTAGGGTTTGAGGTTAAGGGTGATTTAGAGTTTTATGATAAATGAATTGAAGTAGGGTTTAAGGTTAAGGCTTTATTTTTGTATTGGTAGTTAGGATTATGGTATCGATCTCTTTTTCTTTTTTTTTTTTGAATCTTTTATAAGATATCGATATCCCAAAGTAGAGTATCAATACCCATCGAGTCTGATAGGTTCCAATAACTAAAATTTTGTGAGAGCCATGTAACATCCCAAAAGTGAAAATTTGGGAGTAAATTCTTTTTTTCACCCTTATAGTTGTCAACACGTAGTGTAGGTTTCAATTAACCTAGCTAGCTAATTGTTGTCAATTCATTAATAGTTCTCTTTTAATTGTGGTCTCAGTTAACTTCTTAGTGATGTCCTACCATTAGTAATCCATAAATTAAATTCATAAACTTTTCCACCAAAATTATAGTTACTTCTGTAAACAAGACATCACCTAATTAAAAGACTATACAGATCCTATTTACATCCCAATACACATCCATGTGCCAAAAAGAATACATGAGTTGTGCTTACAGTTTTCTGGAAATAAACATTACAAAATTGGAGGTTATATACCTCACAAAGTACAAAAGCTAGCTTGGGGAGACTCCTTATCCACCAGCCTAAATCATGTACTTAGCACTGGTCACTGCAAGAAATCTGAGGGGGTGTGTTTTACGCCCTATAAGAAATGCATGCAAGAGCAGATAGCGGAAAACATGATGCTTATGATCAAATTGATTCATATACTTTCAAAAACATGAATTTATAAGTCAAATCATAATCATAATAATTTTGAAAACATAACTTGTATATTATATCAAGCATAATAACCTAAAAACATAAGTCACTACCATTCCAAAAACGTATATCGAAATCATATAGTGGAGACTATGTGAGGTCCTTATAGTAATGATGCAACATAGATAAATCCCTAATAAAAAGAAGGGTGAACCAATGGCTATGGTCATGTTGTAGACTGGATCATGGTCATACAACTCCAAAAACATAGTTTGAAATCATAGTTACCATTTCGGTTGCATACATATGTCGAGCACGAAGTAATAGCCTTGCATGAGCATAGGCACCATTCGGCACTCACCATATGGTAAACTAACCAAGGGGAATGTTGCATGTCATACAAACATGCACATCCTCATGACTACCATATCGACATAAAACTAAGGATACCAAAGTCTCAAGACATACTTCCAAAAACATATCATAAAATCTAGTGAAATCATGTTTCATAGTACATAAAGGCATCTCACGATTTTCATGTCGAAGTAAGGTAATGAAATATAATACATAAGCTTTCAAAAACCTTTTATAAACCTAATGGGCTAGTTTCCGCATGTAGAATGGTTTTGAGTCAAAATTTGAAGAAGGGATTGATCTTGTAGAATAAAGGGATCAGTCCCTCAAAGTCCAAATGCTTTAGTTCTGAAAAATCTTGATGAGGGATGGATCCCACACCTTGAGGGATCGGTACTTCATGTACAAATATGCAGTTTTCTACTAAGCTTTCAACCTTAATTCAATCGCAAAATCATTTAAACCCAAACCATGCAATTTTAGAAACCTAACTTCATGCAAAAATGTCTATATCATGATTGGCAAACCTAACCTAATATGAAATACATAACCAAGGGCAATATTACAAAACCTAAGCAGCTAAGTAGTTCTAAAATCTTGTCATCTCTACATTCATGCATTGAAACTTAATATTTTTGTTATTACCAACTTTTATACACATTCCTTACCTTAAACACACCACGGCAGTAAGCTAAGTCGAGGGCACCATGCACCCTTCCACTTAGCTAAATGCCTTGCTGCTAAATAAATCCAATACATCAAATTATCATTCATACTCACCCATTCATTCACACCTATTCCACACATACTATAACTCTAGCAACCTCATAAAAATTCATGCTAGCCTTAAGAGCAACCTTTAATTGCAATGCTTACTCATCATAATCCAAACAACTAATTCAAGCCTCGTCAACACATTCTATATTTTCACCCATTTCATATTAAATCCCATATTATAAGTCAAACCCTAAAAGCTCTTTAGGGTTAAAGCCCTAAATCAACTTTCCACAATTTTCTTTAACATTCCTCTTAAGCCAAATCTTATGTCATTACATAAACCAACACGTATATTAAATTCATATTTTTTTTTAAATACCTTACCTTCAAACCTTTTTTTGACCAAAACCCTAAACTCAATCTCTAAGCTTCTTAGCTGCAATTAACACCAAAATAACCTTAGAATCCTCAATTCAACGATACATGTTCATACATTAAAGATTTAAGTTTCTTCTCTTTCTAAATTACCTTAAAGGGCTGAACTTTTCTTTAAGATTTAAGCCCCCAAACCTCCTCCAAATTACTTCAAATTGAGATATGATGAAGAAAGTATAGGATAAAAGACTCGTTTAAGAGCTTTTTGGCTAAATCTCTCTTTTATCCCTTTTCCTTTCTTTCCTTCTTCCTTTTCTCTTCCTTACTCATCCTTCTCTCTCTTTAGGTTTGAATATAAAATAAAAAATCAAGAATGAAAGAAGGTTGGCCTGTGTTTCTCCAAGTTTATCTCATTAGTGGGAGTAGGTGTGTTAGAAAGGATTAATATTATAGTAGAGGGGGATCAATCCCTCTAGGGTTTTTCATACTCTTAAAAGTTCTCAACCAAATAGGGATTGATCCTTTGAGGATAAGGGATCGATCCCTTGTTGGCAAAATGCTTATTTTTACAATTCTCGAGCATGGGATTATCCTTTGAGGCTAAGGGATCGATCCCTTATTGGCAGAATGCATTTTTACTTACCTTTCTTTGTGTGGGATCGATCCTTTCTTATGAGGCATCGATCCCTCATGCCCAAAACTGCTAATTTCTGCATAATATCACCTGAATTCATTCCCCAAACGTCATCAATTCTCACAAGGTCATTTATCAATGCCTCTAACATTCTTAACATAACTTAACATATCATAATACACTTGTTTAACTCGATTTCTTATCAATATTCATTAATTTCACCCAATTCCAATCAATTATGTCTTTAAGGACTTCAAGTACTCATTTCACACTCAATCGTGCCACCATACACAACTTTGAACTAAAATGAAAACTCAAATCTTACACAATTATGTCTCTATTAATCATGTTGATACTCTTGTAAAGATTTTGAAGTTAAGTACTTGGAAATATGGTTTTCACAAGCCCATGGGATGATTTTCAAATTTTACAAACCAAAAGCTAGAAATCATAGATGAGATATAAAAGGAAGAAGTAAAAGCTTCAACACTCGAGAGTTTCATTTCAAAATCATATATCAATCAAACATTCAAGTCTTCCTTTCAACTTGATCTAAGAAGAATGTACATTCTATTATTCTCATCTCTTGTAATTACCTTGAGCTAAATTTTGTAATCATCCCACCTTTGTAGAGGTACCAGAAATTACACTTATTAATACCCGTAATTAAATCACTTGTGAGCAAAATATAGAGATTTGGCTAGCCATTTGTAAGTGGGGTTGTAAAAGTTTCTTCCTAAGCCCTAGAAAAGGAAGTGTGTTTCCTCCTCAACCGTGAAAAAAAGTTTGTAAAGGTTACTCTTGAGCCTAAAAAAAAGATGGTATAAAGTCCAATTCATAATGGATTTAACAAGTCCTTAAGAAAAGGCTGAAGGGAGAGGATGTAAACGCGAGAGAGATCGAACATCAATAAATCTTGTTGTTTAATTCTCTATTTGCTTCCATCATTTTATTTCGCACCTTCATTGTTATTTATTTTATTGAAATCAATGTTGTGGTAGATTTAGAAGCGATTATTGAATTAAGTTAAAAAAAATATAAATTAGATTAGAAAATCAATTCATCCTACTCTCGGTTTATTTTGAGCCAATATTGGTATCAAAGCTTGAAAACTTGATCAAATGGTTTAGACACTGAAGAGTGAAACGATCTTCAGAATTGTTCAAATGAACATAGGAACTTAGACTTAAAAGGCAACTCAACTGTTAGACCTATGTTATTTAACGATGATAATATAATATTCCTACTAAAACTAGGATGATACTCTTTATACAAGCCAATGATCATAAGATATAAAGAGTGAATGTTAAAGATCCTACAACTCCTAAGAAACGATTGAAGATGTAGAATTAGTTAAAAACGAGGAAGAAAGGGATAGAAATGACATTAAGGTGGTACAATTATATGCAAAAGCTATGCATACTTTATTCTATATCTTAGGACCTTGCAAATATAATAGAGTTTCCCTATATGCTTATGTTAAGGAAATTTGGGATAAATTATTCATTACACATAAGAGAACAAACCAAGTTTAGAAAACTAAAATAGGAATGTTCATCCAAGATTATGAGCTATTCCAAATGAAACCCAAAGAATCCATAATTGATATAGCTAATAGGTTTACCGATATGGTTAATGGACTTAAATGATTAGAAAATACCTACTTCAACATGAAGATGGTCAAGAAAATTTTAAATAGCTCACAAAAAAAATTCAGAAGCTAAAGTTATTGTTATTGAGGAATTCAAGGATCCCCATGCCCTATCTTTAGAAATTTTTATTGATGGAAGTACTTTAAGTCTCATGGTTGCATATGAACAAAAGAATATTCAGGTTAGTACATCCATCTTTTTATGCAATTTTATTTATGTCATTTTTTCTACATATATCTTGTCATTTTTCAGCGGTAATATATATCTGATTTAATGAGCTTTTAACCCAGCTCATGGATGATACATGAGAAGATCCCCCCCTGTATTTATTTAGACTTAGATGTAGCTAGGAATTACAAAGAAATTATGGATGATACAACAAGAGAAGATGTGGTTATTGGAATATTTTCAGTTAAAATTCAAGGATCTTAAAAACTGCCTCCGACTTCCATTTCTTTCATTGGAAGACCTTAAAAATTCATCTTGTAAACACTGTTTGAGTTATTTGTTGAACAATTAATGTGTTCATTCCTCTTCTAGTTTCCTAGTTTATTAACAGTGTTAGAATTTTCATGTTACTGTGTGCCACAGATATTTTATCATGCACCAAAGATGTCCGAAAGTTGGAAGGGATAGAAGCTTCTTCGTAGGGCCGAATTCCATCATGGTGCTCATGTAAATAAGTTCTTGCGGCTCCAGATGCTTTCTACTTCATGTGGTCGAACCGGTGCCACTGCATTCTCTTATAAAAGTAAAACCAATCGATTAGTTTTGCTATTTGGTAGTCGGGATGGCAGCATTGGCTGTACTCCTCTTGATAAGCTCACATTTCGTAGGTTGCAGTCTTTAAGGAAAAAGCTTGTCAATTCCGTCCCACATGTCGCAGGCATCCAAGGTCTTCTGGCCAGTTCCGTTCAAATGGAAAGCTTGTAGGCCTGGTCCTGACAGCATAGTTGACTGTGAGCTGCTTTTCCATTCAATTACATCTCTTTTGTTTCTGTAAAAAGAAAATTACAGCATGCAAGTATCATCTTCTTTTTCTTTTTTTTTCTTCTTCTTTTTTTTTTTTTTTTTGATCTGAAAGTATCATCTTCATTTACTTATTGAGTGCCAGAATTTGAGTTTTGAGAAAAGTTTGTCGTATTTTCATATTCTTTCCTCTATCCTTTGTGCTGATCTGTCGCTGGCTAGATAGGAATAATGACATTTTGTCGACTCTTTTCCAAGCATAACATTTGCATTTATTTTCAAGTTATTAGTGGGTATTGCTGACCATGTATCAGAACGCATCATACAACTAAAACCCAAGATAAAATTTCCCTTACAAGAATCGGTAACAAATATTATTTGCTTTATTTGTTTAAATTTTGTTAAGTTCCTGAACCTCTATCTTAATGAGGAAGATTGCCGGTCGATACAATTTTCTTGAATCCTTCACATCAATAGCTCTTTAGAATACTTAATTTTGTCAAGATGTATCAAGTACTCCATTCCCCACATTCTGATCTGAGACTTGCTAATGAGAATAATATGTCTGGCCTTGATGCGTGCTGCTGTCTTACACTGTCATTGCAAGAGAATCTATAAATTGCTAGGTTCCTTAACATGAAACTGTATAGTCACATTGCTATGCAGTAACAACGAACAGAAGTTGACACCAATAGTATCATGAGTGCTACTTCTGTTTTGTAGTTATGAAATGCTTCCATTGGAGGGAAGGACAGCTTGAAATTGGTTGCCAGATTGGAACAACCCGTTCCCAAATTCTCTCTAATTTAAAGCACCCTACTCTAGGAACAAGCTTCTTGTGAATGCAGCATGCATTAAGGCAGATTATAGAAAACATTAAACCAACATTCTGAATCAAAATCATAATAAGCTATACCCGTTTCAGAATGAGTGAAACAATTTGAAAACTTCTGTGGATCAGGCTTCATATCTTTATTTATGAAACAGTACTTCTTTGACTCTGTGAAAGAGAAAAAAAAATGTTGTTTAATCAATGTTTATCAAATTTGATGGGGCTTTTTTCTTTCTTTCTTTTTACTGTGTAATTAATGGGATCACATGAAGAAATAGTAGTATTAACTTAGGTTACATTGCTGGATTAGAATTTTTTGGTGTTTGTACCTTCACTTGGTGAGTCTTCCTCTGTGCCGCTCTATCTAGCGGTGTAAATCATATGTTGCTAGAGCAGAAAATGGTGCGGTGCGTTCAGTTATCTGTAATTTATACTCTAATTTCTGGTCCAACCATGGGTCATTCTTCTTTGACATCATAGACGAGTAACCTGATTCAACCAATAGGCAATATTCTTACCCGTATCTTTTCATAACAAAAGGTAGCAAAAGGACAGCCTACCAAATCTGCAGAATTGAACTCAAAAGGGAGTCTTTATCAGGTGAAACGTCATTTTTACGTTAAAAGCCAATAACAATCCGACAACCACCCCCCCTCCCCATTTATAATGACTATAGAACAAACTCGATCTTTGGTTGTTTAATAGAATCACATCCTTTGGACTCGTCTAAACATTAAGATTAATAGGGATCTCAAATTTTATAATATATTATACGAATATTTACAGTTAAGTTGTTGTATAACGTTACACCAGAACATTTAGTAGGTATAAGTATTTTTTTATTTTATTATTCTTAAAATGTTAATATGGTTGTAATTGCAAATCTAGTGGGGAGTTGCAGCTGAAAAGCAACAAATGAGTTTGAATGTGGGTATGCTGATGTGATTACACAAAAGAAGAAGAAGAAAATGAGAACAAGAATATTTTAGACACGAGTTTGACATGATGAGAGACATTTTTGAGATAATGTAATGATTAAAGGGTTGGAGAATCTGAAATAATTGTGGAACACATGTATGACTTCAATCATCACATGATTACTATCATACCTTAATTAAATAAGTTTAACCACTGATGACTCAGCACCCACGGTTCAATTTTTTGCCTGAAAAGACCTCAAAGCTCAACCCCTTCTGTTACATTTACTGCATCTCCACTCCACGTAGGAATTAGGATGGGCTTGGGCCTGGTGCACGTGCGTGTGGGTGAATAATTCGGTCTACCACGTACGTACAATGATAATGACACACGTGCACATAGTTCATCAATTAAGGCCAAAGCAAAGGGAAGTGAAAGAGAGTAAAAGAGATGTTCGGTTATGGGACCATTTTCTTTGAGGAATGTCAAGCAAAGGTGGAACATTGCTCCTTCATTTGTGATGAATGAGAGGCCTTCTTCTGTCTACTATCATTACCCAATTAATATTATATTAGTCTAAAACATTTTCGATCCATTTTGTTTTTGTTTTTGTTTTCTCGTATCAGAATTTAAAGGCTAATGTTTTGAAAAGCATTCTTAGTGATAGTGGGATCTTAGTAATCCACACTTAAAATTAGGTCCCCATTGCCATCAACAAGAGGCCAAAGAGAGGCTTTATCATTAATTTCCTGATTTGCCTCAAGTCTTGAAAAATGGGTCCTAGTGGTGGTCTGGTCTGACCCGAATTGAGTAGATCGACTATCGAGTGGAGTCCATTGATCAGATAGGATTCCATTTTGTGTAATAAGTGATATAGTTTTAACTAGACCCACCATGCCACCAACAATTTCATCTTTTAGCTGTCTGTTTTTTCCTGTTTTCAAATGGGAAAATGCATGCAGACCACATGCAATGCATGTAATTAATATTCAGATGAGTTTATTTTCTTCTTCAAAGCAAGCAAAACGAACTTATTACATGTGATTGAGTTGACTATGCATTAACCATAATAGCAATTATATATGCATGACAAAAGATATATCAACAATTTAATTCTACGGTGAGGAGTCCGGACTTTTCCTTTTCAGTCTCTTTCCTTCTTTAAAATTATTCCGGAAGAACTATATATGCAGTCAATAAATGAATTGATTGGTTGTGCCTAAACTATACGCTGGACTTGGACTAGTCCCTGCTCAATGTTCCTCGTCAAGGTGGTTGCATTATTGCCGAAAATAAGTATACTTTTTCATTCCATTGTATTTATCTTTTATTGTTTTTTAATCAAAATAACTTAATTTTTATTATTACATATTTTTAATAAAATTATATAATTTAAATAATGAATTCTAATTTTTCAAAATATTTTTTAATTTTAATTTAATATAATAATAATGACCAAAGTTGTATTGTTTAATAAAAAAATCAAACATAGACATACAAAATGATACGAAAAGAATATAAATTAACAATTACTTCAGTATATGCATTATGCTCATCCTTTAATTCCATTTATTTATTGGGATGACATTTAAAAAATTGTGAAATTAATTATAATGCGTGTGTTTTTATGCATTTGGACCCATAGTTTTTGAGAATATAATGTGTAGTCAAATACTCAATAATATTAACCGCAACTTGCAGTCATCAGTCAACAAATACTAATCACAAACGGATTCCATGAATTTATTTTTGGATTGTCATATGTAGCACCACAGATTCGTTTAGAGTATAATTATAGTTATTATTGTTCTTCAAGATATTGACTTTTGGTTTGTTCATGGAAATGCTTTCATGAAAGGGCACTACCTTCACAATATTTGTGTAATTATTTGTCTATTTAGTAACAACTAACCACTCTTCTCATATTTTTCTTTTTTTAATTCTTTGTTTTTACCAATATATAATCATTTGTTTTAAATATTACTAAACTAAAAGTTGAATGAATAAAGTATTTAAGGTATGCTTACTTAAAATGAATGATAAATTTTATCTAAATCTTTGAAATTTGAATCTAATTCAATTTTAGTTTATTAGTATAAAGAATAACACTTCATCCCAAATTTTTTTTATTTCGCAAGATAAATAAGTCTTTTCATTAATCAATCGTTAAGTGAATGATTAAAAATTTAAATTTGATACAATTTTGCTCTTAAATCATTTAGAATATTTTAAATACTCGAAATCAATCAAAAATGAAAAAAAAATACTGAAGAGTTGTTGAGATTTGAAATGGTAGTTTTTTATTTTAAATTTATTTTTATTTATTTATTTGTTTATTATTTATTATATAACATTTTGTTAAAAAATACCGCGTTAATACTCAACTTTCAGTTATGATTTGTCTGCAGGATTTTCTTTTTTTTAAGGAAGCAAATGGACCAATCGACTTTTTGGTTTTCTCTGGAGCTTAAAGATTTGAAATGCAGTATAAGGGTGATCGGTGTTGGGCTATTTTATTTTTATTCTTGCCTGATGTTACCTGCTGTTTTTCTTTTCTTCTTGGTCTGAGTTTTCTGTATGTTTCTTAGGTTGTCTGTGTTTTGCTGAGATGTTCTTACTGGGATATTTTTGTAGCATCTTTTGATGCTTTTTTGAGTCTATGACTCCTCTAATAAAATTCCTTAGCTTAGCAAAAAAAAAAATACTCACCTTTTATATGAAACTTATGGGATTTATGAAAAATATTATTTTTTTGCTTATTGGGTTTAGTATTAACTAATACATTATAATTATTTTATACTTTACTCTTTTTATTACAAGTCAATAAGGTAGAGAGCTCAAAGTTGAAGTGGGCTCAAAAAGTTCATTTGAGTTCATCAAAATTGATTTAATAAAAATATTGATAGAGGTAATTTACCCTCAGTCCAGTCACGCGCTTGGGATTCAGAATACAAAAGGTCCAAAATAATAAAATTTTGGGCCCACACAAATATGAGTCCTGAGCTCATCAAAGCAACTCAGAAATATCTATAAATACCCCCAGATATGATCAGGAAGACCCTAATCTCTATTTTGCTTACTAAAACTCTGCTTAAACAGTTTTCTGACTTAAGCATCGGAGTGCGCGTGCAGGGACAGATCCCTGCGCCTCTCTGACCTTTACTATTTTTGCAGAATCTTCAATACACGTGGAGAAGACAATAAAGGAGATCACATCAGCATCATTTCATTGTTGTTGAGAGCAACAACAATTGGCGCCGTCTGTGGGAATCAAAACAAAAAGTCGGATTCTTTATCAACATGGTGAGAACACGTTCGATAGCAGCAGCGAATCTCGAGGAAGAGAATTCTGCGAGTGGAGAAGGCGGCAGAGTGGCCATTATTTCCATTGACGAATTTACGGCTCTGAAGCGTCAGAATGAGCAGACCAGTACAGCGTTGAGGGCTATGGTGAATTTCTTCAAAAATGCTCTATCGTAGTATAGCTTACCTCCAGAAGTGCAACAGATAATAGGAGAGAACGTCCCGAGGCAGACTTACGAGAGAGGTCAACCCTCTACAATGGTGAATGCGGGACAAGGAGATTGGCGACAGAATACTGCCGCTGGCCTGATGCAGTACTCTACCGCTGAACTGGAGGACAACTCTGCCGCATCTTTGAAGGAGTGTAATGCCACGGAGATGCGAGGGATGAACCCTGCCGCAGGTCTGAGGGTGAACCCTGCCACAGGTCTGAGGGTGAACCCTGCGTAACTCTGAGGTTGAACTCTGTCGCAGGTCTGTAGAACAACCCTGTCGTAGGTCTGGAGGATAACCCTGCCGCAGGTCTGAAGGAGAACTCTACCGCAGGTCTGAGGGTGAACTCTGTCGCAGGTCTGAGATTGAACTCTGCCGCAGGTCTAAGGGTGAACTCTACCGCAGGCCTGAGATTGAACTCTGTCGCAGGTCTGGGGGTGAACTCTGCTACAGGTCTAAGGGAGAACTCTGTCGCAGGTCTGGATGACAAACCTACCGCAAGTCTGAGGGTGAACCCTGCCGCATCCTTGGGAATGAACCCTGCCCAGGTCTGGAGGATACCCCTGTCGAGCCTCTGAGGAGGCGCTCTGTCGCGGGGCAGCGAGAGGTGAATCCTGCTGCAGGTCTCAGACAGATGAATGCTGTCGCAAGTCTGACAGAGTCCAACCCTGCCACACGGATTCAGGAGCAATACCCTAGCACGGAGTTAAGAAGGCAGAACTTTGCCACAGAATTGGAGCATAACTTCGAAGACCACAGATCTGGGGAGTGGCAGAGACAGAATAGTCATAACCCTCAAGACTATTTTGAAGGTACAAGATCGAACCACGAAATGGGAGGTACAGGAAGAAAGCGGGCTCCTAAAGGAAGAGGGGGTGCTTACTACTCAGACTCTTTTAGTGCCAAAGAGAGGGGAGCACACTCGACTCGAGGGTCGAAAAATATTGAGAAAGTTGTCGAGAGGATTCTAGAAAGGAAGAAGTTAGTGTCTCCTGACAACAGTCAGAGAATGAGAGTTCCTTTCAGTCCAGAGATTATGGACAAACCCTTGCCGAAGAAGTTCAAGATGCCTTCTATGGCTACTTATGCCGACAAAGCAGACCCATACGACCATATACAGTGTTATCAGTCCCTCATGTTGCTCAATGGATGGGAAGATGAAATCATGTGTAGAGCTTTTTCGCTTACACTATCGGGACATGTGCTAAAATGGTTTAATGGGTTAAATAAAGGTTCTATCTCATCCTTTGACCAGCTACGGAGTGAATTTTTGAGAGCTTTCATGATCAACAGCCAAAGGAAGAAGGACGTTACTTATCTGCTCACCCTTAAACAAGGGAATAAAGAATCATTAAAGAGCTATGTAGATCATTTTCGAGATGTAACTTTAGAGGTGAAAGATCTACTAGTGGGAGTAGCCATGGCTGCAATGCTGCAAGGGACAAAATCTAAGAAACTGCAAGAATCCCTCTCCCTTGATCAGCCAGCGACACTTTCTGATTTGTTTGCTAGAGCTAATAAATACGTAGCTCAAGAGGAAGTAATGAAGATGGTACAGTCTCGAGAGGTAAGGGAAGGAAGAAAAAGAGAGAGAGAGATGTACCTGAAAGAAGTTCTTTGAGACCCATCGGATCAGACAAGGCCTCAAGACTCAGGTATGAAAACTATACCAGACTAAATGAGCCTCGCACAGCAATACTTGTCGCTATTGAGGGGACTGGATTGTTGGAGTTCCCTAAAAGGAAGATGGGAGATATGGGCAAAAATCTTGATGCCTATTGTGACTTTCATGCCGCTCATGGTCATCCTACTGAAAGATGTAGAGATCTGATGGATCAGTTAAAGAAACTGGCCAGAGAAGGGAAAATTAACCGCTTCCTTTGGAGAAGTGAAAGGCCCCGTTACCTCCGTGAGGTCGAAGGGATTACCGTCCGCAGAATAGATAGAATAATAATAGAAATAGGCCAAGAGATGAGCAAGTAGCTAGGCCAGACCCCCGAGACAACTGGCTGGATAATGAACCCACAGGTCTGGCTATAAATGTTATTGCAGGGGGCGAATCGATGACAGAAAGTTCATCTGCTTCTCGAAAAAGCTACGCGAGACAAGCATATCAGATTCATGGTGTGATGGAGGAGAAGGCAGGTGAAAAACCCATTGTGTTCACTCCGACAGGCAGGGGTGATATTGTCATACCTCATGATGATCCCATGGTTATATCAGCAGTAGTGGCAAAACATCCTGTGAGCAGAATCCTGGTAGACAATGGAAGTTCGGTGAACTTAATCTATTGGAATTACTTTGAGAAAATGAATGTATCCGAAGATAGATTAAGACCTGTTATGACACCATTGTACGGATTTACGGGTGAGAAGGTGAAGGTAGCTGGGTCTATAGAGTTACCTGTGACTCTAGGGGAAAGCCCAAAGGATGTGACTCGACAGGTATTGTTCATGGTTGTAAGGTCAACCTCAGCTGCTTACAATATGATCCTTGGGAGGCTTGTATTAAATGATATGAGGGCGGTGATATTTACTTGCTACTTATTAATGACGTTCCATACTCCCAATGGAGTTGGGCAAGTACAAGGAGATCAAAAGAGGGCTCGCACGTTTTATATTGCCTCTACCGCTAGCAAAGGAGTACAGAGAAAGGAGACATTGTGTATAGATGACCCTCCTAAGCCTCAACCTGTGGAGAAAATGGAAGCCATTGAGCTAGTCAAGGGGGATGAAGAGAAGAAGGTGTTCATAGGGACTCAACTGAATGAACAAGCTAGAAAGAAGATAGCTGAATGCCTACAGAGAAACTCGGATATTTTTGCTTGGACCCCGACTGATATGCCCGAGATTAATCCAAAAGTGATTTGTCATAAGCTTAATGTTTCACCCGAGCATAGGCCTGTCAAACAGAAGAAGAGAAATTTTGCCCTAGATAGACAGAAGGCAATCACCGAGGAAGTTAACAAACTTCTAGAAGCTGGGTTCATTAGAGAAGTTTACTACCCAGAGTGGTTGGCCAATGTAGTGATGGTGAAAAAATCTAATAGGAAATGGCAAATGTGTGTGGATTTCACAGATTTAAGCAAAGCTTGTCCCAAAGATTCGTATCCTCTGCCCCTAATCGATAAGCTAGTGGATGAAACATCAGGGTATGAACTCCTCAGTTTCCTAGATGCTTTCTCTGGGTATCATCAAATTATGCTTCATCCAGGAGATGAAGAGAAGACTTCTTTTATAACTGATGATGGAACATACTGTTACCGGATAATGCCATTCGGTTTAAAGAACGCTGGAGCCACATATCAGCGAATGGTAAGCAAAGTTTTTAAAGATATCCTGGGAAACACTATGGAAGCTTATGTGGATGACATGATCATCAAGAGCAAAGCAGGAGAATCTCACGCTCATCAGATGACTAAGGTGTTCGATGTGCTGAGGGAATTAAGTATGAAGTTAAATCCCAACAAATGCTCATTCGGAGTTCGATCTGGAAA
This sequence comes from Firmiana major, assembly GCA_033439115.1. Taxonomy (NCBI): domain Eukaryota; kingdom Viridiplantae; phylum Streptophyta; class Magnoliopsida; order Malvales; family Malvaceae; genus Firmiana; species Firmiana major. The sequence goes on along the minus strand of CM065896.1, from coordinate 27,744,605 downwards.
ATTCTTGGGATTTATGATCACCAACAGGGGGATTGAGCAAACCCTGAAAAGGTTCAAGCGATTATAGACATAAAGCCACCAACCACAGTGAGAGATGTCCAAAGGTTGACAGGCAGAATAGCAACTCTGAACCATTTTTTATCAAAGTCTACAGAAAGGAGCTTGCCATTCTTCAAAACTCTACGGGGCAAAAGGAATTTTGAGTGGACAGATGATTGTCAAAGAGCTTTTGAAGACTTAAAGGAATATTTGAAGCAATTACCTTTGTTAACAAGGCCTTTGGAAGGGGAATAGTTGTATATGTACTTGGGAGTCGATGAATTCGCCGTCAGTACGGTACTACTGAAGAAAGATGAAATAGTGTACCGTCTTATCTACTATGTGAGTAAGGTACTACTAGACCAGGAGACCCGTTATCCGCTGGCCGAAAAGCTAGCACTGGCCCTTGTGATGGCCTCTCGTAAATTGCGCCCTTATTTTCAGGCACACTCCATTACTGTCTTAACAGATCAACCGTTAAGGCAAATCCTTCAGAAGCCTGAACATTAAGGGAGACTGGTGAAATGGGCAGTGGAACTTGGAGTAGAATGTACTAGCCCGAGTGGCAACATTGAAAAAGAGACTCGACAGTGGCTACTGTATGTTGACGGAGCATCGAGTGCAAATGGTAGTAGGGCAGGTATAGTCTTAGTATCGCCAGAAAGGAGATCCTTAGAATACTCTTTACGGTTTGGGTTCCCTAGTTCAAACAATATAGCAGAGTATGAAGCTCTGGTTGCGGGAATGAAGCTGGCAGAGAGGTTGCAAGTTCACCACCTAGTGGCGCATAGTGATTCTCAATTGGTGGTAAACCAGTTCAATGGACAGTATGAGATTCGAGAGCCAATGCTGGCCTTTTATCTAAAGAAAGTCCAATCTCTGGCTCAGACTTTCAAAAATTTTCAATTGATACAAATTAAAACACACATGTAGATTCATTGTCCAAATTAGCTTCCTCCAATGAGACCGAAGGAAGAACGGTGAAAGTGGAGAGACTCGAGCGGCCTAGCATTGAAGAAGTCGAAGTGTATGACATTGAAGTGGGGGATGATTGGAGAACCCCATTCAAACAGTATCTTACTGAAGGAACGCTCCCGCAAGATAAGGAGGAGGCTCGGCGCTTAAAGATACAAGGGGCAAAATTCACATTGATAAACGGGGAACTGTATAAAAGGGGGTATTCGTCGCCTTTGTTGAAATGCTTGGGGCCAGAACAAGTAAACTATGTCTTAGCTGAGGTACATGAGGGGATTTGTGGTGAGCACTTGAGAGTTAGAGCCCTTACCTCTAAGATATTACGATCGAGATTCTATTGGTCGACGTTGAAGAAAGATGCGACGGATAAAACCCGCAAGTGTGACAAGTGCCAAAGGTTTGCACCAATAACTACGGCCCCAATGGCTCCGCTCCAAAGTACGGTACAACCAACTCCCTTTGCACAATGGGGTCTAGACATTCTAAGGCCCTTCCCATTTGCTGCGGGTCAAAAAAAGTTTTTGTTGGTAGCTACCGATTACTTTACGAAATGAATTGAAGCAGAACCTTTAGCCACAATCATAGAGAAAAAAGTTGAGGCAATGGTGCGAAAAGATATTATCTGTCGGTTCGGGATCCCACGGGTCTTAAATGCTGACCACAAAAAGTAGTTTGATTGTGACGCCTTTTGTGAGTTCTGCAGATGTCTTGACATCCAGCTAAGGATTTCTTCTGTATCATATCCTCAAGCTAATGGGCAGGCTGAAGTCAGCAACCGAACCATCCTTCATGGGTTGAAGACCAAACTGGATAAAGCCAAAGGAGCATGGGTGGACGAACTACCTAGTGTCTTATGGGCATATCGTACTACTAGTAGAGTATCAACTGGAGAAACGCCGTTTAGCCTTGTGTACGGCACTAAAGCATTGATTCCCGTGGAAATTGAAGCACTGTCATCCAGGGTAGTGCCTTTAGTGGAAGAAAAGAACTCACAAGGACTAAGGGAAAACTTGGATCTGCTTGATGAGCATAGAGAGGCTGCAGCTATTCGACTGGCATCCTACCATCAAAGGGTATCCAACTACTACAACAGTCGGGTAAAAGATAGACCAATGTTCGAGGGAGATTTGGTGCTAAGGAAGTCACACATCACCAATGCTTTAAGGGAAGACGAAAAGTTTAGAGCCAACTGGGAAGGTCCATATCGAATCAGACGGAGAATTGGGCCCAACACCTGCATCCTGAAAACTCTACAAGGGAAGAAAATAGGAAAGACATGGAATTTAAATCATTTGAAATTGTATTGGAATTAATTATTATGTCTTCTTTCCTGATTTTTATATTCTCGTATTATTACTTGCTTGCATTGTCACAAGATATTATTATCTGATCATTATGCAAATTATTCCTCTATTGTTATCTTCAACTTTTACGAATGTAAATCTTGTGACAGAAAACAGATAAGCTGTAAGAGCCTAAGGTGCAATAGCGTCACTGTGGCCAGGCATAAACGAACAGACAAGCCGTAAAAGCCTAAGGCACAATAGCGTCACTGTGGCCAAGCGTAAACGAACAGACGAGCCGTAAGAGCCTGAGGCGTAATAGCATCACTATGGCCAAGCGTAAACAAACAGACGAGCCATAAGAGCTTGAGGCGCAATAGTGTCACTGTGGCCAAGCGTAAAAAGACAGACGAGCCGTAAGAGCCTGAGGTGCAATAGCGTCACTGTGGCCAGGCGTAAAAAGACAGACGAGCCATAAGAGCCTGAGGCGCAATAGCGTCACTGTGGCTAGGCGTAAAAAGACAACCGAGCCGTAAGAGCCTGAGGCGCAACAGCGTCACTATGGCCAGGCGTAAAAAGATCGAGCCGTAAGAGCTTGAGGCGCAATAGCGCCACTGTGGCCAGGCGTTGCAAGACGAAGAAGCCGTAAGAGCCTGAGGAGCAATTGCGTCACTGTGGTCAGGCATGAAGAAGTCGTAAGAGTCTGAGGCGCAATTGCGTCACTGTGTCCAGGCATGAAAAAGTCGTAAGAGCCTGATGCGCAATAGCGTCACTGTGGCCAGGCAATGGAAACGTATTAGCCATAAGAACCGAAGACGCACTCGCGTCATGGTGGTCAGGCATTAAAAAAAGGTATGTTTACGTATGTAATTCTTTCTAAAAGTATATTTTTCTATCAAGAATTGGGGAGCATATACGAATAAATAAACATATGAGTAAAACAAATAAACAGGTAAGTGATAATAGCGGAAGTTAAATAAACAAAGCAATATGAAGCATGAACAGATAAACTTTAACTTTATTTATATGAACAGATAAACTTTAACTTTATTTATAAATTCAAGAAAGTCTTTACAAGCAAAATATGGAGTATAAATAAGTTCAACGACAAAATATTCAAAAAGAAAAATAAATCAATCTGCACGATCTGGTGGCTGGGGATCAGGCGACGTCGGACCCTCACGTTCTAGGGGCTGGTGACCAGGAAGTGATAGATCCTCTTCATCCAGGTTATCAAGGGCACCAATGGGTTCAGGAACATTTTTTGGGCTCACGGGCTCCCAAGGATGGGTCAGGTTCATAAGATCATCCAATGCAGCCTTCTTCAGGACCTCGTCAGCAGGCTCAGCGTCAGGTTCATACTTTGTCCAATCAGGGGCTTCAAATAACATCGCTTCAAGTGTATAAAGAAGCTCAAGAAACTCCTCACCTTCCCTATACTTCTCCAACCAAGACCGGGCAAGGTAAAAGCCATACTTCACATATGGCACCGAGAAATCTTCCTTTTGCCTCAAATAGTCTTTGGAAAGTCTATACTCCTTCACAGCTTCATCCCGAATACTATCAATCTCGACTTGATTAAGGAAAGGAGTGGCTCGACTCTCCAATTCAGCAATGTATTGTTATAATTGTTGATTGCGATCTGCTAGGGAATAAAACTTTGACTGCATAGTATCTAGCTCTATTTGTTTCTGCTGAAGATCATCTTTAAATTTACTAGATCTAGCAGTCTCAACAGTAAGATCCCCCTTCACGAGAGTCAATTCCTGAAGCGCATTTGAAAGTTGCTCCTCCAGATCTCGCACTACCCCTGGCAGCTCAGACAATTGATTATTGGCATTCCTTAATTCCATGTTGCTATCCCTTAATGCCTGAATTTCCTTTTCAGCCCGATCATGGTAAGCTCGATGCCGAGCATTATTAACTATGGTCCTCTGAGCAAGCTGAAAAGAAACGAAAAAATTTAGACTGAAAATAAAATAAAGAGAATAAAATAAAAGAAAGTCTGTAAATTACCTTGACAGCTTCCACATCAGCAACATCCTCTCCTTCTGAAAAATTTCAAAATAATCGATTCTCGTCCCTAGGAAGGATGGTGGCCTAGCCTAATCGACATGCTACCCCGGGCGTCTCTAAAATGTCATTATCTAGCACTCCCGGGTAGACTTGAAATTCCTTTCCTTTCATCTTATAGCCCCCATCCACTTGATATGACCCCGTATCAACAGGACCTATCTTAGGAAGGATAGGTTTGTTTGCCATAGTGGACTCCACATACAGGTGCCTTCGGTTCTTCCGATGAGGCGAGGTCACGTTACATTCAGCTCGGTCTCCTGAATGAGGTCGATCCGAGGAGCCGGAGGATCTCCTGGAATACGAAGAAGCCCTCCCTTTACCTCGGGAAAGGTCTTTTGATTCCTCTTCAGGCTGGTGAGTCGGAGCTGGAGGAGGGGTTGTTTACCTAAGAGGAGGAGCCCGAGCTCGAGATACCTCTCCAGAAACAACCACAGCAGAACGGGGTCTTTTCTCAGCAGGTTCACTGGATGAACCTTCTTGCCTCCTTCGACAGACCAAAGCACATCTGACACCACTCATTTTTGCAAAATAAGAACCCACAAAATTGTTAAAATTGTTATACAAACAAGTAGTAATGAAGTATAAAGCATAAAGGGTTACCTTCAGGAGAGTTAAGAAACTCCTGAATGGAATTTATTTCTAATGCTTCTTCATCAGGGAGAACCATAAAAGTAGAACCAAACCCATCCCAATCACCCACATCCTCTAAGGGGTCACCTTCGGGGCTAGATTCCCTATCTCTAGCATTTGGTTCAAGAGGAACAGAAGGATTAATGACATTAATGCCTCCTATGCCCCAACCAGCAGAGGCTAAATTTTCAGATGACAAAAACTCGTAGAGGTTGATTGGTCTATCAACTAATAGCTGGTTGATAGTTGAAGCCAGTTGTTTCCTCAAAGTGGTAATGTGAGGGCCTTTGGGGACACTATTCTTAACTCCCTCTAGTAGGGAAGTTAAGACCTTCAGGCACTTCTACTACAAGCCATTCTGATTCGAACCTATAGAGTTTGTTGGGGAGTTTATCAAATAACCTATTCTCAAACCTGGGTTCGAACACTCTTTGAAGAGAATAAGGGGATTAAGCTAAAACTCCTCGAAGCCTGAAGAAAGTATAGAACAAAGGGAGAGAAGGAAGAACATCCCTCATGTGGCAATACACGTCAAAGCCAATTAATTGCATCCAACTATGAGGATGTAACTGGCTAGGGGAGATCCCTTGTTCCCTCAAAAAAGAAATCCCAAAATCAGAAATTGGGAAACGAAAACCTCGCTCTACAGATATCCTAAAAATAGCTACTCCACTTGCTACGCTACGTATACTTCTCTCTTCCGAAGTAGGGAGCCTATAAAAATACCCTTCGGGTAATGGGTACCTACGCATAATATCTTGGAGATCAAACTCAGTCAAAGTCGACCTAGGTCTCAGCTCCAAATGTTTTCCTACACTAAGACCAGCCATTCTAGGGTTAAAATGAGAAAGAAACGAACTTAAAACAGGCGGATAAAATTGGAAGAGGAAAGACTCAGTGTGGCGACAAAGTCTTATGTTGGCTCTACTGAGAGGGGTGTGAATTGGTTTTTCTAAAGTTAATGGCAAATTTAAGCTCAATTGAATCTAATTAACATATAATGAATAAACAATATAATGTAATGGAATAAATTGAAGGAAGATAAGGGAGAGATATCAAACATAGTAGTTTATAGAGGTTCGGCCAATCTCTTGCCTACGTCCTCTCTTCTTGACCTCCTTGTCAAGAGCTTCCTTTCTCTCTTTCAATGAAAGTTACACACTCCCTTTTTCAGGTTAAGGAATAACCTCTCTACCCCTTTTACACAAAGATAGATTCACCCTTTTACAAAGTTTATCTTACTGAGGAACACACCTCTTCTCTCTTAAAGTATGGATGAATACAAGATCAAGCTTTTTATGTGGGTAAGATAAATACAGCTTTTGCACACAAGCTTATACAACAAACTCAATAAAATGAGGATTGAAGACAACTAGAATGTGGGAATTAAACTCTTGAGAATGTACAGAATGTGCAGCAATGGTGTTTCTCTTCTCAGTGTCTTCAATGCTTGATTTTATACTGAAGGATTGGTAGTTGGAGCATTTAATGCTATTTTTCCCGTTGAGATTTTTGCAGAAAGAGCCGTTGGGAACCTCCAGTAGAATGCCAGATCGATCTTCTATCTTGACCAGATCGATCTCTTAGTTGTAATTCCTGCAAAGTCAAAGCAAATTGAAGCAAGGAGATCGATCTTATATATGAGCAGATCGATCTTACAATTTGAAAATGTTAGAGCAGATCGATCTGTCAAGCAAGCAGATCGATCTTCCAATCTCTCTGTTTGAGGCAAGATCGATCTATAGATCGATCTACCAGGTATTCTCGTAGTGAGGAGATCGATCTCTAATCAACCCAGATCGATCTCCTTAGCTCTCTAACTTTGAAGAGATCGATCTCTTCCTATACCAGATCGATCTCATGAACTCTCTGTTTGAGTACAGATAGATCTTACAGATCGATCTACTGCCTTTACCTTTTGTTTTAGAGGAGATCGATCTCTTCCTATACCAGATCGATCTCATCAATATCCTGTATTTAGACAGATCGATCTTATAACCCTTATAGATCGATCTCAGCTTCCTCAATACCTTGTACAGGTTCAATCCTTTAGTAGATCGATCTCATATCCTTGTGAGATCGATCTCTCATCCTAGAAAACCCAGGAGATCGATCTCTCATATCACCAGATCGATCTCTCATCTTCAAGAACTTCATTTCTAGTACTGATAACCTCTAAACATGTTTTTACATCATCTTTATTGAATTTACTTGTTTTGTCATTTCAAAATATATTAACTCAGCAATCTCCCCCTTTTTGATATGATAAAACTTATTCAATAAACATGTTTAGTTACCCAAATGCATTATGCACAAACTCCCCCTTTTTGTAAGCTCCCCCTTACTTTTGACCTCTTAACTCCCCCTTAAATTAATCATTCCTTTAATCCATTAAACATGTTTTCTTAAACGTTCTTTAAACTATTAAACATGTTTCCTTAAACGTTCTTCTCCCCCTTTTTGTCATATCAAGGGCAATGAAGACATAGAGGCAGTTAATTTTCACAAGAACTTGTCATGTCATTTCAAAATTGGAAACTCATTATAAACCATTTCAACAATAACTATCATGTCATTTCATAAAAGACTCATTCAAGCAAATGCAGCTCTCAAACAATAACCAGTAATCATAAAACATAGCTAAAATAGTCCTAACAAGTAAGTCTTAAGGCGGAGGAGGAAATCGCTCCAGAAGTTCCTCGACGAGAGTACGAGTGACCTGCAGATCATCAAACATCGCCTGCTGTGTGGCATGAAGGTTTGCAAAACCTTCATCCATCTTCCTGTTAAGCTCCATGATCATCGTCACAATCGATGCCATTCCATCAGGAGATGTTGCAGGTGCAGTGGGCTGAGCAGTTGAGGAAGATGGACCCTTAGCAGGTGCAGCAGGTGGAACAGTGGGCTCAGCTGATGGATCTTCTTCCATGGCTGCTTTAGGCTGCTGTTCTCGCTTCTTCCTCCATTCCCCTCGGAAGTCCTTATAATACCTCATGTGGTGAAGTGTCCTAATGTTTAAGACGCTCTTTGGGGAGGGCACTTCACCCGTTTCACAGCTGCAATCGAACCCAAGTCGTTGTAGAAGATAAGCCAATGGTTGCAGAAAAACTATCGTGGAGGCTTGTCCGCATACGATCTTCAATCAATCTTCATAGATGAAGTGGACCAGATTGGGTTTTTGACTTGTGGAGTGAATGTGGTGGAGCCAGAATCGATCTAACCTCCTAACTGTGGAATGTCAGGTACCGAATGAGCGGAGATTCCACGAGATGAAAAGGTGGAGTAACCTTGGGTGCATCGGTAGGTCACTCACCTTATCACTGGGAATGTCAAACTCTAGGGGGACTTCTTCCTCTTAATCAGTCAACCCCTCATCTCTCATGGTGAACACTTGGGCTAAAATAGAGGTTTCTATAGGGATTGATTTACCCATGACATACGTTTTAAAACCTAGAATTTTGCAAGTATCATCAGGATCATAGATAAGTTCGGCATTAGAAAAGAATGCCCTGATGATGTTTGGGGGTACGGGGGTATTGATTTTGAGAAACCGAAGCCACCCAAATTCTTCAAATTTGGATAGATAAGGAAAATCAATACGGTTTAAAAATGAAAAATCAATGGTTCGCCAATGTTTAATTGGCATGGTTGAAAAATACTCTTCATATCTTTTCCTTTTTGCAGGTGTTTTAAAACACCTGTTAAAGGTAGTGATTGAAGAGGGAGGGATTGATTGGGAAGAGGACCCTTGATCAGCACTTGGTCTAGGGGGTTTTTAGTCAACTCTCTTAAGTCGTGGCATTTTTCTAGACACAGGAATCTCTCTAGACACTCTTTAAAAACTAGTTCTCTAAAACCTAACTAATAGAACAGTGCTAGATATGACTTAGTAAAAGATTCAGTACAAAACTAAGAATTTTTTAGAAAAATTTAGTAATGTGAGTTACTAGAACACTAAACGATGAAAAGAATTGACAGAGACCTTACCAAGATCGATCTGGGAGGAAGAATCCACGGAAGAGGTGTGACAGGGTTTAGGGATTTTGAAGATTTGGGATTTTTGAAATTTGGGGATTTTGAGCAGTTTTTATAGTCCAAGGCACAGAAGATCGATCTATCGCAGCGACAGATCGATCTGTCATTCCCAGAGACTTAAAAAGATCGATCTGTTGAACCAAAAGATCGATCCTCAAAATACAAAAGCTTAATGAGATCGATCTGCCAAGGGCTCAAATCGATCTGTTATTTGATAGAGGCTTAAGGAGATCGATCTGCCAAATGCATATATCGATCTGCTATTTTACAGAGGCTTAAAGAGATCGATCTGCCAAATGCATAGATCGATCTGCTGTTTTACAGAGGCTTAAGGAGATCGATCTGCCAAATGCATAGATCGATCTGCTGTTTTATAAAGGCTTAAGGAGATCGATCTCTCACACCTTTTGCCCAGAAAAATCATTGAAAAACTCATCATCTTGAAATCAAGTTTTTGAAACAGATAAACCTTTAAGAAACATTCATGAGTCCTAATTCACCTCTAAGGAAACAAAACCTATCTCTATCAAGAGGTTTGGTGAATATATCAGCTATTTGATGTAAAGTGTCAATGTACTCTAGAATTATATCTCCCATTTGAACATGGTCTCTAAGGAAATGGTGCATAATCTCAATGTGTTTTGTTTTAGAGTGTTGAATAGGGTTTTTAGATAGATTGATGGCACTAGTATTATCACATTTAATTGAGACTTGTTTCATGTCAATACCATAGTCTTTCATTTGTTGTTTAATCCACAACACTTGAGCACTACAACTACTTGCTGCTATGTATTCAGCTTCAGTTGTGGACTGAGCTACACTATTTTGTTTCTTAGAGAACCACGAGATTAATCTATTCCCTAAGAATTGACATGTACCTGAAGTGCTCTTCCTATCTATTTTACAGCCACTAAAGTCGGCATCAAAAAATGCATGAAGAGTAAAAGTGGAGTCCTTGGGGGTACCAAAGTCCTAGAGAAGGAGTGTCCTTAAGATATCTAAAGATTCTTTTAGTTGCTAATAAATGTGATTCCCTAGGAGAGGATTGAAATCTAGCACAAAGGCATACACTAAACAAAATATTTGGTCTACTTGCAGTTAGATAAAGCAATGAACCAATCATAGACCTATAAAGTTTAGTGTCTACACACTTACCACTTTCATCTTTATCAAGCTTGATGTTGGTGCCCATTGGAGTTGCTTGAGGTTTGCAATTATCCATTCCAAATCACTTGAGCAATTCCTTAGTATATTTTGCTTGATTGATGAAGGTTCCATCCTTTGTTTGCTTCACTTGAAGTCCCAAGAAGAAAGTGAGCTCTCCCATCATGCTCATTTCAAATTCACCTTGCATGATCTTAGCAAATTCTTGGCATAAAGATTCATTAGTTGATCCAAAAATAATATCATCTACATACACTTGAACAACAAGTAAATCCTTATTTTTATTTTTGATAAACAAGGTAGTATCTACTTTTCCTCTTGAAAATCCATTTTCTATTAAAAATTTTGACAGCCTTTCATACCATGCTCTAGGAGCTTGTTTCAAACCATTGAGTGCCTTAGATAGTTTGAAAACATGTTCAGGAAATTCATGATTTTCAAAACCGGGAGGTTGCTCTACATAAACTTCTTCATTAATGAAACCATTTAAGAATGCACTCTTTACATCCATTTGGTATAACTTGAAGTTTTTATAACATGCAAAGGCAAGTAGCATCCTTATTGCTTCTAATCTAGCTACCGGTGCATAAGTTTCATCATAATCTATTCCTTCTTCTTGTCTATAGTCTTGTGCAACTAGCCTAGGCTTGTTTCTTATTATCACACTATTTTCATCCATATTGTTCTTGAATATCCATTTAGTTCCAATTATAGAGTGATTACTAGGTCTAGGAACTAGTTTCCATACTTTGCTTCTCTCAAATTGATTTAATTCTTCTTGCATTGCTAAGAACCAATTATTGTCATCTAAGGCTTCATTGACATTTCTAGGTTATATTTGAGATACAGAGGCTATATATTGACACACATTCCTTAGAGATGATCTAGTTCTAACTCCAAGAGTTGTATCTCCTACTATTTCACAATCTTTTACATATCCTAATTCTCTTGGTGCTCTAGACTCTCTTTCTAATATTTCTATTTCTTCTTCATCTTCTTTATTTATGTCAAGTTTTTCTAATAGATCATTTTCTAAGTTTGGAATTTCCTCCAAGTTTTCATCAAATATTCCAATATCCTCATCATAGGTTGAATCTTTGGATAAATCATTTGACTCATCAAATATTACATGAATTGATTCTTCAACCATCAATGTTCTTTTGTTATATACTCTATATGCCTTTGAATTTAAAGAATATCCTAGAAAAATTCCCTCATCACTCTTGGCATCAAATTTTTCTAAATTGTCTTTTTCATTATTTAAGACAAAACATTTACAGCCCAAGGGGTGAAAATAGCTAATATTAGGCTTCTTACCCTTGTAAAGCTCATAAGGAGTTTTCTTTAAAATTGGTCTAATCATAGCTCTATTAATGATATAGCAAGATGTATTAATAGCTTCAGCCCAAAAATATTTAGGTAAGTTATTCTCACACAACATAGTTCTAGCCATTTCTTCCAATGTTCTATTTCTTCTCTCAACTACTCCATTTTGTTGTGGTGTCCTAAGGGCTGAGAAATTATGACTAATTCCTTGATCATTGCAATATTCATCAAATCTAATATTTTCAAACTCCTTGCCATGATCACTTCTAATACTAGTTATAGTGTATCCTTTTTCATTTTGAGTCACTTTTGTATAAGCAATGAATTTTTCTAAAGCTTCATTTTTCATTCTCAAAAAGAACACCCAAGTGAACCTAGTGTAATCATCTACAATTACAAACCCATCATGTTTCTCAACTAGGCTTGTTGTTCTAGTTGGTCCAAATAGATCTAGGTGGCGTAATTGGAGAGGTCTATTGGTAGATACACTATGTTTAGGCTTAAATGTTGTCCTTTTATGTTTCCCTTTAACACAAGCTTCACATATTTTGTCATAGTCAAAGGTCAGCTTAGGTAATCCTATAACTAGGTCTTTTCTAGCTAACTTAGATAACACATGCATGCTGGCATGACCTAGTCTTCTATGCCACAACCAAGGTTCTTTTTCTTTGTCTACCATTAGGCAAATGTTTTCATTTTTAAGTTCATTTAGATAGACAATGTATATGTTACCTTGCCTATGACCTAGGAAAAGAACTTTATTAGTTTTAGGATCTTTAACATTACATTCCAAACAATCAAAAATTACTTTGTAACCTTTGTCACAAAGTTGACTAATGCTTAGTAAGTTATGCTTTAGACCCCTAACAAGCAACACTTTTTCTAATGAAAAGTAGTCATTACCTATTGAACCACTTCCTTCAACTTGGCCTTTGGAGTTGTCCCCAAATGTGACTTCTCCACCAACTTTCGATTTAAATGAGTTGAAGTGGCTTCTATCACCGGTCATGTGCCTTGAGCATCCACTGTCCAATTACCAAGCTTCCTTTGTTTTAGCTTTGTGGCAATGCTCAATCACCTACAATCAAAATTCAAACTCATGTCTTAGGTACCCAAATTCTATTGGATCCTTTGAGGTTAGTGAATGCTATTCTTGATCCCTTTAGGATCCATTTTACTAGAGCATTAATATCTTTTGAATTAATTATTTCTTTTGGAACCCAAATTCTTTTTACTATTTTTCCTCCATGAGTGGTCATCTTCATATTGCAATTATATGATGCATGTCCCTTTTTATTACAATTTGAACAAATAGTTGAGGGTTTATCCATGTTCTTTCTAGCTATGAAACTTTTGAGATGAGTCTCTCTACTTTTTGCATTATATCCTAATCCATTCTTATTAAAGATGGCTCTTTGAGTTTCTAACATGTTATCTAATTTTTGTTTACCAATATAAAATCTAGTAAAAGAATTATGTAAATTACTATTTTTTTCTTTTAGATCACAAATTTCAAGATTTGTAATTTCTAGTTTCTTTTCACATTCTAATTTATCCTCTAGCATTAACTCATTCTCTTTCTTCAATTTAGATATTAACTTTTTGTATTTCATACTCATGCATTCATATTCCAATGCAAGATCATCAAAGGCATCTTGCAATTCATCAAAAGAATAATCATTGAGGTTTGAAGGTACCTTTTCGTCCTCAATAGCCATGAAGCATAGGTTGGCATTGTCCTTATTTGAGTCATCATCAGAGCAATCACTGTCGCTCCATGTTGCCATCATTGCTTTCTTTTTGTGGAACCTATCATTGGATCTTTTAAGCAGAGGACAGTTAAATTTAATATGTCCAGGTTTTTTACATTCATAGCACACAATGACATCCTTTCTACCTAACTCTTCTTGATCTTTCTTATGGTTTCTCCTACCACTAGTACTTGCTCTCATTCTTATGAATTTGTTAAATCGTTTGGCAAACATTGCCATCTCAATATCTTCTTCACTATCACTCTCATTTTTACTTTCCTCATGAGTGGTGGATTTCAGAGCTACTCCCACTTTCTTGGGTGGCTCTTCATTCCTTCTTAACTTCATCTCATAGGTGAGTAGTGATCCTATTAATTCATCTAGTGACAATGTGTGAGGGTCCTTAAATTTCTCAATTGCAGTCACTTTAGCTTCCCATGATTTAGGTAGACTATTTAATATTTTCTTGACCATTTCTATATTATAGTAGATTTTTCCTAAGGATTTTAACCCATTAATCACATCAATGAATCTAGTGAACATATCACTAATTGTTTCTCCTTCTTTTATCCTAAATAGCTCATAGTCATGTGTGAGCATACCTACCTTTGTCTCCTTTACTTGGGTTGTACCTTCATGAGTTATTGCCAATTTATCCCAAATTTGTTTGGCATTGTCACAACCCGAGACTTTATTGTATTCATTTGGCCCTAAAGCACAAAATAGGGTGTGCATGGCCTTAGCATTTAGCTAAGCACATTTAACATCATTTGAATCTCATTCATCTTCTTCTTTAGGGATATCTCTTCCCTCTATTCTTTTAGTAGGGATTTGAGGTCCTTTAGTTATAATCCTCCATACCTCATAATCATTTGCTTGAATGAATAACATCATCCTAGTTTTCCAATAAGCATAATGTTCACCATTGAACATAGGAGGCCTAACTGTAGAATGCCCCTCTCCTACTAAATTTGTTGCTACATTGTTGTGAGCCATTAGATCGTTTCTAACTCTTAAGAAGTTATTCCTCTAGAATCAAAGAGTCCTAACTCTGATACCAATTGTTGGCTCTACCGAGAGGGGGGTGAATCGATTTTTCTAAAGTTAATGGCAAATTTAAGCTCAATTGAATCTAATTAACAAATAATGAATAAACAATATAATGTAATGGAATAAATTGAAGGAAGATAAGGGAGAGATATCAAACACAGTAGTTTATAGAGGTTCGGCCAATCTCTTGCCTACGTCCTCTCTTCTTGACCTCCTTGTCAAGAGCTTCCTTTCTCTCTTTCAATGAAAGTTACACACTCCCTTTTTCAGGTTAAGGAATAACCTCTCTACCCTTTTTACACAAAGATAGATTCACCCTTTTACAAAGTTTATCTCACTGAGGAACACACCTCTTCTCTCTTAAAGTAAGGATGAATACAAGATCAAGCTTTTTATGTGGGTAGGATAAATACAGCTTTTGCACACAAGCTTATACAACAAACTCAATAAATGAGGATTGAAGACAACTAGAATGTGGGAATTAAACTCTTGAGAATGTACAGAATGTGCAGCAATGATGTCTCTCTTCTCAGTGTCTTCAATGCTTGATTTTATACTGAAAGATTGGTAGTTGGAGCATTTAATGCTGTTTTTCCCATTGAGATTTTTGCAGAAAGAGCCGTTGGGAACCTCCAGTAGAATGCCAGATCAATCTTCTATCTTGACCAGATCGATCTCTTAATTGTAAATCTTACAAAGTCAAAGCAAATTGAAGCAAGGAGATCGATCTCATATATGAGCAGATCGATATTACAATTTGAAAATGTTAGAGCAGATCGATCTGTCGAGCAAGCAGATCGATCTTCCAATCTCTCTGTTTGAGGTAAGATCGATCTACAGATCGATCTACTAGGTATTCTCATAGTGAGGAGATCGATCTCTAATCAACCCAGATCGATCTCCATAGCTCTCTGACTTTGAAGAGATTGATCTCTTCCTATACCAGATCGATCTCATCAATATCCTGTATTTAGACAGATCGATCTTATAACCCTTATAGATCGATCTCAGCTTCCTCAATACCTTGTACAGGTCAATCCTTTAACATATCGATCTCATATCCTTGTGAGATCGATCTCTCATCCTAGAAAACCCAGGAGATCGATCTCTCATATCACCAGATCGATCTCTTATCTTCAAGAACTTCATTTCTGGTACTGATAACCTCTAAACATGTTTTTACATCATCTTTATTGAATTTACTTGTTTTGTCATTTCAAAATATATTAACTCAACATCTTGTGTGGCGACAGACTCTAGTTGTGGCGATAGAGTCTTGTGTTGCGACAGACTCTAGTTGTGGCGACAGAGTTCAATATGTGACAGACTCTAGTAGTGGCGACAGAGTCAAGTGTGGCGACAGACTCTAGTGGCGACAGAGTCTTGTGTGGCGACAGACTCTAGTTGTGGCGACAAAGTTCAATATGCGACAGACTCTATTATGGCGACAGAGTCTTATGTAGTGATTGTTCTAATGTGGCGACAGAGTTGTAGCTCATATAACGTGAGTGGCGACAGAGTTGTATGCTAATATAACGTGAATGGCGACAGAGTATGTAAAGGGTTGCAACAGAGTTTACTAAGTTGTGACAGCGTTTTGCGATAAAGTTGCGGTTAAGTGGCGACAGAGTATACGAGAGAGTTGCGGTTAAATTGCGACAGAATGTAACAGCTTCTTATGCTATCCGCGCGGCACCTCACCTTTATATAGTCGCGACAGAGATGGCTGAAACGTAGCGTCTTTACCAGAGTTTAAAACTCTCTCGCAAATAAAAAGTTTTCGTCCTTAACAACTATTCTAGAAAGACATAATCCTCATATTATACTCTTACATAGGGAAATTCCCTATGAAAGAGTGGGGAGCAATTAATAGAGATAATTTACCCCCAGCCCAGTCACGCGCCTGGGTTTCAGAATACAAAAGACCCAAAATAATAAAATTTTGGGACCTACACAAATATGAGTCCTGATCTCATCAAAGCAACTCAGAAATATCTATAAATACCCCCAGGTATGATCAGGAAGACCCTAATATCTATTTTGCTTACTAAAACTCTGTTTAAACAGTTTTCTGACTTAAGCATCGGAGTGCGCGTGCAGGGACAGATCCCTGCACCTCTCTAACCTTTACTGTTTTTGCAGAATCTTCAATACACGTGGAGAAGACAGCAAAGGAGATCACATCAGCATCATGTCATTGTTGTTGAGAGCAACAACAAATATAAATAGCATAAATGAAAATAACATAACACAAATAATTTGTATTTAAAATTATACAAAATCAAAATAATTTAAAATTTGAAAATTTTGAAACATGGATTGAAATTATTAAAATTTAAATTAAGTATAATTTTATTTTTAAAATTAATAAGATTCAAAAAATAGATAATTTTCATAAATGTTGTCAATGGAGTTGTTTGACTCCACAACTGGAGTTAGGATGATAATACGTATCTTTTTTTATTTTTTTTCTTAATATATTTAAAAGAGTAACAAAAAACTCTATTGACGGTGTATAAGATAATTATCATAAATCTAATACATTTGAGAAAAAAATCAAATAATGAAATATACTCATGAAAAAAATGAAAAATTTGTAAAAAGGAAAAAAAGAGTGAAAGATCATTTAAGATAAAAGAAAAAAAGAATGAAGAATTATTTAGGTTAAAAAGTTTAAGGTTGAGTAATTTTGTAATTACATATATTCTATTAATTTTTGTTAATGGTATTAAATCATTTGAGGTGAAGTGTCTATTTGTAATATTAATGAATTAAAATTGAATTAGATTTAAACTTTAACGAATTAGATTTAAGTTACTCTAAAAAAAAACATTTTAATCTTATTCTTTCATTAAAAAATATTAATTATAAATTGAATCGAGTACTCAAATCTTTTATATATATATAAAAAGACCCTTAGACATTAATTGATTAACCTCCTCAATGCCTCAATTGAGTTAATTAACCTCGTGCATTAATCGATTTAAGCACCGATTAAAATCTTACCTTTTTTTTTACGGTGTCTCCGTCTCATTGATGTTGGTCCATTAATATTCCTTTTTTTTTTTTTAGTTTTTTCACTTTAGAAAGAAAGTGGAAGACTAAATATAAATGTTAAGTGGAATGATCAGCCACGCTTGTACATGGATGATGGCATCACATTCACTTCACACCATAATTTGTGGAAAATTGCATCACACTTAGCTAGCTACGTCTGAGCATCTAGGACTTATTCATGATTTGGTGTTGAGTGATAGCCGGACCGCGTGGCTGAATCGGAGCTACCAAGCGTGCTGGCCATGCTCATGCTCATGCTTTGCTTTGGCACGCACGCATGGTTCATAAAGCTTTCATTACTGTTAATTTTAAAAAAGCTACTTAGGGTTTTAGCCCACACGATCAGTTCCATTCCAAAGCATTCACAACCAAAATATAACACAATTCAACTCCTGACCTTGTGATAGAGCTTAATTGAGGTGGCTCATATTTTAAGTGCTCTTATCGTTATAGCTAAGGCATACATCTCTTTCTGGTCTTCTTTTTAAAAGGTTGTACTATGTGCATAGATTTTCAAAAAGACATACAAGAATATTGGATGGATAGATGGATAGATAGAGTGGGAGAGAGTATAATGTGTATGTAACTATTAACTATATATACATATATATATATATATATATATATATATATATATATATATATATATGTACAATTGTACCTAAAGAAGTTATTATGAATATGCAGATTTTAGGGTTTAAAGTTAATGTAATTGCATACAAATCATTATTTTATACATTATTATTATTGAAATTTTTAAATTTTTCGAGGAAAATGACACAAATATACCCCATTTTTTTATTTTTTAGTTTTTTAATATATCTTAAAGAAATATTATTTTATTCATTGTAAGTAGAATTAAAAATATCCATTTCTTTTTTAGGTCATATGTCCTTTTAAAGTCAATTAATTAAAGTTCTTAAAAGACACATAACACAAAAAAATTACTTGTAAAGTTTTTTAATTCCACTTATAGTGTTTGAAATAATAATTCTTTTTTAAAAAGAATAGATCATAATATTGATCTTGCTTATGAGTCTAAAATTTCATTAGTAGTATATTTAATAATAATCTTTAGTTTAATAGTTCATTACTTAAGAACAAAAAAGAACTAAAATCAAATAATAATAATTTTATGTTTATGTTGAAAGTCAAGAGACTGCTAAATCTTGATTCATTGCTATAACTAATACTATTAAAATATTTATATATTAATAATATCTGATGATGAAAGTCGGCAGTGAATCTAAGATCTGCTAATTCCTAAGTATATGGTTCATTGCATTCATCCAAAAAGACATACGCCACTTTCATTTTCTTTATAAACTTCTTTCTTCTTTAATCTCAATCTCAATCTTAATCTATATATAGTTTCTTTTTTAACAGAAATTGACTATGGCTATACTTAATTTCATTGGATCTAAATGTTGGAATTTGGACATTAATGGTGTCACAAATATGTCTGAATTATTTCGACATCTTTCCTTCCCAACAATCCTTCAGGAGCTGTACTTAATTGAAGGAAAGCATAGACCACGCCATCTTCTTATCAATCACTGCAAATCCCGTTGCCTTCGGACGACAACAACAATTTTTCCAACAAACAAAAAAAAAGGTCAAAAAGATTAAGAAAAAAGCAATTATATATCATATTCATATAAATGTGTACCTTTATTTTTCCTTCTTAATTTCATTTTTTTTCTTCCTATATATTCTTTTACACGGTTGTAGCTGAAAAATAAAATTATTCAAATACATTAGATCATGTTTATCAATTTAATATATATATATATATATATATATATATATATATATATATATATATAAGTATCAAAACATTATTTACATTCTGTTTCTGTAGCACTAATCACTCTCTTTGATATTATTAGAATTTATTTTTATTCATAAAATAGGTATAAAAAGGGGAAGAGGGATACAAATTTTAAGCTTAATCTCTTTTAGAAAATGTAATAACCATTTAATAAGACATTTATTGCATTAAAACATTCTTGATAACGAAGAAAATTGAGTAAATAGTATTTGTGGCCCTTGAAATTTTTTATTAAAGTTTTATTTTGGTTAATAATTTAAAAAAAAACATATTTTAATCCTCAAATGTCAAAAGATGTATCGTTTTGATTCCTTCACCAAAAAATCGTCTATTCAAACATTAATGCCTAAGAAAAATTTCTTACAAATTAAGGTTTTTTAATTTTTTAAATATATTTTCTATTAAAAATAAAAATATTTTACTAATAAATTGTGTTATAATAAAAAAGTAAAAAGATTATTTTAAATTATAATATTTTGAGAAATATATTTGAAATATAAAAAATTCAAAATTTATCTCTATTCTTTAATTATTATGTTATTTTTTTATATTTATATATTGTTTTATCTGTTCCTCTGTTTTTCTCCTAATCTTCCTCTTTTGACAAGGGTTAACAGGTACCGAATAGGGTTACTTTGGCCCAAGCTATGTTGTTCTTGGCAAAAAAAAACAAAAACCAACAAAATGAGAGAGGAAGAAGAAAAGATTAGAAAAAAAATGAAAATTGTGTTTTTTAAATATTTTATCAATTAATTAATGCGACGTGTGATTCATGTAATATCAATTAAAAATTAATATTTGAATAGAAGATTTTGCAAATGAAGAGATTATCTAGGCAAAATAATTTTATTTTAAAATATATAAAAAGCAAAAAGAAATTCGATCATCAGGTTTGCTATTTCCTAACAAAAAAAAAAAATAGTAACAGAACTTGGAGTGTGAAATGCGAATGTTATGGGACAGAAGGGATAGCGAGAATAAAGAAAACATGTGGAAGCGTGGGGATGATGGTTTGGAGGCGCCTTTATCAAGGCATGGAAATGTGGGATAATAGAAGGGTTGCCTATTCATTTTCCGACAAGTAAACAATGGATAGCCTTCACTGCCCTTCCCTTGGTAGGCAAAAGAAAAGCAAAGGTTAAAAAAAAAAAAAAAAAAAAAAAAAGAAAAAAGATGAGCTTTGAAAGATCAAAGTAAAAAAAAAAAAAAAAATCCCTTCTCACACGAATTTTGGAAATGTCAATCGTCAAATCTCAGTCTGTCCCTCACTCTCTAGTATTCGATGAGCAATTACCCAAAAACTACTCCCACTACCCATGTGATGTGAATGAGTGAGTGGGGTTTTCGTTTTATTTATTTATTTATTTTCCTTTATATTTGCACCACCCAAAATTATATGTTAATTTAATTTTATTTTTTTCACAAATCTTCCGCATATGATTTCATAGGGGAATGAAACCACAATATTAATACTGCAATATATCTTTCCACCATCATCATCATCATCATCTTCGGCTCAGCTTCCAATTCGTCAATCCTCATTCCATTCCGGTCAACTTCAAATGTGCAAGCACGGCCGCTCCACTATATATTTTGAATTGGCTTTAAATAGATGATGTAATTAATTTTGATAAATTAAAAATTATAAAAAAATTAAAAAAATATATTTTTTAATAAATAATTTAAAAATTTAAAAACTAAATATAAAAATGTAAATTTTAATTTTATCTTATCAATTTGAAAGCCACCATATCGAGCTTGTGCTTCGCCTTTTCTCTTCCTTTACTACGGTGATTTTTCTTCCTTATACTTTGACTTCTATTAACGATTAAATTTTAATTTTTAGAAATCAAAATTTAATTCAATACTCTATTAGCATATCATTTAATTGTTATTAATTAAATATTTGAAAACTAATGATTATTGTTGAATTGATCTTTGAATATTTAAATAATATATTTGAAAAAAATAGTGGAATAAATAGTACAATATTTGGGTTATGTACATGGTGCGAAAAGTACCCGGAATTTTGTTTAGAAGTGGAGAATTATTTAGGAGTCGAAAATTTCAGGTCACATGTATTTTGTTTGCAAGGCTCTTAAATTTTTCGCCATTAGTTGCATGTGCTAACCTAAAAATCAATGCTACTTTTAGGATTTTGTCACCTCCCTTTGACTTTTTAAGTTTTAGATCTTGTTTTGTATTCATGTAAAAATGTTTTGATATGACGTCCCTAAACTCACCTCCTCCTAATTAATTAGGGCAATCACAAAAGAGTCTTTTTTTTCCCCTCTCCTGATGAAAGTTTTAGGTGGATAGGTATTTTGTTTTGTTTTTGTTGTTTTTTTTGTTGGTGAAGTTTTCTTGTAATCCTAGGAGTCCTAGAGTTATTTCAAGTGGTAATAGTCTTTTGGCTTTGTGGGAGTCTTAAAATGACTGGGAGTTTGGAGGGAAAATGGAGTCGAATGTCATTAATGGAGGACGAGCTTTAAGAAGTGAATTGGGAAAGCTATGCTTGCTTGGTAAGATTTTTAAAGGGTGTCAGTGTGGAGGCGATGAAAAATGTGTTTGGAAAGATATGGAGGCTGTCGCAGAGGTTGACTATCCGTGAAGTGAAAAAGAAGTTTTTGTTCCAGTTTGAAAGTAAGCAGGAGAAGGATAGGGTTTTAAATAATCAACCATGGTCTTTCAATAGGGCTTTAATGGTGTTTAAGGAGTTTGAAGGACTGGCGAGTGTGGAGATCATTTGTATGGACTTTTGCCTCTTTTGGGTTTAAATTCACTGGCTTTCTTTAGGGATGATGTATGAGAGGGTCGGTATTGTCCTAGGTGAATCCATTGGAAATGTTGAAGAAGTTGATGGGATGATGACCAAGCTGCATCGGGACGTTTTCTCCGAGTTAAGGTGCAAATTAATGTCCCCAAACCACTTAAAAGATGCACCAAGGTTTCAATGGTGAATACAGAGACGGTGGTTGTTGAGTTTAAGTATGAAAGCTTGCCTGACTTATGCTTTGTGCGCGAAAATCTACTTCATTCGGAGGGTGACTATGATGTCGCAACTTGTATGAACAATGAGCAAGGCAGAGTTATTTAAAACAATTTGGAATTGAATGAAGTCATCTTTTTAGAAGAATTGGTTTTCCAGGAGGGAAAGGTGTGAATCTTCTTCTTATCCATCAAAATCTAAATCAATTTCCCATAGAATTGTGGACGCTGGATGGCAGGGTGGAAGGAGTAGGGATTCGAAGGCGAACTTGGTAATCGATAGTGGGCTAGGAATTGATTAGCAGATTCTTGGTCGGAATAGCCATGCTCGTGGGGAACAGAGCGGTTTGGGAATTGTAGTTCAATTCAAGGGAGTGTCAAAAAATCTGGGTCATAGTGGGCCATGTAACTCTGTGCTGAAAGCCTGAAGCATTCTCTGGTGGTTACTGAAAATGCTCAGATGCCAAAAAGTATAGGAAGTCCAAGGCTAATGATTGGACAAAACAAAGATCTTGTGGTGCTCGAAATAGGTTTTGTGGGATCTGATGAGGACGCCCTGTTAACTAACATTCCAATCAAGGCCATCTTAATCTAATAAATTATGATCCATCAGCTGGCAATGGCAAAAGAGGGACTTGAGACATGAAACTGGTCGAGTACAGACCAAGAAAGAAAAAGCATTGTTTGGTGTGAAGGTAGGTTGGAAGCAAGTCCAAGATGAGTCTAGTATGGTGGGAATCTGCATGCAATATTATTAAAAAGTTATGTGATCATGGGAAGGCCGAGGTTTCTGGTTTCAGTAAGGGGAATGCTCAAATGGTAGAGATTGGTTAGGGAAGCTATTCCCTCCAAGAACCATGAGTTCTATAACATGGAACTACCAGAGTTTGGGGGCTATTCCGGCAATTCATAAATAGACCAAATTGGTCAAAGAGAACAAACCCCTATTGTTTTTCCTTCGGGAAACCAAAAGGAAAAACAAAGTGATGGATTGGATTCAAGTTCAATTGAATTTTGATTCGATGTGAAGAAAATAAATGGCAAGCGTTATAATTATAAACTTTGAAGTTTGTGTTTTTAACCATACCGTAGAGTAGCAGATCAGCTTGCACATAATATGGCAAGAGTTGAATGTCAACTTAGATCCCAACTTATGTGGTTGAGATCTCTTCCATAATGATTTGTAATTTTGATTCTAGTTAATGAAGTTGTTGTTTCTTTAAAAAAAATAATAATGCATTCATTTTAGAAAAAATATTTCACAGGTCGTCAATAAAATTTTTAATTTTTATTTCAAAATTAATAATTCGAAACATATGTTTTATGATGTATTAAAAAATAAAAATTTTAAATTAAAGATATAATAATTTATTAATTTTTTTAAATTAAAAATTATCTTTGTATAAAAAATATCTCATTATTTTAATAAACTAATATAATAATCTTTGTGTTTCATTAATTAAGAGGAATGGAAAAACAATTAATGGTTAGTTTAAATGAATCTCTTAATGACATTGACATTAATGCCTAGTATCATTATACATTATCGATTTGATTGGCTATCGGCTATTGACAAGAATCAGTTCTTCAAATTTTACCATATCCTTTGCCTGTAAAAGAGGGGTAATTCTCTTTCTATCCACTCGAACATTTTTTTTTAATTTTTGCACAAAAAAAAAGGGCTTTCTCACTTGGGATGCTCTGCTCATGACATATATTGCATTTAAAGGGGGAAATGTTATTTGAAAATAATAATGGAATTAACATTATTAAAGCCAATTAACATATTCCTTTTTTTGGTAACACAATTAACTTACTATTATTACTTATAAAAAAAAAAATCTCAAAAGAAGTGTCTCAAAAATCTACCCCATTCCTTTTTCAAGTGATAAGGTAGACACTAAAAATCAAAAGCAAATAGTCAAAAATAATAAGTTTCTACAACTCATCACCAAAATAATTAATTTGTAAATGTGAATATGTGAATTGCCGCATTAATAACAGGCACAAGAAACAACCATATAACAAGAAAAAGATGAAGCTTATGAAAATTCAAAAAAGAAAAGGCCAAGAATGATATGACCTTGATTCATAGTAGAAAAAGAAAAAACAGCATCTAAGAAAAAGTGTTTCTTTGCTTCCAAACACACCACAAAAGTTTATTTTACCAAACTTACATATTACATCATTTGATTTCATTTCATTTCATTTCGTTTCATTTCATTTCAAATTAAATCACAATATTCAATACTTTCATTTTTTTTTTAACATTAAATTTTACACCAATAATCCTCCCACGCGCTTTTAAAATCGCCTGCAGTTTAAACCAGAACAAGACAAACAAAAGCTCTGATTACTCCATTCATCACGCGCTGTCACTGCATCTAAGTCTGATGGAACTCCTCTTTACTCTTTCTTTTTAATTATTAATTTAAAAAATAAATTAAAACTGTTTGCAATGGTATTGCTATTTGTATAATGGCCTCAACACAACATCCCACGAGCCTCACATCTGCAAGATTTCAAGCTTTCTCTCTTTCCATTATCCTTATCTCTGCTGCAAACTCCACTCTTCAATTATTTCTCTCTCAATCCAGTTTGTCTTTAAAAGTTCTACTGCTTCCAAGGGTAGCCTTGCTTTTCGTTTGTTTCAATTTGATCTTCTTTTTAGTTTCTTTGCCACAAAAACGAAATTCATGGCTCTTGAAACTTGGCTGATAAAGGTGAAGAAAACGATGTCCAATGGCTTGCATACTGCAATTTCTTCAATACCCAACTCAAAAGCTTCCAAGCATAAATCCAACGTTGGAGTTTTATCCTTTGAAATCGCTGGTCTTATGTCAAAGCTTCTCCACCTTTGGAATTCTCTTTCTGACAGGAGCATAATTCGTCTTCGTGATGAATCAATATCTCTCGGAGTCCGCAAAATTGTCTCCAACGATGAGTCTTTCCTGTTGGGGCTGGCGTGTGCGGAAATGGCTGAAAACGTCAGGCTGGTAGGCAAATCTATTTCCAGGATAAGCAAGAGATGCCAGGATTCCAATCTTCAGTGCTTCGATCGGTGGTTTGATGAGTTCGCCAACTCGGGTCATGATAGTCATGGCTGGGTTTTGAGTTCCAAAGATATGGAAGCTAAAAACAAGAAGATGGACAGGTACGTGACTATTACGGCAACTTTGTACAAAGAAATGGAGGAGTTGTCGACCATTGAGACCAGTTTGAGAAAGTCTTTTCAGTGTAAAGAATACGAGTCTTCAATCAAAGAGCAAAAGATTATTGATCTAAAGCAAAAGCTTTTCTGGCAAAGACAGGAGGTTAAGTATTTAAAGGAGAGATCCTTATGGAACAGAAGCTTTGACATGGTTGTTTCCATGCTTGTGAGATCGATTTTCACTATTTTGGGAAGGATCAAGCTTGTTTTCGGGATTGGTCATGGCTATCCATCTTCATTACCTCGAAGTCTCTCAGCTTCTGCAACTGTCCATCCAACTGAAAACCCTAACGCCTGTAACTTTGTATCAGGGCCATTGAAGAGTTCTAAACCTGAAGAAAAGCAAGATTTGGCTGTCAGGTTTTTCGAGTTGAACTCAAAGCTTCTGAAGCCCCCGCCAAGTACGTTAGGTGCTGCAGCTTTAGCTTTACACTATGCGAATTTAATTATCATTTTGGAGAAAATGATCAAGTCACCGCAACTTGTCGGCGTGGATGCAAGAGATGATCTTTATTCCATGCTTCCGACCAGTATTAGATCGTCTCTAAGGGCTAGACTAAAAGGAGTTGGGTTCTCAGCGAGCGATCCAGTGCTTGCCGGAGAATGGAGAACCGCTCTGGGAAGGATCTTGGGTTGGTTATCACCAATGGCACACAACATGATCAAATGGCAAAACGAAAGAAGCTTTGAGCAGCAGAATTTGTTGCCCAAAACAAATGTTCTTCTTTTGCAAACTCTATTCTTTGCAAACAAAGAGAAGACAGAAGCGGCCATCACAGAACTGCTGGTGGGTTTGAATTACATTTGGAGATTCGAAAGGGAAATGACAGCAAAGGCCTTGAACGAGTGCAGCAACTTTAATGGGTTGTTGAATTTGCAAAGTTCCAGCTAAGGAGAGAAATAGCCTCAATTTCTTGTTTATTCCTTTTTGTGCTTTAGACCTAAGTTTTGTTTCAATTGTTATCCTGGTTAATTTATTTTTAGATTGAACTGAGTTGCAGATCTTTAAGGGTTGGTTTTACAATATTTCTAACCCCTGATCTGTGTATGTTATATATGTATGTATGTATGTATGTATGTATGCATGTACATGACATGAATTGAGTAAAATTTTCAAAATATTGCATGGCCTTTTGATTCACGGCTATAGTCATGTGAAAATATTCCTCTCATTGTTTTGCTTTGTTGTTCATATTAGAACCAAATGGATTCAGATTGATTAGCTTATAGAGTAGTTTAATCAAGTGTTGATTTGATTAGTTTTCTCTAAAGGCCATTTCAGATACATATAAAAGCAAATAGAAACAGGAGAGCAGCTAGCTGTTGTATTTGGTCATGATATGACTTGACTCGTTGATTTGGATATAGTAGACACTCCAGCCTATGTATCATATGTCCAATGGACATAACACCTACTACTCCTAGTATATATATACATATAAAATTACCAGATTCTAGACTTTACGCAAACGTACGGTATATAAATTCAGATGACTTTACAGGCATTTTGTTTATAGCTAGCTAGGAAGCTTTTGGGTGTTACAGTTCTGCAAATTTTAGCAAAGCATTTGGTGTTCGTACCATTTCGTCATCTAATTAACAACATTATTATTGTTGTTATTGAAGCTCCAGTTGGATTTTCTTAATTTATGACTAAGACAAAGTCCTCCACTCCCATTTATTTTTTCATGTCTTTTGTACTTTTATTTATTTAATTTTACTATGTATAGTTTATCTTTTCCAATGTTGGTTATACAGCTCATAGCTTTACAAATGCCTAATTAAGATTCATTTTTGTCATAAAAGTTCCAACCTTTTGTCTACTTGTCAGGGCCCTGTCCATCTTCTACAACCGATTGGCATTGGTTTCTAATTTCTAGTACTAATTCATTGATATCCAAAAGATTGTTAAAAAGAAATCTAAAGGATTGGTTAAGTAGTGTAAGGTTTCGTTGAATTTTTAAGTGAAAATAATTTATAATGAAAAGTTTTATATTCGAATTCTCACTAAGTCAATTTTTTTTGAATCAATGCGAAAATTTATCTCATATCTAATATAAAATAAAAATACCTTGTGTTTAAGAAAATTGTTAAAGGAGATGAGAAACATATTTGCCCCACCCCCAATCCAATGAATTCTTTTTCTTGGTTTATAGAAAGAGTTTCCTACATATCAAATGCCTCACTTCAATTTTTGGTTTAATAAATATTAATTTGGACGCTAGCGTTACTTTATTTTTTGGTTTAATAAACATTAATTTGCCCGGAACATCTCTGGACCAATTCTCTGGGACATTCTTTGATTGCTAACGTCCACCACTGGATACCGCAGCCGCTTGATGGAAACGTGGGCCAAAGGCATTTAAATGTATTCTTACCCTTTGGATGAGAAGGGGATCAAGTTTATCACTGGAAATCGCTACGTCTCTTCATGATGAATTTGGATTTTATGTGATCTTAATGAAGTGGAAATGCATGAAAACTGAGACGCATACAAAGAACAGGCAAGAAAGAAGGATAATTGTACAGACCTCTTTTTTTTTGTCCGTCATGGAGTCATTACTCATTAGAGGGTTTTTTTTTTTTTCCAATTCAAATTCGTATTAATATGACTCTAAATTAAATATAACATTTTGAGTAGTAGATTATGAACTTTGGACAAACTTCAAATGGAAATTCTTTGATGTTCTGGCTGTGTTGATGATTTGGTTCTTGGAGATAGATTTGACAGTGAAAGAAAGTGTAGATTGATGCTTGATAACTGCAGATGAAATATTTTAGTCATCTTTAAAATAAAAGTAAATGAGGATGATGAGTAGTATATTAAGAACCTGCATTAACTTGAATTGGAAATTCCTTGGAATTTTGCAAAAACCATAAATTGAAATTCCTTGATGCTTTGCTTACGTTGCTCTTTTTGAAATTTTTGCTCGAGCCTCTTTGAACGTGCATGAAAATGTACTTGTTAATCTTTGAATATTTCAATTACTCTTATCTTCAAACTTCTTGTTGAATTTTGATGGAACACTAACAAATACTAAAATAACTTAATAATGGTTCGTCGAATAACTTTAGGATACAATGAAACCATCATTTGAAATTACATTACACTTATAAATCAAATAATTAAACACCCATAATAAATATAAAAGTATATTGTCTTAGTCATTATTTTTTGTAGTAAATAATGTTTAAGATATTTGTTTTTAATTTGATAATAAAAAAAAGAGTGAATGTTTGAACTTTTCAAATAGTTCAAGTGTGTTACGTATATCTCAAAATGAATTTTAACATCTCTATTTATATAAATCTAATCCAAAAGTTATGTCATCATAACCAAATGTGTGATCTTTCAATTGTTTTATTTGATCCATCAAATATAATTATTTAATATAATAACAAATTTTGGAAACCAATAATTATGGTTTTAACCATTTACTAATAAAACAACACTTCTTCAAAGCATATGTAACTACTTGAAGAAAAACTATTTATTGAATAATTATATTTAATTTCTTATTCCATTGATTAAACATAATTTTTAATCAATCATTCTTTCACCATTTTGAAAATTCCTAAAAGCTCTAGTGATTTTTGGAGATAGATTTGATAATGGAAGAAAATGTTTCTTTATAATTGATAACTATAGATAAAATGTTGTGTCGGATGTTTAAATTAAAAGTGAATGAGGATGATAAGTAGTATATTAAGAACCTACAGAAACCTGAAATGGAAATTCCTTGAAATTTTGCCAGCTTCATAACTGTAAAGTCAGATGTTTAAAACAAAAATAAATGAGGATGATGAGTAGTACATTATGAACTTCAAAAACTTAAATTGAAAATTCCTTGATGTTTTGCCTGTGTTGTCGTGCTACTTCGTAAAGATATAACTATGAATAAAATGTCAAGTTGTAAATGAGGATGATGAGTAATATATTAAGAACTTGCAACAACCTAAATTGGAAATTCCTCGATGTTTTGTCTGTGCTGTTGTGCTCCTTCGTGAAGATATATATGACAATTGTAAATCCTAAATAGATAAATACTTTTAAGTAAAAACTGGTTTCAGTTTTCAATTTAAATAAATTAAAATTTAACTTTAGATAATATAAATCATAAACTGATAAAATTTTAGATAAATTTAACAAATTTTGAAAGATTTGGCAGATTTACTCCACGATCAAAATTATTGCTACAATTATATTGCCTATTGAGAGAGAGAGGGGGAGGAATAAAAAAATCGACAATTATTGCTACAATTAAACTGACAATTATTGGTACAGTTAAGTTAGTTGTTGAGACAGAGGGAAAAGGAAAATAAATTGATAATTACTACTATAATTTAAGTTACCTATATAGGGAGAAAGAGAGAAAAGAAGGCTAATGCATTAGTATGTTGCTTATATGTCAAAGTAGACTATACATCTAAACGTCCACAAAAGCAAAAAAAATTGATAGGTTTGCATGTGTCTTGCAATATATGAGAAATTCTACAGTAAAGTCGACCTTATTGTAAAATCAATTTATTTTACACATATTTTCATGTTAAAAATATCATAAACACATGAGAATAAGCGTAAAATTAATACCAATAGATGTAGTTACATGATATACAATATAAACATATGAAAAAAACATAAATTTTGTAAGGTTTCATTGTCTTGGTTTATCATGTCATACACAAAAAAGACAGTGGATTAAAAATACAACAAAACCAAAAACACTAAGATCATGCAACAACATTGCTTTCGGGGTATAATCATACCTTTTCGGTGTTGCTTGTGTAGAGTGATTCAACTTTTCTGAATTTTGGCAGCTCATGAACAGCCATCGGTTTATCGTTAACTCGAGACTTCTAGCTAAGAGAAGCCCTCTAATAATATCCATACAAGTAGGATACCAAACGTGACTTTTTTCAAGCATAGGGTATGGCTGATAGCAAAAGAAAGGAGGAAGGGAATTGTTTTTAAATGCTAGTTCCAAGAAGTAGAGTGGCTATTAAGAACATTCTGTCAGAACTTTCTTACTTAATGTTGCTTATATAGTGCCTCTTAACAAAACCCTAAAAAACCCTCAATCTTAGTCCAACTAAAGTGGATATTTTTGGGGGTTTTTTTTTTTAAAATTACTTAATTCAAGTTTAATTAGCTCGTAGGGCATACTCTAACAATCTCCCATTTGCATTACAACCAATCAATCATGTATATGGATTAATAATTTTGACCAGCCATGAATTATTAAATTAATAGTTCATAACTGTAACCTCATTATAATTGAAAAGACTAAAATACCTTTTAATTATCTTGGGGTAAAAATATCATTAATTAAATCTCAAATTCTAGTTGGAACATGATTCTAGTCTCAATAGGAATCCTACTTATACCGAGATTCATCACATGAATCCAACTCCAATTATCTTATTTTAGTCTTACTCTTATTATGTGTGACCTTTTAGGTTTCCATTATGTTGGTAGTGATTCAGAATCTTATTCATATATCACAAGCCAAGATTGACATCTAGCAATGCATCATGGCTACCTAAGTAATGAAAATGTCGGTGAGTTGACGACAACCTTTCCATTAGTAATTATCATATGATTTAATCCTTTCATTACCTAATATCTCAGTTGAACATAGCGTATGGAATGCGTCATCTTTATAAAAGTTCAACTACATTATTTCTCAATCTTTAGATGAATGACTTAATCAAATGAATTCAAGATCTCATTTTGAATCTCATTTGTACTATAACCACAGATATTCAATCATCCATCACTATTGAGAGGCCTTTAGATATAGACTCTTGTTACTAAGAGGGACGAATCCTGTCTTGATCACTCACAACCCTTATATTACTATCTTACTTGCAATCCTCATTGAGCTACGTTTACCAGCATTAAAGTACACCAATCTGCATATAAGATACAATGCGATCTCAAGTCTGAAGATCACATATATCATTTCCATTTGAGAACGTCTAATGCATTCAATATAATGATCTACATAGAGTGCTCTAGATAGGTCAATCTAGTATATTCATTCATAATGATCACCCATGTGTTTATTTGGATATCATTATATACGTGACTTATGAGATCAGTCACATAAAGGAATTCAACACATGTTAGTCTTACGTATCATTGATGTCCCTTTTCAGTGATACTACAACTAAGGATATTTAAGAATAATATTCTTTGTATCATATATCCATTATCAAAGTCACTACTTTGATTCCCTTGATATGAATTCTGCTATTCTAGGGACTTTATCATTTAATTATGACTTCAGCAAATTAAATATAGTCAATAATGATAAATAAATGCCATGTATTATTAAATAACATAGACAATCACAATGTAATAAGTGTAATAGAAGTCTAAATCTGATTGGCTCATATCACGTACACTAATAATATCCGACTTGCACTATAGCTAATCTAGTTGGTGCCTGAGTATATATTTGGACCATTGGTGAGACTAAGGTTCCAGAGCTTGTGCAATGTCTCCATTGTTGTCGCAATAGAAAGCCACTGGATCAACAAATCTAGGGACCACTTAAAGTTTTGTGATGAACTTCTTGATCCAATCAACTTCCTAAGCTGCATCTGAAGCTATTACATATTCAGCCTCGATTGTAGAATCAGCCACTGTCTTTTACTTTGAACTTCTCCAACTCACAACGCCACCGTTCAAGCAAAACACATAGCCAGATTATGGCTTAAAGTCATCCTCATTCAACTGGAAATTGGCATCGGTATAACCATTTAGAATGAGCTATTTCTCTCGTCCATAAGCTAAGAAAACATCTTTTATCCTTCTCAAGTACTTAAGGATGTTCTTAAGTGCTACTCAATGACATTAACCTAGGTCAGCTTGATACTTGCTCGTCATGCTTAAAGCCTATGAGACATCAAGCTTAGTATATAACATGGTGTACATGATAGATCCATAGTTGAAGCGTATGGAATCTTGGTCATTTTATCTCTCTCTCATCCTATGTTTTAGGACACATGTCCTTGGAAAGTGTTGAGCTAATATATTTTGAAATGACAAAACAAGTTAATTCAATAATATAGAAATGATTTAAAAACATGTTTAGAGGTTATCAGTACCAGAAACTAAGTCTTTAAGGATGAGAGATCGATCTGGTGTGATGAGAGATCGATCTCCTGGGTTTTCCAGAATGAGAGATTGATCTCATGAGTATATGAGATTGATCTGCTAAAGGATTGAACTTGTACAAAGTATTGAGGAAGCAGAGATCGATCTATAAGGGTTATAAGATTGATCTGTCTAATAGAGGATGTTGATGAGATCGATCTGGTCTAGAAGGAGATCGATCTCCTCTAAAACAAAGGGTGAAGGAAGTAGATCGATCTATAGATCGATCTGTACTCAAACAGAGAGTTCATGAGATCGATCTGGTATAGGAAGAGATCGATCTCTTCAAAGTCAGAGAGCTAAGGAGATCGATCTGGGTTGATTAGAGATCGATCTCCTCACTACGAGAATACCTGGTAGATCGATCTGTAGATCGATCTTACCTCAAACAAAGAGATTGAAAGATCGATTTGCTTGTTCGACAGATCGATCTACTCTAACATTTTCAAATTGTAAGATCGATCTGTTCATATATAATATCGATCTTCTTGCTTCAATTTGCTTTGATTTTGCAGGAATTACAACTAAGAGATCGACCTGGTCAAGATTGGAGATCGATCTAGCATTCTACTGGAGGTTCCCAACGACTCTTTCTGCAAAAATCTCAACGGTAAAAACAACATTATATGCTCCAACTACCAATCCTTCAGTATAAAATCAAGCATTGAAGACACTGGGAAACGAGACACGATTGCTGCACATTCTGTACATTCTCAAGAGTTTATTTCCCACATTCTATTTGTCTTCAATCCTCATTTATTGAGTTTGTTATATAAGCCAGTGTGCAAAAATTATATTGATCCTACCCACATAAAAAGCTTGATCTTGTATTCATCCTTAGTTTAAGAGAGAAGAGGATTGTTCCTCAGTGAGATAAACTTTGTAAAAGGGTGAATCCATCTTTGTGTTAAAAGGGTAGAGAGGTTATTCCTTAACCTGAAAAAGGGAGTGTGTAACTTTCATTGAAAGAGTGAAAGAAAGCTCTTGGCAAGGAGGTCAAGAAGAGAGGACGTAAGCAAGAGATTGGCCGAACCTCTATAAACTACTGTGTTTGATATTTCTCTCCCTTATCTTCCTTCAATTCATTGTATTTTATTTTATTGATTATTTATTATTTGCAATTAGACTTGATTTAGTTTAAATTTGTCATTAACCTTAGAAAATTGATTCACCTCCCTCTCGGTAGAGCCAACAATTGGTATCAGAGTTAGGACTCTTTGATTCTAGAGGAATAACTTCCTAAGAGTTAGAAACGATCAAATGGCTCACAACAATGTAGCAACCAATCTAGTAGGAGAGGGGCATTCTGCAGTTAGGCCTCCTATGTTCAATGGTGAACATTATGCTTATTGGAAAACTAGGATGATGTTATTCATTCAAGCAAATGATTATGAGGTATGGAGGATTATAACTAAAGGACCTCAAATCTCTACTGAAAGAATAGAGGGAAGAGATATCCCTAAAGAAGAAGATGAATGAGATTCAAATGATGTTAAATGTGCTCAGCTAAATTCTAAGGCCATGCACACTCTATTTTGTGCTTTAGGGCCAAATGAATATAATAGAGTCTCGGGTTGTGACAATGCCAAACAAATTTGGGACAAATTAGTAATAGCTCATAAAGGTACAACCCAAGTAAAGGAGACAAAGGTAGGTATGCTCACACATGACTATGAGCTATTTAGGATGAAAGAAGGAGAAACAATTAGTGATATGTTCACTAGATTCACTGATGTAATTAATGGGTTAAAATCCTTAGGAAAAATCTACTCTAATATAGAAATGGTCAAGAAAATATTAAATAGTCTACCTAAATCATGGGAAGCTAAAGTGACTGCAATTGAGGAATCTAAGGACCCTCACACATTGTCACTAGATGAATTAATAGGATCACTCCTCACATATGAGATGAAGTTAAGAAGGAATGAAGAGCCACCCAAGAAAGTGGGAGTAGCTCTGAAATCCACCACTCATGAGGAAAGTAAAAATGATAGTGGTAGTGAAGAAGATATTGAGATGACAATGTTTGCCAAACGATTTAACAAATTCATGAGAATGAGAGCAAGTAGTAGTGGTAGGAGAAACCACAAGAAAGATCAAGAGGAGTTAGGTAGAAAGGATGCCATTGTGTGCTATGAATGTAAAAAACCTGGACATATTAAATTTAACTGTCCTCTTCTTAAAAGATCCAATGATAGGTTCCACAAAAAGAAGGCAATGATGGCAACATGGAGCGACAGTGATTGCTCTGATGATGACTCGAATGAGGACAATGCCAACCTATGCTTCATGGCTATTGAGGATGAAAAGGTAACTTCAAACCTCAATGAATATTCTTTTGATGAATTGCAAGATGCCTTTGATGATCTTGCATTAGAATATGAATGCATTAGTATGAAATATAAAAAATTAATATCTAAATTGAAGAAAGAAAATGAGTTAATGCTAGAGGACAAGTTAGAATGTGAAAAGAAACTAGAAATTACAAATCTTGAAATCTGTGACCTAAAAGAAAAAAATAGTAACTTACATAATTCTTTTAATAGATTTTATATGGGTCAACAAAAGTTAGATAACATGCTAGAAACTCAAAGGGTATTCTTTGATAAAAATGGATTAGGATATGATAGAAAAAGTAGAGAGACTCATCTCAAAAGTTTCATAGCTAGAAAGAACATGCATAAACCCTCAACTATTTGTTCACATTGTAATAAGAAGGGACATGCATCACATAACTCTGCAATATGAAGATGACCTATCTTAGAGGAAAAATAGTTAAAAGGATTTGGATTCCAAAAGAAATAATTAATTCAAAAGATATTATTGGTTTAGTAAAATGGATCCCAAAGGGATCAAGAATAGCATTCACTAACCTCAAAGGACCCAAGAAAATTTGGGTACCTAAGACATGAGTTTGAATTTTGATTGTAGGTGATTGAGCATTGCCACAAAGGTAAAACAAAGGAAGCTTGGTACTTGGACAGTGGATGCTCAAGGCACATGATCAGTGATAGAAGCCACTTCAACTCATTTAAATCGAAAGTTGGTGGAGAAGTCACATTTGGGGACAACTCCAAAGGCCAAGTTGAAGGAAGTGGTTCAATAGGTAATGACTACTTTTTATTAGAAAAAGTATTGCTTGTTAGGGGTCTAAAACATAACTTACTAAGTATTAGTCAACTTTGTGACAAAGTTACAAAGTAGTTTTTGATTGCTTGAAATGTCATGTTATAGATCCTAAGTCTAATAAAGTTCTTTTCGTAGGTCATAGGCAAGGTAATATATACATCGTCTACATAAATAACCTTAAAAATGAAAACAAATGCCTAATGGTAGACAAAGAAAAAGAACCTTGGTTGTGGCATAGAAGACTAGGTCATGTTAGCATGCATGTGTTATCTAAGTTAGCCAGAAAAGACCTAGTTATAGGATTGCCTAAGTTATCCTTTGACTATGACAAAATATGTGATTCTTGTGTTAAAGGAAAACATAAAAGAACAACATTTAAGCCTAAACATAGTGTTTCAACCACTAGGCCTCTCCAATTACTTCATCTAGACCTATTTGGACCAACTAGAACAACAAGCTTAGGTGGAAAACATTATGGGTTTGTAATTGTAGATGATTACACTAGGTTCACTTGGGTGTTCTTTTTGAGAATGAAAAATGAAGCTTTAGAAAAATTCATTGCTTATACAAAAGTGACTCAAAATGAACAAGGATACACTATAACTAGTATTAGAAGTGATCATGACAAGGAGTTTGAAAATATTGGATTTGATGAATATTGCAATGATCAAGGAATTAGTCATAATTTTTCAGCCCCTAGGACACCACAACAAAATGAAGTAGTTGAGAGAAGAAATAGAACATTGGAAGATATGGCTAGAACCATGTTGTGTGAGAATAATTTACCTAAATATTTTTGGGCTGAAGCTATAAACACATCTTGCTATATCATTAATAGAGCTATGATTAGACCAATTTTAAAGAAAACTCCCTATGAGCTTTGTAAGGGTAAGAAGCCTAATATTAGCTATTTTCACCCCTTTGGGTGTAAATCCTTTGTTCTAAATAATGGAAAAGACAATTTAGGAAAATTTGATGCCAAAAGTGATGAGGGAATCTTTCTAGGATATTCTTTGAATTCAAAGGCCTATAGAGTGTATAACAAAAGAACATTGATGGTTGAAGAATCAATTTATGTAATATTTGATGAGTCAAATGATTTATCTAAAGATTCAACCAATGATGAAGATATTGGGATATTTGATGAAAACTTGAGGGAAATTCCAAACTTAGAAAATGATTTGTTAGAAAAACTTAACATAAATAAAGAAGATGAAGAGGAAATAGAAATATTAGAAAGAGAGTCTAGAGCACCAAGAGTATTGGGATATGTAAAAGGTTGTGAAATAGTAGGAGATCCAACTCTTGGAGCTAGAAATAGATTATCTCTAAGGAATGTGTGTCAATATATAGCCTTTGTATCTCAAATTGAACCTAAAAATGTCAATGAAGCCTTAGATGACAATAATTGGTTTTTAGCAATCCAAGAAGAATTAAATCAATTTGAGAGAAGCAAAGTATGGAAACTAGTTCCTAGACCTAGTGATCACTCTATAATTGGAACTAAATGGATATTCAAGAACAAGATGGATGAAAATAGTGTGATCATAAGAAACAAGGCTAGGTTAGTTGCACAAGGCTATAGACAAGAAGAAGGAATAGACTATGATGAAACTTATGCACCGGTAGCTAGATTAGAAGCAATAAGAATGCTACTTGCCTTTGCATGTTATAAAAACTTCAAATTATATCAAATGGATGTAAAGAGTGCATTTTTAAATAGTTTCATTAATGAAGAAGTTTATGTAGAGCAACCTCCCAGTTTTGAAAGTCATGAATTTCCTGATCATGTCTTCAAACTATCTAAGGCACTCTATGGTTTGAAACAAGCTCCTAGAGCATGGTATGAAAGATTGTCAAAGTTCTTAATAGAAAAAGGATTTTCAAGAGGAAAAGTAGATACCACTTTGTTTATCAAAAATAAAAATAAGGATTTACTAGTTGTTCAAGTGTACGTAGATGACATTATTTTTGAATCAACTAATGAATCTTTATGCCAAGAGTTTGCTAAGATCATGCAAGGTGAATTTGAAATGAGCATGATGGGAGAGCTCACTTTCTTCTTGGGACTTCAAGTGAAGCAAACAAAGGATGAAACCTTCAACAATCAAGCAAAATATACTAAGGAATTGCTCAAACGATTTGGAATGGACAATTGCAAACCTCAAACAACTCCAATGGGCACCAACATCAAGCTTGATAAAGATGAAAGTGGTAAGTGTGTAGACACTAAACTCTATAGGTCTATGATTGGTTCATTACTTTACCTTACTGCAAGTAGACCAGATATTCTGTTTAGTGTATGCCTTTGTGCTAGATTTCAATCCTCTCCTAGGGAATCACACTTATTAGCAACTAAAAGAATCTTTAGATATCTTAAGGACACTCCCTCTCTAGGACTTTGGTACCCCAAGGAATCAACCTTTGCTCTTAACGCATTTTCTGATGCAGATTTTGGGGTTGTAAAATAGATAGGAAGAGCACTTCCGGTACATGTCAATTCTTAGGGAATAGATTAATCTCATGGTTCTCTAAGAAACAAAATAGTGTAGCTCAATCCACAACTGAAGCTGAATACATAGCAGCAGGTAGTTGTAGTGCTCAAGTGTTATGGATTAAACAACAAATGAAAGACTATGGTATTGACATGAAACAAGTCTCAATTAAATGTGATAATACCAGTGCCATCAACCTATCTAAAAATCCTATTCAACACTCTAGAACTAAGCACATTGAGATTAGGCACCATTTTCTTAAAGACCATGTTCAAAAGGGGGATATAATTCTAGAGTACATTGACACTTTACATCAAATAGCTGATATATTCACCAAACCTCTTGATAGAGATTGGTTTTGTGTTCTTAGAGGTGAATTAGGTCTCATGAATGTTCTTTAAGATTTATTTGTTTCAAAACCTTGATTTCAAGATGATTTTAAATGAGTTTTTCAATGATCTTTCTGGGCAAAAAGTATGAGAGATCGATCTTCAATCACTATAGATCGATCTCCATACTTCAAATGGACCTAAAGCATAAAGGTTAAGCTAGGGAGATCAATCTTCTCACCCATAAGATCGATCTCCTTAAGCCTCTATAAAATAACAGATCGATCTATGCATTTGGCAGATCGATCTCCTTAAGTCTCTGTCAAACAACAGATCGATCTGTGCCCTTGGCAGATCGATCTCATTAAGCTTCTGTGTTTTGAGGATCGATCTTTTAGTTCAACAAATCGATCTCTTTAAGTCTCTGGGGATGACAGATCGATCTGTCGCAGCGACAGATCGATCTCCTGTGCCCTGGACTATAAAAACTGCTCAGAATCCCCAAATTTCAAAAATCTCAAATCTTCAAAATCCCTAAACCCTGTCGCGCCTCTTCCGTCGATTCTTCCTCCCAGATCGATCTTGGTAAGGTTTCTGTCAATTCTCTTCATCGTTTAGTGTTCTAGTAACCCATATTACTAAATTTTTCTAAAAAAATTCTTAGTTTTGTGCTGAATCTTTCACTAGGTCAATTCTAGCACTGTTCTATTGGTTAGGTTTTAGAGAACTAGTGTTTAACGAGTGTCTAGAGAAGACTCCTGTGTCTAGAGAAATGCCACGACTTAAAAGAGTTGGCCAAAAACCCCCTAGACCAAGTGCTGATCAAGGGTCATCTTCCCAAACAGCTCCACCCTCTTCTGTCACTTCCTTTAACAAGTATTTTAAAACACCTGCAAAAAGGAAAAGATATGAAGAGTATTTCTCAACCATGCCAATTAAATATTGGCGCACAATTGATTTCTCATTTTTAAACCGCATTGATTTTCCTTATCTATCCAAAATGGAAGAATTTGGTTGGCTTCCATTTCTCAAAATCAATACCCCGTACCCCCAAACATCATCAGGGCATTCTTTTCTAATGTCGAACTCATCTATGATCCTGATGATGCTTGTAAAATTCTAGGTTTTAAAACATATGTCATGGGTAAATCAATCCCTATAGACACATCTATTTTAGCCCAAGCGTTTAAATTAAAAGATGAGGGGTTGACCGACGAAGATGAAGAAGTCCCCTTAGAGTTTGACCTTCCCGGGGATAAGGATAGTGACCTACCGATGCATCCATGGTTACTCCACCTTATCATCTTGTGGAATCTCCGCCCATTCGGTACTCGACACTCCACAGTTAGGAGGTTAGAGCGATTCTGGCTACACCACATCCATTCCACAAATTAAAAACCCAATCTGGTCCACTTCATTTATAAAGATTGGCTGAAGATCGTACGTGGCCAGGCCTCCACAATAGTCTTTCCACAACCGCTGGCGTACTTACTTCAACGAGTTAAGGTCGATTGTAGCTGTGAAACGTGTGAAGTGCCCTCCCCAAAGAGCGTCTTAAACATTGGGACACTTCACCACGTGGGGTATTACAAGGATTTCCAAGGGGAATGGAGGAAGAAGAGCAAACAGTAGTTTGAGGCAGCTATGGAAGAAGACCCATCAGCTGAGCCTACTGATCCAGTTGCTGCACCTACTGAGGGTCCATCTTCCTCAACTGCTCACCCTACTGCACCTGCAACATCACCTGATGGAATGGCATCGATTGTGACGATGATCATGGAGCTTAATCGGAAGAGGGATGAAGGTTTTGCAAACCTTCATGCCACACAGCAGGCGATGTTTGATGATCTGCAGGTTACTCGTACTCGCGTCGAGGAACTTTTGGAGCGATTTCCTCCTCCACCATAGGACATGGATATTAGGAATAGAGTAGATAGTTTTTTTCATATTTACTCTTTGTTGTTGGAAACGACATTTGCTTGAATGATTATTTTATGCAATGACATGTTGGTTATATTTTGAAATGTGTTATAATAAGTCTCCATTTTGAAATGACATGTTGGTTCTTGTGAAAATTAACTGCCTCTATATCTTTATTGCCATTGATATGACAAAAAGGGGGAGAAAAATGTTAAGAAAACATGTTTAATGGCTTAAAGGAATGATTAAATTAAGGGGGAGTTAAAAGGGAAGTTAGGAGGCCAGAAGTAAGGGGGAGCTTACAAAAAGGGGAGTTCTTGTATAATGCAAATGGGTAACTAAACATGTTTATTGAATAAGTTTTGTCACATCAAAAAGGGGGAGATTGTTGAGCTAATATATTTTGAAATGACAAAACAAGTTAATTCAATAATATAGAAATGACTTAAAAACATGTTTAGAGGTTATCAATACCAGAAACTAAGTCTTTAAGGATGAGAGATCGATCTGGTATGATGAGAGATCGATCTCCTGGGTTTTCCAGAATGAGAGATCGATCTCATGAGTATATGAGATCGATCTGCTAAAGGATTGAACTTGTACAAAGTATTGAGGAAGCAGAGATCAATCTATAAGGGTTATGAGATCGATCTGTCTAATACAGGATGTTGATGAGATCGATCTGGTCTAGAAGGAGATCGATCTCCTCTAAAACAAAGGGTGAAGGAAGTAGATCGATCTATAGATCGATCTGTACTCAAACAGAGAGTTCATGAGCTCGATCTGGTATAGGAAGAGATCGATCTCTTCAAAGTCAGAGAGCTAAGGAGATCGATCTAGGTTGATTAGAGATCAATCTCCTCACTACGAGAATACCTGGTAGATCAATCTGTAGATCGATCTTGCCTCAAACAGAGAGATTGAAAGATTGATTTGCTTGTTCGACAGATCGATCTACTCTAACATTTTCAAATTGTAAGATCGATCTGTTCATATATAAGATCGATCTTCTTGCTTCAATTTTGCTTTGACTTTGTAGGGATTACAACTAAGAGATCGATCTGGTCAAGATTAGAGATCGATCTGGCATTCTACTGGAGGTTCCTAACGGCTCTTTCTGCAAAAATCTCAACGAGAAAAACAACATTAAATGTTCCAACTACCAATCCTTCAGTATAAAATCAAGCATTGAAGACACTGGGAAACGAGACACGATTGCTGCACATTCTATACATTCTCAAGAGTTTATTTCCCACATTCTATTTGTCTTCAATCCTCATTTATTGAGTTTGTTGTATAAGCCAGTGTGCAAAAACTATATTGATCCTACCCACATAAAAAGCTTGATCTTGTATTCATCCTTAGTTTAAGAGAGAAGAGGATTGTTTCTCAGTGAGATAAACTTTGTAAAATGGTGAATCCATCTTTGTGTAAAAAGGGTAGAGAGGTTATTCCTTAACCTGAAAAAGGGAGTGTGTAACTTTCATTGAAAGAGTGAAAAAAAGCTCTTGACAAGGAGGTCAAGAAGAGAGGACATAGGCAAGAGATTGGCCGAACCTCTATAAACTACTGTGTTTGATATTTCTCTCCCTTATCTTCCTTCAATTCATTGTATTTTATTTTATTGATTATTTATTATTTACAATTAGACTTGATTTAGTTTAAATTTGCCATTAACCTTAGAAAACCGATTCACCCCCCCTCTCGGTAGAGCCAACAGAAAGATAGATGTTGTGTGACATAGGTAAGAATCCTTTCTTGGACTTTCCATACTGAACATTTTCAACACTTTGTCAACATATGTACTTTGACATAGACCAAATAGCCTACTCGATCTATCTCTACAGATCTTTATCTCGAGGATATAGGCTGTTTCTCCTAAGTTTTTTCATGGAGAAGTAATTCCCTAGCCAAGTTTTAACAGATTGTAAAGCAGGAATGTCATTTCCTATGAGTAGTACGTCATCTACATATAACATTAAGAATATAGTAGCACTCCCACTAATTTTCTTATAAACACAAGGTTCATATTCATTTTTTATGAAGCCAAACTCTTTGTCTGTCTCATCAAAACGAATATTCCAACTTCGAGCAGCATGCTTTGATCCATAAATGGATTTTTGAAGCTTAAATACCTTGTTAGCATTTTCAAGAGTGATAAAACCCTCAGGTTATCATATACACATCCTCAGATAAGTTCCCATTCAGGAACACAGTTCTAACATCCATCTGTCATATCTCATTATCATGGTCTGCAGCTATAGTAAGAAAAATTTGAATGGATTTGAGCATTGTAACTAGTGAAAAAGGTCTTATTATAGTCTATACCATACTTTGTTTGAAACCTTTAGCCACAATCAATCCTTATCGGTATGCACGTTACCATCCATGTCAGTCTTCTTCTAAAAGACCCACTTACACCCTATGGGTTTTACTCTTTTAGGTGGATTACCCAAAGTCCATATTTGGTTTGTATACATGGAGTTCATTTCAGATTTCATGGCTTTAAGCCATTTCTCAAAATCTGGGTCTGTAATTGTTTCTTCATAGGTGGTAGACTCATCATTATCCATGAGGAATATGTCGTCGTGCAGAGTGGTGAGAAAGTTAAGCTTCTCGAGCTTTCAACGCATCCTACCAAACCTACGCAGGCCTTGAGTTTCCCGAGCAACTTCATGTTCCATGACATCTTCGGCTAAAGACTCAATAACATTTTATGGCTCTTGAATTGTAAAATCCCAAATTTCATTATAT
The DNA here is from genome assembly GCA_033439115.1 of Firmiana major. Classification (NCBI taxonomy): domain Eukaryota; kingdom Viridiplantae; phylum Streptophyta; class Magnoliopsida; order Malvales; family Malvaceae; genus Firmiana; species Firmiana major. The sequence continues at coordinate 27,701,400 of CM065896.1, read as the reverse complement.
AAGATTATTTTTATATCGAATAAGCCAATTTTCTAAAGTACTAGTATTATGGATTGTCGGACAAGTTGTAATAGTTATGAATGCTTTGTGACTATATGTCTTGTGGCAATTATGATTGAGATGATTTATGTTTATTGGCTTTACGTATGCTTGAAGTATTAAGTATAGGTTATGAATTTGGGTTATACGAGATGTGTGGATATATTATTGATGGTTTAAATGTGTTTATGGAGATATTGAGGATTGATTTTTAGTCATTGATAATTGGTATAAGTTTAGGAATAGAAAGTTAGGTGATTTTGAAGTTAGAACATCAAAATGATGAAGTTCTAGGTTAAGAATAGATCCTCTGGGGCAAAAGATCGATCTCCTAAAGTTAAAATATCCCATTTATGTAGTAAAGCACGTATGGATTGATCTAATCCCTAAAGGGATCAATCCCCTCAACCCAGAATGTGAAATTAGGGAATTTTAAAGGGAAGAGATCGATTCTCTCCCTAAAGGGATTGATCTCCTAGTGTCTTAAAGTTTTATAAAGTGTTTTAAAGACACAAGAAAGTTTAAGGAAAACATAAGAACCCGAGAGAGAATGAGAGAAAAGAGAAAGAAAAAGGAAAAAAAACGGAAAAAAGAAAAAGAAAAGTGAAGGAAATCAGCCAAATTTCCAACTTCTACCTCAATTTCTTCAATAACACTAGATCTAGAGAGAGATTTGAGTGAAAGAAAGGGAATGGTTGTAAACCCCACAAATTTTCTACATTTAATTAGATTATATAAAAATGAAAGTAATATATTTTAATGGAAATGTGAATATTCGTTGTAGGGCTCGAGGGGTATAGGGAATTAATACCATTGCCATAGCATAGCAGTCTGGGGTAATACTGTTTTTCCACATGGCCTTCCGTGTTTTAGTGCTTGGAAACCTTATAAATAGTCTTTTATCATAATTTCGAAGGGGGCTGCGACAGAAGACTTCAAGTCTAATTTAGCTCCATAGAAACTCCATCTTTTACATCATTTTCCACCAATTTTTATTCTTGGGATGTTAAATTGGATTTCTTGGATGTTTATTATGATATCTAGGAACTAAACTCCATTTTCCTAGAATCAATGTAACCAACTTTGGGTAGATTGCAATTACTTTGTGATGTTGTTTGGATGATTTCTATTATGTTTATTTAATCTACTTGTTCTTAATGCTCTAGTTGATTGGCCACCAATTAGATGAATTAGTATAAGAATCTGGCACTCGGGAGAGGGGATTATTTATATGCACAAGGGTATATTAACATAGGACATTATTGAATCGGGAGGTTGACAATTCTTATGAGTCATAGAGAAACAGATTATTATTGCTTAATGAACTCTATTATTTAATTCTGAATCGGGAGGTTAGGATTAGGTAAATTGGGTATGACTGTTTAAAACTCGGGAGTGATAAACAGAAAATAGTTTCGGCTATAAACAAATTGAAATCAAAAGAACAATTGATTAAAGGAATTGCATGAACCCTAGTTAGGTGAAATCGGTTTCTAGGAATATTTTGCTATTGATATTTTCATTCTTAATTATTGTGATTTATTTTAATTAAATTGTTTCGTAGTTAATCGTTAAAGTAATAAATAGGATTTTAACCAACATTCATTAATTTTCTAAATAAAGCTCAAGGTTGTTGATTACGGTGATTAGCGGTAGACACAATTCCCTGTGGGACGATACTTATATTTACTTTATACTCGAAAACTGACCTGTGCACTTGCAGTGGTGTTCCATTTAAGGACAACAGTGAGCAATGACCCTATCAATTCATCTAACGATAGTGTGTGGGGGTCCTTGGACTCTTCAATTGCTGTTACCTTAGCTTCCGAAGATTTTGGTAAGCTATTCAAAATTTTATTAACCATTTCTATATTGGAGTAGATTTTACCTAAAGACTTTAGTCCATTTATTACATCAGTAAATTTAGTGAACATGTCACTAATTGACTCTCCTTCTTTCATCCTAAATAACTCATAGACATGAGTGAGCATTCCAACCTTAGTCTCCTTGACTTGAATTGTCTCTTCATGTGTAATTGCCAATTTGTCCCAAATTTGTTTAGCATTATCACAACCGGAGACTCTATTATACTCATTGGGCCCTAATGCATAAAATAAGGTGTTCATGACCTTTGTATTTACCTGAGCACATTTTATATCATTAGAATCCCACTCATCTTCTTCTTTTGGGATATCTCTTCCCTCTACCTTCTTAGTTAGGATTTGAGGACCTTTAGTAATAATCCTCCATACCTCATAATCATTAGCTTGAATGAAAAACATCATTCTAGTTTTTCAATATGCATAATGTTCACCATTAAACATGGGAGGCCTAACTGTAGAGTGCCCCTCCCCTACTAGACTTGTTGCTACATTGCTATGAGCCATTAGATCGTTTTAACTCTTAAGAAGTTATTCCTTAATGATAAAAGAGTTCTAGCTTTGATACCAATTGTTATGGTTCGATAGATCGATCTTTACTTACATTTTACAAATTATTAGATCGATCTCAACAAATATGAGATCGATCTCATAATTTGTAAAATGTAAGTGAAGATCGATCTGTCAAACCATAACAATTGGTATCAGAGTTAAGACTCGTTGATCATTAAGGAATAACTTCCTAAGAGTTAAAACGATCTAATGGTTCATAGCAATGTAGCAACAAGTCTAGTAGGAGAGGGGCACTCTACAGTTAGGCCTTCCATGTTTAATGGTGAACATTATGCATATTGAAAAACTAGAATGATGCTTTTCATTCAAGTTAATGATTATGAGGTATGGATGATTATTGCTAAAGGTCCTCAAATCCCATAAAATAAGGTGTGCATGGCCTTTGCATTTAACTGAGCACATTTTATATCATTAGAATCCCACTCATCTTCTTCTTTTGAGATATCTCTTCCCTCTACCTTCTTAGTTGGGATTTGAAGACCTTTAGTAATAATCTTCCATACCTCATAATCATTAGCTTGAATAAAAAACATCATTCTAGTTTTCAAATATGCATAATGTTCACCATTGAACATGGGAGGCCTAATCGTAGAGTGCCCCTCTCCTACTAGATTTGTTGCTACATTGCTATGAGCCATTAGATCGTTTTAACTCTTAGGAAGTTATTCCTTAATGATTAAAGAGTCTTAGCTCTGATACCAATTTTTATGGTTCGATAGATCGATTTTCACTTACATTTTACAGATTATAAGATCGATCTCAACAAATATGAGATTGATCTCTTTGCTTTGAGTTGCTTTGTAATTGCAGGCATTTGAATTAGAAGATCGATCTGGTCCTGATGGAAGATCGATCTGGTACTCTACTGGAGGTTCCCAATGGCTCTCTCTACAAAATCTTTAACGGAAAAAACTGCATTAAATGCTTCACCTGCCATCCTGCTGTATAAAACCAAGCATTGAAGACACTAGGTATAGAAGAGATTAAGCTGAAAATTATGAATATTCTCAAGAGATCATTCCTCAACATTCCCTTTGTCTTCAACATCATATTTATTGTATTGTCTTAAATAGCTTGAGTGAAAGTTATTCTTACTACCCACAAAAGAGAGTTCTTATTTGTATTTACTCTTAATCCAAAAGAAAAGAGGAGAGTTCCTCTGTGAGAGAATTGTGTAAGAGGTGAATATATATCTTTGTAAAAAAGGTAGAGAGGTTATTCCTTAATCTTGAAAAGGAGGCTGTATCAACTATTGTGATAGTGAAAGAATACTCTTGACAAGAAGGTTAAGAAGAGAGGATGTAGGCAAGCGATTGGCCGAACCTCTATAAATTGCTGAGTTTGCTACTTCTCTCTCTCATCTACTTTACTTTTCTGCACTATAGTCTATTGCTTATTATTTAATTACTTGTAATTAAATTTAAAAGAGTTTAAATTTAGCATTTAGACTAGAAAACCGATTCACCTCCCTCTCGGTTGAGCCAACAGATCTCTAAGTGAGAAAAGTTCACCAACTATTAACAGAAGTATTGGAATATTTAGTGTGAGTTTTCAATAAAATTGAATCCTTATTTAAAATAAATGAAGTTAAAAAATAATAAAAATAAATTTGTCTTATGTATCATGTATTATATGCTTGCATCATGTGCATTCATGTAAATTTTAAAATAATTGAAAATCTACTAAAGATAGGATTCAATAGAAATTACAAGTAGTGATTCTTAAGAAATCCCTAGGTAAGAAAATTATCTGAAATGCTACCAAAGGTATTAGAGCACTTCAATATAATTTTTAATTCAAGAGATTTTCATTATTTCTAATAAAAAATAATAAAAATTAAAAAAAAATTAAAAATAAAGGGAATTCTTTTTAAATATTTAGTTAGGACCATTTCATTAAAATTAAGGGATAACATATGATTGAAATGATATCGTTTTTAAACGGGCGTTGTGGGGGGTACTAATCCTTCCCCACGCGTAACAAGTCCTGAACCCAAATTTTGTTTTCGCAGACCAAAAATTATCTTTTTGCTGAAACTTAATTAATTTTAAGATATTGTTAAAAAGATAAATATTTTAGGTGGCTAATCACACTTAGTAAAAACAATTGGTGGCGACTCCATTTTATGTTTTCAGGAATCGTTTAACGATTGAGTCCTCGGGCGAAATCATTATGACACTAAGAATCTCAAGCCATCTAGTGGAGTTGCTATAACAGAAAATTGCTTTCACTACGATAAGACTGGTCATTGGAAGATAAACTGCACTATGTACTTTGAGGAGTTAAAAGAAAGGAAGTGAGACTTCCACCTGATGTGTATATATATATATATATATATATATATATATATATATATATATATATGTTCGAGATAAACTTGCCTACTTCTTCATCTTAGGTATTAGATACTGGACGTGGTTCTCACATTTGCATGAATGTGCAGAGCCTAACAATGAGTAGGAGACTTGTCAAGGGCGAGGTGGATCTATGAGTTGCAAATAGAGCAAAGGTTGTTGCATTAGCTATAGCTGTAGAAATGTTTTGTTTATTGTTGCCTTCGGGCCTAAATCTTGAACTTGATAATTGTTATTATGTTCTATCAATTGTGTCATGACCTCAATCCGTGACTTAACCAAAAATCACTACAAATATTTCACATTTTTAACTTAGCTTTCCTCTCTTCAATGGTTGGGCTGTGATTCGATGTTAGCTTCCTCGCATACCATATCACCCATTTTCATACATACATGTCAATATACTATTACTGACTATAACTTCTTTTTATAATACATATGAGATCATATAAAATCTAATATAAACACATTCCCTATAATATATATCGTATACATCACTGTGCTGTTTCTATGTTTAGATACATAACCGTACAAAACATGTATACTTGTCGATCGATAGGAAATAGCAGCGGACAACAGGAATACTATCCCTCAAAAGCTATCACTCTACTGCTGATGCTCTGTAGAGAGATGTAAAGAAAGGGGGTGAGCATACAACGCGCTCAGTAAGGAAATCAGGCAAGCAAGTAGATTTCTACTTTATCTACTCAAAATAATGCTATGCCTCAAAACGTTATTTCCTTAACTCATTTTCAAAGCATGTCTTTAATATATATATATACTTGTACAGATTAAATCCCATGTACAGAAATCATGCTTTCTTTATCAAATGTAGTCATGTAGTGCAAAACAATGCATCTTTATAATATCACAATGCCTTTAGTTAAATCATGCCATTTATATTTAAATCACAATAAATATGGCATTTAAATAATTCACAACACAAAATCGGAGTCCGACCCATCCCTCAGGTCTATTCGCAATTAAATCAATCAATCAGGTGATATATCATGTGAGACTCTCTGGTGAAAATGTAAATAGTATCCTGGACTATGATCATATCCGACAATGGTGATCCCAAGCAACACAATACTTGATGTGCAGGGCATCACTGCTGCAATGGGAGGGGGGTCAGTCCATCACAACCGCCAACTATATCCTCCTCAACTCCACAACACCACACGATACAATGTACTCCATGCCACATGCACGGTACAACATACTCCGTGCACCCTACATCACAGTCGAGGTGCCTGCCATATGTTTTAGCCCTCAAACCATGGAATATCATACCACGTCTCTAAATCCTCATGCGAACCTCTGATAGTGTGACACTAGTCTACACGAGAAAATCAAGCACGATTTTCAACATGTATCATATATCACATAAAATACAGTGCGCGCCTTTGAACTCGACTCACAGTTGACACTCCGCTCAAACACTGTTTCACATCACAAACTCTAGTGCGAGTAAACCTCCAGCAACTAGGTCAATGCATAGTTCATGTTTTAAATCAAGTACGAGCAATAGCTCCAGTACCATGCTATGCACAAAATTCATCAAATCAAGTACGAGCAATAGCTCAAGTACTATGTCATGTTTCTCATGTAAAATTCGAGTACGAGCTAATCGCTCCAGCACTCTCTCATGCATAAATCACATAAAACTGAGTACAAGTAATAACTCTAGCACTCTATCATGCATGTCATGGAAATCTAGTGCGAATCATAATCCAGCTCTAATGTATGTGGAAAATATATGAAATCCAGTGCGAGCTGTGCTTCAGCATGATTTATTCTCATATAATTTGATAGATGGCTCTTTAAAAAAAAAGATGTTTTTCAAAACATCAAAATCGGCACTATAAAGTGTGCTTAATTCACATCAAGCTTAAAATCATTAGCCCATCTATTTATTCTTCTACTAAACAGCAGTAAAACACTCAAAATGGTGGTTTCCATGCTTTTTACAACTGATGTTGCACTAAACGACAACCAGGGGATGCTGATGCGATGTCTTCCACGTGCGTCGAATCTTCTGCAAAAAGAACGAAGGTCAGAGAGGTGCAGGGATTTGTCCCTGCACGCGCACTCCGATGGTTAAGTTAGAAAGTTCTTTTGGAAGAGATTCTATGTATCAGAAAAAGGAGATGCAGTATCCAAGAGAGATTCTCTTTTTACCTTTTTCCATACTTGGTCTATTTATAGACATCTTCTAGGGTCAAGTCGGGCTCCATGTTCTTCCCGAGTTTAAGGATACTTCAGGCCCGTAATTATTCGGGTCTGAAGCCCAGGCGCGTGTCTGGGTTGCGACAGAGTCATTAGGTACTCTGTCGTGACTTGGAGTTGGACTATGTGCGGGTGAGTTTGATATGCGGCAGAGTTTCCGTGACCTTTGCCGCGGTCTCTGCGGTAGAACTCTATCGCAGTTCATGCGGTAGAGCTCTGTCGCGATCCATGCGGTAGAGGTCTATCGCTACCTACTGTGTCGCGTAGAGACTCAACGACAGAGTCTCTATCGCTTAGAGACTCTGTCACCTACCAAGCAACAGTGTCGGGTGGAGACTCTATCACCATTCCAGTGACTGTGTCGCCACTGCTCTAACATCCACGTGGCTTGTATTTGTGTTTGACATGTGGCGGCCTCTGGTTGGTTGATCCTTCTACACGTGGACTTTGATGATAGGACCACTATCAATTGCTCTCCACTCTTTGGTAGGAATATTTTCTGCGAAAGAGTATTCTTTTTCTGAGGCCTGACCACCATGACACGAGTGCGTCTTCGGTTCTTACGGCCTTTATGTTTCCATTGCCTGGCTATAGCAACGCAATTACTCCTCAGGCTCTTACGGCTTGTCTGTCTTTTACGCCTGGCCACAGTGACGCTATTGCGCCCCAGGCTCTTACGGCTCGTCTGTTTTTCACGCCTGGCCACAGTGACGCTATTGCGCCTCAGGCTCTTACGGCTCGTCTGTCTTTTACGCCTGGCCACAGTGATGCTATTGCGCCTCAGGCTCTTACGGCTCGTCTGTTTTTCATGCCTGGCCACAGTGACGCTATTGCGCCTCAGGCTCTTACGGCTCGTCTGTTTTTCACGCCTAGCCGCAGTGACGCTATTGCGCCTCAGGCTCTTACGGCTCGTCTGTCTTTTACGCCTGGCCACAGTGACGCTATTGCACCTCAGGCTCTTACGGGTCGTCTGTCTTTTACGCCTGGCCATAGTGACGCTATTGCGCCTTAGGCTCTTACGGCTCGTTTGTCTTTTACGCCTGGCCACAGTGACGCTATTGCGCCTCAGGCTCTTACGGCTCGTCTGTTTTTCATGCCTGGCCACAGTGACGCTATTGCGCCTCAGGCTCTTACGGCTCGTATGTCTTTTACGCCTGGCCACAGTGACGCTATTGCGCCTCAGGCTCTTATGGCTCGTCTGTCTTTTACGCCTGGCCACAGTGACGCTATTGCGCCTCAGGCTCTTACGGCTCGTCTGTCTTTTACGCCTGGCCATAGTGACGCTATTGCGCCTCAGGCTCTTACGACTCGTCTGTTTTTCACGTCTGGCCACAGTGATGCTATTGCGCCTCAGGCTCTTACGGCTCGTCTGTCTTTTACGCCTGGCCACAGTGACGCTATTGCGCCTCAGGCTCTTACGGCTCGTCTGTTTTTCACGCCTGGCCACAGTGACGCTATTGCTCCTCAGGCTCTTACGGCTCGTCTGTTTTTCACGCCTGGCCACAGTGACGCTATTGGGCTTCAGGCTCTTACGGCTCGTCTGTCTTTTACGCCTGGCCACAGTGACGCTATTGCACCTCAGGCTCTTACGGCTCGTCTATTTTTCACGCCTGGCCACAGTGACGCTATTGCGCCTCAGGCTCTTACGACTCGTTTGTCTTCTGTCACAAGATTCATATTTATGAGTATCAGTAAGATAAATATAAGAATAGAGAAATTCCATCTATTTAAAGCATCTCATGACAACATATTCAAAATAAACAGATAATAATGTGAAGATGTAAAAAAATATAAAGGAAACATAATGTAAATGGCTAATTCCAGTATAATTTCAAGTGACTTGAAATCCATGTCCTCCCTGCAAAATTATAAGGTTACGGGTGTTGGGCCCAATCATCCGTCTGATTTAATGTGATTTTCTCGATTAGCTGTGAATTTCATTCTCTTTCAGAGCATAGGTTATGTGCGACTTTTTCAGCACCAGATCTTCGACAAGTTGGGGTTTTGGAAGGTCAGCTATAGATAACGTCTCATTTCTCTCTATTCCTTTGCATGTAGTAGAGGTGATATAACATGTACGGGCCTTCTTTTGATCCCCTTGCACTTGTTCAACTCCATTGAGGGTATGAAAATTCATTAACAGGTAGCAAGGAGAGATGACAACCCTCATGGCATTCAATAGAGGTCTTCCCAGAATCATGTTGTAAACAGTCGAAGTTGACTTTACGACCATAAATAACACTTGTTGGGTTACATGTTTTGGGCTTTCCCAACTACTTTTGCCTATTCCCCAAACTTCCGTTGTCTACCAAGATTCGATTAACTATTTCATCACCACTGCTAAAATAACAATGGGATCATCAAGGGGGATGATATTATCTCCCCGATCTGCTAGGGTGAACATAATAGGCTCTTCATCTACTCTCTCCTCCATAACAATATGAACTTGATACACTTGCCTAGCATAAGTTTTACGAGAGGTAGAGGAATTTTTCGCCATTGAATTTTCACCTGCTATGACATTTATAGCTAGTCCAGTTGGTTCATTATTTTGTCGGTTACCTTTTGGGATTTGGTCTAGCTTCTTCCTCATTTTTTGGCCTGTTTTACCTATTTTGTGGGCGATTATCCCTTCGATCTCGGGGAGGGTAATGAGCTCTTTCGTTTCTCCAAAGGAAACGATTAATCTTCCCCTCGCGAACCTTTCCAATTGGTCCACCAGTTCTCTGCACCTTTCCGTAAAATGACCATGACCGAAATGGAAGTCACAGTGGGCATCTATGTGTTGACCTACGTTTTCTACTTTCTTCTTCGGGAATCCTAACAGTCTAGTTCCTTCAATATCAGCACGGGGCTCGTTTAACTTAGCGTAGCTTTCGTACCTAAGCTTGGGAGCTTTATCCAATCTATTAGGTCTAGAAGAGCTCCTTTCAGGTACATCTCTCTCTTTTTCTTTCTTCCTTCACTTCTCATGACTGTACCATCTTCATTACTTCTTCTTGAGCCACATATTTATTGGCTCTAGCAAACATATCGGAAAGTGTCACCAGCTGATCGAGGGAGAGGTATTCTTGCAACTTCTCGGACTTCGTCCCTTGCAGCATTGCAGTCATGGCTACTCCTACTGGTAGATCTTTCACCTCTAAGGCTGTATCTCGGAAACGATCTACGTAGCTCTTTAAGGATTCTTTATTCCCTAGCTTAAGAGTGAGCAGATAAGTAGCGTCCTTCTTCCTCTGGCTATTGATCATGAAGACTCTCAAAAATTCATTTCGTAATTGGTCGAAGGATGAGATGGAACCTTCGCTCAACCCATTAAACCACTTCAACGCATGCCCGGACAGTGTAAGTGAAAAGGCTCTGCACATGATTTCATTTTCTCATCCATGTAGCAGCATGAGGGACTCATAACTTTGAATGTGGTCGTAAGGGTTTGCTTTGCCTGTGTAAGTGGCCATAGAAGGCATCTTGAACTTCTTAGGCAAGGGTTTGTTCATAATCTCCGGACTGAACAGAATTCTCATTCTTTGACTATCATCAGGAGACACCAGTTTCCTTTTTTTCAAAATCCTTTTGACAACTCTCTCTACATTTTCCAACCCTTGAATTGAGCAATGTCCCCTTCCTTCGGGACTAGAAGAGTCCGAGTGGTAAGCACTCCTTTCAGCACCTCCCATTTCGGGATTTGATCTTGTACCCTCGAAACAGTCTCGGGGGTCAGGACTCTTCCGTTTTCGTCGCTCCCCAAACCTGTGATCTTCGAATTCATGCCTCAACTCCTCTGGAGAAATACTGCGCCATGCGGGAGAACTCTGTCGCCTATGTGCCGCAGGCGAGCTCTGCCGCCTGTGATCTGCCGGTGAGCTCTGTCACCTGAGATCCGCGGGTGAGCTCTGTCGCCTATGTGCCGCGGGGGCACTCTGCCGCATATGATCTGGGGGTGAGCTCTGTCACCGATGAGCCGCGGGTGAGCTCTGCCTCTTATAATCTGCGGGTGAACTCTGTTCAGTCAGGTCTGCGGCAGTATTCACTTCCCGTAACCCTGCCACAGGGCGATTCCTCTGAAATGCGATAGAGTTTACTCTCAATGTCGTTGCAGGGTTATCCTCCAAATTCGCAGGAAAGTTCGAAATCAGTCCAGTGGCAGTATTCTGCGCCCCTTCAACTTGTCCAGTATTCACCATGGTGGAGGGTTAACCTCTCTCGTAGGTCTACCTCGAGATGTTTTCCCCCACCATCTGCTGCACTTTTGGGGGTAAGCTAAACTGCGGGAGAGCGTTTTTGAAGAAGTTCACCTTAGCCTTCAACGTTGTCATCGTCTCCTCATTCTGACACTTCAGAGCCTCAAATTCCTCTATAGAAATCGAGGCCATTCTGCCACCTTTTTCATTCTGCCTTTGTCCTTGCTCTGATCTGACAGGGGGACTCACAGAATTCTCTCCCCCTGTATTTTTTGCTGTAGAACGTGTCCTCACCATTTTAATAGGGAATTTGACTTTTTGTTTCGATTCCCACAGATGGCACCAATTGATGCTGCACTAAACGACAACCAGGTGATGCTGATGCGATGTCTTCCACGTGCGTCGAATCTTCTGTAAAAAGAACAAAGGTCAGAGAGGTGCAGGGATTTATCCCTGCACGCGCACTCTGATGGTTAAGTTAGAAAGTTCTTATGGAAGAGATTCTATGTATCAGAAAAAGGAGATGCAGTATCCAAGAGAGATTCTCTTTTTACCTTTTTTCATACCTGGTCTATTTATAGACATCTTCTAGGGTCAAGTCGGGCTCCATGTTCTTTCCGGGTTTAAGGATACTTCAGGCCCGTAATTATTCAGGTCTGAAGCCCAGGCGCGTGTCTGGGCTGCGACAGAGTCATTAGGTACTCTGTCGTGACTTGGAGTTGGACTATATGCGGGTGAGTTCGATATGCGGCAGAGTTTCCGTGACCTCTGCCACGGTCTCTGCGGTAGAACTCTATCGCAGTTCATGCGGTAGAGCTCTGTCGCGATCCATGCGGTAGAGGTCTATCGCTACCTACTGTGTCGCGTAGAGACTCAACGACAGAGTCTCTATCGCTTAGAGACTCTGTCGCCTACCAAGCAACAGTGTCGGGTGGAGACTCTATCGCCATTCCAGTGACTGTGTCACCACTGCTCTAACAGCCACGTGGCTTGTATTTGTGTTTGACACGTGGTGGCCTCTGGTTGGTTGATCATTGTACACGTGGACTTTGATGATAGGACCACTATCAACAACTTTTCACAAAAGTTGACTTTTTCCTAACTAAGGGTAAAATCATAATTTGCCACTATCGGGTCACAATAATTATTATTCACTTTCTCTGACCCTCAGAGTTTTTAAGTGAATGTAAAAGCAGACGAAAATATATGTAGGTATCTCTAACTACTCACAAAAGTCCCTTACCTGCAATCACTCGAGAAATTTTACTTTCTCAACGCTGCTCGATTCAGCAGTCCGATTTGCTTCTCCAATAATCTCTGGAGCTGCATATAACCATTTATCAAGTTAATTACACTTTTTTGACTGTATTTCACATTAAATACAGTCTATTTCCCCTAATGGGTTTTAATAAACATTAATGGGACTAACTATTCCTTAAGCCCATTTCTATTTTACTATTCATTTTTGTTGGGCCTATTGGGCTTGTGGAGCTCATCAACTCTTATTGGACTTATTTGAGACCCATAACATCACATTGGGCTTAAAATAATTGGGCTTGGCCCATTGGACCTCTCGGCCACATGCCATGGCCGAGAGCTATCCATGCCGTCGGTCACACCATGGCATGCCGTCCATGTCCATTTGTTTAGCCAATTCACTTGGGTATTTTCACAAACACTTGGTTGGCATGTCTTAAGCCTTTCCTATAGTTCATGTTGGCATTTTATCAAACACCTTATGTGCCATATCATACAACCATCCATATGAACAAATTGATTATAATTAACCATGCCATAATCATGTCTACATGCATATCAACCTATACATGTCTTAAAATCGCATGGGTATTTATCAAAACTCATATACTAACTTTCGACCATCACATGTTCATAGTGTTTTCATGTGTTTCAATCCATAAAACATATACCAATCAACTCCATATAACTCATAGATTAACATATATGAAGTTGGAAGCTTGAAAATATACCTAGTATTTGCGTTCACACTTGGTCGAAACTTTGAAGCCTCACGGTTTGCACACTATGGCTCCTTGATAGCCAATTCCTACATATGTCACTCTCCTCTCAATTTGGAACAACTTTCATGAAGATTGCAAGTTCCAAATATGCCTTTTTCCTAGTGATTTCTAGTGAGAGAAAACTTAGAAAACTTTTCGGTTATGGTTTCTTCACTTTGCCGAAAATGAAAGGATGAAGATGATTATGTGTTGGCTGGTATTTATAAGTCCATTACTTAGTCATTAAGCTAAAATCAGCCACCTTAATTGACTTCCAAAAAATTTTAGGTAATGGTTATCATTTTAGACTTTGTTACCTTTCATTAATGGCTTTTAACTTATTCAAATGGGCTTTCAATTGGGCTTCTCGGTTTGGGCTTTTCATTTGGGCTTTTGGGTTGAAATTTTTTCTACCTATTGGGCCTTCAATTGTATCAATATTGGGCCCACAAATTGGCCCAACAATTTGACCCATTAGGCTTTCCAAATTCGGCCACACTTATGATACCTTAATGAGCTTTAAAATTTCCAACTTTGGCCCATTGTGTTTTTATCCATTAAATTAAATTTGAAATCCTTCCGAATAAATTTTCCTCACTTTCGAGAATGATTATCTTGTATTTTTCCTATACTTAGGTTATTTCCTAACCATGGTTAGTCAACTATGGTAAAAGTTCACTTTTCTTAACTATAGTTGACTTTTTCCTTAACCATTGACCAAGTTGACTTTTTCTCAAAATTTTGAAAGTGTCATATCTTATGTCTTACACTCTCGTCTTTACGTTTCAACCATTCCTGGTAGATAATTACACCCGAAGCACCTTAACTCGCTAAAAAGGTAAATTTTACCCTTTTTAGCTTTTACTCTTGTTCTCTGTGTTCGGAACTAAATTAAACTGACTTTCCTTCATGAGCCTTCTATTTTTTCTCATTTTAAGTTCTTCTCTTCAGTTAGAATGATTCAGATCCACTTGGTTTAGCCTATGACTCTTATAGCTCACATTAGGCTTTTTATGTAGCTTTTGCGTGTTAAATCATTTTACTAACACTTTAAATCTAGTAAATACTCTTCTTATGATTTAAATAACTCAATACATGTCTTGTACATGTATAAATCATAAGGAACAAGCTACATACGGGTCTGACAATCCTCCCCTACTCAGAAAATTTGGTCCTCCAAATTAGAACCAAGTCAGTCATCAAATAGCTGGGGGTGCTTCTCTCGCATCAGACTCTCCAGCTCCCAAGTAGCCTATTCTAAAGTATGATATTGCCAGAGAACCTTCACTAATCCAATAGTCTTCAATCTCAATACCTTCTCCTTCCTATCCAATATCTGAATCGGTCGCTCAACATATGATATGTCCTCTCGGAGCACCAAAGGCTCATAACTAATCACATGTGCCGAATCCGGGTGATACTTCTGAAGCATCGATATGTGGAAGATGTTATGGACACCTGATAAGTCCAGTGGCAATGCCAACCTATAAGCCTTATTTTCCACTCGATCAAGTATCTCAAAGGGTCTAATATAGCGAGGATTTAGCTTCCCTCTCTTTCCAAATCTCGCTATGCTATTGGAAGGAGAAACTTTCAAAAACACGGATTCACCAACTGCAACTCTAGTGGCCTATGTCTCCTGTCAGCGTAACTCTTCTGTCTACTCTGAGCTGTCCTCAGTCTCTCTACAATCAAGTGGATGTCCTCAGATGCTCGCGTAACCATGTCAGGAGCGAAAATCTTACGGTCACCCACTTCTTTCCATCCAACAGGGGAACGACATCTACGGCCATATAAAGCCTCATACGGTGCCATCCCGATACTCGAATGATAACTGTTATTGTAGGTGAACTCGGCTAGTGGCAAGTGGTCATCTCAGGAGCCTCTAAAATCTAGCACACATGCTCTTAACATATCCTCCAGGGTTTGTATAGTCCTCTCTGACTGACCATCTGTCTGAGGATGGCAAGCAGTGCTCAAACTCAACTGGGTTCCCATGGCTTCCTGAAAATGTCCCCAAAAGTGAGAAATGAAGCGGGAATCCCTATCAGAGACTATGCTCACCGGTACACTGTGTAACCTTACTACCTCGTGTACATACAGCTCTGCTAATGAACTCAGAGTATCGGTCGCTCTCATAGCTAGAAGTGGGCTGACTTCGTTAGTCTGTCGACGATCACTCATATAGCATCGTGATTCCTGCGGGTTCTCGGTAAACCCATTCACGAAATCCATGGTGATATGCTCCCATTTCCATGTCGTTATAGGTAGAGGCTGCAATAACTCTGCAGGTTTCTGATGCTCTACCTTCACTTGCTGACATACGAGACACTTTGCCATAAAGTCTGCTACATCTCTCTTCATACTAGACCACCAGTATACTTTTCGGAGGTTCTGATACATCTTGTTACTCCCCGGAAGTAACGTATACCTCGATGAATGAGCTTCTGCCAATATCATTCTCCTGAGTTTTAGACCTCCGGGAACACACAATCTGCCTTTGAACCTCAATAGTCCATCAGAACTCAACTCAAAATCAGTCACTGTGCCCTTCTGCATCTGACCACTCACATCCATACAAAATGGATTAGTCTGCTGAGCCACTCTGATCCTGTCCAACAGATCCGGCTCCAAGCATAGACTAGCTATCACATAACCTGTGTCCATGTCAGAAGGCACAACTCCCAAACTGAGGCTAGCAAACTGCTCTAGCAACTCATGTTCCCTAACCATTATATATGATACCATCCCAAGGCTCTTCCTACTCAAAACATCCGCTATAACGTTAGCCTTACTCAGATGATAAAGTATCTCGTAATCTTAGTCCTTTAGAAGCTTTAGCCATCTTCTTTGTCTGGTGGTAATCCTGGCAACTCATCCCAAAAATAGATGGGTACTCACTGACCACATGAATATCTGACAACTCCGGATGCGCCTTATCCGTATCTACCACGTATGCAATGAAACCTTGATGTGTTGAAGGTTTTCTAAGTCAGTAAATCATATTATAATGATAACTTCTCCTTTCATTTATTCTTATTAAACTTTAGAACATATCTAGTAGGGTTAGGAAACATAATTGTCTTGGTATAACAATCTAAAACAGCATAGTTTGCAGATAACCAATCCATTCCTAAGATTACATCAAAGTCGCTCATACTTAGCAATATTAGATTGGCTTTCTTATCCTTATTCTCTACTCTCAACTTGCTTCCCCTTCTCTTCTGTTGTCGCTCTCCTCCTCGAAGCAGAAGGATCAACTGGAGCTCTCTCTGGCTCACTGCCCTTCAGTGAAGCAGTCTCAACCATCTTCGAGCAAGCTCTAGCAATATGCCCTGGTTTCCCACATCGTAAACACACTATAGGAGTCAGCGGACACGGTCTACCTCCATGTGGCCTACCGCATCTTCTGCACTAATCAGTAGTAAGTCTCTCTCGTGCCTCCTTAATCCGTGGTCTCTTACCGAGGGGTCTCCTTCCTCCTTGATAATTGAAACCTCTATTACTAGCCGGCCTGTTATTTTGTATATTTTAGCTCCGGCTAAACTTCCCAAACTCGGAAGCATTCCTCTCATAATCTTGTTCGCACAGTTGTGCCCTGCGCACTACTTCCTCATAGGTGGTTATATCTAATGGGACCAACCTGGACTGCAGAACCAGTCTCAATCCATCGATGAACCTGTAGACCTTCCTGGCCTCACTATACATGGTATATGGGTCATATCTCCCTAGGGATAGGAATCGAGTCTCATACTCGTCCACTGACAAACTCCTCTAGTTCAGTCCCAAAAACTTAGCCTGCAATTTCTGTTGTGCGGCATCGGGAACAAACTGCCTCCTAAAGGCATCTCGAAATATCTCCCAACTAATATCTGTATGTCGGGCTCTCAATATGGGTTTGGTGGACTTCCACCAATGCTCTGCAGCTCCCTTCAGTAGGAACGTAGCAAATGCGACCATCTCCGACTTCGTACACTCGAAGAATCCATAAAGCTTCTCTATCTCAACTACCCACTCCTCAGCAGCTACAAGGTTCTTGACCCCACTAAAAGATGGAGGTCTAAACTTCTGGAACTCTCGTAACTGATGCAGATCACATCCGTACCCTAATCCACTACTTCCTGAAACTGGTGGGGGTGTAGGAGCATCTACAGTCCTTGGTGCATGAGTTGGCTGTGTAAGAGTATCAAGGGCAACTGCCTCTCCTGTCGCAGCTCCTGCCTCCTGTCCCTACCTAGCTGGCATCGTCTGTGCTAATATCTCTACTATCGTCTCTAGACTACGCTCTAATCTCGTAAAATGTATCTCAGCACACTCTAGTGCCTCGGTAGCACCTAGAGTCTCATGGGCAGGTAATGGTTCGGTAGTAGCTTGTCTCTCGGGCCTACCTCCACAGCCTTGAGCCCTACCTCTCATACCTCTACCACTACGAGTATTTGCCATATAGGAAAAGTTCTTGTATTCACAATCATGAATTTGTCCGTCTCCCATCTCGTATATACAGTTGTATCTAAACACAACATAGTACTATGGGGATGTACACTTTCCTATTTTCTAACACCGACTCACATCAGACCAACCTCTGCTCTGATACCATTCTGAGATGACCTCAATCCGTGACTTAACCAAAAATCACTACAAATTTTTTGTATTTTTAACTTACCTTTCCTCTCTTCAATGGTTAGGCTGTGATTCGATGTTAGCTTCCTCGCATACCATATCACGCATTTTCATACATATATGTCAATATACTGTTACTGACTGTAACTTCTTTTTATAATACATATGAGATCATATAAAATATAGTATAAATACATTCCCCATAATATATATTGTATACATCACTGTGCTGTTTTTATGTTTAGATACATAACCGTACAAAACATGTATACCTGTTGATCGATAGGAAATAGTAACGGACAACAGGAATACTATCCCTTAAAAGCTCTCACTCTACTACTGATGCTCTGTAGAGAGAAGTAAAGAAATGAGGGTGAGCATACAACGTACTCAGTAAGCAAATCAGGCAAGCAAGTAGATATCTACGCTATCTACTCAAAATAATGCTATGCCTCAAAACGTTATTTCCTTAAATCATTTTCAAAGCATGTCTTTAAAAGATATATATATATATATATATACTTGTACAGATTAAATCCCATGTACAAAAATCATGCTTTCTTTATCAAATGCAGGCAATCAGTGCAAAACAATACATCTTTATAATATCACAATACCTTTGGATAAATCATGCCATTTATATTTAAATCACAGTAAATATGGCATTTAAATCATTCACAACACAAAATCGGAGTCCGACCCATCCCTCAGCTCTATCCGCAATTAAATTAGTCAATCAGGTGATATATCATGTGAGACTCTGTGGTTAAAATGTAAATAGTATCCTGGACTATGATCATATCCGACAATGGTGATCCCAGGCAACATAGTACTCGGTGTGCAGGGCATCACTGCTGCAACGGGAGGGGGGTCAGTCTATCACAACCGCCAGCTATATCCTCCTCAACTCCACAACACCACACGGTACAGTGTACTCAATGCCACATGCACGGTACAACGTACTCCGTGAACCCTACATCACAGTCGGGGTGCCTGCCATAGGTCTTAGCCCTCAAGCCATGGAATATCATACCACGCCTCTAAATCCTCATGCGAACCTCTCATAGTGTGACACTCACTTTACACGAGGAAATCAAGCACGATTTTCAACACGTATCATATATCACATAAAATACAGTGTGCGCCTTTGAGTGGGACTCACAGTCGACACTCCGCTCAAACAATGTTTCACATTACAAACTCTAGTGCGAGTAAACCTCCAGCAACTAGGTCAATGCATAGTTCATGTTTTAAATCAAGTACGAGTAATAGCTCCAGTACCATGCTATGCACAAAATTCATCAAATCAAGTACGAGCAATAGCTCAAGTACTATGTCATGTTTCTCATGTAAAATTCGAGTACGAGCTAATCGCTCCAGCACTCTCTCATGCATAAATCACATAAAACTGAGTACGCATAATAACTCCAGCACTCTATCATGCATGTCATTGAAATCTAGTGCGAATCGTAATCCAGCACTAATGTATGTGGAAAATATATGAAATCCAGTGCGAGCTGTGCTCCAGCACGATTTATTCTCACATAATTTGATAGATGGCTCTTTAAAAAAGGGATGTTTTTCAAAACATCGAAATTAGTACTATAAAGTGTGCTTAATTCACATCAAGCTTAAAATCATTAGCCCATCTATTTATTCTTCTACTAAACAACAATGAAACACTCAAAATGGTGGTTTCCATGCTTTTTACAACTTTTCACAAAAGTTGACTTTTTTCCTAATTAAGGGTAAACTCGTAATTTGCCACTATCGGGTCACAATAATTATTATTCACTTTCTCTGACCCTTAGAGTTTTTAAGTGAATGTAAAAGCAGGCAAAAATACGTGCAGGTATCTCTAACTACCCACAAAAGTCCCTTACCTACAATCACTCGAGAAATTTTACTTTCTCAACGCTGCTAGATCCAACAGTTCGATTTGCTCCTCCAATAATCTCTGGAGCTGCATATAACCATTTATCAGGTTAATTACACTTTTCCTACTGTATTTCACATTAATTACAATCTATTTCTCCTAATGGGCTTTAATAAACCTTAATGGGTCTAACTATGCCTTAAGCCCATTTTTATTTTACTATTCATTTTTGTTGGGCCTATTGGGCTTGTGGGGCCCACCAACTCTTATTGGGCTTATTTGAGACCCATAACATCACATTGGGCTTAAAATAATTGGGCTTGGCCCATTGGACCTCTCGGCCACATGCCATGGCCGAGAGCTCTCCATGCCGTCGGTCACACCATGGCATGCCGTCCATGTCCATTTGTTTAGCCAATTCACTTGGGCATTTTCACAAACACTTGGTTGGCATGTCTTAAGCCTTTCCTATAGTTCATGTTGGCATTTTATCAAACACCTTATGTGCCATATCATACAACCATCCATATGAACAAATTGATTATAATTAACCATGCCATAATCATGTCTACATGCATATCAACCTATACATGTCTTAAAATCACATCGGTATTTATCAAAACTCATATACCAACTTTTGGCCATCACATGGTCATAGTGTTTTCATGTGTTTCAATCCATAAAACATATACCAATCAACTCCATATAACTCATAGATTAACATATATGAAGTTGGAAGCTTGAAAATATACTTAGTATTTGTGTTCACACTTGGCCGAAACTTTGAAGCCTCACGGTTTGTACACTATGGCTCCTTGATAGCCAATTCCAACATATGTCACTCTCCTCTCAATTTGGAACAACTTTCCTGAAGATTGCAAGTTCCAAATATGCCTTTTTCCTAGTGATTTCTAGTGAGAGAAAGCTTAGAAAACTTTTCAGTTATGATTTCTTCACTTTGCCAAAAATGAAAGGATGAAGATGATTATGTGTTGGCTGGTATTTATAAGTCCATTACTTAGTCATTAAGGTAAAATCCAGCCACCTTAATTGACTTCCAAAAAAGTTTAGGTAATGGTTATCATTTTAGACTTTGTTACCTTTCATTAATGGCTTTTAACTTATTCAAATGGGCTTTCAATTGGGCTTCTCGGTTTGGGCTTTTCCTTTGGGCTTTTGGACTGAAATGTTTTCTACATATTGGGCCTTCAATTGTATCAATATTGGGCTCACAAATTGGCCTAACAATTTGACCCATTGGGCTTTCCAAATTCGGCCCACACTTATGATACCTTAATGGGCTTTAAAATTTCCAACTTTCTCCCATTGCGTTTTTATCCATTAAATTAAATCCGAAATCCTTTTGAATAAATTTTCCTTACTTTCGAGGATGATTATCTTGTATTCTAACCAGGAATATTTTTTCCCAATTTTTTTTCCATACTTAGGTTATTTCCTAACCATGGTTAGTCAACTATGGTAAAAGTCCACTTTTCTTAACTATATCTGACTTTTTTCTTAACCATTGATCAAGTTGACTTTTTCTCAAAATTTTGAAAGTGTCATATCTTATGTCTTACACTCTCATCTTTACGTTTCAACCGTTCCCGGTAGATAATTACACCCGAAACACCTTAACTCATTAAAAAGGTCCATTTTACCCTTTTTAGCTTTTACTCTCGTTCTCTGTGTTCGAAACTAAATTAAACTGACTTTTCTTCATGAGCCCTCTATATTTTCCCATTTTAAGTTCTTCTCTTCAGTCAGAATGATTCAGATCCACTTGGTTTAGCCTGTGACTCTTATAGCTCACATTAGGCTTTTTATGTAGCTTTTGCGTGTTTTATCATTTTACTAACATTTTAAATCTAGTAAATACTCTTCTTATGATTTAAATAACTCAATACATGTCTTGTACATGTATAAATCATAAGGAACAAGCTACATAAAAATACGGGTCTGACAAATTGCAAGAATATTATTTCTGTTTCTTGTTTGGATAAGAAATGTTTTTCTTTTAAAATCATTAATAGTAGTTATTCAGTTTACTTTAATGATATATTCTCTAGCTATGCTTTCATTATGAATGGATTGTATGTTCTAGACCTAGATAATCACATATACAGTGTCGATTCTAGTAAGTTTAAGGGTAGTAAGATTAACCTTATGTTCCTCTGGCACTAGAAACTTGGTCAGATAAATGAGAAATGCATATTTAAGCTCCATAAAGTTGAACACTTAGATTCATTTGATTTTGAATCATATAATGTATGTGAATCTTTTTTGCTTAGTAAGATGACCAAGGCCTCTTTTACAAGAACAAGTGAAAGGGTTAGTGGTTTACTAGAGCTCATACATGCAGATGTATGTGGCCCATTAACCATACAAGTTCGAGGAAGGTTCCAATACATCATCACATTCACTGATGACTGTAGTAAATATGGCTGTGTATCTAATGAGACACAAGTTAGAATCATTTGAAACGATCAAGGAATTTAAGAATGAAGTACAAAATCAACTAGGCAAGAATATCAAAACACTCCAATCGGATTGCGGTGGAAAATAATTGAGCCTAAAATTCACAAATCATTTAAAGGAGTATGGAATAGTTCCACGACTCACTCCACCTAGTGCACCCGAGTAGAATGATGTATTTGAGAGGAGGAATCGATCCTTGTTAGACATGATTCGATCTATGATGAGTTTGGTTGACCTCTTTATCTCTTTTTGGGGTTATGTTTTAGAGACAGCTACATTCACACTGAATCGTGTTCCCACTAAAGTGGTTGAAAATACATTATATGAGATGTGGACTAGAAAAAAGCCCAATTTGTCTTTTCTAAAGATTTAGGGTTGTGAGGCTTATGTCAAAAGATAAGTCTCAAACAAATTAAGTCCCAAATCTGATAAATGAATATTTGGGGGTATCTTAGAGAGACAAAAGGATGCTATTTCTACAATCCCATAGAGCACAAAGTGCTTGTGGCCTGGTACGATATTTTTCTAGAAAAATGACTTCCTTTCTGGAAGAATGATGACCCTAAATGGTATTTACGTGCAAGTATACATGGTCTATAAGTAATACAGAGGTGATTTCAGATCTCGTTCCCACAAGGATTAGTTAGAATTGCTATAACTAAGTATTAAAATTAATCACCCACGATTTATCCAAACAAATGAATTTTTTAAATTTTAATTAACTACTAAAACACATAAAATAAAGCATGGTAAAAAATAAAAATAAAAAAGAATATGGAAATGAAAATTTAAAAATGCAAAATTAAAATACCCCAAAACTAAATTTTTGAAACATAAATTACTTAATACCCAAGGATAATTCTATTTAAAATAACAAACTATAAAACTAATAAAACGATGATAAACTAATTAATACCTAAACTATTATAACATGGAATTAATAAAATAATATATTTAAACTAAATATTAAAACATTAACTATAAAACTTAAGTGTAAACGCATAAACCATCAACCAATTCCTGTACATCCCACCATGATCAATGTCGAACAGTAGCTGTGAAGCCAAGTTTTGCCTATTTGCCATGCACTATGAAGGAAAACTATGAATGTATTGATTTAAATCCAACTAAAAAAAAATTCAAACTATCTAATAAAAACAGTAAACTTAATGACTTAGACTAAATATAAACTTAAACTAAAATCTATAGATCAACATGTAAAAAAAAAAAAACGCAACTTCAGGGGAGATCTTGGCTGTTGTCACCAACCAACCTTCCACCCTTTTAAACCTAAATAAAGACTATAAAATAATTGTTAACCTAATGTCTAAGCTAAGAAAAGATTAAAGAAAATTTTAGCCACTGATTGGAGAAGAAAATAACGTTGAAAAAGATGGCCTTGTTACCCGCCAACTTCTTCACACTTCTTTCTTGCAGTAATTGTCTCTTTTTTTTAAAAAAAAAAATCTAGGGCTTGCTATTTACCTTTGCAATGTGTCATTAGGTTGGGCTCTCTTCTTTTGGTATGTCCTTGTCCCCATCCTTTTGGGCTCTTCTTTTGGTCTTTTTGCTGAAGCCCCCTTTCATGAATAAATGTGACTTGGTCTTGAATGAGGAAATGCCCAAACATGTGGTTTTTGTGCTATAGGGCTTAAGTGGGTTAAAAATTTAAGACCCACTTTGTATGTATTTGTTGCTATATTCCTTATGATTCATGTGATGTACACTTCCATATATTCATCGAATCATAAGAAGAGCATTGACTGAATTAAATTTGTAAAGAAGAATAAAATGGAATATCGGTGAACGTCGGAAGTAATAAAATACGAGCCGAAATGGCCACTGAACAAACGAAAATGATCAAAATGAAGTCAACCGAAAATACGAAATTAAAATAAGAAAAGATGGTGGATGTATGAAGGAAAGTCAGGTTAAATTGGTTCCGAAACAAGAGCAGGGGTAAAATGGTCAAAAATACCGAAATTCGGTATTAATGCGATAAGAAAATTTTAATTAAAAATAAGAATTTAGGACATCTTGATCAATAATGAGGAAATTATATAAATTCGAGTCCAATTGATCAAGATCCGGAATTTTTAAAAATACCAAAAAATTACCCGGAACAATATCTCGGAAATACGAAGGAATAATATCGAAAATTGGAGAAAAATGTATTTAATAAATTAAATTAAATTAAATAAATTAAATTAGAATAAAATAATATAAGTTGTAGATATTTTGGAATATTGTAGAGTATTTTAATGAATAGTATAATAATTAAATAAATTATAATAATAATAATAATATTAATAATAGTAAAAAAAGAAGCTGAAATTCAAAAAAAAAAAAACTCGAGAGAACCCGAAAAATAGAAACCGAAGACGACCCGCGAACAACCGACGACGATCCCAGCACACCGGCGACTGACAGCCTCCGACGAAGCCACGATGAGGAAGAGGAGAGGCCGACGATCACGTGGACACCGGAAACGCGCCGTCAGGTGACCGGAGGACACCGATCGGAATGAAGGAAGATCCGAGGGGAAACGGGCTGATTCCCGGTGAACCACCGCGATTGGGCTGGAACGGAAGCCATCGACGCATTCAGGGGGAGGAGCCGGTCCTTTTGAGACCGGTATTGGCTGGCAAGATCGTCGAAAACGCCGGCGACGGCAAGTGGCAGAAACGGTACCGTTTGGCCGGAAGGAAAGGGAAGGAAACAGGAGGGAAAAGGAAGGAAAGGGAAGGAAACAGGAGGGAAAAGGAAGGAAAGAGGAAAGGAAAAGAAAAGAAAAGAAAAGAAAGGAAAAAAAAGGAAAAAGGAAAGAAATTTACCGGGGACGACTCGAGATTCAGGTAAGTTGACCGAGGGTTGAGATTGACCCACGGGTAGATTCCAGAAATTCATTTAATATTTTATTTAATGGAAAATTATCCGGATTTACCTAATTGTGCAACTTTACGACAGAGACCGAACGAGAGCCGATTGAGCTCTGATTTTCGTACCCCGCATCGTATCGGGTAAGCACATTTTAATTTCGGCAATATGAGTTCTTTAAATACAGAGTTTTAATTATTTTACGGAATTATGGATTAATTTCGCATAGAAAGGAATATTTTTCGGAGTTGCAATATAATTGCCATAAATGGCATACGGGCTATCCAATGAGTTTGGAACGAAGCCCGATAATTATTTGTAAGCTACATGAGCTCGGTATGCCCGATGAAGGGAATTAATAAATATAAAATGGGCCGAGACCCAATAAGGTAGATAGGGACCCATACCTTAAAGTTGGTCAGTAAATGCGATATACTGATCAAGATAATTGAATTGACCTCAACTGTGTGGTTATATGCAGTTACGTACATTTGGTTGGCGCGCATTTGGGCCGAGAGGTTCGGCATCATCGAGACAGGTTAAGTCTGTGCGCGATTCCAGGTAAGGGAATTTTACGAACTGCTAGAGATAGCTTTACGAATTTTCGACGTCATTTACAGTCTTTTAAATTGTACGAAGGGTCTAGATTTGAGATAAAAATTTTAGGGCCCCGGATGGGCAAATTACCAAAATACCCTCGTTAAGGGTAAAATTTCAAATTTTAGGAAAAAGTGTAAGGAGCAAGAACAAAGGGTTCCTGCTCATTTTTGAAGTATTTTGGTACATGCATGAATAGGTCGGCTAACTTTTAAATGAAATTGCACAACATTTCATATCTTCAACAAGTGTTGATTTTTGTTGAAATCGATTTGAGAAATGTAGCCGCCTACGTGACTTTTCAGAAATGTGACGTGTTAGAGCTTAGCTCGCACTAGTTTTACTTAATTTTATGAGAGTGCTGGAGCACCGCTCGCACTATTTTTATAAGATCATACGATGAACCGTGTTTGGAGCAGCGGGTGACTGTGTGTCACACCGATTAAATAGGCTCGCACGTGCGTTTGGAGACATGACATGAGTATGCAAATATGATATGGGTCCACGGAGTACGTTGTACCGTGCAAGTAGCATGGAGTACGCTGTACCGTGTGGCATCTTCGGATGCGTGGTATCTTCGGATACGTGTGGCATCTTCGGGTGCGTGGTATCTTCGGATACGTGTGGCATCTTCGGATGCGTGGTATCTTCGGATATGTGTGGCATCTTCGGATGCGTGGTATCTTCAGATACGTGTGGCATCTACGGATGCGGAGGGTCAGATAAGACCGACGGGATGGAGTGACCCACCTCCCGGGCGATTCCCGATCATAGTGAGATCCTGCACACTAGAATCCGTGTAGCAGAGGGACTCCTGAGGACATATGGCCATAGTCCTGGTTATTACCGATATACAGATATTGCCTAGTCTCGTATCTCGTATATTTACGTTTTCTGATACTGATGTTTTCGAGAAACACAATTTTGTGGATTTTGTGTGAGTCAGGGCTACCTGAGGGGAGGGTTAAGTCCTGATCTTATTATGAAATTTTAACAAGAAATAAATGATTTGAAAGATATGCATGTTAAGTTTTCATGCTTTTTGGGATTACATGTGTGTTATTTTACATGACATCATAACATAGCATCTGTTTTGGAAATGTGTGGAGAAGGGGTGGTTTATGCATGGCACTACGTTCATGTAGGTTGTATTGTTATCTACTTGTTCGTAGAATTGCCTTACTGAGCTTGATGTGCTCACCCCTTTCATTTTATCACACAGATTTCTTCCAGTAGATTAGGAGGCGATTGGGTACGGCATTCTAGTTGTCCGCTGCTGCCTATCTTTTGAGGTATATACACGATTACATATGTTTCTTGTATCCAAATAACATGAGCACAATACTATATTTTGTATGACACTGGGATGTATAGAGTGGGTATAGATATGTAAAGAATCGAAGAAGTTTAGTGCAGTATATAAGAATTTTTATTTAAATTAAAGTGTGCACTAATTGTAAATGTATGGAGAGGATATGGGCACTGACATGCAGTCCAATTATTGGTTATGGTTGGTCACGATTAGATGTAAGTATGAAATAATAAAACGCGAAAACTTTACTTTGATTTTCGGGTAGTTTTGGGTCGTGACAAAAAAGTTTATTAATATTTTGGATATGAGTTTAGTTTATGCATAGGATTGGATAAGGTATTAGCTGATTTGGGATTACATAGGAAAGGTTAACGTTTAAGGTTTGAAGATTTAGAGGCAAGAATGGGGTTTTGAGGTTTAAAGTACCAAAATTTGTCACTTCTCTTTATTTTTGCACCATTTCTCGACTTTCTCATTTTTCTTGAATTTTCTATACATGAAGAAAAATTAAATAAGTAGGAAGTTAACTAAATTAAAATTCCAAAATTAATTCAAAAATCATGTAATAAAATACCCTAAAATATGATATTTTAGAGACCTATCAAAGAACTAGAGAGAGGAAAATAGAGCTTGAAGAGATTCATGTTGTAAAACCCAAAATTTGATGTAAATTTCTTAAGAAATCGTTATTTCAAACATGGATTTAGGAACTCTTGATCAATAAATAAGAAATAATTAAATTTCAAGTCCAATTGATCAATATATGAATTTATTTGGATAACCCGAAAATTTTTTCACATCGAGAATTTAACTCGGAAATATGAAAAAATATTTTTGAAAAAATATTTTCGAAAAATAAAATAAATGAAAATGGGATATTTTTGTGGAAAATAAAGATATTTTTGGTATATATTATATTATATTTTAATATAATATAATATATTAAAAAAGGGAAATTGAAAAAAAAAAGTAAAAAGTAATTGGAAAAAAACGACAAAAAAAAAAGAAAATTGGATAGCGTGACATAGTCGTGCAACCCAAAAAGCAAACAGACGAAGCAAGACTGGTTCCGAGGGAGCCTCTACCCGCTGTCACAAGCGCCCCTGCCGCTGAAAATAGCAAAACCGTCGAGGGAGAAGCCGAAAGAGGGAAAAGATTATTCATCGGCACCCACGTCGATTTAGCTAGAACTGCCACCAGCCGAACGTTCCCCAGGCGAAAACTAACCGATTGGTGGTTGAATCGGCCAGTGAAACAGTTGGCAGCGCCGTCAACGATGGAAGAGAGAAAACGATAGCAAGGCCAGAAAGGGAAAGGGCCGAACCAGTCACTTTCCGACTAGCTTGGACTTGGCTAGCACCAGATTCATGCTTCGCGAGGTCCTGTCGATCTGCTGGAAGTGGAAGCCGATGATGAACCGACTGACACAACTCCGAACGACAACGAAGGTGATTGAACCGGACTGAACCGATTTGAACTGGTTCAGCCAGAAAAAAAAGAAAAAAAGAAAAAGAGGAAAATGGGAAGAAAAATCTGGTGATGCAATCGGGCTAAGGATAAGTTGGTAAGCATCAAAATTGATCGATTTAATTTTCGAGAAATTTATTTCAAATTATAATTGACTGAAATTGACCCGATTTAGTTATACAAATGAATAGCGCGATAATTAGTGACAAACGAGAGTTCGGGTCAGTCTCAATTTACGTGCTATAACAGAATCTCGAGTAAGTAAATCTCATTTATGACAAATTGCATAGTTATGCTCATTAGAAATTCATTGCATAAGTTACGGATTTATTTCCGTATAAAATGAATTATGTTTTGGAATTGAAAATTGGTTGTCGTAAATAATTTTATGAGTTGTTCAAAGAGCCTAAACCGAGGCCCAGTAAGTGTTGATGGGCCCAATAAGCCTAATTGGCCTTGATGAAGGGAATAGTAAGTGGAAAATGAGCTTCTGACTGATTAAGGCCCATTAAGCTGCAAGCAGGCCCAATAAGAGTAAATAGGCCCAATGCTGTAAATCAAGCACAGTAAAAGTGAAATACGAGTAAAATATACTCTATTTAACCCGATAAATGATTATCTGCAGCTCTAGAAAACATATTGGGAGCTAAATGGATCGGGTAATCGGTAGCGATGAAAAATGTAGAATGATCAGAATGATTTGAGGTAAGGGAATTTTGTGAGTAACTAGAGGTAGCTATATGTATTTTGGGTAAATTTTTTAGTATTTAAATTGTATATGGGTTTTTGAATATGAAAAAATTTGGGTAGGATCCGACATGTTAAAATTACGATTTTACCCCTACTAAAGGTAAAAAGTCAAAGTTAAGAAAAGTCCTAAAAATCATGGAAAACATATTTTTGAATGTTTTTAATGTTGTTTAGCAGAAGAATAGATAGATTGGCCAATGATTTTGTGAAATACACAAAATAGCCTAATTATAGTGCTGATTTTAATGTTTTGAATCATCTTTTTTTAAAAGAGTCATCTATCGAATTACGTGAGAACAAATCGTGCTAGAGCACTGCTCGCAGTTTATTTTATATGTTTTCTACATAAATTAGTGTTGGAGTATGACTCACACTAGATTTTCATGAGATGTATATTTTAGTACTGGAGCGTTGCTCGTACTACGTTTTATGTGATTTATGCATGATAGAGTGCTAGAGCGTTGCTCGTACTCAATTTTACATGGTTTATGCATGGCATAGTACTAGAGCATTGCTCGTACTTGATTTTAATTAGTTTTGTACATAGCATAGTACTGGAGCGATTGCTCATACTTGTTCTGAAATGTGAACTATGCATGACCTAGTGCTAGAGTGTTACTCGCACTAGCGGTTAATTTTGTGATATGCATAAGATAGTGTTTGAACAGGGTGTTGACTGTGTGTCACACTCATGATGCACATTGTAGTTTTAATGCGATATACATGAAATGATTTAAAACCGTGCTAATTGCCTCGTGTAGACTGAGTGTCACACGGATGAGATGCTCGCACGAGGATTTTAAGACATGAGTTGGTTATCGGCATGGTATAGTGCAGCTAAGACCTATGGCAGGCACCCCCGAACCATGATGTGGGCTAAGTCCTATGGCAGGCACCCCAGACATAGGGTGGATAAGACCTATGGCAGGCACCCCCGAACTGTGATGTGGGATAAGACCTATGGCAGGCACCCCAAACCATGTGGGTCTACGGAGTTATAATGCCTTGTACACTAGGTATCGTGTAGCTTGTGATCATAGTATTGGATATGGCCATAGTCTAGGTTATTGTTGCATTTAGCCACCGAGTCTCACATGATTATATCACATGTTTTTATGATTTCGAGTAGACCTGAGGGATAGGTCGGAACTTGATTGACATGTTTTAATTACTGAATGCCATATTTTTCATGTTTAAATTTAAATGGCATGATTTATCTTAAAGGCATTATGAGTTTACAAAGATGCAGTGTTTTGCATGAAATGCCTATATTTACGAACTCGGCATGATTTCGGTACACGTTATTAAATATGTACGTATTATAACAGTTTTCCAATTCATGCTTTTAATGTGAAATTAAGGAAATAGTATTTTAAGCCACAACATTATGTTCATGTAGATAGTGTAGTTATCTACTTGCTCGCATAATTGCCTTACTAAGCGTGTGGTTGCTCACCCTTTCATTTCCCCCCCTCTATAGAGTACTTTCAGTAAAATGAGAGCGGCGGTGGTATTGCATTCCCGTTGTCTGCTATTTCCCATCGAGGAAAAAGGTATACACGCTTGTATAATTTTTGTATCTGAACATGTAAATGCACTGTACTGTACATAGGTATGATATCGGGGATGTAAAGTTATGTAAATACATTTATGAACGTATTTAGTTAAAGTCAAAGAATAGTAAATCCTAACATGTAAATGTGATATGGAAATGAAATGGTGAATAGTGTAAGGGGACTAATATCGAATCATAGCCCAACTGTTGGTAGGATGGTCACAAGTAGAGGAAGGTAAGAATTAAATAATAAACGAAAAATGAAAAATTTGTAGTGGTTTTTAGTGAAAAGTGGGTCGTGACACATGTAACGACCCAAAATCAACGAAAATTGGATTAAAATTTTCTTTTCCTTACTTATGTTTACCTAGAATCAGTGTAGCGCTTACTTACTTTCGTTGATCATATTTAATCAACTTAATTAATAGTTTCTTTTAGTCTTAGTCCCACTCAAATGTCTGTGAAGTAAATCCCTAATTCATTCCAAGATGTATGCATACCGTTAATTTATTTTAGTATAATCATGTGTCAACCATCAATTGCACTATATAAGAACATAATTATACTTAAATAGATTTATACATCACACCTTAATTCTAGGCTATAGATTCAAACCGATACCTTTTACATTCTAAGGTTACATATCAAAGTAAATATATATCGGTTGTTGATAATCGTTTGAAGAATAAATTAAAGATATACCTTCGCATATACTTTTCGGATGGATTAAGCGGGCGGTAGAAAACCCATTTTGAGCTTACTCAATAGGAGACATCCTCAGTGTCGTCTACAAGCTACCTATGGAGGAGAAGGGGGAGAGCTTTACGCCTAGTAAAAGTACATGCAAAAAGGAATGCAAAAAGGCATGCATACTTAATTTAAAACATATTAAGGCAGTTTTGGTTTAAAACATACTTAGTTCATGTCGCGACCCGTTTTTCCAAAAATCACTGCAATTTTTTTCGCGAACTTACCTCACTTCACTTGTTGAGCTGTGAGTTAATATCCATCACTCAGTTTCATATATTATATATATGCATATCAAGAAATGCTTTCATCCCAGGTACTAACATCGCAGAAGCTCATAAAGTTACCATTTCATAATTAGAAAGTCGTTTACATTGCCTTACATATACATTCCCTATATAATGTGACAACATCACAGTACACTATTATTTAGATACAAAAAAGTACATATGTGTGTATACCTTGATTCTGCTAAATAGTAGTGTGTAAAGGACCTCAAGACAGACGCAGCTAACACACTCTACTAGAAATGCTCTGTAGAGGGGGAAAGTAAAAGGATGAGAACAACACGCCAGTAAGGAATAAATGAAAGTAGGTAGATAACCACACTATCTATGATGCTCAAAATGCATGTTTTATCATCTCATAAAAAAATGCATTTACTTTTCAAAACACCTGCATTTACTGAAAATAGAAGCATTCTATATGATAATCATCAATCAATAGAAGCTCAATCATTTCTTAAACAAATGCATTCACTGAAAACAGAAGTATTTTATACGATAATCATCAATCGATAGAAGCTCAATCATTTCTTTTCATTTCACTTTCAAATCAATCAGTAAGCATTTCAACAATCTGATTATTCTAAAGACTTGGATGAGATTCAATAATAATAGCAATGGACATACGTACATAGTCGATGATTCAAGGCATCACATATCAGGTGTGCGGGATATCATATACCTCAAGGAGGTGGGACAATCCATCCTGTGGGTCAATCAGAAGTCCGAAGACTGACAGAAGTTCGAAGAATACATGGTCCAATGTACTCCATGTCTCATCACATGGTACAGCGTACTCCGTGGACCCCAGAATACTGAGGAAACCGAGTAATCTCAAGGTTTCACCATTTTAATATAAGAAATCAACCATCACTTGTCAAAAATCTAGTGCGAGCAAGTCAGTGTGACACATAGTCTACACGAGGGCTCCAACACGATTTCAATCACGCATCACAACAGAACCCAGTGCGAGTAATGCTCCAGCACGGTCTGTTCATATGCCATACCAAAATCAAGTGCGAGTGGATCTGGGTAACTCCACATATCTCATCATAGCTCGAGCATGATTTCACACACACAAAATAGACAGCTGGCTCTAATTGCCACAACAATGGTATTCAAAACCGAGTGCAATATGTAAAACGGTACAAAACAGAGTAAGAGGGTAACATTCCATCAAATCACTCGTTAATCAAATCATACTTTATAAGAACGTGCAATTTAATGCATATAGTTAAATCGTGATCCAGTCTATCATTCCAGCTTTATGAAATCTCTTTTCCACAGAGAAAACATGGATTTCATGTATATGCATTTCCAAAATTCTCGGGTCTAAGGGTTTTTTTGTAATTTCCCCATATTTAGGTACTATACAGAAATTTTATATCCATACTCTATATAGAATTTAAGTGTATGCGAACGACGATAAAAATACATATAGCTATCTCTAATAGTTAGCATAGATCCCTTACCTGGAATCCCGTCGAATGCTCTTTTTCACTTTTTTCCACTTTTCGTAAATTAGTTTATCTGACTCTGAATATATCTCCTAGAGCTGCAGATAGTTATTAATCACATCAATTAAGTCTGATAACTCATTTATCATTTTATATGCAGTCTATTTCATCAAATGGGCCCAATTGCTCATATTGGGTCTTGTTGCCTCTTAGTGGGTCCAACTCTATTTTAAGCCCATTTCGACTTTACTATTTATTCTGTCACGGTCCATTGGGCTCCTTAGGCCCATTAACAATTATTAGGCCATCAGTGGGGCCTATTAACACTACCATCATGCCATCTTAAGCATTCTAACACAAAGCATTTGATACAGAGTTAATCTACAACTTATGCGATTAATTCCTAACTCGTATAACTATACAAGTTATAGTAAGTGAGATTCACTTACCCGAGTTCCCGTGATTGCTCACAAATCGAGGCTCGATCGAACTCACGTTCATCGCCTAGAGTTGCGTTACACATTTATATTTTTAACCAGGGTCAATTTTGATTAAATATAATTTCAAATAAATTTTTAAAAATTTAAATCGGTCAATTTCATCCGCTTACCGACTTATCCCTAGCCCGATGCATCATCAAATTTGTTCTCTTCTTTTGTTTCTTTTTTTTTCTTTCCTTTTTTTCCTTGGCTGAATCGGGTCAGACCGGTTCAGCCTATATTCACTTTACTAAATCAGTCCGTACCGGTTCAGCCTTCTTCTTAGTTGTTCCAATGCTGCCGGTCGATTCTCCGGCTAATTCCACCACCAATCGTCACGCCTTTACCTAGGGAACTTTGATCAGCCTAGGCTGGGGTAGATCGGCACTGGATTCGATCGATTTCCTCTTCTCCCTCTGTCCGGCAATCCAGTGCGCGTGGTGGAGCTCATGCACTCCCACCATGCCGGTCTTCTTTCGTCGGTGCACTTCGCCTCGGTTCCTTCTTGCTTCGTTTCTCCCTAGTTTCCTGTTTCGTTCCTTTATTTTTTTAATATATATTATATTATATTTTAATATAATATAATATAATACAAAAATCATATAATATAATACAAAATCTTATAATAATAATATACCAAAATATCTTATATTATTACAATAATATTATATTATCATAATGTGTTTACACATTAATTTCCACACGCACATGTACATATATATTATTTAATTTATCTTGACAACTATATATGTACATCATATTTTTATTTTTATTTCTCCGAAATATTTTTACTTATTATTATTATTTTTCAGAAATATTTTTCCATATTTCTAAAATAAATTCTCGAGGTGAAAAATTTCGGGTTTTACATTCCTCCCACCTTAAGAAATTTGATTCTTTAAATTAGGACCAAGTCAATCCTCAAACAACTGCGAATACTTCTCTCACACTAGGCTCTCCAATTCCCACATAACTTCCTCCGAAGTGTGGTACTGCCCGAGAACCTTAACCAAAGAGATCATCTTAGACCGTAAGACCTTCTCGTTTCTGTCTAATATCCGGATCGGCTTCTTTACATATGACATATCCTATGTGAGCTCCAACAGCTCATACTAAATCACATGTGTCGGGTTAAGATGATACTTTCGAATTATCGAAATGTGGAAGACGTTATGCACACTCGCTAACTTAGGTGGCAATGCCAACCTATAAGCCTTATCTCCCACTCGATCTAAGATCTCAAAAGGTCTAATGTAGCGAGGACAGAACTTGTCTTTCTTCCCGAACCTCATTATTCATTTGGAGGGAGAAACTTTCGAAAACACTAATTCACCTATGGTGAATTCCAAAGTCCTTCGCCTCGTGTCAGTGTAGCTCTTCTACTTGCTCTGAGTTATCCTCAATCTATCACAACATATCAGCTGGACATCCTCAGAGGCTTGCTTCACTAAGTTGGGAGCAAACATCTTTTGGTCACCCACTTCTTCCCATCCAATTGGAGATCGACACCTACGACCATATGACGCCTCATACGGTGTTATCTCAATACTCAAGTGATAACTGTTGTTGTAGGCGAATTCAGCTAATAGAAAATGGTCACCCTAAGAGCCTCTTGTCACGCCCTGGAAGCGCGAAAAACAGGGCAAATTTAAACTTTTATTTGCATCAATACATATTTATGGGTGCATTCCTGTGCAGTGCCATGCATCATCATATATATAAGTTATAAATCTTAAACTTCAGGATCTCATCATCAAGCATTCAGAAATCATATCATATCCATTTCTTAACTTAGTATTAATTAATCCTAATACATCCCATACGTCATTGTATATCAAGTGTCTATAACTACACTTTAGTCAGGGTACATGAAATGTAAATTATACCTCTAATACAAATATATGGCCTGGAGCTCAAGTTCTCCACTAGCCACTACTCCGTACGTCGCAGGAAATTCTCCTCACTTGAAGAAATCTGGAGGGAAGATAAACAGGGTGAGCTTCTAAATCGCTCAGTAAGAGGATAAGGGATTCATTAATAAGAAAATGATTTGCACAGCGCAATCATTTTGTTTTACATGATAAACTCAATAAACTCAGTGGAAAATGAGCATGAATAGTTAAAACATCATCTCAAAGCTCATGTAAAAACATGATAATAAATGGCTCAATTCAAGGTTATAAGCATGTAGAAATCAAGATATGATAATGGCTTTTCTCTTTAAAACGTGATAAAAATCACTGATATAGTAATGCACATGGCACGGCCACTAAATAAAATCTACATGTGGCACAGCCACTAATTAAAATCCGCACGTGGCACAACCACTGATTTAGATTCGCACGTGGCATAGCCACTGATTTAGATTCGTACGTGGCACAACCACCAAATACACGTGGCACAGCCACTGATTAAGATTCACACGTGGCATAGCCACCAAATACACGTGGTACAACCACTGATTAAGATTCACACGTGGCACAACCACTAATTAGGATTCACACGTGATAGGTAACAACGCTACCAGAGTAGGGGTCATCTCACGTTACCAAAATGGAGGAATATCAGACTTACATGCTACTAGAGCAATGCCCAGTGTATATTCAAAATTACACACCTAAGTCTCAATCAATAGCCATTATCATAAAAATCTTTTTGCCTTCACATAAAGCTCATAATGGTTTCTCTCATAAAACTCATTTCAAACCGTTTTGTACTCAACACAAAACATGTTAAAATCGAGTTTTAACCGGCAAAACCATGCACACATTTCTCAAATTTCAGTACGCCTTAACGTAGGGCCCAAAACACTTCACATTTTAAACACAAAAATGGTTATAAAATGTTTTCACATATAGTTTACAACTCATAAATGGGCCCCAACCGGCTATAAAATCGTGTGCAATTCTTATTCATAACACATAAAACATGCTTGTTTTCTCAATCGAAAATCATGTTACAATATTATCAAAAAACATATACATAAATGAGTTTAGTTTTCCCTTACATCTTTGCACCTTGTATAGTGCAATCGTTCCCCCGTATCATGGACTAGCCTCGCATTCCACTCTGGAACTCCCGAACTGTCCAAACGATGTTTAAAAACATCAATATCTCGACTCAATTTCATTATCGAGCATACATTTGCTCATATTTCTCACTAACACCTAAATCTCTCAATTCTCACAACTCTATCACCATTCATAATCCCATCCACTACATTTCCAATCCTACATTTATTGTGCATAAAAATCCATGCCGATATTCATCTCATTGCCTCAATTTCAATTTATCGCCCAAAACTCCCAAAATTACCAAAGTTACCAATCTCATCATCACTCCAATAAAATCACAATTTTTGTAAAATCTAATCCTTTCCAAACTATTTCATCACAATGCCCACATTCACAATCACCAAAAATCACATCAAAATCAAAGATCGAGGTTTAGAAAATTACCCAAACTTATGGAGTGCTTAACTCTTGCCTCAATTCAATCCGTCCTTCGATTTCCAAGTATGTTGTTCTCCTTTAGATGAGAAACAACTTTCTTTCTTGCCACAATGCTTGATTTGGACGAAAATGGTTGTTTTAGAGGGGAGAGAAAGCTAGGGTTCGAAAATAGTGATTTGGGTAAGAGAGAGAAATTGATTTCCAGGAAAACAAAGGGGTCTTTATATAGACTGAGGGTAGGAGATTGATCTGGCTCTTGATTAGATCGATTTGCATTTGAATTTGGGGACGATTTGGGGCAATTTTATGCCTATGTGATCGATCTGTCGTGGGGTGAGATCAATCTCTTAATGGCTTTATGAGATCGATCTGCTTCAATTATGAAATCAATCTCTAGTTTACAGAATGCTTCAAGAGATCGATCTGCTCCTTGAGGAGATCGATCTTCTCCTTTGCAGAAACATTTTGAGATCGATTCCTTCCTCATGAGATCGATCTCTTCATTATAGAATCATAAGGAGATCGATCCTCTTCCATTGGAGATCGATTTGTTCGCTTAAATTGCTCTTACCTTGTCATTTTTGACCTACCAGACCGATCCTTTCTTCTCTAAGATCGATTTGGCCCTATAGTTTCACACTTTAACATAAAATCTCATTTATAACTCATTCATCACTTAAAATTTCATTCCATACCACCTCAATATATGAGTACATCATATTTAGTTCAATCAACTACACTTCATGTTCTCATTACATAATTTAATATGTGTAAAATTCTCAGATCTCACATCCTCCCCACTTTAAAAAGAATTTGGTCCTCCAAATTCAACTCAACTCGTCAAATAGATGGAGGTATTTCTCCTTCATGAGACTTTCCAATTCCCACGTTGCCTCTTCCGTTGAGTGATGTTTCCACAAAACTTTCACTAATGGGATGCTCTTGGTTCTAAGTACCTTCTTCTTTCTATCAAGAATTCGGACGGGTTCTTCAGTGTAGCTCATGTCCTTTTGTATGTCCATCTCTTTGTACTCTATGACATGAGAAAGGTTCGGGTGGTACTTCCTCAACATAGACACATGGAAGACGTTGTGTGTTTTGGACATCTGTGGGGGTAACGCCAATCTGTAGGCTACTTCCCTTTCTTTCCAAACTTCATAATCTCGAAGGCTACTTCCCTTTCTTCCACACTCTCAATAATTCCGAAGGGTCCTATGTATCGAGGACTCAACTTCCCTTTCTTTCCAAACCTCATAATACCCTTACTCGGTGATATCTTTAGAAATACTACATCACCAACATCAAACTCGAGTGCACGTCTATGCACATCGGCGTAGCTTTTCTGTCTACTCTGTGTAGCCTGTAATCTCTCACATATGAGGTTCACACTCTGTATAACCTGTTCAACAAGTTTGGGAGCATTTATCTTTTTATCACCCACTTCTTCCTAAGCTACTGGGGATCTACACCTTCTACCATATAGAGCCTCAAAAGGTGTCTTACCAATACTCGCATGATAGCTGTTATTGTACGCAAACTCTGCTAGGGGCAGGTGATCATCCCATGATCCCTTAAAATCCCTCGTACACGCCCTCAACATATCCTCCAAGGTCTGAATAGTTCTCTTTGACTGACCATCTGTCTGAGGATGATAGGCGGTACTGAAACTCAATCGAGATCCCACGGACTCCTGAAACTGGGTCCAAAACTTGGAAGAAAATTAGGAATCTCTATCAAAAGTAATACTCACTGGAGCCCCATGTAATCTAGCTATCTCGCTGACATATAACTCAGCTAAGACATCCACAGTATCTGTGCTCTTGATGGTGAGGAAGTGGGCACTCTTTGTCAGTCTATCCACTATAACCCATATAGCGTCACGACCTCTTCGGGTCCTCGGTATACCCATAATAAAGTCCATGGCGACATGCTCTCATTTCCATGTAGGCATAGGCAAAGGCTGTAGTAATCCTTCGAGCTTGCGATGCTCAGCTTTAACTTACTGGCACATTAAACATCTGGCCACATACTCTGCCATATCTCGCTTCATACCACTCCACCAGTACACCTTTCTCAAATCTCAGTACATCTTAGTACTCCCTGGGTACATGGTGAATCGCAGGCAGTGAGATTCTCTCAGTATCTGTCTCTTTAGGGTATCATCGTTCGGTATACAAATGTCATGCCCCGCTTTCGGGAACCCTTCTATCTATACATTCTCTACTACGGTTGGGCTGTGAGAAGATGCAATTACTAAAAATTTATTTATTTACAGCGGAATATTTAAATCTTTAATTCACACTCCCAGGTGTGTGTGTAAATACACAAAATTAATTGTATAAATACCATGTGCTTACATATCATCCCCATAATACTGATTACAATTCCAAGATATAACTGTGCGATACGATATATTAGATACAAAATACTCGTGTATACAAATCTTATACCTTTGCGGATTGTGGGAGCTGTTCAACACAAAAGACTTAGAGACCACCGCTCTCTTACTTCTCAGTACCTGGAGGGGGAAAAATAGTGGGATGAGCAAACCACGGCTCAGTAAGGAAATGTATGCTAGCAGGTAGATATCGTACTACCTACATAGCCCATGCATGCATAAACCAAAACCATGTTTTCGTTATAAATGGAAATATCATACGAACAATGCATTTAAATACATATTTCTCAAGAGCATTTTCGTGTAAATCAAATGTCAAACTTCCATTTAAAACATGTTCATAAATAGTGCCCCCATGGCACGAATGTGAAATCGGAGATTTATTAAAAACACAAAATCTCTTTCACTTCTCAAATCATTCTCTTTCACAAATCTCTTTCTTTTTCTGAGATTGTCTCTGTTTCTCGATTCTCTGAGACAGGCATGGAATTTTAGGCAATCAAATATCCACGACTTATGGCCACAGTCAGTGATCCCAGGCCTCACTGATCGGGTGTGCACAGGGTATCACTTCGCCTGAAGGGGGATGGGTCAGTCCTACCCTCCGGCTCATCTCAATCCACCTCATCTCCTCGTATACTCACGGTGAAGATACGTCGTGTGTCATCTACGCGATACTCGTACTCACGTGCACCCAGCACGGTACATAGTATACCAACGGGTGACTACACTATTCTACGTACAACCGTGGACCCAAGTCCATACTCCAACTCCGATGGACTTTTTATCCTTAAACCATGTCTCATATACCAGGCGAGCAAGCAGCGTGACACACAGTCAACGCAAAGCTCCAGCGCGGTACGATCTATCGTTAAGGCCCAGCCCGTTCAATTGGCCGTCGACTGGTATCCCCTTGGGTCCCAGACCCCCAGGTTTACCTTAACTCAACAAACAGGTACGAGCATAGTTCTCGCACTTTCTCAAAACCTCCGTGCGAGTTAATCTCCCGCACGGTACATCAAGGCTTTAAATCGGGTGTGAGCTAACGCTTCAACACCAAATCTCATCTCAAAACTGATAGATGGCTATTTTCTCTTTTTAAAAACTCAAAACACGTTTATTCACATAGCATGCCTTTTCATGCCAAAACATGTAAAATTAGCCAAACTATCATCAACATTTCTCAATCATCAATAACCATGTAAAATTGAGAGTTTCATTGAAAACATGCATATCATGCTATTTCCTTACCCTATCCCATTTCTCAATACATATTTATACATCATAGTACTTTTCATATTTCCACATCATTTCATAAACTTATAATATCGTACTAGTCCTAGCAATATATCTACGAAATTGCTGTAATTACGTACGAACATCTCTATAGCTAACACACAGTCCCTTACCTCGTTTTACTTGTGTGCAACTATCCGCCTTTACGCTTCTTGCGTTCTCATCTCGACTTGCTCCGGCGTATCATCTGAAACTGAAATTCATCCACCAACATTTGAGTTAATGTTTCTAACTCTTATTCAACTAAGCATTTATCCAATGCCTTAATTACCCATTTTTACCCTTTGTGGTAAATCTCCCAATTTATCCTAATATCAACATTTCCAAACCATTTCCACAACATACTCATCCACTCAAGATATCCCATTCATCAAAAATACTCCCACATTCCACTTTCTCACACTTGACTTTTTTCTAAGCTATATGCATTTCATACCATTTTAGGTAATTCTATTCACAATATGCACACCCAAATATCTTTATAATCATTAACTAACTCAATGTACTTGGATTTGTGCATTAGATCTTACCTCATTGGATTTCCTCTTGCTCCAATTAGGATTGCCCTCTATTTCTTCAATCCTTCAAATGGGAAAATGCCTCTAGACTATGTTGTTCTTCTCTTTGATGTGAATAACTTTGTCTCTAATAGCCTCTCCTTAAATCTCACTGAAAATGGCTGGATTTAAGAGTGAGAAACTAGATTTCTTTGAGTTGAAGTGAAATGGAAATGTTTGTCCCGAAATTCTGATGATCCAACTGCTCCCATTTATAGATTTGACTTGATGAGATCGATCTTCCTTGGGTGGAGATCGATCTGTTCCTCAAAAATCCCTCTTTTCTGAGACGTTTAAAGGTAGGAGATCGATCTGTCGAGGCTGGAGATCGATCTGCTGTCAAACAGAAGCTTAAGGAGATCGATCTGTCGAGGCTGGAGATCGATCTGCTGTCAAACAGAAGCTTAAGGAGATCGATCTGGTCTTATGGGAGATCGATCTGCTTCCAACCCGAGACCTAGAGAGATCGATCTGGTCTTAGGGGAGATCGATCTGCTTCCAACCCGAGAGCTAAGGAGATCGATCTGCTTCCTTTGGAGATCGATCTGTTCCCTTCCAATTCTCACATAAGGGCATTCTGGCTCTCCCAGATCGATCTCTCATCCTATGAGATCGATCT
The DNA here is from genome assembly GCA_033439115.1 of Firmiana major. Lineage (NCBI taxonomy): Eukaryota > Viridiplantae > Streptophyta > Magnoliopsida > Malvales > Malvaceae > Firmiana > Firmiana major. The sequence continues at coordinate 27,659,305 of CM065896.1, read as the reverse complement.
GGCCTTCACAAATTCCAGATTTCCTGCAGTTTTTCTACAATAACCCTTACCAAACACCCTTAATTTACTACCATGATCATTTTCTCATTCATTCATCTATGAGACTTCAAAATGGGATCCATCCTCACTACTTACACATTAAAACTTGTGTAGAATCTTTGTATGACCAAATGTATACGATATTGCTCAAATGGAAATATACACTTATGTAAATCTTTCCTTCCATTTTACTATACTACTCATATTCCATTTCGATCACATTCTTCTCGTGTTCAAGTTTATTTCTTCCTACTCATTCATAATGCAACTTGTACGTATAATCACAATTCTTACTACAAGTGCGTACATAATCTTATGAACTTACATTGTATACACTTCACATTACAATACATCATTTTACTTATGATTTTATTTACATTCCCATGTTCCTACATACAGCTATACATATACGGGGTCTCACATTCTCCCCCACTTAAAGAATTTGGTCCTCCAAATTAGAACCAATTCAATCTGTGAATAACTCGGGATACTTTTCCCGCATCAAACTTTCCAGTTCCCATGTGGCCTCTTCCACAGTGTGATGTTGCCACAAAATCTTAACCAATGAAATTGTCTTGTTCCGCAACACCTTCTCTTTCCTGTCCAACACCCTGATCGGTCTCTCGACATATGACATATCTTTCTTGAGCTCCAACGGCTCATAATTAATTACATGTGTCGGATCCGGGTAGTACTTCCGAAGCATAGAAACGTGGAAGACATTGTGGACTTCTGCTAGCTCAGGTGGTAAGGCTAGCCTATATGCTCCTTCTCCCACTCTATCCAAAATCTCGAAGGGACCAATGTAACGAGGACTTAATTTTCCTTTCTTCCCAAACCTCATTATTCCCTTAGAGGGAGATACTTTCAAAAATACGGACTCGCCAACATCAAACTCAAGTGGTCTCCGTCTCTTGTCAGCGTAGCTCTTTTGTCGACTTTGAGCTGTTCGCAGTCTCTCGCATATTATCTGAACATCTTCGGAGGCTTGCTTAACCAAATCGGGAGCGAGCAATTGTCTGTCACCAACTTCTTCCCAACTAATGGGCGATCGGCATCTACGACCGTATAGTGCCTCATAAGGGGCCATACCAATACTTGAGTGATGACTGTTATTGTAGGCGAACTCAATCAATGGCAAGTGATCGTCCCATGAGCCTCTAAAATCCAGCACACACGCTCTCAACATATCCTCCAGGGTCTGTATAGTCCTCTCTGACTGACCATCTGTCTGAGGATGAAAAGCAGTGCTAAAACTCAACTGGGTCCCCATCGCTTCCTGGAATGTCCCCAAAAGTGGGAAGTGAAGCGGGCATCCCTATCAGAAACAACACTCACTGGGACTCCATGCAATCTCACTATTTCTCGCACATACAGGTTCGCCAGTGCACTCAATGTATCAGTAGATCTCATGGCTAAGAAATGTGTCGATTTCGTTAACCGATCTACTATCACCCATATCGCATCATGGTTCTTACGGGTTCTCGGTAACCCCATCACAAAATCCATGGTGACATGCTCCCACTTCCATGTTGGTATCGATAGAGGTTGTAATAATCCTCCTGGTTTCTGATGTTCGACTTTTACTTGCTGACAAGTGAGACATCTAGCGACATACTCAGCTATGTCTCTCTTCATTCCAGACCACCAATATACTTTTCGGAGGTTTTGATACATCTTACCACTCCCCGGGTGTATCGTGTATCTCGACGAGTGTGCCTCTGATAAGATCAGCTTTCTCAGCTTTAAATCCTTAGGAACACATATTCTATCTCCAAACCTTAGTATTCCATCTGGATTCAATATAAAATCAGCACCCTTCCCTTTCCGGATTTGGCTAATCATGACAATACACCATTGATCGATTTGCTGAGCTTGTCGGATTCTCTCAATTAACTCCGGTTCTAATCTCAAGCTAGCAATGATCCCATAGCTGCCAATCTCAGGTAGGGTCATATCCAGACTAAGGTTCGTGAATTGTTCCAACAACTCGTGCTCTCTAACCATCATATGTGATACCAACCCGAGACTCTTCCGACTCAATGCATCGGCAACCACATTTGCCTTCCCCGGGTGGTACAAGATCTCACAATCGTAGTCCTTCAGGAGTTCCAACCACCTCCTCTGTCTCATGTTTAACTCCTTTTGCGAGAATAGATATTTCAGACTCTTATGATCCGTAAAGATCTGAAATCTCTCACCATATAAGTAGTGGCGCCATATCTTCAACGCAAACACTACGGCCGCTAACTCCAAATCGTGAGTGGGGTAGTTCTTCTCATGATCCTTCAGCTGTCTAGATCCATAAGCTACTACCCTTCCATCTTGCATCAAAACACAGCCTAGTCCTTGATGCGAAGCATCAGTATACACTGAGTAATTCCCTGAACTGTTAGGGATGACAAGAACTGGCGCGGTAGTTAATCTGCGCTTAAGCTCCTGAAAACTTCTCTCACATGCTTCATCCCATGAAAACTCCACACTCTTCCTCGTAAGACGTGTCAATGGAGCCGCTAATCTAGAGAAACCTTCTACAAATCTCCTGTAGTAACCAGCCAAACCTAGAAAACTTCTGATCTCTGTGACTGTCCTAGGTTGTTCCCACTGAACAACTGCCTCAATCTTGGATGGATCTACTGACACCCCATCCTTAGATATAACATGGCCTAGAAAAGAAATTTGTTCTAGCCAAAAGTCACATTTGTTAAGCTTGGCATATAACCTTTTCTCTCGAAGGGTTTGCAAAATAATCCTTAAGTGCTGCTCATGCTCTTCTCTGGACCTTGAATACACCAATATGTCATCAATGAAAATAATCACGAATTGGTCCAGGTATGGCTTGAATACTTCATTCATTAGAGCCATAAAAGCTGCCGGCGCATTGGTCAACCCAAACGGCATCACTAAGAATTCGTAATGGCCATAACGGGTACGAAATGCTGTCTTGGGCACATCTTCCTTCCGAATCTTCAATTGATGATACCCAGACCTCAGATCTATCTTGGAGAAGATCTGTGCTCCCCGAAGTTGATCCAGTAAATCATCAATGCGTGGCAAGGGGTACTTGTTCTTGATGGTAGCCTTGTTTAACATCCGATAGTCAATGCACAACCTGAGGCTCCCATCTCTCTTCTTCACAAATAATACCGGAGCTCCCCATGGCCAGACGCTCGGTCTTATGAACCCCTTCTCTAACAACTCTTGCAGCTGTTTCCTTAATTCCTCTAACTCAACTGGGGCCATCCTATATGGTGACTTAGATATTGGTTCGGTTCCAGGCGTCAAGTCTATACCGAATTTCGTTTCTCTATCAGGTGGCAATCTTGGTAGATCGTCTGGAAAGACATCAGGGAATTCTCTGACCACTGAGATGTCCTCCATATCCGGATGTACTTTGTTCAAATCCACCACATAAGCAACAAAACCTTCAAAACAACACTCAAGCCATTTATACCAAAGTACTTTACTTAACACAAAATTTAAGATTTCATTTCTTCTCTTAAAATCTTACAACACATTCTTCAGGTAGAGAAAACTTAATGGACTTAGAACGACAGTCTATGACAGCATGATTGGCGGCTAACCAATCCATTCCCAAAATTACATCAATGTCATACATATTTAACAAAATCAAGTTGGCTGTCATGCACTTATCTCCTACCCTCACTTTACAATCTTTATACACTTGCTCAACTAATTGGCTAACTCTCATTGGAGTACTTATTAGTAAGGTCTTACTCAAGTATGTGGGTTCTACAAAACCTTTTAACTTAGATGCACATGCAGGTGATATGAAGGAATGCGTAGCACCAGAATCAAACAAAGCTATAACCTCTAGATTGAAAATCAAGATTGTACCTTTTATCACTTCAGAAGAGGTATCAGCCGATGCCTGGTCTATCGCATACACCCTGCCTTGACCCACAACTTGTTTTCCTTTCTCTTCAGCCGAGGCTTTCTTTCTTGCAGGAGGTGCAACTGTAGGAACCCTCTCTGGCTCTTTACCCCTTTGTGGAACTGCCTCAACTATCTCCGGGTACTCTCTGGCATAATGTCCAAATTTACCACATCTGAAACATCGGGTACCCTGAAGATGACATGGCCTACCACCATGGTATCGACCGCATAGCCTACATGGATCTGTAGTCGGTCGGGGTCCACCAATCACTATACCCCTGGCTGGTGTCTGAGTCGGAGGCATAAAAGGTCTAGCAATCTTTTTCTGGAACTCATCTACCTCTCTCCGACGTTTACTCATGAATTTTCGACCAAATTTGGCACTCTTGCCATCTCCCAGCTTCCTCGGACCCTTGTCCTTACCCCAACTAAATTCAGAAATCTGCAAGTCATGATCCTGCTCGCATAACTGGGCCCGTCGCACAGCCTCTCTATATGTAGCGACATCAAATGGGGCCAACTTCGCTCGGATCGAAGGCCTCAGTCCATCTATAAATCTACGGACTCTGACAGCTTCACTCCTGATCGAGTCCGGATCATATCGACCCAGTGAAGTGAATCGTGACTCGTACTCATCAACTGTTCGATTCCCTTGAGTCAGATTCAGAAATTCCATCTGTAGTCTCCGTCGAGCAGTATCTGGGATGTATTGCTCTCTGAAAACGTCCAAGAACATATCCCACGTGATAACCATTCCTTGAGCTCTTAACATCGGCCTGACGGACTTCCACCAGTGCTCTGCTTCGCCTCTCAATACAAAGGCAGCAAGTGCTACTCTCTCCGTAGCTGAACATCTACAGAAGTCGAATAACTTCTCCATTTGACTGATCCAGTCCTCAGCCACCGTCGGATCCTTTACCCCGCTAAACGAAGGAGGCTTAAAGTCCATAAACTGCCTCAATCTTTCCATATCACAATCATATCCATACCCCAAATCATCATCATGCTGATGTGGGGCTACCGGAGGAGGTACCGGTCGAATATGAGGTTCCCGTGGCCTAGCCGGTTCAGCTTGCGCAGGTGCAACATTCTCAGGTTCAGGTGCAGCTGCTGGGGGATTCGGTGTAGCCTGTCCCGCTGTACCAGGTGTACCCTCAAACCTAGCCATGATCTGACCCATCATGGTCATCATCGTGCGCATGTCTTCCTCCAATCGAGTGATTCGAGGATCAGAAGCCTCTATCTGTTCCTGGGGCTCATGACTAGAGGATGATCTACTGTGCCTCTCAGTCCTGTCATTTTGCCCTCGAGCCCTAGAGCTCTCTCCCCTCTTGCGGTGTCTCTCAGGCATAACTCACTAGCCTGATAACTTTCCTGCGTTATAACAAACATTTAATTCGCTACCAGCTCCGTATACATATTTGTATCTAAATATCGCACAGTAACTTGGGGATGTATGTTTTCTTAGTCCTAAGCATCAACTCACATCAGACCAACCAAGCTCTGATACCAAGCCTGTCATGCCCCGCTTTCGGGAACCCTTCTATCTATACATTCTCTACTACGGTTGGGCTGTGAGAAGATGCAATTACTAAAAATTTATTTATTTACAGCGGAATATTTAAATCTTTAATTCACACTCCCAGGTGTGTGTGTAAATACACAAAATTAATTGTATAAATACCATGTGCTTACATATCATCCCCATAATACTGATTACAATTCCAAGATATAACTGTGCGATACGATATATTAGATACAAAATACTCGTGTATACAAATCTTATACCTTTGCGGATTGTGGGAGCTGTTCAACACAAAAGACTTAGAGACCACCGCTCTCTTACTTCTCAGTACCTGGAGGGGGAAAAATAGTGGGATGAGCAAACCACGGCTCAGTAAGGAAATGTATGCTAGCAGGTAGATATCGTACTACCTACATAGCCCATGCATGCATAAACCAAAACCATGTTTTCGTTATAAATGGAAATATCATACGAACAATGCATTTAAATACATATTTCTCAAGAGCATTTTCGTGTAAATCAAATGTCAAACTTCCATTTAAAACATGTTCATAAATAGTGCCCCCATGGCACGAATGTGAAATCGGAGATTTATTAAAAACACAAAATCTCTTTCACTTCTCAAATCATTCTCTTTCACAAATCTCTTTCTTTTTCTGAGATTGTCTCTGTTTCTCGATTCTCTGAGACAGGCATGGAATTTTAGGCAATCAAATATCCACGACTTATGGCCACAGTCAGTGATCCCAGGCCTCACTGATCGGGTGTGCACAGGGTATCACTTCGCCTGAAGGGGGATGGGTCAGTCCTACCCTCCGGCTCATCTCAATCCACCTCATCTCCTCGTATACTCACGGTGAAGATACGTCGTGTGTCATCTACGCGATACTCGTACTCACGTGCACCCAGCACGGTACATAGTATACCAACGGGTGACTACACTATTCTACGTACAACCGTGGACCCAAGTCCATACTCCAACTCCGATGGACTTTTTATCCTTAAACCATGTCTCATATACCAGGCGAGCAAGCAGCGTGACACACAGTCAACGCAAAGCTCCAGCGCGGTACGATCTATCGTTAAGGCCCAGCCCGTTCAATTGGCCGTCGGCTGGTATCCCCTTGGGTCCCAGACCCCCAGGTTTACCTTAACTCAACAAACAGGTACGAGCATAGTTCTCGCACTTTCTCAAAACCTCCGTGCGAGTTAATCTCCCGCACGGTACATCAAGGCTTTAAATCGGGTGTGAGCTAACGCTTCAACACCAAATCTCATCTCAAAACTGATAGATGGCTATTTTCTCTTTTTAAAAACTCAAAACACGTTTATTCACATAGCATGCCTTTTCATGCCAAAACATGTAAAATTAGCCAAACTATCATCAACATTTCTCAATCATCAATAACCATGTAAAATTGAGAGTTTCATTGAAAACATGCATATCATGCTATTTCCTTACCCTATCCCATTTCTCAATACATATTTATACATCATAGTACTTTTCATATTTCCACATCATTTCATAAACTTATAATATCGTACTAGTCCTAGCAATATATCTACGAAATTGCTGTAATTACGTACGAACATCTCTATAGCTAACACACAGTCCCTTACCTCGTTTTACTTGTGTGCAACTATCCGCCTTTACGCTTCTTGCGTTCTCATCTCGACTTGCTCCGGCGTATCATCCGAAACTGAAATTCATCCACCAACATTTGAGTTAATGTTTCTAACTCTTATTCAACTAAGCATTTATCCAATGCCTTAATTACCCATTTTTACCCTTTGTGGTAAATCTCCCAATTTATCCTAATATCAACATTTCCAAACCATTTCCACAACATACTCATCCACTCAAGATATCCCATTCATCAAAAATACTCCCACATTCCACTTTCTCACACTTGACTTTTTTCTAAGCTATATGCATTTCATACCATTTTAGGTAATTCTATTCACAATATGCACACCCAAATATCTTTATAATCATTAACTAACTCAATGTACTTGGATTTGTGCATTAGATCTTACCTCATTGGATTTCCTCTTGCTCCAATTAGGATTGCCCTCTATTTCTTCAATCCTTCAAATGGGAAAATGCCTCTAGACTATGTTGTTCTTCTCTTTGATGTGAACAACTTTGTCTCTAATAGCCTCTCCTTAAATCTCACTGAAAATGGCTGGATTTAGGAGTGAGAAACTAGATTTCTTTGAGTTGAAGTGAAATGGAAATGTTTGTCCCGAAATTCTGATGATCCAACTGCTCCCATTTATAGATTTGACTTGATGAGATCGATCTTCCTTGGGTGGAGATCGATCTGTTCCTCAAAAATCCCTCTTTTCTGAGACGTTTAAAGGTAGGAGATCGATCTGTCGAGGCTGGAGATCGATCTGCTGTCAAACAGAAGCTTAAGGAGATCGATCTGTCGAGGCTGGAGATCGATCTGCTGTCAAACAGAAGCTTAAGGAGATCGATCTGGTCTTATGGGAGATCGATCTGCTTCCAACCCGAGACCTAGAGAGATCGATCTGGTCTTAGGGGAGATCGATCTGCTTCCAACCCGAGAGCTAAGGAGATCGATCTGCTTCCTTTGGAGATCGATCTGTTCCCTTCCAATTCTCACATAAGGGCATTCTGGCTCTCCCAGATCGATCTCTCATCCTATGAGATCGATCTGGCCTTCACAAATTCCAGATTTCCTGCAGTTTTTCTACAATAACCCTTACCAAACACCCTTAATTTACTACCATGATCATTTTCTCATTCATTCATCTATGAGACTTCAAAATGGGATCCATCCTCACTACTTACACATTAAAACTTGTGTAGAATCTTTGTATGACCAAATGTATACGATATTGCTCAAATGGAAATATACACTTATGTAAATCTTTCCTTCCATTTTACTATACTACTCATATTCCATTTCGATCACATTCTTCTCGTGTTCAAGTTTATTTCTTCCTACTCATTCATAATGCAACTTGTACGTATAATCACAATTCTTACTACAAGTGCGTACATAATCTTATGAACTTACATTGCATACACTTCACATTACAATACATCATTTTACTTATGATTTTATTTACATTCCCATGTTCCTACATACAGCTATACATATACGGGGTCTCACAACAAATTCGTCCTCTGAATCTTAACAATCCGTTCTCACTGATTGTGAGATCTGACTGTGAAGTCTACTCAGCTTGGCTAACCATATCTATCAACATCTGATCACTGCGCTACTCAGTTCTAATCTGATCAATGATTTTGGGCTCTATTCGTAGGCTAGCCAAAAATCCAATCTCTACATCTTTAACTTTGATCCGGAGTTTGGCAAACTGCTTCAGTAAATCCCATTCCCTGATCATCATAGCAGATATCATACTCTTCCTGCTCAGGGCATCAGCAACTACGTTCACCTTACCTGGATGGTATAGAATCTCGTAATCATAATCCTTAAGGAGTTCCATCTATCTCCTTTGTCTCATATTTAGCTCTTTCTGATCAAACAAATGCCTTAAACTCTTGTGATCAATGAAGATCTGGAATCTTTCCGCATATAAGTAGGTTCGCCAGATCTTCAATGCAAATACCACAGCGGTTGACTCCAAATAATGCGTGGGGTAATTCTGCTCATGATCTTTCAATTGTCGCAATCCATAAGTGACCACTCTTCCATGCTGCATGAGCACACACCCTAATCCTTGATGGGATACATCACTATAAACTGAAAATCCTCCTAATCCCTCAGGAATAGTCAACATAGGTGCCGTTGTCAATCTCCTCTTCAATTCTTGAAAATTGAGCTCACACTGATCAGTCCATATAAACGGAGTCTCCTTGCGCGTGAGCTTAGTCAAAAGAGCAGCAATCCTGGAAAATCCTTCCACAAATCTTCTGTAATACCCTGCCAAACTAAGGAAGCTTCGTACTTCTGTAACCGCCCTCAGTCTTTCCCAATTAAGCACAGCCTCTACTTTACTTGGATCCACTGATACTCCTTCCTTTGAGACTATATGACCAAGGAAAGCTATCTGATCCAGCCAACACTCACACTTACTAAGCTTTCCATATAGTTGTTTATCTCGGAGTATCTGAAGTACTAACCACAAATGCTGTGCATGCTCCTCATATGACCGAGAGTACACCAGGATATCATCAGTAAAGACTATCATAAATTTATCTAGATAGTCTCTGAACACCTTGTTCATTAATCTCATAAAGGCTGCAGGGGCGTTCGTCAATCCAAAAGACATCACTAGAAATTCATAATGGCCATACCTTGTCCTGAAGGCAGTCTTTGAAGTATCTTCTTCCTTAATCCTCAATTGGTGATAGCCCGATCTCAAATCAATCTTAGAAAAGACTGAGGCCCCTCTCAGCTGATCAAGTAGATCATCAATCCTGAGCAATGGGTATTTATTCTTCACTGTGGCTTTATTTAATAATAGGTAGTCTACGCATAATCTGAGACTACAATCCTTCTTCTTAACAAATAAAACTGGTGCTCCCCACGATGAAACACTGGCTCTAATAAACCCTTGATCCAATAACTCATGTAGTTGTTTCTTCAATTCCTCAAGTTCCACTAATGCCATCCTGTATAGAGGTCTAGAGATCGGCTTAGTATCTGGTATCAAATCAATGGTAAACTCCAGCTCTTTTTCTGGTGGTAAACTTGGTAACTCATCTGGGAAAACATCTGAAAATTCACACACCATAGGTATATCCTCAATCCTTGGATGTTCCCGATCATCATCTGAGATGAGTGTTTCATAACCTTCCATAAACAATCATATTTAGTACTCTCAAGAGCAATATCAAAATTTCAATTTACTTACAAGATTCTATACAGCTATTTACTCAATATTTCAAACGTACACTGTAAGGTTCAGGTAGGGAGAAATTTACAATCTTAGTGTAGCAGTCTAAACTCAGTCGATTGGTTGCCAGCCAATCCATTCCTAAAATTACATCAAACCCATGCATATTTAATATTATTAGATCTGCTAGCTTTACTCTATCTCCCACCTTTATTTCACATCTTTTACAGATCAAATCAGTTCTCTGGAATTCACGCATAGGGGTATTTACATGTAGTATATACTCTAGAGGTTCAAACTTCAAATTTAATCTATATGCAAAATACTCAAAAATAAACGAATGCATTGACCCTGAATCAATCAACACATGAGCCTTATGATTACAGACAAAGAGTATACCTTTTATAGTTTCTGCAGAAGTGTCTGTTGTCTCTTTGTCCGGAGCAAACACATGTTCCACTGTAACAAGCTTCTTCCCTTTCTCTGCAGCAGTGGCCCGTCTCTAGGGAGTCACTCTCTGAGGCTATTGTCTAGTAGGCTCCGGAGCATCTGGTCTCCGAGGTTGAGGGCAGTCTTTCACCATGTGACCCATGTCTCCACATCTAAAACATCCATGGATCAACCCAGTACAACTTTCCTCATGCATTAGGCCACAATTTCTGCAAACCCTTATCTCAGGCCTGACATCTCGAGAGGTCTCCCTAATGATGGGATAAGCTTTGGGTCTCTCTAATCTGCCCTTCTGCACCTCAATCCTTCCTCTTCTGAAGGAACCTCTCCAAACATCTGTTTGGGAAATCGCTGGCCTCTTACCCTTATCCCTATTCACCGCTCTGAGCTCATTCTGGGACTGTAGCATCTCGATTCCCCTCTCAATCTCTTGTACTGTCTCAGAGCATCTCCAAACTCAGTAATACATAGCCCTATCAATCGATCTCTGATGATGGGCTTCAATCCATACACGAATCTCTCTGTGCGGAGCTCTTCATTCCTGAAGGTCTTTGGATTATATCTCAATAGGGTGGTAAATTGGCTCTCATAATCATCTACAGACATTTTACCCTGTACCAAGTTTAAAAACTCTGCCTGCTTCTTTCTCTGAGCGACTCGTGGAACATATTGGGCTCTAAATGCCATCTGAAACTTGTCCCAGCTAATCACTTCTTGGCTGGACATCAGAATACTTTGGGTAGTACCCCACCAATCTAGAGCTCTCCCTTTCAACATATAGGCAGCCATATTGACCCTCTCCGCATCGGTGCATCCCAAATAATCAAATATAGCTCTCAACTCTGTCAGCCACTCCTCAGCCTCTATAGGATCCTTTCTCCTTCTGAACGCGAGTGGATTCATTTTCAAGAAGTCCTTCAGTCGGGCCATACTTCTATCATCAGGCTCAGTGACGGGTGGCACCGGGTCCATCTGTACTGGGGGTACGGGAGGTCCTTGTGGTGGTGTAGGAGTAGTACTTGAGGCATTAACTCCAAAATGTTACGCGAATAGCACTGCCATTTGCTTAAAACCTTACCTCACATCGGTCTCAATCTAGTTAAATCAAGAGTTAGGACTCTCTGGTTGTGGGGCAGGTGGCAGAGGTGGCTCTGCCTGCCTCCTCGAACGACCTCGTCATCCACTCATTCTCAATCTCAATTCGTTTCCTGCGTGTACACATCAAATATGATTAAAATCTCAATCTTTAAATTTAGTTCATGACCAGATTATTACCGACACTTGGGATGTATTCTATTTCAGTTAACCGACACTGACAGTACTAGGCACCCTAAGTTCTGATATCAAGAAAACTCTATCACACCCCGAAAGCGCAGAAAACAAGGTAAATTTAAACTTTTATTTGCATCAATACACATTTATGGGTGCATTCCTATGCCGTGTCATGCATCATCAAAAATATAAGTTATAAATCTTAAACCTCAGGATCTTGTCATCAAGCATTCAGAAATCATATCACATTCATTTCTCAACTCAGTATTAATTAATCCTAATACATCCTATACGTCATTGTACATCAAGTGTCTACAAATACACATTAGTCTGGGTACATGAAATGCAAATTATACCTCTAATACAAATATATGGCTTGGAGCTCAAGTTCTCCACTAGCTACTACTCTGTACGTCGTAAGAAATTCTCCTCACTTGAAGAAATCTGGAGGGAAGATAAAACAGGGTGAGCTTCTTAATCGCTCAATAAGAGGGAAAGGGATTCATTAATAAGAAAATGATTTGCACAGCACAATCATTGTGTTTTACATTATAAACTCAGTAAACTCAGGGGAAAATGTAGCATGAGTAGTTAAAACATCATCTCAAAGCTCATGTAAAAACATGATAATAAATGGCTCAATTCAAGTTTACAAGCATGTAGAAATCAAGATGCGATAATGGCTTTTCTCTTTAAAACGTGATAAAAATCATTGCAATAGTAAAGCACGTGGCACGGCCACTAAATAAAATCTACATGTAGCACAACCACTAATTAAAATCTGCACGTGGCACATCCACCAAACACACGTGACACAGCCACTGATTTAGATTCGTACGTGGCATAGCCACCAAATGCACGTGGCACAGCCACTTATTTAGATTCGCACGTGGTACAGCCACCAAATACACGTGGTACAACCACTAATTAAGATTCACACGTGGCACAACCACCAAATACACATGGCACAGCCACTGATTAAGATTCACATGTGGCACAACCACCACATACCGTGGCACAACCACTGATTAGGATTCACACATGGTAGGTAACCAACGCTACCGGAGTAGGGGTCATCTCACGTTACCAGAACGGAGGAATATTGGACTTACATGCTACTAGAGCAATGCCCGGTGTATATTTAAAATGATACACCTAAGTCTCAATCAATAGCCATTATCATAGAAATTGTTTTTGCCTTCACGTAAAGCTCATAATGGTTTTCTCTCATAAAACTCATTTCAAATCGTTTTGTACTCAACACAAAACATGTTAAAATCGAGTTTCAACCGGTAAAACCACGCACACATTTCTCAAATCTCAGTACGCCTTAACGTAGTGCCTAAAGCACTTTTCACATTTTAAACACAAAATGGTTATAAAACGTTTTCACATATAGTTTACAACTCATAAAAGTTGGGCCTCAACCGGCTATAAAATCGTGTACAATTCTTATTCACAACACATAAAACATGTTTTTTTTCTCAATCGAAAATCATGCTAAAATATTATCACAAAACACAAACACAAATGAGTTTAGTTTTCCCTTACATCTTTGCACCTCTTATAGTGCAATCGTTCCCCCGTATCACGGGCTAGCCTCGCATTCCACTCTGGAACTCCCGAGCTGTCCAAACAATGTTTAAAAACATCAATATCTCGACTCAATTTCATTATCGAGCATAGATTTGCTCATATTTCTCACTAACACCTAAATCTCTCAATTCTCACAACTCTATCACCATTCATACTCCCATCCACTACATTTCCAATCCTACATTTATTGTGCACAAAAATCCATGCCGATATTCATCTCATTGCCTCAATTTCAATTTATAGCCCAAAACTCCCAAAATTACCAAAGTTACCTAATCTCATCATCACTCCAATAAAATTACAATTTTTGTAAGCTATAATCCTTTCCTAACTATTTCATCACAATGCCCACATTCACAATCACCAAAAATCACTTCGAAATCAAAGATCGAGGTTTAAAAAATTACCCAAAACTTGTGGAGTGCTTAACTCTTGCCTCAATTCAATCCGTCTTTCGATTTCCAAGTATGTTGTTCTCCTTTAGATGAGAAACAACTTTCCTTCTTGCCACAACTTTTGATTTGTACGAAAATATGTGTTTTAGAGGGGAGAGAAAGCTAGGGTTTGAAAATGGTGATTTGTGAGAGAGAGAGAAATTGATTTTCAGGAAAACAAAGGGATCTTTATATAGACTGAAGGTAGGAGATCGATTTGGCTCTTGATAAGATTGATTTGCATTTGAATTTGGGGACGATTTGGGGTAATTTTATGCCTAGGGGATCGATCTGTCGTGGGGTGAGATCGATCTCTTAATGGCTTTATGAGATCAATCTGCTCTAATTATGAGATCGATCTCTAGTTTACAAAATGCTTCATGAGATCGATCTACTCTTTGAGGAGATCGATCTTCTCCTTTACAGAAACATTTTGAGATCGATTCCTTCCTCATGAGATCGATCTCTTCATTACAGAATCATAAGGAGATCGATCCTCTTCCATTGGAGATCGATTTGTTCGCTTAAATTGCTCTTACCTTGTCTTTTTTGACCTACCAGATCGATCCTCTCTTCTCTAAGATCGATCTGGCCCTATAGTTTCACACTTTAACATAAAATCTCATTTATAACTTATTCATCCCTTAAAATTTCATTCCATACCACCTCAATAAATGAGTACATCATATTTAGTTCAATCAACTACACTTCATGTTCTTATTACATAATTTGATATGTGTAAAATTCTCAGATCTCACATCCTCCCCACCTTAAAAAGAATTTGGTCCTCCAAATTCAACTCAACTCGTCAAATAGATGGGGGTATTTCTCCTTCATGAGACTTTCCAATTCCCACGTTGCCTCTTCCATTGAGTGATGTTTCCATAAGACTTTCACTAATGGGATGCTCTTGGTTCTAAGTACCTTCTTCTTTCTATTGAGAATCTGGACGGGTTCCTCAATGTGGCTCATGTCCTCTTGTATGTCCATCTCTTCGTACTCTATGACAAGAGAAGGGTCTGGGTGGTACTTCCTTAACATAGACACATGGAAGACGTTGTGTGTTCCAGACATCTGTGGGGGTAACGTCAATCTATACGCTACTTCTCCCACTCTCTCAATAATCTTGAAGGTGTATCAAGGACTCAACTTTCCTTTCTTTCCAAACCTCATGATTCCCTTACTTGGTGATGTCGTCAGAAATACTGCATCACTAACATCAAACTTAAGTGGACGTCTATGCACATCCGCGAAGCTTTTCTGTCTACTCTATGCAGCCCGTAATCTTTCACATATGAGGTTCACACTCTGTACAGCCTGTTCAACAAGTTCGGGAGCATTTGTCTTTCTGTTACCCACTTCTTCCCAAGCTACCGGGGATCTATATCTCCTACCATATAGAACCTCAAAAGGTGTCTTTCTAATACTCACATGATAGCTATTATTGTATGCAAAATCTGCTAGGGGCAGGTGATCATCCCATGAGCCCTTAAAATCCCTTGTACATGCCCTTAACAAATCCTCTAGGGCCTGGATAGTCTTTTTTGACTGACCATCTGTCTAAGGATGATAAGCGATACTGAAACTCAATCGAGGTCCCATGGACTCCTGAAACTGGGTCAAAAATATGGAAGTAAATCGGGAATCTCTGTCAGAAGTAATACTCACTGGAGCCTCATGTAATCTAGCTATCTCGCTGACATAAAACTCAGCTAAGACATCCACAGTATCTGTACTCTTGATGGAGAGGAAGTGGGCACTCTTTGTCAGTCGATCCACTATAACCCATATAGCGTCACGACCTGTCTAGGTCCTCGATATACCCATAATAAAGTCCATAGTGACATGCTCACATTTCCATGTAGGCAGAGGTAAAGGTTGTACTAATCCTCTGGGCTTACAATGCTCAGCTTTCACTTGCTAGCACACTAAACATATGTCCACATACTCTGCCACATCTCACTTCATAGCACTCCACCAGTACACCTTTGTCAAATCTCGGTACATCTTAGTACTCTCTGGTTGCATCGTGTATCGTGAGCAGTGAGATTCTCTCAGTATATGTCTCTTTAGGGTATCATTGTCCAGTATACAAATTCATCCCCTGAATCTTAACAATCCATTCTCACTGATCATGAGATCCGACTACAAAGTCTGCTAAGCTTGGCTAACCATATCTATCGACCTCTGATCACTGCGCTGCCTAGTTCTAATCTGATCGATGATCCTGGGCTCTATTCGTAAGCTAGACAAAAAATCCAATCTCTACCTCTTTAACTCTGCTCTGGAGTTCGGTGAACTGCTTCAGTAAATCCCATTCCCTGATCATCATAGCAGACATCATACTCTTCCTACTTAGGGCATCAGCAACTACGTTCACCTTACCCGGATGGTATAGAATCTCGCAGTCATAATCCTTAAGGTGTTCCATCCATCTCCTTTGTCTCATATTTAGCTCCTTCTGATCAAACAAATAACTCAAACTCTTGTGAGCAGTGAAGATCCGGAATCTTTCCCTATATAAGTAGTGTCGCCAGATCTTTAATGAAAATACCACAGCGGCTGACTCCAAATCATGCGTGGGGTAATTTCGCTCATGATCTTTCAATTTTCGCGATCCATAAGCGACCACTCTTCCATGCTGCATGAGCACACACCCCAATCCTTGATGGGATACATCACTATAAATTGAAAATCCTCCTGATCCATCAGGAATAGTCAACATAGGTGTCATTGTCAATCTGCTCTTCAATTCTTGAAAATTAAGCTCACACTGATCAGTCCATATGAACGGAGTCTCCTTGCGCATGAGCTTAGTCAAAAGAGCGGCAATCTTGGAAAATCCTTGCACAAATCTTCTGTAATACCCTGCCAAACCAAGGAAGCTTCGTACTTCTGTAACCGCCCTTGGTCTTTTCCAATTAAGCACAACCTCTACTTTACTTTGATCCACTGATACTCCTTTTGAGACTATATGACCAAGGAAAGCTATCTGATCCAGCCAACACTCACACTTACTAAGCTTTCCATATAATTGTTTATCTCGGAGTATCTGAAGTACTAACCACAAATGTTGTGCATGCTCTTCATATGACCGAGAGTACACCAGGATATCATTAGTAAAGACTATCACAAATTTATCTAGATAGTCTCTGAACACCTTGTTCATTAATCTCATAAAGGCTGCAAGGGCGTTCGTCAATCCAAAAGACATCACTAGAAATTCATAATGGCCACACCTTGTCCTGAAGGCCGTATTCGAAATATCTTCTTCCTGAATCCTCAATTGGTGATAGCCTGATCTCAAATCAATCTTAGAAAAGACTGAGGCCTCTCTCAACTGATCAAGTAGATCATTAATCCTGGGCAATGGGTATTTATTCTTCACCGTGGCTTTATTTAATAATCGGTAGTCCAATCAAAATCTGAGACTACCATCCTTCTTCTTAACAAATATAACTGGTGCTCCCCACGATGAAACAATGGGTCTAATAAACCCTTGATCCAATAACTCCTGTAGTTGTTTCTTCAATTCCTCAAGTTCCACTAATGCCATCCTGTATGGAGGTCTAGAGATCGGCTGAGTATCTGGTACCAAATCAATGGTAAACTCCAGCTCTCTCTCAGGTGGTAAACCTGGTAACTCATCTAGGAAAACATCCGAAAATTCACACACCACAGGTATATCCTCAATCCTTGGATGTTCTCGATCATCATCTGAGATGAGTGTTTCATAACCTTCACATAAACAATCATATTTAGTACTCTCAAAAGCAACATCAAAATTTCAATTTGCTTACAAGATTCAATACGGCTATTTACTCAATATTTCAAACGTACAGTGTAAGGTTCAGGTAGGGAGAAAGTTACAATCTTAGTATAGCAGTCTAAACTCACTCGATTGGTTGCCAGCCAATCCATTCCCAAAATTACATCAAACCCATGCATATTTAGTATTGTTAGATCTGCTAGCATTACTCTATCTCCCACCTTTATTTCACATCTTCTACAGATCAAATCAGTTCTTTGGAATTCACGCATAGGGGTATTTACATGTAGTATGTACTCTAGAGGTTCAAACTTCAAATTTAATCTACATGCAAAATACTCAGAAATAAACGAATGCATGGACCCTGAATCAATCAACACATGAGCCTTATGATTACAGACAGAGAGTATACCTCTTATAATTTCTGCAGAAGTATCTATTGTCTCTTTGTCTAGAGCAAACACATGTTCGACTGTAACAGACTTCTTCCCTTTCTCTGCAGCAATGACCCGTTTTTGGGATTCACTCTCTGAGGCTGTTGTCTAGTAGGTTCCGGAGCATGTGGTCTCTGAGGTTAAGGGCAGTCTTTCACCATGTGACCCATGTCTCCACATCTAAAACATCCATGGATCAACCCAGCACAACTTCCCTCATGCATTCGACCACAATTTCTGTAAACCCTTATCTCAAGCCTGACATCTCGAGGGGTCTCCCTAATGATGTGTGAGATCTGAGAATTTCAAACATATTTTAATGATGTAATAAGAATTTGAAGTGTAATTTATTGAGCTAAGTGAATTGTGGGAATTATAATTGGAGATTTATATGTTAAGTGTGTAAAATAAGCATGAAGTATGAGGACAGATCGATCTGGGAGAAGGAGAGATCGATCTGGTGAGTTAAAAATGACGAGGAAGGAGGAATTTGAGGAGCAGATCGATCTCCAATGGAAGAGATCGATCTCCAAATGAGTCTGTTTGAGAAAGGATCGATCTCATGAGGAAGAGATCGATCTCCAAATGATTCTGTTTGGGAGAAGATCGATCTCCTTAGGAGCAGATCGATCTCATAAAGCCATAAAGAGATCGATCTCACCCCTCGACAGATCGATCTCTTAGGCATAAAATTGCCCAGATCGTCCCCAAAATTCAAACGCAGATCGATCTCATCAAGAGGCAGATCGATCTCCTACCTCCAGTCTATATAAGGAACCCGTATTTTTCTCCTGCAAACTCACTTTCTCTCTCTTCCAACCCCCATTTTACCTAAAACCTAACTTTCTCACTCATCCAAATCACCCATTTTCGACCGAATCAGAGGTTGTGGCAAGAAGGAAAGTTGTTCCTCATCAAAAGGAGAACAACATACTTGGAAATCGAAAGACGGATCGAATCGAGGCAAGAGATAAGCTCTCCACAAGCTTTGGGTAATTTCTAAACCTCGATCTTGATATTTGAGATGATTTTGATGTTATTAGTGGTTGTCATTGCGTTGAAATAGTTGAGAAAGGATTAGGGATTGATGAAATTGCAATGTAGTTGGAGTAATGTAGATATTTGGTAATTTTGGTAATTTTGAGAATTTGTGCTATAAATGGAAATATAGACAATGTGATGAATTAGCATAGATAATTGGCATGAGAAATGTAGGACATTGAGATATTGTGAATGAGGTTGTAGTTTAGGGTTGAGTTACGAGAACAAAGAGATTTGAGGAGTTATGAGCAATTATGCTCGATTTTGAGAATTGAGGTTTATGAGATAATTGAGTATTGATGTTTTAACATCGTTTGGACAGCTCGGGAGTTCCAGAGTGGAATGCGAGACTAGTCCGTGATACGAGGGAAACGATTGCACTATACGAGGTGCAAAGAGGTAAGGGAAATCTAAACCATTTGTGTATGTGAATTGTAAACTATTTTAGCATGAATTGTGGTTTATGAAACACGCATGTTGGGTTTTGTGTTGAGATTTAATTGCACACGATTTTTATAGCTGGTTGGAGCCCAATGTTTTTATGAGTTTATAACTGGGCTCTACGTTAAGGCAATATTGAGATTTGAGAAATGTGTGCATGTGCTTTGCCGGTTGGAACTCGATGTTTATTATGTTTTGTGTTGAGTACAAAACGATTTCAAATGAGTTTTATGAGAGAAAAACCATTACGAGTTCTACGTGAAGGCAAACCGGTCTTATGTGATAAGACTTAGGTGTGTAGTTGTGAGTACACACCGGGCATTGCTCTGGTAGCATGTAAGCCCGACTTCTTCTCCGTTCTGGTAACGTGAGACTAACCTATTCTGTGGCTATGCCACGTATACTTGGTGGCCGTTGCCACGTTGAGAAACCCCATTGGTGGCTGTGCCACGTTATACCCCATTGGTGGCTGTGCCACGTTATACCCCATTGGTGGCCGTTGCCACGTTGAGAAACCCCACTAGTGGCTGTGCCACGTTATACCCCATTGGTGGCCGTTGCCACGTTGAGAAACCCCACTGGTGGCTGTGCCACGTTATACCCCATTGGTGGCTGTGCCACGTTATACCCCATTGGTGGCTGTGCCACGTTATACCCCATTGGTGGCCGTTGCCACGTTGAGAAACCCCATTGGTGGCTGTGCCACGTTATACCCCATTGGTGGCCGTTGCCACGTTGAGAAACCCTATTCTGTGGCTATGCCACGCGAGAAATTAAATCAGTGGCTTTGCCACGTGTGTTTTGTGGCTATGCCACGTGAGAATTTAAATCAGTGGCTTTGCCACGTGTGTTTTGTGGCTATGCCACGTGAGAATTTAAATCAGTGGCTTTGCCACGTGTGTTTTGTGGCTATGCCACGTGAGAATTTAAATCAGTGGCTATGCCACGTGTGTTTAGTGGCTGTGCCACGTGCATTACTATTTCGGTGATTTTATCCCATATTTGAGAAAGTGTTTATCGCATTGTTTTCACATGCTTTGTTATTGCTATAGAGTGAGCCTTTTTACTTCATGTTTTCACATGATTTGAGACATGAGAATATCGTTTTGAGTACTTTCATGCTATGGTTTTCAAATGAGTTTCACATACAAATAAACATTTTGTGATGTGCATTTTTGGTTTATGAAATGAGTTCCTTACCCCCTTTACTGTGCGATTTAGAAGCTCACCCTGTTTTCTTTCCCCCAGAGTTCTTCAAGTGAAAAAGGAATCTCCCTGCGACGTACGGAGTAGTGGCTAGTGGAGGATTCGAGCTCCAGACCATATTTATTGTATCTGGAGGTATATTTTATCTTTTCATGTACCCAGACTATTATTGTAATTGCAGACACTTGATGTATAACATTATATGGGATGTATTAGGATTAATTAACTTGAGATGGATCAATGTATTTGATATGATATATAAATTCTAGTGATGAGATCCTGAGGAATGATAATTATGATGATGTATGACACTGCACAGGAATGCACCTTTAATTGTGAATTAACGAGTAAAAAGTTTTAAATTTGCCCTATTTTCCGCATATTCGAGGCGTGACATGATGGGATAAGCTTTGGGCCTATCAAATCTGCCATTCTGCACCTCAATCCTTCCTCTTCTAAAGGAACCTCTCGAAACATCTATTTAGGAAATCGCTGGCCTCTTGCCCTTATCCCTATTCACCGCTCTGAGCTCATTCTGGGATTGTACCATCTTGATTCCCTTCTCAATCTCTTGTGCTTGTCTCAGAGCATCTCCAAACTTAATAATACATAGCCCTATCAATCGATTTCTGATGATAGGCTTTAATCTATACACGAATCTCTCTGTGTGGAGCTCTTCATTCCTGAAGGTCTCTTGATCATATCTCAATAGGGCGGTAAATTGGCTCTCATAATCATCCACAGACATTTTACCCTGTACCAGGTTCAAAAACTCTGCCCGCTTCTTTCTCTGAGCAGCTCGTGGTACATTTTAGGCTCTAAATGCCGTTTGAAACTCGTCCTAGCTAATCACTTCCTGGCTGGACATCAGAATACCCTGGGTAGTACCCCACTAATCTCGAGCTCTCCCTTTCGACATATAGGTACCCATACTGACCCTCTCCGCATCGGTGCATCCTAAATAATGAAATATAGCTCTCAACTCAGTCAGCCACTCCTCAGCCTCTACAGGATCCTTTTTCCCTTTGAACGCTGGTGGATTCATTTTCAAGAAGTCCTTCAGTCGGGCCATACTTCTTTCATCAGGCTGAGTGACGGGTGGCACCGGGTCCATCTGTACTGGGGTATGGGAGGTCCTTGTGGTGGTGTAAGAGTAGTACTTGAGGCATTAACTCTAAAATGTTACGCGAATAGCGCTGCCATTTGCTCAAAACCTTATCTCACATTGGTCTCAATCCGGTTAAATCGAGAGTTAGGACTCTCTGGTTGTGGGGCAGGTGGCGGAGGTGGCTCTGCCTACCTCCTCAAACGACCTCGTCGTCCACTCATTCTCAATCTCAATTCGTTTCCTGCGCGTACACATCAAACTTGATTGAAATCTCAATCCTCAAATTTAGTTCATGAACAGACTATTACAGACACTTGGGATGTATTCTATTTCACTTAACCGACATTGACAGTACTAGACACCCTAAGCTCTGATACCAAGAAAACTCTATCACGCCCCGGAAGCGAGAAAAATAGGCAAATGTAAACTTTTATTTGCATCAATACACATTTATGGGTGCATTCTCGTGCAGTGTCATGCATCATCATATATATAAGTTATAAATCTTAAACCTCAGGATCTCGTCATCAAGCATTCAGAAATGTAAATTATACCTCTAATACAAATATATGGCTTGGAGCTCAAGTTCTCCACTAGCTACTACTCCGTATGTCGCAAGAAATTCTCCTCACTTGAAGAAATCTGGAGGGAAGATAAAACAGGGTGAGCTTCTAAATCGCTCAGTAAGAGGGTAAGGGATTCATTAATAAGAAAATGATTTGCACAACACAATCATTGTGTTTTATATGATAAACTCAATAAACTCAGGGGAAAATGTAGCATGAATAGTTAAAACATCATCTTAAAGCTCATGTAAAAACATGATAATAAATGGCTCAATTCAAATTTACAAGCATGTAGAAATCAAGATGCGATAATTGCTTTTCTCTTTAAAACGTGATAAAAATCACTGCAATAGTAATGCACGTGGCATGACCACTAAATAAAATCTACACGTGGCACAACCACTAATTAAAATCTGCACGTGGCACAACCACCAAACACACGTGGCACAGCCACTGATTTAGATTCGCACGTGGCACAGCCACCAAATACATGTGGTATAGCCACTGATTTAGATTCACACGTGGCACAACCACCAAATAAACGTGGCACAGCCACTCATTAAGATTCACACGTGGCACAGCCACTGATTAGGATTCACACGTGGTAGGTTGACACGCCCTAAGGGTATTACCGCAAGTGCACGGGTCGTACAAGTAATAATGGGATTTGAGTCCCGAGTTATCGTCCCATAGAGAAGTTGACTAGCCTAAGTAACTACCGGTTAATCTTACCCTATGTATATCCTAGCGAATTATGAATTCTTGATTATCGGTGATCTACTAAGTTTAAAATTAAAAAATACTGAAAATAATAAAACTATAAAGAAAATAAAATCGAGCTAAGATGTACTTACCGAGCTCCACGCAATTAAAAACCCATACCTACGCAAATAATTAAAACAGTTAAAATTGATTAACGCAAGTAAAATAAAATGTAATTATGATAAAACCCATATAGCGTCACGACCTCTCCGAGTCCTCAGTAAACCCATAATAAAGTCCATGGTGACATGCTCCTATTTTCATGTAGGCACAGGTAAATGCTATAGTAATCCTCCGGGGTTGCGATGTTCAGCTTTCACTTGTTGGCACACTAACCATCTGGCTATATACTCTGCCACATCTCGCTTTATACCACTCCGTCAGTACACCTTTCTCAATTCTCGGTACATCTTATTACTCCCTGGGTGCATGGTGTATCGCGAGCAGTGAGATTCTCTAAGTATCTGTCTCTTTGGGGTATCATCGTCCGATACACAAATTTGCCATCTGAATCTTAACAATCCATTCTCATTGATTGTGAGATCCGACTGCGAAGTCTGCTCAGCTTGGCTAACCATATCTATCAACCTCTGATCACTGCGCTGCCCAGTTCTAATCTGATCGATGATCCTGGGCTCTATTCGCAGGCTAGCTAAAAATCCAATCTCTACCTCTTTAACTCTGATCCAGAGTTCGGTGAACTGCTCTAGTAAATCCCATTCCCTGATCATCATAGCAGATATCATACTCTTCCTGCTCAGGGCATCAGTAACTACGTTCACCTTACCCGGATGGTATAGAATCTCGAAGTCATAATCCTTAAGGAGTTCCATCCATCTCCTTTGTCTCATATTTAACTCCTTCTGATCAAACAAATACCTCAAACTCTTATGATCAGTGAAGATCTAGAATCTTTCCCCATATAAGTAGTGTCGCTAGATCTTCAATGCAAATACCACAACGGCTAACTCCAAATCATGCGTGGGGTAATTCCGCTCATGATCTTTCAATTGTCGCGATCCATAAGTGATCACTCTTCCATGCTGCATGAGCACACACCCTAATCCTTGATGGGATGCATCACTATAAACTGAAAATCCTCCTGATCCCTCAGGAATAGTCAACACAGGCTGCAATAAACCAGTAGGTTTCTAATGCTTTACCTTAACCTGCTGATATACTAGACATTTAGCCAAATACTCTTCAACATCTTTCTTCATGTCTGACCCCCAATATACTTTTCAGAGATTCTTATACATCTTATTACTCCTCGGATGCACTCTATACCTCGATGAATGAGCTTCTGTCAAATTCAATCTCTTTAGCTGTAGGTCATCGAGAATGCAAATTTGACCTCTGAATCTCAGCAGGCTATCATCACTAACTGTGCAATCAGTCACTCCATCCATCTATATCTGACTAAACCGATCAACACAAAAGCGATCAATTTGCTAAGCTTATCTGATCCGATCAATCAAATTCGGTTTCAATCTCAGACTAGCTATCACACAATTGGCGTCAGTATCAAAAGGGTTTATATTCAAACTGAGGCTAGTAATCTGCTCGAATAGTTCATGTTCCCTGACCACCATGTACGATTCCATCTCGAGGCTCTTTCTGCTCAAGGCATCAGCGACTACATTCGTTTTACCTGGATGATAAAGTATCTCACAATCATCGTCTTTTAGAAGCTCTACCTATCGTCTCTACCTCATATTCAATTCTTTCTGTAAAAGCAGATATTTTAGGCTTTTATGATTAGTAAATATCTAAAATTTCTCACCGTACTAATAGTGGTGCCATATCTTCAGTGTAAACACTACGATTATGAACTCTAAATCTTGGGTCGGATAGTTCTTCTCATTGTCCTTAAGTTGTCGGGATCCATAAGCAACTACCTTCTCATTCTGCATCAATACACAGCCTAGTCCCTATCTCGAGGCATTTGTGTACACTGGAAAACCTCTTGAGCTGTTCGATATGGTGAGAATCGGTGAGATGGTCAGTCGCTGCTTTAGTTCTTAAAAACTCTTCTCACATGCATTGTCCCACTCAAATACAACATTCTTCCGAGTGAGACGTGTCAATGAAGCAGCCAATTTTGAGAAACTCTCTACAACCCGTCTGTAATACCTAGTTAAACCCTAAAAACTCCTAATCTATGTGACTGTTCTAGGTCATTTCCACTGAACTACTGCATCGATCTTGGACAGATCAATAGACACCCCGTCCTTCGATACTATATAACCTAAAAACAATATCTGTTCCAACCAGAAATCACACTTACTGAGCTTCGTATATAGCGTCCTCTCTCTAAGGGTTTGTAGAACAATACTTAAGTGCTGCTCATGTTCCTCCCTGGACTTCGAGTATACCAATATATCATCAATGAATCCGATCACAAATCGGTCTAGGTATGGCTTGAACACATCATTCATCAATACCATAAAAGCTGTGGGAGCATTTGTTAACCCGAAAGGCATAACCAAGAACTCATAATGACCATAATAGGCATGGAAGGCTGTCTTGGTTACATCTCCACTCTGGATTCTCAACTGATGGTACCCAGACCTCAGATCGATCATAAAAAAGATTTATGCTCCTCGAAGCTGATCCAACAGATCATCAATACGTGGAAGGGGGTAATTGTTCTTAATGGTAGCCTTATTCAACAATAGGTAATCTATGCACAATCGGAGGCTTCCATCTTTCTTCTTAACAAACAAAACTGGTGCTCCTTAAGGTGAAACACTCGGTCTAATGAACCCCTTATCCATTAATTTTTGTAATTGCTTCTTTAGCTCCTCTAATCCCACTAGAGTCATACGATATGATGTTTTAGATATTTGCTCAGTACCGACACCAAATTAATATAAAACTTCATCTCCCTATCTGGTGGCAACCCTGGTAAATCATCCAAAAAGACATCAGGAAACTCCCTGACTACTGGAATATCTATCAATTCCAGGTGTACCTTATCCGTATCAACCACATATACAACATATATCCCTTTAATCATATCAGCTGAACATCTGTGGTCATCTAGTCTAATGCAAACACTCGACCACTTCTTACAACTTTCTTCCCCTTGTTTCTAGCTGTAACCCTCCTCTTCGAGGCAGAAGTACTAGTTGTCTCCTTCTTTGACTCTTTGCCCTTATGTGGGGCTATCTCGATCAACTCTGAGAAATCCCTTATCATATGCCCTGTCTTGCTACATCTAAAACATGGTTCAGGCAAGACGTGGCATGGCCTACTACCGTGGTATCTACCACATGCCCTACACTACTCTATAGTCGGTCGGAGTCCTCCAATAACTATAGCATTAGTTGGAGTCGAGACCTGATGCATTAGGGGTTTAATTATCCTACCCTGTGACTCATCGACCCTCGGTCGTCTAACAAATAGCCTCTTCCCCACTCAGACACTGCGATCCCTTACTGATCTCTATTCCTACCCTTCACGACCTTACCAAACTCGAGGACTTGGATATCATAGTCATGTTCACACAACTAAGCTCTACGTACAGTCTTTTCGTAAGTCGTTACGTCAAATGGGGCAAATTTGACTCTAATGGAAGGTCTCAATCCATCCATAAACTTACGGACCTTTCGTATCTCACTGCCCATAGTATCCCGGTCATACCTTCCCAAGGATATAAATCGAGATTAATACACGTCTATCGACCTATTCCCTTGGATCATCACACGAAATTCCATCTGTAATCTCCTCTAAGCAGTGACTGGGATGTAATGCCTCCTGAAGGCATCCAAAAAGATTTCCTAGTCAATCACCTGATTTTTAGTTCTTAGGATGGGTCGGGAAAATTTTCCACTAATGCTCTACCTCGCCCTCAATCATGAATGTAGCAAAAGCCACTCTCTCAGTGGTTAAACATCGAAAAAAGCCATATAACTTCTCCAACATGTTGATCCAAACCTCTGCTACTACGAGATTCTTGACCCCACTGAACGATGGAGGCTTCAGCTTCTAAAATTGCGTCAATCGGTCAAGATCACAATCAAACCCTGAATTCTCACCAATGTGTCGTGGAACTATAGGTGGTGGTTTAGGGTTCTCAGTAGTACATGGCATAGGTGCAAACTGTGTAGGCGCAGGTGTGTCAAGAGCAGCTACTGGCTTAGTATGGGTCGTCTGAGCAGTCGGACCTTGCCTACTCTCTAACTTAGCCATAGCCTGAGCGAACAACTCCATAACTGTGTCCAAACTCCACTCTAATCTAGTAACGCGGGCATCAGTAGTCTCATCTAGACTTGATGGGACATGACCATACGATGATTCACTAGGTCTCTCGAACCTATCTCTATGGCCTTGAGAACGCGAACTCTACCCTTGGTTGTGATGTCTATCAGACATCCTGATCGTCTTGCATACACAATCAGTTTCTTAGTTTAACCATAGCTCGGTACACACAGTTGTATCTAACAATGTACAGTGACATGGGGATGTATACTATCTAACTACTGACACTGACTCACATGAGACCAACATTGCTCTGATACCACTTCTGTCGTGACCCGTTTTTCCAAAAATCACTATAAATTTTTTTGGGAACTTTCCTCACTTCACTTCTTGGGATGTGAGTTAATATCCATCACTTAATTTCATATATTATATATATGCATGTCAAGCAACGCTTTCATCCTAGACACTAACATCACGAAAGCTTATAAAGTTACCATTTCATAATTAGAAAGTCGTTTACATTGCCTTACATATACATCCCCCATATAATGTGACTACATCACAGTACACTATTATTGAGATACAAAAAAGTACATATGTGTGTATACCTTGATGCTGCTGAATAGCTATGTGTAAAGGATCTTAGGATAGACGTAACTAATACACTCTACTGGAAATGCTCTGTAGAGGGGGAAAGTAAAGGGATAAGCATAACACGCTCAGTAAGGAATAAATGAAAGCAGGTAGATAACCACACTATCTACGATGCTCATAATGCATGTTTTATCATCTCTTAAAACAAATGTATTTACTTTTCAAAACACTTACATTTATTGAAAATAGAAGCATTCTATACGATAATCATCAATCAATAGAAGCTTAATCATTTTTTCAACAAATACATTCACTAAAAATAGAAGCATTTTATATGATAATCATCAATCGATAGAAGCTTAATCATTTCTTTTCATTTCACTTTCAAATCAGTTAGTAAGCATTTCAATAATCTGATTATTCTAAAGACTTGGATGAGATTCAATAATAATAATAATAATGGATATATGTACATAATCGATGATTCCATGCATCACGGATTAGGTGTGTGGGATATCATATACCTCAGGGAAGTGGGTCAATCCATCCCATGGGTCAATCAAAAGTCCAAAGACTAACAAAAGTCCGAAGATTGCACGGTACAGTGTACTCCATGTCTCATCATATGGTACAACGTACTCTGTAGACCCTAAAATATTGAGGGAACCGAGTAATCTCAAGGTTTTACCACCTCAATATAAGAAATCAACCATCACTTGTCTAAAATCCAGTACGAACAAGTCAGTGTGACACACAGTCTACACGAGGGCTCCAACACGATTTCAATCACGCATCACAACAGAACCCAGTGCGAGCAGCGCTCCAGTATAATCTGTTCATATGACATACCAAAATCAAGTGCGAGCAGATCTGGGTAAATCCATAGATCTTATTATAGCTCCAATATGATTTCACACACACATAATAGACAGCTAGCTCTAATTCCCACAACAATGGTATTCAAAAATGAGTGTAATACGTAAAACGATACAAAACAGAGTGAGAGGGTAACATCTCATCAAATCACTTGTCAATCAAATCATACTTTATAAAAACGTGCAATTTAATACATATAGTCAAATCGTGAGGTAGTCTATCATTTCAGCTTTATAAAATCTCTTTTTTCATAGATAAAACATGAATTTCATGCACTTTATACAAATCTAAAAATTCTCGGGTCTAAAGATATTTTCATAATTTTTCCATATTTAGGTACTATATCAAAATTTCATATCCATATTCTATACGAAATTTAAGTGTATGCAAACGACGATAAAAATACATACAGCTATCTCCAAGAGCTAGCATAGATCCCTTACCTAGAATCCCGTCGAATGCTTTTTTTCATTTTTTTCCACTTTTCGTAAATCAGTCTATCCAACTTCGAATATATCTCCTGGAGCTGTAGATAGTTATCAATTACATCAATTAAGTTTGATAACTCATTTATCATTTTCCATACTGTCTATTTCATCAAATGGGCCCAATTGCTCTTATTAGGCCTCGTTGCCTCTTATTGAGCCTAACTCTATTTTAAGCCCATTTCGACTTTACTATTTATTCTGTCATGGTCCATTGGGCTCTTTAGGCCCATTAACAATTATTGGGCCATCTGTGGGGCTCATTAACACTACCATCATGCCATCTTAAGCATTCTAACATAAAGCATTCTATATGGAGTTAATCTGCAACTTATGCGATTAATTCCCAACTCGTATAACTATACATGTTATAGCAAATGTGATTCACCTATCCGATTTTTCGTGATGGTTCATAAATCGAGGCTGGATCGAACTCATGTTCATCGCCTCTAGTCACACTACACATTTATATATTTAACCCGAGTCAATTTTGGTCCAATATAATTTGAAATAAATTTTTCAAAATTTAAATCAGTCAAATTTTTTCCCTTCCTTTTTTTCTTTCTTTTTTTCTTTCCTTCTTTCCTTGGCTGAACAGGTTCGGACCGGTTCAGCCCATATTAAATTTACTAAACTGGTCCGTACCGGTTATGCCTTCTTCGTCGTTCCTGGGGCTACCGATCGATTCATCCACCAATCGTCGCGCCTTCACCTAGAGAACCTTCGATCAGCCTGGGCTGGGGTAGATCGATGCCAGATTCCGCCGATTTTATCTTCTCCCTTTCGGCCTTCTCTCTCTCCAATCTCCCTCTGTTCGGTGATCCAGCGCGCTAGGTGGCACTCAAGCACTCCCACCGTGCTGGTCTTCCTTCACTAGTGCCCTTTGCCTTGGTTCCTTCCTCGGTCGGCCTCCGATGAGAGGCAAAGGGAGGGATTGGTTTTTCGATCCTCTCTGCTTCATTTTTCCCAAGTTTTTTGTTTCATTCCTTTTTTTTAATAAATATTATATTATATTTTAATATAATATAATATAATACAAAATCTTATAATATAATATTATTATAATAATAATATACCAAAATATCTTATATTATTATAATAATATTATATTATCATAATAATATTATATTATCATAATGTATTTTGCACATTAATTTCCACACACGCATGTACATATCTCGAGAAATATATATATATGTACATCATATTTTTATTTTTATTTCTCCGAAATATTTTAATTTATTATATTATTTTTCAGAAATAGTTTTCCATATTTTTGAAATAAATTCACGAGGTGAAAAATTTCGGGTCTTACAGTTCATATCTTACTTAGGTTGTAAAGCATAACATAAGTGTTCTTACAAAACATAGATATGTAAAAAAAATCATGTTTGTGTTGCATTTCTTGCAAATCATACTTAAAAAATCATATGCTTACAAATTATATCTCAAAATCGTATGCTTACTAATCATAGTTTAAATCATATGTTCAATAAAACTTTAGACATAAGTTAGAGATTAGGCATCTGATTTCAAATGTGTTGTGTATCATACTTACATCCAAAATAGAAGTCTCTTAAAAGGGAAATGGTTAACTTATGATCATGGTTAGGGTTTTCTGAGCTCTACTGGACCGGTGAGTACTAGGAATGTTGTTGACTTGTCCAGTCTAATAGTCGCAACATAACATAACATAGCATAACATCAAGGCATAAATGCCACATAGAAGGGTGGACGTTATACCTCCATTATAAACATGAGGCATGATTGCCAAGATGACATTAATGGACATTAAATGCTCTATCAACACATTGCAAATGGTAGCCTTATAGTCTCTTAAAACAATTCATAAATACATACATGTTATCATTCCATAACATAAGAAACATAGCTTGGCAGTTAAATGATAATATATATCATAAGTGGGATGATTTTTTCATGGAATCATCCTTTTCATACTTAAAAATAATGACCCCACTTCAAAACATGCTAAATAAGTTTTAGGGAAACCATATTAATGCATTAATTGGCTTTTAAATACCTAAAAACAAGTTTTGTCATGCAATTTTTCCAAATGATGTTCTCTAATGCATTCCGTGGGATCTTCATACTTAAATCATAAAATCATAAGCTTAAACATAACATGCTAAATACATTTTAAGGAAATCATTTTAATGCATTAATTTTGTCTAAATAGCTAAATCATAATACCATTGGTTTAGCAAATCATGCTTTCATTGACATTAAATCAAAATTTGTCAATTTGCATGAATATGCACTTTGAAGCTCAAAACACTAGGAGGGTATCAATCCTACTACATAGAGGATCGATCCTTCATCACTCGAATGTCATTTTCTAGAAAATTTCATATGAGGGATCGGTCCTCTGCCTTATGAGATTGATCTTTTAGTGATAAATATGACTTTTCATAAATTTTCTAAGTCTTAAACTTATTTAAAATGCATTTAGACTTATTGCATGCCTTGAAATCAAATAAACACTATGACTCAACATATATCCCTTACTTCCAAGCAGTTCCAGCACTTAATCCTTGGTTTCTTTGGCACCAACTTAGGTTAGGCAATGCATTTTTATTGCCTAACTTCTTCCAATGGGCCTCTGTTGCAAAAGCCAATCCATAACACTTAGTTTCTTTTCTGTTTAACTTACTTAAACTTACATGTATTCAAACCTTTTCTAGTTTAACATTTCTCTTAGGTTCTCATTAAACCTTAACTTACAAATCTTAACTTATAAACCTTCAAAAGCATTTCCAATAATTCATTATCATAATTCAAATCATAATCCTTCAACATTTATCCTCAACATCATAGCATACATCAAACTCATCAATTTAACAATTCATGCATTAAATCCCAATGTCATCACATTCAAACCCTGATCATCATTCCATAAATTTATTTCAACAATCAACTTATGCAAATCAATAGATCACAATACTAATGACAAAACAAATTTATCCTAAGATTTTATAAAATCCTTACTTTGTATAGAGAGAAACCCTAGCTTTGTCTCTCTCTAAGCCTCCAACCCAACAATCCAACCTTCAAACCATAAATAATCAATCAATAAATACTTAATCATTATAACTAAATCGTACCCATCAATTTGAATTCAAGATGAAAGCCCTTTTACCTTCAGTCTTTCCTTTTTTTCTAAAACCCTATGTTTCCTCTTTACCATTCCCATTCTCTTAGAAAATCTCTTTCTAAATCTAGTGTTCTTGAAGAAATAGAGGTGGAAGGTGCAAATGGGTTGAGTTCATTTGCTTTTCTTTTTCCTTTTTCTTTTTCTTTTCTCTTTTCCTCATTTCTTTCTCAGGTTCTTATGTTTTCCTCTAACTTTCCCCTGTCTTTAAAACACTTTTTAAAGTTTTAAGACATTAGGCAATTAATCCCTTTAGGGAGGGGATCGATCCCTTCCATTTAAAATTCCCTAATTTCACATTCTAGGTTGAAGGGATCGATCCCTCTGTGTTTTACTGCACAAATGAGAATATCTAACTTTAGGGGATCAATCCCTTGCTCAAGGGGATCTGTTCCTTGACTTAAGGGATCTGTCATTAGACCTGGACCTATATAATTTTGATGTTCTAATTTCAAAATCACCTAACTTTAAATTCCTAAACTTATACCAATTATCTAATAACTCAAAATTAATCCCTAAAACACATTCAAATTAACAATTACATATCCATACATCTCGTATGATCCAAATCCATCATCATCATCATCGTGAACTCACACTAAGTTGTTAGCATAAATTATCCTCCTCTGCTCATTCCTAATTAATGCAATGTGTTCTTCCAACTCTCGTCCTGCCATATCTTTCCCGATTACTTCTTTCCAAGTTTTTTTTTTCGATCTTCCCCTAGCCTTGACCTTTTTTACATCATTCATAGCCTCCACCCTTCTGATTGGAGTGTCCACAAATCTACGTCGTACGTGTCTAAACCAACGTAAATGACTTTCACTTATCTTATTTTCGATAGGTGCCACTCTAACCTTTTTGTGAATGTCATTATTTCTCATTATATCTTTTCTTATATATCCACACATCCATCGCAACATTCATTTTTTTGCTACACTCATCTTTTGTGTATGCACTCCTTTAGTTGCCCAACATTCACTGCCATATGGTAATATACGTCTAACAATTGTCCTGTAAAACTTACCTTTCAACGCTATAGTTATTCTTTTATCACACAACACACCTGTAGCGCTTCTCCACTCGGTCCAACCAGTCTGTATCCTATGGGTCACATCGCCATCAATCTTTCCATCCATGTGAACGATCGACCCCAAATATCTAAAATGATCCCAGTTAAAGATTGCCACCCTTTCTAGCACCACTATGTTTCTATCTTCATCTCTATTTAAATGAATTTACACTTTATGTATTCAATCTTTGCTCTTCTTAATTTGAATCTTCTTGACTCTAATGTCTGGCTCTAAAGTTCTAACTTAATATTAACTTCCACTCTAGTATCAGTACACAAGATAATATCATCTGCAAATATCATACACTAAGGTACATTATCCTGGATGGATTTTGTCAGCTCGTCCATTACTATGGTTGTCACGACCCCTTTTTACCTAAAATCACTACAGATTTTTTACTTTTTTTTTCTTTCCTTCCCAGTCGTGAACATTCTCACCACCAAATAGTTAGACTATGAGTCAGTATTAGCCACCCTTTACTATTTACCAGGCCATCTATCTTTTAATTTATTCAAAAGCAAACACGTATACTTTATAATAGAGGTTTTATACTTGTATGTGTTTACTAATATTTATATCCTCCATATTACATTCCAAAATGATTACTGTGTTATTACATGTTTAGATACAAAATGATACCAGTGTGTATACCTCTCGGTGATGGGAAGCAACGATACCAGGATGCAAGTCCTCAGCCACTCACTAACTACTATGCGTGCTCTATAGAGGGGGAAAATGAAAGGGATGAGCGCACTAGCTCAGTAAGGCAATAATGCAAGCAGGTAGATAACTACACTATCTACGTGCTTATAATGTCATGATATAAAATCGCTTACATTTAGAGCATGAGGTAAGATTAAAAATGATACCACATGTATATCTATCATATAAGATAAATAAAAAGATCAGGAAAATAAAACAAACATGGAAAAATCATCATGTATGACATCTCATGCTTGTCACATTAAAACTTATCAATTTCATCATAAAACAATACATCATCCTTTAAAATCATCCCACAAGGTTCGACCCCTCCCTCGGGTCTACCTTGGATAACACAAATCATGTTTAGTGCATATAAAATCATGTGATATCATGTGAGACAGGTGGTCACTATATACAATCAAGGACTCTGTTGGTCAACTATGTCACTATCATCCTAGACCACACGAATCCCGGTATGTGGGGCATCATGCTGTAACAAGAGGTGGGTCAAATCCTACCCATCAGAATATAAATCAACATCATCACTACATGGTACAGCGTACTCCATATGATATATACGGTACAACGTACTCCATTATACCATGTATAATCGACTCAGTCTTAAATGCACGTGCAAGCATCTCATTTGTGTGACTAATAGTTTACATGAGGCATCCAGCATGACTCTTTACATATCACAATGTGAAAAGACCAATGCAAGCAAGGCTCTAGCACGATTTCATGCACAATCAGTAAAAATCCTCGTACACGCAACGCTTCAGTATGACTTTATGCAAAATAAATAATGGTGAAATCATGTACGAGCAAAGCTCCAGTACGGTTATATCCATAAGAAATAAATGAAACCCACGTACGAGCAAAAGCTCCAGTACGACTTGCATGCATCTCAACTCAAAATATGGTGCGATCTAGGCTCTAGCACATTTCATGCATGTTAAAATATCAAAATCTAGTGTGAGTAAGGACTCTAACACGATTTATACTCATATAAATCTTTTAGGTGGCTCTATTTAGGTAAAACCCCTTTTAAAACTCAAAATTAGCACCGACATGTGCTATGTTATGCAAATCATGAAACAATTAGCCGACCTATCCTTGTTTTGCCCAAATCAAGGCATCACATCACATTAAAACGTCAAAATCATGATATTGATGCAGTTTACTAGCCTTACTACCCTTTTCATAAAGTTTACTCCTAGGGGTAAAAACATCTTTTTACACCGATACCCCAATTTTTGTAAAAATTATTATTTTATTTCTAGATACTTTAGGGAATTTCATGCCCTGTAAATACCAACAAAATAAGTGTAGATACCTTTAGGCACTCACAAAATCCCCTTACCTCGAAATAGGTTGACTACGAACTTAAATTCTTGATCTCTCCGGATCAGCAGTCCATTTGGATCCGAACGTATCCTCGAAAGCTGTAAATATTTACTAATCACATCAGTATAATTTAATATACTTAATTCTCACTTGAATTAAATTCAAATCAATGTATTGGGCCCGTTTACACCTTATTAGGTCTCGTTACATCTTATTGGGCCTTACTTTCTCTTAAGTCCATTTCGATTGTACTATTTATTTTTCGAGAATCTATTGGGCCCATCAAGCCTACTAATTCATATTGCACCAGCCTTAGGCCCACAATGCCTTATTGAGCTGAATACTCAATGCTCAGCCCACTTGACCATTCGATCACGCATGGTGCGCCACGCCTAGCCATGGCCGACACCATGGTTGCCTAGTTCTCATGGGCATTTTGGCAAACACTTGGTGTGCTTGCCTTAAGTTCATCACTTTTCTTCACTAAGGCATTTCATCATACACCTCTTATTCCTA
This sequence comes from Firmiana major, assembly GCA_033439115.1. NCBI lineage: Eukaryota > Viridiplantae > Streptophyta > Magnoliopsida > Malvales > Malvaceae > Firmiana > Firmiana major. The sequence goes on along the minus strand of CM065896.1, from coordinate 27,622,958 downwards.
CTTTAAATCATCAACTATTCCAACATATTGGTTTCACAAAACCATCTTAGAGTCATGTTTACATGCTTAATAACATCAATACAAGTTTAAATCATCATTAAATGTAAGACCCGTAAATTTCCATGTAATAATTATGATTCTGGAATGTATAGACAAGTAATATTATCTATGAATCATAAGAAATGGATGTTTCTAAGTTTTAAATATGAATGAATTTGCAAAATGAGTGTTGAAGCAATTGAATGGGAGTTTAACTTTGGAAATCTAAGAAAATTGCAGCTGAAATGCTGTAGGATGAATGCCAGATTGATCTGAGAGCAAGGGAGATCGATCTCATTGCCTTGGAAATATAATGCAGAGGCATTCTGCAAGAGGGAGATCGATCCCTCACTCAAGCAGATCGATCTCAAGTTGTCTCAGGTTGGACCAGATCGATCTCCTCACATAGGCAGATCGATCTCTAGTTGCCTCTAGATAGGCCAGATTGATCCTTGAAGTCCTCTGGCTGGAACAGATCGATCTCATTCCTTTGAACAAATTGATCTCATGCACTTCAACAGATCGATCCCCTGCATGCAAATTTTTAAAATTCTGAAGGAGTTTTAGTAAGGCCAGATCAATCTCCCCCTTTGGATCGATCTCATAAGGCATTTTCTATATAAACTGGGCAGCAGAATCTACATTTCACGAGAGCGACCCATTTTCCTCCATTTTTAACAAGTGACCTAGCTTTCTCACCTAAAATCACCACTTTCCAATCAATTTTGAGAGAAGATCCTTTAAGCAAAGTTGTTCATAGTGAAGAAGTGAACAACATTGTCAAAGATTGGAAGCTCAAACCTTGGATTGAAGGAGAAAAGAGGTTTTCCCCTAAATTTATCAAAAAAAGAGAGAAAATGTCAAGCTAGGTAAGGTTTCAATACACCATTTTCTAGTATGTTAATCTAAAAACTTTGATGAGTGATTTGGTGTATGTATTGCTGGTTGAAATGTGATGAACATGCTTAAAAAACCATGACCTAGAAATGGCTTAGTGAGAGAAAGTTGTAATGGCATGGAGTTAATGATCATTTAAGCATGTAAAAATTTTAATAAACATGTGACGATGATTCTAAGATAACTTTATGAAATCCATATGTTGGATTAGATGAGTATTGATAATGGGCATAATAAGTGTTTGATGAAATGTCATAGAGAAGAAAAATGATGAAGTTAAGGCATTGTGAGATCGATGGCGGTTCAATATGAATCAATAGACTTGGTGAGTCTAGAGAATTCTTGAGAAAAAGAATAGATTAGTCGAAATGGACTTAAGAGAACATAAAGTCCAATAAGACAAAATGAGGCCAAATTGGTGTAAAATGGCCCAATGCATTGAATTGAACTTCATGCAAGTGAAAATGAAGAACATTGGAGTATAGTGATGTGAATTGTAATTCATTGTAGCTCCTGGAGACATAATTGGAGTCGATAAGACTGGATCACGAGCATTGAAACTTGAGAAAGGCGATTTAAGCGTGATTCGATGTAAGGGATTTATGTGAGCTATTAGAGATAGCTATACATATGTTTCTGACCTGCTGTGTACGAATAGATACGATAAAGTATATAGATATTGATATATCTAAGTGAAAACTAAGTATGAGAAGAACCTATAAGCATGAGTTGCATGACTTCCATGTTATTGTTGTGAAAAGAGGTTTTGCAAACGTTTTGAGAAAGAGTAATAATAGACGGGCTCTTGGTTTAGTAATTTACATGAAAAGCTTCTAACGAGTGATTGAAGGGAGATTACCTTCTCACTCATACCAGTAAATGGAGCCTTCTATTTCTTTCTCTGTGAAATTGTGCTAGAGCCTAGGTGGCAAGGGTAGATTTACCAGTCCTTCTCACACATCATTTTTAAAAAGAGATTTTGGGAAAAGCAAAAATGGTGTTTGATGCCTTGAGTGATGTTGTGTGTTCCACTCGAGAGCTCACACTAGATTTTGGTAATCATGCTGGAGCTGAAAAGTACTACTTAGTGATCTTCCTCTGATTATGCTCGCATGTGACCCCCTCTATTTAAATTAATGGGATAAAATCGTGCTCAGTGCCTCAGGTATGTTGTGTGTTCTTACGCTGAGTTGCTGGCATGTGGTCTCTTGAGCTTTATTGTGTGATAAGTAAAATCGTGCTCAATGCCTCTGGTATGCTGTGTGATCTTACGTTGAGTTGCTCGCATAAGAGTTTATGAGTTTGCTGTGTGATAAGTAAAAATTATGCTGGACCTGTCGTGTTCCGTGCTCAATGCCTCTGGTATGCTGTGTGATCTTACGCTGAGTTGCTCGCACGAGAGTTTATGAGTTTGATGTGTGATAAGTAAAAATTATGCTGGACCTATCGTGTATTGCTTAGTGATCTTGCACAGACCTGTTCGCACATGATTTTGAGACAACGAAAATAGGTGATAAGGATCCACGAGAGCACGATGTACCGTAAGCGTTAGCCATGGGGTACGATGTTTTGTGATATCTTAGTGATTCTGTGTGGGCTGAAGGGATGGTTGATCTGCATCCCTAAGCATGGGATTCCCGTACACCTGATCAGTGTTGCTTAGAATCCAGACTATGGCCATAAGTTTTATTTTATCTGTTTGATATGACATTATGTTACTACTGTGTGAGGTGACAAATGTCCCACATGCTGTGTGATACATGGTGATATAAAATCTCATTATATGTCTCAAGTGAATTGATTTGCTAAGTGTGTTCTATATGGACTGATAAATGAAGCTGTGTGGTTTTTAAAGATTGAGCTGTGTGAATTGATGATGTATATGCATATACCCATCTAGCGAATTAATGGTTTCGCATCGATGGAAGCTATTTTCAATGAAATGCATATGTTTTATAAGGAAAATAAATGTTAATAATTTAGCATGTAGATAGTGTAGTTATCTACCTGCTTTCATATTTTCCTTACTGAGCGTGTTAGCTCACCCCCTTATTTCCTCCTCCACAGATACTACGCAGTAGTGAGTTACTGCAGTTGTCCCTGCTACGGTGTTTTCCAGTTCTCCAACAGTACAGAGGTATACACTTATGAGAAAAAAATTTTGTATCCTGTAAATTAATGCACAGTTTCGTTATCTTTTGTACAAAATGGATGTATATAATAGAAACTGATGTAAACATTTTCACATATTTATAAAAGAACAATTTCTACTTCATTTAATGAATGTTAAATTATGAATGGATGAGATGTGGATAGGATATTGACTCACAGCCTAACTATAAGTAGTAAGTTAAGTCACGAGAAGAGGGTCGTGACAGAGATTGGTATCAGAGCTTGAGTTGGTTCGGTGTGAGTCAGTATCCATAGTTAGGAAAATATACATCCCTAAAGTACTGTGCATTATTTGGATACAATTGTGTATACCCAGCTAGAAATGTAACTGAGACACTTGTTATTGAGTATGCATGATGTCAGATAGATGACATACTCGTAGAGGAGAGAGTTCGCGCTCTCAGGGGCATAGAGATTAGCCCGAGAGGCATAATACGTCCAGTTCTAGTAGAGATCCACCTGGTCTTGGTGAGGCCACTGAGGAACGTATTGCGCAGTTACAACACAGTGTAGACATAGTCATGGACATGTTTACACAGGCGATGGCCAGATTTGAGGGTAGACAAGAGAATCTTGCTGGTTAGGCTGCTGCACTTGAGAGACATTAGCTTGCACAACCTGCACCCAGACCTCGGGCTGTAGAGGCAGAGATTCCTGCACCCCCTCTAGTTCAGGATATTCCCCCACCTGTTTAGGATCTCGTAATTCCACAACAGGTTGGTGGTGTATGAGTTTATGATTGTGACCTGGGCAGATTGAGACAGTTTAGGAAGTTTGGACCACCTTCATTCAATGGGGTGAAAGACCTAATGTTCGCGGAGCATTAGATTCACAATATGGAGAAACCCTACAGATTCTTCCATTGCTCTACCACAGAGAAGGTCACATTTGCTGCTTTTGTATTAGAGGGTGAGGTCGAGCATTGGTGGATGGCCACCCAATCGATTCTGAGGGCAGGTCATCCGGTGGTAACTTGGGATATATTTCTGAATGCCTTCAGGAGGCAGTACATTCCAGCCACTGCTCGCGAAATATGCAAATGGAATTTTTGACCTTGACTTAGGGGAATCGTACTGTGGATGAGTATGAGTCTAGATTCACATCTCTGGGTAGATATGACATAGTGACCATGGGCTGTCAGGACCGAAAGGTTCAAAAATTTCTTGAGAGATTGAGACCTTCGATCTGAGCTCGATTGGCCCCATTCAACATTACCACCTATGATGAGGCAGTACGCAAAGCATATTTATGTGAGCAGGATTATGAGTTGCATGCCTTAGAGTTGAGCAAGAGTGGTAAGGGCAGAGATAGGGACCGAAAGAGGTCAGTTGAGGATAAGGGATTCAGAAAAGATCGAAGATTATTTGGTAAAGGACCAAAGATTGTGGAGGTACGAGAGAGGCCTGCGAAGCCTCCAGCTTATCCAGCTTACCCAGTTTTACCTCCAGCTTCGAGGGGTATAATTATTGGCGGACCCCGACCTACCACCAAGCAGTGTAGGATATGTGGTAGATATCATGGGAGTAGACCATGCCCTTTGATGAGATCATGCTATAGATGCGGTAAACTAGGACACATAGCTCGTGAATGATCAGAGTTGGTTGATACAGCCCCACGGAAGGGCAAAGAGGCAGAGAGGGCTACAGTTGATACACCTACACCTAAGAGGAAGGCCACAACTGAAGAGAAAGGAAAACAAGCTGTTGGTCGAGGGCGAGTGTTTGCTTTGGGCCAGGTATCTGTAGAAGCTTCTACGGATGTGATTAAAGGTACCATCATAGTCTTTGATTTTAAAGCATTAGGATTAATTGATCTTGGTGCCACACATTCATTCATATCGCCTACATTTGCATGTAAATTGTTTGAACATGTGGAACCTGTACCTCTAGGTAGGATATTACTTATAAGTACTCCAGTGAGAGATAATGTGGTAACTAAGTATGTATGTAATGGTTGCAAGTTAAAGGTAGGGGAAAAGGATATGTTAGCCAATCTTATACTGTTAGACATGAAGGACTTTGATGTAATACTAGGAATGAATGGTTGGCTACAAACCAGGCTGTTTTAGACTGTTATGCTAAGACAGTAATGTTTTCCACCCCTGACAAGTATGTTGGAAGACTTAAAGAGTAATGAAAGAAGTAGTAAATTATTTCCAAGGATAGATGATTTTACTAACTAATGTGATCATAATATGTTGAAGGTTTTATAGCATATGTGGTTGATTTGGATAAGACACACCCATAATTAGTTGACATCCCAACGGTTAGAGAATTTCCCGATGTCTTTCCAGAAGAATTACCAGGGTTGCCACCAAACAGAGAGATGGAGTTCTGTATTAATTTGGTGTCTGAAACTGAACTGATATCCAAACCACCATATAGAATGGCTCCAATGGAATTGGAGGAACTAAAGAAGCAATTGTAAGAGTTGTTGGACAAGGGGTTTATCAGACCGAGTGTATCACCTTGGGGAGCACCAGTTCTATTTGTAAAAAGAAAGATAGGAGTCTCTAACTGTGTATAGACTATCAGTTGTTGAACAAGGCTACCATCAAGAATAAGTATCCCCTTCCACGGATAGATGATCTATTGGATCAGTTACAAGGAGTACGATCTTTTTGAAGATTGATCTGAGGTCTGGGTGTCATTAGTTGAGGATTTAGAGTGGAGAAGTGCCCAAGACAACGTTTCAGACCCATTATGGCCATTATGAGTTTCAGGTTATGCCATTTGGGTTGACGAATGCTCCTGCAGTATTTATGGCATTAATGAACGATGTGTTTAAGCCATACCTGGACAGCTTCGTGATTGTCTTTATAAATGACATATTGGTGTACTCGAAGTCCAGGGAAGAGCATGAGCAACACTTGAGGACAATGTTACAGACCCTCCGAGATCATGAGTTGTATGCTAAACTCAACAAATGTGATTTTTGGCTGAGTGAGAATCATTTCTGGGTCATGTAGTCTCGAGAGATGGGGTATCAGTGGATCCGTCCAAGAGAGAGGTTGCGATACAGTGGGAAAGACCTAAGACTGTTATAGAGATCCGCAGTTTCCTGGGTTTAGTAGGTTATTACCGACGGTTTATTTAGGGATTCTCTAAGCTAGCTGCTCCGTTGACACATCTCACTTGAAAGAATGTGGCATTTGAGTGGGATGATAAGTGTTAAAGTAGTTTCTGCAAGCTAAAGCATAGATTGACCACCGCACCTATACTCACCATACCCACTAGCTCAGGAGGTTACTCAGTGTATACAGATGCCTCAAGACAAGCACTGGGTTGTGTGTTGATGCAGGACGGGAAAGTAATAGCCTATGGATCTAGACAGCTTAAGGACCATGAGAGGAATTACCCGACCCATGATTTAGAGTTGGCAGTTATGGTATTTGCATTAAAGATTTGGTGCCACTACTTGTACGGTGAGAAATTCCAGGTGTTCATAGATCATAAGAGCCTCAGATATATGTTTTTACAGAAAGAATTAAATATGAGGTAGAGATGATAGATAGAGCTTCTGAAGGATTATGATTGTGAGATATTATACCATCCAGGAAAGGCTAATGTTGTGGCAAATGCCCTGAGTAGAAAGCGCCTTGAAATGGTCTTATATATGATGGTTAGGGAACATGGTTGCTCGAGCAGTTTGCTAACCTCAGGTTGGATATAGACCCTCTTGATGTTGACACTGACTGTGTGATAGCTAGCTTCTGAGTGGAACCGAATTTGATTGATCGGATACGACAGGGTCAGCATGCCGATCTACTATGTGAGGATCGTGCGAGTCTGATTCAAAAGGGTGATGTGGTTGATTTCTTAGTGAGTGATGATGGCATACTGAGGTTTAGAGGCAGGATTTGCGTTCTCGATGACCTAGAGTTAAAGAGATTGATTTTGATAGAAGCTCATTCATCGAGATATACATTACATTCAGGGAGTAACAAGATGTACCAGAACCTCCAAAAAGTGTATTGGTGGTCAAGGTTGAAAAGAGATATCGCAGAGTTTGCGGCAAGATGTCTTGTATGTTAGCAAGTGAAGGTAGAGCATTAGAAGCCTGTAGGATTATTGCAGCCTCTACCTATACCAACTTGGATATGGGAGCATGTCAGCATGGATTTCATCATGGGATTACCGAGGATTAAGAGGAACCATGATGCTATCTGGGTAGTGGGAGACGGATTGATGAAATTCGCTCATTTTCTAGCTATGAGATCTACAGATACTTTGAGTACTTTGGTAGAGTTGTATGTACGGGAGATAGTAAGGCTACATGGTGTTCCAGTGAGCCTGGTATCGGATAGGGATTATCGATTCACTTTCCACTTTTGAGAACATTTTCAGGAAGCTATGGGAACCCAGTTAAGTTTCAGTGCCGCTTTCCACCCTCAAACCGATGGTCAGTCAGAGAGAACCATCCAAACGTTAAAGGATATGCTGAGAGTGAGTGTCATTGATTTTAAGGGCTTCTCGGATGATCACCTACCATTAGTCGAATTTGCATACAACAATAGTTATCACTCGAGTATTGGGATGGTATCGTATGAGGCATTATATGATAGAAGGTGTTGATCCCCTATTGGTTGGGAAGAAATAGGTGAAAGAAAGACTTTTGCTCTCGATTTGGTACAGCAAGCTTTTGAGGTTGTTCAGCTGATATGTGAGAGATTGAGAACAGCTTAGAGCAGATAGAAAAGTTACGCTGACATGAGACGGAAGCCACTAGAGTTCACTGATAATTCTATGAAAATAGAATTATTTGTGCTTAATTTCTTAATTAATTATTTAAATCCCCAATTTATTTTGTTAATTATCCCCTTTATTTAATTAAAATTCTGTAATGTGCAGGTAAATTAAATCTAGATGAAACTCAGTCGTTTCAGTCAAAAATGGGCTGAAAACGGGCTAAAGGAAACTGGACCACTTCCAATTTGCAGACCGAGTCACCAGTCGTCTGGACACGTGGGATGCCAGGTGTTAATATTTTATTCGCTCTAAAACGATAAGATCGACGGACACCGTGCCAACCCTCTAAAAGACACCCGCCGAGCCACATCGCACAGCTAAGTGTACTAGAAGACGAATGACGTGGAAATATCTACTCTGCAACAAATAAAATGAAGACAAGTGGCCAAACAATGCCAACTCATCTAGGATGGAAAATTACCATTTTACCCCTAAGTGTGTATATAAATAGGACATGATAGCAATTGAAAAAGCAACGAGTAGAAGTAGTTTTAGTGCAGAACTAGTTAGAGTAGCATAGGTAGAATAGTTTAGTTTTAATTTCCCTTGTTTTTTTTAGAAGCATTTCCCGTTAGTTATTTTCTTAGCCACCATTTTCTTTTCTTCTTTGCTTTGTTCAACGTTTCAATCTTGTCAGGACCCATTCTCAATCCATGACTTTAACCAAAAACACTACAAATTTTTCGCATTCTTAACTTACCTTTCCGCTCTTCAATGGTTGGGCTGTGATTCGATGTCAGAGTCCACATCATCCAATATCATACATACATGTCAACATACTATTACTGACTGTACTTGCTTTTATTATATATGTAAGATTATATAAAATCTAATACAAATACATTCCCCATAATATATAACGTATACATCACTGTGCTGTTTCTATGTTTAGATACACAACTGTACATAATATGTATACCTGGCGATCGATAGGAACTAGCAGTGGACTCTGGGATACTATCCCTCGATAGCTCTCGCTCTACTGCTGACGCTCTGTAGAGAGATGTAAAGAAAGAGGGGTGAGCATACAACGTGCTCAGTAAGGAAATCAGGCAAGCAAGTAGATATCTACACTATCTACTCAAAATAATGCTATGCCTTGAAAACATTATTTCCTTTACTCGCTTTAAAAGCATGTCTTGAAATATAATATATATACTTGTACAGAATAAATCCCATGTACAGAAAATCATGCTTTCTTTCTCAAATGTAGGCATGTAGTGCAAAACAATGCATCGTATATAAATCATGCCTTTATGTAAATCATGCCATGTATATTTAAATCACAATAAATATGGCATTAAATGATTCACAACACAAAATCGGAGTCCGACCCATCCCTCAGGTCTGTCCGCAATTTAAATCAGTCAATCAATGTGATATATCATGTGAGACTCTATGATTAAGTGCAAATAGTATCCTGGACTATGATCATATTCGAAATGTGATCCCAAGCTACATGGAATCCTAGTGTGCGGGGCATCACTGCTGCAACGGGAGGGGGGTCAGTCCATCACAACCGTCAGCTATATCCTCCTCAACTCCACAACAACACACGGTACAGCGTACACCTCGCGCCATTCAGGCACGGTACAAAGTACACCCGTGGACCCTGCATCACGGTCAGAGTACCTATCATAGGTCTTAGCTCTCGCACCTGTGGAATATCAACATCACAGTCAGGGTGCCTACTATAGGTCTTAGCCTCGCGCCTGTGGAAATATCATACCACATCTCTAATACCCTCATGCTGGCCATCCTCTCAAAATGTGACACTCAGTCACACAAGAATGCGGCTTGAATAGGTAACATGTAAATAATATCACATACAGTGCGCATCCTTAAGTGCGACACACAGTCGACACTACGCTCGAACACTGTTTCACATCACAAACTCAACTCTAGTGCGTGCAACCTCCAGCAACTAGGTCAATGCATAGTTCATGTATTAAATCAAGTACGAGCAATAGCTCCAGTACCATGCTATGCATAATATCATCAAATCAAGTACGAGCAATAGCTCCAATACTATGTCATGTATAAACCATGTAAAACTCGAGTACGAGCTAATCGCTCCAGCACTCTGTGTCATGCATATATCATTAAAAGCTGAGTACGAGTAAAACTCCAGTACTCTATCATGCATGTCATGGAAATCTAGTGCGTATAAAAATCCAGCACTAAAGTATGTGGAAAACATATGAAATCCAGTGCGAGCTGTGCTCTAGCACGATTCATTCTCACATAATATGATAGATGGCTCTTTAAAAGGGATTGTTTATAAAACATCAAAATCAGCACTATAAAGTGTGCTTAAGTCACATCAACCTTAAAATCATTAGCCCATCTATTTATTTTCATGCTAAACAGCAGTTAAACAATCACAATAATAGTTTCCATGCTTTTTGCAACTTTTCACAAAAGTTGACTTTTTGACTAACTAGGGGCAAAATCGTAATTTGCCACTATCGGGTCGCAATAATTATTATTCAATTTCTCTGACCCTCAGAGTTTTTAAGTGAATGTAAAAGCAGACGAAAATACGTGCAGGTATCTCTATCTACTCGCAAAAGTCCCTTACCTCGGATCACGTCAAGTGACCTCACTTTCTCGGTGCTGCTAAATCCTGCAGTTTGATCAGCTATCAATGTAAACTTCGGAGCTGTAAATAACCATTCCTCAGATTAATTATACTTTTCCTACTGTATTATACATTAATACAGTCTATTTTCCCTTAATGGGCCTTAAAAATCCTTAATGGGCCTTAATCCGTATTAAGCCCGTTTTCCACTTATTATTTCCCTTCATCAGGGTCTATCGACTCATTGGGCCTATCAATACCCATTGGGCTTTATTCCAAGCTTGGATAGCCCGTATATTATTTACGACATTTAATTCAAAATTTCGAATATAACTCACTAAATATGGAATTTAATCCGAAATGAGTAAAATAAATCTTAAATACGCAATAATCACATAATTTATCGTAAATAAACTTTACTTACCCGAGAATATGCGATGGTACGCAAATCGAAGTTCGATCGGGCTTCCGTTCGGAATTTATCGTCGAATTGCACACTTTATTATATTTAACTTCGGGTTAATTTTCGATTAAATATAATTTAAATAAATTCATCGGAAATCAAATCGGTCACTTTTGATCTCGTATCGACTTACCCGAAGTCTGGTGAAATCTCAAAAATTTCCCTTTTCCTTTTTCTTTCTTTTTCCTCTTTTTCCCCTTTTCTCCTTGGCTGAACAGGTCCGGTCCGGTTCAGCGCAAAACCGGTCCGGTCCGGTTCAGCGCAGAACCTTCTCCCCTGAACCGCCGACCGGTTCAGGCATCCTTTGGTCGTGCCGACGTATTCCGGCCGGTTCCCGACGCATCACCACCGCCGTTCGGCTCGCCTAAGCCTGGGCAACACTCGGCTGGGCTTGATCGGGACCAAGCACCGCCGATGGCCGCCGGATTCCTTCTTTTCCTCCGCGGCTTCACCTCTTCGATTCGTCGGCGTCTGGCGTCGGTGGATGGAGTGACCGGTGCCGATGGGTGCGCACGGTCCTCCTCTTCCTTTTTCGACCTCTGTCCTGGCCGTGGGGTCACCGGTGGTGGCCGTCCGGTGATCTTCTCCCTCGGGTCGGCTTGCTTCCGTTTCCTCTGTTCTCTCTCCCCGATTCAAACTTTCAGATTTCCTTTTTTTTTTATAATATATTTTTATTATTATTTTATTATAAAATAATAATAAAAATCCCATAAATATCCCATAAATATCTAAAAATATCTCAAAAAATTATATTAAATTCATTTAAGCCGTAAATGAATTTATCAATCCGATTTTACCTTTTCGGTATATTTTTTCACTATTTTTAGGCTCATTTTTCGAGGCAAAAATTTCGATAAATTCTAATAAATTTATATCTTGATTTTGATCAAGATTCCTCAATTTCATATTTTTTTATGAAATTGTCTTATTGAAATTATACCGAATTTTAGTCATTTGACCATTTTACCCTGCACTCGTTCGGGAATTAACTTAACCCTTATCTCGTTGTTATGTAGCTTACATGCATTTTTAAATTTCTTAAATTTTTGATGCATGTTTGTAAATACTCTTCTTATGATTCAACTATGTAATAAAGTATTCATACACATAGGAATCATAAGGTACAAGCTACAAAAATCTGGGTCTCACAAATCTCTTTTATTTTGACATTTTTATTCACTGCTCATTTAACTATTGTTCTTTCAAGTTCTTAATTCAGCACTTATTTTTACTATCATCTTGTTTTGGATTTAGCAACCTAGGACTATGGGGGCTGATCTCGGTGGTAGGTATAGAGAAGAAAAAAGGGGTAACCCGAGGATGCTGTATTATACAGTATATCTTTCCCATGCTTCTCTTTCTTTATTGCACCGTTAAGAGCCATTTAAATTTTGTTTTAGCTAAAAAAAATAAATAGATTTATACTTATTTCCGTGAAAGATTTTTCAACTCGTTTATTTGTAGCTTTTCTCTGTTAGTAACTTCTGAGTTTATGTTATATAGCTTCATTTGTGGGTGATGGTGGTCGTGTCACCAGATCCACGTGTGCAACTATCCGCCTGCCACGTGTCGAACCAAGAACAGGCCACGTGGCAGATTGGCGACAGAACCGCCATACGACACCGTTCCTAGAGGTGCGACAAAGTGTCTGATGCGAGAGGAGTCTGCCGCCTCACAGTCTACCGCACCTCTTGAGCGGCAGACCTCCATCGCCCATGCACATCACAGGACTCCGCATTGCCCCCGACACAGGTCTCCCGCGTGCCTGAGGTAGAGGTCTCCCGCACCTCATGCGGTAGAAGTCTCCCGCTCAGCATGCGGCATAGTCTCCCGCACAGACCGCGGTAGAAGTCTCCCGCTCAGTATGCGGCATAGTCTCCCGCACAGACCACGGTAGTAGTCTCCCGCTCATCATGCGGCATAGTCTCCCGTACGGACCGCGGTAGAAGTCTCCCGCTCAGCATGCGGCATAGTCTCCCGCACGGACCGCGGTAGAAGTCTCCCGCTCAGCACGCGGCATAGTCTCCCGCACAGACTGCGGTAGAGGTCCCACGCCCAATGTAGCGGCAGAGGTCTCCCGCACAATAGCGGTAGAGGTTCCATGCATACTCTGCCGCCAGACTACTTCCCCGCAAGTTATGACGCCCGAGGCGCGACAGAGTGCTCTATAACTCTGTCGCGGCCCAGACACGCGCCTGGGTCTCAGCCCGAACCGCCTCAGGAGCCTATAAATACTAGGTGAGCTCTCTGAAAAGGGAAGAGGAGATCAGATCGATCCAAAATCCAAGAAAAACAGGGAGAACACTTAAACACTCTGATTTAAGCTATAAACTCTCCTTTTCTTACATACATACACCAATTCCCGATCACTGACTTGATCGTCGGAGTGCGCGTGCAGGGACAAATCCCTGCCCCCTCTGATTCCTGTTGCTTTTACAGGATATACGAAGAACACGTGACAAGAAGATTGCATCGACGTAACTCGTTTGCCAGCATTGCAATCAGACCACGTGTAAGGCAAAGCACTGTTGCTGTCAAAGGGGCAACATCAATTGGCGCCGTCTGTGGGAATCCTGACAAAAAGCCAGATTCTCTATCAAAATGGTGAGAACACGCTCTACGGCGGAGGTGACAGGAGGGCGGAATTCTGTAAGTCCCCCTGCCAGATCGGAACGAAGGAAGAGACACAGTGAAAGGGCTCAAGCAGAACCCTTAGTCTCCCTGGAAGAATTCGACGCCCTGAAGTGCAAAAATGAAGAGGCTACGATAGCCCTGAGAGCCATGGTGAGCTTCTTCAGAGAGACTCTCCCCCAATTCAGCTTACCCCATAAAGTACACCAGTTAGTGGGGGAAAGCACACCGAGGCAGACCTACGAGAGAGGTCAGCCCTCCACTTTGGCGAGTGCTGGACTAGGTGAGGAACGCAAGATAATGCTACTGCCTACCCAGCAAGACAGAGCTCACCCGCAGCTCAACCACGACAAAGGTCGCCTCTGGTCCCGAGGCGGCAGAGCTCGCCCACATCCCCGTGACAGAGATCACCCGCGGCTCAACTGCGACGTAGCTCACCTCTGCCCGATAGGCGGCGGAGTTCGCCGAATAGACGGCAGAGCTCTCCCCCTGCTCAAAGGCGACAGAGCTCCCCCGTCGACCACATGCGGTAGAGATATCCCAGGTCAGATGGGCGACAGCACTCTCCCGCCGCCGCTAGGAGGTAGAGTTCACCTTTGCCCGATGCGCGTCAGACTTCACCTCTGTCGGCCAGGCGACAGAGTTCTCCTGCAGCCCCTGTGCGGCAGAGTTTCTCTACACTCCGCAGCTCTTCTCCTTTGGAGTTTGTACAAGAGTTAGGAGAATATGGGACTGGGGAGCGGTGAAGACAAAGAGATTTTAACCCACAAGAAGGTCCCGAGATATCAAGTCCCGTAGTCAGAGGTACTGGAAGAGGTATTTACCAATCGGACTCTTCTAGACCGGAAGGGACAGGACCTTACTCAGCTCGAGGGTCGGAGGACGTGGAGAAGGTCGTCCAAAGGATCCTCGAGAAGAAAAGGCTAGTGTCTCCGGATGACGGACAAAGGAGGAGGATCCCATTCAGTCCGAAGATCATGAACAAACCCTTGCCGAAGAAGTTTAAAATGCCTTCTATGGCTACTTATACAGGCAAAGCGGATCCCTACGACCATATTCAGAGTTATGAATCCCTCATGCTGCTTCATGGGTGGGAGGACGAAATCATGTGCAGAGCTTTTTCTCTCACATTGTCCGGGCACGCTCTGAAATGGTTTAACGGGCTGAGCGAAGGTTCAATCTCCTCTTTCGACGAGTTGATAAATGAGTTCCTCAAAGTGTTCATGATTCACAGCCAGAGGAAGAAAGATGCTACCTACCTACTCACGCTTAAACAAGGAAATAGAGAATCCCTGAAAAGCTATGTAGATCGCTTCCGAGATGCAACCTTGGAGGTGGAAGATCTACCAGTAGGGGTAGCCTTGGCCGCAATGCTACAAGGAACGAGCTCCGAGAAGCTACAAGAATCCATCTCTCTCGATCAACCGATGACGATTTCTGACCTCTTTGCCAGGGCTAACAAATATGTAGCTCAAGAAGAAGTGATGAGAACGATACAGCCCAAGGAGGTGAAGGAAGGAAAGAAAAGAGAGAGAGACGCATCCGAGAGAAGCTTCCCAGGACCCGTGAGAACTGACAAAGCCCCTAGGCTCAGGTATGAAGGTTATACCAAGTTAAACGAGCCTCGCACTGCAATACTGGCAGCCATCGAAGGGGCAGGATTACTGGAATTCCCCAAGAAGAAAATTGGAGACGTAGGCCGAAACACTGAAGCCTACTGTGAATTCCATTGTGCTCATGGACACCCAACAGAGAGGTGTAAAGACTTAATGGACCAGTTAGAAAGACTGGCCAGAGAGGGGAAGATCAACCGCTTCCTGTGGCGAAGCGAGAGACCCCGATATCCTCCGCGTGACCAAAGGAATAATCATCCGCGGACGGGGGCAAATAATGATATCAAAAGGGATAGGCCTAGAAACGAAGCAGTCAGGCCCATCCCCCGTGCTAATCCGCCAAACAACGAACCTACAGCCCCCGCGATAAATGTCATTGCAGGCGGGGACTCAAGTACAGGAAGCTCCTCTACTTCCCGCAAAAGTTACGCTAGACAAGCGTATCAGGTTAACGTGGTAATGGAGGAGCAAGCGGATGAAGAGCCCATCATGTTCACTCCGGCTGACAGAGGCGATGTCGCCATGCCCCATGATAACCCCATGGTAATATCCACGGTGGTGGCTAAACACCCGGTGAGCAGGGTCCTGGTCGATAACGGGAGCTCAGTGAACCTGATCTATTGGAACTGCTTCGAAAAAATGAGCATATCTGAGGATAGGTTGAAACCCGTTATGACACCACTATATGGATTCACGGGGGAGCGAGTGAAAGTTGCCGGGTCCATAGAGTTGCCTGTAACTCTCGGTGAGCACCCGAAAGACGTGACCCGACAAGTATTGTTCATGGTAGTCAGATCGACCTCCGCTGCCTACAACATGATCTTGGGCAGGCCGGTGCTGAACGACATGAGGGCGGTGATATCCTCTTGCTACCTATTGATGAAGTTCCCCACTCCCAACGGAGTCGGGCAAGTACGCGAAAACCAAAGGAGTGCCCGTACTTGTTATCTCGCTTCCACTGCCAACAAGGTAGCACAGAGAAAAGAAACCTTATGCATCGACGATCCGCCTAAACCCCAACCTGTAGAGGAAACAGAAGCCATCGCGCTAACTGAAGGGGATAGCGGAAAAATGGCATTCATTGGGACTCAGTTGGGCGAGCAACAGAAAAAGGAGATAGTCGAGTGTCTGAGGAGAAACTCGGATGTCTTGGCCTGGAGCCCAGCGGACATGCCCGGGATTAGTCCCGAAGTCATATGCCATGAACTTAACATCATACCCGGATATAGACCCGTCAAACAGAAGAAGAGGAGTTTCACCCCGGAGCGACAAAAAGTAATCACTGAAGAAGTGAATAAACTCCTAGGCGCCGGATTCATCCGAGAAGTCTATTACCCTGAGTGGTTAGCCAATGTGGTGATGGTAAAGAAATCTAGCGGGAAATGGCGAATGTGTGTTGATTTCACAGACCTGAACAAAGCCTGCCCCAAAGATTCATACCCCCTACCTCGGATAGACAGACTCGTAGATGATACATCTGGCTACGAACTCCTCAGTTTCTTGGATGCATTCTCCGGGTATCACCAAATCATGCTTCACCCAGAAGATGAAGAAAAGACTTCCTTTATAACCGATGACGGAACCTATTGCTATCGGGTAATGTCGTTCGGTTTAAAGAACGCGGGTACTACCTACCAACGAATGGTGAGCAAAGTGTTCAAGGATCTTCTGGGAAATACCATGGAAGCTTACGTGGACGACATGATAATCAAGAGTCGCATAGGAGAATCTCATACTGATCAAATGTCCAAGGTATTCGAAGTATTGAGGAGATTCAACATGAAGCTAAACCCCGAAAAGTGCTCATTCGGGGTAAAATCAGGAAAATTCCTAGGCTTCATGATCACTAACAGGGGCATCGAGGCAAATCCTGAGAAGATACAGGCTGTCATTGACATGAAACCCCCAACCACCATAAGAGAGGTCCAAAGATTGACGGGCAGAATAGCGGCTCTAAATCGCTTCTTGTCAAAATCAGCGGAAAAGAGCTTGCCTTTCTTCAAAACTCTAGGGGGGGGGAAGAATTTCGAATGGACGAAAGATTGTCAAAAAGCCTTTGAAGACCTCAAGGAATACTTGAAGCAGTTGCCTCTATTAACAAGGCCCCTGGAATCAGAACAGCTCTATATGTATTTGGGAGTCGGTGATTTCGCCGTCAGTGCGGTGTTACTGAAGAAAGATGAAATGATACACCGTCCCATCTACTACGTGAGCAAAGTATTATTGGATCCAGAGACCCGCTATCCACTGGCCGAGAAGCTAGCATTAGCCCTCTTGATGGCCTCGCGAAAGTTGCGTCCGTATTTCCAAGCACATCCCATCACTGTCTTAACAGACCAACCATTAAGACAGATCCTCCAGAAACCCGAACATTCAGGAAGGCTAGTGAAATGGGCGGTGGAGCTTGGAGGATACGACATCACATTCCAACCGAGGCAGGCTATCAAAGGTCAAGCTCTAGCTGACTTTATCGTGGAATGCACTATCCCGAACGACAGCAGTGAAGGGGAGGCTCACCCATGGTTGCTGCATGTCGATGGGTCATCAAGTGCCAACGGAAGTGGAGCGGGTATAGTCCTGGTGTCCGCAGAAGGAAAATCCCTGGAATACTCCCTACGATTTGGATTCCCTAGTTCGAACAACATAGCGGAGTATGAAGCTCTGATAGCAGGGATGGCACTAGCGGAGAAACTGCAGGTTCACCACTTGGTAGCACACAGTGATTCTCAACTGGTGGTGAACCAATTCAGCGGAAAGTATGAGGTACGAGAACCGATGCTGGTTCCTTACTTAATGAAAGTCCAACTCCTGGCCAAGACTTTCAAAAGCTTTCAGCTGATGCAAATCAACCGGTCTGAAAACACACATGCTGATTCACTGTCTAAGCTAGCCTCCTCCACAGAAACACAAGGAAGGACCGTCAAGGTGGAGAGGCTCGAACGACCAAGTATTGAAGGAGTCGAAGTGTGTGACATTCAAGTTGGCAATGATTAGAGATCCCCATTTAAACAGTATCTCACTGAGGGTACACTCCCCCAAGATAAAGATGAGGCTCGTCGCTTGAAAATACAAGGGGCGAAGTTCACACTCATCAACGGAGAACTATACAAAAGGGGATACTCATCGCCACTGCTAAAATGTCTGGGACCGAAACAAGCAAGATATGTCCTAGGAGAAGTGCATGAAGGAATCTGCGGCGAACACTTAGGAGCAAGAGCCCTTGCTGCTAAAGTACTGCGATCGGGATTCTACTGGCCAACGCTGAAAAAGGATGCAATGGACCAAACCCGCAGGTGTGACAAATGCCAGAGGTTTGCGCCTATCACCACAACCCCAGTAACTCCCTCTCAAGGCACAGTACAACCAATTCCTTTTGCACAATGGGGGTTGGACATCCTTGGACCTTTCCCATTAGCCACGGGTCAAAGAAAGTTCCTGTTGGTGGCTACCAATTACTTCACAAAGTGGATCGAAGCAGAGCCTTTGGCCACAATCACAGAAAAGAAAGTGGAGGCAATGGTGTGGAAAGACATTATTTGTCGATTTGGAATTCCCCGCATCTTAAATGCCGACCATGGAAAGCAATTTGATTGCAACGCCTTCCGTGACTTTTGTAAGGACCTCAACATTCAGCTACGGATCTCTTCAGTGTCATATCCTCAAGCTAATGGACAAGCCGAGGTCAGTAATCGGACCATCCTCCATGGGCTGAAGACCAGGCTCGACAAAGCAAAAGGAGCCTGGGTGGACGAATTGCCTAGTGTTTTATGGGCGTATCGTACCATCAGTCGTGTGTCGACTAAAGAAACGCCGTTCAGTCTTGTATACGGCGCAGAAGCATTGATCCCCGTGGAACCTGGAGCATTATCGCCAAGAGTGATACCCTTAATAGAGGAAGAAAACTCACAAGCTCTAAGGGAAGGCTTGGACCTACTCGATGAACATAGAGAAACCGCGGCTATTCGATTGGCATCCTATCATCAGAGGGTGGCCAACTACTATAATAGCCGGGTAAGAGATAGGCCAATGTCTGAGGGAGATCTCGTGCTCAGAAAGTCGCAGATCACGAATGCCCTGAAGGAGGATGGGAAGTTCAGAGCCAACTGGGAAGGTCCCTACAGAATCAGATGCAAGATTGGACCCAACACCTGCACTCTGAAAACTCTACAAGGGAAGAAGATAGGGAAAACGTGGAATTCAAATCACTTAAAGCTGTATTTGAATTAACCACTACCTCTTCCTCCCCAATCACTATTGTTTTACTTACACTGTCACCAGATGTCATTACCTAACCGATATATGAATTATCTTTTTGTTGTAAGTCAAAATCTCGTGACAGGATTCAAAACCGTGAGGGCTGCCCTTGGTTCGGGCCCTGCGAACGCAGGCTACCAATGGGCCAAACCCAAAGCGGACAACCGAGCCGTAAGAGCCTGAGGCGCTATGCGTCACTGTGGCCAGGCGTAGTTCAACCGAGACGTAAGAGCCTGAGGCGCTATGCGTCACTGTGGCCAGGCGTAGTTCAACCGAGCCGTAAGAGCCTGAGGCGCTATGCGTCACTGTGGCCAGGCGTAGTTCAACCGAGCCGTAAGAGCCTGAGGCGCTATGCGTCACTGTGGCCAGGCGTAGTTCAACCGAGCCGTAAGAGCCTGAGGCGCTATACGTCACTGTGGCCAGGCGTAGTTCAACCGAGCCGTAAGAGCCTGAGGCGCTATGCGTCACTGTGGCCAGGCGTAGTTCAATCGAGCCGTAAGAGCCTGAGGCGCTATGCGTCACTGTGGCCAGGCGTAGTTCAACCGAGCCGTAAGAGCCTGAGGCGCTATGCGTCACTGTGGCCAGGCGTAGTTCAACCGAGCCGTAAGAGCCTGAGGCGCCATGCGTCACTGTGGCCAGGCGTAGTTCAACCGAGCCGTAAGAGCCTGAGGCGCTATACGTCACTGTGGCCAGGCGTAGTTCAACCGAGCCGTAAGAGCCTGAGGCGCTATGCGTCACTGTGGCCAGGCGTAGTTCAACCGAGCCGTAAGAGCCTGAGGCGCTATGCGTCACTGTGGCCAGGCGTAGTTCAACCGAGCCGTAAGAGCCTGAGGCGCTATGCGTCACTGTGGCCAGGCGTAGTTCAACCGAGCCGTAAGAGCCTGAGGCGCTATGCGTCACTGTGGCCCGGCGTATACGTATTACTGTAAAACAGGTATATATACATCCACATAAAAGCCGTAAGAGCCTGAGACGCAACGCGTCACTGTGGCCAAGCGTATACTCAAAAGAGCCGTAAGAGCCTGAGACGCAACGCGTCACTGTGGCCAGACGTATACTCAAAAGAGCCGTAAGAGCCTGAGACGCAATGCGTCACTAAGGCCAGGCATAAAGCATTCAATTAACCATAAAGGCCTAAGACGCTACGCGTCACCATGGCCAGGTAATCAAAATACTAAGGCTATAAAAACTAAAGACGCCTTCACGTCACAGTACTCAAGCCTTAAACAACTGCGCGTTTGCACAAAAAATTCTTCCTGAAAGTATACCTTTCTATCAAGAATTGGGGAGCATACACGAATATCAATACAAAGCTATATACAAGCAAAGTATATACAAGCAAAGCAAAAGAAACAATCAGACAAAGAATGACAAATGACAATTAGAGAAGTAGTGCAAGACAAAGCATGAACAAAAATCTCAATTTCATTTCATTCAAGTGTCGGTACAAACAGATCTTTAACAGATCTTTACAATTGCATTTCGACAAAAGTACAAAGTTAAAACAAAAAACAAAGTACTTGAAATGAAATACAAAAAACAAAAAAGCAAAAATCCCTATCTACTCTCCGGGAGGAAGCTGGGGATCAGCTGTAAAACCTTCACTTCCAAGGGATTGTTCGCCCTCCTCGCCGTCTAAATCAATGAGGGCTTCTATAGGCTCAGGAGCACCGTCCAGATCCGCGGGCTCCCAAGGACCAGCAAGGTTGACGAGATCGTCCTGAGCAGTCCTCTTGAACAGCTCGTCCGCAGGCTCAGCCTCGGGCTCGTACTTGGTCCAATCAGGGGCCTCAAAGAGCATCGCATCAGGGGTATATTGGAGCTCAGGAAATTCCTCTCCCTCCCTGTGTGCTTCTAGCCAAGATCGGGCCAGGTAGAACCCGTACTTAACATAAGGGTTGGAGAAGTCTTCCTTCCGCCTCAAGCAGTCTTTGGAGAGACGATACTCCTTTACGGCCTCGGCCCGTATGCTGTCAATTTCGGCCTGGGATAGTACAGGAGCAGTTTGGCCTTCCAACTCACCAACACGCTGCTCGAGCTCTTGATTCCGAGTGAGCATAGACATGTAGTTGGATTGCATACGGTCTAACTCAGAATGAGCCTCCTGCAGGTCCTCTTGGAGTTTACAAGACCGGGCCGTCTCCACTGTGAGATCCCCCTTTGCAAGACCGAGGTCTTGATGAGCCTTAGCAAGCTGCTCCTCCAGGCTTCGAACTAAATCCGAGAGAGGGGACAAGTTGTTGACCGTGTTCTGTAACTCCATGACTTTGTCCCTCAACTCCCGGATCTCTCTGTCGGCTCACTCCCGATAAGCCCGATGTTGGGCATTATTTGCCGCGGTTCGTTGAGCCAGCTGCGAAAACAAAAAAAAAATGTTAGATTCAAAGCATGCTGCAAAAAAGCAATCAAAAAGAGGAGAAATCAAAAACTTACCCTCAACGCCTCGATATCGGCTAAGTCTTCCCCCTCGGGGTAGTTTCTGAATATCCTTGCCTCATCTCGAGGAAGGATAGTGGACCAGCTCAACCGAGAGGCCACTCCGGGAGTGTCCAGAACATCATTATCATGAACCCCGGGGTAGACTCGGAATTCGTGCCCCTCATAATATTCCCCCCATCCACGGAATAGGGCCTCTCGTCGGCAGGACCTATCCTCGGCAATATCGGCCTGCTTCCCATCGAACCCTCGATGTACAGGCACTTTCTATTCTTCCGCTGAGACGGAATGATATTGCATTCCGCGCGCTCCTCGGAACGTGATCTCCCGGATGACCCGGAAGCCCCCCGTGAAGACGAGGCAACTCTCCCCCTATCCCGAGAGAAATCTCTCTGCTCTGAAGGAGGGGGAGGCATCGCTTGCCTAGAAACTGGAGGGGTCCGAGCACGAGATGGATGAGAGGGGACCGGTGCCTCACTTAGGACATCGTCAGCCAAACGATGCCTCTTCCTGATAGGAGCGCTGGAAGGACCAGCCTCAGAAGCCTGGTGACCCAATGATTGCCGAAAATGACTCATATCTGCAAAAAAGAAAAAGAAGATCAATGGTTAATAAATTGATCAAAAATGATAAGTAGAGGGAAAAAATAAAAGTTACCGTCAGGAGAGTTTAAGTGCTCCTGAAGGGACTCGATATTTATCCCCTCGTCGTCTGGAAGCACCATGAAAGTGGAGCCGAACCCTTCCCAACCAGTGAGATCGGCTAAGGGTTCGCTACCAGAGCTGGAATCCAGATTGGTGCCCCCTATATCCTCTTGTGGCCTAGGAGCTTCAGGATTCAACTCGGGAGAAGCCGAAGGCAGAGGATCTGACGACGGAACAGAGGGTCCGGCAATAGCGACAGGACCCACACCCCAGCCTGCTAATATCAAATTTTCATTTGATACAAGGGTGTCCAGGCTAAGGGGATGAGGGACCAGCAGTTTGTCGATGTCAGAAGACAACTGCTCCCTAAGTGTGGCGACCCGGGGACCCTTGGGGATTTCGTGCCTATTCTCCCAACGAGTAGGGATATCCAGGCCCTCGGGCACTTCCACAACCAGCCATTCTGTCTCGAAACCATGAAGCTTGTTAGCAGGTTTCTCGAATAATCGATTCTCAAAACCGGGCTGGTACACCCGCTGAAGCGAGTAAGGCACTAAGCCGAGACTCCCTCGAAGCCTAAAGAATAATTCAAAAAGAGGAAGAGACGGAGGGATGCCCCTTAAATGGCAGTGCACAGTGAATGCTACCAATTGCATCCATGCATGAGGATGCAGTTGCCCCGGGGATACCCTGTGCGTCCTGAGGAAGGAAGCCCCAAAGTTGGACAATGGGAAGCGGAGTCCTAACTCCAAAGCTGCCCTAAAAACGACAGCCCCGTTAGACACATGACGTATGTCGCTCTCCTGAGGGGTTGGGAGTCTATAAGTGTATCCCTCGGATAAAGGAAATCGAGATTCTAGGTCTTGGACGTCGACTTCCTTTAAAGTCGACTTAACGCCTAGATCGATTTGCTTTCCTATACCATGTCCAGCCATCTTAGAAGCTCGTAGATCAAAGAAGTGGGATTACGGGCTACGAAAAATTACCTAAGGTAATAGAAACAGAACTCGCGGCAGAGTGCGAAAGTCCGCGGCAGACTAGCGACACAGTGAGCAGTCTCGCGACAGAGTTGCGACAGTGTGGCGAAGGACTTGCGACAGAGTGTCTGAGAGTCGCGACAGAGTGTCCTTGCGAGAGAATTCAGTAGCGACAAGGACGTCAGGGGCCCAGTATTTATAGCGGCTCGCCTGGGTACAAACACACACGCGGAGGTCTGACCCGGCCCGAGAAATGCCGGACCCAGATACTCTTTCGCGGGAAAAATTCCCGCCAAAGAGTGGGGAGCCATTGATGGTGGTCGTGTCACCAGATCCACGTGTGCAACTATCCGCCTGCCACGTGTCGAACCAAGAACAGGCCACGTGGCAGATTGGCGACAGAACCGCCATACAACACCGTTCCTAGAGGTGCGACAAAGTGTCTGATGCGAGAGGAGTCTGCCGCCTCACAGTCTACCGCACCTCTTGAGCGGCAGACCTCCATCGCCCATGCACATCACAGGACTCCGCATTGCCCCCGACACAGGTCTCCCGCGTGCCTGAGGTAGAGGTCTCCCGCACCTCACGCGGTAGAAGTCTCCCGCTCAGCATGCGGCATAGTCTCCCGCACAGTTCGCGGTAGAAGTCTCCCGCTCAGCATGCGGCATAGTCTCCCGCACGGACCGCGGTAGAAGTCTCCCGCTCAGCATGCGGCATAGTCTCCCGCACGGATCGCGGTAGAAGTCTCCCGCTCAGCACGCGGCATAGTCTCCCGCACAGACTGCGGTAGAGGTCCCACGCCCAATGTAGCGGCAGAGGTCTCCCGCACAATAGCGGTAGAGGTTCCATGCATACTCTGCCGCCAGACTACTTCCCCGCAAGTTATGACGCCCGAGGCGCGACAGAGTGCTCTATAACTCTGTCGCGGCCCAGACACGCGCCTGGGTCTCAGCCCGAACCGCCTCAGGAACCTATAAATACTAGGTGAGCTCTCTGAAAAGGGAGGAGGAGATCAGATCGATCCAAAATCCAAGAAAAACAGGGAGAACACTTAAACACTCTGATTTAAGCTATAAACTCTCCTTTTCTTACATACATACACCAATTCCCGATCACTGACTTGATCGTCGGAGTGCGCGTGCAGGGACAAATCCCTGCCCCCTCTGATTCCTGTTGCTTTTACAAGATATACGAAGAACACGTGACAAGAAGATTGCATCGACGTAACTCGTTTGCCAGCATTGCAATCAGACCACGTGTAAGGCAAAGCACTGTTGCTGTCAAAGGGGCAACATCAGTGGGTTTAATTTTTATGTTAGTTTAACTGATAGTTGCTGGTTAGAAAGAGGTTTAAGGTTCTTGTCGATGGCAGAAGCTATTCCCGATTCCCTCGCTATTTCTGAGCCCACTTATATTCAGTGCTAGGCGGGTCTGTGTAGCAGTGAACTAGCTGTAGTAGTTACTGGTTGGTGCTAAAATAGGTGGGACAGCTGTTGATTGATACATAATAGAATCGAGATTGCTCAGGGCAGTGGACAGGAACCCAGAAATCTCCTCTGTTCGGCTCTGCTTTAAGTTAGTTTTAATGTTCATATGAGCTAGTTGTTGTCCTGCATTGTTGCTGAATCCAAATGTTAGTTGTTTTTGCTGAGCACGGCAGCAGTGGGAGGAAGAC
Source organism: Firmiana major (assembly GCA_033439115.1). Taxonomy (NCBI): domain Eukaryota; kingdom Viridiplantae; phylum Streptophyta; class Magnoliopsida; order Malvales; family Malvaceae; genus Firmiana; species Firmiana major. Next base: position 27,597,828 of record CM065896.1, on the reverse strand, counting down.
GTTATTTGTTGGTTGGTGGCTGAGTATACGGCAGAATAGAACCAACTTCATTCCTTGCTCTGTCCCGAGCTCTAGCTACTGTTCACCTCAGTTTTTCTGAATTTTTTTTGCTCCCTTTCACCGAAGCTTGGTTCCTGTGTTTGTGCCATTTTGTTTCCAGGTACGCATCATCATCAATAGAGCAAGGAAGATGCAGGAGCTACGGCTGCTTGCACGATCTGCTGCAGCACCCGAGGAGCAAAGGAAGATGTACACTAGCTGGGCAAAATGAGGATGTGCAGAATAAGCTGGAGTAGCCGTGTGCTGCAGAAAAATTGGAAGGGGAGCAGAGGATGCATACTGCTGAGCAATAAGGTGGCAGTATGGGGAGTTGTTATTGCAGGGAATGGAGCATGGCAGGAGCAGGTAGTGCATGATGATGGTATTATGCAGTTGGTACAAATCAGAGAGCAAGGAGCAGCAGACATTGCATGTAGCAGAAGGCTGGTGCCGAGGACAACGTCTGGAGCAATTGCCTGGAGCAGAATAAGCAGGAATGAAGCACGTGAAGGACAGGGCCGAGAGCATCGTCTAGAGCTGGGGAAGAACGTGTACAGTACTAGTACACGAGACCACTCAGCTGGGCATAATTGCTAAGGCCATGTTTGGCTGCATTTATCTTCATATATTATTATTTCATGCAATTACATTGCTTTGTCTAATTTTTGTTATGTCTTTTCTTACTTTCGAGCTTAGTTATGTAGACTAGTTTAATTCTCTTAGTTTGTTATTTTAAGTTTTAGTTTAATTTCATTAATAGTTAATTGGTGACTAAGTAGGATTTAAGAATTAGATTTTGCATTTAGAATTAAATTAGAGGAATATCATGTTATGCATTTTTAATTTTTCACTTTAAATAGAAAAATCCAAAAATATTTTTCATGCATTATTTAGATTTTTTTTAGTAATTAGATAGAGTTAGATTTAAATTAGGATTAATTTTTAGGTAGTTAATTTCTTAGTTAGATTTTAGAATCTCTTTACGTTAATTGAAGTTTTATTTTATTAGATTTTAGTTTAATTTAATTTGCAAGTTTTATTAGTTAGTTTAATTACATGCATCTTTTATTTTTAGGATGGTTTAATTTTAGTGTAATTAATTTTGTCTCTTATTTTCTTATTTGCATTTTAGTTTAATTGCATTAATTAATTTTAACTGTTTTAATTATCTTTTGTAGGTTGTTTCTTTTAATTACTCAGAGCTCTGTGAGTAATTTTAGCTCAGTTTTATTTTATTTTATTTTATAGTTTTTATTATTTTCTGTATTGTTAGTCATGTAGATCACCCATCAATAATTCATAATTTGCTAGGATATATTTAGGGTAAGATTAATCGGTAGTTAATTAAGGTAATCAACTTCTGATGATGATGAACAATTGAAGCTTGATTGAAAACGTAATGCTGTAAAAGCAATTTGCAAAATAAATAAAGAAGAAACAACAGAAAAGAGAAAAGAACTGTCCAAAAAAGTGCAAAGAAAAATGAAGCTAAGTAGCAGGATCAGAAGTAGGAGGGTCAGCTAAAGTGGTCACAGAATGCTGACGATCAAATCCTCCTCTGAAATAATGTTTCAGTCTGCCCCCATTAACTTTAAAGGGTTGCTTCAAAGTCTCATCCATAATTTCAATGGCTCCATGAGGGAATACTTGTGTAATGGTAAAGGGTCCTTACCATTTAGACTTAAGCTTTCCTGGAAACAACTTCAAGTGTGAATTAAATAATAGAACTTGTTGATCTGGCTCGAAGTGTCTCTCCTTGATTTTCCTATCATGCCATCGCTTAGTCTTTTCCTTGTAGAGCTTTGCATTCTCATAAGCCTACAACCTGAACTCATCTAACTGATTGAGCTGTAGCAGTCTCTTCTCTCCTGCTCCATCTAAATTGAAATTCAGGGTTTTAAGGGCCCAATAGGCCTTGTGCTCAAGCTCCACTGGTAAATGACAGGCCTTACCATAAACAAGCTGATAACGGGACAATCCTAAAGGTGTTTTGAAGGCTGTCCTATAGGCCCAAAGTGCATCATCTAACCTAATGGACTAGTCCTTCCTACTTGGGTTCACTATTTTCTCCAATATCCCCTTAATTTCCCTATTGTACAACTCTACTTGGCCACTCGTCTGTGGGACGATAATCTGGGACTCAAATCCCATTATTACTTGTACGATCCGTGCACTTGCAGATAGAATGTCTAGGTCACTTAGAGCGGGCACTAGTTTCACGTACCAAGTTTTTGGCGTAGTTGCCGGGGAAGTCTTAATTAGCCAGTAATTAATATCGGTGAAATTATGCTTAGGTGTAATTCTAGCTTGTAAATATTTATGTTGTAAATATTTAGAAGTTTAATCTAGATTAATTAATTTTCTCTCTCATATAAAAATATATATACATATATATTTCTTGAGGACATGTTGATGTTTGCATGCGTAGAGCCAAGAGTTATGATTGCTTTCCTTTAGATCCTGAAATTGAACGAACTCTTAGAAAAATTCGAAAGGATTCTAGGAAATTAATAGCTCCACTGCAAAACACCATGACAAAAAATAGAGAAATTAGGACTGTTGGAGATTATGCGGTACCAACCATTAGAGGGTATTATACTGGCATTAGGCCACTAGCTGTCCTTACAAACAATTTTGAAATTAAGCCTTCAATCCTTTAGATGATCCAGACTTCACTACAGTTCAGTGGGCTTCCTCATGCCGACCCACATGCTCACCTCGGGCAGTTTCTGGACCTGTGCAACACATTCAAGTACAATGGATTATCTGATGATGTGCTTAGCCTTAGGTTATTTCCCTTCTCACTTAGGGATAGGGCTCGACACTGGTTACCCTCCTTACCTCCATGATCCATTTCTACTTGGGACGAGTTAGCCCATCAATTTCTAGCTAAGTTTTTCCCTCCCTTTAAAATGGCCAAACTCCGTAGCGACATATCTTCCTTTGCCCAGTTCGATTCTGAATCTCTTTACGAAGCTTGGGAACGATATAAGGAGCTTTTTAGGAAGTGCCCTCATCATGGCCTACCTTTGTGGCTACAAGTCCAGACCTTCTACAATGGACTTACGAGCCAAAATAGGACCATCGTTGACGCTGCTGCGGGTGGAGCTTTAATGTGCAAAATGGAGGAGGAAGCTTACGATCTTTTAGACAAGATGGCTGCTAACAACTATCAATGGTCTTTGGAGAGGCAACTGCCTAAGAAGTCGACGGGTATCTATGAGGTCGACACGCTGTCTACCTTGACCTCTCAAATAGCTAACCTTACAAAAAAGGTAGAGTCGCTCAGTACCCAGCATAATCCTTCCACCAGTCCTAACCTTGTGTATTCTGTCTAAAGTCCATTTCTTTCCTGTGATCTATGTAGTGGTACACACTCTATAGATAGGTGTCTGCTTAACCTAGAATCGATTTAGTACGTTGCCCACAACCCCTTATCAAACACCTACAATCCAAGGTGGAGGAACCATCTTAACTTTTCCTGGAGCCAAAACCAAGGGCAATCTTCTAATTCTAGACTTGTAGGACCCCCTGGTTTTCAAGCTCCACCGGTTCATGTAACCATCTATGAGATCTGAGAATTTTAGACATATTTTAATTATGTAATATGGACTTGAAGTGTAATTTATTGAGCTAAGTGAAATGTATATGTGATGAATGAGAAATAATCCAAGTAGTAGACTGTGGAACTTATATTTGGAGATTTACATGTTAAGTGTTTAACCTAAGTGTGAAACTATGAGGTCAGATCGATCTTGGAGAAGGAGAGATCGATCTGGTGAGTTAAAAATGACAAGGAAGGAGGAAAATAAGTGAGCAGATCGATCTCCAATTGAATAGGATCGATCTCCTTATGATTTTGTTTGAGAGAAGATCGATCTCATGAGGAAGGGATCGATCTCCAAATGTTTCTGTTTGGGAGAATATCGATCTCCTCAAGGAGCAGATGGATCTCATGTAGCCATTAAGAGATCGATCTCACCCCTCGACAGATTGATCTCCTAGGCATAAAATTACCCCAAATCGTCCCCAAATTTAAATGCAGATCGATCTCATCAAGAGCCAGATCGATCTCCTACCCTCAGTCTATATAAGGAACCCCTACTTTCTCCTGCAATTTCATTTTCTCTCTCTTCAAAACCCCATTTTCACTCGAGCCCTAGCTTTCCCACTCATCTAAAGCACCCATTTCTATCCAAATCAGAGGCTGTGGCAAGAAGGAAAGTTGTTCCCCATCAAAGGGAGAACAACATACTTGGAAATAGAAAGACGGATTGAATCGAGGCAAGAGATAAGCTCTCCATAAGCTTTTGGTAATTTCTAAACCTTGATCTTGATATTTGAGATGATTTTGGTGATAATGGTTGTTGGCATTGTGTTAAAGTAGCAGGAAAATGATTAGGAATTGATGAAATTACAATGTAGTTGGAGTGATAATGATATTTAGCAATTTTGGTAATTTTAGAAATTTTGAGCTATAAATGGAAATTTAGACAATGTGGTGAATTAGCATAGATATTGTGGCATGGGAAGTGTAGAATGTTGAGATGTTGCGAATGAGATTGTGGATTGTGATAGAGTTACGGGAAGTGAGAGATTTGAGTTGTTATGAGCAATTATGCTCGATTTTGAGAATTGAGGTTACTGTGATGATGAGTATTGATGTTTTAACATCGTTTGGACAGCTCGGGAGTTCCAGAGTGGAATGCGAGAGTAGTCCGTGACAAGGGGGAAACAATTGCACTATTCGAGGTGCAAAGAGGTAAGGGAAACTAAACCAATTGTGTATATGATTTGTGAACTATTATAGCATGATTTGCGATTTATAAAACAAGCATGTTTGATGTGTTGTGTTTTGATGAGAATGCACACGATTTTTATAGCCGATTGGAGCCCAATGTTTTTATGAGTTTATAAGCTACGCGTGAAACTGCTTTATAAACCGTTGAGTTGTGTGAGAAATGAATTGGGCTCTACGTTAGGACGATATTGAGATTTGAGATATTTGTGTGTGTTTTACCGGTTGGAACTCGGTTTTAAATATGTTTTGTGTTGAGTACAAAATGGTTTTAAATGAGTTTTATGAGAGAAAAACCACTATGAGTTCTACGTGAAGGCAAACCAGTTTTATATGATAATGGCTATTGATAAAGACTTAGATGTGTAATTTTGAATACACACCGGGCATTGCTCTGGTAGCATGTAAGCCCGATTCTTCTCCGTTCTGGTAACGTGAAACCCTATTCTGTGGCTGTGCCACGTATATTTGGTGGCCGTTGCCACGTGAAACCCTATTCTGTGGCTGTGCCACTTATATTTGGTGGCCGTTGCCTCGTGAAACCCTATTCTGTGGCTGTGCCACGTATATTTGGTGGTCGTTGCCACGTGAAACCCTATTCTGTGGTTGTGCCCCGTGTGAATCTAAATCAGTGGCTATGCCACGTGTGTTTGGTGGCTGCGCCACGTGCATTATTATTACAGTGATTTTATCACGTTTTGAGAAAGCCATTATCGCATTATTTTCACATGCTCGTTACTGCTCTATACTGAGCCTTTTACTTTATGTTTCCACATGATTTTGAGATATGAGAATGTTGTTTTGAGAACTTTCATGCTATGGTTTTCAAATGAGTATACTGAGTTTCACGTGCAAATAAATATTTTATGATGTGCATTATGGTTTATATAACGAGTCCCTTACCCCCTTACTGAGCGATTTAGAAACTCACCCTGTTTTCTTTCCCCCCAGATTTCTTCAAGTGAAAAAGGGTTTCCCTGCGACGTACGGAGTAGTGGCTAGTGGAGGACTTGAGCTCCAGGCCATATATTGTGTTTTGAGGTATCGTTTATCTTTTCATGTACCCAGACAATTATTGTAATTACAGACACTTGATGTATAACATTGTATGGGATGTATTAGGATTAATTAACTTAATACTGAGTAATGTATATGATATGATATATACTATCTAATGATGAGATCCTGAGGTATGATATATATGATGATGTATGACACTGCACAAGAATGCACCCTTAATTGTAAATTTATGAGTAAAAAGTTTTTAAATTTGCCTTATTTTTCGCGTTTCCGAGGCGTGACACCATCCACCACATCAGTCATATCCACATCACCCACCTAATCACTCCTATCCACCTCACTTTCATCAACCCCCACCACCTCAACCCTAGCACTTACCAAAAGCTGGAAAGAAGCCCTTACTTGAGGAAATGTTCACAACGATCCTGCAAAATCAAGCTGCTTCAATTAAGAACTTAGAGGTTTATGTGGGACAAATAGCGAATGCTCTTAGTCAGCGTCCTCAAGGGACCCTTCCTAGTAACACTGAAGCCAATCCTGTTAGGCAAAGCAAGAGTAAAGAGCATGTAAAAGCCATCACCCTTAAGAGTGGCAAAGAGCTAGTCGATCCACCAATTAAGTCCAGACCTAAAAAGCCCATAGTTGAAAAACCCATAGGTTCTAAAAAAGCAGCTAAGAAAGAGCAGGAACCAATTGATTAAGCTGCACAGGAAACAAAGCTAGGCGTTTCTTTGTCTGTACCTGTTTCTTTGTCACAACCTTCCTCATCCTCTGATGCTACACATGTTTCCACTACACATTCCCTTGTTAGACCACTGGTACCTTTTCCTCAGAGGTTCCAAAAGTAAAAACTCGATCAACAATTTGCCAAATTCCTTGAGGTTTTTAAGAAACTTCACATCAACATTCCCTTCGCAGATGCCTTAGAGAAAATGCCAAGCTATGTGAAGTTTATGAAGGATATCCTCTCTAGGAAAAGAAGATTGGAAGATTATGAAACAGTGGCCTTAACTGAGGAATGTAGTGCAATTATCCAGAGGAAATTATCCCCCAAGCTCAAGGATCCCTGGAGTTTTATCATACCCTACACTATTGGAAATTTATTCTTTGGTAGAGCCCTATGTGATTTAGGAGCTAGTATAAATCTAATGTCTTTGTCTATCTATCAGAAGTTAGGAATAGGGGATGCCAAGCCCACTACAGTGACCCTCCAGTTGGCTGATCGATCCATTAAATATCTGAAGGGGGTCATTGAGGATGTCTTAGTAAAGGTGGATAAATTTATTTTTCCTACGGATTTTATCGTATTGGACATGGAAGAAGATAGGGAAGTCCCCATTATATTAGGCAGACCTTTCCTAGCGACTAGTAGAACTTTAATTTATATACAGAAGGGGGAGTTAACGATAAGAGTCCAAGATGAGGAAGTAAAGTTCAATGTTTTAAAATCTCTAAGATTCCCTGATGATTCTCACGATTGTTTTAGGATGGATTTAATAGATACGGACATCACTGAGGAGTTTTCCAAGACTCATCCTTTAAACCCTCTAGAAGCATCCTTAGTGAAATCTGTTGATCTTAGAGAATACAATGAAGATGATGATAAGGTCTATGAGACTTTACAATTATTATAGGTCACTCCTTTTGAGGAAATTACCCAATTTGAGACTCTAGACCCTTCATCTATTCCAGCTTCAAATATCTTTCCATCCACTAGTGATCCTCCGGCATTAGAGCTCAAACCTTTACCCTCACACCTTAGGTATGCTTACTTCGGTGAATCCTCCACTTGATCGGTAATAGTATCTGCTGCTCTCTCTAGTGATCAGGAAGAGAAATTATTACAAGTTATGAGAGAGCATCAGAAGGTTATAGGCTGGTCTATCTCTGATCTTAAGGGTATTAGTCCCTCATCTGTATGCAGAAGATACTACTGGAGGAAGGGTATAGGTCATCAATAGAGCATCAGCATCGATTAAACCCTGTAATGGAAGAAGTTGTCAAGAAGGTAATCATTAAGTGGTTAGATGCAGGGATCATCTATCCCATTTCTGACAGTGCCTGGGTGAGCCCAGTACAATGTGTCCTTAAGAAAGGAGGGATGACAGTGATTGAAAATGAGAATAATGAGCTTATCCCCACTAGGACTGTCACTGGTTGGCAAGTATTCATGGACTATAGGAAACTCAACAAAGGCACCAGAAAAGACTACTTCCCTTTACCCTTCATTGACTAAATCTTAGATAGATTAGCTAGTCACGAATTTTATTACTTGTTAGACGGATATTCTGGGTACAATCAGATAGCTATATCCCTAGAAGACCAAGAAAAGACTACCTTCACCTGTCCCTATGGGACATTTGCTTTTAGCAGAATGCCTTTTGGCCTATGCAATGCACCCGTTACCTTCCAGCGTTGCATGATTGCCATATTTCATGATATGGTGGAGGATTTTCTTGAGGTTTTCATGGATGATTTTTTTGTATTCAGGGATAGCTTTGAATTGTGTTTGCATAATTTGGAATTAGTACTGAGGAGGTGTGAAGAAATGAATTTAGTGCTTAATTGGGAGAAATGCCACTTTATGGTGAAAGAAGGTATAGTGCTTTGGCACAAAAGTTTTGCTAGGCGGATAGAAGTGGATAAAGCTAAGGTGGAAATTATTGAGAAGTTACCTCCCCCTACCTCTGTTAAAGGAATCAGAAGTTTCCTGGGCCATGCAGGATTTTACAGAAGGTTCATTAACGATTTTTCTCAGATATCTAAGTCTTTATGTAATCTCTTGGAAAAAGACACTACATTTTATTTTGATGAACGATGCTTAGGAGCATTTAAGACTTTGAAGGAAAAATTAGTTACAGCCCCTGTAATCATAGGTCCAGATTGGAGTTTACCCTTTGAGCTTATGTGTGATGCAAGTGATTCTACTGTCAAAGAAAAGGAAGAGTCTTTTATGTTATTTACTATGCAAGTAAAACTCTGAATAAGGCCCAGTTGAACTATTTTACTACCGAGAAGGAGCTGTTAGCTGTAGTATTTGCTTTTGATAAGTTTCGCTCCTATCTCATTGGTTCTAAGGTAATAGTTTATACTGATCATGCGCCATTAAGTACTTTGTCTCCAAGAAGGATGCAAAGCCTCGACTGATTAGATGAATCCTCCTACTACATGAGTTTGACTTAGAGATTAGGGACAAGAAAGGAACAAAGAATCAAGTTGCTGACCATCTATCTAGATTGGAGAGTGGACTTAAAGAAGATGGTACAACAATTAATGAGTCCTTTCCTGATGAGCAGTTATTTACTTTCAGGCATTCCAAATTGCCCTAGTACGCTAATTTTGTGAATTACCCGGTGAGCAAGGTGATGCCACTTGATTTGATTGCCCAGCAAAAGAAAAAGTTTTTTAGTGATGTTAAGTATTATGTTTGGGATGAACCCTTCCTGTACAAAGAATGTAAAGACCATATTTTAAAGAGGTGTGTCCCTATGGAAGAAGTAGAAGATATACTTAGACATTGTCATTCTTCTGATTATGGGGGCACTTTGTAGGAGAAAGGACAGCTGCCAAGGTTTTGCAATCTGGATATAACTGGCCCACGTTGTTTAAAGATGCCCACTACTTTGTATTGAAATGTGATAGATGTCAGTGGGTAGGCAATATTTCCAAAAGAAATGAGATGCCTCTGACTAATATTTTAGAAGTAGAGCTCTTTGATGTGTGGGGAATTGACTTCATGGGAGCTTTTGTTCCCTCATATGGCAATCTCTATATTTTAGTGGCTGTAGACTATGCGTCGAAATGGGTTGAAGCGATGGCTTTACCGACTAATGATGCTAAGGTGGTGATAAGGTTTTTGAAGAAGAATATTTTCATAAGATTTGGCGCACCTAGGGCTATCATTAGTGATGGAGGATCCCACTTTTGCAATCGGAGTTTTGATGGGCTTTTAAAGAAATATGGGGTCAAACATAAGGTAGCCATTGCTTATCACCCACAAACGAGTGGCCAAGTAGAGTTGTCCAATAGGGAAATTAAAGGGATATTGGAGAAAATAGTGGACCCAAGTAGGAAGGACTGGTCCATTAGGTTAGATGATGCACTTTGGGCCTATAGGACAACCTTCAAAACACCTTTAGGAATGTCCCCTTATCAGCTTGTTTATGGTAAGGCCTGTGATTTACCAGTGGAGCTTAAGCACAAGGCCTATTGGACCCTTAAAAACCTGAATTTTAATTTAGATGCAGCAGGAGAGAAGAGGCTGCTACAGCTCAATTAGTTAGATGAGTTCAGGTTACAAGCTTATGAGAATGCTAAGCTCTACAAGGAAAAGACTAAGTAATGGCATGATAAGAAAATCAAGGAGAGACACTTCGAGCCAGGTTAACAAGTTATGTTATTTAATTCACGCTTGAACTTGTTTCCATGAAAGCTTAAGTCTAGATGGTCAGGACTGTTTACCATTACACAAGTATTCCTTCATGGAGCCATTGAAATTATGGATGAGACTCTGAAGTAACCCTTTAAGGTTTATAGGGGCAGACAGAAACATTATTTCGGAGGAGGATTTTATCGTCAACATTCTGTGACCACTTTAGCTGACCCTCCTACCTCTGATCCTACTACTTAGCTTCATTTTTCTTTGTACTTTTTATACAGTTCTTTTCTCTTTTCTGCTGTGTCGTCTTTATTTATTTTGCAGATTGCTTTTACAGCATTACGTTTTCAATCAAGCTTCAATTGTTCATCATCATCAAGTAGGGGAGTACTCTGTTCTTGAGCTTAAATTCTTATATTATCTACACACTGAGGACGTTGTGCACTTTAAGTTTGGGGGAGGGGATATCACTTGAGAAATTTTGGGAAAAATTGGAAAAAATTTCAAATTTTTTTCGAAAATCTGAGAAAGAATTTTCAAAATATTTTCAAAAATTTGAGCTTACACTGTTTAATTTTGGGATGATTTAATGCTTAGCATGTAGTTTTCCCATATTCTGATGATATAACCCCATGATTAAGTTTAACTTTGATTGAATGAGAAGCATGATTATAGGAAAAGCATGAAGTTGAATTCTTGAATTTATCTTGATTTTGATTGTGATTTCCTCATCTTATGCACATGTCATGTCATGAATCCGTATATTTATTTAAAGAAAGCTTATGTGGACATATGATTGCATTTGTTCAGTTGATTTTGTGCATCATATTCTAGAATTTGTTTGATCTGATCTCGAGGCGAAATATAATATCACACTTAATTAGGGAGATGATTTAGGCTACCTTTGGATCGTTTGAGCCTTTCTAGCCATCCTTGTACATCTTCTACCCCTAGTCAGCCATTTGGGCCAAATAAGCTTTTCTCTATAAATACACCTACTTATTTTTTTTCCTTAGCTTAAATACTCTGTTCCTATCCCTTACCCTGAAAGCATGAAAAGTCATTGGGAGATATTGTGAGCTACGTACATATGGATATTAAGTGATAGTGAAGGAGTATATATATAAAAAAAAGCAAATGAAAGAAAAAGAAAAGAAGAAAAAGACAAAAATAGAATAAAAAGTTTAGTGAAATAAATAAGTTTGGGGGAAATAAATTTGAGCTCTTATATTAAAGATCCTAGAAGTAATGCATGTTAAAGGGTAATTAAACCTAAATCGACTTTAACATACCTTAGCCCCAGCCTTACATTACAAGCTTAATGAAGTCCTATTGATCTTAGGTTAAGTGTGACGACATTAGTGGAGAGACAAGTGAAAAGCAAACTTATGGGAAGGATCACTTGTCATTAACTTTGCATTCACTGTGTTTGCATAATCAGATTCGAATAATGTACTGAGTAGTGGCTTTGACATTTTCACACACGCACAAGGAGTCCAATTTGGGTTAGGACTTATGATTGAATGATTCTAAATGTTGAACTTGTAATTGTGAATCTTTGAGATCATAGTCTGTATTTTTTCTTTGAGGATAATATTGGGGAAATTATTATGTTGGTACTTGTCATTCCTGCATGAATTTTGTTTTACTTGAGGACAAGCAAAAGCTCAAGTTTGAGGATGTGATAATTCTATGAAAATAGAATTATTTGTGGTTAATTTCCTAATTAATTATTTAAATCCTCAATTTATTTTGTTAATTATCCCTTTTATTTAATTTAAAATTTGTAATGTGCAGGTAAATTAAATCAGGATGAAACTCAGTCGTTTCAGTAAAAAATGGGCTAAAAATGGGCTAAAAGAAATTGGACCACTTCCAATTTGCAGACCGAGTCACCAGTCATCTGGACACGTGGGATGCCGGGTGCTAATATTTTATTTGCTTCGAAACGATAAGATCGACGGACACTGTGCCAACCCTCTGAAAGACACCTGTCGGGCCACATCGCACAGCTAAGTGTACTAGAAAACGGATGACGTGAAAATATCTACTTTGCAGCAAATAAAATGAAGACAAGTGGCCAAATAATGCCAATTCATCTAGGACAAAAAATTACCATTTTATCCCTAAGTGTGTGTATAAATAGGACATGATAGCAATTGAAAAAGCAACGAGTAGAAGTAGTTTTAGTGTAGAACTAGTTAGAGTAGCATAGGTAGAATAGTTTAGTTTTAATTTCCCTTGTATTTTTTAGAAGCATTTCCCGTTAGTTATTTTCTTAGCCACCATTTTCTTTTGTTCTTTGCTTTGTTCAACTTTTAATCTCTTTTATTTTGACATTTTTATTCACTGCTCATTTAACTATTGTTCTTTCAAGTTCTTAATTCAGCACTTATTTTTACTATCATCTTATTTTGGATTTAGCAACCTAGGACTATGGGGGCTGATCTCAGTGGTAGGTATAGAGAATCAAAAAGGGGTAACCCAATGAGGCAGTATTATATAGTATATCTTTCTCATGCTTCTCTTCCTCTATTACACCGTTAAGAGCCATTTAAATTTTGTTTTAGCTTAAAAAAATAAAGAGATTTATATTGATTTCCGTGAAAGATTTGTGAACTCGTTTATTTGTAGCTTTTCTCTGTAACTAACTTCTTAGTTTATGTTATACAGCTTGATTTGTGGGTTTAATTTTTATGTTAGTTTAACTGATACTTGCTAGTTAGAGAGAGGTTTAAGGTTCTTATCGATGGCAGAAACTATTCTTGGTTCCCTCGCTATTTCCGAGCCCACTTGTATTCAGTGCTAGGTGGGTCTGTGTAGCAGTGAACTAGTTGGAGTAGTTGCTGGTTGGTGCTGAAGTAGGTGGGACGGCTGTTGTTTAATACATAATAGAATCGGGATTGCTCATGGCAGTGGATAGGAACCCAGAAATCTCCTCTGTTCGGCTCTGCTTTAAGTTAGTTTTACTGTTCATATGAGCTAGTTGTTGTCTTGCATTGTTGCTGAATCCAAATGTTAGTTATGTTTGCTGAGCATGACAATAGTGGGAGGAAGACGTTGTTTGCTGGTTGGTGGCTGAGTACACGGCAGAATAGAACCAACTTCATTCCTTGCTCTGTCTCGAGCTCCAGCTACTGTTCACCTCAGTTTTTCTGAATTTTTTTGCTCCCTTTGTCACGACCTAAATTACCTAAAAATCAGAGTAAATTTCTCACTTTTTCATTTATTATTTAATTCTTACCTTTCTCTCATCGTGACCATCCTACAAACAGTTGGGCTATGATTCGGTGTTAGTCACCTCTCACCTATTTACCATTTCATTTTCATAATCACATTCATATATCGAGATTTATTATCCTTTGACTTTAACTAAATACATATACAATGGTATTACATCACCTTACATCCCCGACATCATATACGTTTTATAGTATTGTGCATTACATATTTAGATACAAAACTATACAAATGTGTATACCTGTCTCTCAATGGGAAGCAGCGAATACCAAGAATGCAAGTCCTCAGCTGCTCAATAACTATTACGAGTGCTCTTAAAAGATGGGAAAATAAGGGGGGTGAGCAAACCACATGCTCAGTAAGGCAATTATGCAAGTAAGTAGATAACTCCACTATCTACATGCTCATAATGCCATGCCCTTAAAATCCATTTCTTTTCATTAAAATCTCAAGCACAAAACCATGCATACATCAATGACATAGTTTATCAAAACTATTTGTGCATATAGAAATCATGTAATTCATGCATCAAAGGCATTTTATGTGACATCCTTAAATCATAATTAACATGAAGTAAATCAAGATCATGCATTCTTTCATGTCATTTAAGACAAATCATGAATTTGAAATGAAAGCATGGAAAACATCATCATGCTACTGCATTCAAATCATTTCATTAAAACTGCATTATAAACTAACCCTTCCGGGTCAATCATCTCATAAAACAATTCATTAAAATTCATTATAAAACTTCGGTTATAAAACCACCATTCTTTCAGGGTCACATATCGTAAAATCCTCTAAAACATATATTGGCATAGTAAAAAAAATCATAAAATCGGGGGCCTAACCCCTCCTTCGAGTCTACCCTGGTCTATCGAGACCACAAGTTATATCATGTGAGACAAGTAGGTGACTATCGGTAGCGACAAGGACTATGGCCATAACCTAGTGATCCTTGGCAACATGGTACCTAGTGTGCGGGGTATCACACCTGAAACGGGAGGTGGGTCTATCCTACCCGCCAGAACAACATAACATCAGGATTGCGAGGGCAAGGCTTGCTGCCTTGTGGCTAATGCCACTCCACTCCAACAATCCCCACGGTACAGCGTACCCCACGTGACATACACGGTACAACATACTCCGTGAACCCAAGCTCAGTCAGGGGTGCCTGCAATAGGTCTTATCCACCCATATCATCTCTGTCTCAGTATGCACGTGTGAGCATATCATCTCACTATGACACACAGTCTACAGGAGGCTCCAACACGGCTATATGCATGTCATATAAATCCCTGTGCGAGCGAAGCTATAGCACAGCTCCATGTATATTATGATATCAGAAACTCTGGTGCGAGCGAAGCTCTAGCACGGTTTCATGAAAATCAGTAAAATCTGCATACGAGTAGTACTCCAGTACGTCTTTAAAATGAGTTATGAATCCATATAAAACTTCGTGTGAGCAAGATCTAGCACGGTGTTATGCATCAATATATCAAATCTCGTGCGAGTTACACTCCAGCACAACTTTATGCATAAATAAATCAAATCTCGTACGAGTTACACTCTAGCACGACTTTTATGCAATTATCATTTCAAAACAGGATACGAGCTAAGCTCCAGCACCTCTCATGCATGTCAAATCATTAAAACTAGTGCGAGCAATCGCTCCAGCACCTTTTTATGCATTTTAGTCAAAACCGTCAAAACTGTCAAAATAGGGTGCGAGCTAGGCTCCAACACCTCTCATGCATTTCTCAATAATAAAAATCAGTGTGAGCAACCGCTCTAGCACATTTCATGCATATGATGTCACACAAGTTGGTGCGAGCAACCGCTCTCAAGCACATTTATACACACTCACAAAAGCAGAGATAGTGCGAGCTATATGCCAGCACTATCTGTTTCCATATAAAATTGATAGTTGGCCCATTTTCTAAAGAATTTCATTTAAATACCAATAACACTTACAAAGTGTTATTTTGGGAAACTTATGCAATTATTGGCCAATCTAACGATTTGCTTTGCTTAAAACCAATAAAATTTCTTAAACCAAAAATTTTCTTACATCATGCATTTCATGCATGTCATGTTTTCACCCTCCTTAAGTGAACTTCCCTCGATAGGGGTAAAATAGTCTTTTCCTATTTC
This sequence comes from Firmiana major, assembly GCA_033439115.1. Classification (NCBI taxonomy): domain Eukaryota; kingdom Viridiplantae; phylum Streptophyta; class Magnoliopsida; order Malvales; family Malvaceae; genus Firmiana; species Firmiana major. The sequence continues at coordinate 27,582,199 of CM065896.1, read as the reverse complement.
GAGTCCTTAAAATCTTTAAACCATTTTTAGGACCTTTGTACAATATCAATGTATACAGACATATTCAGTGTATACAAAAGCTATTTAAAGTACGCGTAGCTACCTCTAGCTACTCACACAATTCTCTTACCTCATTTTTCTGTACAATCTGACCTTTCACTGATATCTCATCATGCAGCCCGATTTGCTCTCAATCAAATCTCCGAAACTGCATATAAATATACATAAGGTCAAATACAATACAATTAATTGTATTTCATATTTTCTGGGGCTTAACTTAGATCACTGGGCCCATTTACCCATATTGGGCCCGATTGTACCATAATGGGCCATTACTTGGCCTTAAACTCGTTTTTCACTTACTATTCACATTATCGAGGCCTATTGGTCTCATTGGGCCCATCAGTATTTATTGAGCCTCATTCTAATTTTTTGCATAGCTAAATGAATTATTTATGACAATTTATCCTAATTTCCAAAATATAATTCATTTAATGCGAAAATTAAATCCGTAATTTATGAGATAAATTTTTACACGTATAACGATGCAAATTATCATAAATAAGGGTTACTTACTCGAGATTTCATGAGAGTATACAAATTGAGATTATCTCAAGCTCTCGGTTGACGCCAATTGTCGAGCTACACAATTTAATATTTTTTTGGGTAAATTTTCAGTCGGATATTAATCAAATTAAATATTCCAAAATTTAAATCGGTCAATTTCGACCACTTACCGACTTACTCGTAACTCGATTGCATCACTGAGATTTTTCCCTAATTTTTCCTCTTTTTCTTTTCTTTTGTTTCCTTTTCTTTTTAGCTGAACCGGTCCGGTCTGATTCAACCCGGTTCAAACTGGTTCGGTCTAGTTGGTTCACTCTGGTTCGGACTGTTAAGGGCTTTATCGGTCGGTTCTCTGTCGGCTTCTGTCGCCAGCAGCTCCGTGGGGTCGTCCGATACATGGATCTGGGGTCGATTTCGCCTGAGGTGGCCGATCCGGCCTGTTCTCTCCTCGCCGTCGGTGACTTTTCTCTCTCCTATCGTTGTCGGCACTGGCTGTCGTTCTACCTATCAATGCTACCACCAATCATGCCGCCTGCGCTTGGGGATCGCTCGACTAGTGGTGCCCGGGCCTGAATCGGCATCGGTCGTCGAAAACTTCTCTTCCCCTCTCGGTTCCCTCGATTTCTCTCCCTTTCTTTCACCGTCGTTCGCCTCCTCGCTGGATTTCTCTGGGGTCGACGTCGACAGCCTTCCCCCTCGTCAGCCGCTCCTTTGGGCTCTTCGGTGGCCGGAAAAGGGGCTCGGCTCCCTCGTTCGGTTTCTGCAGAATTGCGTTTCGCGATTTTTTGCCATTTTTCTTTTTTCTTTTTTAATTTAATTTAATTTAATTTATTTATTTATAATTTATTTTAAAATTGTTTTAATCATTAAAATAATATTAAAATCTCAAAAATATCTAAAAAATATTATTTTATTCATTTAATCTTTAAATGAATTTATCGGTATTACTTCATCTTTCCGGTATATTTTTCAATTATTTTCGGGATAATTTTTCGAGGTGAAAATTTTGGTCTATTCCAATAAATTCATATCTTGATCAATTTAACCCGAAATTTAATTATTTCTTCGTTATTGATCAAGATTTCTCATTTCCATATTTTTAATTAAATTTTCTTGTCACGATAAATATCGAATTTTGATCTTTTGACCGTTTTATCCTTCATGTGTTCGGGAATATCATTTCAATCCTTTTGCATTTTTCACTTCGTGTTTTGAATAAAATCGGGTCTTACACCTTTGCACCGAAGTTTGGTTGCTGTGTTTGTGCCATTTTGTTTCCAAGTACGCGACATCATCAGCAGAGCAAGGAAGATGCAGGATCTGTTGTTGCGTGCACGATCTGCTGCAGCACCCGAGGAGCAGAGGAAGGTGTACACTAGCTGGGAAAAACGAGGATGTGCAGAATAAGCTAGAGCAGACGTGTGCTCCAAAAAAATTAGAAGGGGAGCAGAGGACGCAAGCTGCTGAGCAATAAGGTGGCAGTATGGGGAGCTGTTATTGCAGGGAATGGAGCATGGCAGGAGCAGGTAGTGCATGATGATGGTATTGTGCAGTTGGTACAAATCAGAGAGCAGGGAGCAGCGGACATTGCATGTAGCAGAAGATTGGTGCCGAGGACAATGTCTGGAGCAATCGCCTGGAGCAGAATAGGCAGGAATGAAGCACGTACAAGACAGGACTGAGAGCATCATCTGGAGCTGGGGAAGAACGTGTACAGTGCTAGTACACGGGACCGCTCAGCTGGGTATAATTGCTAAGGCCATGTTTGGCTGCATTTATCTTCACAGATTATTATTTCATGCAATTACATTGCTTTGTCTGATTTTTGTTATGTCTTTTATTACTTTCTAGCTTAGTTATATAGACTAGTTTAATTCTCTTAGTTTGTTATTTTAAGTTTTAGTTTAATTTCATTAATAGTTAATTGGTGACTAAATTAGGATTTAAGAATTAGATTTTGCATTTAGAATTAAATTAGAGGAATATCATGTTATGCATTTTTAATGTTTCACTTTAAATAGAAAAATCTAAAAATATTTTTCATGCATTATTTAGATTTTGTTAGTAATTAGATAGAGTTAGATTTAAATTAGGATTAATTTTTAGGTAGTTAATTTCTTAGTTAGATTTCAAAAGTTCTTTAGGTTAATTGAAGTTTTATTTTATTAAATTTTATGTTAGTTTAATTTGCAAGTTTTATTAGTTAGTTTAATTACATGCATATTTTATTTTTAGGATGGTTTAATTTTTGTGTAATTAATTTTGTCTCTTATTTTCATATTTGCATTTTAGTTTAATTGCGTTAATTAATTTTAACTATTTTAATTATCTTTTGTAGGTTGTTGCTTTTAATTACTCAGAGCTCTGTAAGTAATTTTAGCTCGATTTTATTTTCTTTATTTTATAGTTTTTATTATTTTCAGTATTGTTAGCCATGTAGATCACCCATCAATAATTCATAATTTGCTAGGATATACTTAGGGTAAGATTAACTGGTAGTTAATTAGGCTAATCAACTTCTCTGTGAGACGATAATCCGGGACTCAAATCCCATTATTACTTATACGACCCGTGCACTTGCGGATAGAATGTCTAGATCACTTAGAGTGGGCACTAGTTTCACGTACCATTCACTGTAGGTGACTCAGTATTTTTGAAAGTTTCTCCCTCGAAACGGATTATGAGATTCAATAAGAAGGGTAAGTTAAAGCCTCGGTATATCGGACCATTTGAGATATTAGAGCGTGTGGGAGATAAGACCTACGGTTAGCGTTGCCACCAGAGCTAGCAGGCATTCAGAGTGTCTTCTACGTATCAATGCTTCTAAAGTACCATCTAGATCCGACTCATGTGATTCGGTATGAGCCATTGGAGCTCAAGGACAATTTGACATATATAGAGAGACCGATTCAAATACTGGATAGAAAAGAAAAGGTGTTAAGGAAGAAGACAATTCTGTTTATTAAGGTTCTCTTGCAGCACCACAATTTAAAAGAAGCTACTTGGTAGTTAGAGAACCTGATATGGGAAAAGTAACCTCGACTTTTTAACGAATGACTTGGTTCTAATTTGGAGGACTAAATTTCTTGAAGGAGGGGAGGATTGTAAGACCCGTAAATTTCCATGTAATGATTATGATTCTGGAATGTACAGACAAATTATATTATATATGAATCATAAGAAATGGATGTTTTTATGTTTTAAGTATGCATGAATTTGCAAAATGAGTGTTGAAGCAATTGAATGTGAGTTTAACTTTGAAAATCTGGAAAAATTGCATCTGAAATGCTGCAGGATGAATGCCAGATCGATCTGAGAGCAAGGGAGATCGATCTCATTACCTTGGAAATGCAATGCAGAGGCATTCTGCAAGAGGGAGATTGATCCCTCACTCAAGCAAATCGATCTTAAGTTGTCTAGGGTTGGACTAGATTGATCTCCTCCCATAGGCAGAATGATCTCTAGTAGCCTCTAGATATGCCAGATCGATCTCTTCTTAAGACCAGATCGATCCTTGAAGTCCTCTACTTAGAACAAATAGATCTCATGCACTTCAACAGATCGATCCCTTGCCTGCAAATTTTTGAAATTCTAAAGGAGTTTTAGCAAGGCCATATCGATCTCCCTCCTTTGGAGATCGATCTCATAAGGCAATTTCTATATAAACTGGGCAGCAGAATCTGCATTTCACGAGAGTAACCCATTTCCCTCCATTTTTAACAAGTGACCTAGCTTTCTCACTCTAAAATCACCACTTTCTAATTAGTTTTGAGAGAAGATCCTTTAAGCAAAGTTGTTTCTAGTGAAGGAGTGAACAACATAGCCAAAGAATGGAAGCTCAAACCTTGGGTTGAAGGAGAAAAGAGGTTTTCCCCCAATTTGGCAAAAAGAGGGAAAAAGGTCAAGCTAGGTAAGGTTTTAATACACTATTTTCTAGTATGTTAATCTAGACACCTTGATGAGTGATTTGTTGTATATATTGTTGGTTGAAATGTGATGAACATGCTTAAACAACCATGACCTAGAAATGGCTTGGTGAGAGAAAGTTGTAATGGCATGGAGTTAGTGATGATTTAATCATGTAGAAATTTTAATAAGCATGTGAAGATGATTCAAAGATAACTTTGTGATATGCATATGTTGGATTAGATGAATAATGATAATGGGCATAATAAGTGTTTGATGAAATGCCATAGAGAAGAAAAATGATGAACTCAATGCATTGTGAGATCGATGGCGGTTCAATATGAATCAATAGACTTGGTGAGTCTAGAGAATTCTCGAGAAAATGAATAGCTTAGTCAAAATGGACTTAAGAGAACATAAAGTCCAATAGGACGAAATGAGGCCAAATTGGTGTAAAATGGTCCAATACATTGAATCAAACTTCATGCAAGTGAAAATGAAGCACATTGGAGTATAGCGATGTGAATTGTAATTCATTGTAGCTCTTGGAGACATAATTAGAGTCGATAAGACTAGATCACAGGCATTGGAAATCGAGGAAGGCGATTCAAGCGTGATTCGAGGTAAGGGATTTATGTGAGCTATTACAGATAGCTATACGTATGTTTCTTACCTGCTGTGTGCGAATAGATACGATAAAGTATATAGTTATTGATATATCTAAGTGAAAACTAAGTATGAGAAGAACCTATAAGCATGAGTTGCATGACCTTCATGTTATTGTTGTGAAAAGAGGTTTTGCAAACGTTTTGAGAAAGAGTAATAATAGACGGGCTCCCGATTTAGTAATTTACATGAAAAGCTTCTAACAAGTGATTGAAGAGAGATTGCCCACTCACTCATACCAGTAAATGGAGCCTTTTATTTCTTTTTTGTGCGAAATTGTGCTAAAGCCTAGGTGGCAATGGTAGATTTATCAGCCCTGCTCGTACATCATTTTTTAAAAATGGATTTTAAGAAAAGCAAAAAGGGTGCTCGATGCCTCGGGTGATGCTGTGTGTTCCACTCGAGAGCTCGCACTAGATTTTGGAAATCATGCTGGAGCCAAAGAGTACTGCTTAGTGATCTTCCTTTGATTATGCTCGCATGTGACCCCCTCGATTTAAAGTGATGGGACAAAATGATGCTCGATGACTCAGGTATGTTGTATGTTCTTACGCTGAGTTGCTCGCATGTGGTCTCTTAAGCTTTACTGTGTGATAAGCAAAACCATGCTCGATGCCTCAAGTATACTATGTGATCTTACGTTGAGTTGCTCGCACGAGAGTTTATGAGTTTGCTGTGTGATGAGTAAAAATCGTGTTAGAGCCGTCATGTATTGCTTAGTGATCTTACAAGGACCTACTCACACGTGATTTTAAGACAACGAAAATGGGTGATAAGGATCCACGGGAGCACAATGTACAGTGAGCGTTAGACATGGGGTACGATGTGTTGTGATATCTTAGTGATTCTGTGTGGGTTAAAGGGATGGTTGATCCGCGTCCCCAAGCATGGGATTCCCGCACACCTGATCAGTGTTGCCTGGAATCCGGACTATGGCCGTAAGTCTTCTTTTATTTGTGTGATACAACATTGTGTTACTATTGTGTGAGGTGACAAATGTTCCCCTTGCTGTGTGATACAGGGTGATATAAAATCTAATTATATGTCTCAAGTGAATTGATTTACTAAGTGATTTGCTAAGTGTGTTCTGTGTGGACTGATAAATGAAACTCTGTAGTTTTAAAGAACAAGCTGTGTGAATTGATGATGTATATGCATATACCCATCTAGAAAATTAATGGTTTCGTATCGATGGAAGCTATTTTCAATGAAATGCATATGTTTTATAAGGAAAATAAATGTCAATATTTTAGCTTGTAGATAGTGTAGTTATCTACCTGCTTTTATATTTTCCTCACTGAGCGTGTTAGCTCACCCCTTTATTTCCTCCTCCACAGATACTGCACAATAGTGAGTTACTGCAGTTGTCCCTGCTACGGTGTTCTCCAGTTCTCCAGCAGTACAAAGGTATACACTTATGAGAAAAAAATTTTGTATCCTGTAAATTAATGCACAGTTTGGTTATCTTTTGTACAAAAGGGATGTATATAATAGAAACTGATATAAACGTTTCCACATATTTATAAAAGAATAGTTTCTACTTCATTTAATGTGAGATCTGAGAATTTCAGACATATTTTATTGATGTAATAAGAATTTGAAGTGTAATTTATTGAGCTAAGTGAATTGTGGGAATTATAATTGGAGATTTATATGTTAAGTATGTAAAATAAGCATGAAGTATGAGGACAGATCGATCTGGGAGAAGGAGAGATCGATCTGGTGAGTTAAAAATGACGAGGAAGGAAGAATTTGAGGAGCAGATCGATCTCCAATGGAAGAGATCGATCTCCAAATGATTCTGTTTGAGAAAGGATCGATCTCATGAGGAAGAGATCGATCTCCAAATGATTCTGTTTGGGAGAAGATCGATCTCCTTAGGAGCAGATCGATCTCATAAAGCCATAAAGAGATCGATCTCACCCCTCGACAGATCGATCTCCTAGGCATAAAATTGCCCAGATCGTCCCCAAATTTCAAACGCAGATCGATCTCATCAAGAGGCAGATCGATCTCCTACCTCCAGTCTATATAAGGAACCCGTGTTTTCTCCTGCAAACTCACTTTCTCTCTCTTCCAAACCCATTTCCACCGAAAACCTAGCTTTCTCACTCATCCAAATCACCCATTTCCGGTCGAATCAGCTGTTGTGGTAAGAAGGAAATTTGTTCCTCATCAAAGGGAGAACAACATACTTAAAAATCGAAGGACGAATCGGATCGAGGCGTGAGTTGTGCGTCTCACAAGCTTTGGATAATTTCTAAACCTCGATCTTGATATTTGAGCTGATTTTGATGATATTGGTGGTTGTCATTGTGTTGAAATAGCTGAGAAATGATTAGGGATTGATGAAATTTCAATGTGGTTAGAGTGATAATGATATTTAGCGATTTTGATAATTTTAGGAATTTTGAGCTATAAATGGAAATATAGACAATGTGGAGAATTAGCCTAGATAATTGGCATGAGGAATGTAGGACGTTGAGATATTGGGAATGAGGTTGTAGTTTAGGGTTGAGTTACGAGAATCAAGAGATTTGAGGTGTTATGAGCAATTATGCTCGATTTTGAGAATTTAGGTTGATGCGATAATTGAGTATTGATGTTTTAACATCGTTTGGACAGCTCGGGAGTTCCAGAGTGGAATGCGAGGCTAGTCCGTGATACGGGGGAAACGATTGCACTATACGAGGTGCAAAGAGGTAAGGGAAAATCTAAACCATTTGTGTATGTGAATTGCAAACTATTTTAGCATGAATTGTGGTTTATAAAACAAGCATGTTGAGTTTTGTGTTGAGATTTAATTGCACACGATTTTATAGCCGGTTGGGGCCCAATGTTTTTATGAGTTTATAACTCGGCTCTACGTTAAAGCAATATTGAGATTGGAGAAATGTGTGCGTGTGCTTTGCCGGTTGGAACTCAGTTTTATTACGTTTTGTGTTGAGTACAAAACGATTTTCAAATGAGTTTTATGAGAGAAAAACCATCATGAGTTCTACGTGAAGGCAAACTAGTCTTACGTGATAAGACTTAGGTGTGTAGTTGTGAGTACACACCGGGCATTGCTCTGGTAGCATGTAAGCCCGATTTCTTCTCCGTTCTGGTAACGTGAGAATAACCTATTCTGTGGCTATGCCACGTATACTTGGTGGCTATGCCACGTTGAGAAACCCCATTGGTGGCTGTGCCACGTTATACCCCATTGGTGGCTGTGCCACGTTGAGAAACCCCATTGGTGGCTGTCCCACGTTATACCCCATTGGTGGCTGTCCCACGTTGAGAAACCCCATTGGTGGCTGTGCCACGTTGAGAAACCCTATTCTGTGGCTACGCCACGCGAGAAATTAAATCTGTGGCTACGCCACGCGAGAAATTAAATCAGTGGCTGTGCCACGTGTGTTTTGTGGCTATGCCACGAGTGATTTTAAATCAGTGGCTTTGCCACGTGTGTTTTGTGGCTATGCCACGTGAGAATTTAAATCAGTGGCTTTGCCACGTGTGTTTAGTGGCTATGCCACGTGCATTATTTTTACTGTGATTTTATCACGTTATTTGAGAAAGCGTTTAACGCGTTATTTTCACATGCTTTGTTATTGCTCTAGAGTGAGCCCTTTTACTTCATGTTTTTACATGATTTGAGATATGAGAATATCGTTTTGAGTATTTTCATGCTATGGTTTTCAAATGAGTTTCACATACAAATAAACATTGTGTGATGTGCATTTTGGTTTATGAAATGAGTTCCTTACCCCCTTTACTGAGCGATTTAGAAGCTCACCCTGTTTTCCTTTTCCCCCCAGAGTTCTTCAAGTGAAAAGGGATCTCCCTGCGACGTACGGAGTAGTGGCTAGTGGAGGATTCGAGCTCCAGGCCATATATATTGTATCTTGAGGTATATTTTATCTTTTCATGTACCCAGACTATTATTGTAATTGCAGACACTCGATGTATAACATTATATGGGATGTGTTAGGATTAATTAACTTGAGATGGATTAATGTATTTGATATGATATATAAATCCTAGTGATGAGATCTTGAGGCATAATAATTATGATGTTGTATGACATTGCACAAGAATGCACTCTTAATTGTGAATTAATGAGTAAAAAGTTTTAAATTAGCCCTATTTTCCGCATTTTCGGGGCGTGACATTTAATGAATGTTAAATTACGAATGAATGAGATGGGGATATGGATGTTGAGTCACAACCCAATTGTAAGTAGTAAGTTAAGGCACGAGAAGAGGACCGTGACATTAAATCCATGTAAAATCAACTTTCTCTCACTTTCTCACATTAAACTCATATTCGTTCATGGATGATTAAGCATGCTCAAGGATGTTTCAGCCAACAATACATACACCAATCAACTCATAAAAATGTTTAGATTAACATAATTGAAGTTGGTGTATTGAAACTCACCTAGCTTGACTTTTCTCTTTTGGCTGAAATTGGTAAACACTTTGTTTCTTCAATCCAGCAATTCAACTACTAGTTTTTTTTTACTATGTTGTTCTCCTCAACACAAGGAACAACTTTACTAAAAGTAACCTTTCTTAAATCTGTTTGGAAGGTGATGATATTTTAGAGTGAGAAAACTTGTTCACTTTGCTGTAATGGAGGGGTATTTGTTATTTAGGGGAGAAGACTTGGCTGTCGGGCTTTTAAATAGAAATGGCTATTGTGTGATCGAACTCCAATAGTGAGAGATCGATCTTCCTTTGGTTGAACTATACAAGTATTCAGTAAGTGAGCTGTGGGGTCGATCTGCTCTTAGGAAGGGATTGATCCTTTCTAGCCAGAAACCATTCGAGATCAATCTATTTTTGGGAAGGGATCGATCCTTTCTAGGCAGAATCAAATTGAGATCGATCTACTTACTGATAGAACCTTTGTGATTTCATTACGATATTACAAGATCGATCCTATCATGAAAGAAGATCGATCTGGCATTCATCTGCAGGATTCCAGCTGCTAATTTTTCCAGAATTTCAAAGGAAAGATTGCATTTAAATGTTTCACTGATCATTTTGCATTTTATTCACACTTAGAGCATAAAAAAGGTCCATTTCTTATGATTCACATGTTATGTAACTTGTGTGTACAAAATGGAATCATAAGGAATACATATAAAAGTGCGGGTCTTACAATGGCAAACAAAAATAAACTTAACACTGACCCTTGATGTAGCCTTACTGTGATAGAAAATTCACTTGTTTGCCCTCCACACATCCTCTTAAGTGTTCTTCCATCTCCAAACATGTCCTTAAATATTTAAATATATTACACGAAGACTTTTTTCTTCATTAAAGACCATCTTAACACCACCCTAAGCATTTTATCATATGCTTTCTCTAAGCTTATAAAGACCATATAAAATATCTTTCCCTTATACTCGAGAATGCTCCATAAGTTGTCTAAGCAAGTGTATCGCTTCCATAGTTTACTGGCCATGCATAAAACCAAATTGGTTCTTCAATATCTCTACAATTTTCCTTAATCTTTGTTCTATCAATTTTTCCCATAATTTCATCGTGTGAATCATTAGTTTTATGCCTCCATAATTGAAACGACTTTAAATATCTCCCTTATTCTTATAAAGAGATACCAACACACTCTTTCTCCATTCCTTAGGCATCTTATTGGTGCGCCAAATTTTATTAGAAGGATTTGTCAACCACCTAATTTTGACCTCTCCAAGACATTTCGAAACTTTAATAGGAATGTCATTAAGCCCAATAGCTTTCTCTGTCTTCATTTTCTTCAATGCCTAATTTACCTTTATCTTTTTAATTTTACGCATAAAACATCGGTTTAAATCCTTGAGAGGCACCAAGATATTGTCAACAATTTGACTTTGTCTATCATTGAAAAGCTTGTCGAAATAATCACGACACATTTCTTTAATACCATTATCTTTAACTAGAGTTCTTTAGTGCTCATCCTTCATACATTTCACCACTTCAAAGTCTCGACTCATCCTTTCTCTTGCTCGTGCCAATCTATATATCTCTTTCTCTCATTCTTTTGTGCCCAACTTGTTATAAATCTCTTTTACAACCTTCACCTTAGCTTCTACCACAGCCTACTTTGCCTCATTCCTTGTTAACTTGTATTCTGTAAAACTCTCTTCGGTGTTATTTGTCTTCAAAGTCCTATAATAATCTCTCTTAGTCTTTATAGCATCCTTAACTGATTCAGTCAACCATGTTGCATCCTTTCCAATTAGTACCTTTCCATTTGATACTTTTTGTATATCCTTACCTACCTCCTGAATGTGTTTTGCCATCTTGTTCTACATTGCATTCGGGTTCTCCTCTATTGTTTAGTCTTTTTTCTATCTAACTATTTCAAGGTACTTCACGACAATCTTCTTTTAGCTTCCTCTATCTGTCACGACCCTCCATGACTTAACCAAATCACTACAATTTTTTGGTGTTTTTAACTTACCTTTCTCCTTATCAATGGTTGGGCTGTGATTCGATGTCAGCATCCTTGTTTACCATATCGTTCATTTATTTACATACATACAAGTCAATACGCTAAATACTGACTATAATTCATTTTATAATATATGTGAGCTCATATAAAATCTGATACAAATACATTCCCCATAATATATATCGTATACATCACTGTGCTGTTTATATATTTAGATAAAAAAACCGTACAAAATATGTATACCTACCGATGGATAGGAAATGGTAGCGGACAAGAGGAATACTATCCCTCAAACGCTCTCACTCTATTGCTGATCTCTGTAAAGAAATGTAAAAGAAAAGGGGGTGAGCTCACAGCTTAGTAAGGAAATTAGGCAAGCAAGTAGACATCTACACTATCTACTCAAAATAATGCTATGCCTCAAAATATCACTTCCTTAACTCACTTTCAAAGCATGTCTTTAAAATATATTCATATACTTGTGCAGATTAAATCTCATGCACGAAATCATGTTTTCGTTCTCAAATATAGGAATGTAGTGCAAAATAATGCATCTTTATAATATCACGATACCTTTAGATAAATCATGCCATTTATGTTCAAATCACAATAAATATGGCATTTAAATCATTCACAACACAATAATCGGATTTCGACCCATCCCTCAGGTCTATCCGTATCATAAATAAATCAGTCAAGTGATATATCATGTGAGACTCTATGGTGAAATGCAATAATATCCTGGACTATGGCCATATCCTACAATGGTTATCCCAGGCAACACAGAATCCTAGTGTGCAGGGCATCACTGCTGCAACGGGAGGGGGTCAGTCCAGCACAACCGCCAGCTATAACCTCCTCAACTCCACAACACCACACAGTACATTGTACCTCATGCCACTCGCACGGTACAACGTACTCCGTGGACCTTTCATCACAGTCGGGGTGCCTGCCATAGGTCTTAGCCCTCAATCCATGGAATATAAATACCACATCTCTAAATCCATATGCGAACATCTCATAGTGTAACACTCAATCTACACGAGGAAATCAAACACGGTTTTTCAACATGTCTTATATATCACATAAAATATTAATAATTGATGGGATATCACTTGAGCAATTTTGGGAAAAAATGGAAAAAATTTCAAAATTTTTCAAAAATCTAAGAAAGAATTTTGAAAAATATTTTGAATTTATGAGCTTAAGTTGTTTGATTTTGGGATGATTTAGTGTTTAGCATGTAGTTTTCTCATATTTCGATGATATGACCCCATGATTTAGTCTGACTTTGACTGAATAAGAAGCATGATTATAGGAAAAGCATGAAGTTGAATTCTTGAATTTGTCTTAATTCTGATTGTGATTGCCTCATCTTATGCACATGTCATGTCATGAATCGGTATATTTATTTATAGAAAGTTTATGTGTACATAGGATTGCATTTGTTCAGTTGATTTTGTGCATCATATTCTAGAATTTGTTTGATCTGATCTCAAGGTGAAATATTAGATCACACTTAATTAGGGAGATGATTTAGGCCATCTTTGGATCGTTTGAGCCTTTCTAGCCATCCTTGTACATATTCTACCCCTAGTCACCCATTTGGGCCAAATCAGTTTTTCTCTGTAAATACACTTGCTTATTTTTTTCTCCTTAGCTTAAATACTATGTTCCTATCTCTTACCCTGAAAGCATGAAAAGTCATTTACTGCATTTCATTTCAGCATTATTGTTGTTTGCTCATTTGTTGCTTGCTTGTGGTTAGTGAAACGGATGTAGTAGTTTGTTCGGTGTAGAGTTTCAAGAAGCAGTTCATGGAGCACAATTTCATTCTTGGCAGCAGGTTTAACTTGAAATTTATCCTCTGTTTAACTCTTTTTTCGTGTCCTGTCACTGTTCATTACAGTTTTATTTGTTTTATTATCTGTAAATTTTTCAAGGTTGATGCTGAATTACTATAGGCGTTGGTTTGTTCCTCTGCTGTCCAGTTAAAGATACCAAAGATGTTTCCAGGTTGCTCTTGGTACCAGGAATGTGCAAAGATGAAGACGAAGCATGTATCGATGAAGTGAGCATTTTGTTGCTCTCGGTAGTGTCAGACCCGTGTTTTCGATTACGTATGTAGCTTGCTTATGATTCCTATGTGTATGAACAGTTTATTTTCATAGTTGAATCATAAGAAGAGCATTTACTATCATACGATCGACTACTAAAGAATAAAATGCATGTAAGCTACATAACAACTAGAAAGTCGGTTTAAGTTGATTTTCGAACGAGTGCAGGGGTAAAACGATCAAATGACTGAAATTCGATATAATTTCGATAAGACAATTTCATTAAAAATATGAAATTGAGGAATCTTGATCAAAATCGAGGAAAATATTTAATTTCGAGTCCAATTGATCAAGATATAAATTTATTAGAATTTATCGAAATTTTTACCTCGAAAAACAAGCTCGAAAATAGTGCAAAAATATACCGAAAAATGTAAAATCGGATTGATAAATTAATTTACGAATTAAATGAATTTAATATAATTTTTTGGGATATTTTAGGATTATTATTATTATTTTAAAGATTAAAATAATAATAAAAATCTATTATAAAAAAAACAAAAAAAAAAGAAGAAAAAAATATAAATCAGAAATTGGAATTTTCAGGGAGAGAGAAGAGAAACCGCGTGAAAGAGGAAACGCAAGCCGACCGAGGAGAAGAGAGGTTGGATGGCCACCATCCAGTGACCAGCAGCCAGGCCAGAGGCTAGAAAAGGGAGAGGACATCGACGCGCACCCATCTGCACCGACAACGCGCCTCACTGACGCCGGACGCTGGCGAATCGAAGAGAAATTACAGCGAAGGAAAAGGAGGAATCCGACGGCCATCAGAGATGCTTGGTCCCAATCAAGGCAAGCCGAACGTTCCCAAGGATATGGTCTGTCGAATAGCAGTAGCGGTACTCCGGGAACCGACCGGACAACACCGACACGACCAAAGAAGCCCTAAACAGATCGGCGGTTCAGTGAAGAAGCTTCTGAGCTGAACCGCACCGAGCTGGTTCAACTAAGCAGAAAAGGGGAAAAAGAAAGAAAAAAAAAAAGGAAAATTTTTGGGATTTCACCGGACTTCGGTTCGACGATAAATTTTGAATGGAAGCCCGATTGAACTTCGATTTACGTACCATCGCATAATCTCGGGTAAGTAAAGCTCATTTACGACAATTTATGTGATTATTGTGTATTTAAGATTTATTTTACGCATTTCGGATTTAAATTTCACATTTAGTGAATTATATTTGAAATTTTGAATTAATTGTCGTAAATGATATACGGGCTATCCATAGAGCTTGGAATAAAGCCCAATGGGTATTGATAGGCCCAATGAGTCAATAGACCCTAATGAAGGGAAATAATATGTGGAAAACAGTCTTAATACGGATTAAGGTCTAATTAAAGTGTTTAAGGCCCATTAAGAGTAAACGATCCCATTTAAGTGAAATGAACTATATTAAATGTGTAATACAGTAGGAAATGTGAAATTAATCCAATGAATGGTTAAATAGAGCTCCAGAGTCATATTAAGAGTGACCGGACTGAGCCTATTGAGAGTGAAATTAAAGGTGCTTGGTACTGAGCCTATTTTGAGACCACCGTATCGCATGGCCTTAGTTGAGCTAGAAGAGCTCAAGAGACAGTTGCAGGAGCTGTTGGATAGGGGGTTTATCTGACCGAGTGTTTCACCGTGGGGAGCATCGATTTTTTTTAGAGGAATAAGGATGGAAGCCTCCAATTGTGTATAGACTATAGATTGTTGAATAAGGCTACCATCAAGAATAGATATCCCCTTCCACGCATTGACGAGTTACTGGATCAGCTTTGGGGAGCGTAGGTCTTTTCTAAAATTGATCGGAGGTCTGGGTATCATTAGTTGAGAGTCCGAAGTGGAGATGTACCCAAGATGACATTTAGGACCCAATATGGCCACTATGAGTTCCTAGTTATGCCATTCGGATTGACGAATGCTCCCAAAGCTTTCATAGCTTTGATGAACGATGTGTTCAAGCCATATCTGGATCAGTTTGTTATCATTTTCATCGATGACATATTAGTGTATTCGAGATCCGAGGAGGAGCATGAGCAGCACCTCAGGATAGTATTGCAGACTCTACGAGTGCAGCAGTTGTATGCTAAACTCATCAAGTGTGACTTTTAGTTGATGGAGATCTCATTTTTAGGACATGTAGTGTCGAGGGATGGTGTATCAGTAGATCCATCCAAGATTGAGGCTGTAGTTTAGTCGAAATAGCCGAGGACAGTTACCGAGATTAGGAGTTTTTTGGGTTTAGCAGGGTACTATCGGAGATTCGTTGAGGGATTTTCGAAGTTGGATGCTCTGTTGACACGTCTCACTCGGAAGAGTGTTGCATTCGTGTGGGACGAGGATTGTGAGAGGAATTTTCAGGAGCTGAAGAGTCGATTGACCACCACTCTGATTCTCACTATTCCTAGCAGCTTAGGAGGATTTTTAGTATATACCGATGTTTCGCATCATGGACTGGGTTGTGTGTTGATGCAGGATGGGAGGGTAGTTGCTTATGGATCCAGACAGCTAAAGGACCATGAGAAGAACTATTCGACCCACGATTTAGAGTTGGCAGCAGTAGTGTTTGCATTGAAGGTATGGCACCACTACTTGTATGGCGAGAAGTTTCAGATTTTTACCAACCACAAAAGCCTCAAGTACCTGTTCTCACAGAAGGAATTGAGCATGGGACAGAGAAGATGGCTATAGCTTCTGAAGGATTATGATTGCGAGATACTTTATCATCTGGGTAAGGCTAATGTTGTAGCAGATGCTTTGAGTAGGAAGAGCCTTGGGATGGTATCGTATATGATGGTCATGGAGTACGAGCTATTAGAGCAGTGTGCTAGCCTCAGTTTGGGAGTTGTGCCTTCGGACATGGATGCAGATTGTATGATTGCGAGTCTATGCTTAGAGCCAGATCTGTTGGACAGGATCAGACAGGCTCAGCAGACTGATCCGTATTGCATCGATGTGATTCGTCAGATGCAGAGGGGCACGGTGATTAATTTTGAGTTGAGTTCTAATGGACTATTGAGGTTCAGAGGTAAACTGTGTGTTCTCGAGGACCTAGAGCTCAGGAGATTGATATTGTCAGAAGCTCATTCATCGAGGTACACGTTGCATCTGGGGAGTGGTAAGATGTATCAGAACCTTGGAAAGGTGTACTAGTGGTCGGGTATGAAGAGAGATGTGGTGAATTTTATGGTGAGATGTCTGGTATGTCAGCAGATGAAGGTAGAGCATCAGAGACCTACAGGATTATTACAGCCTCTACCTAAACCAACATGGAAATGAGAGCATATCACCATGGATTTCATGATGGGTTTACTAAGGACCCATAGGAATCACGATGATATATGGGTGATCGTTGATAGACGGACGAAGTCAGCCCACTTCCTAGCTCTGAGAGCTATCGATACTCTGAGTACGTTGGCAGAGTTGTATGAACGCGAGGTAGTGAGGTTGCCTGGTGTTCCAGTGAGCATAGTTTCGGATAGGGATTCCCCTTCACTTCCCACTTTTGGGAACATTTTCAGGAAGCCATGGGAACCCAGTTGAGTTTGAGCACAGCTTTCCATCCTCAGATAGATGGTCAGTCAGAGAGGACGATATAGACTCTGGAGGATATGTTGAGAGCATGTGTGCTGGATTTTAGAGGCTCCTGGGATGATCATTTACCACTAGCCGAGTTCGCCTACAACAACAGTTATCATTCGAGTATCAAGATGGCACCGTATGAGGCCTTGTAAAGCTGTAGATGTCGTTCCCCTATTGGATGGGAATAAGTGGGTGACTAAAAGATTTTTGCTCTTGATATGGTTACACAGGCTTCTGAGGATGTTCGGTTGATAGTTGAGAGATTGAGGACAGCTCAGAGTCGACAGCAGAGTTATGCTGACAGGAGACATAGGCCACTTGAGTTCGCAGTAGGTGAGTCCGTGTTTCTGAAGGTTTCTCCTTCCAAGGGTATAGTGAGGTTTGGGAAGAGGGGAAAGCTGAGTCCTTGCTACATTGGACCCTTTGAGATACTGGATCGAGTGGGAGATAAGGCCTACAGGTTGGCATTGCCACCAGATTTGTCAGGCATGCATAACGTCTTTCACATTTTGATGCTTCAGAAGTATCACCTGAATCCGGCGCATGTGATTAGTTATGAGCCATTGGAGCTCAGTGAGGACATGTCATATGTTGAGAGGCCGATTCGGATACTGGATAGGATGGAGAAGGTTTTGAGGTCGAAGACTATCGGGTTAGTGAAAGTTTTATGGCAGCATCATACTTCCGAGGAGGCTACTTGGGAGTTAGAGAGTTGATAAGAGGGAATCACCCCCAGTTGTTTGATGATTGATTTTGTTCTAATTTGGAGGGCCAAATTCTTTTAGTTGGGGAGGATTGTCAGACCTGTGTTTTCGATTACGTATGTAGCTTGTACCTTATGATTCCTATGTGTATGAACACTTTATTTTCATAGTTGAATCATAAGAAGAGTATTTACTATCATGCAATCGACTATTAAAGAATAAAATGCATGTAAGCTACATAACAACTAGAAAGTCGGTTTAAGTTGATTCCCGAACGAGTGTAGGGGTAAAACGATCAAAAGACTGAAATCCGGTATAATTTCGATAAGACAATTTCATTAAAAATATGAAATTGAGGAATCTTGATCAAAATCGAGGAAAATATTTAATTTCGAGTCCAATTGATCAAGATATAAATTTATTAGAATTTATCAAAATTTTTGCCTCGGAAAATGAGCCCGAAAATAGTGGAAAAATATACCGGAAAGGTAAAATCGGACTGATAAATTCATTTATGGATTAAATGACTTTAATATGATTTTTTGGGATATTTTAAGATTTTTTATTATTATTTTAATGATTAAAATAATAATAAAAATCTATTATAAAAACAAAAACAAAAAAAAAAGAAGAAGAAAAAATAGAAATCAGAAATTGGAATTTTCGGGGAGAGAGAAGAGAAACCGCGTGAAAGAGGAAACACAAGCCGACCGAGGAGAAGAGAGACCAGATTGCCACCATCCGGCGACCAGCAGCTAGGCTAGAGGCCGAAAAAGGGAGAGGACATCGGCTCGCACCTATTTGCACCGGCAACGCGCCTCACCGACGCCAGACGCAGACGAATCGAAGAGAAATTGTAGCGGAGGAAAAGGAAACTGGTGGCCATCGACGGTGCTTGGTCCCGATCGAGGCAAGCTGAATGTTCCCCAGGCTGTGGCACGTCGAACAGCTACAGTGGCACTCCGGGAACTGGCCGGACGATGCCGGCACGACAAAACAAGCCCTGAACCGATCGACGGTTCAGTGAAGAAGCTTCTGCGCTGAACCGGACTGAACCGATTCAGCCAAGGAGAAAAAGGGAAAAAGAGGAAAAAGAAAGAAAAAAAAGGAAATTTTTTGGGATTTCATCGGACTTCGGTTCGACGATAAATTTCGAATGGAAGCCCGATCAATTTTCGATTTACGTACCATCGTATAATCTCAGGTAAGTAAAACTCATTTATGACAATTTATGTGATTATTGCGTATTTAAGATTTATTTTACGCATTTCGGATTTAAATTCCGCATTTAGTGAATTATATTCAAAATTTCAAATTAACTGTCCTAAATGATATACGGGCTATCCAAAGAGCTTGGAATAAAGCCCAATGGGTCTTGATAGGCCCAATGAGTCGATAGTCCCTGATGAAGGGAAATAATACGTGGAAAACGGGCTTAATACGGATTAAGGTCCAATTAAAGTGTTTAAGGCCCATTAAGTGTAAACGGGCACATTTAAGTGAAATGAACTGTATTAAATGTGTAATACAGTAGGAAATGTGAAATTAATCTAGTGAATGGTTAAATGCAGCTCTAAAACCATATTGAGAGTGATCGGACTGCGAGGTTTGGACAGCACAGAGGAAGAGAGGTCACACTACGTGATCTGAGGTAGGGGACTCTTGGAAGTAGTTAGAGATATCTGTGCATATTTTTGTTCGATTTTACATTCACTGAAATTGGTTGAGGGTCAGAGAAAATTGATAATATTATAGGGACCCGATATAGGTAAATTATGATTTTACCCATAGTTAGGCAAAAAGGTCAAATATTGGGAAAAGTTGTAAAAATCATGGAAATGATGTTTTTGAATGTTTTTACTGCTGTGTAGCAGATGAGTACATAGATGGGCTAATGCTTTAAGGTTGATGTAGATTAAGCACACTTTCTAGTGCTGATTTTAATGATTTGAAACATCCCTATTTTTGAAGAGCCATATACCGAATTATGTGGAAACAATCGTGCTGGAGCACAGCTCGCACTTGATTTCAGATTTTTTTACATACATTAGTGCTGGAGGTTTACTCGCACTACATTTACTTGAAATGCATGATAGAGTACTGGAGCATTGCTCGTACTCAGTTTTATATGATTTGTGCATGATAGAGTGCTAGAGCGATTAGCTCGTACTCGAGTTTTACATGAGGTGCATGACAAAGTGCTGGAGCGTTGCTCGTGCTTGATTCTTCATGATTTGTACATGACATAGTACTTGAGCGATTTGCTAGTACTTGATTTGAATGAGAACTATGCATGACCTAGTATTGGAGGTTTACTCACACTACTGTTGATATTTTGACATGCATATATAGTGTTTTGAGGTGGAGCATTGACTGTGAGTCACACTCAAGTATTTTACGTGATATATAGACATGTTAGAAAAATCGTGATGATTTCCTCCGTGTAGACTGAGTGTCACACTGTTGAGATGTTCTCACGTGGATTTAGAGACGTGGCATTTATTCCATAGTATGAGGGCTAAGACCTATGGCAGGCACCCCAACTATGAGGTATTTCCATGGTATGAGAGGCTAAGGCCTATGGCAGGCACCCCAACCATGATGTAAGGTCCACGAGTGTACGTTGTACCTTGCGTGTGGCATGGAGTACATTGTACCGTGTTTTGTTATGGAGTTGTGGAGGAGAGTTGTTGATAGCTGGCGGTTATGATAGATTGACCCCCCTCCCGTTACAGCAGTGATAACCCGCACACCGAGTACTGTGTTGCTTGGGATTTCACCATGTTAGGATATGGCCATAGTCTGGAGATATTGCATTTAGCCACTGAGTTTCGCATGATATATCACATGTGTTTTTATGATACGAGTAGACTTGAGGGATGGGTCGAAACCCGATTAGTTTGTGTGGTGATGAGAAATGTCATATTTACTGTGTTTGAATGTAAATGGCATATTTTATATAAAGGCATTCTTAAATGATTAAATATGCACTGTTTTGCATGAATGCCTCTGATTGATAAACCAACATGTGTTTAGTACATGGGATTTTAAATCTGTACTATATTATATATATTTTGAAACATGCTTTTGAATTGAGAGAAGGAAAGGCAAAGCACTATTTTTAATAGATAGTATGGATGTCTACTTGCTTGCCTGATTTCCTTACTGAGCGCGTTGATAGCTCATCCCATTCATTTTCCCCCATCTCTACAGATTCTCGTCAGTAGATCGAGTCGGCCAGGGTATTTCATTCCTTTGATCCGCTGCTACTCCCCATCTAGCGAAAGGTATATACATGCACACTCTTTTGTATCTGAACAATGCATAAACACAGTGATGTACACAGTTTTAATGTTGGGGATGTAAATGTAATGATGTAATTATATTTAAATATATGAACTTACTTATGATATGAATGTCATGTATGTATGATCCGAAAAAGAATGGTAAGGTACGTATGGATGAGGAGAATAATGCCTATTCATAGCCCAATTGTTAAGGAGATAAGGGTAAGTAAAAAGTGAAAAATTTCTTATGGTTTTTGGTAAGTCGCGTGTGGGAGGAGGGCATGACAGGTATCATGCTGAACCTGAAACATGTGCAGCTGTAAGATGTTATCGAGTTTGATTTTGCAAAGCATGAAGTTGATGAGCATAGTAGGTACCAGCTGAAGCAGGAGTCGAAAGCAACATAGGACACAGTGACAGCGGCATCATTGGCGATTACTGAGCATGCATTGCAGGACTACCAGCAACAACTTATGTTGATTACGGACCCGAGCCAGGAGCAGGTCTGGATAGGAAATAGCTGGGCAAGGACGTGCTTAGTTGCAGTGAAATGTGCAGAACAAGCTGGTGGCAGTATGGGGAGCTGTTATTGCTGGAGTTGGAAGCAATTTCAGGAGCATGGTGTGATGATGGACAGTACAAGGAGCAGGAGCAGAAGATGCTAGCTGGGCAGTGTTCGGTTAAAGCTTAAAGCAGCAGGTGGCGTGTGTGCTGGGTTGTGCAGATCGAAGCTGGAGCATGCTGAGGACTGGTGCAGAGCAGAAATGGACATGCACCATCTACCGAGTGCAGTACATAGTCGGGGTAGTTGGTAGATTGCACAAGTCGATTAAGGCCTTGTTTGGCCATTGCATTTTAGTTATATAACTCATTTTCATGCAATTTAGATAGATTAATTTCAATTTCATAGGTTAGCTTAAGAAGTTAGAATTTTAAATTAATTTGCATGACTAGTTATAGTTCAATTGCTTTATTAGTTCAAAATTTAGATTTAATTATGTCATTAGTTAATTTTTCTTTTAGTGTTAAGTGTTGCATTTAAAATTAAATTAGAGATAGAATCATTTTATGTATTTTTAAGTTTTCATTTTAAATTGAAAAATCCAAAAATATTTCTCATGCATTAGTTAGATTTTATTGTTAAGTTAGTAATTAGATATAATTAGGATTAATTTAGAATTAATATTTTAGACATTTAGACTTGTAGTTATTTTCTTAATTTTTCTAGGATTTTATTTCATTAAATTTTAAGTTAGTTTAATTTGCATTTTTATTAAGTAGTTACATGCATATTTTATCTTAGGTTTGTTTAATTTTAGTTTAATTAATCTTGTTTTGTTATTTCATATTTACATTTTATTTTAATTGCTTTAATGAATTTTTAACTGTTTAATTATCTTTTGTAGGTTAATGCTTTTATTACTCGGAGCTCTGTATGTAATTTTAGCTCAGTTTTATTTTCTTTACTTTATAGTTTTTATTATTTTCAGTATTATTAGCCATGTAGACCACCCATCAGCAATTTATAATTTGCTAGGACATACTTAGGGTAAGACTGACCGGTATTTAATTAGGCAATTCAGCTTCTCTGTAGGACTATAACTCGGGACTCAAATCCCATTATTACTGGTAAGATCCGTGCACTTGCGGATAGAACGTCTAGGTCACTCATAGTGGGCACAGTTGGGCATGTCAAGTTTTTGGCGCCATTGCCGGGGAAGTCTTAATTAGCCAGTAATTGATATCGGTGAAATTATGCTTAGATGTAATTCTAGCTTGTTACGTTGTAAATATTTAGAGCCTTAGTTTACGTTAGTTAAATTTTCTCTATCCTAAAAAAAAAAAAAACCTTAAAAAATTTACAACGTAACAAGCTAGGAGTTACGATTGCTTTCCTTTAGATCCTGAAATTGAAAGAACCCTTAGGAAAATTCGAAAGGATTGTAGGAAATTAATAGCTCCGCTGCAAAACATCATGGCAGAAAATAGGGAAATTAGAACTGTTGGAGATTATGCGGTGCCGACGATTGGAGGATATTATACCTGTATTAGGCCACCAACTGTCCCTACAAACAATTTTTAAATTAAGCCTGCAATCCTCAGATGATCCAAAACTCTTTACAGTTTAGTGGGCTTCCACACATGACCCACATGCTCACCTTGGGTAATTCCTGGACCTGTGCAACACATTTAAGCACAATGGATTATTTGATGATGCGCTTAGGCTTAGATTATTTCCCTTCTCACTTAGGGATAGGGTGCGACACTGGTTAACCTCCTTGCCTCCAGGATCTATTTCTACTTGGGACGAGTTAGCCCATCAATTTCTAGCTAAGTTTTTCCCTCCCTCTAAAATGGCTAGACTCCGTAGTGACATATCTTCCTTTGCCCAGTTCGATTTTGAATCTCTTTACGAAGCATGGGAACGATATAAGGAGTTTCTTAGGAAGTGCCCTCATCATGGCCTACCTTTGTGGCTGCAAGTCCAGACCTTCTACAACGGACTTACGAGCCAAAATAGGATCATCATTGACGCAGCTGCGGATGGAGCTCTAATGTGCAAAACAGAGGAGGAAGCTTACGAGTTGTTAGACAAGATGGCAGCTAACAATTATCTATGATCCTCAGAGAGGCAATTGCCCAAGAAGCCGATAGGTATCTATGAGCTCGACATGTTGTCTATCTTAACCTCTCAGATTGCTAACCTTACAAAGAAGGTAGAGTCGCTCAGTACCCAACATAATCCTTCCATCAATCCTAACCTTGTGTATTCTGTCTAAAGTCTTTTTCTTTCCTGTGAGCTGTGTAGTGCTACACACTCTGTAGATAGGTGTCTGCTTAACTTACAATCGTTTCAGTATGTTGCTCCACTTCAGAAGCAACAGAACAACCCCTTATCAAACACCTACAACCCAGGGTGGAGAACCATCCTAACTTTTCCTGGAGCCAAAACCAAGGGCAATCTTCTAATTCTAGACCTGTAGAACTCCCTAGTTTTCAAGCTCCATAGGTTCATGTACCACCACAGCCGCAATTTCCATATCATCTGCCTCATCAACCATCCCCACCTCAATTTTAGCATCATCCACCTCACTTCCATCCACCACCACTACCACAACCCCAACACTTACCAGCAGCTGAGAAGAAGCCCTCGCTTGAGGAAATGTTCACAACGATCCTGCAAAATCAAGTTGCCTCAATTAAGAACTTAGAAGTTCGGGTGGGACAAATAGCGAATGCTCTTAGTCAGTGTCCTCAAGGGACCCTTCCTAGTAACACTGAAGCCAATCCTATTAGGTAAAGGGAGGGTAAGGAACATGTTAAATCCATCACCTTTAGGAGTGGTAGAGAGCTAGATGAACCATAAGTTAAGCCCAATCCTGTTAAGTCCACAGTGGTAGAGCCCATAAGTTCTAAAGAGGCAGCTCAGAAAGAGCAGAAACCTAAAGATCAGGCTGCAAAGGAATCAAAGATAGGTGCTTCTTCATATATACCTTCTTCTACTTCACAGCCTTCCTCATCCTCTAACGCTACAAATGTTTCCACTACATCCCCTCTAGTGAGACCACCAATACCTTTTCCTCATAGGTGTCAAAACCAAAAGCTTGACTAATAATTTGCCAAATTTCTTGAGGTTTTTAAGAAACTTCACATCAACATTCCTTTCACAGATGCATTAGAGCAAATGCCAAGTTATGTGAAGTTTTTGAAGGACATCCTCTCTAGGAAAAGAAGATTAGAAGATTATGAGACGGTGGCCTTAACTGAGGAATGTAGTGCAATTATCCAGAGGAAATTACCCCCCAAGCTCAAGGATCCCTGGAGTTTTACCATACCCTGCACTATTGGAAATTTATTCTTTGGTAGAGCCCTGTGTGATTTAGGAGCTAGTATAAATCTAATGCATTTGTCTATCTATCAGAAGTTAGGAATAGGGGATGCCAAGCCCACTACAGTGACCCTTCAACTAGTTGATCGATCCATTAAATATCCGAAGGGGGTCATTGAAGACGTGCTGGTAAAGGTGGACAAATTTATTTTCCCTGCAGATTTTATCGTGTTGGACATGGAAGAAGATAGGGGGAGTTAACAATAAGAGTTCAGGATCAGGAAGTGAAGTTTAATGTTTTCAAACCTTTGAAGCTCCCTGATGACTCTCAAGAGTGTTTTAAGATGGAGATTGAGGAAGATATAAGGCTTGAGCACAAGAAATCTGAGAGAATGAGGGAAGTAGATAGGGCTCTGGAGGATTTCACTGTCAGTACCCTGTCACCACTTTGGCTGACCCTCCTACTCTTTGCCCTGCTGCTGAGTGTTTTTTTCTTCAGCTGCATTTGAAGTGGCTGTATTTTTCTTTTCACTTTGTATATAGTTCTTTTTCTTTTTCTTTTTTGTTGTCTCTTTCTTTGTTTATGCTGTAGATTTCTTTTCTAGTATTACACTTTCAATCAAGCTTCAATTGTTCATCATCATCAGAAAGGGAAGTACTCTGTTCTTGAGCTTAAATTCTTATATTATTCGCACACTGAGGATACTGTGCACTTTAAGTTTGGGGGAGGGGATATCGTGTCAGACCCATATTTTATGTAGCCTATTCCTTATGATTCCTATGTGTATGAACACTCTATTATTATAGTTGAATCATAAGAAGAGTATTTACTAGATTTAAAGAGTATGTGAAATGATTTATCACGCATAAGCTACATAAAAGCCTAATGTGAGCTATAAGAGTCACAGGCTAAACCGAGTGGATCTGAATCATTCTGACTAAAAATAAGAACTTAAAATGAGAAAATATAGAGAGCTTATGAAGGAAAGTCAGTTTGATTTAGTTCCGAACATAGAGAACGAGAATAAAAGCTAAAAAGGGTTAAATGGACCTTTTTAGCGACTTAAGGTATTTCGGGTGTGTTTACCTACCGAAAACGGCTAAAACGTAAAGACGAGAGTGTAAGACATAAGATATGACACTTTCAAAATTTTTTAAAAAAAAGTCAACTTCGTCAAGGATTAAGGAAAAAGTCAACTATAATTAAGAAAAATGGACTTTTACCATAGTTGACTAACCATGGTTAAAAATTAACCTAAGTATGGAGAAAAAATTGGAAAAAAATATTCTTGGTTAGAATACAATATAATCATCCCCAAAAGTAAGGAAAATTTATTCGAAAGGATTTTGGATTTAATTTAATGGTTAAAAACGTAATAGGCCTAAAGTGAAGATTTTAAAGCCCATTAAGGTATACTAAACGTAGATCGAAATTCTTAGGTCCCTTAGACCAAATTGTTGGACTGATTGATAGGCTAAATATTGAGACAATAAAAGGCTCGAGGTACAGTAAAAATTTCAGCCCGAAAGCTCATTAATAAAGCCCAAACCGAGAGGCCCAATTGTAAGGCCCATTAGGTAAATATCTAACCATAGTTAAAGCTAACTATGACTCATTAGATAACTCAATAGGTGACTCATAACTAAATCTTAGGAAGTCAAATTTAATGGCTGAAAAGTAAGGCTTAATGGCTAAGTAAATGGCTTATAAAATCAGCCACACCATTGTCATCTTCACCATACCATTCTCGGTTAGAAGAAGGAAACCATTGAAATACATTATCCAAGCTTTCTCTCACTAGAAATCACTAGGAATTAGGCATATTGGAAACTTGCATTCTTCATGAAAGTTGTTCCAAATTGAGAGGAGAGTGACATATGTTGGAATTGGATATCAAGAAGCCATAGTGTACAAACCGTGAGGCTCCAATGTTTCGGCCAAGTGTGAACACAAATACTAGGTATATTTTTAAGCCTTCAAATTCATATATGTTAATGTATGAATGATTTTAAGTATATTGGTGTATGTTATAAGCATTGAAACATATGAAATCAGTATGATCATGGTTAGGCCGAGATTGAGTAGTGAAATATTGATGAATGCCCATATGACATTAAGGCATAAATGAGTTAATGTGCATGTGTTAATGATTATGGTATAGTTAGAATTAATCATTTTGATTAATTAATACATGCATTAAGTTGGCAATCAAGGTGTTTGATAAAATGCTTAAATGAACTATGTGATGCTTAAGAACATTGCCAACCAAGTGTTTGTGAAAATGCCTAAGTGAATTGGCTAAGGAAATGGACATGGACGGCATGCCATGGTATGACTGACGGCATGGAGTGCTCTCGGTCAGGGCATGTGGCCGAGAGGTCCAATGGGCCAAGCCCAATTATTTTAGGCCCAATGTGATGTAATGGGTCTAGAATAAGCCCAATAAGAGTTGGTGGGCCCCACAAGCCCAATAGGCCCAATGAAAATGAATAGTAAAATGGAAATGGGCTTAAGGCATAGTTAGGCCCATTAAGGTTTATTAAAGCCCATTAAAGGAAATAGACTATATTTAATGTGAAATACAGTAGGAAAAGTATAATTAACCTGATAAATGGTTATATACAGCTCCAGAGATTATTGGAGGAGCAAATCAGACTGCTGGATCGAGCAGCGTTGAGAAAGTAAAATTTCTCGAGTGATTGCAGGTAAGGGACTTTTATGAGTAGTTAGAGATAGATGCACGAATTTTTCATCTGTTTTTACATTCACTTAAAAACTCTGAGGGTTAGAGAAAGTGAATAATAATTATTGTGACTCGTTAGTGGCATATTATGATTTTGCCCTTAGTTAGGAAAAAAGTCAACTTTTGTGAAAAGTTGTAAAAAGCATGGAAACCACCATTTTGAGTGTTTTACTGCTGTTTAGCATAAGAATAAATAGATGGGCTAATGTTTTTAAGGTTGATGTGAATTAAGCACACTTTATAGTGTTGATTTTGATGTTTTGAAAATCATCCATTTTTTAAAGAGCCATTTATCATATTATGTGAGAATAAATCGTGCTAGAGCACAGCTCGCACTTGATTTCATATTTTTCCACATATATTAGTGCTGGATTGTGATTCGCACTAGATTTCCATGACATGCATGATAGGGTGCTGGATTTATTACTCGTACTCAGTTTTATATGATATATGCATGAGAGAGTGCTGGAACGATTAGCTCGTACTCGAATTTTACATGAGATACATGACAGAGAGCTAGAGAATTGGTCGTACTCGATTCTTCATGATTTATACATGACATAGTACTGGAGCTATTGCTCGTACTTGATTTGATAAGTTTTATACATAGCATGGTACTGGAGCTATTGCACGTACTTAATTTGAAACATGAACTATGCATTGACCTAGTTGCTGGAGGTTTACTCGCACTAGAATTGAGTTTGTGATGTGAAACAGTGTTTGAGCGGAGTGTCGGCTGTGAGTCGCACTCAAAGACACGAACTGTAATTTATGTGATATATGATACATGTTGAAAATCGTGCTTGATTTCCTCGTGTAGACTGAGTGTCACACTATGAGAGGTTCGCATGAAGATTTAGAGACGTGGTATGATATTCCATGGTTTGAGGGCTAAGACCTATGGTAGGCACCCCGACTGTGATGTAGGGTCTATGGAGTACGTTGTACCGTGCGAGTGGCATGGAGTACACTGTACCGTGTGGTGTTGTGGAGTTGAGGAGGATATAGCTGGCGGTTGTGATGGACTGACCCCTCTCCTGTTGCAGCAGTGCTAACCTCAGTTTGGGAGTTGTGCCTTCTGACATGGATACAGGCTATGTAATAGCCAGTCTACACTTGGAGTCGGATCTGTTGGACAGGATCTAAGTGGCTCAGCAGACTGATCCGTTTTGTATGGCTGTGAGTGGTCAGATGCAGAAGGGCACAATGACTGATTTTGAGTTGAGTTCTGATGGGCTATTGAGGTTCAGAGGTAGATTGTGTGTTCCCGAGGATCCAGGACTCAGGAGATTGATATTAGCGAAATCTCATTCATCGAGGTATACGTTACATCCTAGGAGTAACAAGATGTATCAGAACCTCCAGAAGGTATACTGGTGGTCGGGTATGAAGAGAGATGTAGCAGATTTCGTGGTAAGGTGTCTCATATGTCAGCAGGTGAAGGTAGAGCATTAGAAACTTGCAGGGTTATTACAGCCTCAACCTATACCGACATGAAAATGGGAGCATATCACCATGGATTTTGTGATGAGTTTTTCGAGGACCGTAGGAATCACGATGCTATATGGGTGATTATAGACAGACTAATGAAGTCAGCCCACTTCCTAGCTATGAGAGTGACTGATACTCTGAGTTCATTAGCAGAGCTATATCTATGCGAGGTAGTGAGGTTACATGGTGTACCAGTGAGCATAGTCTCTGATAGGAATTCCCACTTCACTTCTCACTTTTGGAAACTTTTTTAGGAAGCCATGGGAACCCAGTTGAGTTTAAGCACCACTTTCCATCCTCAGATAGATGGTCAGTCAGAGAGGACTATACAGACTCTGAAGGATATGTTAAGAGCATGTGTACTAGATTTTAGAGGCTCTTGGGATGACCACTTGCCACTAACCGAGTTCGCCTATAACAACAGTTATCATTCGAGTATCGAGATGGCACCGTATGAGGCTTTATATGGTCGTAGATGTCGTTCCCTTATTGGATGGTGTGAGATCTAAGAATTTCGGACATATTTTAAATATGTAATAAGAATTTGAAGTGTAATTTATTGAGCTAAGTGAATTATGGGAATGATAATTGGAGATTTATATGTTAAGTGTGTAAAATAAGTGTGAAGCTATGAGGACAGATCGATCTGGGAGAAGGAGAGATCGATCTGGTGAGTTAAAAATGACAAGGAAGGAGGAATTTAAGGAGCAGATATCTCCAATGGAAAAGGATCGATCTCCTTATGATTCTGTTTGAGAGAAGATCGATCTCATGAGGAAGAGATCGATCTCCAAATGATTCTGTTTGGGAGAAGATCGATCTCCTCAAGGAGCAGATCGATCTTATAAAGCCATAAAGAGATCGATCTCACCCCTCGACAGATCGATCTCCTAGGCATAAAATTACCCAAATCGTCCCCAAAATTCAAATGCAGATCGATCTCATCAAGAGCCATATCGATCTCCTACCCTCAGCCTATATAAGGAACTCCTATTTTTCTCCTGCAATCTCACTTTCTCTCTCTTCTAACCCTCATTTTCACCGAAACCTAGCTTTCTCACTCATCTAAAGCACCCATTTTCGCCCAAATCAGAAGTTGTGGCAAGAAGGAAAGTTGTTCCTCATCAAAGGGAGAACAACATACTAAGAAATCGAAGGACGAATCGAATCGAGGCATGGGTTGTGCACCTCACAAGCTTTGGGTAATTTCTAAACCTCGATCTTGATATTTGAGATGATTTTGGTGATAATAGTTGTTGGCATTATGCTGAAAGAGCTGGAAAATGATTAGGGATTGATGAAATTACAATGTGGTTGGAGTGATAATGATATTTAGCAATTTAGGAATTTTGAGCTATAAATGGAGATTTAGACAATGTGGTGTATTAGCATAGATATTGTGGCATAGGAAATATAGAATGTTGAGGTGTTGTGAGCGAGATTGTGGTTTGTGGTGGAGTTATGAGAATTGAGAAATTTGAGGAGTTATGAGCAATTATGCTCGATTTTGAGAATTGAGGTTGATGTGATAGTTGAATATTGATGTTTTAACATCGTTTGGACAGCTCGGGAGTTCCAGAGTGGAATGCGGGACTAGTCCGTGTCAAGGGGGAAACGATTGCACTATACGAGGTGCAAAGAGGTAAGGGAAACTAAACCATTTGTGTATGTGATTTGCGAACTATTATAGCATGATTTGTGATTTATAAAACAAGCATGTTGAGTGTTGTGTTGTGATACAATTGCACACGATTTTTATAGCCGGTTGGAGCCCAATGTTTTTATGAGTTTATAACTAGGCTCTACGTGAAGGCAATATCGAGATTTGAGAAATGTGTGCTTGTTTTGTCGGTTGGGACTCGGTTTCAATATGTTTTATGTTGAGTACAAAACGATTTTAAATGAGTTTTATGAGAGAAAAACCACTATGAGTTCTACGTGAAGGCAAACTAGTCTTATGTGATTAAGACTTAGGTGTGTAATTCTCAGTACACACCGAACATTGCTTTGGTAGCATGTAAGCCCGATTCTTCTCCGTTCTGGTAACGTGAGAAACCCCATTCTGTGGCTATGCCACGTATAATTGGTGGTCGTTGCCATGTGAGAACCCCATTTGGTGGCCGTTGCCACGTGAGAACCCTATTTGGTGGCCGTTGCCACGTGAGAACCCTATTTGATGGCCGTTGCCATGTGAGAACCCTATTTGGTGGCCGTTGCCACGTGAGAACCCTAATTGGTGGTCGTTGCCACGTGAAACCCTATCCTGTGGCTGTGCCACGTGTAAATTTAACTCAGTGGCTATGCCACGTGTGTCTAGTGTCTGTGCCACGTGTGTTTAGTGGCTGTGCCACGTGTGAATTTAAATCAGTGGCTATACCACGTGTGTTTAGTGGCTGCGCCATGTGCATTACTATTTCAGTAATTTTATCACGTTTTTTGAGAAAGTGATTATCGCATTATTTTCACATGCTTTGTTATTGCTCTATACTGAGCATTTTACTTCATGTTTTCACATGATTTGAGATATGAGAATGTCGTTTTGAGTACTTTCATGCCATGGTTTTCAAATGAGATTAATGAGTTTCACATACAAATAAATATTTTGTGATGTGCATTTTGGTTTATGAAATGAGTCCCTTACCCCCTTTACTGAGCGATTTAGAAGCTCACCCTGTTTTCTTTCCCCTCAGATCTCTTCAAGTGAAAAGGGTTTTCCTGCGACGTACGGAGTAGTGGCTAGTGGAGGACTTGAGCTCCAGGCCATATATTGTATTTTGAGGTATCTTTTATCTTTTCATGTACCCAGACAATTATCATAATTGCAGACACTTGATGTATAACATTGTATGGGATGTATTAGGATTAATTAACTTGAGATCAAGTAATGTATATGATATAATATATACTATTCAATGACGAGATCCTGAGGTATAATATAGGTGATGATGTATGACACTGCATAGGAATGCACTCTTAATTGTGAATTAATGAATAAAAAGTTTTAAATTAGCCCTATTTTCCGCGCTTTCGGGGCGTGACACTTGGCTCAATGGTACCAGGGGTGTCAAACAAAGGACTATGTCCTGAGTTCAAAGCCTGGGGGACGCGTCCTGGGTGAGCAAAATCTTGATGGTCCAGTGGGACCAAAAGAGAACAATACGTAGCTATGGTGACGAGGCCTAGTCGGCCCAGGGGGTCAGTGGGCTCGCTTGAGAAGGCTAAGGGCTCTCACAGATGGGAAGAAGTGGGTGACCACAAGATTTTCTCTCCTGATATAGTTACAAAAGTATATGAGGATGTCTACTTGATTGTAGAGAGACTGAGGACAGCTTAGAGTAGACAGAAGAGCTACACTGACAGGAGACGAAGGCCACTAGAGTTTGCAGTTGGTGAATCCGTGTTTCTGAAAGTTTCTCCTTCTAAGGGCATAGCAAGGTTTAGGAAGAGAGGAAAGTTGAATCCTCGCTATATTGGACCCTTTGAGATACTTGATCGAGTGGGAGATAAGGCTTATAGGTTGGCATTGCCACCAGACTTATCAGGTGTCCATAACGCTTCCACATATTGATGCTTCGGAAGTATCACCCGGATCTGGCACATGTGATTAGTTATGAGCCTTTGGAGCTCCGAGAGGACATGTCATATGTTGAGCGATCGATTTGGATATTGGATAGGAAGGAGAAGGTATTGAGATCAAAGACTATCGGATTCGTGAAGGTTCTCTGGCAGCATCATACTTCAGAGGAGGGTACTTGGGAGCTAAAGAGTCTGATGCGAGAAAAGCACCCTCATCTATTCGATGACTGACTTGGTTCTAATTTGGAGGACCAAATTTTTTGAGTAGGGGAGGATTGTCAGACCTGTATTTTATGTAGCCTGTTCCTTATGATTCCTATGTGTATGAACACTCTATTATTATAGTAAAATCATAAGAAGAGTATTTACTAGATTTAAAGAGTATGTGAAATGATTTATCACGCATAAGCTACATAAAAGCCTAATGTGAGCTATAAGAGTCACAGGCTAAACCGAGTGGATCTGAATCACTCTGACTGAAAATAAGAACTTAAAATGAGAAAATATAGAGAGCTTATGAAGGAAAGTCAGTTTGATTTAGTTTCGAACACAGAGAACGAGAGTAAAAGCTAAAAAGGGTAAAATGGACCTTTTTAGCGAGTTAAGGTATTTCGGGTGTGTTTACCTACCGAAAATGGCTAAAACGTAAAGACGAGAGTGTGAGACATAAGATATGGCACTTTCGAAATTTTGAGAAAAAGTCAACTTGGTCAAGGATTAAGGAAAAAGTCAACTATAGTTAAGAAAAATAGACTTTTACCATAGTTGACTAACCATGGTTAAAAATTAACCTAAGTATGGAGAAAAATTGGGGAAAAATATTCTTGGTCAAAATACAAGATAATCATCCTCGAAAGTAAGGAAAATTTATTCGGAAGGATTTCAGATTTAATTTAATGGTTAAAAACGTAATGGGCCTAAAGTGAAGATTTTAAAGCCTATTAAGGTATACTAAACGTAGACCGAAATTCTTAGGTTCCTTAGACCGAATTGTTGGACCGATTGATAAGCCAAATATTGAGACAATAAAAGGCCCAAGGTATAGTAAAAATTTCAGCCCGAAAACCCATTAAGAAAGCCCAAACCGAGAGGCCCAATTGTAAAGCTCATTAGGTAAATATCTAACCATAGTTAAAGCTAACTATGACTCATTAGATGACTCATTAGGTGACTTATAACTAAACCTTAGGAAGTCAAATTTAATGGCTGAAAAGTAAGGCTTAATGGCTAAGTAAATGGCTTATAAAATCAGCCACACCATTGTCATCTTCACCATACCATTCTCGGCTAGAAGAAGGAAACCATTGAAATACATTATCAAAGCTTTCTCTCACTAGAAATCACTAGGAATTAGGCATATTTGGAACTTGCATTCTTCATAAAAGTTGTTTCAAATTGAGAGGAGAGTGACATATGTTGGAATTGGCTATCAAGAAGCCATAGTGTGCAAACCGTGAGGCTCCAAAGTTTCGGCCAAGTGTGAACACAAATACTAGGTATATTTTCAAAGCTTTCAAATTCATATATGTTAATGTATGAATGATTTTAAGTATATTGGTGTATGTTTTAAGCATTGAAATATATGAAATCACTATGATCATGGTTAGACCGAGAGTGAGTAGTGAAATATTGATGAATGCCCATATGATATTAAGGCATAAATGAGTTAATGTACATGTGTTAATGATTATGGTATAGTTAGAATTAATCAATTTGATTAATTAATACATGCATTAAGTTGGCAATCAAGGTGTTTGATAAAATACCTAAATGAACTATGTGATGCTTAAGAACATTGCCAACCAAGTGTTTGTGAAAATGCCTAAGTTAATTGGCTAAGGAAATGGACATGGACGGCATGCCATGGCATGATCGACGACATGGAGTGCTCTCGACCATGGCCTGTGGCCGAGAGGTCCAATGGGCCAAGACCAATTATTTTAGGCCCAATGTGATGTAATGGGTCTAGGACAAGCCCAATAAGAGTTGATAGGCCCAACAGCCCAATAAGCCCAACGAAAATGAATAGTAAAATGGAAATGGGCATAAGGCATAGTTAGGCCCATTAAGGTTTATTAAGGCCCATTAAGGGAAATAGACTGTATTTAATGTGAAATACAGTAGGAAAAGTATAATTAACCTGATAAATGGTTATATGTAGCTCCAGAGATTATTGGAGGAGCAAATCGGACTGCTGGATCGAGCAGCGTTGAGAAAGTAAAATTTCTCGAGTGATTGCAGGTAAGGGATTTTTGTGAGTAGTTAAAGATACCTGCACATATTTTCATCTGTTTTTACATTCACTTAAAAACTCTAAGGGTCAGAGAAAGTGAATAATAATTATTGTGACCCGATAGTGGTAAATTATAATTTTACCCTTAGTTAGGAAAAAAGTTAACTTTTGTGAAAAGTTGTAAAAAGCATGGAAACCACCATTTTGAGTGTTTTACTGCTGTTTAGCAGAAGAATAAATAGATGGGCTAATGTTTTTAAGGTTGATGTGAATTAAGCACACTTTATAGTACTGATTTTGATGTTTTGAAAATCATCTCTTTTTTAAAGAGCTATCTATCATATTATGTGAGAATAAATCATGCTAGAGGACAGCTCGCACTTGATTTCATATATTTTCCACATATATTAGTGCTGGATTATGATTCGCACTAGATTTCCATGACATGCATGATAGGGTGCTGGAGTTATTACTCGTACTCAGTTTTATATGATATATGCATGAGAGAGTGTTGGAGCGATTAGCTCGTACTCGAATTTTACATGAGATACAAGACAGAGTGCTAGAGCGTTGCTCGTACTCGATTCTTCATGATTTATACATGACATAGTACTGGAGCTATTGCTCGTACTTGATTTGATGAGTTTTATGCATAGCATGGTACAGGAGCTATTGCTCGTACTTGATTTGAAACATGAACTATGCATTGACCTAGTTGCTGGAGGTTTACTCGCACTAGAGTTGAGTTTGTGATGTGAAACAGTGTTTGAGCGGAGTGTCGACTGTGAGTCAAGCTCAAAAGCGCGCACTGTAATTTATGTGATATATGATACATGTTGAAAACCATGCTTGATTTCCTTGTGTAGACTGAGTGTCACACTATGAGAGGTTCGCATGAGGATTTAGAGACGTGGTATGATATTCCATGGTTTGAGGGCTAAGACCTATGGTAGGCACCCCGACTGTGATGTAGGGTCCACGGAGTACGTTGTACCGTGCGAGTGGCATGGAGTACACTGTACCGTGTGGTGTTGTGAAGTTGAGGAAGATATAGCTGGCGGTTGTGATGGACTGACCCCCCTCCCATTGCCGCAGTGATGCCCCGCACATGGAGATCTGTGTTGCCTGGGATCACCGTTATCGGATATGGCCATAGTCCAGGATGCTAATGCATTTCACCACAGAGTCTCACATGATATATCACCTGATTGACTGATTTATTTACGGATAGACTTGAGGGATGGGTCGGAATCCGGTTGTTGTGATGTGAATGATTTAAATGCCATATTTACTGTGATTTAAATATACATCGCATGATTTATCTAAAGGCATTGTGATATTATATAGATGCATTATTTTGCACTACATGCCTACATTTAAGAAAGCAAGCATGATTTCTGTACATGGGATTTAATATGTACAAGTATATATATATTTAAAGACATGCTTTTAAAGTGAGTTAAGGAAATGATGTTTTCGAGGCATAGCATTATTTTGAGTAGATAGTGTAGATGTCTACTTGCTTGCCTAATTTCCTTACAGAGCGCATTATATGCTCACCCCCTTTCTTTACATCTCTCTACAGGACATCAGAAGTAGAGTGAGTGTGCTTGAGGGATAGTATTCCTGTTGTCCGCTGCTATTTCCTATCGATCGATAGGTATACATATTTTGTACGATTATGTATCTAAACATAGAAACGCACAGTGATGTATACGACATATATTATGGGGAATGTATTTGTATTAGCTTTTATATGATCTCACAAGTATTATAAAAGAAATTACAGTCAATAGATAATCTATTGACTTGTATGTATGAAAGTGGATGATGGATATGGTAAGCGAGGATTCTAACATCGAATCACAACCCAACCATTGAAGAGAGGAAAGGTAAGTTAAAAATGCAAAAAATTTGTAGTGCTTTTGGTTAAGTCAGGATGGGTCTTGACTTATCACTTGAGCAATTTTGGGAAAAATTGAAAAAAATTTCAAAATTTTTTCAAAAATCTGAGAAAAAATTTTCAAATTTTTTTTCGAATTTTGAGCTAAAATTGTTTGATTTTGGGATGATTTAGTGCTTAGCATGTAGTTTTCCCATATTCCGATGATATGACCCCATGATTTAGTCTGACTTTGATTGAATAAGAAGCATGATTATAGGAAAAGCATGAAGTTGAATTCTTGAATTTATCTTAATTCTGATTGTGATTGCCTCATCTTATACACATGTCATGTCATGAATCGGTATATTTATTTAGAGAAAGCTTATGTGTACATAGGATTGCATTTGTTCAGTTGATTTTGTGCATCATATTCTAGAATTTGTTTGATATGATCTTGAGGTGAAATATTAGATCACACTTAATTAGGGAGATGATTTAGGCCATCTTTGGATCGTTTGAGCCTTTCTAGCCATCCTTGTACATATTCTACCCCTAGTCACCCATTTGGGCCAAATAAGCTTTTCTCTGTAAATACACTTGCTTTTTTTTTTCTCCTTAGCTTAAATACTATGTTCCTATCCCTTACCCTAAAGCATGAAAAGTCATTGGGATATATTGTAAGCTATGTACATATGGGTATTAAGTGATAGTGAAGGAGTATATATAAAAAAAAATGAAAATGAAGGAAAAAGAAAAAGAAAAGAAGAAAGAAGAAAAATACAAAAATAGAATAAAAAGTTTAGTGAAATAAATAAGTTTGGGGGAAATAAATTTGAGCTCTTACATTGGAGATCTTAGAAGTAATGCATGTTAAGGGGTAATTAAACCTAAATCGACTTTATCATACCTTAGCCCCAGCCTTACATTATAAGCTTAATGAAGTCCTATTGATCTTTGATTAAGTGTGACTATATTAGTGGAGAGAGAAGTGAAAAGAAAACTTATTTGAATGATCACTTGTCATTGACTTTGCATTCACTGTGATTGCATAATCTGATCCGGGTAATGTACTGAGTAGTGGCTTTGACATTTTCACACACACACACGAGGAGTCCAATTGGGTTAGGACTTATGATTGAATGATTCTGAATGTTGGACTTGTAATTGTGAATCTTTGATATCATAGTTTGTACTTTATCTTTAAAGACAATATTGGAGAAATTATTATGTTGGTACTAGTCATTCCTGCATGAATTTTGTTTTGCTTAAGGACAAGCAAGAGCTCAAGTCTGGGGCTGTGATAATTCTATTTTTTTAGAATTATTTGTGCTTAATTTCCTAATTAATTATTTAAATCCCCAATTTATTTTGTTAATTATCCCATTTATTTTATTAAAATTCTTTATTGTGCAGGTAAATTAAATCCAGATGAAACTCAGTTGTTTTAGTCTAAAATGGGCTGAAAATGGGCTAAAGGAGACTGGACCACTTCCAATTTGCACACCGAGTCACCAGCCGTCTGAACACGTGGGATGCCGGGTGTTAGTATTTTATTCGCTTCAAAACGATGAGATCGACGGACACTGTGCCAACCTTCTGGAAGATACACGTCGGGCCACATCACACAGCCAACTGGACAAACTGACAAGTGACGTGGAAATATCTTCTCTGCAGCAAATAAAATGAAGACAAGTGGCCAAACAATGCCAACTCATCTAGGATGAAAAATTACCATTGTACCCCTAAGTGTGTATATAAATAGAAAATGATGGCAATTGAAAAAAAAAGAGTAATCTAGGGTAGAATAGCTTTTGTGGTAACTTTAAGTTTTCTTTGTTTTTCAATTTTCGAATAGTTTTCTTTTAGCAAGCAAATTTTTTACTGTTCATGGCAACTTTTTTTTTTTATGAAGAGTTTCATTCCTTTTCTATTTCGTTTGTAGTTCACATTTGCAAATTTTATTTCCTTTGAATTTGATTCAATGAAGTTTAATGAAAAGCATGTGTTTCACTTTTACTAGCTCTCGGTTTTCCTAAAATTGTTTATGTTTTTGTTTCATTGAAAAACCTTTATTTTTCCTAGCTCTCGGTTTGCTCTTCTTTTGTGCATTCAGGTGACAAGATTTCCTCATTCATTATTCTGCCTTTTGGTTCTGTTGCCTTGATGTGGGTTAATGCAGAGCATTGTTCCGCATCAAGAGTAATGTGGAACCACGGTTGGAGAAGAAAATGAAGCAACCTGAGGATGTTGGGTTCCCTGTTCACGTTGATGAAGCTCACAGGTGATGTTTGTAGTTGTGGTTTTTACATATTTCCTTTCGGTTTAAGTTCATATTCTCCTATGCATTATTGTTCTTTCCTTTCCTTATTTCATTTTTATTTGTCTGCACTTCATGATTTGGTTCTTAACTGCATTTAGATTATTAGCTTCCATTTTTTTTTACTGCATTTTCTTATGTTTCTTTAATCCATTTCATTTACTGCATTTCATTTCAGCATTATTGTTGTTTGCTCATTTGTTGCTTGCTGATGGTTAGTGAAAAGGATGTAGTAGGTTATTCGATGTAGAGTTTCAAGAAGCAGTTTGTGGAGCACGGTTTCATTCTTGGCAGCAAGTTTAACTTGAAATTTATCCTCTGTTTAGCTCTATTTTCGTGTCCTGTCATTGTTCATTACAGTTTTATTTGTTTTATTGTCTACAAATTTTTCAAGGTTGATGTTGAATTACTATAGGCGTTGGTTTGTTCCTTTGCTATCCAGTTAAAGATACCAAAGATCTTTCCAGGTTGCTCTCGGTACCAGGAATGTGCAAAGATGAAGATTGAGCATGTATCGATGAAGTGAGCATTTTGTTGCTCTCGGTAGCATGCTGAACCTGAAACATGTGCAGCAGTAAGATGTTATCGAGTTTAATTTTGTAGAGCATGAAGTTGATGAGCATAGCAGGTACCAGCTGAAGCAGGAGTCGAAAGCAACATAGGACACAGTGACAGCGGCATCATTGGTGATTACTGAGCATGCATTGCATGACTACCAGTAACAGCTGATGTTGATTACGGACCTGAGCCAGGAGCAGGTCTGGACAGGAAGCAGCTGGTCAAGGACGTGCTTAGTTGTAGTGAGATGTGTAGAACAAGCTGGTGGCAGTATGGGGAGCTGTTATTGCTAGAGTTGGAAGTAATTGCAGGAGCATAGTTTGATGATGGACAGTACAAGGAGCAGGAGCAGAAGACGCTAGCTGGGCAGTGTTCGGTTGAAGCTTAAAGCAGCAGGTGGCGTGTGTGCTGGGCTGTGTAGATCGAAGCTGGAGCATGCCGAGGACTGGTGCAGAGCAGGAATGGACATGCACCATCTACCGAGTGCAGTACACAGTCGGGGCAGTTGGTAGATTGCACAAGTCGATTAAGGCCTTGTTTGGCCATTGCATTTTAGTTATATAACTCATTTTCATGCAATTTAGATAGATTAATTTCAATTTCATAGGTTAGCTTAAGAAGTTAGAATTTTAAATTAATTTGCATGACTAGTTATAGTTCAATTGCTTTATTAGTTCAGAATTTAGATTTAATTATGTCATTAGTTAATTTTTATTTTAGTGTTAAGTGTTGCATTTAAAATTAAATTAGAGATAGAATCGTTTTATGTATTTTTAAGTTTTCATTTTAAATTGAAAAATCCAAAAATATTTCTCATGCATTAGTTAGATTTTATTGTTAAATTAGTAATTAGATATAATTAGGATTACTTTAGAATTAATATTTTAGACATTTAGACTTGTAGTTATTTTCTTAATTTTTCTAGGATTTTATTTCATTAAATTTTAAGTTAGTTTAATTTACATTTTTATTAAGTA
The DNA here is from genome assembly GCA_033439115.1 of Firmiana major. Classification (NCBI taxonomy): domain Eukaryota; kingdom Viridiplantae; phylum Streptophyta; class Magnoliopsida; order Malvales; family Malvaceae; genus Firmiana; species Firmiana major. Next base: position 27,541,333 of record CM065896.1, on the reverse strand, counting down.
GTTTAATTACATGCATATTTTATCTTAGGTTTGTTTAATTTTAGTTTAATTAATCTTGTTTTGTTATTTTCATATTTGCATTTTATTTTAATTGCTTTAATGAATTTTTAACTGTTTAATTATCTTTTATAGGTTAATGATTTTATTACTCAGAGCTCTGTGAGTAATTTTAGCTCGGTTTTATTTTCTTTACTTTATAGTTTTTATTATTTTCAGTACCATCAGCAATTCATAATTTGCTAGGATATACTTAGGGTAAGATTAACCGGTACTTAATTAGGCAATTCAGCTTCTCTGTGGGACGATAACTCGGGACTCAAATCCCATTATTACTTGTACGACCCGTGCACTTGCAGATAGAACGTCTAGGTCACTTATAGTGGGCATAGTTGGGCGTATCAAATACAGTGCCCGCCTATGAGCGCGACTCACAGTCGACACTCCGCTCAAACATTGTTTCACATCACAAACTCAAACTCTAGTGCGAGTAAACCTGCAGCACTAGGTCATGCATAGTTCTTATATCAGTACGAGCAATAGCTCTAGTACCATGCTATGCACAAAACTCATCAAATCAAGTACGAGCAATAGCTCAAGTACTATGTCATGTATAAATCATGAAGAATCGTATACGAGTAACGCTCTAGCACTCTGTCATGCATCTCATGAAAAATTTGAGTACGAGCTAATAGCTTTAGCACTCTCTCATACATATCATGAAAATCTAGTGCGAATCATACATCAGCACTAATATATGTGGAAAATATATGAAATCAAGTGCGAGCTGTGCTCTAGCACGACTTATTCTCACATAATTCGATAGATGGCTCTTTAAAAATGGATGATTATCAAAATATCAAAATCAGCACTATAAAGTGTGCTTAATTCACATCAACCTTAAAAACATTAGCCCATCTATTTACTCTTCTCCTAAACAGCAGTAAAACACTCAAAATGGTGGTTTCCATGCTTTTTACAACTTTTCCCAAAAGTTGACTTTTTTCCTAACGAATGGGAAAATCGTAATTTGCCACTATCGGGTCACAATAATTATTATTTACTTTCTCTGACCCTCATAGTTTTTAAGTGAATGTAAAAGCAGACGAAAATACGTGCAGGTATCTCTAACTACTCACAAAAGTCGCTTATCTGCAATCACTCGAGAAATTTTACTTTCTCAACGCTGCTCGATCCAGCAGTCCAATTCGCTCCTCCAATAATATCTGGAGCTGCATATAACAATTTATCAGGTTAATTATATTTTTCCTATTTATTTCATATTAAATACAGTCTATTTCACTTAATGGGCTTTAATAAACCTTAATGGGCCTAACTATGCCTTAAGCCCATTTCCATTTTACTATTCATTTTCATTGGGCCATGGGCTTGTGGGGCTCACCAACTCTTATTGGGATTATTCGGGACCCATTACATCACATTGGGCAGAAACCAATTGGGCTTGGCCCATTGGACCTCTCGGCCACATGCCATGATCGAGAGCCTCCCATGCCATCGGTCACACCATGGCATGTTGTCAATGTCCATTTGTTTAGCCGATTCCCTTAGGCATTTTCACAAACACTTGGTTGGCAATGTTCTTAAGCTTCACATAGTTCATTTAGGCATTTTATCAAACACCTTGCCAACTACATTCATGTATCAATTAATCAAATTGATTAATTCTAACTATACCATAATCATGAACATATGTACATTAACCCATTTATGCCTTAAAATCATATGGGCATTCATCAATATATCACTACTCACTCTCGGCCTAACCATGTTCATAGTTATTTCATATGTTTCAATGCTTAAAACATATACCAATATACTTAAAATCATTCATACATTAATATATATGAATTTAAAAGCTTGAAATTATACCTAGAATTTGTGTTCACACTTGGCCGAAACTTTGAAGCGTCACGGTTTGCACAATATGGCTTCTTGATAGCCAATTCCAACATATGTCACTCTCCTCTCAATTTGGAACAACTTTCATGAAGAATGCAAGTTCCAAATATGCCTAAATCCTAGTGATTTCTGGTGAGAGAAAGCTTGGATAAATGTATTTCAATGGTTTCCTTGTGTAGTCGAGAATGGTATGGTGAAGAAGACAATGTGGTGGCTGATTTTACAAGCCATTTACTTAGCCATTAAGCCTTACTTTTCAGCCATTTTAATTGACTTCATAAAGTTTAGTTAATAGTCATCACATGAGTCATAGTTAACTTTAACTAAAGGTTAGATATTTAATCCATTTGGGCCTTACAATTGGGCCTCTCGATTTTAGCCTTCCTAATGGGTTTTCGGGCTGAAATTTTTTGCTATACCTCGGGCCTTTAATTATCTAAATATTTGGCCTATCAATCGGTCCAACAATTCGGTCTAAGGGACCTAACAAATTCAATCTACGTTTAGTATACCTTAATGGGCTTTTAAAATCTTCATTTTGGCCCATTATATTTTTATCCATTAAACTTAATCTGGAATCCATCCAAATAAATTTTCCTTATATTCGAGGATGATTATCTTGTATTCTAACCAAAAATATTTTTCTCCAAATTTTCCTCCATACTTAGGTTAATTTTTAACCATGGTTAGTCAACTATGGTAAAAGTCAACTTTTCTTAACTATAGTTGACTTTTTCCTTGATCATTGACCATGTTGACTTTTTCTCAAAATTTTGAAAGTGTCATATCTTATGCTTTACACTCTTATCTTTACATTTTAACTATTTTCTGTAGGTAAATATGCCTTAAATACCTTAAATACCTTAAATCGTTAAAAAAATGTATGTTTTACCCTTTTTAGCGTTTACTCTTGTTCTTTGTTTTCGGGACTAAATCAAATTGACTTTCCTTCATGAGCTCTCGATGTTTTCTCATTTTAAGTTCTTCTCTTCAGTCAGAATGATTTAAATCCACTTGGTTTAACCTGTGGCCCTTATAGCTCACATTAGGCTTTTACGTAGCTTTTAAGTGTTAAATCATTTCACACACACTTTAAATCTAGTAAATACTCTTCTTATGATTCATCTATAATAATAGAGTTTTCATACACATAGGAATCATAAGGAACAAGCTACATAAAATACGGGTCTAACACCATCGAATCCTTATAACTCTTTCTTGTTGGTTCTTCCGATGTCATTTATGAATTTTTACGTCTAATACTAGTAGTCTATATTGCGTAGTAACATTCTCACTTAAGATAACTTTATAGTCTAAACAAGTATGTTTATCCCTCTTTCTAGTAAAAAAGAAGTCTATCTGACTTTCATTCGATCTATCTGACTAGGGTTAGATCATAAGATAAAGCAAAATCTAGGATAGCATCTCCACCTTCATTTCTTACACCTAAACTAAAATCCTCATGTACGCTCTCAAAACCCTCTCTACTAGTACCTACATGGCCATTAAGGCCACCAATACTAAGGTTCTCTGCTATAGGCGCTTCTTATACTATCTTATCTAAATCCTCCCAAAATTGTCTTTAACTAGCATTATCAAGTCATATACGTGGTGCACATGCGCTAATAACATTCAAAACGTTCATTCCTAGAACTTGCTTAACCAAAATAATTCTATTTCATTATCTCTTAACTTGTACAACATCCTTTTGATATTCTTTGTTAATAAAGTCAATACTTCAAACGTAAATAAAGTCAATAAACATAAATCATCTCAATCACAATTGCCATAAGACATATATTCACAAAGCATCCATAATTATTAAAACTTGTCAAATGATCCGAAATACTCATTCATTATAGAATTAGCTTATTCAATATAAGACTAAGCTTATACAATGAAAATTTGGGGTTTTACATCCTCCCTACCTTAGGAAATTTGATCCTCTAAATTTCTCAAATTACTTTCGAAGTACGAGGCACCTTCCTTAATTATTTCCTATATATCCACTAGATTTCTAAATTTTGAGTAGTCTCTTATGAATCATCTGTAAGACCTGTATTTTCAGATGTAAACCTTATAAATTCATAAATATGGTGATGTACTTGTAATGTGAAGCATAAGTGATGTAAAGTCCATAAATTCAATGTACACACTTGTAATAAGAGTTTGTGATGTACGTACAAGTTTCATTATGTATGAATATGAAGAAATAGACTTTTGTATGTGATGAATGTGAATGGAATGCAAAATGAGTAGTGTGGTAAAATGGAATGAAGTTGCATGAATTGCATAAATCTTTATACTTCCATTTAGTTTGGTATGGTATACCTTTGGTTATCCAATGAACGCACACAAGTTTTAATGTACATAAAGTATGAATGAATGTCATTTTCAACCCTTAAAGGTGGTTGGATGAGAAAATGAGTATAGTAGCAAAATAAGGATGTTTGGTGTGAGTTACTGTAAAAAAAACTGTAGCAAAATCTAGAAAATACAAAGGCCAGATCGATCTCATAGGATGAGAGATCGATCTGGAAGAGCCAAATAATGCTCTTATTCGAACATGCTTGCATTATTACCTTACTGAGCATGTGGCTACTCATCCCTCTCTACTTCCCCTCTCTTCAGAGCGTACATAGTAGCCCAGTGAGGATTGAGGCATTGTATTTTGGATATCCGCTGCTTCCATCGCTAAAAGGTATACACACAGGGATTCTTTTTGTATCTAAACATGTAAAGGCACAATAGTCATTTTGTATTGAAATGTGGGGGATGTAAAAGTTAGAAAGTGTGTCATGTATAAGTGTATAACTTAACTTTCAAATGAATGACACCTCTTTTGATTTATTTGAGAATGCATGATGAGTGATGATTATTATTGACTCACAGCCTAACTGTGTAGTGGTGAGTTTGTTCACGACCAGGTAAGGAAAGGAAAATGCGAAAATTTACAGTGATTTTTAGACGAATTGGATAAATAGGGTCGTGACATCATCAATAGCAATCTCACCAATCCCTATTATAATCATAGTATCTTCAACATGTACTTATCACTTTACACTACAATATAACAACAAAAACTTCCATTATCCATAATGGTTCCCTTTAATAATCCCTAAATGTTCAAATATTACCTTGTTGAATAATCCTAATATTCGACGATTTTCAATCTCAAACATCTATCACTTACCGATTTCCTGAACATCCTCATAATCATAACACTTTGATATTAATCTTACATACCTAATACCAGAATGGCTTATCAAACTAAAACCAATCCTCAAATCATATATACCTATCTAAATCTTTTTAGGGAAGGTTAACTAATTTCTCGTGCAGTAATCATAGGACAAGTGAAGTCCTTCGAAATCCATGGCTCTGCTTAAGACCCCAATCTTATTGGTCAAGTGAATAACTGAAGAGTTGTGATACGACCAACATCATGTAGCTAAAATTGCATAACTCATAGTACATAACACTGGCTATCGTAGAAAGGTAAGTGCCACTCAAGCCCGTACTTAGCTAAATGTCACCTAGACATGAGCCTATGTGATTACCACCGTGGTGATTAGTTGGACGTCTTAAATTTCCTTTCATCCTTAACATCTTATCATTCTTATCTTGTAGCTATCGAAACTCCTATTCTATCATTTACACTACCTTTTTTTTAATGCCTGAATTGCATTAAGCTTTATCAATCTACATCAAAACTCACCCTAGCGTCATCAATCACTTGCCTCTTTTGGCAATTTTGAGAGTAACCAGCTTTCAACCACTTCTTACTTCTTATCTTAATGAAACATAACAACTTGTTTTCACTTCTGTACCTATCCGTATACCTCATTTACACTACACCTTGATCCATAATCCCAATATCATACTTAATACCTTGAGTTAATCGAACCTCATACATCACCATATCTGTGGGATCTGAGAATTTTACACATCAAATTATGTAATGAGAACATGAAGTATAATTGATTGAACTAAATATGATGTATTCATATATTGAGGTGGTATGGAATGAAATTTTAAGTGATGAATGAGTTATAAATGAGATTTTAAGTTAAAGTATGAACCTTTGGGGCCAGATCGATCTTGGAGAAGAGAGGATCGATCTGGTAGGTTAAAAATGACAAGGAGGGAGGAAATTAAGCAAGCAGATCGATCTCCAATGTAAGAGGATCGATCTCCTTATGATTCTGTAATGAAGAGATCGATCTCATGAGGAAGGAATCGATCTCAAAATGTTTCTGTAAAGGAGAAGATCGATCTCCTCAAGGAGCAGATCGATCTCATGAAACATTCTGTAAACTAGAGATCGATCTCATAATTGGAGCAGATCGATCTCATAAAGCCATCAAGAGATTGATCTCACCCCACGACAGATCGATCTCCTAGGCATAAAATTACCCAAAATCGTCCCCAAATTCAAATGCAGATCGATCTCATCAAGAGCCAGATTGATCTCATACCCTCAACTTATATAAAGACCCCTTTGTTTTCTTGGAAATCAATTTCTCTCTCTCTCCCAAATCACCATTTTCGAACCCTAGCTTTCTCTCCCCTCCAAATCACCCATTTTCATCCAAATCAAGGGTTGTGGTAAGAAGGAAAGTTGTTCCTCATCTAAAGGAGAACAACATACTTGGAAATCGAAGGACGGATTGAATTGAGGCAAGAGTTAAGCACTCCACAAGTTTTGGGTAATTTTTTAAACCTCGATCTTTGATTTTGAAGTGATTTTTGGTGATTGTGAATATGGGCATTGTGATGAAATAGTTAGGAAAGGACTAGAGGTCACAAAAATTGTGATTTTATTGGAGTGATGATGAGATAAGGTAATTTTGATAATTTTGGGAGTTTTGGGCTATAAATTGAAATTGAGGCAATGAGATGAATATCGACATGGATTTTTGTACATAATAAATGCAGGATTAGAAATGTAGTGCATGGGATTATGAATGGTGATAGAGTTATGAAAATTGAGAGATTTAGGTGTTAGTGAGAAATATGAGCAAATGTATGCTCGATAATGAAATTGAGTCGAGATATTGATGTTTTAATATCGTTTGGACAACTCGGGAGTTCTAGAGTGGAATGCGAGGCTAGTCCGTGATACGGGGGAACGATTGCACTATACGAGGTGCAAAGACTTATGGGAAAATTAAACTCATTTGTGTATGTGTTTTGTGATAATATTGTAGCATGATTTTCAATTGAGAATACAAACATGTTTTATGTGTTGTGAAAGATATTTGCACACGATTTTATAGCCGGTTGGGGCCCAACCTTTATGAGTTGTAAACTATATTTGAAAACGTTTTATAACCATTTTGTGTTTAAAATGTGAAAAGTGTTTTGGGCACTACGATAAGGCGTACTGAGATTTGAGAAATGTGTGCGTGGTTTTACCAGTTGAAGCTCGATTTTAACATGTTTTGTGTTGAGTACAGAACGGTTTGAAAAGAGTTTTATGAGAGAAAACCATTATGAGCTTTACGTGAAAGCAAAACGATTTTTATGATAATGGCTATTGATTGAGACTTAGGTGTGTCATTTTGAATATACACCGGGCATTGCTCTAGTAGCATGTAAGTCTGATATTCCTTCGTTCTGATAACGTGAGATGACCCCTTCTCTGGTAGCGTTGGTTACCTACCACATGTGAATCTTAATCAGGGGCTGTGCCACGTGTGTTTGGTGGTTGTGCCACATACGAATCTAAATCAGTGGCTGTGCCATGTGTATTTGGTGGTTGTACCACGTGCGAATCTAAATCATTGGTTATGCCACGTGTATTTTGTAGTTGTGCCACGTGCGAATCTAAATCAGTGGCTATGCCATGTGTATCTGGTGGATGTGTCACGTGCGAATCTAAATCACTGGCTGTGCCACGTGTGTTTGGTGGCTGTGCCACGTGTAGATTTTATTTAGTGGTAGTGCCACGTGCATTACTATTGCAGTGATTTTTATCACGTTTTGAAGAGAAAAGCCATTATCGCATCTTGATTTCTACATGTTTGTAACCTTGAATTGAGCCATTTATTATCATGTTTTTACATGAGCTTTAAGATGATGTTTTAACTATTCATGCTACATTTTCTACTGAGTTTATTGAGTTTATCATGTATAATAAAATGATTGTGCTGTGCAAATCATTTTCTTATCAATGAATCCATTATCCTCTTACTGAGCAATTTAGAAGCTCACCATGTTTTATCTTTCCCCCAGATTTCTTCAAGTGAAGAGAATTTTCCTACGACGTAAGGATTAGTGGCCAGTGGAGGACTCGAGCTCCAGGCCATATATTGTACTTGAGGTACATTTTATTATTTCATGTAACCAGACTATAATTATCTTTACAAACACTTGATGTACTATGATGTATGGGATGTATTAGGATAATTCAATCTGAGTTGAGGAATGTATCTGATTTGATATATTTAATTATGTGATGATTAGATCCTGAGGTGTGGTTTTATGATACATATACAAATATTGATGCATGACACTGTACAGGAATGCACCTATATATGTGTAATGATATAGAAAAAAATTTGAATTTACCCTATTTTCTGCGTTTTAAGGGCGTGACAGAGTTTTCTTGGTATCAGAGCTTAGGGTGTCTAGTACTGTCAGTGTCAATTAAGTAAAATACAATATATCCCAAGTGTCTGTAATAGTCTGGTCATGAACTAAATTTGAGGATTGAGATTTCAATCAAGTTTGATGTGTACGTGTAGGAAACGAATTGAGATTGAGAATGAGTGGACGATGAGGTCGTTTGAGGAGGGAGGCAGAGCCATCTCCACCACCTGCCCCACAACCAAAGAGTTCTAACTCTCGATTTAACCGGATTGAGACCGATGTGAGGCAAGGTTTTGAGCCAATGCAGCACTATTCACGTAACATTTTGGAGTTAATGCCTCGGGTACTACTCTTACACCACCACAAGGACCTCCCGTATGAGGTAAGGTTTTGAGCCAATGGCAGCACTATTCACGTAACATTTTGGAGTTAATGCCTCGGGTACTACTCTTACACCACCACAAGGACCTCCCGTACGCCCAATACAGATGGACCCAATACTACCTGTCACTCAACCTGATGACAGAAGTATAGCCCGACTGAAGGATTTCTTAAAAATGAATCTGCCTGCGTTCAGAGGGAAAAAGGATCCTGTAGAGGCTAAGGAGTGGCTGACTGAGTTGAGAGTTATATTTGATTATTTTGGATACACCGATGCTGAAAGGGTCAGTATGGGTGCCTATATGTTGAAAGGGAGAGCGCGAGATTGGTGGGGTACTACCCAGGGTATCCTGATGTCCAGCCAGGATGTGATTAGCTGGGAAGAGTTTCAAGCTACTTTCAGAGCCCAATTTGTGCCACGAGCTGCTCAGAGAAGAAAGCAGGTAGAGTTTTGAATCTGGTATAGGGCCATATCTCTGTGGATGATTATGAGAGCCGATTTACCGAACTATTAAGATATGACCCAAAGACCTTCAAGAATGAAGATCTCCATACTGAGAGATTTATGTATGGATTGAGGCCCATCATCAGAGATAGATTGATAGGGCTATGTATTACTGAGTTTGGAGATGCTCTGAGACGAGCATAAGAGATTGAGAGGGGAATCGAGATGGTACAATCCCATAATGTGCTCAGAGCAGTGAATAGGGATAAGGATAAGAGGCCAGCGATTTCCCAAATAGATGTTCGGAGAGGTTCCTTCAGAAGAGGACGGATTGAGGTGCAGGAGGGCAGATTAGAGAGACCCATAGCTTATCCCATCATTAGGGAGACCCCTCGAGATGTCAGGCCTGAGATAAGGGATTGCAAAAATTATGGCCGAATGCATGAGGGAAATTGTACTGGGTTGATCCATGGATGTTTTAGATGTGGAGAAATGGGTCACATGGTGAAAGACTACCCTCAACTTCAGAGACCACATGCTTTGGAGCCTACTAGACAGCCTTAGAGAGTGAATCCCCAGAGAAAGGCCACTGCTGCAGAGAAAGGGAAGAAGCATGCTACAGTGGGATGTGTGTTTGCTCTGGACAAAAAGATAGCAGACACTTCTGCAGAAACTATAAAAGGTAACTCTCTGTCTGTAATCATAAGGCTCATGTGTTGATTGATTTAGGGTCCACGCATTCGTTTATTTCTGAGTATTTTGCATGTAGATTAAATTTGAAGTTTGAACCTCTAGAGTATATACTGCATGTAAATACCCCTATACGTGAATCCCAGAGAACTTATTTAATCTGTAGAAGATGTGAAATAAAGGTGGGAGATAGAGTAATGTTAGCAGATCTAATAATATTAAATATGCATGGGTTTGATGTAATTTTGGGAATGGATTGGCTGGCAACCAATCAAGTGAGTTTAGACTGCTACACTAAGATTATGACTTTCTCCCTACCTGAACCTTACAGTGTACGTTTGAAATATTGAGTAAATAGACGTATAGAATCTTGTAAGCAAATTGAAATTTTGATGTTGCTCTTGAGAGTACTAAATATGATTGTTTATGTGAATGTTATGAAATACTCATCTCAGATGATGATCGAGAACATCCGAGGATTGAGGATATACCTGTGGTGTGTGAATTTTCAGATCTTTTCCCAGATGAGTTACTAGGTTTACCACCAGAGAGAGAGCTGGAGTTTACCATTGATTTGGTACTAGATACTCGGCCGATCTCTAGACCTCCATACAGGATGGCATTAGTGGAACTTGAGGAATTGAAGAAACATCTACAGGAGTTATTAGATCAAGGGTTTATTAGACCCAGTGTTTCACCGTAGGGAGCACCAGTTTTATTTGTTAAGAAGAAGGATGGTAGTCTCAGATTATGCGTAGACTACCGATTATTAAATAAAGCCACGATGAAGAATAAATACCCATTGCCCAGGATTGATGATCTACTTATCAGCTGAGAGGGGCCTCAGTCTCTTCTAAGATTGATTTGAGATCGAGCTATCACCAATTGAGGATTAAGGAAGAAGATATTTCGAAGACGACTTTCAGGACAAAGTATGGCCATTATGAATTTCTAGTGATGTCCTTTAGATTTACGAACATCCCTGCAGCCTTTGTGAGATTAATGAACGAGGTGTTCAGAGACTATCTAGATAAATTTGTGATAGTCTTTATTGATGATATCCTGGTATACTCTCAGTCATATGAGGAACATGCAGAGCATTTGTGGTTAGTACTTCAGATACTCCGAGATAAACATTTATATGGAAAGCTTAGTAAATGAGAGTTTTGGCATGATCGGATAGCTTTCCTTGGTCATATAATTTCAGAGGAAGGAGTATCAGCGGATCCAAGTAAAAAGAGGCTGTGCTTAATTGGGAAAGACCGAGGACAGTTATAGAAGTATGAAGCTTCCTTGGTTTGGCAGGGTATTACAGAAGATTTGTGGAAAGATTTTCTTGGATTGTCGCTCCTTTGACTAAGCTCACACGCAAGGAGACTCTGTTCATATGGAGTGATCAGTGTGAGCTCAATTTTCAAGAATTAAAGAGGAGATTGACAGCGGCACCTGTGTTGACTATTCCTAAGGGATCAAGAGGATTTTCAATTTATAGTGATGCATCCCATCAAGGATTGGGGTGTGTGCTTATGCAGCACGAAAGAGTAGTCGCGTATGGATCACGACAGTTGAAATACCATGAGCGAAATTACCCCGCGCATGATTCGGAGTTAGCTGCTATGGTGTTTGCCTTGAAGATCTGGTGACACTACTTATATGGGGAAAGATTCCAGATCTTCACTGACCATAAGAGTTTGAGGTATTTATTTGATCAGGAGTTAAACATGAGACACAGAAGATGGATGAAACTCTTTAAGGATTATGACTGCGAGATTTTGTACCATTCGGGTAAGGCGAACGTAGTTGCTGATGCCCTGAGCAGAAAGAGTATGATATTTGCTATGATGATCAAGGAATGGGATTTGTTAGAGCAGTTCGTTGAACTCTGGATCAGAGTTAAAGAGGTAGACACTAGATTTTTGGCTAGCCTGTGAATAGAGCCCAAGATCATGGATCAGATTAGAACTAGGCAGCGCAATTATTAGAGGTTGATAGATATGGTTAGCCAAGCTGAGTAGATTTCGTAGTTGGATCTCACAATCAGTGAGGATGGATTATTGAGGTTCAGAGAATGAATCTATGTACCGAACGATGATACCTTAAAGAGACAGATACTGAGAGAATCTCACTACTCGCGATACACCATGCACCCAGGGAGTACTAAGATGTACCGAGATTTCAGAAAGGTGTATTAGTGGAGTGGTATGAAGCGAGATATGGCAGAGTATGTGGCCAGATGTCTAGTATGCCAGCAAGTGAAAGCTGAACATCAAAAGCCTGGAGGACTACTACAGCCTTTACCTGTACCTACATAGAAATGGGAGCATGTCACCATGGACTTTATTATTAGTTTATCGAGGACCCGGAGAGGTCGTGATGTGATATGGGTCATAGTGGATAGACTGACCAAGAGTGCCTACTTCCTTGCCATCAAGAGCACAGATACTGTGGATGCCTTAGCTGAGTTATATGTCAGTAAGATAGCTAGATTACATGGGGCTCCAGTGAGTATTACTTCTGATAGAGATTCTCGATTTAGTTTCAGATTTTAGACCCAGTTTTAGTAGTCCATGGGATCTCGATTGAGTTTTAGTACTGCCTATCATCCTCAGACAAATGGTCAGTCAGAGAGGACTATTCAGACCCTGAAGGATATGTTGAGGGCATGTACGATGGATTTTAAGGGATCATAGGATGATCACTTGCCTTTAGCAGAGTTTGCGTACAATAACAGCTATCATGCGAGTATTGGAATGGCTCCTTTTGAGGCTCTATATGGTAGGAGGTGTAGATCCTTTATAGCTTGGGAAGAAGTGGGTGACAGAAAGATAAATGCTCCCGAACTTGTTGAGTAACCTATACAAAGTGTGAAACTCATATGTGAGAGATTACGGGCTGCACAGAGTAGACAGAAAAGCTACGCAGATGTGTGTAGACAGCCACTTGAGTTTGATGTTGGTGATGCAGTATTTCTGAAGATATCATCGAGTAAGGGTAACATGAGGTTTGAAAAGAAAAGGAAATTAAGTCCTTGATACATAGGCCCCTTTGAGATTCTTGAGAAGGTGGGAGAGGTAGCCTACAGGTTGGCATTACCCCTACAGATGTCCGGAATACACAACATCTTCCATGTAGCTATGTTGAGGAAGTACCACCCGGACCCTTCTCATGTCATAGAGTATGAAGAGATGGACTTACAAGAGGACATGAAAGAGAAGGTGCTTCGGACTAAGAACATCTCAATAGTGAAAGTACCCCCATCTGTTTGACGAGTTGAGTTAAATTTTGAGGACCAAATTCTTTTTAAGGTGGGGAGGATGTGAGTTATGAGAATCTTACACATATCAAATTATGTAATGAGAACATGAAGTATAATTGATTGAACTAAATATAATGTATTCATATATTGAGGTGGTATGGAATGAACTTTTAAGTGATGAATGAGTTATAAATGATATTTTTATGTTAAAGTGTGAAACTATGGGGCCAGATCGATCTTGGAGAAGAGAGTATCGATCTGGTAGGTTAAAAATGACAAGGAAGGAGGAAATTAAGCGAGCAGATTGATCTCCAATGGAAGAGGATCAATCTCCTTATGATTCTGTAATGAAGAGATCGATCTCATGAGGAAGGAATCGATCTCAAAATGTTTCTGTAAAGGAGAAGATCGATCTTCTCAAGGAGCAGATCGATCTCATGATGCATTCTGTAAACTAGAGATCGATCTCATAATTGGAGCATATCGATCTCATAAAACCATTAAGATATCGATCTCACCCCACAACAGATCGATCTCCTAGGCATAAAATTACCCAAAATCTTTCTTAAATTCAAATGCATATCGATCTCATCAAGAACTAGATCGATCTCCTACCCTCGGCCTATATAAAGACCCTTTTGTTTCCTGAAAATCAATTTCTCTCTCTCTCCCAAATCACCATTTTCGAACCCTAGCTTTCTCTCCCCTCCAAAACACCCATTTTCGTCCAAATCAAGGGTTGTGGCAAGAAGGAAAGTTGTTCCTCATCTAAAGGAGAACAACATACTTAGAAATCGAAGGACGGATTGAATTGAGGCAAGAGTTAAGCACTCCATAAGTTTTGGGTAATTTTTTAAACCTCGATCTTTGATTTTGAAGTGATTTTTGGTGATTGTGAATATGGGCATTGTGATGAAATAGTTAGGAAAGGATTAGAGTTCACAAAAATTGTGATTTTATTGGAGTGATGATGAGATTAGGTAATTTTGGTAATTTTGGGAGTTTTGGGCTATAAATTGAAATTTAGGCAATGAGATGAATATCGGCATGAATTTTTATGCACAATAAATGTAGGATTGGAAATGTAGTGGATGGGTTTATGAATGGTGATAGAGTTATGAGAATTCAGAGATTTAAGTGTTAGTGAGAAATATGAGCAAATGTATGCTCGATAATGAAATTGAGTCGAGATATTAATGTTTTAACATCATTTGGGTAGCTCGGGAGTTCCAAAGTGGAATGCGAGGCTAGTCCGTGATACGGGAGAACGATTACACTATACAAGGTGCAAAGAGGAAAGGGAAAATTAAACTCATTTGTGTATGTGTTTTGTGATAATATTGTAGCATGATTTTCGATTGAGAAAACAAGCATGTTTTATGTGTTGTGAATGAGAATTGCACACAATTTTATAGCCGGTTGGGGCCCAACCTTTATGAGTTGTAAACTATATGTGAAAACGTTTTATAACCATTTTGTGTTTAAAATGTGAAAAGTGTTTTGGGCCCTACGATAAGGCGTATTGAGATTTGAGAAATGTGTACGTGGTTTTGCTGGTTGAAGCTCAGTTTTAACATGTTTTCTGTTGAGTACAGAACGGTTTGAAAAGAGTTTTATGTGAGAAAACCATTATGAGCTTTACGTGAAGGCAAAACGATTTTTATGATAATGGCTATTGATTGAGACTTAGGTGTGTCATTTTGAATACACACCGGGCATTGCTCTAGTAGCATGTAAATCTGATATTCCTCCGTTCTGGTCACGTGAGATGACCCCTTCTATGGTAGCGTTGGTTACCTACCACGTGTGAATCTTAATCAGCGGTTGTGCCACATGTATTTGGTGACTGTGCCATGTGCGAATCTAAATCAGTGGCTGTGCCGCATATATTTGGTGGCTGTGCCACGTGCGAATCTAAATCAGTGGCTGTGCCACGTGCGAATCTAAATCAGTGGCTGTGCCACGTGTATTTAGTGGATGTGTGATAATTCTATTTTTAATAGAATTATTTTTGCTTAATTTCTTAATTAATTATTTAAATACCCAATTTATTTTTTTAATTATCCCTTTTATTTAATTAAAATTCTTTAATGTGCGGGTAAATTAAATCCAAATGAAACTCAGTCGTTTCAGTCAAAAATGGGCTGAAAATGGGCTAAAGGAGGCTGGACCACTTTCAATTTACAGATCGAGTCACCTGTCGTCTGGACATGTAGGATGCCGGGTGTTAGTATTTTATCCCCTTCGAAACGACAAGATAGATGGACATCGTGCCAACCTTCTGGAAGACACGCATCGGGCCACATCGCATAGTCAAGTGTACTAGAAAACGGGTGACATGGAAATATCTACACTGCAGTGAATAAAATGAAGACAAGTGGCCAAACAATGCCAACTCATCTAGGATGAAAAATTACCATTGTACCCCTAAGTGTGTGTATAAATAAGACATGATAGCAATTGAAAAAAATGAAGTAGTGTAGGAAGTAGTGCAGAATTTAGGAGTAGGGTAAAGTAATTTTAGGGTAGAATAGCTTTTAGGGTAATTTTAAGCTTTCTTTTTCAATTTCTGAATAGCTTTTTTTTAGCAAACAATTTTTTTTCTGTTCATGGCAACCTTCTTTATTTCATGAAGAATTTCAATCTTTTGCTATTTTCATTTGTAGTTCACGTTAGCAAAGTTTACTTCCTTTGAACTTGATTCAAGGAAATTTAATGGAAAGTATTGCTTCTTTTTTACTAGCTCTCAGTTTTGCTCTTCTTTTGTGTTTTTGTTTTGTTGAAATAAAACCTTTATTTTTCCTAGCTCTCGGTTTGCTCTTCTTTTATGCATTCGGGTGAAAAGGCTCTTCTATTACTACTATAGATATTCTGATGCTTTGATGTAGATTTAATGCTAAGCATTTTTTCTACACCAAAAGCTCGGTGGAATCAAGGTGGTAGTGAGAGCTAGAATTGAAGCAACCCGAGGGTGATGAATGTTCACGTTATTGAGCTACATGTGTGGATAGTTTTGCTTGTATTTTCAATTGTTAATGAACACTTATTTCTTTTCGTTCTTACTCTTAAATCCTTCATTACTTTGTTGCTTTTTATCTTCTATTTTTAGTTTATGTTACATGGATTCATCTATTTCCTGCATTTAGAGTTTTAGTGTTTATCTTTTATTTCAGTATTCAAAGTGTATTGTTCCTTGCTTTGCATTTATCTTCTTGGCATTTTTAATTTGTATGGATTGATACCTGTTGCTTACCGGTGATAAGGGTTGATGAGCTGAAGATATTTGGTGCATGAGAGCCTCACGGGTGCAGTGGACAGGACTTGCATTTCATCTTTGTTCTCCTCTATTTCACTAGCGTTACACTGTTCATTTTTGTTGCATACTGTCATTTTGCACTAACATAGTACTCAGTCGCTACAAGGGTCCAGTGATGAGTGATTAGAGCTTCTTGGGTGCTAGTTAGCTACTATAGTTGATTGTTGATCTGTGTAGGTAATAGGAGTTACAGCTGAGGCATGATACAAAATACTTATGCTGCTATAAGGTGGAAAGAATGGGACCGAAACTGATCCCAGGGGAGTTGCCTACTGGGTGTGCATTGTAGAACAAGAGTTGGATACAATGATTTACAGATCGCTACATGGCATAGCCTAGTACAGGGACAGAGACGGTGCTAGGCAGAAGGTGCTGAGCAGGTATTATGCAAGTGTGTGGATTGTAGCAGCAGACTTGAACCAGCAGTCGAACAGATTGGGAGCAGAAGCAGGATCAGTGCAGCAGACAGCAAAAGTGGACATCACCTGGACACAGCTGAGGACATCATCTGGATCAAACCGAGAGCAGGAATCGAGAGCAGGTCTGGGCAGGAAGTTATGCTGAGCAAGTGCAGAAGGCTGGTGATGATTGAAGCAAGGCAGGGAATGAAGCAAGGCAGACGCCACTGACTAGTTGGGCAGGCCAAGGACATGCAGCGGCATGGGCAAAAATCTAGAGTAGGTCTGCCCAGAAAATGAAGCTTGAAGCAGTTGATAACGTGCTGTGTGTGTTGCAAGGAAGGAAGTGTACATGGAACCAAGAGCAGAGTCGGTGGAAGTTGCAGCAACCAAACCTGGAAATGCAAAATGCACAATACCAGTAATCGGGACAAAGCAAGCTGGATTTAAGCTTAAGGCCATGTTTGGCTACACTTAGTCTTCACAAATTGATGTTTCATGCACTATTTTGCTTTGTCTAAATTTTATTATTCCTTTTATTATTTGTCAGCTTAGGTATGCATTAATTTATATAATAGTTCATTTGTCTTAGGTTATTAGTTTAAGGTTTAGTTTTAATTTTAGTAATAGTTAATTTGTGACTATATTAGGATTTATGAATTAGATTTTGCATTTAGAATTAAATTAGAGTAAATCATTTTATACATGTTTTAAGTTTTCATTTTAAATTGAAAAATAATCCAAAAATATTAGTTTTCATGCATTATTGAGATTTTATTTTATTGTTAGTAATTAGATAGAGTTAAATTTAAATTAGGATTAATTTTTAGGTAGTTAATTTCTTAGTTAGATTTAAGAATTTCTTTAGGTTAATAGAAGTTTTATTTTATTAGATTTTAGGTTAGTTTAATTTGCAAGTTTTATTAGTTAGTTTAATTACATGCATATTTTATTTTTAAGATGGTTTAATTTTAGTGTTATTAATTTTGTCTTTTATTTTCATATTTGCATTTTAGTTTAATTGCGTTAATTAATTTTAACTGTTTTAATTATCTTTTATAGATTGTTGCTTTTAATTACTCAGAGCTCTGTAAGTAATCGTAGCTCGATTTTATTTTCTTTATTTTATAGTTTTTATTATTTTCAGTATTGTTAGCCATGTAGATCACACCCATCAGCAATTTATAATTTGTGAGGATATACTTAGGGTAAGACTAACCGGTACTTAATTAGGCAATTCAGTTTCTCTGTGGGACGATAACTCTGGACTCAAATCCCATTATTACTTGTACGACCCATGCACTTGCGGAAATACGTCTAGTTCATATCAAGTTTTTGGCGCCGTTGTCGGGGAACGAACCCGGGTTGCCCGCGTGACAGGCGAGAATACTCACCACTATGGCAGACCCTCCTACTCTTCGCCTCGCTAATGAGTGTTGTTTTCTTCAGCTGCATTTGAAGTGTCTTTATCTCTCTTTTTACTTTTTGTACAGTTCTTTTCTTTTTTTTTCTGCTTTTTCTTTCTTTTTCATTATATATATATATATATATATATATATATATAGATATATACTCCTTCACTATCACTTAATACCACTTAATACCTATATGTACATAGCTCACAATATATCCCAATGACTTTTCATGCTTTTGGGGTTAAGGGATAGGAACAGAGTATTTAAGCTAAGGAAAAAAGATAAACAGGTGTATTTACAGAGAAAAGCTTATTTAGCCCATATGGGTGATTGGGGGTAAAATATGTACAAAGATG
Source organism: Firmiana major (assembly GCA_033439115.1). Classification (NCBI taxonomy): domain Eukaryota; kingdom Viridiplantae; phylum Streptophyta; class Magnoliopsida; order Malvales; family Malvaceae; genus Firmiana; species Firmiana major. The sequence continues at coordinate 27,522,565 of CM065896.1, read as the reverse complement.
GCTAGAAAGGCTTAAACGATCCAAAGATGGCCTAAATCATCTCCCTAATTAAGTGTGATCTAATATTTCACCTCGAGATCAGATCAAACAAATTCTAGAATATGATGCACCAAATCAATTGAACAAATGCAATCCTATGTACACATAAGCTTTCTCTAAATAAATATACCGATTCATGACATGACATATGCATAAGATGAGGCAATCACAATTAGAATTAAGACAAATTCAAGAATTCAACTTCATGTTTTTCCTATAATCATGCTTCTTATTCAGTCAAAGTCAGACTAAATCATGGGGTCATATCATCGGAATATGGGAAAACTACATGCTAAGCACTAAATCATCCCAAAATCAAACAATTTAAGCTCATATTTTCAGAAAAATTTTGAAAATTCTTTCTCAGATTTTCGAAAAAATTTTGAAATTTTTTCTAATTTTTCCCAAAATTGCTCAAGTGATTCCCACGTGTGAATCTAAATCAGTGGCAGTGCCACGTGAGAATCTAAATCAGTGGTTGTGCCACGTGTATTTGGTGGTTGTGCCACGTGCGAATCTAAATCAGCGGCTGTGCCACGTGTGTTTGATGGTTGTGCCACATGCGGATTTTAATTAGTGGCTGTGCCACGTGTAGATTTTATTTAGTGGTCATGCCACATGCATTACTATTGCTGTGATTTTTATCACGTTTTGAAGAGAAAAGCTATTATCGCATCTTGATTTCTACATGCTTGTAACCTTGAATTGAGGCATTTATTATCATGTTTTTACATGAGCTTTGAGATGATGTTTTAACTATTCATGCTACATTTTCTACTGAGTTTATTGAGTTTATCATGTAAAACAAAATGATTGTGCTATGCAACTCATTTTCTTATTAATGAATCCCTTATCCTCTTACTGAGCGATTTAGAAGCTCACCTTATTTTATCTTTCCCCCAGATTTCTTCAAGTGAAGAGAATTTTCCTACGACGTACGGATTAGTGGCCAGTGGAGGACTCGAGCTCCAGGCCACAAATTGTACTTGAGGTACATTTTATTATTTCATGTAAGCAGACTATAATTGTATTTATAGACACTTGATGTACTATGATGTATGGGATGTATTAGGATAATTCAATCTGAGTTGAGGAATGTATTTAATTATGCGATGATTAGATCTTGAGGTGTGGTTTTATGATACATATACAAATACTGATGCATGACACTGTACAGAAATACACCTAGATATGTGTAATGATATAGAAAAAGTTTTGAATTTGTCCTATTTTCCGTGTTTTCGGGGCTCTTATAAAGAGTTTTACCTTCCAACAACATCTAAATGAAGTATCCTATACAATTGGGTCAGAATTTAGTAGTATTCATCGAAAGGACACTTTAGGCATCTCATTTTCTCGGATAATAACTCATGAGCTCAATGGAATCTAGAGTATCTTAGGATACATCAATGCACCTATTAGAATCAACTTGACACCATGCAAGTGCATATCAACTCAAATGATTGTTAAATCAAACCATAGTCTCTTGAAACACTTTCATACTTTTAAATTACATCATATTCCTTTGAAACATTCTACAAACCACTTCATGAACTTTTGAGTAATCTAATTCACATTGTATGCTTGTAAGGCACAATTATACTTCTTAATTTAATCTTTTTTTCTTTCGTAACCTGTCTTCCAAATCATCAACCAAGCATAGCCTCTTAGGTATCAACCCAATCCTTAAAACACACCTATCAAATCAAGACTTTAGGACATGCATACAATCTTGTAACTTTCCAAATGTAGCGCTTTAACCTAACTTCTACATTTGCTTACCAAGTTCGATTCAAGAAATATCCATCGCATCATGCGCTCCTATTGTATGAAAATTATCTCACATACATTCAAAACATATTCATAATTTTCTAGAGGGTACTCTTCAATTCTCCTTATGGCTTAGAAGCTTAAATTCCTCTGTATACTTGTAGAACAATATTAGTAAATTTCAAAATACATGCATATACATATATACCGATACAAAATCATATAGCGCACTTTTGCAACATGCATTTACCTTTCAAATTCACTTACTTTCAAAACATAATTCTTGAAACATAAACTTCAAATTACATTCCTAAGAAAATGGATATCACATCAAACTCAAGGCATCTCTTTTGCATCATATATATGAAACTAAGCTGACTCCTTGGCTATTACGGATATCTATCTTTAAACTACAACTTGCTTGCCCTTCTCAATAGTGGTAGCTTTCCCTTGTCCAATAGGCTTGTATGCTTATCTTTGAGTAGTGTCCATTTATGGGCAATCTCAGATTTTATGGCCTATTTGCCCATAGCAAAAGCATGAAGATGTGGCCCAATGTCAGAGTTTGGTATCGTGCTTCTTGCCACGATCTCACTATGTTGCGAGTACCTCGAGTAGTACTAATAGTGGCAATGGGAATAGTAGCAACAGGCCTAGTTGCCTTCGATTGAGACATTGAGAACCTTGGTTTCTTTTTAGAACCCCAAGAGTGCTTCTTTTGTGAGGACTTACCATCTATAAGCTATTTTTTTTACCCTTTCCACAATAACCATAGTTGGCTTAGCGGGGTTCGTACTCATGCCCTACTGGTTGGGCTCCTTGGATAACCTCATCATACATGGTGACATCTTGTGGAGTCAATCTAACCCATAAAGATAGTTGAGGTGTTAAGGGAGGGACATCTTGATGGCTATCGGTTTCTAGGCTAGTAGTATTACTGCTAGTATGTTACATCATCATGGTTGTTAGGATAGTGATCATACTACTAAATCCCTACTCGAGTCACGTAATCCTTATGTTAAGGTTCTTCAGTCGTAGAGGAGGTAAAGGTTAGGGAGCTTATCTCCCTGGTCTACCTCGTCTTCGACTCTTAATGTCGCTTACCTTATCCCAAAAATTGTTTAAATTTAATATAACTTTAAGTAGTTATACATAGTTTATATTTAGACAAATGCAGACTATGGGATGTGACTTTAATTCTAACCCGACTACATTGATTTGTACTAGACAAATCGTGCTTTGATACCAACACTGTAACAACCCAAAATTAACGAAAATTAAATTAAAATTTCTTTTCTTTGGTTATGTTTGCCTACAAAGTGTAGCACTTACTTATTTTTGTTGATCTTATTTAATCAACTCAATTAATATTTTTCTTTTGTCCTGGTCTTACTAAAATGTGTGTGATGTAAATCCTTGATTAACTCCAACATGTTTGCATACCATCCATCCATTTCCAGATAATCATGTATCAACCATCAATTGCACTATATAAGAACATAATTATACTTAAATAGATTTATACACCACACCTTAATTCTAGGCTATAGATTCAAATTAATACCTATTGTATCCTAAGGTTACATCCCAAAGTATATATACATAGAGCAATAATTGTCTGAAATATAAACTAAAAATTTACCTTTGCATATACCTTTCGGATAGATTAAGCAAGATACAGAAAACATTCTTCGAGCCTACTCAATAAGGGATACCCTCGGTGTTGTTTACATGCTACCTGTGGAGGAGAGGGGTGTGAGATTTACGTATAGTAAGAGTACATGTAGAAGGGAAGGCAAAACAGCTTGCATACTTCATTTAAAACATATTAAGGCAGTTTTGGTTTCAAACATACTTAGTTCAAATCTTACTTAGGTCATAAACCATGGCATAAATGTTTTTACAAAACATAGATATGTAAATAAATGATGCTTGTGCTGCATTTCTTGCAAATCATACATAAATTCATATGCTTAAAAATCATATCTCAAACTTATATGCCTACAAATCATAGATTCAAATTCTATGTTCAACAAAAGCTTAAAATAAGTTAGAGGCTAGATATTTGATTTCAAGTGTGTCGTGTATCATACTGCAATCAAAAATGAAGTCCCTTAAAAGGAAACGATTAACCTATGGCCACAGTTAGGGTTTCCTCAGCCCCACTTGACCGGTGAGTATTGAGAATGTTATTGATTTGTTCAAATCTAACAGTCGTAACATAACATAACATCAAAGCATAAATGCCACAAAAAAGTGGACATTATACGTCCGTTAAAAACATGATGTATGATTACCAATATGGCATTGATGGACATTAAACGCTCCATCGACACGTTACAAATGTAGTCCCTTAAAACAATTCATAAACACATAAATGACTTGATTCCATAACATAAGAAACATAGCTTAATTTTCAAATCATGATACATATCATAAGTGAGATGGTTTTCCCATAGAATCATCCTTTTCATGCTTAAAATTAGTGACCTCACTTTAAAACATGCTAAATAAGTTTTAGGGAAACCATTTTAATGCATTAGTTGACCTTTAAATACCTAAAAACAAATTTTGTCATGCAATTTTTCAAAATAACGTTCTTTAATGCATTCCGTAGGATCTTTATACTTTAATAATAAAATCATAAGCTTGAACATAATGATCCCACCTTAAAACATGCTAAATACATTTTAAGGAAATCATTTCAAAGCATTAATTTGGTTTAAATAGCTAAAACTAGTTTTATTCTGCAATTTTCTCAAAATAAAGCTCTTTAAAGCATTTGCTAGGACCTTCTTACTTATATCATAAAATCATTAGTTTAGCAAATCATGTTTCCATTTATTTTAAATCAAAATATGTCAATTTCCATGAATATGCACTTTCAAGCTTAAAACACAAAGAGAGTATTGATCCTACTGCATAGGTGATCGGTCCCTCATCACCCGAATGCCATTTTTTGAAAAACCTCATATGAGGGATTGGTCTTCTGCCTTATGGGATCAATCCCTTAGTGATAAATATGACTTTTCATGAATTTTCTAAGTCATAAACTTATTTAAAACACATTTAAACGTGCATGCATGCCTTAAAATCAAATAGACACCATGACTCAACATATATCTCTTACCTCTAAGTAGTTGCTGCACTTAATCCTTGGTTTCTTTGGCACCAACTTAGGTTCAACAATGCATTAATATTGTCTAACTTCTTCTAATGGACCTCTTTGCTGCAAAAGCCAATCTCCAACACTTAATTTCCTTTCTCTTTAACTTACTTAAACTTGCACACATTCAAACATTTTCCTAAGTTAACATTTCTCTTAGTTTTCCCTTAAACTTTAACTTACAAATCATAAGTTATGAACTCTCGAAAGCTTTTCCAATAATTCATTGTCATAATTCATATCATAAGCCTCCTACATTCATCCTCAACATCACAACACACATCAAACTCATTAATTTAACAGTTCATACATAAAATTCCAATTTCATCACATTTAAACTCTAATAATCATTTCATAGATTTATTTCAACAATCTACTTATGCAAATAAATAGATCACAATACCTATATACTCCTTTATATATATATATATATATATCATCATTTGTTTTCATTTTTCCGTATCACATGTATATATCCTTGTATGTACATATACTTAGCATATCCATTCACTATATACACCTATATGTATATACCCAAATATATATATATATATATATTTGTCTACTCCTTATCATTTCCACTTTTGTCTAATTCAAACTATACTAGCATGCTTATATATACCACACATATATATTCATGTACATTAATACACATATATACATATATGTATTTTACCCTTTTTTTTTATTTCTTCCATTTCCATTTCACACACCTTAATACACACCAAGCCTATATCTCAAGCATGTATACATATATATACTTAACCTTATCATACTTATACACAATCACATATCTATATACATGTATAATTAAATATACATATATACATATAGATTTTTACCTCTTTTCTCTTTTTTTTTCAGCTTGCTTGTCTTCTCTCTCGATTTTCTCCTTTCTTCCCTCTCGGTTTTCTCCTTTCTTCAACTCTCGATTTTCCAGCCTTTACTGCCCTGCTCCAGTTCGGATCCGTTCCTACCCCCTCTCGGTTCCGTTTCAGTTCTCCTGTAGTCTCATCTCAGCTTCGATCTTCTTCTTCCTTACCTCACGGTTCCAGCCCTTCCATCATCATCATCCTTGTTTTCTCTTCTTCACCTTTTTTTTTTGTCTCACCACAGTAGCAGCATCAAAACAACACGACAGTAGGACGAAAGACTCCTCTTCCAGCAATATTCACAGCAACCCACGTTACTGCTCTGCACGTTCTTGGTACTGCCCCTACTTCACGGCTTCACTGATTCCAGTCTGCACAACAACAACCTTGGATTCCAGCAGCAGCTCTCTTGCTCTATTTCACGTTCCAAGTTTTACATTGATTCAATTCAAGCCTCGGTTTGCTCTGCTTTCTCCTCTCTCAACCTTTGCTTCTCCTTCAGTTCGGCCAGTCTCAATTATTTTTCTTTCCTCTCGGTTTGCTACTGTTTTCTTCTCTCTCGGCCCTTGCTTCAATTTCCAGCCCCGTTCTCTGCCCCAGTCAGCTTCAATTTCTTCTCCCCCTTCCTCGCGTCGCTGCTTCTAGATTCGGTTTCCTCTTCTCTTCTTCTTCTTCTTCCCTCCTCTTCCTTTCTTTCTTTTCTTTTCTTCCTCTTCTTTCGTTTTCTTCTCCCGGCCAGCCCCCTTCTCTCCTTGATTTTCTTTTCTTCCTTGTTGTTTCCCACATAGCAGAGGATGTCTCTGCTTCTTTGAAACCTCAAATGTGCGAAATTGGCTTTCAAAGAAAGCCAATTCCATACAACTTAAATAGATATTATATTAATATTATATCTTATATATATTATATTGATTTTTTATATATATTTTATATATTTGTTTATGGGTTTATTTATTGTTGTATATTTTCCATTTCTTTTTTTTTGTCTCATGCTCTAATTTACCTATTTATTAATACCATATATTAAATACTATACACTAAATAATATGTATATGCTATATATATATATATATATATATATATATATATATATATATTATTATTCTTTTATTTAAATGTCTAGTATATATATATATATATATATATATATATATATATATATATATATACATATTCACCTATGTACATATCAACATATATACATTTTCTTGTATAATTTATCCAAAGACATCATATCCATGCCTTCCATGAAATTTTTTTATTACTTCGAGAATAAAATATCCTTGGGATTTCATCCTTCCTCATAAATCCCGATATAATTTTTTTTTACATTAAAATTATTTTCGATCCCTCCATGCTTGCATTTGCTTTATCACTTCCTGTATTTTCGGGTTCTCCGTCATTCACGGGCTTCTCAGTTCCTATACTCCTCGAGCCTTACAACGAATATTCACACTTCCATTAAAATATATTACTTTCATTTTTATATAATCTAATTAATTGTAGAAAATTTGTGGGGTTTACATTCTCCCCACCTTAAAAGAATTTGGTCCTCCAAATTCATTCGGGTCCATCTGCCTACGATCACACAAATTGTATCATGCCCCTTTCGGGTTCTTGGTAATCCTACTTACACTCATTCTTAAAATACTATGACCCAAGAGACTCCGAGTCTCCTTAAAATTTAACACCAGTACACTCCAAGGTGGGTCACTCGGGCCGAAAATCTCCCCTTCATATAGTTCTTATAATTGCTCTCTTAGTATTTCTAATCTAAGCAAAGTCACTCAATACAGTGGTTTGAGTAATTAATTCGATACCACCTACTAAATCAATACTAGAACTTCTCCTTTTAGTTTAGGTGTAACTTTGATAAATCATTTGATCATGTGTCAGAAAACTTTCCCTATTTACAGGGATGTTTCTATACTCCGAACACGCCCTATTTTTATCAATCATGTAAACAGTTGATCTTTAGAGTCTTATTTATACTGTTAGTTCCCTGATTCATTCTTCCAGCACAATGGCTGTGCTCTTTCATTGTCACTATTTCCTTTGTAGATCTCTTTTCCGTCATTCTCTTTATCTTACCCATTATCTCCTATGAGTTTCTGAACTTCCTTTATCTAACAGTTCTTGCAACTCCTTTTTCTTTGTTCCTCAAGATCTATAAAGTCCATCCAGTAGGGAGACTTCGAGATAAGCTGCACTTCTGGAGCCAATTCTATAGTGAACTGTTCTTTCTCCTGAAGTAGTCCCGATAGTTTACCAGGAAAATACATCCAGGAACTCGCATACCACTGATATGTCTTGAATACTTGGACATTCCCGACTAATATCGAGGATGAATGCAACATAACCTTCACATTAATATGTTCACCAAGATTTTTCATCAATAGACAAAATCATAAAATTTATTCCTTAACTGAAAGGCATACATCAAACTTACTAGGTAAGGAGAAGGTTACAGTCTTAGAGTAGCAGTCTAAACTTACACGGTTGGTGGCTAGCCAATCCATACCCCAAAATTACATCAAAGCCATACATGCTCAACATGATTAGATATGCTAATATGATCCTATCTCATACCTTGATTTTTTTCAATTCCTACACACCATATCAGTCCTAAGCAAAGACCCTTCCATGAGTGACAGGCTTCTTACCTTTCTTTATTGCGGTAGCCCGTCTCTGTGGGACTTGTCTATGGGGAGCTTGCCTTTCAGGTTGTCGTGGTAGCCTTATGGGCTGTGGAACCTTATTCAGTGGGCAATCTTTAATCAGGTGTCCCCTCTGTCCACACTTAAAACAGCTCCCTGTGGCCCGGTAACAGATACCTTCATGGGGTTTGCCGCACTCCCTACATAATATCCTATATTGCTACAGACCTCTGGTAGTCTGTGGAGCAGGTACAAGAATGGTGGGCCAATCAACCCTAGTCTTAGACTCATCTATCCTCTGCCTCTTAGGCTGGCCCCTCTGAAAATCCTGCCTCACCCACTCCGTCTGCATACTCTCATCTCTATTCTTTCCCTTAAGGCCATACTCCGTCTGTGTAACATTCAGGCCCCTCCCAACCATCTGTGCTCTACCCAGGGCATCCTGAAATTTCATAACCCATAGCCCCAAAAGACGGTCTCTGATAGCTGGCCTTAACCCTGCTAAGAACCTCTCAGTTCAACGTTCTTCATTCTGGAACGTCTCCAGGTCACACCTCATCAGCATAGTGAACTTACTTTCGTACTCATCCACGGTCATACTGCCTTGTACCAAACTCATAAAGTCCATCCTTAACTTCTGCTGGGCAGCTAGTGGAACATACTGCTTCCTAAAAGCTGTGGAGAATGCATCCCAACTAATCACTAGATGTTGAGCAGTCAGAAGGACCTTGGTGAATCCCCACCAATACTCTGCTTGGCCCTGCAGCATGTAGGTGACCATGGAAACCTTCTCAACATCAGAACACCCCAAAAAATCGAAGATCTTCCCAAGGCTCACCAGCCACTCTGCGGCCTCTACCGGATTCTTAATTCCCATAAATGCTTGAGGCCTCATCTTCAGGAAATCCCTCATCCTACCGACATCCCTCTCCTCCCTCCGGGCTTGTACAGGAGGCTGAGGTGCCATAGGTATTGGCGAAACTAGTGGAGGAGGAGGTGGAGCTTGTGGCGGAGTTGGCATTGGAGTAGAGATCAGTGTTGTGCTAGTTGAATCAGAAGCATTTGCCCCTAAGTGTTGGTCAACTATGGCAGCTATCGATTCCAATCCTTGCTCGAGACGCTGCTCTAACTGCTGTTCAAATCGAGCCATACGAGTATTGGGGCTCTCTGGCTGCGGTGAAGGAGGTGGAGGTGGCTGAGCCTACCTCCGAGGACGTCCGCATTTTCCACTCATCGTGCAGTGATCTAATACCTACGCGTAATTCCAAATATCAAACCTTAAAGTCATTAGGTATATATTACCTACAACCAGACAAGCATGGACATTAGGATGTAATTTTAGCCTTATTTTTGACACTGGCAGTGCTAGACAACCTTCGCTCTGATACCACTTAAATTGTAACGACCCTTGACCCTTGAAAACCGAGAAATATTTTTTTTAACTTAATTTACCCATTTATTCCCTTATTCACTTAGGTTGCATTCCTGCTCAGTGTCAAATCACTTTTCCTAATTCTTAATCCGTAATTATATTTAAATTCCATATTTTGACCTATATGGTCGATAGAAATTTTGGCAGCATAACGGCTTACATATGAGCCTACCCACCTGCAAATCAATTGTTTCAACAATCCTAGATATCCACAACTATCAAGCATACTTTCCAAATCCACCTTTACAATTCAATACATCTATTTCGATTTAATACTAGTCATCTCAAATTATAATCCCACAATAATAATGTTTACATCGTTTTCCTTACAAATTACATCCCAACAAAATATTCTCAATTTATGTCTGTGCGTACAAATGTGTCTAGTAGAGGAATGTAATTGTATACCTTGACTACGTGTACAAAAAGTAGCCTAAGGTAGCTCTTTCCCACTAGCCTACGTCATGTGCGTGGCAAATAGCATCTATAGATTACTGCAAATAATCTGAAAGGTAGAGGGGTGAGCTTTCGGGAAAAAGCCTAGTAAGAAACGCATTTAAAATGATCATGGTGGCTAAATCACATTGAATGCATGATAAAACCGAGAGATACGTTTCTTTACAAATATCACATAGCTTTCAAAGAGCGTATATATAAAACATAATTGATAGAAATATAATTTCAAAGAACAAATCTATTCAGTTACATCACAATTTATCGAAACACACAGAACTCCAGAATATTTCAAAACCGGTAGAACTTCAAAAGCATAACTAATGTAGAAACATATATCGAAGAATCAAAATCTTATAGCATAGTTCATATCGGATGGAGATTTGGCTAACTTATAGAGGGAAATCATAAATATGCCCGAAGGCAGGATTCATATACGCCACAAAGGCGCGCATGACAAAAATACATTAACCGTGTGGCACTTTGCAATCTGTAGGACTCAAGAAGTGGCCCCCACAGTAACATAGACTGTGTGGTACTTTGCTCCCACAGAACTCAAAAGGTGGCCCCCCCCCACGATCGCATGTGTTTGTGAACCGCGTGGCACTTTGCTCCCGTCGGACTCAAGAGGTGACCCCCACAGTAACATAGACTGTGTGACACTTTGCTCCCACAGGTGGCCCCCCACATTCGCAAGTCTTTGTGAACCGTGTAGCACTTTGCTCCCGTCGGACTCAATAGGTAGCCCCCACGTTCACATGTCATTGTGGAAATTGCGTGGCACTTTGGTCCCGTCGGACTCAAGAGGTGATCCCCACAGTAACATAGACTGTGTGACACTTTGCTCCCACAGAACTCAAGAGGTAGCCCCCACAATTCCACTATACAATGCCCTTTTTGTCTCAAAACAGAGTTTTCAAAATCTAACTTTAGTTTTTATAGCTCATTAACTCATATCGAGTAATAAAATCGGATTTCTTGAAATCTGAAAACTCTTTCATAAAACAGAAAGACTGTGTGGCACTTTGTTCTCGTAGGACTCAAGAAGTGGCCCCTACAATCGCCTTTCGAAAACAAATTTCATTTCTCAAGCATAAGTTCACATACCAAATTTCATTTCATTCAGAAACATGAAATCAATCATACATAAGTCGAAACCATGACATTTATTCAGAAATCATGTTTGAAACTATGCATTTAATTTGATATAGCATTTCTTTATCTTCGAAAACATGATCAAATAAATCTTGGGCTTATTAGGTGTCGGGTTTTGTTTTAAAATCAAGGGTTGCACGAGAAGGCATGAAAACACATAATTAAATCGGAGTCTAAGGGTAGGGATACCATTACCATCTTAAATTACACCCCTTACCTCGATTTATCGAAATTTTCGAATTCAAGTGGTGGCACCTTCTAGTACCTCCTTTAATTCCTTCTATGATCACCTACACCGAAATTATATTCTTAGCACTCTATTCATGCGAATTGTCCGAACTGCGTTAAAATCATAACATACTCGTTACTACTACGTGTGTATGTATTATTGCACGTACCTAAGTCAACACGAACGTTTATATATTTTCTTTGCTATTTATATATTTTGTACATACAAATATTAATCATACACATTTTCTATATACATTTACATGTATACGCACATAAATATATATATACTCCTTTATATATATATATATATATATATATATATATATATATATATATCATTTGTTTTCATTTTTCCTTATCACATGTATATATCCTTATATGTACATATACTTAACATATCCATTCACTATATACACCTATATGTATATACCCAAATATATATATATATATATTTGCCTACTCCTCATCATTCCCACTTTTATCTAATTCAAACTATACTAGCATGCTTATATATACCACACATATATATTCATGTACATTAATGCACATATGTACATATATGTATTTTACCCCTTTTTTTTTATTTCTTCCATTTCCATTTCACACACCTTAATACACACCAAGCCTATATCTCAAGCATGTATACATATATATACTTAACCTTATCATACTTATACACAATCACATATCTATATACATGTACAATTAAATATACATATATACATATAGATTTTTACCTCTTTTCTCTTTTTTTTCAGCTTGCTTGTCTTCTCTCTTGGTTTTCTCCTTTCTTCGCTCTCAATTTTCTCCTTTCTTCAACTCTCGATTTTCCAGCCTTCACTGCCCTGCTCTAGTTCGGATCCGTTCCTGCCCCCTCTCGATTCCGTTTCAGTTCTCCTACGGTCTCCCCTCAGCCTCAATCTTCTTCTTCCTTACCTCACGATTCCAGCTCTTCCATCATCATCATACTTGTTTTCTCTTCTTCACCATTTTTTTTCTGTATCACCATAGTAGCAGGATCAAAACAACACGACAGCAGGATGATAGACTCCTCTTCCAGCAATATTCACAGCAACCCACGTTACTGCTCTGCACGTTCTTGGTACTGCCCCTGTTTCACGGCTTCACTGATTCCAGTCTGCACAACAACAACCTTGGATTCCAGTAGCAGCTCTCCTGCTTTGTTTCACGTTCCAAGTTTTACATTGATTCAATTCAAGCCTCAGTTTGTTCTGCTTTCTCCTCTCAAGGCCTTTGCTTCTCCTTCAGCTCGGCCAGCCTCAATTATTTTTCTTTCCTCTCGGTTTGCTGCTATTTTCTTCTCTCTTGGTCCTTGCTTCAATTTCCAGCCTCGTTTTCTGCCCCAATCAGCTTCAATTTCTTCTCCCCTTTCCTCTCGTCACTGCTCCTAGATTCAGTTTCCTCTTCTCTTCTTCTTCTTCTTCTTCTTCTCTCCTCTTCCTTTCTTTCTATTCTTTTCTTTCTTTTCTTCCTCTTCTTTCCTTTTCTTCTCCCGGTCAGCCCCCTTCTCTCCTTGGTTTTCTTTTCTTCCTTGCTATTTCTCGCCCAGCAGAGGATGTCTGTGCTTCTTTGAAACCTCAAATCTGCGGAATTGGCTTTCAAAGAAAGCCAATTCCATACAACTTAAATAGATATTATATTAATATTATATCTTATATGTATATTACATTGATTTTATATATATATATATATATATATTTTATATATATTTGTTTATGGGTTTATTTGTTGTTTATTTTCCATTTCATTTCTTTTTTTTTTTTTGTCTCATGCTCTAATTTACTTATATATTAATACCATATATTAAATACTATACACTAAATAATATGTATATGCTATATATATATATATATATATATATATATATATATATATATATATATATATATATATATATATACTATTATTCTTTTATTTAAATGTCTAGTATATATGTATATATATATATATACATATTCACCTATGTATATATCAACATATATACATTTTCTTGTATAATTTATCCAAAGACATCATATCCATGCCTTTCATGAAATTTTTTTATTACTTCGAGAATAAAATATCCTTGGGATTTCATCATTCCTCATAAATCTCGATATAATTTTTTTTTTACATTAAAATTATTTTCGATCCCTCCATGCTTGCATTTGCTTTATCACTTCCTGTATTTTCAGGTTCCCCGTCATTCACGGGCTTCTTGGAAATAAAGTTAACTTTGAGAATTTGAGTGAAAAATGGCTAAGTATGGTTGCAGAGCAAAGGGAGATCGATCTCCAATGCAAGGGAGATCGATCTTAGAGGTATTTTGGAGAAGGAAATTGATCCTCAGTCCAAGCAAATCGATCCCCTTAAGCCTCGGCCTGAAGCAGATCGATCTCATTACCCTGCTAGATCGATCTGTGAAGCTCTTAGCCTGAGAGAGATCGATCTCATGTTCTTCGACAGATCGATCTCCTAAACTTTCAAACTGAATTCTGGAAGGCTAAAAGCAGCAGCAGATCGATCCTTCACTTATGGAGATCGATCGCATCAATGCAATTTCTATAAAACAAGACTTGCTAAACTGTAATTCATGGGAAAACATCAAACCTTTCCATATTTTTCAACCAAGTGACCTAACTTCTTCTCTAGACCATCAATACTTTCCTTGGAGATTTGAAAGGAGTTCATTTCATCAAAGTTGTTCACAGAGTAGAGAAGAACAACATAGTTGAAAACGAGAGGCTAAATCACTAAATCGAAGGAGAAAAAGAGTTTTTCCTCAAAGCTATGAAAAAAGAGAAAAGTTGAGATTGGTAAGATTTAAATGCATCAATCTCAAATATGTTGATCTATATAATTGTATGAGTTGATTGGTATATAGATTAATGGTTGAAATGTGATAAACATACTTAAACAAAGATAAGACCTAAAATTGATTTAATGATAGTGATAGAAGTCATACACATCAAATTCCACATAGACAAACATTGGCCAACAGAGGACAGCCACGTGTCAGATTCTAAGCACCAAGAGGCATATGCCACATGGCAAACACTGAAAGGTGGCGACAGAGTCTACTAGGCGATAGAGTCCACTAAACGACAGAGTCTTCTAAGCGACAGAGTCTACAAAGCGACAGAGTATGCACCGCGACAGACCTCTGCGCATTGAGCCCTGTAGTATAGAGGCAGTAAACCTCTGCATAGAGTATACTTTGCGACAGACTCTGAGTCCTAAGTGTAGCGGCAGAGTTACTGCAGCAGAGTGAGCCGCAACATAACTCTACGTCCCAGACTACGGCAGAGGTCTTTAAACCTCTATCGCACATACGAACTCATATGCACAACCACAGACTCCGAGTTCCACGACAGAGTATCTAGTAACTCTATCACAGCCCAGACGCGCGCCTGGGCCTCAGATCCGAATCGCCAAAAACCTTATACTTTTGGGCCTAAAATATTCGTAAGCCCTATAAAAATATGAAGCTTGACCTAACTCCAAAAATATCTATAAATACCCCAGGTATGATAAAAAAACCCTAAGCTCTATTTTGCTTACTGAAACTCTGCTTAAACATTTTCCTGACTTAAGCATCGGAGTGCGCGCGTAGGGACAGATCCCTGCGCCTCTCTGACTTTCACTGTTTTTGCATAACATTCAAGACAAGTGGAGAAGACCACATCAGCATCATTCAATCATTGTTGTTTGGTACAACAACAATTGGCGCCGTCTGTGGGAATCAGAACAAAAAGTCACATTCTTGATTCTTTATCAAAATGCTGAGAACACGTTCAACAGCAGCAGCAAACTTGGGAGAAGAAAATTCTGTGAGTCTTCCTACCAGAGCGGAGAGAAGACAAGAGCAGAATGAAGAAGGCGACAGAGTTGCCTCTGTTTCCATTGATGAATTTAAGGCTTTGAAGCGTCAGAATGAGCAGACCACCACAGCGTTGAGGGCTATGGTGAATTTCTTCAAAAATGCTCTGCCACAATTTAGCTTACCTCCAGAAGTGCAGCAGATGGTAAGAGAGAAAGTCCCGAGGCAGACTTACGAGAGAGGTCAACCCTATACAATGGTGAATGTTAGACAAGGAGATTGGGGACAGAATACTGCCGCTGGGCTAATTCGAAACTCTGTCGTAGGTCTAAAGGAAAACCCTGCCGTAACTCTGTAGATAAACTCTGCCGCAGGTCTGGAGGATAACCCTGCCGCACGTCTGAGGGTAAACCCTATCGCAACTCTGAGAGTGAACTCTGTTGCAGGTCTGAAGGACAACCCTGCCACAGGTCTGAGGGTAAACCCTGCTACAACTCTGAGAGTGAACTCTGTCGTAGGTCTGGAGGACACCACTATCGTAGCTCTGAGGCGGCGCCCTGCGGTAGGGCTACGAGAGGTGAATCCTGCCTCAAGTCTGAGACGAATGAACACTGCTACAAATCTGACAGAGCCCAACACTACTGCTCAGATTCAGGAGCAACACCCTAGAGCGGAGTTAAAGAGGCAGAACTCTCCCGCAGAGTACAGGGGGCAGACCTCTACCGCGGAGATCAGGACTTCTGCCACAGAATTAGAGCATGACTTCGAATATCACAGGTCAGGGGAACGGCAGAGACAGAATAGTCATGACCACCGAGACTATTTTTAAGGTACAAGATCGAATCATAGAATGAGAGGTACAGGAAGAAAGGATACAGTGCAGGCTCCTAGGGGAAGGGAAACTGTGAACGAGGAGGAGATCTTTAGCTGGGGAGCAGACCGTGTACGAAATCTCTGGAATAGAGGAAGAAGGGGTGCTTACTACTCAGACTCTTCTAGTGCCGAAGAGAGGGGAGCACACTCAACTCGAGGGTCGAAAAATGTTAAGAAAGTTGTCGAGAGGATTCTAGAAAGAAAGAAGTTAGTGTCTCCTGATGACAGTCAGAGAAGGAAAGTTCCTTTTAGTCCAGAGATTATGGACAAACCCTTACCGAAGAAGTTCAAGATGCCTTCTATGGCTACTTAAGCCGGTAAAGCAGAGCCATACGACCATATACAGAGTTATGAGTCCCTCATGTTGCTCCATGGATGGGAAGATGAAATCATGTCCAGAGCCTTCTCGCTTACACTATCGGGGCATGCGCTAAAATGGTTTAACGGGTTAAACGAGGGCTCTATCTCATCCTTCGACCAATTACAAAGTGAATTTTTGAGAGTCTTCATGATCAATAGCCATAGGAAGAAGGACGCTACTTATCTGCTCACCCTTAAATAAGGGAACAAAGAATCATTGAAGAGTTATGTAGATCATTTTTGAGATGCAACCTTAGAGGTGAAAGATCTACCTGTAGGAGTAGCCATGGCTGTAATGCTGCAAGGGATGAAATCCAAGAAATTACAAGAATCCTTCTCCCTTGATCAGCCAACGACTCTTTTTGATTTATTTTCTAGAGCAAATAAATACGTGGCTCAAGAGGTTGTAATGAAGATGGTACAGTCTCGAGAGGCAAGGGAAGGAAGAAAAAGAGAGAGAGATGTACCTGAAAGAAGCTCTTCAAGACCTGTCAGATTAGACAAGGGTCTTAGACTCAGGTATGAAAACTATACCAGATTGAATGAGCCTCACGCCGTAATACTTACCACTATTGAGGGGACGAGACTATTGGAATTCCCTAAAAAGAAGATTAGAGATATGGGTCGAAATCTCGATGCTTATTGTGAATTCCATGTCACTCATGGTCACCTTACTGAAAGATGCAGAGATCTGATGGATCAGTTAGAGAGGTTGGCTAGAGAGGGGAAAATTAACCGCTTCCTTTGGAGAACCGAAAGGCCCCGTTACCCTCCGCGGGATCGAAGGGATGACCGTCCGTGGAATAGACAGAACAATAATAGAAACAAGCCAAGAGATGAGCAAGGAGCTAGGCCAAACCCCCAAGACAATCGACTAGATAATGAACCCACAGGTCCGGCTATAAATGTTATTACAGAGGGCGAATCGATGGCAGGAAGTTCCTCCGATTCTAGCAAAAGTTACGCGAGACAAGTATATCAGATTCATGTTGTAAATGAGGAAAAGGCAGTGAAGAATCCATTATGTTCACTCCAGCAGACAGAGGTGATATTGTCATGCCTCATGATGATCCCATGGTGATATCAGCAGTGGTGGCAAAACATCCTGTGAGCAGAATCCTGATAGACAATGGAAGTTCGATGAACTTAATCTATTGGAATTGCTTTAAGAAAATGAATCTATCCGAAGATAGATTAAGGCCTGTTATGACACCATTGTATGAATTTACGGGTGAGAAGGTGAAGGTAGCTGGGTCCATAGAGTTGCCTGTGACTTTAGGGGAAAGCCCAAAGGATGTGACTCGACAAGTATTGTTCATGGTTGTAAGGTCAACCTCAGCTGCTTACAACATGATCCTTAAGAGGCCTATATTAAATGATATGAGGGCAGTGATATCTTCTTGCTACTTATTAATGAAGTTCCCTACTCCCAACGGAGTTGGGCAAGTACAAGGAGATCAAAAGAGGGCTCGTACATGTTATATTGCTTCTACCGCCATCAAAGGAGTACAGAGAAAAGAGACATTGTGTATAGATGACCCTCCAAAGCCTCAACCTGTGGAGAAAACAGAAGCCACTGAGCTAGTCAAGGGGGATGAAGAGAAGAAGGCGTTCCTAGGGACTCAACTGAATGAACAAACCAGAAGGGAGATAGTTGAATGCCTACAGAGAAACTCAGATGTTTTCGCTTGGAGCCCTACTGATATGCTCGGGATTAATCTAGAAGTGATTTGCCATAAGCTTAATGTTTCACCCGGGCATAGGCCTGTCAAACAAAAGAAAATGAATTTCGCCTTGAAAAGACAGAAGGCAATCACCGAGTAAGTTAATAAACTTCTAGAAGCCGGGTTCATTAGAGAAGTTTACTACCCGGAGTTGTTGGCCAATGTTGTAATGGTGAAAAAATCTAATGGGAAATGGCGAATGTGTGTGGATTTCACAGATTTAAACAAAGCTTATCCCAAGGATTTGTATCCTCTGCCCCGAATTGATAAGCTTGTGGATGAAACATCAGGGTATAAACTCCTCAGTTTCCTAGATGCTTTCTCTGGGTATCATCAAATTATGCTTCATCCAGGAGATGAAGGGAAGACTTCTTTTATAACTGATGATGGAACATACTATTACCGAGTAATGCCATTCGGTTTAAAGAACGTTGGAGCCACATATCAGTGAATGGTTAACAAAGTCTTCAAAGATCTCCTGGGAAACACTATGGAAGCTTATGTGGATGACATGATCATCAAGAGCAAAGCAGGAGAATCTCATGCTCATCAGATGACTAAGGTGTTTAACGTATTGAGAGAATTTAATATGATGCTAAATCCCAACAAATGCTTATTTGGAGTAAGGTCTGGGAAATTCTTAGGATTTATGATCACCAATAGGGGGATTGAGGCAAGCCCTGAAAAGGTTCAAGCGATTATAGACATGAAGCCACCAACCACAGTAAGAGATGTCCAAAGGTTAACAGGCAGAATAGTAGCTCTGAACTGCTTTTTGTCAAAGTTTGTAGAAAGGAGCTTGCCATTCTTCAAAACTCTACAGGGCGAAAGGAATTTCGAATAGACAGATGATTGTCAAAGAGCTTTTAAAGACTTAAAGGAATATTTGAAGCAGTTACCTTTGTTAACAAGGCCTTTGGAAAGGGAACAGCTGTATATGTACTTGGGAGTCGGTGAATTCACCGTCAGTACAGTGCTACTAAAGAAAGATGAAATAGTATACCGTCCTATCTACTATGTGAGTAAGGTACTACTAGACCTGGAGACTCGTTATCCGTTGGCTGAAAAGCTAGCACTGGCCCTTGTGATGGCCTCTCATAAATTGTGCCCTTATTTTCAGGCACATTCCATTGTTGTCTTGACAGATCAACCGTTAAGGCAATTCTTCAGAAGCCTAAACATTCAAGGAGACTAGTGAAATGAGAAGTAGAGCTTGGAGAATATGATATTGCATTTCAACCTAGGCAGGCTATCAAGGGCTAAGCTTTAGCAGATTTTATAGTAGAATGTACTAGCTCGAGCGGCAACATTGAAAAGGAGACTCGACCGTGGCTACTGTATGTTGACGGAGCGTTGAGTGCAAATGGTAGTGGGGCAGGTATAGTCTTAGTACCACTGAAAGGGAGATCCTTAGAATAATCTTTGCAGTTTGGGTTCCCTAGTTCAAACAATATAGCAGAGTATGAGGCCCTGGTTGCTGGAATGAAGTTGGCAGAGAGGTTGCAAGTTCACCACCTAGTGATGCATCGTGATTCTCAATTAGTGGTAAACCAGTTCAATGGACAGTCTAAGATTCGAGAGCCGATGCTGGTCTCTTATCTAAAGAAAGTACAATCTCTAGCTCAGACTTTCAAAAATTTCCAGTTGAATCAAATTAGCCAGTCTGAAAACACACATGTAGATTCATTGTCCAAATTAACTTCCTCCAATGAGACCAAAGGAAGAATGATGAAAGTGGAGAGACTCGAACGACCTAGCATTGAAGAAGTCGAAGTGTGTGACATTGAAGTGGGGGATGACTAGAGAACCCCATTCAAACAATATCTCACTGAAGGTACGCTCCCGCAAGATAGGGAATAGGCTCGTCGTTTAAGGATACAATGGGCAAAGTTCACACTGATTAACGGGGAACTGTACAAAAGGGGGTATTCATCACCTTTGTTAAAGTGTCTAGGGCCAGAGAAAGCAAACTATGTCCTAGCTGAGGTACATGAAGCTATTTGTGGTTAGCACTTGGGAGCTAGAGCCCTTGCCGCTAAGATATTACGATCGGGATTCTATTGGCCAACATTGAAAAAAGATGCGATGGATAAAGCCCGCAGGTGTGACAAGTGCCAAAGGTTTGCACTAATAACAACGGCCCCAGTGACTCCATTCTAGAGTACGGTACAACCAACTCCTTTTGCATAATGGGGATTGGACATTATAGGACCCTTCCATCAGCTACGTGTCAAAGAAAGTTTCTAGTGGTTGCTACCGATTACTTTACAAAGTGGATTAAGGCAGAGCCTTTAGCTACAATCACAGAGAAGAAAGTTGAAGTGATGGTGTGGAAAGATATTATCTGCCGGTTTGGGATCCCACGTATCTTAAATGCTGACCATGGAAAGCAGTTTGATTGTGACGCCTTCCGTGAATTCTGTAAGCGCATTGACATTCAGCTAAGGATTTCATCTGTATCAAATCCTCAAGCTAATGGGCTGTCAGACCCAGATTTTTGTAGCTTGTACCTTATGATTCCTATTTGTATGAACACTCCGTTATTATAGTTGAATCATAAGAAGAGTATTTACTAGACTTAAAGTGTTAGTGAAATGATTTAACACACAAAAGCTACATAAAAAGCCTAATGTGAACTATAAGTGTCACAGGCTAAACCGAGTAAATCTAAATCATTCTGACTAAAAATAAGAACTTAAAATGAGAAAACATAGAGAGCTCATGAAGGAAAGTCAGCTTGATTTAGTCTCGAACATAGAAAACGAGAGTAAAAGCTAAAAAGGGTAAAATGGACCTTTTTGGCGAGATAAGGTGTTTCGGGTGAAATTATCCACCGGGAACGATTGAAACATAAAGACAAGAGTGTAAGACATAAGATATGACACTTTCAAAATTTGGAAAAAAAGTCAACTTGGTCAATTGTTAAGGAAAAAGTCAACTATAGTTTAAAAAGTGAACTTTTACCATAGTTGACTAATCATGGTTAAAAATTAACCTAAGTGTGGAGAAAAAAATTGGGGAAAAATATTCTTGGCCAGAATACAAGCTAATCATCCCCGAAAGTAAGAAAATTTTATTCGGAAGGATTCTAGATTTAATTTAATGGTTAAAAACGTAATGGGCCTAAGGTGAAGATTTTAAAGCCCATTAAGGTATACTAAAAGTATATCGAAATTCTTAGGTCCCTTAGACCGAATTGTTGGACCAATTGACTGGCCAAATATTGAGACAATTAAAGGCCCGAGGTATAGTAAAAATTTCAGCCCGAAAGCCCATTAAGAAAGTCCAAACCGAGAAGCCCAAATGGAAAGCCCATGAGATAAATATCTAATCATAGTTAAAGATAACCATGACTCATAAGGTGACTCATTAGGTGACTCATGGCTAAGGCTTAGAAAGTCAAGCTTAATGGCTGGAAAGTAAAGCTTAATGGCTAAGTAAGTGGCTTATAAAATCAGCCACACCATTGCCATCTTCATCACACCAAATTCAGCTAGAAGAAGAAACCATTAAAACAAATTATCCAAGCTTTCTCTCACTAGAAATCACTAGGAATTAGGCATAATTGAAACTTGCATCCTTCATGGAAGTTGTTCCAAATTGAAAGGAGAGTGACATATGTTGGAATTGGCTATCAAGGAGCCATAGAGTGGAAACCGAGAGCCTCCAAAGTTTCAGCCAAGGGTGAACACAACAATTGGTATATTTTCAAGTTTTCAATTTCATATATGTTAATGTATGAATGATTTTAAGTATATTGATATATGTTTTAAGTATTGAAACATATTAAATCACTATGATGTTGGTTAGGCAGAGAGTGAGTAATGAGATATTGATTTATGTCCATATGATTTTAAGGCATAAATGGATTAATGTACATGTGTTAATGATTATGCTATAATTAGAATTAATCAATTTGATTAATTAATACATGTAATTAGTTGGTAATCAAGGTGTTTGATAAAATGCCTAAATGAACTATATGATGATTAGGAATGTTGCCACCCAAGTGTTTGTGAAAATGCCTAAATGAATTGGCTAAGAAAGAGACATGGCCGGCATGCCATGGTGTAACCGATGGCATGGGTAGCTCTCGGCCATGGCATGTGGCCGAGAGGCCCAATGGGCCAAGCCCAAATAATTTAGGCCCAATGTGAGGTAATGGGTCTAGGACAAGCTCAATAAGAGTTGGTGGGCCCCACAAGCCCAATAGGCCCAACAAAAATAAATAGTAAAATGAAAATAGGCTAAAGGCATAGTTAGGCCCATTAAGGAGTATTAAAGTCCATTAAGGGAAATAGACTGTATTTAATGTGAAATACAGTAGAAAAAGTGTAATTAACCCGATAAATGGTTATATGCAGCTCCGAAGAGTATTGGAGAAGCAAATCGGACTGCTGAAATGAGCAGCGCAGAGAAAGTGAAATTTCTCGAGTGATTACAGGTAAGGGACTTTTGTGAGTAGTTAGAGATACCTGCACGTATTTTCGTCTGCTTTTTACATTCACTTAAAAACTCTGAGGGTCAGAGAAAGTGAATAATAATTATTGCGACCCGATAGTGGCAAATTACGATTTTGCCCCTAGTTAGTCAAAAAGTCAACTTTTGTAAAAAGTTGTAAAAAGCATGGAAACCACTATTTTGAGTGTTTAACTGCTGTTTAGCAGGAGAATAAATAGATGGGCTAATGATTTTAAGGTTGATGTGAATTAAGCACACTTTATAGTGCTGATTTTGATGTTTTGTAAATCATCCATTTTTAAAGAGCCATCTATCATATTTTGTGAGAATGAATCGTACTGGAGCACAGCTCACACTGGATTTCATATATTTTCCACATACATTAGTGCTGGACTTTGATTCGCACTAGATTTCCATGACATGCATGATAGAGTACTGGAGTTATTACTCGTACTCAGTTTTATATGATATATGCATGACAGAGTGCTGGAGCGATTAGCTCGTACTTGAGTTTTACATGAGATACATGACAGAGTGCTGGAGCGTTGCTCGTACTCAATTCTTCATGATTTATACATGACATAGTACTGTAGCTATTTGCTCGCACTTGATTTGATGATATTATGCATAGCATGGTACTGGAGCTATTGCTCGTACTTGATTTAATACATGAACTATGCATGACCTAGTTGCTAGAGGTTTACTCGCACTAGAGTTTGAGTTTGTGATGTGAAACAGTGTTTGAGCGGAGTGTCGACTGTGAGTCGCACTCAAAGGCGCACACTGTATGTGATATATAATACATGTTAAAACCCATGCCCGAGTCCTTGTGTGACTGAGTGTCACATCTTGTGAGAGGATATTCGCATGAGGGTAATAGAGACATGGTATGATATTCCATGGTTTGAGGGCTAAGACCTATGGCAGGCACCCCGACTGTGATGTAGGGTCCACAGAGTACGTTGTACCTGCGAGTGGCATGGAGTACCTTATCGTACCGTGCATTCGGCATGGGAGTACACTGTACCGTGTGGTGTTATGGAGTTGAGGAGGATATAGCTGGCAGTTATGATGGACTGACCCCCCTCCCGTTGCAGTAGTGATGCCCCGCACACTAGGATTCCGTGTAGCTTGGGATCACATGTCTGATATGATCATAGTTCAGGATACTATTTACATTTTCACCACTAAGTCTCACATGATAAATCACTTGATTGACTGATTTAAATTGTGGACAGACTTGAGGGATGGGTCAGACTTCAATTTTGTGTTGTGAATGATTTAAATGCCATATTTATTGTGATTTAAATATGCATGGCATGATTTATCTAAAGGCATGATTTATATAAAGATGCATTATTTTGCACTACATGCCTACATTTGAGAAAGAAAGCATGAATCTATACATGGGATTTAATCTGTACAAGTATACATATATATATTTAAAGACATTCTTTTAAAGTGAGTCAAGGAAATAATGTTTTCAAGACATATCATTATTTTAAGTAGATAGAGTAGATACCTACTTGCTTGCATGATTTCCTTACTGAGCGCGTTGTATGCTCACCCCCTTTCTTTACATCTCTCTACAAAGCATCACTAGTAGAGCGAGAGCTATTGAGGGATAGTATTCCTGAGTCCACTGCTAGTTCCTATCGATTGACAGGTATACATATTTTGTACAGTTATGTATCTAAACATAGAAACAGTACAGTGATGTATACAATATATATATGGGGAATGTATTTGTGTTAGCTTTTACATAATCTCACATGTATTATAAAAGCAGTTACAGTCAGTAACAGTATATTGACATGTATGTATGATAATGGATAATGTGGTAAGCGAGAACTCTGACATCGAATCACAGCCCAACCATTTAAGAGAGGAAAGGTAAGTCAATAAATGCGAAAAATTTGTAGTGATTTTTGGTTAAGTCATGGATTGAGAAAGGGTCCTAACATGGGCAGGCCGAAGTCAGCAATCGAACCATCCTTCATGGGTTGAAGACCAGACTGGACAAAGCTAAGGGAGCATGGGTGGACGAGTTGCCTAGTGTCTTATGGGCATATCATACCAGTAGTCGAGTATCAATTGGAGAAACGTCATTTAGCCTTGTATACGGCACTGAGGTATTGATTCCTGTGGAAATTGGTGCATTGTCATCCAGGGTAGTGCCTTTAGTGGAAGAAAAGAACTCACAAGGGCTGAGGGAAAACCTGGATCTGCTTGATGAGCATAGAGAGCCTGCAGCTATCCCACTAGCATCCTACCATCAGAGGGTGGCCAACTACTACAACAGTCGGGTAAAAGATAGACCGATGTCCGAGGGAGATATTGGTGCTTAGAAAGTCACACATCACCAATGCATTGAGGGAAGACGAAAAGTTCAGAGCCAATTGGGAAGGTCCATATCGAATCAAACGAAGGATTGAGCCTAACACCTGCATCCTGGAAACTCTACAAGGGAAGAAAATAGGAAAAACATGGAACTCAAACCATTTGAAATTGTATTTAAATTAATCATTATGTCTTCTTTCTTGATTCTTATATTCTCGCATTATTATTTGTTCACTATCATAAGATACTACTATCTGATCATTATACAGATTATTTCGCTATTCTTCTATTATATCTTCGGCTTTTATGAATATAAATCTTGTGATAGAAAACAGGTAAGCCGTAAGAGCCTGAGGCGCAATAGCGTCACTGTGGCCAGGCGTAAAAAGACAGATGAGCTGTAAGAGCTTGAGGTGTAATATCGTCACTATGCCCAGGCGTAAAAAGACAGACGAGCCGTAAGAGCCTGAAGCTCAATAGCGTCACTGTGGCCAAGCGTAAAAAGACAGACGAGCCGTAAGAGCCTGAGGTGCAATAGTGTCACTGTGGCCAGGCGTAAAAAGATAACCGAACCGTAAGAGCTTGAGGCGCAATAGCGTCACTGTGGCCAGGCGTAAAAAGGCAACCAAGCCGTAAGAGCCTGAGGCGCAATAGCGTCACTGTGGCCAGGCGTAAAAAGACAGACGAGCAGTAAGAGCCTGAGGCGCAATAGCGTCACTGTGGATAGGAGTAAAAAGACAACTAAGCTGTAAGAGCCTGAGGCGTAATAGCGTCACTATGGCCAGGCGTAAAAAGATAATCGGGCCATAAGAGCCTGAGGCGTAATAGCGTCACTATGGCCAAGCGTAAAAAGACAACCGAGCCATAAGAGTTGGGGCGCAATAACGTCACTGTGGCTAATCGTAAAAAGATTGAGCCGTAAGAGCCTGAGGCGCAATAGCGCCACTGTGGCCAGGCGTTGCAGACAAAGAAGCCGTAAGAGCCTGAGACGCAATTGTGTCACTGAGGCCAAGCATGAAAAAGCTGTAAGAGCCTGAGGCGCAATAGCGTCACTGTGGCCAGGCAATGGAAACGTATTAGCCGTAAGAACCGAAGACGCACTCGCGTCATAGTGGTCAGGCATCAGAAAAAGGTACGTTTACGTACGTAATTCTTTCTAAAAGTATATCTTTCTATCAAGAATTGGGGAGCATATACGAATAAATAAACATACGAGTAAAACAAATAAATATGTAAATGATAATAAATAAAGCAATATGAAGCATGCACAGATAAACTTTAACATTATTTATAAATTCAAGAAAGTCTTTACAAGCGAAACATGGAGTATGGATAAGTTCAACAACAAAATATTCAAAAAGAAAAATAAATCAGTATGCACGATCTGGTGGCTGGGGATCAGGCACCGTTGGACCGTCGCATTCTAGGGACTGGTGACCAGGAAGTAATAGATCTTCTTTATCCAGGTCGTCAAGGGCACCAATAGGTTCGGGAACATTATCCATGCTCATAGGCTCCCAAGGACCGGTTAGGCCGCAAGTTCATCTCGTGCAGTCTTCTTAAAAAGCTTATCAGGGGATTCAGCCTCTGGTTCTTATTTAGTCTAATCAGGAGCTTCAAATAACATTACTCCACGCGTATATTGAAGCTCAGGGAACTCTTCGCCTCCCTATGCTTCTCCAACCAGGATCTAGCGAGGTAAAAACCATATTTCACATATGGCACCAAAAAATCCTCTTTTCGCCTCAAGCAATCTTTAGAAAGACGGTACTCCTTCACGGCTTCCGCCCTAATACTATAAATCTCAACTTGATTAAGAGAGGGAGTGCCCGACTTTCTAGTTCAGTGACGTATTGTTCCAGCTCCTGATTGCGATTTATTAAGGATCCATATTTAGACTGCATACTATCCAGTTCAGCTTGTGCCTATTGAAGGTCTTCATTAAGTTTGTTAGACTTAGCCGTCTCGACAGTAAGATCCCCCTTGACATGATTCAAATCCTAAAGTGCTTTTGAGAGCTGATCCTCTAAATTTCGCATCACATCGGGTAGCCCAGATAAGTTGTTGACAGTGTTCGATAACTCCATAACTTTGTTCCTCAACTCCTGAATTTCTTTGTCAGCTCGCTCCCGATAGGCTCGGTGTTGAGCATTATTGGCCATGGTCCTCTGAGCAAGCTGAAAAGAAACACAAATAGTCAAACTCAAAGTAGAGCAAAAAGAAATACAATGAAAAAGAATCTGAAGATTACCCTCAGCGCTTCCATATTAGCCAGGTCTTCCCCTTCTGGAAAATTTCTAAATATTCGGTGTTCGTCCCTTGGAAGAATAGTGGCCCAACTCAACCGAGAAGCCACCCCGAGATTATCCAAGGTATCATTATCACGTACTCTCGGGTACACTTGAAACTCCGACCCCCTCATTACGAAGCCGCCGTCTACAGGATAGGACCTCTCGTCAATAGGACCTATCCTAGGAAGAATTGGCCTCTTCCCCATTGTTGGTTCAATATACAAACGCCTCTGATTCTTTCGCTGAGATGGGATTATATTACATTCAGCATGCTCTTCAGACCGAGACCATCCTGAGGAATCGAAAGCTCTCCTTAAAGAGGAAGGAGCCTTCCCTCTATCTCGAGAAGGATCCCTTTGTTCAGTAGGAAGGGGCGTCTCTTGTCTGGAAGGAGGCGGGGTCCGAGCCCAGGGCAATGGAGGTGGAACTGGTGCTTGACTGGGAATAACATATGTCAGGCGAGGTCTCTTTCTAGCAGGATCACTAGACGAACCTTCCTCCACCTCCTAACGCGTCAAAGAACGTCTAAAATGGCTCATCTCTACAAAAAAGAAAAAAACAAATAAATTATCAAAAACGTGGTCAAAACTAACAACGATAAATTGAAAAGCTTGAAAAGTTACCATCAGGAGAATCAAAATGCTCCTGAAGGGACTCTATGTTTAAGATATCATCATCCGGAAGGACTATAAAAGTTGAACCAAACCCTTCCCAGTCGCTCAGATCGGCTAAGGGTTCACTCTCAGAGCTAGACTCTCTATTTGTGCTCCCTATATTCTCTTGCGACCTTAAAAGTTCAGGGTTCAACTCAGAAGGAATCGATGATGGAAGATTCGAGGGAGGAACAGAGGGATCGACAACAAGAACGAGACCCACACCCTAACTGGCAGACATCAAATTTTCATTTGATAGAAGAATATCAAGATTAATAGGGTTATCAACTAATAATTTATTAATATCTGAGGATAATTGTTTCCTGAGTTTAGAAATCTGGGGACCCTTAGGGATTTCACGTCTAGTTTCCCAACGAGTAGGGAAATCTAAGCCCCCAGGCGTCTCCACAATAAGCCACTCCGATTCAAATCCATGAAGCTTATTTGTAGGTTTTTCGAATAACCTATTTTCAAATCCAGGCTTATACACCCGTTGAAGGGAATAGGGAACTAAACCGGAGCTACCTCGAAACCTAAAAAAAGTATAAAGTAAGGGAAGAGATGGAGAAACACCCCTTAATCGGCAATGCATGGTAAAGCCAATTAATTGCATCCATACGTAAGGCTACAATTGTCCGGGGGTTATCCTATGCGCCCTAAGAAAAGAAGCTCCGAAGTCAAAAATTGGAAAGCGGAATCCTGGCTCTAAGGATGCTCTGAAAATAACTACCCCGTTGGATACACTACGTATGTCATTTTCCTGAGGGTTTAGAAGTCTACAGGAGTACCCATCGGGTAATGGAAATCTAGAGGTAAGATCCTGGATATCAGCTTCCTTCAAAGTCGATCTAACTCCTAGTTCTATACGCTTCCCCACACCATGACTAGCCATTTTGGACTTAAGAAAAATTACAAAGAAAAAGTGATCGGCAACAGAGTTTTACCTAAACGACCAAAGGTACGCTTGCAAAGCAACAAGAATGAAGGCAGACACTGGATAACAGTGTTAGAATGTTTGTGACAGAGTTGCAGTAAACAGTATGGGAAGGACGTGACAGAGTAACGATGCACGCGGTAGAGTTACGACAGAGGTGCGAAACAGTACTGAGTATGCGGTAGAGTTATGACAGAGATGCGGAAGAGTAATGATGTACGCGATAAAGTAGCGACAGAGTACGCAGAGAAGTGAGCGACAGAGTGATCGTTATGCGAGAGAACTCAGCAAATACGACGATACCTGAGAACTTATATATAAATGTGGCTGTAGTCGTACGTGTACATTCGCTGCTGAAGTGAACGAGCATCCCTCAGGAATAGTAAACCAAATGCGTCAAAAATAAATAAATTTCAGTACTCTTTCGCAGGAAACTTTCCTACCAAAGAGTGGGGAGCAATTAATAAAAGACATACACATTAAAGTCCACATAGACAAACATTGGCCAATAGAGGATAGCCATGTGTCAGATTCTAAGCACCAAGAGGCATATTCCACGTGGCAAACACTAAAAGGTGGTGACAGAGTCTACTAGGCGACAGAGTCCACTAAGCGACAGAGTCCACTAAGCGATAGAGTCGACTAGGCGACAGATAAGTGGCAGAGTCTTCTAAACGATAGAATCTACAGAGCGACAGAGTATGCACCGCGACAGACCTCTGCGCATTGAGTCCTGTAGCAAAGAGGCGATAGACCTCTGTGGTAGAGTATACTTTGTGAAAGATTCTGCGTCCTCAGTGTAGCGGTAGAGTTACTACGGTAGAGTGAGCCACGGCAGAACTCTGCATCCCAGACTGCGCAGAGGTTTTCGAACCTTTGGTGCACGTACGAACTCATTCGCATAGCGGCAGACTCTGAGTTTCGCAACAAAGTATCTAGTAACTCTGTCACAGCCCAGACGCCCGTCTAGGCCTTAGATCCGAATCGCCCAAAACCCTCTAGTTTTAGGCCCAAAATATTCGTAAGCCCTAGAAAAATATGAAGCCCAACCTAACTCCAAAAATATCTATAAATACCCCGAGTATGATCAAAAAACCCTAAGTTCTATTTTACTTACTGAAACTCTACTTAAACATTTTCCTGACTTAAGCATCAGAGTGCGCGTGCAGGGATAGATCCCTGCGCCTCTCTGACTTTCACTGTTTTTGCAGAATATTCAAGACACGTGGAGAATACCACATCAGCATCATTCAATCATTGTTGTTTGGTACAACAACAGATAGAAAATTGAGTAGGCATGGTTTAATGGAGATTTAAGCATGAAAAGGTGTTATTAAACATGTATATATACTAGTGTAACAGTTTGTTAAAGTTCCTGTGTTAGAAACAAAATTGGCTAAAATTGAGTATATGTGGTGTTTGATGAAATGCCACAATGAAGTGAAAATCATGAACTTGAGGTATTATAACCTTAATGCCGATTTAATACGAATCGATAGACTCAAGGAGTTTGAAAGATTCTCGAGAATGAGTTATATACTCGAAATGGACTTATGAAAGGATAAAATCCAATAATGGTATAAAGATGCCAAATAAGATATAAATGGCCAAATGCATTGATTTGAATATCATGCAAGTGAAATGAAGTATATGATAATATTACAGTTCCAGAAGATATCGTTGGAATCGATAGAGTGGATCACGAGAAGTGGAAATCGAAAGAAAGAGATATAAACATTATTCGAGGTAAGGGACTTATGCGAGCTATAGAGATAGCTATACGTATGTTTTCTTACCTGTTGTATGCAAATGTATGCGATAAATACATAGATAATGATATATCTAGGTAGAAAACCATGTATGAGAATAAGTCCATAATATGAGTTGCATGACTTCTGTGATTGTTGTGAAAAGAGGTTTTGTAAACTTTTTGAGAAAAAAATGATAATAGATGGGCTCTTGATTTAACCAATTTCTTGAAATGTTTCTAAAGAGTGATTAAAGGGAAAATTTTCCCTCTCACTCATGACTATACATGGAGCCCCTTCTATTTCTTTTCTGTGTGAAATCGTGCTAGAGCATGAGAGGCAACGGTAGATTGACCAGCCCAGCTTGCACGTTATTTTCAAAGGGATTTTAAAGAGAAAACCAAAAGAGTGCTCGATGCCTCGGGTGATGCTGTGTGTTCCACTCGAGATGCTCGCATTAGATTTTGGGAATCATGCTAGAGCCTTTGAGTACTGCTGTGTGTCCTGCTCTGACTATGCTCGCATGTAATTTCCTAGAAATACCATGCTGGATGCCTCAGGTATGCTGTGTGTCTTATGCTGAGTTGGTCGCACAAGGTTTTCGTGATTGTGTTGTGTGTGAGTAAAACTATGTTAGAGCCGTCATGTATTACTGTGTGTCTTGCATTGACCTGCTCACACGTGATTTATGAATGTGATGTAATGAGTAATAAACCGTGCTTGAGCCGTCGTGTACTGTTTTGTGTCTGACACTGACCTGCTTGTACGAGATTTTGAGATAACGAAAATGGGTGATAAGGATTCACGGGAGCACGATGTAACGTGAGCATTAGCCATGGGGTACGAGGTGTCGTAACTGAGTATGAGCTGAAGGGATGGTTAATCCGCCTCCCTAAGCGTAGGGTTCCTGCACACTTGATCAGTGTAGCCTACAATCTGACTATGGTCATAAGTCTTAATGTATCTGAGAGATACGACATTGTCACTACTGTGTGAGGTGACAGATGTCTTCCTTTGCTGTGTGTCTGGGGATATGTTAACCCATAATTTATATCTCAATATGTATCGATTTACGAAGTGTAAAGTATTTTCTATATATGAACTGTGTGAATAGATTATGCTGTGTGAAGCTGTATGCTAGTGAGTGAATATGCATATACCCATCTAGCGAATTAATTTTTCGCATTGATGGAAGCTATTTTAAAGAACATGCATATTATTTTATAAGGAAAATGAACATAGAAGTATTTTAGCATGTAGATAGTGTAGTTATTTACCTGCTTTCATATTTTCCTTACTGAGCGCGTTAGTTTACCCCCTTATTTCATCCTCCACAGATACTACGCAGTAGTGAGTACACTGCAGTCATCCCTGCTATCATATTTTCTCTAGTCATTCAGCAGTACAAAGAGGTATACATTTGAGATGAGAAATTTTTGTATCTTGTAAATTAATACATAGTAAAGTTTTTATTTAGTATTTTGGGGGATGTATATAATAGAAACTGATGTATACGCTTCCGTACATATATAAAAAAGTCTAGTTTCTATTTTGCTTCAATTGTATAACTTTATTAAACTAAAATGGATGAGATATGTGTTGCATAATGACTCACAGCCCAGTTGTAAGTGGTAAGGTAAAGGTCACGGACTGGTAAAGAGGGTCGTGACATATTTGACCCAAATGGGTGACTAGGGGTAAAATATATACAGGGACGGCTAGAAAGGCTCAAACGATCCAAAGATGGCCTAAATCATTTCCCTAATTAAGTGTGATATAATATTTCGCCTTGAGATCAAATCAAACAAATTCTAGAATATGATGCACAAAATCAACTGAACAATTGCGATCCTATTTTCACATAAGCTTTCTCTAAATAAATATACAGATTCATAAAATAAGGATATCAAAATCAGAATCAAGATAAATTCAAGAATTCAACTTCATGCTTTTCCTATAATCATGCTTCTTATTCAATCACAGTCAGACTAAATCATGGGGTTATATCATCGGAATATGGGAAAATTACATGCTAAGTACTAAATCATCCCAAAATCAAATAATGTAAGCTTATATTTTCAAAAATATTTTACAATTTTGCCCAAAAATTTTCAAATATGCTCAAGTGATATCCCCTCCCCCAAACTTAAAATGCACAGTGTCCTCAGTGTGCAGATAATATAAGAATTGAAGCTCAAGAATAGAATACTCCCCTGTTTAATGATGAAGAACAATTGAAGCTTGATTGAGAAAGTGATACAGGTGCAAAGGCTACTGTAAAAGAAACACTAAAAGAAACAGTAGAAAAGAGAAAAAGAACTGTACAAAAAAGTAAAAAGAGAGATAAAACACATTAAATGTAGCTGAAGAAAATGACACTCAGCAGCAGGGTGAGAAGTAAGAGGGTCAGCCAAAGTGGTGACAATACGCTGATGGTCAGATCCTCCTTAGCTCTATCTACTTCTATCCTTCTAGCAGATTTCTTATGCTCAAGCATTCTATCTTCCTTAACCTCCATCCTAAAACAATCTTGAGAGTCATCAGGGAACCTCAAAGGTTTGAAAACATTAAATGTCACCTCCTTATTTAAGACTCTCATGGTTAATTCCCCCTTTTGCACATCAATTAATGTCCTACCAGTAACTAAGAAAGGTCTGCCTAGAATAATGAGGACTTCCCTGTCTTCCTCCATATCCAACACAATAAAGTTTGCAGGGAAAATGAACTTGTCCACCTTAACTAGCACATCCTCAATGACTCCCTTTGGATACTTAATGGATCTATCATCTAACTGAAGGGTCACTATGGTAGGCTTTGTATCTCTTACGCCTAGCTTCTGGTATATGGACCAAGGCATAAGGTTAATATTGGCTCTTAGATCGCATAGGGCTTTACCAAGGAACTGATCTCTGATGGTGCAAGGTATGGTAAAACTACTTGGATCTTTGAGCTTAGGGGTAATCTCCTCTGAATAATGGCACTACACTCCTCAGTTAGTGCCACTGTCTCATAATCCTCTAATCTTCTCTTCCTCGAAAGGATATCCTTCATGAACTTCACATAACTAGGCATTTGCTCTAAAGCATCTGCGAAAGGAATGTTAATGTGAAGCTTCTTAAAAACCTCAAGAAATTTAGCGACTTGCTGATCAAGCTTCTGGTTTTGGAACCTCTGAGGAAAAAGGTAATGGGGGTCTAACTGGAGGAAGTGTAGTCGTAACCGATATAATATCAGAGGAAGGTTGTGAAGAATAGTAAGATAAAGATGAAGAAGCGCTTGATTTAGTTTCCTTTACAGCCTGATCATTATGTTCCTGCTCTTTCTGAACTGCCTCTTTAGAACCTAAGGGGTCTGCAACTATGGGCTTTACAGGACTGGACTTAACTTGTGGATCATCTAGCTCTCTAATGCTCATAAGGGTTATGGCCTTAACATGCTCCTTACCCTCCCTCTGCCTAATAGGGTTAGCTTCGGTATTACTAGGAAAGGTCTCTTATGGATGATGGCTAAGAGCATTAGCTATTTGTCCAACCTGAATTTTTAAATTTCGAATTGAAGCAGCTTGATTTTGCAGGATAGTAATGAACATTTCCTCAAGTGAGGGCTTCTTCTCAGCTGCAGCTGCTGGTGCAGGTAAGTTCTGAGGCTACATAAGTGGTGGTGGTGGCGGATGCGGTGGAAACTGCTGAGGTGGTCATACATGAACAAGTAGAGCCTAAAAACCCGGGTCCCATAGGTCTGGAATTAGAATATTACCCTTGATTTTGGTTCCAAAAAAAATTAGGATGATTCCTCCACCCTGGATTGTAGGTGTTCGAGAATGGGTTATTCTGTTGCCTTTGAGATAGGGCAATGTACTGAACAAACTCTAAATTTAGTGGGCACCTATCTACAGAGTGTGTACCACCACACAGATTACAAGAAATAAAAGGACTTTGGATAGCTAGAACAGGATTAGGACTATTGGCAGAATTATGTTAGGTACTGAGTGACTCTACCTTTTTCGTGAGATTGGCTATTTGAGAAGTCAAGGTAAAGAGTGTGTCTAACTCATAGATACCCACCGATTTCTTAGGCAACTGCCTCTCCGATGACCACAGGTAATTGTTAGCTGCTATCTTATTTAACAAACTGTAAGCTTCCTCCTTTGTCTTGTACATCAACGCTCCTTCCGCAGTAGCATCAACTATGGTTATATTTTGGCTAGTAAGTCTGTTATAGAAGGTCTTGACTTGCAGCCATAAGGGTACGCCATGATGGGGACACATCCTAAGAAGGTCTTTGTATCGTTCCATCCTTTATAAAGGGATTCAGAATCGAATTAGGCAAAGGAAGATATGTCATTACGGAGTTTAGCCATCATGAAGGGAGAAAAGAACTTAGCTAAAAATTGATGGGCTAACTCATCCCAGGTGGAGATGGATCCCGGAGGTAAAGAAGTCAATCAGTGTCTTGCTCTATCCCTACGAGAGAAAGGAAATAGCCTAAGCCTAAGTGCATCATCCGAGAGTCCATTATGCTTGAAAGTATTACACAGCTCTAGAACTTGCCCTAAGTGAGCATGCGGGTCATCATGGGGAAGCCCACTTAACTGTAGCGAAGTTTGGATCATCTGGAGGATCGAAGGCTTAATTTTAAAGTTGTTAGCTGGGACAGCTGGTGGCCTAATGCCAGTATAATAACCTCCAATAGTTAAAACAACATAATCACCTACAGTCCTAATTTCTCTGCTTTCAGCCATCGTGTTTTGCAGCGGAGTTACTATTTTCCTAGAGTCCTTCCTGATTTGTCTAAGTGTTCTTTCAATTTTAGGATCTAAAGGAAAGCAATCAAAGCTTTTGGATCTACGCATGCAAACATTTAAAAGTCCTCAGGAATTTTTTAAAAATTTTTTTTACTTTTTTAATTTTAAATTTTTTTATGAGAGAGAAAATTAACTAAACAAAATTAAGGCTCTAAATTTTCACAACCTAAGTATGTACAAAACTAAAATTATACCTAAGCATAATTTCACCGATATTAATTAATGGCTAATTGTGATTCCCCGGCAACGACGCCAAAAACTTGACATCGCCCGTCCTAAGTGACCTAGACGTGTTAACCGTAAGTGCACGGGTCGTACAAGTAATAATGGGAATTGAGTCCCGAATTATCGTCTCACAGAGAATTCAGTTAGCTTAACTAAGTACCGATTAATTTTACCCTAAGTATATCCTAGAAATTATGAACATTAAGAGGGTGATCTACAAGTTTTAAATTGAAAATACTGGAAAACAGTAAAAATAATAAAAATTATAAAATAAATGAAATAGAGCGAAAATTACTTACAAAGTTCTAAGCAAATGAAAGCAATAACCTGCAAAAGAATAATACTGAAACTAAAATTAATTAGTGCAAATAGATTTAAAGTGAAAATATAAGAGAATGTAAAATAAAATAAATACTACTAGAAAATTCTATTATGACACTAAAAATTGCATGCAAGTAATTTAATGCAAAATAATCTATCCTATGATCTAAAGAATAAAATCCTATTAATTTAAGGAAATTCCTAAATATAACTATACATCTAAATGTCTAAAATGGTGACTCTAAACTAAATATAACTATAGCTAATTACTAAACTAATACATTGATAAACCACTAACATTAAAATCATACTAGTGTATACTAAAAATAATAAACACTTCCCAACAATAAAAATCTACTAAATCTTAAATTTGTACATTGAAATAATAAAACTAGAAGTTCACTTTCATAAAAAACTAAAATTTAAGAAATTAAATTTAACCATTTTAAATAAAAGAAAATTAATTTAAAATATTGAAAAGTTACTTAACTAACTAAGATAACATTTAACTATGAATTAAAATCGTAAACGGCTGCAAATTAGACTTTAAAACTGAATACAAACAATAAAAAAAACTACTCTGCCACTGCCATGCAACAAACTGCAGGTAACATTCTCTGTTGTACCATATCTTGCTGTGCTCCCACCATACACCTGTTATGTATTGCTGTCGCCAGCAATCCTTCACAGCAGCCTCCTCCAGCAGCAACACTCCAGCATCGTACTCCCGCTTTTTGCAGTGCATTATGCTGTATTTTTGTAGCAACCTGCAGCTACATGCCATGCACCTGTCCTCTGCTCTACTGTCCTGTGCAAAACTTCAACCGACCTAAGCCACTGTTGCCATTCTTAGCAGACTAGCACAGCAGTCGCACACACTTCCTGTAAACCAAAACCAAGTCTAGATATAAGAATAATTAACAGAACTTAAAGTTGCAAGGAAATAACTAAGATGACTAAAGCAATGCGAAAATTAAACTTAAATCTTAACCTGAAAAAGAAAGAACAAAAAAAAAATATATTAAGTAGAATCAGACTGAACTAAAATAAACTAAAGCAGAGAAATCTAAGGAAGCTTGCAAGTTGCTGTTCAAAACTGAAAAATTGCAGAAACATTTAAATAGCCTTAAACCCCATTGCCTAACACCTACCAGCAGATGATAACCAGATGAATAGAACACTAGTCGAGTCTGGAACACCAGCAATTAATGGAACAATGCAGCATAGAAAGATAAACCAAAATGAACTGTGTCAATAACTACAAACAGAGCTGAACAGAGAGTGAATATGGCCTTTGTCTGCTGCCATGGTCCTGTCCAGCTGCTGACTCTACAACGACGCTAGTTGCTGCCTCAATCAGCATATCCAGCCATTCAACATCTCAGCATCGCAGCAACAAGCCCCTCGACACCACACAGTAATAGAAACCCGATCAGTCAAGACAACACAAAATGAAGAAAGAAACTAAGATGCAGAAGATTGAAATAATAAAACCGAAAAGAATGCATAAAAAGGATAGCTTCAAATCAACAAAATAAAAGAAAATAAACTGAAAAGATAAATGCATATGCAGTAGTTCAACAGTGACTAATATTAAGCTGACAATAGAGAAAACAGTAAATGAGGAAATATAAAAATCTCTTAGCCCTTCTTCCTCGGCTCAGCCACTATCATTCACAGTCCAACAATGCAGGAACCATGTCCAGCAATGAACCCGCATCACAGACCAGGTTCTCAAAATGTAACACAATAGTGGCAGAAATATAGTGCTATAAGGAATCGGCAAAAACTCAGTTTCAAATGAACAGTATAAAAAATAAAAATAAAAGAAAACTGAATAGTAAAAATGGATAGTGAAACTAAAATAAACTTTCTCAGTAACAATACTAAATCGTGCCACAATCAGATGAAATAAAAGTTTGCTAACTTGAAAACATGGTGGCTTCCATTGACGTGAAAAGCTTGAAGAAAAACTAGGGAAAGAAAAATAAAATACTCATAAAAACATTAACCTAAAAATAAAACTATTCTAAAGAACTACCCTAGAATTGCTTCTACTCTACCCTACCCTAAAATTACTTGGTTTCCAATTACCTCATCATATTCTATTTATAGAAAAAATTGGAAGTACAAATGTAATTTTAAATTCTAGATGAGTTGTCATTGTTTGACCACTTGTCTTCATTCCATTCGTTGTAGAGAAGATATTTCCACGTCATTTGTCTTCTAGTCCACTTGGCTGTACGATGTGGTCTAACGTGTGTCTTCCATGAGGTGGGCTGTCAAGACCCTTTCTCAATCCATGACTTTAACCAAAATCACTACAAATTTTTCACATTTTTAACTTACATTTCCTCTCTTCAATGGTTGGGCTATGATTCGATGTCAGAGTCCTCGCTTACCACATTATCCATTATCATACATACATGTCAATATATTGTTACTGACTGTAACTGCTTTATAATACGTGTGAGATTTATATAAAGTCTAACACAAATACATTCCCCATAATATATATGCCGTATACATCACTGTGCTATTTCTATGTTTAGATACACAACTGTACAAAATATGTATACCTGGCGATCGATAGGAACTAGCAGTGGACTCAGGAATACTATCCCTCGATAGCTCTTGCTCTACTGACGCTCTGTAGAGAGATGTAAAGAAAGGGGGGTGAGCATACAACGCTCTCAGTAAGGAAATCAAGCAAGCAAGTAGATATCTACACTATCTACTCAAAATAATGCTAACATTATTTCCTTAACTCACTTTAAAAGCATGTCTTGAAATATAATATATATAATTGTACAGATTAAATACCATGTACAGAAATCATGCTTTCTTTCTCAAATGTAGGCATGTAGTGCAAAACAATGCATCGTATATAAATCATGCCTTTATGTAAATCATGCCATGTATATTTAAATCACAATAAATATGGCATTAAATAATTCACAACACAAAATCGGAGTCCGACCCATCCCTCAAGTCTGTCCGCAATTTAAATCAGTCAATCAATGTGATATATCATGTGAGACTATGTGGTGAAATGCAAATAGTATCCTGGACTATGATCATATCCGAAATGTGAACCCAGGCCACACAGATCTCGGTGCGCAGGGTATCACTGCTGCAACGGGAGGATGGTCAGTCCACTACAGCTGTCAGCTATACGTAACACACGGTACAGCGTACTCCTCGTGCCCCTGGGCACGATACAAAGTACACCCATGGACCCTACATCACAGTCAGGGTGCCTGCCATAAGTCTTAGCCCTCAAACCATGGAATATCATACCACATCTCTAATACCCTCATGCTGGCCATCCTCTCATGATGTGACACTCAGTTACACAAGAATGCGGCATGGGTTGGTAACATGTAAATAATATCACATACAGTGCGTGCCCTTGAGTGCGACACACAGTCGACACTACGCTCGAATACTGTTTCACATCACAAACTCAACTCTAGTGCGAGTAAACCTCCAGCAACTAGGTCAATGCATAGTTCATGTATTAAATCAAGTACGAGCAATAGCTCCAGTACCATGCTATGCATAATATCATCAAATCAAGTACGAGCAATAGCTCCAATACTATGTCATGTATAAACCATGAAGAATCAAGTACGAGCAACGCTCCAATACTCTGTCACGTATCTCATGTAAAACTCGAGTACGAGCTAATCGCTCCAGCACTCTGTCATGCATATATCATATAAAACTGAGTACGAGTAAAACTCCGGTACTCTATCATGCATGTCATGAAAATCTAGTGCGTATCAAAATCCAGCACTAATGTATGTGGAAAACATATGAAATCCAGTGCGAGCTATGCTCTAGCACGATTCATTCTCACATAATATGATAGATGACTCTTTAAAAAGGGATTGTTTACAAAATATTAAAATCAGCACTATAAAGTGTGCTTAAGTCACATCAACCTTAAAATCATTAACCCATCTATTTATTTTCATGCTAAACAGCAGTTAAACACTCACAATAATAGTTTCCATGCTTTTTGCAACTTTTCACAAAAGTTGATTTTTTGACTAACTAGGGGCAAAATCGTAATTTGCCACTATTGGGTCGCAATAATTATTTTTCACTTTCTCTGACCTTCAGAGTTTTTAAGTGAATGTAAAAGAAGACGAAAATACGTGTAGGTATCTCTAACTACTCGCAAAAGTCCCTTACCTCGGATCACGTCAAGTGACCTCACTTCCTTGGTGCTGCTAACCTTCGCAGTCCGATCAGCTCTCAATGTAAACTCTGGAGCTGTAAATAACCATTCCTCAGGTTAATTATAATTTTCCTACTGTATTACACATTAATACAGTCTATTTTCCCTTAATGGGCTTTAAAAATCCTTAATGGGCCTTAATCCGTATTAAGCCCGTTTATCAGGGTCTATCGACTCATTGGGCCTATCGATACCCATTGGGCTTTATTCCAAGCTCTTTGGATAGCCCGTATATCATTTACGACATTTAATTCAAAATTTTGAATATAATTCACTAAATCCGAAATTTAATCCGAAATGCGTAAAATAAATCTTAAATACGCAATAATCACATAAATTGTCGTAAATGAGCTTTACTTACCCGAGATTGTGCGATGGTACATAAATCGAAGTTCAATCGGGCTTCCGTTCAAAATTTATCGTCGAACTGTACAATTTTATATATTTAACTCCAGGTCAATTTTTGATTAAATATAATTCAAATAAATTCATCGAAAATCAAATCGATCACTTTTGACCTATAATCGACTTACCCGAAGTCTGGTGAAATCTCAAAAATTTTTCTTTTTCTTTTTCTTTCTTTTTCCTCTTTTTCCCCTTTTCTCCTTAGCTGAATCGGTCCGATCTGGTTCAGCACAGAACCTTCTTCACTGAACCACCGCCCGGTTCAGGCTTCCTTTGGTCGTTCCGGCGTCTTCCGACCGGTTCCTGACGCATCACCACCGCAGTTCGGTGCGTCTCAGCCTGGGCAACACTCGGCTGGGCTCGATCGGGACTAATCACCGTCGGTGGCTGCCGAATCTCTTCTTTTCCTCCGCAGCTTCTCCTCTTCGATTCGCCAGCATCCGACGTCGGTGGAGGGCGTGACCGGTGCCGATGGGTGCGCACGGTGTCGGGCTTCCTTTTTCGGCCGCTTGCCTGGTCGTGGGGTGGCCGGTGGTAGCCGTCCGATGGTCTTCTCCCTCGGGTCGGGTCGGCTTGCTTCTGTTTCCTCTGTTTTCTCTCCCCGATTTTCGATCCATTTCTCTTTTTTTTTTTAATATTTATAATATATTTTTATTATTATTTTATTATAAAATAATAATAAAAATCTAAAAAATATCTAAAAATATCTCAAAAAATCATATTAAATTCATTTAGTCCGTAAATGAATTTATCAGTCCGATTTTACCTTTTCGGTATATTTTTCCACTATTTTTAGGCTCATTTTTCGAGGTAAAAATTCTGATAATTTCTAATAAATTTATATCTTGATCATTTGGGCTCGAAATTAAATATTTTCCTCGATTTTGATCATGATTCCTCAATTTCATATTTTTAATGAAATTGTCTTATCGAATTTTACCGAATTTTAATCATTTGACCGTTTTACCCCTGCACTCGTTTAGGAATTAACTTAACCCTTATCTCGCTGTTATGTAGCTTACATGCATTTTTAATTTCTCAAATTGTCGATTGCATGTTAGTAAATACTCTTCTTATGATTCAACTATAATTACATAGTGTTCATACACATAGGAATCACAAGAAATAAGGTACAAAAAATCTGGGTCTGACATGGGCACGGTGTCCATTGATCTTATCCTTCTAAGGCGAATAAAATCTGGACACTGGGTGTCACGCGTGTCTAGAGGACTGATGACTCATGCTGCAAATTGGTAGTGGTCCAATCTCCTTTTAACCTATTTTCAGTCTGTTTTTTGCTAAAACGATTGAGTTTCATCTAGATTTAATTTATCTACAAACATCATAATTTTAATTAAATTAAGAGGATAATTAATAAAATAATATGGGAATTAAAAAAATTAATTGAGAAATTAAATACAAATAATTCTATTTTTAATAGAATTATCACTAGTTCAAGACATTCCTCCACCAGTTCAAGACCTTGTTGCTCCACAACATGTTGGTGGTGAAGGAGTCTACGATTATGATTTGGGTAGACTGAGAGAGTTTCAAAAGTTTGGACGACCTTCGTTTAGTGGGGTGAAGAACCCAGTGTTAGCTGAGCATTGGATACGTAGTATGGAGAAGCTCTACCAATTTTTCCATTGCTCCGACACTGAGAATGTCACCTTTGCTACTTTTGTATTAGATGATGAGGCCGAGTATTGGTGGATGGCCATACAGCCGATGTTGAGTGAACGGCACTCGGTTATGACATGGGATATATTCTTGGATGCCTTTAGGAGGCAATACATTCCAGCTATTACTCAGAGAAAGATGCTGATGGAATTTATGACATTAACTTAAGGGAACCGAAAAGTGGATGAGTATGAGTTTGGGTTCACATCCCTGGGCAGATATGATACAGTCACTATGAGCCTTGAGGATAGAAAGGTTCAGAAATTTCTTGAGCGGTTGAGACCTTCCATCAGAGCTCGATTAGCTCAATTGGACATTAACACCTATGACGAGGCAGTACGCAGAGCTCAGTTATGCGAGCAAGACTTTGAGTTGCTTGCCTCAAAATTGAGTAAGAGTGGTACAGGCAGAGATAGAGACCGAAAGATGTGGGTTGATGATAGAGGGTTCAGAAAAGGCCGAAGATTATTCGGTAAGGGGCCTAAGATCGAGGAGGTACGAGAGAGGCCAGCGAAGCGTCCAGTTCATTCAGCTTTATCTCCAACATTAAGGGGCATAGTTATTGGTAGACCTCGACCTCCCACAAAGCAGTGCAGGTTATATGTGTAAGACCCGATTTTAATTAAAATACGAAATGAAAAATGAAAAAGGATTGAAATGGAATTCCTGAACACGTTGAAGGGTAAAACGGTCAAAAGACCGAAATTCGGTATTTATCGTGACAAGAAAATTTAATTAAAAATAATGGATTTGAGAATCTTGATCAATAATGAAGAAATAATTAAATTTCGGGTTAAATTGATCAAGCTATGAATTTATTAGAATAAACCAAAATTTTCACATCGAAAAATAATCCCGAAAATAATAAAAAAATATACCGAAAAGGTAAAATTAGACTGATAAATTCATTTACGGATTAAATAAATTTAATATGATATTTTTAGATATTTTGAGAATTTTTAATATTATTTTAATGATTAAAATAATATTAAAATAAATTATAAATAAATAAATAAATAATTTTTTTAAAAAAAAAAAGAAGAAGAGAATTTTCACGAAAAACGCGAACTAAAGAAACAAAAGATGAAGCCGAACCGAGGGAGCCCTTTCCCTCACCGGCGATCGGCGGTGACCTCAGGTGAGTGTCGATAGTGTGGGTCAGATTCAGAAGGGTACAGTGACAGAGTTCACAATGAGTGATGATGACTTACAGAGGTTTAGAGACAGTATAAGTGCTCCCTAGGACCATAGTTGCTGAGATTGTGTTATTGTTAAAAGCTCACTCTTCGAGATATACAGTGCATTCGAAAGTAATAAATATATCGAAATCTCTGGAA
The DNA here is from genome assembly GCA_033439115.1 of Firmiana major. NCBI lineage: Eukaryota > Viridiplantae > Streptophyta > Magnoliopsida > Malvales > Malvaceae > Firmiana > Firmiana major. Next base: position 27,478,571 of record CM065896.1, on the reverse strand, counting down.
AAGGGTATTGGTGGTCAGATATGAAAAGAGACATTGTAGAGTTGTAGCAAAGTGTCACGTATGTCAGCAGAGTAAGGTAGAGTACTAGAAGTCTGCAGAGTTATTACAGCCTCTACCTATATTGATACGGAAAAGAGAACAACTTACCATAGATATCGTGATGGGTCACAGAGGACCCAGATGAATCACGAGGCTATCTGGGTGATAGTCGATTGAGTGACTAAGTCTACCCACCTTCTGGTTATGAAATCCCCAGATACTCTAAGTACGTAGGCAGAGTTATATGTAAGGAAAATTATGAAACATTATGTAGCGTTCCAGTGAGCATGGTATCAGACAGGGATTCCCGCTTCACTTCCCATTTCTGGGAATATTTTTCAGGAAGCTATGGGAACCCGATTGTGTGTTAGCACAGCTTCCATCCTCAGACAGATGGTCAGTCAGAGAGGACTATACAGGTTTTGGAGGATATGATGAGAGCGTGTGTCATTGATTTTATAAGCTCCTGGGATGATCAGTTTCTACTAATCGCATTCGCCAATAATGACTGCTATCACTCGAGTATCGAGATGACTTTATATGAGGCATTGTATGGTCGTAGGGATTATTCCCGGACTTGGATAAGAATAAGTGGGTGACAGATAGAGAATTGCTCTCGAATTGGTAAGATAAACTTTTGAGGATGTTCAGTTGATTTGTGAGAGATTAAGAACAACTCAGAGCAGACATAAAGACTATGCTGACAAGAGACAGAAAACCATTACAATTCACCGAGGGTGAATGTAAGACCCGAATTTAATTAAAATACGAAAATTAAATAAGAAAAGATGGAGGAAGTATGAAGGAAGTCGGGTTAAATAAATCTCGAACACGTGTAAGGGCAAAATGGTCAAAAGACCGAAAGTCGGTATAATTTCGATAAAGAAATTTAATTAAAAATATGAATTTGAGAAATCTTGGTCAATAAAGATGAAATATAATTATTCTGGATTAAATTGATCAAGATTCGAAAATTTTAAAAATAACGAAAAATTACCGGAACGGTATCTCGAAAAGCGCGCAGAAATAATATCAAAAATTTAGAGAAAAATATATTTAATAAATTAAATTTAAATTGAATGAATTAAATTAGAATAAAAATAATAATTTTTGTGGATATTTGGGGTATTTTAATATATTTTATTGAATAGTAAATTAATTAAAATAAATAAATAATAATAATAAAATTAATAAAAAAAAAGGTTAACTGAAACAAAAAAAAAGGGGGGGGACGAATCGCGAAATCGCGATTGGAAAACGGAAGCAGAGGCCCAGCCCCTGCCGGCGGCCAGCGACCAGGCAAGGCCCAGGCGAAGGAAGCCCGACGGGTCCCGACCACCACCGACCTAACGTCGACGTGAACGGCGGCGAACGGCGAGAGGAAAACCGAGAAATTGAAACCGAGAAAGAAGAAGAGATTCCCGACGACGGCGCCGATCTGGGGCCGGCCACCCCCAGCCGAGGACTCCTCAGGCCCAGACGATGCGATTGGTGGCGGTGGCAGCCACCGAAACCGGCGGACGGCGCCGGAAACAGCAAGAGGAGAAAATGGGTTTCCGACGCCGGGGAGAAGAGGCCGAACCGGCGGCATTCCGGCGGCCTTGGGCGAAGCCGAGGCCAGATTCGGGCTGCGGACGACCCAGCGGAGCTGCTGGCGGTGGAAGCCGGCGGAGAACCGGCCGGAAAAGGGGTGAACCGGCGGTGAACCGGCCAAACCGGGGTGAACCGGCGGTCTGAACCGGTCCGAACCGGTTCAGCCAAAAAGAGGAGAAAAAGGGAGAAAAGGGAAAAGGGAAAAGGAAAAAGAGAAAAAAAATGGGGAAAATTCCTATGATGCAATCGAGTTTCGGGTAAGCCGATAAGCGGTCAAATTGACCCGATTTAAATTTGAAATATTTTATTTAATTAAATTTCGACCGAAAAGTTTACCCAAAAATGTAATTAATTGTGTAGCTCGACGATTGGCATCCACCGAGGGCTCGAGACAGCCTCGATTTGCGAACTAGCATGGAATCTCGGGTAAGTGACCCATATTTACGATAATTACCTCGTTATGCGTGACATTGATTTAATTTACGCATAAATTGAATTAAATTATGGAAATTTAGATAAATTGTCGTAAATATTAAATTTAGCTATTTGAGAATTAAAACGAGGCCCAATAAATTATTGGTGGGCCCAATGAGCCCAATAGGCCTCGATAAAGTGAGAATTAAGTGGAAAACGGGCTTAAGGCCGATTAAGGCCCATTAAGGTGCAATCGGGCCCAATAGGGGTAAACGGGCCCAATGATTTAAATTAAGCCCAGAAAAGATTAAATACGATTAAATTGCATAATATCTGACTTGAGGAATATTAATACGCAGTTCCGAGCATTTGATTGGAAACATATTGGACTGCGCGACGGGACTACATTGGAAAAGAAAAGGTCAGACTCGACGGAAAAATAAGGTAAGGGAATTCTGCGGACTGCTAGAGGTAACTTTACGCAATTTCAAGTTCATTTGCAGTCTTTAAAATTTATCTGAAGGGTCTAGAGGTCAACTAATAATTTTAGGGCCCCGGATGGGCAAATTTACTAAAATACCCTTGCTAAGGGTAAAATTCTAAAAATTTAGGAAAAATTGGGAGGAGCAAGAACAAAAGGTTCCTGCTCATTCTGGAGGTGTTTTGATGCATGCATGAGTAGGCTGGCTCACCTTGAAAGAAAATGCACAGCATTGCATACTTTCAACGTGATATTGTTTTGAAAACTGTTTTGAGGAAACAGAGCCGCCTACGTGTTTTTATTGACATGTGACGTGCTAGAGCTCAGCTCGCACGATGTTGTCGATTTGTGTGATGCACGCATTAGTGCTAGAGCGAGAGCTCGCACTAGAGTTTTACATGCATAGGTGCTAGAGTACAACTCGCGCTAGATTTCATATGCTTTTTCGAGACAGGGTGCTAGAGTTTAACTCGCACCAGATTTATAAGATTTTCATGTGATTTATATACAGAGTGCTGAGCTTAGCTCGCACTAGTTTTACCGGATTTGTGGAGTAGCGCTGTCTGCCCTTGGAGTCAGCCAAAAGGCCCAACAGGCTCAAGAGACCTCTTAGGTGGGGTGAGAGTGAGGGATGAGGTTGGCGGCCTTGTGGGGACGTAAAGCGGGCTCTGCCAGTTTTATTTAAGTTGATGAGAGTGCTGAGCATCGCTCGCACTGATTTTATGAGAACATGCGATGAGCCGTGCTAGGAGCATCGGGTAGACTATGTGTCACCGATTAAATAGGCTCGCACGTGCGTTTTGAGACATGGCATGAGTATTGAGAAACAAAACCTCTGTGGGAAGCAGGCCAATTGGGCTGGAGTACCTAGAGATATTATATGGGTTCACGGAGTACGATGTACCGTGCAAGTAGCATGGAGTACGATGTACCGTGTGGTATCTTCGGATACGGCATCTCCGGATGCAGCATCTTCGGATGCCGGGGATCGGATAAGACTGACGGGATGGACTGACCCACCTCCCGGGCGATTCCCGATCATGGTGAGAACCCGCACACTAGGATCCGTGTAGCTGAGGAACTCCCGAGGACAGATATGGCCATAGTCCTAGTTATTGCCGTTATACAGATATTGCCTCGTCTCGCATGTCGACGATTTCGATGCTTTAAACTGGGTTTTTAAACTAAATTTGCATGATGGTATTTCCATGCTTTTCAAATCCACGTGTGATGTAAACCGTTTTCATGGTTTTGTGTGAGTCAGGATCACCCGCAGGAGGGGTCGAGTCCTGACTTTATTGTGAAAATTTTAATTGAGAAAGAAATGATTTGTAATAATTGCATGTTGATTTTCCGTGCAAATGTGTTTTACATAACATCATAACGCATATCATTGTTTTAAAATGTGTGGAGAAAGGGTGGTTTATGCATGGCACCACGTTCATGTAGGTAGTATGGTTACCTACTTGTTCGTAGGATTGCCTTACTGAGCTTGATGTGCTCACCCCTTTCATTTTCTCCCACAGATAATCTCCAGTTGAAGTTGCGACGACTCAGTACTGCATTCTGGATATCCGCTGCTGCCCATCAACATAAGGTATATATACACTTGTACATATTGTATCTACATAAGCATAGCACAGTAACATGTTTGTAAGTAACTTTAGGGGATGTATAAATAATATAACAATTATAAATGACTGGAGAAGAAATAAGTACTAGGGTAGATGTATGGTGGGACTGGCATTGACGCACAGCCCAATTATTAAGTGGAGTGTTGGTCACGATTCGAGGACATGTGAGAATTTAAGTAAAAAAATGATAAAAACGCGAAAAATTAACTCTGATTTTTGGGTAGTTTGGGTCGTGACATATAAAGGTGGTATCAGAGCACAATTGGTCTGATGTGTGTCAGTGTCAGTAATTAGGAAATTACATTCCCGTGTTACTGTGCTTAGTTAGATACAATAGTGTATATCGAGATGGGCTTGACTAAGAAATGGTTGAGAATGCAGGAATGCCTAATATGAGTCGCGTTAGATGAGATAGTGCACGAGGCAGAGGTCGTAGAGGTAGACCTGAGTCTGCTAAGTCGTGCTGAGTTTGACTATGAGAATCATGATAAAATGAAAATGGAGGCCAATGTTAAGCATGCCCCACTGAGTCCGACAGAGTGATCGGATAGTATTGAGACACGCTTCGCGAGATTGGAGCGGAGTGTGGAGATTATTTTGAGGAGCAAATTGCTCAGATTATGTATGAGATCAGAGGGCGCAGCGGAGTATTGGTGGAAACCCGCTCGACCCATCTTAAGAGCTGATATGAGAAATATCTTGGATATATTCCGGTGACAGGATATCCCGGACACTGTTTAAAGGGAGTGATAGATAAAAGTCCTTACTCTGACCCAGAGGATTTAATTTATTGACGAGTATGGAGACTCGGTTATATTCTTGGCAGATATTACCTCGACACTATGAAGAGTGATAGTCGAGATGTCTAAAGGTTCATGAAATGGCTCAACTTGTCAATTTGAGTCCGATTGGCCCAAGAGATATTACCTATACCGAGGTAGTGCACAGATTTACAGTTGGGTAAATAAGAACATGAGTTGCACGCCTCTGAGATTGGGAAAGGTAATGAGGGCTGAAATAGAGACAGAAAGAGAATCGAGAAATGACAAAGATGTTAAAATGGGAAAAATGGTAATTGGTAAGGCCCCAGTGCATCCAATTTTGTCACTCTGGAGGGGCATTGTGACTGGAGGACCCTGACCTGCTACGAAGCAGTGTAGCAGTGTGAGCACTGTAAGCAGTGTGAGATGTGTGGTGGATACCACGGAAGGAAGGTTTATACCTACATGGTATAGATGAAAATGGTCGTTAAGTGTGGTAAGACGGACCATTAATTTTGATTGCTCAGAGTTGGGCGAGATCGTCCCACAGAAAAGTAAAGAGACGGAACAACTTCGTTGGTATAGCCGCAACGAAAAGAGAGGCCCTAGCCGAAAAGAAAAAGGAAAGTAGGTTGTTGGACGAAGGCGAGAGGATGTCTTGGACCAGGACACTATTGTTGTTTCATGGATGTGGTGTGAGATACCACACTTGTTATGAATAATAAAGTACATATGTTTATTGATCCTGGTGCCACACATTTATTCGTACCGCCTTCATTCACATATAAGTGAGTAAAAGGTATGAATGCCTACATCATTGGGCACGATACTGATAAATGAGTACCCCAATAGAGGAGGATTAATAAACGGAATATGGATATAGAGATTTTAAGTAATAAAAAGGGGTGCGACAGTGAAGTTAAAGGAGCAAATAATGGTACTCACGGAATGAATAATGACAAGAGTTTCATTATAATTGATACACTAAGGAGATAATCTTTGAGATAAGATAGATTCTAAATACAAGATGTATTGGAGTAAGAGTGCGTATGCGAAGTCATTAGGATTAAAGCAATTAGTAGCGAATATAAATTATAACCAAGGATAAAGATGGGTATAACCATAACCGGTAGTTGTGGTTAAGTCTGAAGGTTAATAAAGGTATTTCAAAATACCTCCCCGCCTGAAGACTTGACAGCGTCTAAAAGTATGTATATATAACCTATAACGGAAAATCGAGCGTCGTAATAGATAACTTTAGCATTAGGATACCTTTACTAAGACGATAAGAATATTAAAATTCGACAAATCATAAAGGTTAACATAGTAAAAATTTAACAAGAGCCGTTAAGATAAGAAAAGGAAATGACGCATGCTAGTACCTGAAAACGTAAGCGGTTGAGAAGGATCTTATACGCTTATGCGTAAATAAGTCAAGGTTTAGATCGAGTTGTAATCATCATTATTGATGATATATTGGGTGTAGTTAAAGTCTAGGGCGATTTATAAGCAACAATTGGAAGATGGCTTTTACAGATGGATTGTTACGAATTCTCGATATGGTCTACTTGGTTGACACGTTTAACTAAGAAAACGTGGTCTTGGAATGAGATGATAACTAAGATGATAGATGTGATATGAATTTCGGCGTGATGAAGTATGAACTGACCACCGTGATTAATTTCACCATACCCAACAGCTCAAGAGGTTCTCAGTGAGTATGAATACCTCGAAATAATGAATGAGCTGTGTATTGATGTATAATGGGAAGATAGTCAATTTTGGAGTCAGACAACTCCTTGATCACGAAATAAACTATCTGACCCATGATTTAAAGTTGGCAACAATATTTGTACCGAGGATATGGTACTATTAGGTACACGATGAGGAATTATGGATATGCACTGATCATAGAGCCCGAGTATCTGTTTTCACAGAAAGGGGCGAATATGAAAATACATATTGGGTTAGAGCTTCTGAGAGATTTTGATTTATGAGAATTGTACCACCCAGGAAAGGCTAATGTGATGACTGATGCCTTGAGCAGAAAGAGCCTCGGGATGGTACCACATATGATGGTCAGGGAGCGTGAGCTGCTAGATGCAGTTGTGAGCCTCAGTATAGATGTGATCCCTTCTGATGATGACAGTGATTGTGTGACAGCTAGCCTGATGATTAGAACCGGATGAGAGTGCCCGGATTTGCCAGGCTTAGCGTGATGATCGACCGAATGTCGATAGTTTGGGTCTGATTCAGAAAGGTACAGTGATAGAGTTCACAGTGGGTGATGATGAGTTACTGAGGATTCAGAGACAGTATGAGTGCTCCCTAGGACCACAGTTGATGAAATAGTGATATTGCCAGAAGCTCACTCTTCGGGATATACAGTGCATACGGAAAGTAATGATTATATATCGAAATCTCGATAAGGGCATTGGTGGTCAGATGTGGAAAGACACATGGTAGAGGTTGTGAAAAGTGCCTAGTGTGTCAGCAGAGTAAGGTAGAGTGTTAAAAGTCTGCAGAGTTATTGCAGCACCTACCTGTATCGACACGGCACGAAAATGAGAATAAGTCTCTGTGAATGTCGTGATGGGTTACAGAGGACCCAAGTGATAGTACGAGACTATTTGGATGATAGTAGATAGAGTGACTAAGTTCACCTACCTTCTGGTTATGAACTCCCCAGATACTCAAAGTGTATATGAGGATTCAGGTATAAGGAAGATTGTGAAACATTAAGTAGCGTTCCAGTGAGCATGGTATCATATAGGGATTCCCGCTTTACTTCCGATTTCAGAGGATATTTTTAGGAAGCTATGGGAACCCGACTGAGTATTAGCACAGCTTTCCACCCTCAGACAAATGGTCAGTCAGGGAAGACTGTACAAGTTCTGAAGAATCCGATGAAAGCGTGTGCCGTTAATTTTATAAGCTCCTGGAATGATCAGTTGATTTCTAATTGAAGTTGCCAATAACGACAGTTGGCAGTTGAGTATCGAGATAACAAGTTATGAGACAGTGTATGGCTGTAGGGGTTGTTCCCCAAATTGGATAAGAAAAAGTGGGTGACAGATATGATCATTTTCGACTTTGGATAATAAGTCTCTGAGGATGCTTAGTTAAGGATGGGAGATTAAGAACACCTCAGAGCAGATAGACAAGTATTGGAATTCACCCTTGGTGAATTAAGTATGATTGAAATATTTCTTGTCCTAAGAGAATAAGGACATAGCGAACTTTTGGAAGAAGGTAAATTGAGTTGTGCTGGATGAAATATTTTGAGAGGTTGGACAAGTGGGAGATAAGACCTGTAGGTTGGTGTTATCACCTGAAGTAACAGGCACCCACAATGTGTCTCAGCTTTTGATGCTTCGGTACTACTATCCAGATCCAGCAGAGGTGATAGGATATGAACTCCAAAAGTTCAGTTTAATGAAATTATAAGTATATCGAGAAGTTGATTCGGGCATTAAACAGGAAAGAGAAAGTATTGAAGTCTAAGATAATCTCCCTAATTAAAGTCCTTTGGTAGTAATACACTCCGAAGAAGGTCACATAAGAATTTAAGAGTATGATACGATCGATGTACCCGGAGTTGTATATGGACTCATATGAATTGGTTCTAATTTGGAGGACCAAATTCCTTAAGTGGGGGAGAGTTGTAAGACCCGAATTTAATTAAAATACGAAAATTAAATAAGAAAAGATGGAGGAAGTATGAAGGAAGTCGGGTTAAATAAATCTCGAACACGTGTAAGGGCAAAATGGTAAAAAGACCGAAAGCCGGTATAATTTCGATAAAGAAATTTAATTAAAAATATGAATTTGAGAAATCTTGGTCAATAAAGATGAAATATAATTATTCTGGATTAAATTGATCAAGATTCGAAAATTTTAAAAATACCGAAAAATTACCGGAACGGTATCTCGAAAAGCGCGTAGAAATAATATCGAAAATTTAGAGAAAAATATATTTAATAAATTAAATTTAAATTGAATGAATTAAATTAGAATAAAAATAATAATTTTTGTGGATATTTGGGGTATTTTAATATATTTTATTGAATAGTAAATTAATTAAAATAAATAAATAATAATAATAAAATTAATAAAAAAAAAGGTTAACTGAAACAAAAAAAAGGGGGGGGACGAATCGCGAAATCGCGATTGGAAAACGGAAGCAGAGGCCCAGCCCCTGCCGGCGGCCAGCGACCAGGCAAGGCCCAGGCGAAGGAAGCCCGACGGGTCCCGACCACCACCGACCTAACGTCGACGTGAACGGCGGCGAACGGCGAGAGGAAAATCGAGAAATTGAAACCGAGAAAGAAGAAGAGATTCCCGACGACCGGCGCCGATCTGGGGCCGGCCACCCCCAGCCGAGGACTCCTCAGGCCCAGACGATGCGATTGGTGGCTGTGGCAGCCACCGAAACCGGCGGACGGCACCGGAAACAGCAAGAGGAGAAAATGGGTTTCCGACGCCGGGGAGAAGAGGCCGAACCGGCGGCGTTCCGGCGGCCTTGGGCGAAGCCGAGGCCAGATTCGGGCTGCGGACGACCCAGCGGAGCTGCTGGCGGTGGAAGCCGACGGAGAACCGGCCGAAAAAGGGGTGAACCGACGGTGAACCGGTCGAACCGGGGTGAACCGGCGGTCTGAACCGGTCCGAACCGGACTGAACCGGTTCAGCCAAAAAGAGGAGAAAAAGGGAGAAAAAGGGAAAAGGAAAAAGAGAAAAAAATGGAGAAAATTCCTATGATGCAATCGAGCTTCGGGTAAGTCGATAAGCGGTCAAATTGACCCGATTTAAATTTGAAATATTTTATTTAATTAAATTTCGACCGAAAAGTTTACCCAAAAATGTAATTAATTGTGTAGCTCGACGATTGGCATCCACCGAGGGCTCGAGACAGCCTCGATTTGCGAACTAGCATGGAATCTCGGGTAAGTGACCCATATTTACGACAATTACCTCGTTATGCGTGATATTGATTTAATTTACGCATAAATTGAATTAAATTATGGAAATTTAGATAAATTGTCGTAAATATTAAATTTAGCTATTTGAGAATTAAAACGAGGCCCAATAAATTATTGGTGGGCCCAATGAGCCCAATAGGCCTCGATAAAGTGAGAATTAAGTGGAAAACGGGCTTAAGGCCGATTAAGGCCCATTAAGGTGCAATCGGGCCCAATAGGGGTAAACGGGCCCAATGATTTAAATTAAGCCCAGAAAAGATTAAATACGATTAAATTGCATAATATCTGACCTGAGGAATATTAATACGCAGTTCCGGGCATTTGATTGGAAACATATCGGACTGCGCGACGGGACTACATTGGAAAAGAAAAGGTCAGACTCGACGGAAAAATAAGGTAAGGGAATTCTGCGGACTGCTAGAGGTAACTTTACGCAATTTCAAGTTCATTTGCAGTCTTTAAAATTTATCTGAAGGGTCTAGAGGTCAACTAATAATTTTAGGGCCCCGGATGGGCAAATTTACTAAAATACCCTTGCTAAGGGTAAAATTCTAAAAAGTTAGGAAAAATTGGGAGGAGCAAGAACAAAAGGTTCCTGCTCATTCTGGAGGTGTTTTGATGCATGCATGAGTAGGCTGGCTCACCTTGAAAGAAAATGCACAGCATTGCATACTTTCAACGTGATATTGTTTTGAAAACTGTTTTGAGGAAACAGAGCCGCCTACGTGTTTTTATTGACATGTGACGTGCTAGAGCTCAGCTCGCACGATGTTGTCGATTTGTGTGATGCACGCATTAGTGCTAGAGCGAGAGCTCGCACTAGAGTTTTACATGCATAGGTGCTAGAGTACAACTCGCGCCAGATTTCATATGCTTTTTCGAGACAGAGTGCTAGAGTTTAACTCGCACCAGATTTTATAAGATTTTCATGTGATTTATATACAGAGTGCTGAGCTTAGCTCGCACTAGTTTTACCGGATTTGTGGAGTAGCGCTGTCTGCCCTTGGAGTCAGCCAAAAGGCCCAACAGGCTCAAGAGACCTCTTAGGTGGGGTGAGAGTGAGGGATGAGGTTGGCGGCCTTGTGGGGATGTAAAGCGGGCTCTGCCAGTTTTATTTAAGTTGATGAGAGTGCTGAGCATCGCTCGCACTGATTTTATGAGAACATGCGATGAGCCGTGCTAGGAGCATCAGGTAGACTATGTGTCACCGATTAAATAGGCTCGCACGTGCGTTTTGAGACATGGCATGAGTATTGAGAAACAAAACCTCTGTGGGAAGCAGGCCAATTGGGCTGGAGTACCTAGAGATATTATATGGGTTCACGGAGTACGATGTACCGTGCAAGTAGCATGGAGTATGATGTACCGTGTGGTATCTTCGGATACGGCATCTCCGGATGCAGCATCTTCGGATGCCGGGGATCGGATAAGACTGACGGGATGGACTGACCCACCTCCCGGGCGGTTCCCGATCATGGTGAGAACCCGCACACTAGGATCCGTGTAGCTGAGGAACTCCCGAGGACAGATATGGCCATAGTCCTAGTTATTGCCGTTATACAGATATTGCCTCGTCTCGCATGTCGACGATTTCGATGCTTTAAACTGGGTTTTTAAACTAAATTTGCATGATGGTATTTCCATGCTTTTCAAATCCACGTGTGATGTAAACCGTTTTCATGGTTTTGTGTGAGTCAGGATCACCCGCAGGAGGGGTCGAGTCCTGACTTTATTGTGAAAAATTTAATTGAGAAAGAAATGATTTGTAATAATTGCATGTTGATTTTTCGTGCAAATGTGTTTTACATAACATCATAACGCATATCATTGTTTTAAAATGTGTGGAGAAAGGGTGGTTTATGCATGGCACCACGTTCATGTAGGTAGTATGGTTACCTACTTGTTCGTAGGATTGCCTTACTGAGCTTGATGTGCTCACCCCTTTCATTTTCTCCCACAGATAATCTCCAGTTGAAGTTGCGACGACTCAGTACTGCATTCTGGATATCCGCTGCTGCCCATCAACATAAGGTATATATACACTTGTACATATTGTATCTACATAAGCATAGCACAGTAACATGTTTGTAAGTAACTTTAGGGGATGTATAAATAATATAACAATTATAAATGACTGGAGAAGAAATAAGTACTAGGGTAGATGTATGGTGGGACTGGCATTGACGCACAGCCCAATTATTAAGTGGAGTGTTGGTCACGATTCGAGGACATGTGAGAATTTAAGTAAGAAAATAATAAAAACGCGAAAAATTAACTCTGATTTTTGGGTAGTTTGGGTCGTGACAGTGAATCAGTATTTAGTTTCGTTAGATTGAATCTTTTGAGACATTGGACAAAGTGAGAGATAAGGCCTGTAGGTTGGCGTTACCACTTGAATAAACAGGCATCCACAATGTGTCCCATCTATTGATACTTCGAAAATACTATCTGAATCTAGCATATGTGATCGGATATGAGCTCCAACATCTTAGCTCAATGAAAGTATAACGTATGTTGGAAAATCGGTTCGGGTATTAGACGGAAGGAGAAAGTGTTGAGGTTTAATATGGTCTCCCAAGTTAAGTATGTTGGTAGTATTACACTTCGGGAAAAAGTCCTATGAGGATTAAAGAGTATGATGCGATAGACGTACCCGGAGTTATTTATGGACCCATTTAACTTGGTTTTAATTTGGAGGACCAAATTTCTTAACTGGGGGAGATTGTAAGACCTGATTTTAATTAAAATACGAAATGAAAAATGCAAAAGGATTGAAATGGAATTCTCAAACACGTTAAAGGGTAAAACGATCAAAAGACCAAAATTCGGTATTTATCGTGACAAGAAAATTTAATTAAAAATAATGGATTTGAGAATCTTGATCAATAATGAAGAAATAATTAAATTTCGAGTTAAATTGATCAAGATATGAATTTATTGGAATAAACTAAAATTTTCAAATCGAAAAATAATCCCGAAAATAATCGAAAAATATACCGAAAAGGTAAAATCGTACTGATAAATTCATTTACGGATTAAATGAATTTAATACGATATTTTTAGATATTTTGAGAATTTTGAATATTATTTTAATTATTAAAATAATATTAAAATAAATTATAAATAAATAAATAAATAAAATTTAAACAAAAAAAGAAGATAATTTTCGCGAAAAACGCGAACTGAAGAAACGGAAAATGAAGCCGAACCGAGAGAGCCCTTTCCCTCACCGGCGATCGACGGTGACCCCAGGTGAGGGCCGACGAAGGAAGTCGACCCCTGAGGACTACCAGCCATCGGAGCACGCGCCCCCAGCCATCGAAAATCCCATCAAACGGCGAAGGGAGAGAGAATTGAGAAGAGAAAGAGAGTTTCCCGATGACCGGCGTCGATTCAGGCCCGGCCACCACCAGCCGAAGGTGCGCGACGCCAAGATCGACCGACCAGCAGCTGAATAGACTGGTAGAACGGCGGCCAGCGCCGGCAATGGAGGAAGAAAGGAAAGCCACCAACGCCGGAGGAGAGAAGAGCCGGACCAACCACTTTTCGACGACCTTAGACGAAGCCGACCCCAGATCCGAGTTACTGACGACCCCGTCGAACTGCTGGCAGCGGAAGCCGGAGGAGAACCGGCAGGCGAGGCACTGAACCGGTCGAACCGGACTGAACCGACTAGGTCGAACCGATCCGAACTGGGTTGAACCAGACCGAACCGCTTCAGCCAAAAAGAAAAGAAAAGAAAGAGAAAAAGGGGAAAAACAAAAGTGGAAAATTTGGAAAAAATTCCAGTGATGCAATCGAGCTACGGGTAAGTGATAATTCTATATTTTTAGAATTATTTGTGCTTAATTTACTAATTAATTATTTAAATCCCCAATTTATTTTGTTAATTATCCCCTTTATTTAATTAAAATTCTCATGTTTGCATATAAATTAAATCCGAATGAATTTTGAATATTTCGATAGAAAAGGGATCGAAATTGGGCTAAAATCGAGATTGGACCACGCAGACAACACGAGCCTAGCACATCCAATTGGACAAAAAGACAGATGACATGGAAATATTATTTTTCAAAGAGCCAATGGTGTGAAGACAAGTGGCCAAACAATGCCAACTCATCTAGGAATAAAAAAAATATTACAATTGTACCCCTAAGTTTGTGTATAAATAGAATATGATGGCAATTGAAAAAGGGAGCCTAGGTTAGGAGCTTTTAGTTTTTTTAGGTTAAACATTTATTATTAGGTTTTAATTTTTTTAGGTTTTCTTTTAATTTTTTTTGGCTGGTGACAGCAGCCACCATTCACCATATTTCTTCTAGGTTTGTTCAATTTCCATTCCATTATTATTTTACTGTTAGAGTTTTAATTAAAAATTATTATTTTAATATTGTTGCTCTCGATTTTCCCTTAAACATCTATGTTTTTAGGTTGATCAATTTTTACTTTTTCTGTATTTTGTTTTCGGTTTACTGTCTTGATGCAAAACTTTTGTTTCCAGTTTTTGCCTTATTGTGCATTCGGGTTGGAAGGGCAGGTGACAGTAGCCATTATGCCTACCCCTACTCGGCATTTTCTTTGTTTTAATTTGGTTTCGATTAATTCATCTGTTTTGATTATTTTCCATCAATAGTTATTATTCGGTATTTAGGATTTTAGTCAATATTATGCAAAAGCTGGGTAAATGAGAATGTGATGCTGTGTTATATGCTCACTGTCGAAGGCCTTCATCAACTGGGTTGAAGTATAAAATGTTGATGATGTTGGAGACCCGAGGCAGGAAGCATACCCAGCTGAGTTTTTTGGGTTCATAGTTATCGTTTCCATCAACCGCGAACTTTCGGTTGTTTCTGCTTCTTTTGTTGGTTTTCGGTGCAGGTTCTTGCTGTCCAGGGGCTGCTAATTTGTTGCTACTAGTACAGGCTGCAGCTGGTGTGCGTGAGGAGCTGGCCTGAAGCAAGGTGTAGAGCTAGAACTTGCCGCTCGCAATCGTGACTAGCGGCGATTGCTGCTGGGGACAGGGGTTATATTCTCCTCTGTTCTCCCCTATTTTCTGCATCATTTACTGTTCATTTGTTTTGTTATTTTTTAGTAACACGGTTATCATCAAAGTTACATTCTCAATTACTTTTATATCTTTAAATTTCCTTGTTAACAGTTGCTGCTTGTGTGTGTTACGATGTTGCATTATCGAGTATTGCTTGAGCATAGACTGGGAGTTGTCTACTGTCGGGAACAATGCAGGAGCTGATTCCACTGACTTATTGTGTTGGACTGTTCGGGGTTGCTATAGGAGTGTGGCTCGAGCTGAAGGCAAGCAGCAGTATGTGTACTGCTGAAGGAAAGGATACAGGGCAGGGAAGCTTCCTGTGTAGCCGAGGAATGGTACCATGATTCAGCAAAGCAAGCAGAACATCATAGAGCAGCCGGACAAGAACCTGGAGCTGACCGAGAGCACGCCTGGAGCAACAGTGGACAGACCCCCTCCGTAGACAGTAGCTGGAATGAAGCTAGGCAAACCTGGACAACAGTTGATGAAGGCAGCAGGCCTGAACTGAGAGCAAGCCGAGAATGCTGGAAATCCAAATTGGTGAAGACGTGAACAGTGTTGGAGGGATATGTGAATGATTTAAATTGTCTAAGGCCATGTTTGGTTATGGTTTCATTGGAATTTTATTGCATTTTTTATTATTTTCATTAGTATTAGTTAGAATAGTGGTAATTGATAGGTAAATTTAATATTTTAAGTTGTTAATTTAATTTTTAGTTTTATGTCTTAGTTAATAGTTACTTTTAGGATTTAATTTTTATTTTAGTATTTTATGAGTTATATTTAGAATTATTTTAGATTAAATTTATTTGCATGAATTAGTTAAATTTTGTTTTATTAGCATTTAGTTAGAGTTAAGTTTAAGAATTTCTTTAGGTAAGTAGATGTTTATCTTATTAGACTTCAAGTTAGTTTAAATTGCATTTTCTTAATTAGTTTAATCACATTCACATTTTACCTTAGGTTTGTTTAATTTTAGCTTAATTAATTTTGTTCTTTATTTTAGCATTTTATTTTGAGTGCGTAATTAATTGTCTTAATTTTCTTTTGTAGGTTGATTGCTTGGAGCATTGTAAATATTTTTAGCTCGGTTTTATTTTATTTAGTTGCTTTCCAGTAATTTTAATTTTTAACCTTAATTGATCACCCACTTTTAATCTCATAATTTGCTAGGATATACCATAGGGTAAGATTAACTAGTAATTAATTAGGCTAACCAACTTCTCTGAGGGACGATAATTTCGGGACTCAAATCCCATTATTACTTGAACGACCCGTGCACTTGCGGACAGTAACCTTAGGGCGTGTCAAGTTTTTGGCGCCGTTGTCGGGGAGGTTTTAATTAGTCATTAATTAATATCGGTGAAATTATGCCTAGGTGTAATTCTAGCTTGTAAATATTTAGGTTGTTAATATTTACAAGTTTAATCTAGATTAGTTAATTAAAAAAAATTAAAAAAAAATTAAAAAATTTAAAAATTCATAAAAATTTTCTATGGACTTTCTGATGTTTGCATGTGTAGAGCCAAGAGTTTTGATTGCTTTCCTCTAGATCCTGAAATTGAACGTACTCTTAGAAAAATTCGAAAGGACTCTAGGAAATTCATAGCTCCGCTGCAAAACACAATGACAGAAAATAGGGAAATTAGAACCGTTGGAGATTATGCAATGCCGACGATTGGAGGATATTATTCCGGCATTAGGCCACCAGCTGTCCCTACAAACAATTTTGAAATTAAGCCTTCGATCCTCCAGATGATCCAAAGTTCGTTACAGTTCAGTGGACTTCCCCATGATGACCCACATGCTCACTTAGGGGAATTTTTAGATCTGTGCAATACTTTCAAGCATAATGGACTCTCGGACGAAGCACTTAGGCTTAGACTATTTCCCTTCTCTCTTAGGGATAGAGTAAGACACTAGTTGACCACTTTACCTCCGGGATCCATCTCCACCTGGGACGAGTTAGCCCATCAATTTTTAGCTCAGTTCTTTCCTCCCTCCAAAATGGCTAAACTCCGTAGTGATATATCTTCCTTTGCTCAATTCGATTCTGAATCCCTTTATGAAGCATGGAAACAATACAAAGACCTTATTAGGAAGTGTCCCCACCATGGCCTACCCTTATGGCTTCAAGTCCAAACCTTCTACAACGGGCTCTCTAGCCAGAATAGGACCATAGTAGATGCTGCTGCGGGAGGAGCTTTAATGTGTTAGACGGAGGAGGAAGCTTATGGTCTGTTAGATAAAATGGCAGTTAACAAGTATCCATGGTCGTCGGAGAGGCAGTTGCCTAAGAAAGCTGCAGGTATATATGAGTTAGATGCACTGTCTACCTTGACTTCTCAAATAGCTAATCTTACAAAGAAGGTAGAGTCACTCAGTACCTAGCATAATACTCCCACCAGTCCTAATCCGATTTATTCTGTCTAAAGTCCATTTCTTTCCTGTGAGCTGTGTAGTGGTGCCCACTCTGTAGATAGGTGTCCACTCAACTTAGAATCGGTTCAGTATGTTGCCCCTTCTTAAACGCAACAGAACAACCCTTTTTCAAACACCTATAATTCAGGGTGGAGGAACCATCCTAACTTCTCTTGGAGCTAAAACCATGGGCAAACTTCTAGCTCTAGACCTGTAGGACTCCCTTGTTTTCAAGCTCCACCGGTTCAGGCACCACCACAGCTGCAATTTCCATACCATCCACCACATCACCCATACCCACATCATCCATCACCACCACCACCATCACCACCACCACCACCACCACCTGGATCCAAGATTATGAGACAGTGGAAATTACCCCCAAGCTCAGAGATCCAGGATTATGAGACAGTGGCCTTGACTGAGGACTGTAGTGCCATTATTCAGAGGAAATTACCCCCCAAGCTCAAAGATCCAGGTAGTTTTACCATACCTTGCACCATAGGAGATCAGTTCTTTGGTAAAGCCCTTTGTGATCTAGGAGCTAGTATAAACCTTATGCCTTGGTCCATATACCAGAAGCTAGGAATAGGAGATGCAAAACCCACCACAGTGACCCTTCAATTAGCTGATAGATCCATTAAATATCCGAAGGGGATCATTGAGGATGTGCTAGTTAAGGTGGACAAGTTTATTTTCCCTGCAGATTTTATTGTGTTAGATATAGAGGAAGACAAGGAAGTCCCCATTATTCTAGGCAGACCTTTCCTAGCTACTGGTAAGACATTAATTGACGTACAAAAAGGGGAATTAACCATGAGAGTCTTAGATCAGGAGGTGACATTTAATGTTTTCCAACCTTTGAAGCTCCCGGATGACTCTCAAGAGTGTTTTAAGATGGAGGTTAAGGAAGATAAAAAGTTTGAGCATAGGAAATCTCTGAGAAAGAAGGAAGTAGATAGAGCTCAAGAGGATTTAACTGTTAACATTCTGTCACCATTCTGGATGATCCTCCTACTCTTTGCACTGCTGCTGAGTGTTGTGTTCTTTAGTTGCATTTGAAGTGGCTATGTTTTTCTTTTCACTTTTTGTATATAGTTCTTTTTTTTTTCTTTTCTGTTGTTTCTTTCTTTGTTTATTTTGCAGGTTTATTTTCTAAGTTTTACGCTTTCAATAAAAGCTTCAGTTGTTCATCAACATCAAATAGGGGAGTACTCTGTTCTTGAGCTTAATTTTTTATATTATCTGCACACTGAGGATACTGTGCACTTTAAGTTTGGGGAAGGGGATATTACTTAAGCATTTTTCGAAAAGTTGGGCAAAATTGATAGTTTTATCAAATTTTTTTCAAAAATCTAAGCTTAAATTGTTTGATTTTAGGATGATTTAGTACTTAGCATGTAGTTTTCCCATATTCCGATGATATGACCCCATGATTAAGTCTGATTTTGATTGACTAAGAAGCATGATTATAGGAAAAGCATGAAGTTGAGTTCTTGAATGGGTCTTGATTCTGATTATGATTTCCTCATTTTATGCACATGTCATGTCATGAATCTGTATATTTATTTAGAGAAAGCTTATGTGGACATAGGATTGCATTTGTTCTGTTGATTTTGTGTATCATATTCTAGAATTTGTTTGATCTAATCTCGAGGTGAAATATTAGATCACATTTAATTTGGGAGATGATTTAGGCCATCTTTGGATCGTTTGAGCCTTTCTAGCCGACTCTGTACATATTTTACCCCTAGTCACCCATCTGGGCCAAATAAGACTTTCTCTGTAAATACACCTGCTATTAATTTTCCTTAGCTTAAATATTTTGTTCCTATCTCCTACCCCGAAAGCATGAAAGTCATTGGGATATATTTTGAGCTTTGTACATATGGGTATCTGGTGATAATGAATGTTAAAAAAAAAATGACTGAAAAAAAATGAAAGAAAAAGAAAAAGAAGAAAGAAGAAAGAAGAGAAATACAAAAATAAGAAAAAAATGTTTAGTGAAATAAATAAGTTTTGGGGAATAAATTTGAGATCTTACATTAAAATCCTGAAAATAATGCATGTTAAGGGGTAACTAAACCTAAATCGACTTTATCATACCTTAGCCCTAGCCTTACATTACAAGCTTAATGAAGTCCTATTGATTTTTAGTCAAGTGTGACTACATTAGTGGAGAGAGAAGTGAAAAGCAAACTCATGGGAATGATCACATGTCATTGACTTTGCCTTCACTGTGTTTGCATAATCTATTCCGGATAATGTACTGTGAAGTGACTTTGACATTTTTCACACACTCACGAGGAGTCCAATTTGGGTTAGGACTTATGATTGAATGATTCTGAATGTGGGACTTATAATTGTGACTCTTTGATTTCATAGTCTATACCTTTTTCTTTGAGGATAATATTGGAGAAATTATTTTGTTTAGTACTTGTCATTCTTACAATTATTTTGTTTTACTTAAGGACAAGCAAAAGCTCAAGTTTGGGGGTGTGATAATTCTATATTTTTAGAATTATTTGTGCTTAATTTCCTAATTAATTATTTAAATCCCCAATTTATTTTGTTAATTATCCCCTTTATTTAATTAAAATTCTCATGTTTGCAGATAAATTAAATCCGGATGAATTTTGAATATTTTGGTAGAAAAGGGATCGAAATTGGGCTAAAATCGAGATTGGACCACGCATACAACACGAGCCTAGCACATCCAATGGGATAAAAAGACAGATGACATGGAAATAATATTTTTCAAGGAGCCAATGGTGTGAAGACAAGTGACCAAACAATGCCAACTCATCTAGGAATAAACAAAATTATTACAATTGTACCCTTAAGTTTGTGTATAAATAGAATATGATGGCAATTGAAAAAAAGAGCCTAGGTTAGGAGCTTTGAGTTTTTTTAGGTTAAACATTTATTATTAGGTTTTAATTTTTTTAGGTTTTCTTTTAAATTTTTTTGGCTGGTGACAGCAGCCACCATTCACCATATTTCTTCTAGGTTTGTTCAATTTCCATTCCATTATTAATTTACTGTTTGAGTTTTAATTAAAAATTATTATTTTTATATTGTTGCTCTCGGTTTTCCCTTAAATATCTATGTTTTTGGGTTGATCAATCTTTACTTTTTCTGTATTTTGTTTTCGGTTTACTGTCTTGATGTAAAACTTCTGTTTCCAGTTCTTGCCTTACTGTGTATTCGGGTTGGAAGGGCCGGTGACAGTAGCCATTATGCCTACCCCTTCTCGGCATTTTCTTTGTTTTAATTTGGTTTCGATTAATTCATCTGTTCTGATTATTTTCCATCAATAGTTATTATTCGGTATTTAGGATTTTAGTCAATATTATGCAAAAGCTGGGTAAATGAGAATGTAACGTTGTGTTATATGCTCACTGTCGAAGGCCTTCATTAACTGGGTTGAAGTATAAAATGTTGATGATGTTGGAAACCCGAGGCAGGAAGCATACCCAACTGAGTTTTCTGGGTTCATTGTTATCGTTTCCATCAACTGAGAACTTCCGGTTGTTTCTGCTTCTTTTGTTGGTTTTCGGTGCAGGTTCTTGCTGTCCAGGGGCTGCTGATTTGTTGCTGCTAGTACAGGCTGCAGTTGGTGTGTGTGAGGAGCTGGGCTGAAGCAAGGTGTAGAGCTAGAACTTGCTGCTCACAATCATGACTGGCGGGGATTGCTGCTGGGGATAGGGTCTATATTCTCCTCTGTTCTCCCCTGTTTTCTGCATCATTTACTGTTCATTTGTTTTGTTATTTTTCAGTAACGCGGTTATCATCAAAGTTACTTTCTCAGTTACATTTATATCTTTAAATTTCCTTGTTAACAGTTGCTGCTTGTGTGTGTGTTGCGATGTTGCATTATCGAGTATTGCTTGAGCATGGACTGGGAGTTGTCTACTGTCGGGAACAATGCAGGAGCTGATTCCACTGACTTAGTGTGTTGGACTGTTCGGGGTTGCTATAGGAGTGTGGCTCGAGCTGAAGGCAAGCAGTAGTATGTGTACTGCTGAAGGAAAGGATGCAGGGCAGGGAAGCTACCTGTGTAGCCGAAGAATGGTACCATGATTCAGCAAAGCAGACAGAACATGACAGAGCAGCCGGACAAGAACCTGGAGCAGACCGAGAGCACGCCTGGAGCACCAGTGGATAGACCCCCCCGTAGACAGCAGCTGGAATGAAGCTGGGCAAACCTGGACAGCAGTTGATGAAGGCAGCAGGCCTGAACCGAGAGCAAGCCGAGAATGCTGGAAATCCAAATTGGTGAAGACGTGAACAGTGTTGGAGGGATATGTGAATGATTTAAATTGTCTAAGGCCACGTTCGGTTATGGTTTCATTGGAATTTTATTGCATTTTTGATTATTTTCATTAGTATTAGTTAGAATAGTGGTAATTGATAGGTAAATTTAATATTTTAAGTTGACAGTTAGAATAGTGGTAATTGATAGGTAAATTTAATATTTTAAGTTGACAATTTAATCTTTAGTTTCAAGTCTTAGTTAATAGTTACTTTTAGGATTTAATTTTTATTTTAGTATTTTATGAGTTATATTTAGAATTAATTTAGATTAAATTTATTTGCATGCATTAGTTAAATTTTGTTTTATTAGCATTTAGTTAGAGTTAAGTTTAAGAATTTCTTTAGGTAAGTAGATGTTTATCTTATTAGACTTTAAGTTAGTTTAAATTGCATTTTCTTAATTAGTTTAATTACATTCACATTTTACCCTAGGTTTGTTTAATTTTAGCTTAATTAATTTTGTTCTTTATTTTAGCATTTTATTTTGAGTGCGTAAGTAATTGTCTTAATTTTCTTTTGTAGGTTGATTGCTTGGAGCATTGTAAATATTTTTAGCTCAGTTTTATTTTATTTAGTTGCTTTTCAATAATTTTAATTTTTAGCCTTAATTGATCACCCACTTTTAATCTCATAATTTGCTAGGATATACCATAGGGTAAGATTAACTGGTAATTAATTAGGCTAACCAACTTCTCTGAGGGACGATAATTCCGGGACTCAAATCCCATTATTACTTGAACGACCCGTGCACTTACGGACAGTAACCTTAGGGCGTGTCAGTAAGTCGGTAAGTGGTCGAATTGACCGATTTAATTTTTGAAATATTTAATTTGGTTAATATTCGACTGAAAATTTACCCAAAAAAATATTAAATTGTGTAGCTCGACAATTGGCATCAACCGAGAGCTCGAGACAGCCTCGATTTGCATACTATCATGGAATCACGGGTAAATAACCCTTATTTACGATAATATTCCATCGTTATGCATGTTAGAATTTACCGCATAAATTACGGATTTAATTTCAGCATTAAATGAATTAAATTCTGAAAATTTAGATAAATTGTCGTAAATACTAAATTAAGCTATTCGAGAATTTAGAATAAGGCTCAGTATATATTGATGGGCCTAGTGAGCCCAATAGGCCTCGATAATGTGAATAGTAAGTGAAAAATGGGCTTAAGGCCGATGAAGGGCCATTATGGTGCAATCGAGTCCAATATGTGTAAACGCGCCCAATGATTTAAATTAAACCAAAAAAAAATGAAATACAATTAATTGTATTATATTTGACCTGATATATATTTATACGCAGTTCCAGAGATTTGATTGAGAGAAAATTGGACTGCATGACGCGACATCAATGAAAGGTCAGACTGTACAGGAAAATAAGGTAAGGGAATTGTGTGAGTAGCTAGAGGTAGCTACGCGTATTTTAATAGCTTTTGTATACACTGAATATGTATGTATACATTTATTATGTATAAAGGTCCTAAAAAATGGTTTAAAGATTGTAAGGACTCGAAATAGGTAAAGACTATTTTACCCCTATTGAGGGAAGTTCACCTAAGGATGGTGAAAGCATGACATGCATGATTTAAGGAATTTTCTGAATTAAGGAATTTTGTTGGTTTTAAGTAAAGCAAATCGAAAGATTGGCCATTAATTGCATAAATTTCACAAGATAACACTACGTAAGTATTATTTATATTTAAATGAAATTTCTTTGGAAAATAGGCCAACTATTAAGTTTATATGGAAACAGATAGTGCTAGCACATAGCTCGCACTATATCTACGCTTGTGAGTGTCCATAAAATGGGCTTGAGTGGTTGCGCGCACCGATTTGTGTGGCATCATATGCATGAAATGTGCTAGAACGGTTGCTCGCACTGATTTTATTACTATGAAATGCATGAGAGGTGCTGGAGCCTAGCTCGCATCCTGTATTGACTGTTTTGACTGAATATGCATAAAAAGGTGCTGGAGCGATTGCTCGCACGAGTTTTAATGATTTGACATGCATGAGAGGTGCTGGAGCCTAGCTCGCATCCTGTTTTGATATGATATTGCATAAAAGTCGTGCTGGAGTGTAACTCGCACAAGATTTAATGTATTTATGCATAAAGCAGTACTAAGGCGTTGCTCGTACGAAGTTTTAATTTACTTGAGCATTCATTCATGCTGGAGCATTGCTCGCACGTGATTTTCTATGGATTTATAATTCATTTTTAAGTCGTACTGGAGTGCTGCTCGTACGCAGATTTTGTTGATTTTTTTGAAACCGTGCTAGAGCTTCGCTCGCACGAGATTTTTAGATATCATGAATATGCATGGAGCCGTGCTAGAGCTTCGCTCGTACAGGGATTTCTATGAGATGCATATAGCCGTGTTAGAGCCTCCTGTAGACTGTGTGCACAGTGAGATGATATGCTCACACGTGCATACTGAGACAAAGATGATATGGGTGGATAAGACTTATTGTAGGCACCCCTGACTGATCTTGGGTTCACGGAGTACGTTATACCGTGTATATCACGCGTAGTACGCTTTACCGAGGGGATTGTTGGAGTGGAATGGCATTAGCCACGAGGCAGCAAGCCTTGCCCTCGCAGTCCTGATGTTATGCTGTTCTGGCGGGTAGGACCGACCCACCTCTCGTTTCAGGTGTGATACCTCGCACACTAGGTACCGTGTTGCCAGGGATCACTAGGTTATGGCCATAGTCCTTGTTGTTACTGATTTAGTCATCTACATGTCTCACATGATATAACTATTGGTCGATAGACCTAGGTAGACCCGAGGGAGGGGTTAGGGCCCCGATTTTATGATTTTCTACTGTGATGCTAGATTTTAGATGACTTTATGATATCTGACCCTGAAAGAATGGTGGTTTTATAACCGAAGTTTTATAATGAATTTTAATGAATTGTTTTATGAGATGATTGACCTGGAAGGATTAGTTTATATTGCAGTTTTAATGAAATGATTTAAATGCAGTAGCATGATGAGTTTCCATGCTTTAATGATAAATTCATGAAATGATTGTATCTCATGATTTGTTTTATATCGCATGAAATAATGCATGATTTTGATTTAATTCATGCTAATTATGATTTAAGGATGTCACATAAAATGTCATTGATGCATAAGTAGTATGATTTATATATGCACGAACAGTTTTATAAACTAAGTCATTGATGACATACATGATTTCGTGCTAGAGATTTTAATGAAAAGAAATAGATTTTAAGGGCATGGCATTATGAGCATGTAGATAGTGGAGCTATCTACTTACTTACATAATTTCCTTACTGAGCGTGTGGTTTGCTCACCCCCCTTATTTTCCCATCTTTTTAGAGCACTCGCAATAGTTATTGAGTGGCTGAGGACTTGCATTCTTGGTATCAGCTGCTTCCCATCGAGAGATAGGTATACACATTTGTATGGTTTTGTATCTAAATATGTAAATGCACAGTACTGTAAACGGATATGATGTCGGGGATGTAGAATTATAAATACCATTGTGTATGTATTTAGTTAAAGTTAAATTTAGTTAAAGTTAAAGGATAGTAAACTCTGATATGTGAATGTGATTATGGAAATGGAATGGTAAGTAGGTGAAAGGTGACTAACATTGAATCATAGCCCAACTGTTTGTAGGATGGTCACAATGAGAGAGAGGTAAGAATTAAATAATAATCGAAAAGCAAAAAATTTGTAGTGATTTTATATAATTTGGGTCGTGACAGTTTAATGGTATCAGAGCTAAGTTGACCTAATATGAGTCGGTGTTAGTGGTTAAGAAAGTTTACATCCCCATGTACTGTGCATTGTTTAGATACAATTGTGTATATCGAGATGGAAGTGCAGCTAAGAATTTGATTTTAATTTGATTTTTGAATGCAAGAATATAGACTCATTAACTGATAGCTGCGTGGTAGAAGGGCGAGTACACGAGCTCGAAGCCGTAGAGGTAGGCCCGAGAGTTGTACTAAGTCGCCACATGAGAGTCAAGATGAGATTGACGTAGAGGTTGGTATTTAGCATACCCCACAGAGTCCGACAGAGAGATCGGGCAGAGTTTGACAGAGAGATCAGACAGTATTGAGACACGCTTCACGAGCGAAGTGTGGAGAATATTTTACGAGCTAATTGCTCAGAATATGTATGGAATTTGAGGGTGAGTCGGAGCGTTGGTGGAAGTTCGCTCGACCCATCTTAAGAGTTAGACATCCAGAATGTATATGGAAAATATTTCTAGATGTATTCCGATGATAGAATATCCTGAAAACTGCTTAAAGGAAATTGCAGATAAAAATTCTTTACTCTGACCCAGAGGAACTAGTTGATTAACGAGTATAAAACTCAGTTTATATTCCTGGGTAGATATGACTCCGACACTATGAACAGGGAGAGTCGAAATATCTGAAGGTTCATGGAAGGGCTAAGATGGTCAATTAGAGTCCGATTAGCCTCGTTAGATATCACTACCTATGCCGAGGCAGTGCGCAGATTACAGTTGTGTGAATGAGATTATGAATTGCACGCCTCTGAGATTGGGAAAGGTAGTAAGGGCTGAAATAGAGATAAAAAGAAAATACAGAATGACAAAGATGTCAGAACAGGAAAAAGGTAGTTTGGTAAAAGCTTAGAGTAGATGAGTCACGAGGTAAGATGATTGGTAAGGCTCCAGTGTATCCAAATACAATACTGTTGAGGGGTATTGTGATTGGAGGACCCCGACCTGCTACGGAGCAGTGTAGCAGTGTGAGTAGTGTAGCAGTGTAATCAGCGTAGAAAGTGTGAACAGTATAGGATGTGTAGTAGATACCACGGAAATAAGATGTTGGACGAAGGTGAGTATGCCTTGGACCAGGATACTATTAATGTTTCATTTGATGTGGTGGAAGATACCACACTGGTTAAGAATAATGAAATAATTATTTTAATTGATCCTGGTGCCACGTATATATTCATACCGCCTTCAATTGCATATAAGCTAGTGAAAGATGTGAAGTTTGTTCCCTAAGGCAAGATGATGATGGTGGTTAGATGATTATCACTAACTGAATATGGGTATAGGGATTATAAGTTGAAAATAGGGGAAAAAGGATATGTCAGCCAATTTTATTCAATGGAATATGAATAATTTTGAAGTAATATTTAATAATAAATTGATTCGGCTGCAAACTATGATATTTAGATTGCTATCTTAAGATAGTGATGTTTTCACCCTTGAAACGTATACTGTAAGTTGTAATAAGTAATGAAAGAGTTTGTTATAAGTCATTTATGAAAGGAGATAAACTTTGAGATGTGATAGATCTTGAATATGAGATATATTGGAATGAGAGGCGTATCCAAGGTAAGGATATCTTTGATATGTAAAGTAAGTTGAATTAAGCGATATGTAGTGAATATGAATTGCGGCCAAGGATAAGAGGAGGATATATCCATAACCAATCTATGTGGTCAAGTCTAAGGGTTAATAAAGGTATTTCAAAATACTTCCCCGCCTGAAGACTTGACAACATCTAGAAGCACACACATAACCTATGAATTGAAATCGACAGTCGTAATATATACATTTAAAATTTGGGTACCTTTACTGGTATGATAAAGTAATATAGAATTCGATTAATCATGAAGGTTTAAAAAAATTAAAATTTTATAAAAGCCGTTAATATAAAAAAAATGACGCGGGTTAGAATCTTGAACGGAAGCGATTTCGAAATGACATTATAGGTTTATGCGTACATAGGTCAAGGATATGGGTGATTGAAATATTTAGTGGAACTCAACTACGATGAGGTATTTAAACCTTACCTGGACCGATTGGTTGTCATCTTTAGTGATGATATTTTGATGTATTCGAAGTCCAAGGAAGAGTATGAGTAGCAACAAGAAACTGTCTTACAGGCGAGTTGTTGAGAGTTTCTCGAAATGGGCTGCTCAGTTGATACGTCTCACTTGGAAAAAGATTGCATACGAGTGGGATGATAAGTATGAAAATGGCTTCAATAAGTTTTGGTATATTGAAGTAATAAACTGACCACCGTAATTAATCTCACCATACCCAACAGCTCAAGAGGTTTTTCAGTGTGTATGGATACCTCCAATTAAGGATTGGGCTGTGCATTGATGTAAAATGGGAAGATAGTCGGTTATGGATCCAGATAGTTCAAGGACCATAAGAGAAACTATCCGACCCAGGATTTAGAGTTGGCAGCCGTAGTGTTTACACTGAAGGTATGGCACTACCACTTATACGGTGAGACATTTCGGGTATGCACTGATCATAAAAAGCCCCGAGTATCTGTTTTCACAGAAAGAGTAGAATATGATATAACCAAGAGTGTTAGAGCTTCTAAGGATTATGATTGTGAACATTGTACCACCCAGGAAGGGCTAATGTAATGGCTGATGCCTTGAACAAAAAGAACCTTGGGATGGTATCACATATGATGGTCAGGGAGCATGAGCTGCTAGAGCAGTTGTGAGCCTCAATAGTGATGAGATCCCTTCTGATGATGACAGTGATTTTATGATAGCTAGCCTGAGGTTAGAACCGGATTTGAGTGACCAAAATTGCCAGGCTTAGCGTGATGATCGGTATAGTGTCGATAGTGTGGGTCAGATTCAGAAGGGTACAGTGACAGAGTTCACAATGAGTGATGATGACTTACAGAGATTGAGAGACAGTATAAGTGCTCCCTAGGACCATAGTTGCTGAGATTTTGTTATTATTAGAAGCTCACTCTTTGGGATATACAGTGCATTTGGAAAGTAATAAATATATCGAAATCTCTGGAAAAGGGTATTGGTGATCAGATATGAAAAGAGACATTGTAGAGTTGTAGCAAAGTGTCTTGTATGTCAGTAGAGTAAGGTAGAGTACTAGAAGTCTGCAGAGTTATTACAGTCTCTACCTATATTGACACGGAAAAGAGAACAAGTTATCATGGATATCGTGATGGGTTACAGAGGACCCAAATAAATCACGAGGCTATCTGGGTTATAGTCGATTGAGTGACTAAGTCTACCCACCTTCTGGTTATGAAATCCCCAGATACTCTAAGTGCGTAGGCTGAGTTATATGTAAGGAAAATTATGGAACATTATGTAGTATTCCAGTGAGCATGCTATCAGACAGGGATTCCCGCTTCACTTCCCATTTCTGGGAATATTTTTCAGGAAGCTATGGGAACCTGATTGTGTGTTAGCACAGCTTCCATCCTCAGACAGATGGTCAGTCAGAGAGGACTGTACAGGTTCTAGAGGATATGATGAGAGCATGTGCCATTTATTTTATAAACTCCTGCGATGATCAGTTGCTACTAATCGCATGCACCAATAATGACTGCTATCACTCGAGTATCGGGATAACTTTATATGAGGCATTGTATGGTCGTAGGGATTATTCCTCGACTTGGATAAGAAGAAGTGGGTGACAGATAAAGAATTGCTCTCGAATTGGTAAGATAAACCTTTGAGGATGTTCAGTTGATTTGTGAGAGATTAAGAACACCTCAGAGCAGACAGAAAGACTATGCTGACAAGAGACAAAAAACCATTGAAATTCACCGAGGGTGAATCAGTATTGAGTTTCGTTAGATTGAATCCTTTGAGACATTGGACAAAGTGGGAGATAAGGCCTGTAGGTTGGCGTTACCACTTGAATAAATAGGCATCCACAATGTGTCCCATCTATTGATGCTTCAGAAATACTATCTGAATCTAGCATATGTGATCGGATATGAGCTCCAACAGCTTAGCTCAATGAAAGTATAACGTATGTTGAAAAATCGATTCGGGTATTAGACGGAAGAAGAAAGTGTTGAGGTTTAATATGGTCTCCCTAGTTAAGTATGTTGGTAGTATTACACTTCGAGAAAAAGTCTTATGAGGATTAAAGAGTATGATGCGATAGACGTACGCAGAGTTGTTTATGGCATTTAATTTGGTTCTAATTTGGAGGACCAAATTTCTTAACTGGGGGAGATTGTAAAACCCGATTTTAATTAAAATACGAAATGAAAAATGCAAAAGGACTGAAATGGAATTCCCGAACACATTGAAGGGTAAAACGGTCAAAAGATCGAAAGTCGGTATTTATCGTGACAAGAAAATTTAATTAAAAATAATGGATTTGAGAATCTTGATCAATAATGAAGAAATAATTAAATTTCGGGTTAAATTGATCAAGATATGAATTTATTGGAATAAACCAGAATTTTGACATCGAAAAATAATCTCGAAAATAATCGAAAAATATACCGAAAAGGTAAAATCGGACTGATAAATTCATTTACGAATTAAATGAATTTAATATGATATTTTTAGATATTTTGAAAATTTTTAATATTATTTTAATGATTAAAATAATATTAAAATAAATTATAAATAAATAAATAAAATAAAATTTAAACAAAAAAAGAAGAGAATTTTCGTGAAAAACGCGAACTGAAGAAACGAAAAATGAAGCTGAACCGAGGGAGCCCTTTCCCTCACCGACGATCGGCGGTGACCCCAAGCGAGGGCCGACGAAAGAAGCCGACCCCGTGAGGACCACCAGCCACCAGAGCACGCGCCCCCAGCCACCGAAAATCGCATCAAACGGCGAAGGGAGATAGAACCGAGAAGAGAAAGAGAGTTTCCCGGTGACCGGCGCCGATTCAGGCCTGGCCACCGCCAGTCGAAGGTTCGTGATGCCAAGACCGACCGATCAGCGGCTGAATAGACCGGTAGAACGACGGCCAGCACCGGCAACAGAGGAAGAAAGGAAAGCCACCGACGCCGGAGGAGAGAAGAGTCGGACCGGCCACTTTTCGGCGACCTTGGACGAAACCGACTCCAGATCCGAGCTGCGGACGACCCCACCGAGCTGCTGGCAGTGGAAGCTGGTGGAGAACCGACCGGTGAGGAACTGAACTGACCGAACCGACTAGACGGAATTGATCTGAACCGGGTTGAACCGGTTCAGCCAAAAAGAAAAGAAAAGAAAGAGAAAAAGGGGAAAAAGAAAAGAGAAAGAATTAGAAAAAATTTCAGTGATGCAATCGAGCTACGGGTAAGTCGGTAAGCGGTTGAATTGACCGATTTAATTTTCAAAATATTTAATTTGATTAATATTCGGCTAGAAATTTACTCGAAAAATATTAAATTGTGTAGCTCGACAATTGGCGTCAACCGAGAGCTCGAGACACCCTCGATTTGCGAACTATCATGGAATCATGGGTAAGTAACCCTTATTTACGATAATATTACATCGTTATGCGTGTTAAAATTTACCGCATAAATTACGGATTTAATTTCTGCATTAAATGAATTAAATTCTGAAAATTTGGATAAATTGTCGTATATACTAAATTAAGCTATTCAAGAATTTAGAATAAGGCTCAATATATACTGATGGGCCTAGTGAGCCCAATACGCCTCGATAATGTGAATAGTAAGTGGAAAATGGGCTTAAGGCCGATTAAGGCTCGTTACGGTGCAATCGAGCCCAATATGGGTAAACGGGCCCAATGATTTAAATTAAGCCCAGAAAATATGAAATACAATTAATTGTATTGAATTTGACCTGATGTATATTTATACGCAGTTCCAAAGATTTGATTGAGAGAAAATCGGACTGCATGACGAGACATCAGTGAAAGGTCAGACTGTACAACAAAATATGGTAAGGGAATTGTGTGAGTAGCTAGAGGTAGCTACGCGTATTTTAATAGCTTTTGTATACACTGAATATGTATGTATACACTGATTATGTATAAAGGTCCTAGAAAATGGTTTAAAGATTTTAAGGACTCGAAATAGGTAAAGACTATTTTACCCCTATTGAGGGAAGTTCACATAAGGATGGTGAAAGCATGACATGCATGAAATGCATGATTTAAGGAATTTTCTGAATTAAGGAATTTTGTTGGTTTTTAAGCAAAGCAAATCGATAGATTGGCCAATAATTGCATAAATTTCACAAGATAACACTACGTAAGTGTTATTTATATTTAAATGAAATTTCTTTAGAAAATATGCCAACTATCAAGTTTATATGGAAACAGATAATGCTGGCGCATAGCTCGCACTATATCTGCGTTTGTGAGGGTGCATAAAATGTGCTTGAGCGGTTGCTCGCACTGATTTTATTATTATGAAATGCATGAGATGTGCTGGAGCCTAGCTCGCATCTTGTTTTGACTGTTTTGATTGAATATGCATAAAAAGGTGCTAGAGCGATTGCTCGCACTAGTTTTAATGATTTGACATGCATGAGAGGTGTTGGAGCCTAGCTCGCATCCTGTTTTGATTTGATATTGCATAAAAGCCGTGCAAGAGTGTAACTCGCACGAGATTTAATGTATTTATGCATAAAGTCGTACTGGAGCGTTGCTCCTATGAAGTTTTGATTTACTTGCGCATTCATTCGTGCTGGAGCATTTCTCGTACGTGATTTTCTATGGATTTATAATTCATTTATAAGTCGTACTGGAGTGCTGCTCGTACGAAGATTTTGCTAATTTTTATGAAACCGTGCTAGAGCTTCGTTCGCATGAGATTTTTAGATATCATGAATATGTGTGGAGCCATGCAAGAGCTTCTCTCACATAAAGATTTCTATGACATGCATATAGTCGTGTTAGAGCCTCCTGTAGACTATGTGTCACAGTGAGATGATATGCTCACACGTGCAAACTGAGACAGAGATGATATGGGTGGATAAGACCTATTGCAGGCACCCCTGACTGAGCTTGGGTTCACGGAGTACGTTGTACCGTGTATATCACGCGGAGTACACTGTACCGTGGGGATTGTTGGAGTGGAGTGTCATTTGCCACGAGGCAGCAAAACTTGCCCTCGCAATCCTGATGTTATGCTGTTCTGGCGGGTAGGATCGACCTACCTCCGGTTTCAGGTGTGATACCCTGCACACTAGGTACCGTGTTGCCAAGGATCACTAGGTTATGGCCATAGTCCTTGTTGTTACTGATATAGTCATCTACGTCTCTCACATGATATAACTATTGGTTGATAGACCAGGGTAGACCCGAGGGAGGGGTCAGGCCCCCGATTTTATGATTTTCTACTGGGCTAGATTTCAGATGATTTTATGATATGTGACCTTGAAATAAGGGTGGTTTTATAACCGAAGTTTTATAATGAATATTAATGAATTGTTTTATGAGATGATTGACCTAGAAGGGTTAGTTTATATTGCAGTTTTAATGAAATGATTTAAATGCAGTAGCATGATATGTTTTCCATGCTTTAATGATAAATTCATGAAATGATTGTATCTCATGATTTGTTTTATATCGCATGAAATAATGCATGATTTTGATTTAATTCATTCTAATTATGATTTAAGGATGTCACATAAAATGTCATTGATGCATAAGTAGTATGATTTATATATGCACGAACAGTTTTATAAACTAAGTCATTGATGACATACATGATTTTGTGCTGGAGATTTTAATGAAAAGAAATTGATTTTAAGGGCATGGCATTATGAGCATGTAGATAGTGGAGCTATCTACTTACTTGCATAATTGCCTTATTGAGCATGTGGTTTGCTCACCCCTTTATTTTCCCATCTTTTCAGAGCACTTGCAATAGTTATTGAGTGGCTGAGGACTTGCATTCTTGGTATCCGCTGCTTCCCATCGAGAGATAGGTATACACATTTGTATGGTTTTGTATCTAAATATGTAAATGCATAGTACTGTAAACAGATATGATGTCAGGGATGTAGAATTATAAATACCTTTGTGTATGTATTTAGTTAATGTTAAAGGATAGTAAACTCTGATATGTGAATGTGATTATGGAAATGGAATGGTAAGTAGGTGAGAGGTGACTAATATCGAATCATAGCCCAACTGTTTGGAGGATGGTCACGATGAGAGAAAGGTAAGAATTAAATAATAATCGAAAAGCGAAAAATTTGTAGTGATTTTAGGTAATTTGGGTCGTGACAATGTGGTAGATATCATGGTGGTAAACCATGCCCGTTATCGATGAGATCATGTTATAGGTGTGGTAAACTAGGGCACATAGCTTGCGAATCCACAGAGTTGATTGATACAGCCCCATAGAAGGGCAAAGAGCTAGAGAAGGCTACAGTTGAGACACCTTCTCTGAATAGGAAGTCCACAGCTGAAGAGAAAGGGAAGCAAGCTGTTGGTTGAGGGCGAGTGTTTACATTGGACCAGGCATCTGCAGAGGCTTTCTCGGATGTGATAAAAGGTACCATCCTAGTCTTTAATTGTAAAGCATTAGCATTAATTGATCCTGGTGCCCCTCATTCATTCATATAGCCTTCATTTGCATGTAAACTGTGTGAAAATGTGAAACTTGTACCCTTAGGTAGAGTATTACTTATAAGCACTCCAGTGAGAAATAATGTAATGACGGAGTATGTATGTAAGAGTTGTAAGTTAAAAGTAGGGGAAAAGGACATGTCGACCTATCTCATCCTATTATTTATGAAGGAGTTCGATGTAATACTAGGAATGGATTGGTTGGTTACAAACCATGTTGTTTTAGACTATTATATTAAGACAGTAATGTTTTCCATCCCTGAAAAGTATGTTGTAAGATATAAAAAGTAATGAAAGAAGTAGTAAATTTTGTTAAGGATGGATGATGTTGCTAACGAATGTAATAATAATGTGTTGAAGGTTTTATCGCCTATGTGGTTGACTTGGATAAGGTGTACTCGAATATAGCTGACATCCCAGTGGTTAGAGAATTTCTCGATGTCTTTCCGGAAGAATTACTAGGGTTGCCACCAGACAAAGAAATGGAATTTTGTATTGATTTTGTGCTTGGAACTAAACCGATATCCAAGCCACTGTATAGAATGGCTCTAATTGAATTAGAGGAGTTAAAGAAGCAATTATAAGATTTGTTGGACAAAGGGGTTCATCAAACCGAGTGTATCACCTTGGGGAACACCGATTTTGTTTGTAAAGAAGAAAGATAGGAGTCTCCGACTGTGTATAGATTATCGGTTGTTGAATAAGGCCACTATCAAGAATAAATATCCCCTTGCACGGATAGATGATCTATTAGATCAATTGCAGGGAGCACAGGTCTTTTCAAAAATTGATCTGAGGTCTGGGTATCATAAGTTGAGGATTCAGAGTAGAGATGTACCTAAGACAGCGTTCCGGACCCGTTATGGCCATTATGCATTTTTGGTTATGCCATTTAGGTTGACAAATGCTTCTGCAACGTTTATAGCTCAAATGAATGACGTGTTTAAGCCATACCTGGATAGATTCATGATTGTCTTTATAGATGACATATTGGTATGCTCGAAGTCTAGGGAAGAGCATGAACAACATTTGAGAACAGTGTTACAGACCCTCCGAGATCAGGAGTTGTATGCTAAACTCAACAAGTGTGATTTCTGGCAGAGAGAGATATTGTTTTTGGGTCATGTAGTCTTGAGAGACGGTGTATCAGTGGATCCGTCCAAGATAGAGGTTATGTGTCACGACCCTCCATGACTTAACCAAAACCACTACAAATTTTTCGCATTTTTAACTTACCTTTCCTCTCTTCAATGGTTAGGCTGTGATTCGATGTTAGCTTCTTCGCATACCATATCATCCATTATCATACACACATGTCACTATACTGTTACTGACTGTAACATCTTTTATAATAGACGTGAGATTCAAATAAAACTAATACAAATACATTCCCCATAATATATATCGTATACATCATTGTGCTGTTTCTATGTTCAGATACTTAACCGTACAAAATATGTATACCTGTTGATCGATAGGAAATAGCAGCGGACAATAGGAATACTATCCCTCAAATGCTCTCACTCTATTGCTGATGCTCTGTACAGAGATGTAAAAGAAAGGGGGGATGAGCATACAACGCGCTCAGTAAGGAAATCAGGCAAGCAAGTAAACATCTACACTATCTACTCAGAATAATGCTATGCCTCGAAAACATCATTTCCTTAACTCACTTTAAAAGCATGTCTTTAAATATATATATATATATATATATACTTGTACAGATTAAATCCCATGTATAGAAATCATGCTTGCTTTCTCAAATGTAGGCATATAGTGCAAAATAATGCATCTTTATAATATCACAATGCTTTACATAAATCATGCCATGTATATTGAAATCACAGTAAATATGGCATTTAAATCATTCACATCACAACAACCGGATTCCGACCCATCCCTCAAGTCTATCAGTAAATAAATCAGTCAATCAGGTGATATATCATGTGAGACTCTGTGGTGAAATGCAATAGTATCTTGGACTATAGCCATATCCGATAATAGTGATCCCAGGCAACACAGATCTCGGTGTCTGGGGCATCACTGCTGTAATGAGAGAGGGGTCAGTCCATCACAACCGCCAGCTATATCCTCCTCAACTCCACAACACCACATGGTACAGTGTACTCAATGCCACTCGTAGGGTACAACGTACTCTGTGGACCCTACATCACAGTCAGGTGCCTGCCATAGGTCTTAGCCCTCAAACCATGGAATATCATACCACGTCTCTAAATCCACATGCGAACCTCTCATAGTGTGACACTCAGTCTACACGAGGAAATCAAGCATGGTTTTAACATGTATCATATATCACATAAATTACAGTGCGCGCCTTTGAGCGCTACTCACAGTCGACACTCCGCTCAAACACTGTTTCACATCACAAACTCAACTCTAGTACGAGTAAACCTCCAGCAACTAGGTCAATGCATAGTTCATGTTTCGAATCAAGTACGAGCAATAGCTCCAGTACCATGCTATGCACAAACTCATCAAATCAAGTACGAGTAATAGCTCCAGTACTATGTCATGTATAAATCATGAAGAATCGAGTACGAGCAATGCTCCAGCACTCTGTCATGCATCTCATGTAAAACTCGAGTATGAGCTAATCACTTCAGCACTCTCTCATGCACATATCATATAAAACTGAGTACGAGTAATAACCCCAGCACTCTATCATGCATGCCATGGAAATCTAGTGTGAATCATAATCCAGCACTAATATATGTGGGAAATATATGAAATCAAGTGCGAGATGTGCTCTAGCACGATTTATTCTCACATAATATGATAGATGACTCTTTAAAAAAGGATGTTTTTCAAAACATCAAAATCAGCACTATAAAGTGTGCTTAATTCACATCAACCTTAAAATCAGTAGCCCATCTATTTATTCTTCTGCTAAACAGCAATAAAACACTCAAAATGGTGGTTTTCATGCTTTTTACAACTTTTCACAAAAAAGTTGACTTTTTTCCTAAGGGTAAAATCATAATTTGCCACTATCGGGTCACAATAATTATTATTCACTTTCTCTGACCCTCATAGTTTTTAAGTGAATGTAAAAGCAGACGAAAATACGTGCAGGTATCTCTAACTACTCACAAAAATCCCTAACCTGCAATCACTCGAGAAATTTTACTTTCTCAACACTGCTCGATCCAACAGTTCGATTTTCTCCTCCAATAATCTCTGGAGCTGCATATAACCATTTATCAGGTTAATCATACTTTTCCTACTGTATTTCACATTAAATACAGTCTATTTCCCTTAATGGGCTTTAATAAACCTTAATGGGCCTAACTATGCCTTAAGCCCATTTCCATTTTACTATTTATTTTCATTGGGCTTATTGGGCTTGTGGGGCCCACCAACTCTTATTGGGCTTGTCCTAGACCCATTACATCACATTGGGCCTAAAATAATTGGGCTTGGCCCATTGGACCTCTCGGCCACATGCCATGGCCGAGAGCACTCCATGCCGTCGGTCACACCATGGCATGCCGTCCATGTTCATTTCTTTAGCCAATTCACTTAGGCATTTTCAAAAACACTTGGTTGGCAATGTTCTTAACCATCACATAGTTCATTTATGCATTTTATCAAACACCTTGATTGCCAACTTAATACATATATTAATTAATCAAATTGATTAATTCTAACTATACCATAATCATTAACACATGTACATTAACTCATTTTTGCCTTAATATCATATAGGCATTCATCAATATTTCATTACTCACTCTCAGCCTAACCATGATCATAGAGATTTCATATATTTCAATGCTTAAAACATATACCAATATACTTAAAATCATTCATACATTAACATATATGAATTTGAAAGCTTGAAAATATACCTAGTATTTGTGTTCACACTTGGCCAAAACTTTGGAGCCTCATGGTTTACACACTATGACTTCTTGATAGCCAATTCCAACATATGTCACTCTCCTCTCAATTTGGAACAACTTTCATGAAGAATGCAAGTTCCAAATATGCCTAATTCCTAGTGATTTCTAGTGAGAGAAAGCTTGGATAATGTATTTCAATGGTTTCTTTCTTCTAGCCGAGAATGGTATGGTGAAGATGACAATGGTGTGGCTGATTTTATAAGCCATTTACTTAGCCATTAAGCCTTACTTTTCAGCCATTATAATTGATTTCCTAAGGTTTAGTTATGAGTCACCTAATGAGTCATCTAATGAGTCATAGTTAGCTTTACCTATGGTTAGATATTTAATCCTCATGGGCTTTACAATTGGGCCTCTCGGTTTGGGCTTTCTAAATGGGCTTTCGGGCTGAAAGTTTTACTATACCTCGGGCCTTTTATTGTCTCAATATTTGGCCTATCAATTGGTCCAACAATTTGGTCTAAGGGACCTAAGAATTTCGATCTACGTTTAGTATATCTTAATGGGCTTTAAAATCTTCACTTTAGGCCCATTACTTTTTTAACCATTAAATTAAATTTGAAATCCTTCCGAATAAATTTTCCTTACTTTCGGGGATGATTATCTTGTATTCTGATTAAGAATATTTTTTTTCAATTTTTTTCTCCATACTTGGGTTAATTTTTAACCATGGTTAGTCAACTATGGTAAAAGTCCACTTTCTTAACTATGGTTGACTTTTTCCTTAATCATTGACCAAGTTGACTTTTTTTCAAAATTTCAAAAGTGTCATATTTTATGTCTTACACTCTCGTCTTTACGTTTTAGCCATTTTCGGTAGGTAAATACACCCAAAATACCTTAACTCGCTAAAAAGGTCCATTTTACCCTTTTTAGCTTTTACTCTCATTCTCTGTGTTCGGAACTAAATCAAACTGACTTTCCTTCTTAAGCTCTCTATATTTTCTCATTTTAAGTTCTTATTTTCAGTCAGAATGATTCAGATCCACTCAGTTTAGCCTGTGACTCTTTGACACTCCCTAAAGGTAATGTCCGCAAGTGCACGGGTCGTTCAAGTAATAATGAGATTTTGAGTCCGGAGTTATCGTCCCCCAGATAAGTTGACTAGCCTAATTAACTACCGGTTAATCTTACCCTAAGTATATCCTAGCCAATTATGAAATTAATGCGACTGATCTACATAGCTAGAAT
Source organism: Firmiana major (assembly GCA_033439115.1). NCBI lineage: Eukaryota > Viridiplantae > Streptophyta > Magnoliopsida > Malvales > Malvaceae > Firmiana > Firmiana major. The sequence goes on along the minus strand of CM065896.1, from coordinate 27,439,444 downwards.
TAAAAATACTGAAAGCAATAAAGTAAAAAAACTATAAAATAAAGAAATTAAAACCGATCAAAATTACTTATAGTGCTCCACGCAATTAAAATAAAAAACCTATAAAAATAATTAAAACAATTAAAACTAGTTAACGCTATTAAAATAAAATGCAATTATGAAAATAACAAAGCAAGATTAATTAAACTAAAATTAACAAACTTAAAATGCAATAAGACTACTTAATCAAAATGCAATTTAAACTAACTTAAGATTTAATGAAATAAATTTACCCCTAATCTAATTCTAAATGAACACTTAATTAACTATCATCCTAATTAAAACTAAGTTTTATACTACTATGCAAGAATACTAACATGCAATTTAATTAAAGACTCTAAACTAAGCTAACAAATTAAATTGAAATTAAACTATACTAACAATGCAACTACAATCAACTAGCCAAACAAAGCCTTAACAACTTTTTAAATCATCCAAATCCCTCCATTCACTGTTCATATCTTCAATTTGCATATTTTCATTTCCAGGTGCTTCGGTCTGTCTAGGCGTGCTGCTGTTTACTACCAACTCTGCCTCGATTTCTAGTGCTTCCTTCTTCTCTGCCCATGCTTGCACGTTTCCTTCTCCAGGCGTTGTCTTGCCCGCTGCTCCACATCCTCGGCTCTCGGTCTGGACACGCACTGCTCTCGGCCCTGCATTTGCTGTTGATCAAGCTCCCAGCTGCTGTTCTGCCTTGTCTTTTTCTGCTTCTGTCATGCTGCTGCTCTCGGCATTCCTCACGGTTTTATCCTCTATTTCCAGGTGATGGTGTCGGTTCCGTCTAGGTCTACTCCAGCTTTTACTAAAGGTGTGTCCAGCTTTGTTGTCTGCAACTCTCACCAACTCTGCACAACTCCAACTGCTTCAGCTTCATCAGCCTTTTGCATTTGCTCAGCAACTTCTTGCAACTGAGAGTAATCGAGAGCATGAAAATCACCGAGTCTCTTGCTATCAAATTCTGCAATCACCGAGACTAGAATGGCAACAATCCAATATTCATCAACGCATCGATCATCAAATAAGGGAACTCACATATGCAGAAATCATTAAATGGTGAGTTTAAAACAATGCATGAAATCAGAACACTTTAAAACCAGCAGCTACAATGATAAATAAAATGAACAGTTCGAAGCTCTTAAAAGCAGAGCAGAACAGAGGAAGACTCTCAGGTTCCTGGTTTGCTGCCTTGTTTTCAGGTTGCTGCTGTAGCCACCATTCACACCGAGTTCATCAACTAGCACTGAGGCCCGTTATCCTCCTGCACTACCACATTGCACCATGAAGAAGTTCAGCACTACACCGAATGGAAGCAGTCTACCAGTTTTCATCATGACTGGACACAACCGTGAGCAAAGAAACTGATATGGAGAAACTACATAGCTTCTCTCTCGGATTGAATGGACAAAGCGTGACTAGCAAAGACACTACTATGGTTTCACTTACATGCAGAATGGTGACATTACTCGAAAATAAAATGATCAAGTAAAAAAAAAATTGAGATTTAAAGGAAACCGAGAAGTAAAATGAGCAAGTAAAAAGAAACAAAATATTTTTTTTTCATTCATAATATTAAATCATGGTAAATCTCAAAAGAATGAAAACTTTCAAAGATTAAAGTAAATGGTAGCTGCCAAGAACATGAGAAACTAACTTGAAAAGCTTGTAAAAATAAAAATGATTATTGTGAACAGTAAATGGTAGCTAAAATGGGAAAGAGAAACTTGAAAACAAAAAATTAAAACTATTCTAACACTACTCCTAACTTCTACACTACATTACACTACTCCTACTCCTATTTTACACTCCTTTTCAATTGTCATCCAAGTCTTATTTATACACACAAAAGGGGTATAATTGTAATTTCTACATCCTAGATGAGTTGGCATTTTTTTGGCCACTTGTCTTCACACCATTGGCTCCTTGAAAAGATATTTCCATGTCACCAGTCTTCTTGTCCAATTGGATGTGATAGGTGGCATGGCTCGTGTTGTCCGCGTGGCTCAATCTCGATTTTAGCCCAATTTCGATCCATTTTCTCCCAAAATATTCAAAATTCATCCGGATTTAATTTATGTGCAAACATGAGAATTTTAATTAAATAAAGGGGATAATTAACAAAATAAATAGGGGATTTAAATAATTAATTAGAAAATTAAGCACAAATAATTCTAAAAATATAGAATTATCACTCTTATAGCTCACATTAGGCTTTTTTGTAGCTTATGCGTGATAAATCATTTCACATACTCTTTAAATCTAGTAAATACTTTTATTATGATTCAACTATAATAATAGAGTGTTCATACACATAGGAATCATAAGGAACAGGCTACATAAAATACGGGTCTGACAATCCTCCCCTACTCAGAAAATTTGGTCCTCCAAATTAGAACCAAGTCAGTCATCGAATAGATGAGGGTGCTTCTCTAGCATCAGACTCTCTAGCTCTTAAGTAGCCTCCTCTGAAGTATGATGCTGCCAGAGAACCTTCACTAATCCGATAGTCTTTGATCTCAATACCTTCTCCTTCCTATCCAATATCCTAATCAGTCGCTCAACATATGACATGTCCTCTCAAAGCTCCAAAGGCTCATAACTAATCACATGTGCCGGATCCGGGTGATACTTCTAAAGCATCGATATGTGGAAGACGTTATGGACACCTGATAAGTTCGGTGGCAATGCCAACCTATAAGCCTTATCTCCTACTCGATCAAATATCTCAAAGGGTCTAATATAGTGAGGATTCAGCTTTCCTCTCTTCCCAAACCTCACTATGCCCTTGGAAGGAGAAACTTTCAGAAACACGGATTCACCAACTATAAACTTTAGTGGCCTTCGTCTCCTATCAGCGTAACTCTTCTATCTACTTTGAGCTGTCCTCAGTCTCTCTACAATCAAGTGGATATCCTCAGATGCTTGTGTAACCATATGAGGAGCGAAAATCTTACGGTCACCCACTTCTTCTCATCCAATAGGGGAACGACATCTACGGCCATATAAAGCCTCATACGGTGCCATCCCGATACTTGAATGATAACTGTTGTTGTAGGCGAACTCGACTAGTGGCAAGTGGTCATCCCAGGAGCCTCTAAAATCTAGCACACATGCTTTCAACATATCCTCCAGAGTCTATATAGTCTTCTCTGACTGACCATCCATCTGAAGATGGAAAGCGATGCTCAAACTCAACTGGGTTCCCATGGCTTCCTGAAAATGTTCCCAAAAGTGGGAAGTGAAGCAGGAATCCCTATCAGAGACTATGCTCACTGGTATACCATGTACCCTCACTACCTCGCGTACGTACAGCTCTGCCAATGAACTCAGAGTATCGGTCGCTCTTATAGCTAGGAGGTGGGCTGACTTCGCCAGTCTGTCGACAATCACCCATATAGCATCATGATTCCTACGGGTCCTCGGTTAACCCATCACGAAATCCACGGTGATATGCTCCCATTTCCATGTCGATATAGGTAGAGGCTACAATAACCCTGTAGGTTTTTGATGCTCTACCTTCACCTGCTGACATACGAGACACTTTACCATAAAATCTGCTACGTCTCTCTTCATACCTGACTACCAATATACCTTCCGGAGGTTTTGATACATCTTATTACTCCCCGGATGTAACGTATACCTCGATGAATGAGCTTTTGCCAATATCAATCTCCTGAGTCCTTGATCCTCGAGAACACACAATTTGCCTCTGAACCTCAGTAGCCCATCAGAACTCAACTCAAAATTAGTCACTATGCCCTTCTGCATCTGACCACTCACATCCATACAAAACGGATCAGTCTGCTGAGCCATTCTGATCCTGTCTAACAGATCTGACTCCAAGTGTAGACTAGCTATCACATAGCCTGTATCCATGTCAAAAGGCATAACTCTCAAACCGAGGCTAGCAAACTGCTCTGGCAAATTATGTTCCCTAACCATCATATACGATACCATCCCTAGGCTCTTCCTACTCAAAGCATCAGCTACAACGTTAGCCTTTCCCGGATGATAAAGTATCTCACAATCGTAGTCCTTCAGAAGCACTAGCCATCTTCTCTATCTCATGTTCAATTCTTTCTGTGAGAACAGATACTTGAGGCATTTATGGTCGGTAAATATTTGGAACTTCTCACCATACAAGTAGTGGTGCCACACCTTCAATGCAAACACTACTGCTGTTAACTCTAAATCATGGGTCGGATAGTTCTTCTCATGATCCTTCAACTGTCTAGATCCATAAGCAACTACCCTTCCATCCTGCATCAATACACAACCCAGTCCCTGATGCGAAGCATCGGTATACACTGCAAATCCTCTTGAGCTGGTAGGGATAGTGAGAATTGGAGCGGTGGTCAATCGACGCTTCAACTCTTGAAAACTCTTCTCACAATCCTCGTTCCATACAAACGGTATACTTTTTTAAGTAAGACGTGTCAACGGAGCAGCCAACTTCGAAAATCCCTCAACGAATCTCCGATAATATCCAGCTAAACTTAGAAAACTCCTGGTCTCGGTGACTGTCCTCTGCTGTTCCCACTGAACTACAGCCTCTATCTTAGATGGATCGACTGATACACCATCCCTCGATACAACATGTCCCAAAAAATGAGATCTGTGACAACCAAAAGTCACACTTACCGAGCTTAGCATTTAACTCCTGCTCTCATAGAGTCTGCAATACGATCTTAAGGTGCTCCTCATACTCCTCCTTGAATCTCGAATACACCAATATGTCATCGATAAAGACGATAACAAATTAGTCCAAATATAGCCTGAACACATCGTTCATCAAAGCCATGAAAGCAGTTGGAGCATTCGTCAATCCGAATGGCATGACTAAGAACACATAATGGCCATATCGAGTACGAAATGCTGTCTTGGGTACATCTCCACTCTGAACTCTCAACTGATAATACCCAGACCTCAGATCAATCTTGGAAAAGACTTGTGCTCCCTGAAGCTGATCTAACAAGTCATCATTGCGTGGAAGGGGATACCTATTCTTGATGGTGGCCTTATTCAACAATCAGTAATCTATACACAATTGGAGGCTCCCATCCTTCTTTCTTACGAATAAAACTGGTGCACCCCAAGGTGAAACACTGGGTCGAACAAAACCCCTATCTAACTGCTCCTGCAACTGCCTCTTGAGCTCCTCCAGCTCAACTAAGGCCATGCAATAGGTGGTCTCGAAATAGGCTTCGTACCAGGCACCAAGTCTATACAGAACTCTATCTCTCTGTCTGGTGGTAACCTTGGCAACTCATCCAAAAAAACATCTGGGTACTCACTGACCACAGTAATATCTAACAACTTCGGATGTGCCTTATCCATATCTACCACGTACATAATGAAACCTTGATATGTTAAAGGTTTTCTAAGTCAGTAAATCATATATAATCATAACTACTTCTTTCATTTATTCTTTTTAAACTTTACAACATATCTAGTAGGGTTAGGAAACATAACTGTCCTAGCATAAAAATGTAAAACAACATGGTTTTCAGATAACCAATCCATTCCTAAGATTATATCAAAGTCACTCATACTTAGCAATATTAGATTGGCTGTCATCTTCTTGTCCCCTACTCTCAACTTGTAGTCATTAAATACATACTCTACAACTTGACTACTATTCATGGCATACTAATCAACATCATCATACATAACAGTGTACGCTCTACATGTCTTGCTAATTTACATGCAAATAAAGGCAATACAAAAGAATGTGTGGCACCAGGATCAATTAAAACATATGCTTCAATATCATAAATCAGGATCTTACCTCGTATCACATTTGATGAAGCATCAGTTGTCCCTTGGTCCAAAGCATGTACGTGCCCTCGACCAATCACTTGCTTCTTGTTTTCTTCTGCTGTCGCTCTCCTCCTCGAAGCAGAAGGATTAACTGGAGCTCTCTCTGGCTCCCTACCCTTCAGTGGAGTAGTATAAACCATCTCTGGGTAAGCTCTAGCAATATGCCCCTGTTTCTCGCATCAAAAACACACTATAGGAGTCAGCGGGCACGGTTTACCTCCATGTTGCCTACCGCATCTTCTGCACTGATCAGTAGTAGGTCTCTGTCCTCCTATGACAATACCCATTACTGGAGCTATGGTCAGATGAGCAAGAGATCTAGCAAGTCTCTCTCGTGCTTCCTCAACCCGTGGCCTCTTACCGAAGAGTTTCCTCCCTTCTTGATAATTGAATCCTCTATCTCTAGTTGGCCTCTTCCTCTGTATATCTCAGCTCCAGCTAAAATTCCCAAACTCAGAATTATTCCTCTAATAATCTTGTTCACACAGTTGCGCCCTGCGCACTGCTTCCTCATAGGTGGTTATATCTAATGGGACCAACCTGGATCGCAGAACCGATCTCAATCCATCGATGAACATGTGGACCTTCCTGGCCTCAATATACATGGTATATGGGTCATATCTCCCCAGAGATAGGAATCGAGTCTCATACTCATCCACTAACAAACTCCCCTGGTTCAGTCCCAAAAACTCAGCCTGTAGTTTTCGCTGTGCGGTATCGGGAACAAATTGCCTCCTAAAGGCATCCCGAAATGTCTCCCAACTTATATCAGTATGTCGGGCTCTCAGTATGGGTCTGATGGACTTCCACCAATGCTTTGATGCTCCATTCAGTAGGAACGCAGCAAATGCGACCATCTCCAATGTAGTACACTCGAAGAACCCATAAAGCTTCTCCATCTCAACAACCCACTCCTCAGCAGCTATAGGGTCCTTGACCCCACTAAAAGATGGAGGTCTAAACTTTTGGAACTCCCACAATCAATGCAGATCACATCTGTACCCTAATCCACTACTACCCAAAACTAGTGGGGGTGTAGGAGTATCTACAGTCCTCTGTGCATGAGCTGGCTGTGTAGGTGTATCAGGGGCAACTGCTTCTCCTGTTGCAGCTCCTACCTCTTGTCCCTGCCTACCTGGTATCATATGTGCCAATATTTCTACTATCGTCTCTAGACTACGCTCTAATCTCGTAAAGTTCATCTTAGCACACTCTGGTGCCTAAGTAGCACCTGGAGTCTCATAGGTAGGTAATGGTTCGACAGCAGCTCGTCTCTCAAGCCTATCTCCATAGCCTCGAGCCCTACCTCTCATCCCTCTACCACTACGAGTATTTTCCATATAGGCAAAGTTCCTACATTCACAATCATGAATTAGTCCGTCTCCCATCTGGTATACACAGTTGTATCTAAACACAAGACAGTACTATGAGGATGTACACTTTCCTAATTTGTAACACCGACTCACATCAGACCAACCTCTACTTTGATACCATTCTGTCATGACCCTCCATGACTTAACCAAAGCCACTACAAATTTTTTATATTTTTAACTTACCTTTCCTCTCTTCAATGGTTGGGCTGTGATTCGATGTTAGCTTCCTCGCATACCATATCATCCATTATCATACATACACGTCACTATACTGTTACTGACTGTAACTTCTTTTATAATACACGTGAGATTCATATAAAACTAATACAAATACATTCCCCATAATATATATCGTATACATCACTGTGTTATTTCTATATTTAGATACTTAACCGTACAAAATATGTATACCTGTCGATCGATAGGAAATAGCAGCGGACAACAGGAATACTATCCCTCAAATGCTCTCACTCTACTGCTGATGCTCTGTAGAGAGATGTAAAAGAAAAAGGGTGAGCATGCAACGCGCTCAGTAAGGAAATCAGTCAAGCAAGTAGACATCTACACTATCTACTCAAAATAATACTATCCCTCAAAAACATCATTTCCTTAACTCACTTTAAAAGCATGTCTTAAAATATATATATATATATATATTTGTACAGATTAAATCTCATGTACAGAAATCATGCTTGCTTTCTCAAATGTAGGCATAGAGTGCAAAATAATGCATCTTTATAATATCACAATGCCTTTATATAAATCATGCCATGTATATTGAAATCACAGTAAATATGGCATTTAAATCATTCACATCACAACAACTGGATTCTGACCTATCCCTCAGGTCTATCCGTAAATAAATCAATCAATCATGTGATATATCATGTGAGACACTGAGGTGAAATGCAATAGTATCATGGACTATGGCTATATCCGATAATAGTGATCCTAGGCAACCAGATCTCGGTGTGTGTGGCATCACTGCTGTAATGGGAGGGGGGTCAGTCTATCACAACCGCCAGCTATATCCTCCTCAACTTCACAACACCACACGGTACAGTGTACTCCATGACACTCGCACGGTATAACGTACTCCGTGGACCCTACATCACAGTCGAGGTGCCTACCATAGGTCTGAGCCCTCAAACCATGGAATATCATACCACGTCTCTAAATCCATATGCGAACCTCTCATAGTGTAACACTCAGTCTACATGAGGAAATCAAGCATGGTTTTCAACATGTATCATATATCACATAAATTACAGTGCGCACCTTTGAGCGCGACTCACAGTCGACACTTCGCTCAAACATTGTTTCACATCACAAACTCAACTCTAGTGTGAGTAAACCTCTAGCATCACAAACTCAACTCTAGTGCGAGTAAACCTCCAGCAACTAGGGCAATGCATAGTTCATGTTTTAAATCAAGCACGAGCAATAGCTCCAGTACCATGCTATGCACAAACTCATCAAATCAAGTATAAGCAATAGCTCCAGTACTATGTCATGTATAAATCATGAAGAATCGAGTACGAGCAATGCTCCAGCACTCTGTCATGCATCTCATGTAAAACTCGAGTATGAGCTAATCACTCCAGCACTCTCTCATGCACATATCATATAAAACTGAGTACGAGTAATAACTCCAGCACTCTATCATGCATGTCATGAAAATCTAGTGTGAATCATAATCCAACACTAATATATGTGGAAAGTATATGAAATCAAGTGCGAGTTGTGCTCTAGCACGATTTATTCTCACATAATATGATAGATGACTCTTTAAAAAGGGATTTTTTCAAAACATCAAAATTAGCACTATAAAGTGTGCTTAATTCACATCAACCTTAAAATCATTAGCCCATTTATTTATTCTTCTGTTAAACAACAGTAAAACACTCAAAATGGTGGTTTCCATACTTTTTACAACTTTTCACAAAAGTTGACCTTTTTCCTAACTAAGGGTAAAATCATAATTTGCCACTATCGGGTCACAATAATTATTATTCACTTTCTATGACTCTCAGATTTTTTAAGTGAATGTAAAAGCAGACAAAAATACATGCAGGTACCTCTAACTACTCACAAAAATCCCTTACCTGCAATCACTCGAGAAATTTTACTTTCTCAACGCTGCTCGATCCAGCAGTCCGATTTGCTCCTCCAATAATCTCTGGAGCTACATATAACCATTTATTAGGTTAATTATACTTTTCCTACTGTATTTCACATTAAATACAGTCTATTTCCCTTAATGGGCATTAATAAACCTTAATGGGCCTACCTATGCCTTAAGCCCATTTTCATTTTACTATTCATTTTCGTTGGGCCTATTGGGCTTGTGGGGCCCACCAACTCTTATTGGGCTTGTCCTAGACCCATTACATCACATTGGACCTAAAATAATTGGGCTTGGCCCATTGGACCTCTCGGCCACATGCCATGGTTGAGAGCACTCCATGTCGTCGGTCACACCATGGCATGCCGTCCATGTCCATTTCCTTAGCCAATTCACTTAGGCATTTTCACAAATACTTGGTTGGCAATGTTCTTAAGCATCACATAGTTCATTTAGGCATTTTATCAAACACCTTGATTGCCAACTTAATACATGTATTAATTAATCAAATTGATTAATTCTAACTATACCATAATCATTAACACATGTACATTAACTCATTTATGCCTTAATATCATATGGGCATTCATCAATATTTCACTCCTGACTCTCGGCCTAACCATGATCATAGTGATTTCATATGTTTCAATACTTAAAACATATACCCATATACTTAAAATCATTCATACATTAACATATATGAATTTGAAAGCTTGAAAATATACCTAGTATTTGTGTTCACACTTGGCCGAAACTTTGGAGCCTCACGGTTTGCACACTATGGCTTCTTGATAGCCAATTCCAACATATGTCACTCTCATCTCAATTTGGAACAACTTTCATGAAGAATGCAAGTTCCAAATATGCCTAATTCCTAGTGATTTCTAGTGAGAGAAAGCTTGGAATGTATTTCAATGGTTTCTTTCTTCTAGTCGAGAATGGTATGGTGAAGATGACAATGGTGTGGCTGATTTTATAAGCCATTTACTTAGCCATTAAGCCTTACTTTTCAGCCATTATAATTGACTTCCTAAGGTTTAGTTATGAGTCACCTAATGAGTCATCTAATGAGTCATAGTTAGCTTTAACTATGGTTAGATATTTAATCCTCATGGCCTTTACAATTGGGCCTCTCGGTTTGGGCTTTCTAAATTGGCTTTTGGGCTAAAATTTTTACTATACCTCAGGCCTTTTATTGTCTCAACATTTTTCCTATCAATTGGTCCAACAATTTGGTCTAAGGGACCTAAGAATTTCGATCTACGTTTAGTATACCTTAATGGGCTTTAAAATCTTCACTTTAGGCCCATTATGTTTTTAACCATTAAATTAAATCTGAAATCCTTCCGAATAAATTTTCCTTACTTTCAGGGACGATTATCTTTTATTCTGACCAAGAATATTTTTCCCCAATTGTTTTCTCCATACTTGGGTTAATTTTTAACCATGGTTAGTCAACTATGGTAAAAGTCCACTTTCCTAACTATAGTTGACTTTTTCCTTAATCATTGACCAAGTTGACTTTTTCTCAAAATTTTGAAAGTGTCATATCTTATGTCTTACACTCTCGTCTTTACGTTTTAGCCATTTTCGGTAGGTAAATAAACCCGAAATACCTTAACTCGCTAAAAAGGTCCATTTTACCCTTTTTAGCTTTTACTCTCGTTCTCTGTGTTCGGAACTAAATCAAACTGACTTTCCTTTATAAGGTCTCTATATTTTCTCATTTTAAGTTCTTATTTTCAGTCAGAATGATTCAGATCCACTCGGTTTAGCCTGTGACTCTTATAGCTCACATTAGGCTTTTATGTAGCTTATGCGTGATAAATCATTTCACATACTCTTTAAATCTAGTAAATACTCTTTTTATGATTCAACTATAATAATATAGTGTTCATACACATAGGAATCATAAGGAACATGCTACATAAAATACGGGTCTGACATTGTGATACAGTGGGAAAGACCCAAGACGGTAACAAAGATCCACAGTTTCCTGGGTTTAGCAAGTTTTTACCGATGGTTTGTCGAGGGATTCTCTAAGCTGGCTGCTCTGTTGACACGTCTCACTCGAAAGAATGTGGTATTCGAGTGGGATGATAAATGTTAAAGTAATTTCTACGCGCTAAAGCACAGACTGACCACCGCACCTATTCTCACCATACCCACCAACTCAGGAGGTTTACTCAGTGTATACAGATGCCTCAGGACAGGGACTGGACTGTGCGTTGATGCAGGACGGGAATGTAGTAGCCTATGGATCCAGACAGCTTAAGGATCATGAGAGGAACTATCCATCCCATGATTTAGAGTTGGTAGCCGTGGTATTTGCATTGAAAATTTGGCGCCACTACTTGTACAGTGAGAAATTTTAGGTGTATACAGATCATTAGAGCCTTAGATATTTCTTTTCACAAAAAAGAGTTGAATATGAGGCAGAGATGATTGATAGAGCTTCTAAAGGATTATGAGTGCGTGATATTGTACCATCCAGGGAAGGCTAATGTTGTGGTGGATGCCTTGAGTAGAAAGAGCCTCGAAATGGTATCGGACATGATGGTCAGAGAATATGAGCTGCTCGAGTAGTTTGCTCACCCATGATTTAGAGTTGGCACTCGTGGTATTTGCATTGAAAATTTGGCACCACTACTTGTACGATGAGAAATTTCAGGTGTATACAGATCATAAGAGACTCAAATATCTGTTTTCATAAAAAGAGTTGAATATAAGGTAGAGACGATGGATAGAGCTTCTAAAGGATTATGAGTGTGAGATATTATACCATCTAGGGAAGGCTAATGTTGTGGCGGATGCCCTGAGTAGAAAGAGCATCGGAATGGTATCACACATGATGGTCAGGGAATATGAGTTGCTCGAGCAGTTTGCTCACCTCAGGTTGGATATAGACCCTCTTGATATTGACAAAGACTGTGTGATAGCTAGCATGCTAGTGGAAGTAGATTTGATTGATCGGATACACTAGGCTCAGCATGCCGATCTACTGTGTGAGGATCATGCGAGTCAGATTCAAATGGGTGATGTGGTTGATTTCTTAATGAGTGATGATGGCCTACTAAGGTTTAGAGGCAGAATTTACGTTCCCGACGACCCAGAGTTAAAGAGATTGATTTTGACAAAAGGTCATTCATTGAGATATACATTACATCCAAGGAGTAATAAGATGTATCAGAATCTCAAGAAAGTTTATTGGTGGTCAAGGATGAAAAGAGATATCACAGAGTTTGTGGCAAGATGTCTTGTATGTCAACAAGTGAAGGTAGAGCATCAGAAGCTTACAAGGTTGTTACAGCCTCTACATATACCAACTTGGAAAAGGGAGCATGTCACTGTAGATTTCATCATGGGATTATCGAGGACTAAGAGTAACCATGATGCTATCTGTGTAGTGGTTGACAGACTGACGAAATCAACCCACTTTCTAGCTATGAAATCTTCAGATAATTTGAGTAGTTTGACAGAGTTGTATCTATGGGAGATAGTGAGGCTACATAGGATTCTAATGAGCATCTTATTGAATAGGGATTCTCTCTTCACTTCTCACTTTTGGGAACAATTTCAGGAAGTTATGGGAACCTGATTGAGTTTCAGTACTGCTTTCCATCCTTAGACCAATAGTCAGTCAGAGAGAATTATCCAAACATTAGAAGATACACTAAGAGCAAGTGTTATGGATTTTAAAGGCTCCTAGGATGATCACCTACTGCTAATCGAATTTGCATACAACAATAGTTACCACTCGAGTATCGAGATAGCACTGTGTGAGGCCTTGTATGGTAGAAGGTGTCGTTCCCCTATTGGTTGGGAAGAAGTGGGTGAAAGGAAAATATTTGCTCTTGATTTAGTACAACAAGCCTCTGAGGTTGTTAAGCTGATATGTGAGAGATTGAGAACAGCTCAGAGCAGGCAGAAAAGTTACGCTGATATGGGATGGAGGCCACTAGAGTTCAATGTGGGTGACTCGATATTTTTGAAAGTTTCTCCCTTGAAAAGGATTGTGAGGTTCGGTAAAAAGGGTAAGTTGAGCCCTTGATATATCGGACCGTTTGAAATATTGGAGTGTGTGGGAGATAAGGCCTATAGGCTAGCATTGCCACTGGAGCTAGCAAACGTACATAATGTCTTCCATGTATCGATGCTTCGAGACAGGGACTGGACTGTGCGTTGATGCAGGACGGGAATGTAGTAGCCTATGGATCCAGACAGCCGTGGTATTTGCATTGAAAATTTGGCGCCACTACTTGTACAGTGAGAAATTTTAGGTGTATACAGATCATTAGAGCCTTAGATATTTCTTTTCACAAAAAAGAGTTGAATATGAGGCAGAGACGATTGATAGAGCTTCTAAAGGATTATGAGTGCGTGATATTGTACCATCCAGGGAAGGCTAATGTTGTGGTGGATGCCTTGAGTAGAAAGAGCCTCGAAATGGTATCGGACATGATGGTCAGAGAATATGAGCTGCTCGAGTAGTTTGCTCACCCATGATTTAGAGTTGGTACTCATGGTATTTGCATTGAAAATTTGGCACTACTACTTGTACGGTGAGAAATTTCAGGTGTATACAGATCATAAGAGACTCAAATATCTGTTTTCATAAAAAGAGTTGAATATAAGGTAGAGACGATGGATAGAGCTTCTAAAGGATTATGAGTGTGAGATATTGTACCATCTAGGGAAGGCTAATGTTGTGGAGGATGCCCTGAGTAGAAAGAGCATCGGAATGGTATCACACATGATGGTCAGGGAATATGAGTTGCTCGAGCAGTTTGCTCACCTCAGGTTGGATATAGACCCTCTTGATACTGACAAAGACTGTGTGATAGCTAGCATGCTAGTGGAAGTAGATTTGATTGATCGGATACACTAGGCTCAGCATGCCGATCTACTGTGTGAGGATCATGCGAGTCAGATTCAAATGGGTGATGTGGTTGATTTCTTAATGAGTGATGATGGCCTACTAAGGTTTAGAGGCAGAATTTACGTTCCCGATGACCCAGAGTTAAAGAGATTGATTTTGACAAAAGGTCATTCATTGAGATATACATTACATCCAAGGAGTAATAAGATGTATCAGAATCTCAAGAAAGTGTATTGGTGGTCAAGGATGAAAAGAGATATCACAGAGTTTGTGGCAAGATGTCTTGTATGTCAACAAGTGAAGGTAGAGCATCAGATGCTTACAGGGTTGTTGCAGCCTCTACATATACCAACTTGGAAAAGGGAGCATGTCACTGTAGATTTCATCATGGGATTATCGAGGACTAAGAGGAACCATGATGCTATCTGTGTAGTGGTTGACAGACTGACAAAATCAACCCACTTTCTAGCTATGAAATCTACAGATAATTTGAGTAGTTTGGAAGAGTTGTATCTATGGGAGATAGTGAGGCTACATAGGGTTCTAATGAGCATCGTATTGAATAGGGATTCTCTCTTCACTTCTCACTTTTGGGAATAATTTCAGGAAGTTATGGGAACACGATTGAGTTTCAGTACTGCTTTCCATCCTTAGACCAATAGTCAGTCGAGAGAATCATCCAAACATTAGAAGATACGCTAAGAGCAAGTGTTATGGATTTTAAAGGCTCCTAGGATGATCACCTACTGCTAGTCGAATTTGCATACAACAATAGTTACCACTCGAGTATCGGGATAGCACTGTGTGAGGCCTTGTATGGTAGAAGGTGTCGTTCCCCTATTGGTTGGGAAGAAGTGGGTGAAAGGAAAATATTTGCTCTTGATTTAGTACAACAAGCCTCTGAGGTTGTTAAGCTGATATGTGAGAGATTGAGAACAGCTTAGAGCAGGCAGAAAAGTTACGCTGATATGGGATGGAGGCCACTAGAGTTCAATGTGGGTGACTCGATATTTTTGAAAGTTTCTCCCTTGAAAAGGATTATGAGGTTCGGTAAAAAGGGTAAGTTGAGTCCTCGATATATCGGACCGTTTGAAATATTGGAGTGTGTGGGAGATAAGGCCTATAGGCTAGCATTGCCACTGGAGCTAGCAAACATACATAATGTCTTCCATGTATCGATGCTTTGGAAGTATCATCCAAATCCAACTCATGTGATTCGGTATGAGCTATTGGAGCTCAAGAATGATTTTTCATATGTAGAGAAATCGATTTGGATACTAGATAGGAAGGAAAAGGTGCTACAAAACAAGATGATTATGCTTATTAAGGTTCTCTGGCAGCACCATACTTTAGAGGAAGCTACTTGGGAGTTGGAGCACCTTATGCTGGAAAAGTACCTTAACTTTTTGAGGAGTAACTTAGTTCTAATTTGGAAGACCAAATTTCTTAAAGGAGGGGAGGAATGTAAGGACCGTATTTTCATATGTAATCCTTATGATTCTCTATGTTTACACTTATTCATGTAATATGAATCATAAGAGTTGTCAGGTCCGTAGATTTGATGTACACACTTGTTATGTGAGTTCGTGATGTACACACAAGTTTCGTTGAGTATGAATTATAAGAAATGAACATTTTTAAGTGATAAATATGGATTGAATGCAAAATTAGTAGTGAAGCAAATTGATATGAAGTTAGCCTTGAAAATCTGGGGTGAATTTCAGCTAAGTAGGTTACAGAGCAAGGGGAGATCGATCCCTCCTTCAAGCCAAATCGATCTCGGTAAGCTTCTACCAAGTAAGGATCGATCTCATCCTCAAGCAGACTAATCTCCTTATGTCTCGGCCAGAAGCAGATTGATCTCATTCTCTTGGGAGATCGATCTCTGAAGCTCTCTACTTGGCTATGATCAAACTTACCCTTCAGAACAGATCGATCCCTCATGCTTGAAAACTGAATGCTGAGAGACTTAAAGCAGGAGAAGATCGATCCCTCACTTATGGAGATCGATCTCATCAAGACAATTCTATAAAAACTGGGCAGCTTAACTGCATTTCGTGATAAACAACTCAAAACTTTCCATTTTGAAGCAAAGTAACCTAACTTTTCTCTTTAAACTCTCAACACTTTCCTTAGAGATTTGAGAGAAGTTTATTTCAACAAAGTTGTTCCTAGAGAGGAGGAGAACAACATAGTTGGAAACGAGAGGTTGAATCGTTGGATTGAAAGAGGAAAAGAGCTTTCCCCTAATTTTGGTGAAAAAAAGAGAAAAGTTGAGATTGGTAAGATTTCTATAAACCATTTCCTAGTATGTTAATCTAGGTATGATGATGAGTGATTTGGTGTATATATTGTTAGTCAAAATGTGATAAACATGCTTAAACAAAACTATGACCTAAGATGGGTTTAATGAGGAAAAAATGAAATGGCATAAAGTTAATGAAGATTTGAGGATGTAGAGATGTTAATGAGCATGCATAGATGATGCTAAGTTGACATTTTGAAATCCATAAGTTGGATTAAATGAGAATTTATAAATGGCATGTTAAGTGTTTGATGGAATGCCATAGAAGAAGAAAATAATAAACTTGAGGCATTGTAAGCTTAATGTTGGTTCAATATGAATCAATAGACTTGAGGAATCTAATGGATTCTCGAGAAATGAGTTATATACTCGAAATGGACTTATTAAAGAGTAAGGTCCAATAATAATGTAACAAGGCCAAATGAGATATAAATGGCCCAATGCATTGATTTGAATATCATGCAAGTGAAATGAGGTATATGAAAGTATACTAATGTGTCTAGTACATAATTTCAGCTCCTGAAGATATAACCAGAACCAATAAGACCAAGTCACGAGCGTTGGGAATCGAAGGGAAGTGATTCAAGCGTGATTCCAGGTAAAGGACTTATGCGAGCTATTAGAGATAGCTATACATATGTTTTCTTACCTGCTGTGTGCAAATGTATACAATAAGTATATAGATATTGGTATATCTAAGTAGAAGACTACATATGAGAATAAGCCTACCAGTATGAATTGCATGTCTTCTATGCCTTGTTGTGAAAAGAGATTTTCTACAAGTGTTTTGAGAAAGAGAAAAGATAGATTGGCTCTCGGTTTAGTAAAGTTGCATGGAAAGCTTTTAACGAGTGATTGAAGGGAGATTGCCCTCTCACTCATACTCAGTGAATGGAGCCTTCTATCTCGTTTCTGTGTGAAATTGTGCTAGAGCCTAAGTGGCAACAATGAATTGACCAGCCCTGCTCGTACTTTATTTATAAATGGATTTTTTTAGAAAAGCAAAAGAGTGCTCGATGCCTCGGGTGATGCTGTGTGTTCCACTCAAGATGCTCACACTAGATTTTTGGGAATCATGCTGGAGCCTTTGAGTACTGCTTTGTGTCTTGCTCTAACTATGCTTGCATGTAATTTCCTCATAATACAGTGCTTGATGCCTCAGGTATGCTTGGTGTCTTATGCTGAGTTGCTCGCACGAGATTTTTATGATTATGCTATGTGCTGAGTAAAACCGTGCTAGAGCCGTTGTGTATTGTTATGTGTATTGCATTGACTTGCTCACACGTGGTTTATGATTGTGATGTAATGAGTACAAAAGCATGCTGGAGTCTTCGTGTACTGCTGTGTGTCTTGCACAAACCTGCTAGCACGCGATTTTGAGACAGTGGAAATGGGTGATATGGATCCACGGGAGCACAATGTACTGTGAGCGTTAGCCATAAGGTATAATGTGTCGTGTTATCTTAGTGATTCTGTGTGAGCTGAAGGGATGGTTGATTCACCTCCCTAAGCGTAGGGTTCCCGCACACCTGATCAGTGTTGCCTGCAATCTGACTTTGGCCATAAATCTCGTATTTATCTGAGTGATATGACATTATCACTACTGTGTGTGGTGACATATGTTTCCCTTGCTATGTGTCTGGGGATATGATAACCTATAATTATGTCTCATATACATTGATTTGCTGAGTGCAAAGTGATTTCTGAACGTGTACTCTGTGATTTTAAAAAATGAGCTGTGTGAAAAGAGTATGTTGTGTGAATATGCATATACCCATCTAGCGAATCCATAATTTCGTAGTGATGAAGGCTATTTTAAAGAATGCATATGTTTTATAAGGAAAATGATTATATATTTTTAGCATGTATATAGTGTAGCTATATACCTGCTTTCATATTTTCCTTACTGAGTGTATTAGCTCACCCCCATTTTTCTCCTCCACAGATTCTATGTAGTAGTGAGTATATTGCAGTCGTCCCTACTATTGTGTTGCTCTGGTCATCCAGCAGTATAGAGAGGTATACACTTGAGATGAAAAAATTTTGTATCCTATAAATTAGTGTATAGTAAAGTATGTATTTTGTATTTTGGGGGATGTATATAATAGAAACTGATGTAAACACTTCCGTACATATTTATAAAAGTCTAGTTTCTATTCTATTTCAATTGATATGAATTTATTTAACTATAATGGATGAGATATGGATTGGATGTTGACTCACAGCCTAACTGTAAGTGATAAGGTAAAAGTCATGGTCAGAGAGAGAGTGGGTCGTGACATTACATCCCAAGTATCTGTACTTGTCTGGTTATATATTTTATATACTTATGGTGGCTGTTGCTGAAACCTATTGGTATCGGTGCAAGTAATTCATATTAGCTACAATGAGTGGTAGAAGAGGTCGCCCACGGAGGTAGAACCAACCACCCTCACCCCTTCCCCCTCAGCCAGAGAGCCCTGATACCCTGATGAGGAGATAAGAGCAGAGTGTTCAAAGCATGAGAGAGGGGCTTAATACCATCACAGCTATGATTACCCAGTTATTTTGGGCACATGCTTCGAATTTCGATGATACTACGCCTGCACCTCCTCTTCCTCCTCCTCCTCCATAGGCCCTTCAAGCACCTCCAATAGTTCAACCTCAGGTACATATTAGTGCAGATGACAGAGATAAGGTCGAAATGAAATTCTTTCTTAAGATGTACCCTCCAGAGTTCAAGGGAGTGAAGGAACCAGTACGGGCTAAGGAATGGTTGCCAGATTTGGAATAGATATTTGAGTATTTGGAGTGCACAGATGCAGATAAGGTTAGAATGGCAACATATATGTTGACTGAACAAGCCGATATATGGTGGAGAACCACCAGAACACATCTGAGGTCCCGACATCTAGAGATTTATCAGGAGACTTTTCTAGCTACTTTTAAGGGTTAGTATATACCACCTACAGCCCAGTAGAAAATACAGAAAAAATTCTTAGAGTTAACACAGGGTTGTATGGTTGTGGATGAGTATGAGAATAGGTTTACTACTCTTATGCGGTATGACCCTGACAGAATCAAAGATGAGCAGCGTCACACACAGAGGTTTTTGTCTAGGTTGCGACCAACCATTTGAGGTAAACTACTTGGTTTCTGAATTACAAAATTTAGTGATGCACTAGAGCATGCTCAGGATATTGAGAGAGGCCTCAATGTTACTTAGGCTCAATACGAATTTTGGGGGAAATTAAAGAGCAAGGGTAGGAGAATGGAGATCTCTAAAACTGAACCGAGGGGGAGTCAGCCAAAGAGACTTAAACTTGGTGAGGCTCCAATGAGAGCTGATAGGCCCGTGACTCCCACTACTACCACTATAACCAGGCGAGGCCAATTGATGATCAGAAAGGAGTGCCAAGAGTATGGCAAAGCACATAGTGGTCATTGTCTTTTGAGGTCAGGTGTATGTTTTCGATGTGGCAAGAAAAAAACATCTGATGAGAGATTATCCACTACGGTAGACTCCACAGCTATGACATCAGCCTCCCCCACCGCTTGAGAGATTGTCTAAAAGACAAAAATGAGTGTCTTAGAGGCAGATCCCTCAGGGACAGGCTACAGTAGAAGAAAAGGGTAAGAGGCCTGTCACCCGAGGGCGAGTCTTCGTGATCGATTAGGAGACAACAGCTGCCTCATCCAATGTTATCAGAGGTAATCTTCTTGTCTGTAATCGTAGAGCTAATGTTTTGTTTGACCTAGGATCTACTCATTCATTCATGTCAGCTCAGTTTTGTAAAGTGCTTGCATGTAAAATCTGAACCACTTGATCATGTATGTCATATTAGTACCCCCATGCATGAGACACAAATAACTGATAAAGTGTGTAGGAATTATGAAATTAAGGTGGGAGACAGGGTAATGATAATAGATCTAATCTTACTAAACATGTACGACTTTAATGTAATATTGGGAATGGATTACTTATCTGCCAATAGGGTAAATTTAGACTGCTATACTAAGACTCTAAACTTGTCATTGCCTGATAAATTCGAAGTATGTTTTACCATTAAGAAATTAAATGAAATATATATAATGTTTTGAAATATGATGTTCAGTGAACCTTTTGATGTTTTGCTGATGATGAAGGTTATATAGCTTCTGTTTCGGATACAAATCAAGAACATCCAAGGTTATATACCGAGAGTATGTGAATTTTCATATGTGTTTCCTGAGGAATTACTAGGGTTACCATCGGAGAGAGAGAGATGAAGTTTACAATTGATTTAGTGCCAAATACTTAGCCAATCTCTAAAACTCCATATAGAATGGCACCAGTGGAATTAGAATAGTTAAAGAAGTAGTTACAAGAATTGCTAGACAAGGGTTTTATCAGACCCAGTGTGTCACCTTGAGGAGCTCCAGTTTTATTTGTCAGGAAGAAAGATGGTAGCCTCCGATTGTGCATAGATTACAGATTGTTGAATAAGGCTACGGTAAAGAATAAGTACACCATACCCAGAATCCATGACTTATTTGATCATTTGAAAGGGGCTGTCATATTTTTTATGATTGACTTCAGGTCTGGCTATCACCATTGAGGATCAAGAAAAAAGATGTAGCCAAGACAGCGTTCAGGACTAGATACGATCATTATGAGTTTTTGGTGATGTCTTTTGACCTGACTAATGCCCATACTGCTTTCATGAGTCTAATGAATGAAGTATTCTGGGATTATCTAGATCGATTTGTAGTTATCTTTATTGACGACATATTGGTTTATTCTAAGTTCCGAAAGGAACATAAACAGCATTTAAGAACAGTTCTCCAGACTCTTTGAGAGAAACAGTTGTATAAGAAACTGAGTATGTGTGAATTTTGGCTATAACAGATAGCTTTCCTCGGTCACATTATATCTAAGGATGGGGTGTCAGTTGATCCATCCAAGGTTGAGGCAGTACTCAAATGGGAAAGACCGAGGATTATAACTGAGATTCGAAGTTTTTTAGGGTTGGTAGGGTACTACCGGAGATTTGTAGAAGAAGTTTTGAGAATAGTAGCTCAACTAACGAAGCTCACGCATAAAGAAACTCCTTTTGTATGGTCAAAAGTTTTTGAGCAAAGTTTTCAATAGCTCAAAAGGAGATTAACTATCGCACCCATTCTAACTCTTCCAAGTGGTTCAGGATGATTTACGGTATACTGTGATGCTTCTCACCTGGTTTGGGATGTGTACTTATGCGGAATGGAAGAGTAATAGCTTATGGTTTCAGGCAATTAAAGGACCACGAGCGAAACTATCCCACCTATGATCTAGAATTAGTTGTTGTGGTATTTGCTTTGAAGATTTGGCGGCATTACCTGTGTGGTGAGAAATTTCAGTTTTTCATTAACCACACGAGCTTAAAGTATATATTTGATCAAAATGAGCTTAACAAGATACAGACGGTGGTTAGATCTCTTTAAGGATTATGACTGCGAGATTTTGTATCATTCAGGTAAGGCGAACGTGGTGGCAAATGCTCGCAGCAAGAAGGGAATAATGTCATATATGATGGTCAGAGAATATGAGCTATTAGAACAAGTCACTGGACTCATATTTAATGTTGAAGAAGCAGAGATTGGATTTATGGCTAGCCTACGGATTGAGCCCAACGTCCTAGATCGGATCAGGGTAGGACGAAGAAATGATGATAGGTTAATAGACATGGTTAGCCTGGCAGAACAAGCTACGCAGTCAGATTTTACAGTCAGTGAGGATGGACTATTAAGGTTCAGCCGTCAAGTCTGCATTCTGAATGATGATGCCCTGAAGCAACCGATTCTAAAAGAGTGTCACTGCTCTTGGTACACCATGCACCCGGGTAGCACCAAAATGTACCATGATCTACAAAAAGTGTATTGCTGGACTGGTATGAAGTGGGATGTAGCAAAATTTATGGCCAGGTGCTCGGTATGTCAGAAGGTTAAGATTGAACATCAGAAGCTCGTAGGATTTCTTAAGCCCTTACTAGTGCCTACATGGAAATAAGAGCACATAACGATGGATTTTATTATGGGATTACCGCGAACCTGAAGGGGTCATGACACAATCTGGGTTATAGTAAACAAATTAACTAAGAGTACCCATTTCCTTGCCATCAAGAGTATAGATCTTTGAGTGCCTTGGCAGAACTGTATGTCAGAGAGGTAGCTCGTTTACATGGGGCTCCCGTGAGCATTACGTCAGATAGAGATCCTAGGCTTACCTCTAGATTTGGGATAAACTTTCAAGAAGCCATGGGATCTAAGTTTAACCTTAGCATCGTCTATCATCCTCAGACTGACGTTTAATCCGAGCGAACTATTCAAACCTTGGAGGACATGTTGAGGGCGTGTGTGTTGGATTTTAAGGGTTCATGGGATGATCATTTGCCCCTTGCATAGTTCGCTTATAATAATAGCTACAATACTAGTATTGGGATTCCACCTTATGAGGCTTTGTATGGCAGGAGATGTAGGTCCCAGTTCCTTGGTAAGAAGTGGGTGATCGAAAGATTATGGCTCCCGATTTAGTGGAACAGACAACGAAGGGTGTTCAAGTTATTTGTAGTAGACTTCGGGCGGCTCAGAATAGGCAGAAGAGTTACGTCGATGTGCGTAGATGGCCACTTGAGTTTCAAGTTAAGGACTTTGTGTTTATGAAGGTATCTCTAAGCAAGGGCATCATGCCTTTTGGAAAGAAAGGGAAGTTGAGTCCTCGCTACATCGCTCCATTTAAGATATTAGACAGAGTGGGAGATGTTACTTACCAGTTAGCTTTACCTCCATAACTTTTCGGGATACATAATGTCTTCCACGTCTCAATGTTGAGGAAATATAATCCGGATCTCTCCTATGTCATTTATTATAAAGCCTTGGACATTCAGAGAGATATGAGTTATATGGAAGAACCTATCCGGATCCTCGACAGGAAGGAAAAGGTACTTCTGACGAAGAGGATTCCATTGGTTAAGGTTCTCTAGAGCACCACTCAATAGAGGAAGCAGCGTAGGAACTAGAGAGCCTTATGAGGGAGAAGTACCCTCTATTGTTTGACGGACCGAGCTGAATTTGGAGGACCAAATTATTAAAAGGTGGGGAGAAATGTGAAACCCTAAATTTTTATATCATTACATAATTGAAAGTTAAGAAATAACTAAGTACTAAGAATAATGTTATACTGGTCTGAAATGATCGAAGCACTCGAAATTACAGAACAGGGCCTGAAGGTACAAAAATCGAGGTCAAACCCTGAGATCGAGAATTTCTTAAGAATTATAAGAATATCTATGGAATGATATTTGGAAGTGAAAACTACAGTATTGAAAGTGAAAAAGTTGGTAAAACTCGGACTTACGAAAAATCGAGGAAAAAAAGGGTCCTAGTTAAAGAAATAATTTGGAATAAATTCTAGAAATTCACAAAAATTATTTCGAGATCATGGGAAATTTTTATAATGTAAAAGTGACTTGGGAAATTAAAATTAAGTTGAAATAAGGAGGTTTCATGGATCGAATGAATTTTTAAAGTAAACCGAAAACATTAAGCCATTTTACTCGGTATTGACCTAATCAAGTAAAATGAGCTCAATCGGGGAAACGTTCTTAAACAAGTGACCCCCAAAGTTTTATGAAAGATACTAGGGACATAGTATAACACTTGTGAAGTGGAATTTTAGAAGAAATTGGACTAGAACTAATTTTTGGGAATTTTACAAAACAGAATAGCAACTTTCCTGTACTAGTAATCTAACCACCCAATAGAAACTCATGCATAAGTTGACCATTCGAACACCGTCAAATTTTTATCTGCTATAAATTAGACTTATAAGGCTTTCTCAAGAAGCCTGAATCACCCCAAAAGCCTTCAACACGCTCCCTCACCTCTTTCTCAAATGTTCTGTACCCGTCCTCCACTGAAGACGAAAGCGTGAATTTTTCGGCCACCATCCGACTAGATTTAGTCAAAGGTCAAGAAGGAAAAAATCTTCCCCTCTAGGTCTTCTATAGCATATCAAATATTCACCCATAAAGGAGTTCATTTACTTGGTGAAATCTGATAAAGAAAATTGGGGTGTAGAACTGTCGTGTTCATAGGTAAGAGAAAGTTGAAATTTTGGTTAAATCTAATGGGTTTTTCTTGTGATTTTGAGTGAATCTAAGCTATATACATGATTATTTATAGTTAAGGAGCAATTTGGAGGATCAAAGAGGTGGTTAACTTTGGTCAAAGGTGAGAGAAACTTTATGGATGATGAAGATGATGAGATATGTTTATGTTTGATGATTTTTAAGGATTTTTAGTTAAATGAATTTGAATGAATTAATTTCTATGGATGAGTATAGGTTTAGCAATCCTAGGGTTCATGTGAATGTGGTGATATGTGGTTTGATTCAAGGTTGTTAATTGTTAAAATGATACCGAAAGAGTTCGGTTTATAGCTTAGTTTAACAAAAAACTAAAAAGTGTGAAATTTGTCGAAATGGGTATGATGAAAAGTATAAATGGTGATTGTAAAAGAATATTGGGACTTTTAAGGTTATGAACATGAAGTTAAAAAAATAAAACTGGCAAGAATAGCTTAAACTGACACTTTAATCAGTGAAATCAAGAAAATATGAAAAGTTGACCGAAAAGTTAAAATTGGTACAACTTTAAGAAAGTAATTTCATATTTGGATATGTTAAGATGAACATGAGCTATATTTGATGAGTTAATATTGTTTTGGCAACTTGGGAAATTGGCACATTTAACGAGGCAATACTGAACCCTGGCGAATTAATGCGGCTTAAACCTAATAGAGGGAATGGGTATAATTTAGCATAGTTCTGACTAACCACACTTATTTATATCCATAAAATGATTTATGAAGCATATTTATGTTCATGAAATGATTTATGAAGTATATTTATGTTCATGAAATGATTTATGAAATATGAAGAACTTTCGAAACAGAAATAAATAATGATAAACCGATTTTTATCTATAGTACATGAGTTTTAATGCATTGATATTTTATAGTCAACTATATGACTTTATACTTTTGTTTTAAAGAAAGTTTTGACGATCTCGAAAGTAAGTAAAGAAAAAGGAGATTTTGAGACTATAAGGCTATCTAAATGCATGGCCACTGTTTGTGGTGCACCGACTCCGCCACTTGTGGTACCCAATACGTTGAACCCTTGTAGTGCTTGTCTCCACCTATGTGGTGGTTACCTTCGCTACTCGTGATATATGATTTCTCATAGTATCTCATGCCCGCGCAGCATGCATGTATATCTCCTACATGTCGAGTGTCATTGGTACATGTGCCCTAGCAGTGTGCTAGTGTATGTTAAATGATTAGATACTACCCATACTTATGATTGTTGTACGACCCTGATCCAATCTACAACTCCCCACCATGGTCATCGGTATGATTATGACCCTCTACGGAGGATGACATATGGTGCATGCTAGCTACTCAGATATAGCCTAGTCTCCACATTTTGACGATGGTGCTTTTATGAAAGAAAATATGGATGATGAACTTATGAAAGGAAGTATGATGATGCTTTTATGAAATAAAGTATGTATAATGATTTTATGAAAGAAAGTATGTATGATGATCTTATGAAAGAAAGTATGTGTGATGATTTATGAAAGAAAACATGTTTTATGTTTTCATATGAAAAGACCTATATGATGAATTAACGAATGAAAGCATATTTGATCTTTTTATATAGAAATAGACATGCATGATGTTAAACAAGAAAACATATCCATATATGATATTTTCATGTTAGGATGGTTATGTATGAAATAAAGTTTATGCGTACGTTTTAACATCATGTTTCAAAGTAAGCTTATGATTCTGTTTTCATAAGTATAGATGTATGAAGGTTGGACTTCATGATTTTCGACATGCTTTATATACTCAAAAATATTTTAAATACACTTCTTACTGTGCTTTTTTTTTAAGCTCACCCTCTTTTTTCTCCATTTCAGAGTACTTGCAATAAGATCTCTCAGCCGCCACAGGGTATTCAAGTAGTTGGTGGATTTAGTGCCTCCCAGTCTACTTTTGGTAAAAGCTTAGGTATAACATCAGACATTTATTTCCAGACTTGTATTTTGTACAGATACTGGATGTATATATTACTTTCGGGATGTAACCAATGGTTTATGGATGATATGTGAATATTCTGGGAATGAAAGAAACTGAGATGTAAATTAAGTTAAGGAATCAATCAACTGCTTTGCGAATATATAAACTGTGTTTATTTTTAGGAGGATAGGGTATAAATTAAGTCGTTATGCTGCCAAAATTTCTAGCAAAATTAAATGACAAAAATGATAAGTAAGGAAAGAAATGAAGTACCTATACTGTACAGGAATACAATCTAAGTAGGAAAATAAGATTAAAAAAAAAAGTTAGCCCCTGTTTTCGCACTTCCGCAGTGTGACAATTAACATGGTATAAGAGTAAAGGTTGTCTAGTACTATCAATGTCGGGTAGTTAAAGTTTAATTACATCCCAAGTATTTATACTTGTTTGGTTAGAAATTGTATATTCCTGTGATGGCTATAGCTAAAATCTATTAGTATCGGTGCAGGTAATTCATATTAGCTACCATGAAAGGTAGCAGAGGTCACCCACAGAGGCAGAACCAACCACCCTCACCCTCTCCCCTTCAGCTAGAGAGCCCCGATACTCAGATGAGGAGATTGGAGCAGAGTGTGCAAAGCATAAGAGAGGGGCTTAATGCCCTCGCAGTTATTATTGCCCAGCAGTTTAGGGCATATGCTTCGAATTCTGGTGACACTAAGCCCGTACCTCCTCCTTCTCCTCCTCCACCAGCCCCTAAGGCACCTCTGGTAGTTCAGCCTTAAGTACAGATTAAGGTAGATGACAGAGATAAGGTTGGAGTAAAAGACTTTCTTAAGATGCACCCATTTGAGTTCAAGGGTGTGAAGGAACCAATACGGGCTAAGCAATGGTTGACAGATTTGGAATGGATATTTGAGTATTTGGAGTGCACAGATCCAGATAAAGTAGAATGGCAACATATATGTTGACTGGACATGCCGGTATATGGTGGAGAACCACCATAACACCTCTGAGGTCTTAACATCCAGAGATTTCTTAAGAGACTTTTTTAGCTGCTTTCAGGGATCAGTATATACCGCCTGCAACCCAGCAGAAGATACAGACAGAATTCTTAGAGTTAACACGGGGCTGTATGATTGAGGATGAGTATGAGAACAGGTTTACTACTCTTATGCGGTATGACCCGGGCACAATCAGAGATGAGCAGCGTCGCACGCAGAGGTTTCTATTCGGTTGCGATTAGCCATTTGGGACAGACTACTTGGTTTCTGTATTACAGAATTCAGTGATGCACTAGAGCGTGCTCAGGATATTGAGAGAGGCCTCGATGTTACTCAGGCTTAGTATGAATTTTGGAAGAAATTAAAGAGCAAGGGTAGGAGAATGGACATCTTTAGAAGATAACCGAGGAAGAGCCTGCCAAAAAGACTGAAACTGTGTGAGGCTCTAGTGAGAGTTGATAGGCCCGTGACTCCCACTTCTACCCCTATAGCCACCCGAGGCCAATCGATGATAAAAATGGATTGCGAAGAGTGTGGTAAAGAACACAGTGGTCCTTGTCTTTTGAGGTCAGGTGTATGTTTTAAATGTGGTGAGAAAGGACATCTGATGAGAGATTGTCTGAAAGACAGACACTAGCGGTTCAGAGGCAGATCCCTCAGAGATGGGCTACAATGGAAGAAAAGGGTAAAAGGCCTGTCACCTGAGGGCAAGTCTTCACGATCGATCAGAAGACAACAGATGCCTCATCCGATGTTATTAGAGATAATCTTTTTGTCAGTAATCGTAAAGCTAATGTTTTGTTTGACCCAGGATCCACACACTCATTCATCTCAGCTCAATTTGTAAAGTGCCTGCATGTAAAATCTGAGCACCTAGATCATGTATGTCATATTAGTACCCCCATCCATGAGACACAAATAACTGATAGAGTGTGTAGGAATTGTGAAATTAAAGTGGGAGATAGGGTAATGATAGTAGATCTAATCTTACTAAACATGTACGGCTTTGATGTAATATTGGGAATGGATTAGTTAGCCATCAATAGGGTAAGTTTAGAATGCTATACCAAGACTATAAACTTCTCTTTGCCCGATAAATTTGAAGTATGTTTTGCCATTAAGAAATGAAATGAAAATATATATAATGTTTTGAAATATGATGTTGTCTGAACCTTTTGATGTTTTGCTGATGATGAATGTTATATAGCTTCTGTTTCAGATATGAATCAAGAACATCCAAGTATTCAAGACATACCGATAGTATGTCAATTTTCGAATGTGTTTCCTGAAGAATTATCGGGCTTACCGTTAGAGAGAGAGAGTTAAAGTTTACCATTGATTTACTGCTAGATACCCAGCCAATCTCTAAGACTCCCTATAGAATGGCACCGGTGGAATTAGAAGAGTTGAAGAAGTAGTTGCAATAATTGTTTGACCCAAGATCCACACACTCATTTATCTCAGCTCAATTTGTAAAGTGCCTGCATGTAAAATCTGAACACCTAGATCATGTATGTCATATTAGTACCCCCATCCATGAGACACAAATAACTGATAGAGTGTGTAGGAATTGTGAAATTAAAGTGGGAGATAGGGTAATGATAGTAGATCTAATCTTACTAAACATGTACGGCTTTGATGTAATATTGGGAATGGATTAGTTAGCCGTCAATAGGGTAAGTTTAGACTGCTATACCAAGACTATAAACTTCTCTTTGCCTGATAAATTTGAAGTATGTTTTGCCATTAAGAAATGAAATGAAAATATATATAATGTTTTAAAATATGATGTTGTCTGAACCTTTTGATATTTTGCTGATGATGAATGTTATATAGCTTCTGTTTCGAATATGAATCGAGAACATCCAAGTATTCAAGACATACCGGTAGTATGTGAATTTTCGAATGTGTTTCCTGAAGAATTATCGGGCTTACCATTAGAGAGAGAGAGTTGAAGTTTACCATTGATTTAGTGCCAGATACCCAGCCAATCTCTAAGACTCTCTATAGAATGACACCGATGGAATTAGAAGAGTTGAAGAAGTAGTTGCAATAATTGTTGGACAAGGGTTTTATCAGACTCAGTTTGTCACCTCGGGGAGCTTCGATTTTATTTTTCAGGAAGAAGGATGGTAGCATCCGACTATGCATAGATTACAGATTACTGAATAAGGCTACGATAAATAACAAGTACCCCTTGCCCAAAATCGATGACTTATTTGATTCGTTGAGAGGGGCTGCAGTATTTTTGAAGATTGACTTGAGGTCTGGCTATCACCAGTTGAGGATCAAGAAAGATGATGTAGTCAAGACATCGTTCAGGACTAGATACGGTTACTATGAGTTTTTTGTGATGCCTTTTGGTCTGACTAATACCCATACCGCTTTCATGAGTCTAATGAATGAAGTAT
Organism: Firmiana major; assembly: GCA_033439115.1. Taxonomy (NCBI): domain Eukaryota; kingdom Viridiplantae; phylum Streptophyta; class Magnoliopsida; order Malvales; family Malvaceae; genus Firmiana; species Firmiana major. The sequence continues at coordinate 27,409,407 of CM065896.1, read as the reverse complement.
TCTGGGATTATCTAGATCAATTTGTAATTATCTTTATTGATGACATATTGGTTTATTCTAAGTATCGGGAGGAACATGAGCAGCATTTGAGGACAGTGCTCCAGACTCTTCGAGAGAATCGTTGTATGGGAAACTGTGTAAGTGTGAATTTTGGCTGGAGCAGATAGCCTTCCTCGGTCACATTATATCCAAGGACGGGGTGTCAATTGATTCTTCCAAGGTTGAGGTAGTACTCAAGTGGGAAAGGTTGAGGACTATATGTAAGATTCAGAGTTTTCTGGGGCTGGCAGTTTACTACCCGAGATTTGTAAAAGGATTTTCGAGAATAGCAGCTCAACTAACGAAGCTCACGCGTAAAGGAACTCCTTTTGTATGGTTGGAAGTTTGTGAGTAAAGTTTTCAAGAGCTCAAATGGAGATTAGCTACTGCACCCGTTCTAACTCTTCCAAGTGGTTCAGAAGGATTTACGGTATACTGTGATGCTTCTCACCAGGGCTTATGATCTGTACTTATGCATAATGGATGAGTAATAGCTTATGGTTCTAGGCAATTGAATGACCACAATCGAAACTATCCCACCCATGATCTAGAATTAATCGTTATGGTATTTACTTTGAAGATTTGGCGGCATTACCTGTATAGTGAGAAATTTCATAGCTTCACTGGCTATAAGAGCTTGAAGTATATATTTGATCAGAATGAGCTTAACATGAGACAGAGACAGTGGTTAGAGCTCCTTAATGATTATGATTGTGAGATTTTGTATCATCCGGGTAAAGCGAATGTGGTGGCAGATACTCTCAGCAGAAAGGGAATAATGTCATATATGATGGTCGGAGAATAGGATCTATTAGAACAGCTTATCGGACTCAGAATTAATATTGAAGAAGCAGAGATTGGATTTATGGCTAGCCTATAGATTGAGCTCAACATCTTAGATCGGATCAGGGTAGGATAGAAAAATGATAAGAGGTTATTAAACATGGTTAGCTAGGTAGAACAAGCTACACAGTTAGATTTTACGGTCAGTGAGGATGGACTGTTAAGGTTCAGAGGTCGAGTCTGCGTTCTAAACGATGATGGCCTAAACAAGCAGATTCTAAAGGAGTCTCACTACTCTCGATAAACCATGCACCCAGGTAGCACCAAAATGTACCATGATCTGTAGAAGGTGTATTGGTAGACTGGTATAAAGCGAGATCTAGCCGAATTCATGGTTAGGTGCTTGGTATGTCAACAGGTTAAAATTAAACATCAGAAGCCTGCAGGATTTCTTAAACCCTTACCAGTGCCTACATGGAAATAGGAGCACATAACGATGAATTTTATTATGGGATTACTGTGGACCCGAAGGGGTTATGATGCAATCTGGGTTATAGTAGACAGATTGACTAAGAGTGCCCATTCCTTCCCCATCAAGAGTACCGATTCTTTAAGTGCCTTGGCAGAACTGTATGTCAGAAAGGTAGCTCGTTTACATAGGGCTCCCGTGAGCATTACGTCAGATAGAGATCCCAGGTTTACCTTTAGATTTTGGACACACTTTCTGGAAGCCATGGGATCTAAGTTGAACCTTAGCATTGGCTATCATCCTCAGACTGACGGTCAGTCCGAGTGGACTATTCAGACCTTAGAGGACATGTTGAGGACATGTGTGTTGGATTTTAATGGTTCATGGGATGATCATTTGCCCCTTGCAGCATTTGCTTATAGTAATAATCACTATGAACATGGATTGGCTGAGAGTGGATAGTGAGAAATTGATGAATGCCTATATGATTTTAAGGCATGAATGAGTTAATATACATGTGTTAATGATTATGGTATAGTTAGAATTAATCAATTTGATCAATTGATGAATGAATTAAATTGGCAATCTAGGTGTTTGATAAAGTGCCTAAATGAACTAAGTGAAGCTTAAGAACATTGCCAACCAAGTGTTTGTGAAAATGCCTAAGCAAAATGGCTAGCAAATGGTCGACGGTGGCGTGGTGCTCGACATGGCTAGGCGTGTGTGGTCTCGGCTATGGCATGTGGCCGAGAGGTCCAATGGGCCAAGCCTAATTGGTTTCAGCCCAATGTGATGTAATGAGTCTCGGATAAGCCCAATAAGAGTTGGTGGGTCCCACAAGCCCAATAGGCCCAATGAAAATAAATAGTAAAATGGAAATGGGGTTAAGGTATAGTTACGCCCATTAAGGTTTATCAAAGCCCATTAAGTTAAATAGACTGTATTAAATGTGAAATACAGTAGTAAAAGTAAAATTAGCCTGATGAACGGTTATATGTAGCTCAAGAGATTATTGGAGGAGCTAATCGGATTTGCTAGATCGAGCAGCGTTGAGAAAGTAAAATTTCTCGAGTGATTACAGGTAAGTGACTTTTGTAAGTAGTTAGAGATAGTTGCACATATTTTCATCTACTTTTACATTCACTTAAAAACTCTGAGGGTTAGAGAAAGTGAATAATAATTATAGAGAACCGATAGTGGCAAATTACGATTTTTCCCTTAGTTATGAAAAAAATCAACTTTTAGGAAAAGTTTAAAAAGCATGGAAACCACAATTATGAGTGTTTTTACTGCTGTTTAGCAGAAGAATAGGTAGATAGGCTAATGGTTTCTTGATTGATGAGAAATAGCACAATTTATAGTGCTGATTTTGATGTTTTGAAAATCATCCCTTTTTAAAGAGCCATTTATCGAATTATGTGAGAATAAATCGTGCTAGAGCATAACTCGCACTTGATTTCACATGTTTTCCACATATATTAGTGCTGAAACATGATTCGCACTAGATTTCCATGACACGCATGATAGAGTTTTGGAGCATTGTCCATACTCTGTTTCATATGATTTATACATGATAGAGTGCTGGAGCTATTGCTCGTACTCCGTTTTATATGATTTATGCATGATAGAGTGCTGAAGCTATTGCTCGTACTCAGTTTTATATGTTTTATGCATAGCATGGTACTGGAGCAATTGCTCGTACTTGATTTGAAACATAAACTATGCATGACCTAGTGCTGGACGTTTACTCGCACTAGAGTTTAAGTTTGTGATGTGTGAAACAGTGTTTGAGCGGAGTGTCAACTGAGAGTCACGCTCAAAGGCGTGTACTGTAGTTTTATGTGATATATAAGATATGTTGAAAACCATGCTGATTTCCTCATATAGACTGAGTGTCACATTGTAGAGATGTTAGAATGTGAATTTAGAGATGTGGTATTGATTATCCATTGAGATAGGGTCCACGAGTGTGCGTTGTACCGTGTGAGTGGCATGTAGTACACTGTACCGTGTGGTGTTGTGGAGTTGAGGAGTTTATAGCTGGTGGTTGTGATGGACTGACCCCCTCCCGTTGCAGCAGTGATTGCCCCGTACACCGAGTATTGTGTAGCTTGGGATCACCATTATAGGATAAGGCTATAGTCTAGGATATTATTGCATTTAGCCACAGAGTCTCACATGATATATCACTTGATTGATTTTATACGGATAGGCCTGACGGATGGGTCGAAATTCGATTATTGTGTTTTGAATGATTTAAATGTCATATTTACTGTAATTTGAATATAAATGGCATGATTTATCTAAAGGCATTGTGAAATTATACAGATGGATTGTTTTGCACGAAATGCCTACATTTGAGAACTAAGCATGATTTCTGTACATGGGATTTAGTCTGTACAAGTATATATATATATATTTAAAGTCATGCTTTTAAAGTGAGTTAAGGAAATAATATTTTCGTGGCATAGCATTATTTTGAGTAGATAGTGTAGATGTCTACTTACTTGCCTAATTTTCTTATTGAGCTGTGAGCTCACCCCTTTTTTTTTTTTACACCTCTCTATAGAGCATCCGCAGTAGAGCGATTACGAGAGAGGGATAGTGTTCCTGTTGTCCGCTGTCATTTCCTATCGATCGACAGGTATACATATTTTATACGGTTCTGTATCTAAACATATAAGCAACACAGTGATGTAAATGATGTAAATTATGGGTGATGTATTTGTATTAAATTCTATATCAGTTATATTATAAAAGACATTATAGTCAGTAGATAGTATATTGACATGTATGTATGATTATGGATGAATGGTATGGTAAGAAAGGATACTAGTATCGAATCACAACTCAACTATTGATAAGGAAAAAGGTAAGTAAAAAGTGAAAACTTTGTAGTGGTTTGGTTAAGTAACGGAGGGTCGTGACAGAATGGTATCAGAGTAGAGTTGGTCTAATGTGAGTCGATGTTAGTAACTAGGAAAGTGTACATCTCGATATAATAGTGTTGTGTTTAGATACGAATTTGTATACAAGATGGGAAATAGACTAATTAATGATTGTGAATATAGGAATCGAGCCTATATGGCGAATATCCGTAATGGTAGAGGGACTTGAGGTAGGGCTCGAGGCTGTAGTGATAGGCCTAAGAGCCGAGATGATACTAAGTCATTACCTACCCATGAGACTCCAAGTACTAGAGAGTACTAAGGCGCGCTTCACGAGGTTAAAGCGTAGCCTAGAGATGGTAGTAGAGATGTTGGCACAGACAATGCCAGGTAGACAGGGAAAGGATGTAAGGATTGCGACTGGACAGGTAGTTGCACCTGACACACCTGTACAACCTACACATGTTCCACAGCCTACAAATACTTCTACACCGCACCAGTTTAGGATACGCCTTCTCCTGTTTCTCTGCGATAGAGTAGCAGTGGTTTGGGGTACGGATGTGAGCTGCATCGATTGTGACAGTTCTAGAAGTTTAAACCTCCATCTTTTAGTGGGGTCAAGGACCTAGTTGCTGTTGAGGAGTGCATTGGAGAGATGGAGAATCTATATGGATTATTTGAGTGTACGACATTAGAGATGGTCGCATTTGCTGCGTTCCTAATGAAAGGATCGGCAGAGCATTGGTGGAAGTCCACCAGACCTATATTGAGAGCCCGACATACAGATATCAGTTGGGAGATATTTCTGGATGCCTTTAGGAGGCAGTTTGTTCCAGATACCGCATAGCGAAAACTGCTGGTTGAGTTTTTGGGACTAAACTAGGGTAGTTGGTTAATGGATGAGTATGAGACCAGATTCTTATCCCTGGGAAGGTATGACCCCGACACCATGTATAGTGAGACCAGGAAGGTCCACAGATTTATTGATGGATTGAGATCGGCACTACGGTCCAGATTAGTCCCATTAGATATAGCCACATATGAGGACGTAGTGCGTAGGTTGCAACTATGCTAGCAGGACTATGAGAGGAATGCTTTCGAGTTTGGGAAGTTTAGTCAGACCCAAGATAGAGAGAGGAAGAGGCTTACTAGAGATAGAGATTTCAGTTATCGAGGAGGGAGGAGACTCTTGGGTAAAAGATCACAGATTGATGAGGTACGAGAGAGACCTGCTAGACCTCCTGCTTATCCGACTATAGCTCCAGCGAAGGGTATTGTCATTGGAGGATAGAGGCCTACTACTGAGCAGTGCAGTAGATGCGATAGACATCATCTCATTAGACCTTATCCGATGACTCCTATTGTGTGTTTTCGATGTGGAAAACTAGGGCATATTGCTAGAGCTTGCCCGGAGATGGTTGAGACTGCTCCATTGAAAGGCAGGGAGCTAGAGAGAGCTCCAGTTGATACTTCTGCTTCGAGGAGGAGAGCGACAGCAGAGGAGAAGGGGAAGAAAGTGATTGGTTGAGGGCACGTACATGCTTTAGACCAAGGCACAGTTGATGCTTCATTGAATGTGATACGAGGTAACATCCTGATTTATGATATTGAAGCATATGTTTTATTTGATCCGTGTGCCATGCATTCATTTGTATCGCCTTCATTTGCATGTAAGTTAACAAGACTTGTAGAGCGTACACCGTTATGTATGATGATGTTGATTAGTACGCCTATGAATAATAGTTAGCTTGTATAATATGTATTTAATGATTGTAAGTTGAGGGTAAGGAAAAAGGGTATGACAACCAATCTAATATTGCTAATTATGATCAATTTTGATGTAATTTTAGGAATGGATTGGTTATCTGCAAACCATGCTATGTTAGATTGTATGCTAAGATAGTTATGTTTCCTAACCCTGAAAAATATGTTGTAAAGTTTGCTGAAAAGAAATGAGAACAGTAGCTTCTATTAAATAAACAATATTTATGCTGACTGAGAAACACCAAAATGTTGAAGGTTTTATTGCGTACGTGGTTGATACGGATACGGCACATCTGGAGTTGGCAAATATTCTTGTGGTTAGTGAATTCCCAGATATTTTTTCAGATGAACTTCCAGGGTTGCCACCAGACAGACAGATGGAGTTCTGTATAGATTTGGTGCTTGGTACTGAGCCTATATCAAAACCACCATACCGTATAGCTTTAGTTCAGCTGGATGAGCTAAAGAAACAGTTGTAGGAGCTGTTGGATAAGGGGTTTATCAGACCGAGTGTTTCACTTTGGGGAGCACTGATTTTGTTTATAAAGAAGAAGGATGGAAGCCTCCGATTGTGTATTGACTACAGATTGTTGAATAAGGCTACCATCAAGAATAGGTATCCCCTTCCACGCATTGATGGCTTGTTGGATCAGCTTTGGGGAGCACAGGTTTTTTCCAAGATTGATCTGAGGTATGGGCATCATCAGTTGAGAGTTCGGAGTGGAGATGTACCCAAGACAATGTTTCGGACCCGATATGGCCATTATGAGTTCTTAGTTATGCCATTCGGATTGACAAATGCTCCCGCGGCTTTTATGGCTTTGATGAACGTCGTGTTCAAGCCATACTTGGATCAATTTGTTATCATCTTTATTGATTACATTTTAGTGTATTTGAAGTCTCAAGAGGAGCATGAGCAGCACTTGAGGATCGTATTACAGACTCTTCAAGAAAAGGAGTTATACGCTAAACTCAATAAGTGTGACTTCTGGTTGGAAGAGATCTCATTTTTGGGACGTTGTGTCGAGGGATGGTGTATCAGTCGATCTATCTAAGATAGAGGCTGTAGTTCAGTGGGAATAACCGAGGATAGTTACCGAGATCAAAAGTTTTCTTGGGTTAGCAGGATACTATCGAAGATTCGTTGAGGGATTTTCATAGTTAGCTACTCTGTTGACACGTCTCACTCGGAAAAGTGTACCACTCGTGTGGAACGAGGATTGTGAGAAGAGTTTTCAGGAGCTGAAGCGTCAATTGACCACCGCTCTGATTCTCACTAGCCTTACCAGCTCAAGAGGATTTACGGTGTATACCGATGCTTCGCATCAGGGACTCGACTGTGTATTGATGCAGGATGAGAGGGTAGTTGCTTATGGATCTAGACAGCTGAAGGACCATGAGAAGAACTATCCGACCTACGATTTGGAGGTAGCGGCAGTAGTGTTTGCGTTGAAGGTATGGCGCCACTACTTGTATGGTGAGACGTTCCAGATCTTTACTGACCACAAGAACCTCAAGTATCTGTTCTCACAGAAGGAGTTGAACATGGGACAGAGAAGATGGATAGAGCTTCTGAAAGACTATAATTATGAGATACTTTATCATCCAGGTAAGGCTAATGTTTGTAGCTGACGCTTTGAGTAGGAAGAGCCTAGGGATGGCATTGTATATGATGGTCAGGGAACACGAGCTGTTGGAACTGTTTGCCAGCCTCAGTTTAGGTGTTGTGCCTTCTGACATGGATACAGGCTATGTGATAGCTAGTCTACGCTTGGTACCGGATCTATTGGACAGGATCAAACAGGCTCAACAGATTGATCCGTATTGTGTTGAGATGATTAATCAGATACAGAAGAGCATAGTGATTGATTTTTAGTTGAGTTTTAATGGACTACTGAGGTTCAGGGGTAGATTATGTGTTCCTGATAACCAGAGCTCAGGAGATTGATATTTACGGAAGCTCATTCGTCGAGGTACACGTTACATCCAGGGAGTAACAAGATGTATCAGAACCTCTGAAAGGTGTACTGGTAGTCGGGTATGAAGAAAGACGTGGCAGAGTTTGTGACGAGATATCTCGTATGTCAGCAGGTGAAGGTAGAGCACCAGAAGTCTGTAGGACTATTGCAGCCTCTACCTATACCGACATGGAAATGAGAGCATATCACAATGGATTTCGTGATGGGTTTACCGAGGACCCGCAAGAATCACGATGTTATATGGGTAATCGTTGATAGACTGATGAAGTCATCCCATTTCCTATCTATGAGAGCTACTGATACTTTGAGTTCATTGGTAAAACTGTATGTACGCAATGTAGCGAGATTACATGGTGTACCCGTGTGCATAGTCTTTGATTGGGATTCTCGCTTCACTTCCCACTTTTGGGAACATTTTCAGGAAGCCATGGGAACCCAGTTGAGTTTGAGATGACCATACAGACTCTAGAGGACATGTTGAGAGCGTGTGTGCTAGATTTAGAGGCTCCTGGGATGATCACTTGCCACTAGCAGAATTTGCCTACAACAACAGTTATCATTCGAGTATCGGGATGGCATCGTATGAGGCTTTATATGGCCGTAGATATTGTTCCCCTATTGGATGGGAAAAAGTGGGTGACCGAAACATTTTTGCTCCTGACTTAGTTACACAAGCCTTTGAGGATGTCCGTTTGATTGTAGATAGACTGAGGACTGCTCAGAGCAGACAGAAGAGTTACGCTGACAAGAGACGAAGGCCACTAGAGATTACAATTGGTGAATCAGTATTTCTGAAAGTTTCTCCTCCCAAGGGTATAGCGAGATTTGGGAAGAGAGGTAAGCTGAGTCCTCGCTACATTGGACCCTTTGAGATACTTGATCGAGTGGGAGATAAGGCATATAGGTTGGCATTGCCACCAGACTTATCAGGAGTCCATAACGTCTTCCATATTTTGATGCTTCAGAAGTATCACATGGATCTGACACATGTGATTAGTTATGAGCCATTGGAACTCAGAGAGGACATGTCATATGTTGAGAGACCGATTCGGATATTGGATAGGAAGGAGAAAGTCTTGAGATCGAAGACTATCAGATTAGTGAAAGTTCTCTGGCAGCATGACACTTTAGAAGAGGCTACTTGGGAGCTAGAGAGTTTGATGCGAGAGAAGCACCCCCATCTATTTGAAGACTGACTTAGTTCTAATTTAGAGGGCCAAATTTTCTTAGTTGGGGAGGATTGTAAGACACAAAATTTTATATAGCTTGTTCCTTATTATTTATACATGTACAAACATTTTATTAAGTTATTTGAATCATAAGAAGACTATTTACTAGATTTAAGTGTTAGTGAAATGCTTTAACACTTAAAAGCTACATAAAAGTCGAAAAAAGGCTATAAGAGCCACATGGCTAAACCAGGAGGATCTGAATCATTTTGATTGAAGAGAAGAACCTAAAATGAGAAAATATAGAGAGTTCATGAAGGAAAGTCAGTTCGATTTAGTCCCAAACACGAAGAATAAGAGTAAAAGCCAAAAAGGGGCAAAACAGACCATTTTAGCTGTTTAAGGTATTTAAGGTATATTTACCTACCGAAAATGGCCAAAACATAAAGAAGAGAGTGTAAACCATAAGATATGACACTTTTGGATTTTTGAGAAAAAGTCAATGTGGTCAATGATTAAAGAAAAAGTCAACTATAGTTAAGAAAAGTAGACTTTTACCATAGTTTACTAACCATGGTAAAAAATTAACCTAAGAGTGGAGAAAAATATGGGGAAAAATAGTTTTTATCAAAATACAAGATAATCATCCCCGGAAGTAAGGAAAATTTGTTTGGACGAATTCCAGATTAAATTTTTTGGGTAAAAACATAATGGGCCAAAGTGAAGATTTTAAAGCCCATTAAGGTATAATAAATGTAGATCGAATTTCATAGGTCCATTAGACCGAATTGTTGGACCAATTGATAGGCCAAATATTTAGACAATTAAAGGCTTGAAGTATAGTAAAAATTTCAGCCCAAAAGCCCATTAGGAAGGCCCCAAATGCTAGGCCCAAATTCGTTAAAATCAAGCTCATTAGTAAAAAGTAACCATAGCCAAGTTGGTAACCATTACCTGAATCAATTCAATTCAAACTTGTTGGATGAAAACTAAGCCTTAATGACTATGTAATGGACTTATAAAATCAGCCAATGTATCATCTTCTTCAACCCATCATTCTCGGTAAAGTGAAGAAACCATTAAAACACATATAGTCAAGTTTTCTCTCACTACAAATCACTAGGAAAAAGGCATATTTGGAACTTACAATCTTCATGAAAGTTGTTCCAAATTGAGAGAGGATTAACATATATTGGAATTGGCTATGAAGGAGCCAAATGGAGCAAGCCGAGAGTCTTCAAAGTTTCAACCACGTGTGAACGTGTATACTAGGTATAGTTTCTAGCTTTCAAATTCATATATGTTAATGTATGAATTATTCTAAGTTGATTGGTATATGTTTTAAGTATTGAAACACGTGAAATCACTATGAACATGCATTAGCCAAGAGTGGATAGTGATAAATTGATGAATGCCTGTATGATTTTAAGGCATGAATGAGTTAATATACATATGTTAATGATTATGGTATAGTTAGAATTAATCAATTTGATCAATTGATGAATGAATTAAATTGGCAATCAAGGTGTTTGATAAAATACCTAAATGAACTAAGTGAAGCTTAAGAACATTGCCAACCAAGAGTTTATGAAAATGCCTAAGTGAAATGGCTAGTAAATGGCCGACGGTGGCGTGGTGCTCAGTATGGCTAGGCGTGCGTGGTCTTGGCCATGGCATGTGGCTGAGAGGTCCAATGGGTCAAGCCCAATTTGATTTGGCCCAATGTGATGTAATGGGTCTTAGATAAGCCCAATAAGAGTTGGTGGGTCCCACAAGCCCAATAGGTCCAATGAAAATGAATAGTAAAATGGAAATAGGCTTAAGGTAGAATTAGGCCCATTAAGGTTTATCAAAGCCCATTAAGTGAAATAGATTGTATTAAATGTGAAATACAATAAGAAAAGTAAAATTAACCTGATGAATGGTTATATGTAGCTCCAGAGATTATTGGAGGAGCTAATCGAATTTGCTGGACCGAGCAGTGTTGAGAAAGTAAAATTTCTCAAGTGATTACAGGTAAGGGACTTTTGTGAGTAGTTAGAGATACCTACACATATTTTCATTTGCTTTTAAATTCACTTAAAAATTCTGAGGGTCAAAGAAAGTGAATAATAATTTTAGCGACCCGATAGTGGCAAATTACAATTTTGCCATTAGTTAGGAAAGAAATCAACTTTTGGGAAAAGTTGTAAAAAGCATGGAAACCACAATTATGAGTGTTGTTACTACTTCTTAGCAGAAAAATAGGTAGATGGGCTAATGTTTTCTTGATTGATGAGAAATAATACAATTTATAGTGCTGATTTTGATGTTTTGAAAATCATCCATTTTTAAAGAGCCATCTATCGAATTATGTGAGAATAAATCGTGCTAGAGCACAGCTCGCACTTGATTTCATATGTTTTCCACATATATTAGTGCTGAAGTGTGATTCACACTAGATTTCCATGACATGCATGATAGAGTGCTGGAGCATTGCTCGTACTCAGTTTTATATGATTTATGCATGACAGAGTGTTGGAGCTATTGCTTGTACTCTGTTTTATATGATTTATGCATGATAGAGTGCTGGAGCTATTGCTCGTACTCAGTTTTATATATTTTATGCATAGCATGGTACTGGAGTAATTACTTGTACTTGATTTGAAACATGAACTATGCATGACCTAGTGCTGGAGGTTGATAATTCTATTTTTTTATAGAATTATTTGTACTTAAATTCCTAATTATTTATTTAATCCCCATATTATTTTATCAATAATCCCCTTTATTTAATTAAAATTCTTTAATATGCAGATAAATTAAATCCAGATGAAACTCAGTCATTTTAGACGAAATTAGGCTGAAAACAAGCTAAAGGAGACTCGACCACTTCCAATTTACAGACCGAGTCATCAGTCATATGGACACGCGTGATACTAGGTGTCTGTATTTTATTTGCTCCGAAACGATAAGATTGAAGGACACCGTGCCAACCCTCTGGAAGACACATGTCGGGCCACATCGCATAGCTAATTGGACAAAAAGACTGATGACATGGATATATCTACTCTGTAGCAAATCAAACGAAGACAAGTGGCCAAACAATGCCAACTCATCTATGATGAAAATTTACCATTGTACCCCTATGTTTGTGTATAAATAAAACATGATGGCAATTGAAAAATCAAAGAGAAATAGAGTAGAAAGTAGAGGTAGCCTAGGGTAGGAGTAGTGTAGAATAATTTAGGAGCAGTTTTTAGAAGTAAATTAGGAGTAGTTGTTATTCTAGGGTAGCTTTAGTTTTTAAGTTTTTTTTTTTAGTTTAATTTCCAAACTTTCCCGTTAGCAATTTTATTTTAATCACTGTTCATGTTAATTTTTATTTTCTTTATGAAAGATTTGGATTCCTTTCGTTCCTCTCGGTTTGCTCCTTTAATTTGTAATGCTTTTCTCGCTTTTGTATGTCTTATGTTGTGAGGAGGAGAGGCTGTTGACAACAGCTATTCTTCTTCATCACTGTTTTCTTCTACAAATTGTAGCAGCGGCTCACCACTTAAATTATTGTCATATTTTTCTTTACATTTCCCCTTTATTTTAATTTTAGCTTGTTAACTATTTTGTCCTTTGCATCAATTAGATTCTCAAGTTCTTTTGGGCTTTAACAGCGTTGATCAATTTAAGTAATAGTGATTCACCAAAGCTTTTATCAGCTTAACCTCTGTTTATTTTTGTTTCCTGCATATGTGTTTATTTCATTCTCTCTAAAATTTCCAGTTGGTGCATTTTCAGTTATTGTCGATTCTGGGTCAAGCTGAGTGACGTTAGGAAACACTGCTGGAGGGTGGAGAAATTTGTGCAGGCCAGTGCTGAAGTTGGTAGAACTGATTTTTTTGCTGCACTATGCAGAGTAGAAGTCGCCTAATGGCAGTGGATAGGAACTAGAAATAGCATCTGTTTTGCTCTGTTTTGCTGCCTTCGTACTGTTTATTTATGCAAGAGTGTTGCTAGGCAGAATTACGGTTGCTTCATCCATTTGTAGCCAGCTGAACGGATTGTAGTGCTGAAGTTGTTGTTGTGTGGAGTAAGAAGCTAGTGTATGCGTGTCTGAACAGCACCCAGTGGCTATTGTTGTAGCGAAAAAACCAAAACAACGTGGAAGAAGGAGACTGGACAGTCAGGGCAGTACTGGTTGTCGAGCTTGTTGTGTAGGAAAACAGGGTGAGCACCAGGTGCCATGCTGTTGTGTGTGAAGTAAGGGAATGTGCAGCACATGCACTGGTGTACAAACACAGCTACAGCTGCATTGGTGATGTGCAGGACATGGTGACAGATTCAGCTGGGGGCATTGCTGGGACTGCTGGTGCAAGGATCAGACAATTGAAGCAGGAGTTGCTGCTGTGTGCTTACTGGATGCACAGTCGACAGGTTGCTGCTGAAAACTGGGGTCGGTAGATGTTGCAGGTACTGTAGGTAGAATATTGGTAGGGGTGGGTGCTACTGTACTCACCAATCGCAGTGTAATGCAGTAGAAAAGCAAACTGGAGCAGCAGCTGCTGGTGGCTGTTGCGATTTGGGCTAGTGCAGAACCTGAGCAGGATAGAACCGAGAGCAGCCTGGAGCACCTGGAGCACTTGGACCAGTGGATAAAATCGTGCGGCTTCAATAGCAAACCGAGAGTACAGGACCTGCAGCAGATGACAAACCGAGAGCAGGACAAAATCTTGCTGAGCAAGAAGACATGCATAGTATATATGCACAATCGAGACCACTTGGTGTTTTGCAATTCGGTTAAGGCCTTGTTTGGCCACCTCTATTTTGCTTAGTTTAATTTTTATGGCATTTTTATTATTTTGATTGTTTCATTAGTTGTTAGTTTAGTGTAGTTGTTAGTTGATAATTGTAGGATTTAATCTAGTGTCTTAGTTGTTAATTTAATTTTTAATATTAATTTTGTAGTTAGTAGTTAATTTTATATGATATGTTTTAGGATTTAATTTAGTATTTTATGAGTTACCTTTAGAATTAAGTTAGATTAAATTTGTTACATGCAGTAGTTAGATTCTATTTTATATTTTATGTTAGGTTAGTTTAATTGTAGTTTAATTAATCTTGTTTTGCTAATTTCATATTTGCATTTTATTTTAGTTGTGTTAATGAATTTTTAACTGTTTTAATTATTTTTTGTAGGTACTTACCTTTAATTGCTCGGAGCTCTGTATGTAATTTTAGCTCGGTTTTTATTGTTTTCGGTATTTTTAATTTCAGACTTAGTAGATCACCCACCTTCAATTCATAATTTGCTAGAATATACGTAGAGTAAGATTAACTGGTAGTTAATTATGCTAGTCAACTTCTCTGTGGGATGATAATTTCGGGACTCAAATCCCATTATTACTTGTACGACCCGTGCACTTGCTGATAATACCTTCAAGGCGTGTCAAGTTTTTGGCGCCGTTCCCGGGGAAGTCTTAATTAGCCATTAGTTAATATCGATGAAATTATGCTTAGGTGTAATTTTAGCTTGTAAATATTTAGGTTGTGAATATTTAGATTCTTAGTTTAGTTTAGTTAATTTTCTCTTAAAAAATTTTTTAAGGACTTTTTGATGATTGCATGCGTAGAGCCAGGAGTTATGTTTGCTTTCCTTTAAATCCTGAAATTGAACACTTAGAAAAATTCGAAAGGATTCTAGGAAATTATTAGCTCCGATGCAAAACGTCATGGCAGAAAATAGGGAATTTAGAACCGTTAGAGATTATGCAATGCCGACGATTGGAGGATATTATTCCGGCATTAGGCCACCAGCTGTCCATGCAAACAATTTTGAAATTAAGCCTTCCATCCTCCAGATAATCCAGACTTCATTGCAGTTCAGTGGGCTTCCGCAGGATGACCCACATGCTCACCTTGGGTAATTCTTGGACTTGCACAACACGTTCAAACATAATGGATTATCTGATGATGCGCTTAGGCTTAGATTATTCCCCTTCTCACTTAGGGATAGGGCGAGACACTGGTTAACCTCCCTGCCTCCAGGATCCATTTCTACATGGGACGAGTTAGCCCATCAATTTCTATCTAAGTTTTTCCCTCCCTCTAAAATGGCCCAACTCCGTAGTAATATATCTTCCTTTACCCAGTACGACTCTGAATCTCTTTACGAAGCATGGGAATGATATAAGGAGCTTCTTAGGAAGTGCCCTCACCATGGCCTATCTTTGTGGTTGCAAGTCCAGACCTTCTACAATGGACTTACAAGCCCAAATAAGACCATTGTTGACGCTGCGGCGGGTGGAGTGCTATTGTGTAAAACAGAGGAGGAAGCTTACGAGTTGTTAGAAAAGATGGCAGCTAACAACTATCTATGGTCCTCGGAGAGGCAAATGCCAAAGAAGCCAACGGGTAGTTATGAGCTCGACACACTGTCTACCTTGACCTCTCAAATTGCTAATCTTACGAAGAAGGTAGAGTCGCTCAGTACCCAACATAATTCTCCCACTAGTCCTTACCCTGTGTATTCTGTCCAAAGTCTTTTTCTTTCATGCGAGCTGTGTTATGGTACACACTCTGTGGATAGGTGTCCGCTTAACCTAGAATCGGTCCAGTATGTTAGCCCCCTAAAGCAACAGAACAACCCTTTTTCAAACACCTATAATCCAGGGTGGAGGAACCATCCTAACTTCTCCTGGAGCGAAAACTAAGGGCAAACTTCTAGCTCTAGACCTATAGAACCCCTTAGTTTTCAAGCCCCACCGGTTCAGGTACCACCACAATGGCAATTTCCATATCACCTGCCTCATCAACCATCCCCACCATAATTTCAGCATCATCCATCTCACTTCCATCAACCACCACCACCACCACTTATGCAGCCCCAACTCTATCATGCCCCAGCAGCTGAGAAGAAGCCTACATTAGAGGAGATGTTCTCAACGATCCTGCAAAATCAAGCTGCTTCAATTAAGAACTTAGAGGTTCAGGTGGGACAAATAGCTAGTGCTCTTAGCCATCGTCCTCAAGGGACCCTTCCTAGTAATACTAAAGTTAATCCTGTTAAGCAAATGGAGGGTAAGGAACATGTAAGATCTATCACCCTTAGGAGCGACAGAGAGCTAGATGATTATCCACAAGTTAAGTCCCAACCTGAACAGCACATAGTTGAAGAATCCTTAAGTTCTAACGAAGCAGCTCCAAAAGAATAAGAACATCAGGATCAGGCTGTAAAAGAATCCAAGCTAGGCGCTTCTTCATCTATACCTTCTTCTTCTTCATTGCCTTCCTCATCCTCTGATGCTACACATGTTTCCACTACATTGCCTCTAGTTAGACCACCAGTACCTTTTCCTCAGAGGTTCCAAAATTAAAAACTGGAACAACAATTTGCTAAATTTCTTGAGGTTTTGAAGAAACTCCACATCAACATTCCTTTCACAGATGCCTTAGAGCAAATGCCAAGTTATGTGAAGTTTCTAAAGGATATCCTCTCGAGGAAGAGAAGACTGAAGGATTATGAGACGGTGGCCTTAACTGAGGAATGTAGTGCCACTATACAGAGGAGATTACCCCCCAAGCTCAAAGATCCCAGGAGTTTTACCATACCCTGCACTATTGGAAATCTATTCTTTGGTAGAGCCCTGTGTGATTTAGGAGCTAGTATAAATTTAATGCCATTGTCTATCTATCATAAGTTAGGAATAGGGGATGCCAAGCCCACCACAGTGACCCTTCAACTTGCTGATCAATCAATTAAATATCCGAAGGGGGTCATTGAGGATGTGTTAGTAAAGGTGGACAAGTTTATTTTCCCTACGGATTTTATAGTTTTGGACATGGAGGAAGACAGGGAAGTCCCTGTTATACTAGGCAGACCTTTCCTAGCTACTGGTAGAACAGTAATTGATGTACAAAATGAGGAGTTAATGATGAGAGTCCAAGATCAGGAAGTAAAGTTTAATGTTTTCAAACCTTTAAAGTTCCCTGATGACTCTCAAAACTATTTTAGGATAGAGGATATAAGGCTTGAGCACAAGAGATTTGAAAGAAGAAGGGAAGTAGATAGGGCTCAGGAGGATTTAACTGTTAACATTCTATCACCACTTTGGCTGACCCTCCAACTCTTCGTCCTGCTGCTGAGTGTTGTGTTCTTTAGCTGCATTTGAAGTGGCTTAATTTTCTTTTCACTTTGTATATAGTTCTTTTTCTTTTTTGTTGCTTCTTTCTTTCTTTGTTTATTTTGCAGATTGCTTTTCTAATTTTATGCTTTCAATCAAACTTCAGTTGTTCATCATTATCATCATCAGAAAGGGGAGTGCTCTATTCCTGAACTTCAATTGTTTTATTATTTGCACACTGAGGACACTGTGCACTTTAAGTTTGGGGGAGGGGATATCACTTGAGTATTTTTCAAAAATTTGAGCAAAATTGAAATTTTTTTCAAAATTGTTTTTTGAAAATCTGAGCTTAAACTGTTTGATTTAGGGATGATTTAGTGCTTAGCATGTAGTTTTCCCATATTTCGATGATATGACCCCATGATTAAGTATGATTTTGATTGACTGAGAAGCATGATTATAGGAAAAGCATGAAGTTGAGTTCTTGAATTTGTCTTGATTCTGATTGTGATTTCCTCATCTTACGCACATGTCATGTCATTAATCTGTATATTTATTTAGAGAAAGCTTATGTGGACCTAGGATTGCATTTGTTCAGTTGATTTTGTGCATCATATTCTAGAATTTGTTTGATCTGATCTCGAGGTGAAATATTAGATCACACATAATTAGGGAGATGATTTAGGCAATCTTTGGATCGTTTGAGCCTTTCTAGCTATCCCTATGCATATTTTACCCTAGTCACCTATTTGAGCCAAATAAGCTTTTCTTTGTAAATACACCTGCATAATTTCCTTAGCTTAAACTCTTTTCCTATCCCTTACCCCGAAAGCATGGAAAGTAATTGGATATACTTTGAGCTTTGTACATATGGGTATCTGGTGATAGTGAAAGTTCAAAAACAAAAAAAAAAAAGAAAAAGAAAGAAGAAGAAGAAAAATACAAAAATAGAATAAAATGTCTAGTGAAAGAAAAAAGTTTGGGGGAAATAAATATGAGCTCTTACATTAAAGATCTTAGAAAGTAATGTATGATAAGGGGTAATTAAACCTAAATCGACTTTATCATACCTTAACCCCAGCCTGACATTACAAGCTTAATGAAGTCCTACTGATCTTTGGTTAAGTGTGACTACATTAGTGGAGAGTGAAGTGAAAAGCAAACTTATGGGAATGA
Organism: Firmiana major; assembly: GCA_033439115.1. Lineage (NCBI taxonomy): Eukaryota > Viridiplantae > Streptophyta > Magnoliopsida > Malvales > Malvaceae > Firmiana > Firmiana major. Next base: position 27,391,047 of record CM065896.1, on the reverse strand, counting down.
TCACATGTCATTGACTTTGCATTCATTGTGTTTGCATAATCTGATCCGGGTAATATATTGTGAAGTGACCTTGACATTTTCACACACACACGAGGGATCCAATTTGGGTTAGGACTTATGATTGAATAATTCTAAGTGCTGGACTTGTAATTGTGAGTCTTTGATTTCATAGTCTGTACTTTTTCTTTGAGGATGATATTGGAGAAATTATTATGTTTAGTACTTATCATTCCTACAATTATTTTGTTTTGCTTGAGGACAAGCAAAAGCTCAAGTTTGGGGGTATGATAATTCTTTTTTATAGAATTATTTGTGCTTAAATTCCTAATTATTTATTTAATCCCCATATTATTTTATTAATAATCCCCTTTATTTAATTAAAATTCTTTAATGTGCAGATAAATTAAATCCGGATGAAACTCAGTCATTTCAGACGAAATTGGGCTGAAAACGAGCTAAAGGAGACTGGACCGCTTCCAATTTGCAGACCGAGTCATCAGTCGTCTAGACACGCATAATACTAGGTGCCCGTATTTTATTTGCTCCGAAACGATAAGATCGAAGGACACCGTGCCAACCCACTGGAAGACACATGTCGGGCCACATCGCACAACTAATTGGATAAAAGGACTGATGACATGGAAATATCTACTCTGCAGCAAATCAAATGAAGACAAGTGGCCAAACAATGCCAACTCATCTAGGATGAAAATTTACCATTGTACCCCTATGTTTGTGTATAAATAGAACATGATGGCAATTGAAAAATCAAAGAGAAGTAGAGTAGAAAGTAGAGGTAGCCTAGGGTAGGAGTAGTGTAGAATAATTTAGGAGTAGTTTTTAGAAGTAAATTAGGAGTAGTTGTAATTCTAGGGTAGCTTTAGTTTTTAAGTTTTTTTTTTTTTTAGTTTAATTTCCAAACTTTCCCATTAGCAATTTTATTTTAATCATTGTTCATGTTAATTTTTCTTTTCTTTATGAAAGATTTGGATTCCTTTCGTTCCTCTCGATTTGCTCCTTTAATTTGTAACGCTTTTCTTGCTTCTGTATGTCGTATGATGTGAGGAGGAGAGGCTGGTGACAGCAGCTATTCTTCTTCATCACTATTTTCTTCTACAAATTGTAGCAGCGGCTCACCACTTAAATTATTGTCATATTTTTCTTTACATTTCCCCATTATTTTAGTTTTAGCTTATTAACTATTTTGTCCTTTGTATCAATCAGATTCTCGAGTTCTTTTGGGCTTTAACAGTGTTGATCAGTTTAAGGAATAGTGATTCACCAAAGCTTTTATCAGCTTAACCTCTGTTTATTTTTGTTTCCTGCATATGTGTTTATTTCATTCTCTCTAAAATTTCCAGTTGGTGCGTTTTCAGTTATTGTCGATTCTGGGTCAAGCTGAGTGACGTTAGGAAACACTGCTGGAGGGATAAGAAATTTGTGCAGGCCAGTGCTGAAGTTGGTTGAACTGATTTTTTCGCTACACTATGCAGAGCAGAAGCTGCCTAATAGCAGTGGATAGGAACTAGAAATAGCCTCTGTTTTGCTACCCCCGTACTGTTCATTTATGCAAGTGTGTTGCTAGGCAGAATTGCGGTTGCTTCATCCATTTGTAGCCAGCTGAACGGATTGTAGTGCTGAAGTTGTTGTTGTCTAGAGTAAGAAGCTATTGTGTGCGTGTCTGAACAGCACCTAGCGGCTATTGTTGCAACGGGAAAACCAGAACACCGTGAAAGAAAGAGGCTGGACAGTCGGGGTAGTACCGATTGTCAACCTTGCTGTGTAGGAAAACAGGGTGAGCACCAGATGCCATGCTACTGTGCGTGAAGTAAGGGAATGTGCAGCACATGCATTGGTGTACAAATAGAGCTACAGCTACGTTGGAGATGTGCAGGATGTGGTGACAGATTCGGCTGGGGGCATTGCTGGGACCGCTGGTGCAAGGATCGGACAATTGAAGCAGGAGTTACTGCTGTGTGCTTACTGGATGCACAGTCGACAGGTTGCTGCTGAAAACTTGGGTGGTAGAAGTTGCAGGAACTATAGGTAGAATGTTGGTAGGGGCGGGTGCTGCTGTACTCACCAATCGTAGTGCAATGCAGCAGAAAAGCAAACTGGAACAGCAGCTGCTGGTGGCTGTTGCGATATAGGCTGATGCAGAACCTGAGCAAGATAGAACCGAGAGCAGCCTGGAGCACCTGGAGCACTTGGAGCAGAGGATAAAATCGTACGGCTTCAACAGCAAACTGAGAGTGCAGGACCTGCAGCAGATGGCAAACCGAGAGCAGGACAAAATCCTGCTGAGGAAGAAGACATGCACAATACACATGCACAATCGGGACCACTTGGTGTTTTGCAATTCGGTTAAGGCCTTGTTTGGCCACCTCTATTTTGCTTAGTTTAATTTTTATGGCATTTTTATTATTTTGATTGTTTCGTTAGTTGTTAGTTTAGTGTAGTTGTTAGTTGATAATTATAGGATTTAATCTAGTGTCTTAGTTGTTAATTTAATTTTTAATTTTAATTTTGTAGTTAGTAGTTAATTTTATATGATATGTTTTAGGATTTAATTTAGTATTTTATGAGTTACCTTTAGAATTAAGTTAGATTAAATTTGTTACATGCATTAGTTAGATTCTGTTTTATATTTTATGCTAGGTTAGTTTAATTATAGTTTAATTAATCTTGTTTTGCTAATTTCATATTTGCATTTTATTTTAGTTGCGTTAATGAATTTTTAACTGTTTTAATTATTTTTGTAGGTACTTACCTTTAATTGCTCGAAGCTCTGTAAGTAATTTTAGCTCAGTTTTTATTGTTTTCAGTATTTTTAATTTCAGACTTAGTAGATCACCCACCTTCAATTCATAATTTGCTAGAATATACGTAGGGTAAGATTAACCGGTAGTTAATTAGGCTAATCAACTGCTCTGTGGGACGATAATTTCGGGACTCAAATCCCATTATTACTTGTACGACTTGTGCACTTGCGGATAATACCTTCGAGGTGTGTCAGAGGTTTAGTAGCACTAGAGTTTGAGTTTGTTATGTGTGAAACAGTGTTTGAGCAGAGTGTCGACTGAGAGTCGCGCTCAAAGGCGCGCTCTGTAGTTTTATGTGATATATAAGACATGTTGAAAACCTTACTGATTTCCTCGTATAGACTGAGTGTCACAGTGTAGAGATGTTCGCATGTGGATTTAGAGATGTGGTATTGATTATCCATTGAGATAGGGTCCACGAGTATACGTTATACCGTGCGAGTGGCATGGAGTACACTATATCGTGTGGTGTTGTGGAGTTGAGGAGTTTATAGCTGGTGGTTGTGATGGATTGACCCCTTTCCTGTTGCAGCAGTGATTGCCCCGCACACTGAGTATTGTGTAGCTTGGGATCACCATTGTAGGCCATAGTCTAGGATATTATTGCATTTAGCCACAAACTCTCACATGATATATTACTTGATTGATTTTATACGAATAGACCTAAGGGATGGGTCGTAATTTGATTGTTGTGTTGTGAATGATTTAAATGCCATATTTACTATGATTTGAATATAAATGGCATGATTTATCTAAAGGCATTGTGAAATTATACAGATGCATTTTTTTGCATGAAATGCCTACATTTGAGAACTAAGAATGATTTCTGTACATGGGATTTAGTCTGTACAAGTATATATATATATAATTAAAGACATGCTTTTACATTGAGTTAAGGAAATAATATTTTCGTGGCATAACATTATTTTGAGTATATAGTGTAGATGTCTACTTGCTTGCATGATTTCCTTACTGAGCTGTGAGCTCACCCATTTCTTTTACACCTCTCTATAGAGCATCCGCAGTAGAGCGATTACGAGAGAGGGATAGTGCTCCTGTTGTCCGCTGTCATTTCCTATCGATCGACAGGTATACATATTTTACACGGTTCTGTATCTAAACATATAAGCAGCACAATGATGTAAATGATGTAAATTATGGGGGATGTGTTTGTATTAGATTTTACATGAGTTCACTTATATTATAGAAGACATTACAGTCAGTAGATAGTATATTGACATGTATGTATGATAATGGATGAATGGTATGGTAAGCGAGGATACTAGCATCGAATCACAGCCCAACTATTGATAAGGAAAAAGGTAAGTAAAAAGTGCAAAATTTGTAGTGGTTTTGGTTAAGTCACGGAGGGTTGTGACGGAATGGTATCAGAGCAGAGTTAATCTGATGTGAGTCGGTGTCAGTAACTACAAAAGTGTACATCCCCATATAACTGTGTTGTGTTTAGATACGAATGTCTATATAAGATGGGAAACAGACTAATTAATGACTATGAATGTAGGAATCGAACCTATATGGCGAATACCCATAGTGGTAGAGGAACTAGAGGTAGGGCTGGGGCCGTAGTGATAGGCCTGAGAGCCGAGATGATTTCGAGTCATTACCTACCCATAAAACTTATGGTACTACTGAGGTACCAGAGAGTGCTGAGGCGCGCTTCACGAGGTTAGAGCGTAGCCTAGAGACAATAGTGGAGATGTTGGCATAGACAATTCCAAGTAGAAAGGGACAGGATGCAAGGACTGCAACTAGACAAGTAGCTGCACCTGACACACTTGTACAGCCTACACATGTTCCACAGCCTACGGATACTTCTACACCTCCACCAGTTCAGGATACGCCTTCTTCTATTGCTCTGCGATAGAGTAGTAGTGGTTTGGGGTACGGATATGAGCTGGATCGGTTGCGACAATTCTAGAAGTTTAGACCTCCATCTTTTAGTGGGGTCAAGGACCTAGTTGCTGCTGAGGAGTGGATTAGAGAGACAGAGAAGCTATATGGATTATTCGAGTGTACAACATCAGAGATGGTCGCTTTGCTGCGTTCCTAATGAATGGATCGACAGAGCATTGGTGGAAGTCCACCAGACCCATATTAAGAGCTCGATATACAGATATCAGTTGGGAGGTATTTTTGGATGCCTTTAGGAGGCAGTTTGTTCCAAATACCGCACAGCAAAAATTGCAGGCTGAGTTTTTGGGACTGAACCAAGGGAGTTTGTTAGTGGATGAGTATGAGACTAGATTCATATCCCTAGGAAGGTATGACCCTAACATCATGTATAGTGAGACCAGGAAGGTCCACAGATTTATTAATGGACTGAGACCGGCACTACGGTCTAGATTAGTCCCAATGGATATAGCCACATATGAGGAGGCAGTGCGCAGGGCGTAACTATGCTAACACGACTATGAGAGGAATACTTTTGAGTTCGGGAAGTTTAGTTGGAGCTGAGATAGAGTTAGGAAGAGGCCAGCTAGAGATAGAGATTTCAATTATCAAGGAGGGAAGAGACTCTTCGGTAAAAGATCACGAATTGAGGAGGTACGAGAGAGACCTATTAGACTTCTTGCTTATCCGGCCATAGCTCCAGCGAAAGGTATTGTCATTGGAGGACAGAGACTTACTACTGAGCAGTGCAGTAGATGCGGTAGACATCATGGTGGTAGACCTTATCTGATGACTCCTATTGTGTTTTTTCGATGTGGGAAACCAGGGCATATTGCTAGAGCTTGCCCGTAGATGGTTGAGACTGCTCCACTGAAGGGCAGGGAGCCAGAGAGAGCTCCAGTTGATACTTCTGCTTCAAGGAGGAGAGCGACAGCAGCGGAGAAGGGGAAACAAGTGATTGGTCGAGGGCACGTACATGCTTTAAACCAGGGCACAGCTGATGCATCATCGGATGTGATACGAGGTAACATCCCAATTTATGATATTGAAGCATATGTTTTATTTGATACTAGTGCCACACATTCATTTTTATTGCCTTCATTTGCATGTAAGTTAGCAAGACATATAGAGCGTACATCATTATGTGTGATGATGGTGATTAGTACACCTATGAATAATAGTTAGCTTGTAGAATATGTATTTAATGATTGCAAGTTGAGGGTAGGGAAAAAGGATATGATACCCAATCTAATATTTCTAAGTATGAGAGATTTTGATGTAATTTTACGAATGGATTCATTATCTGCAAACCATGCTGTGTTAGATTGTTATGTTAAAACAGTTATATTTCCTATCCCTAAAAAATATGTTGTAAAGTTTGCTAAAAAGAAATAAGAACAGTAGATTCTATTAAATAAACAATATTTATACTGACTGAGAAACACCAAAATGTTGAAGGTTTTATTGCGTACTAGTTGATATGGATAAGGCACATCCAGAGTTGGTAGATATTTTTGTGCTTAGTGAATTCCAAGATGTTTTTCCAAATGAACTACCAGGGTTGCCACCAGACAGAGAGATGGAGTTCTGTATAGATTTGGTGCCTAGTACTGAGCCTATATTGAAACCACCATACCGCATGGCTTTAGTTAAGTTGGAAGAGCTAAAGAAATAGTTGCAGGAGCTATTGGATAAGGGGTTTAACAGACCTAGTGTTTCACCTTGGGGAGCACCCGCTTTGTTTGTGAATAAGAAGGATGGAAGCCTCCGATTGTGTATTGACTAATGATTGTTGAATAAGGCTACCATCAAGAATAGGTATCCCCTTCCACGCATTGATGACTGGTTGGATCAGCTTCGGGGAGCACATGTCTTTTCCAAGATTAATCTGAGGTTTGGGTATCATCATCTGAGAGTTCAGAGTGGAGATGTACCCAAGACAGCGTTTCAGACCTGATATGGCTATTATGAGTTCTTGGTTATGCCATTCGGATTGACGAATGGCTTTTATGGCTTTGATGAACGATGTTTTCAAGCTATACTTGGATCAGTTTGTTATCGTCTTTATTGATGACATTTTAGTGTATTTGAAGTCTCAAGAGGAGCATGAGCAGCACCTGAGGATCATATTAGAGACTCCCTGAGAGAAGGAGCTGTATGCTAAACTCAGTAAGTGTGACTTCTGGTTGGAAGAGATCTCATTTTTGGGACACGTTGTGTCGAGGGATGGTGTATCAGTCAATCCATCCAAGATAAAGGCTGTAATTCAGTAGGAACAGTCGAGGACAGTTACCGAGATCAGAAGTTTTCTGGGGTTAGCAGGATACTATCGAAGATTTGTTGGGAGATTTTCAAAGTTAACTACTCCGTTGACACGTCTCACTCGGAAGAGTGTACCGTTCATGTGGAACGAGGATTGTGAGAAGAGTTTTTAGGAGCTGAAGCATCAATTGACCACCGCTCTGATTCTCACTATCCCTACCAGCTCAAGAGGATTTGTAGTGTATACCGATGCTTTGCATCAAGAACTGGGCTTTGTAATGATGCAGGATGAGAGGGTAGTTGCTTATGAAGCCAGATAGCTGAATGACCATGAGAAGAAGTATCTGACCTACGATTTGGAGTTAGCGGCAATAGTGTTTGCGTTGAAGGTATGGTGCCACTACTTGTATGGTGAGAAGTTCCAGATTTTTATAGACCACAAGAGCCTCAAGTATCTGTTCTCACAGAAGGAGTTGAACATGGGACAGAGAAGATGGCTAGAGCTTTTGAAGGACTACTATTATAAGATACTTTATCATCCGGATAAGGCTAATGTTTGTAGCTGACGCTTTAAGTAGGAATAGCTAGGGATGGTATTGTATATGATAGTCAGGGAACACGAGCTATTGGAACAGTTTGCTAACCTCAGTTTAGGTGTTGTGCCTTCTGACATGGATACAGGTCATATGAGAGCTAGTCTACGCTTGGAGCCAGATCTTTTGGACAGGATCAGATAGGCTCGACAGATTGATCCGTATTGTATTGAGATGATTAGTTAGATACAAAAGAGCACAATGATTGATTTTGAGTTGAGTTTTGATGGACTACTGAGGTTCAGGAGTAGATCGTGTGTTCTTGATAACCCAGAGCTCAGGAGATTGATATTGGCGAAAGCTCATTGTCGGGGTATACGTTACATCCGGGGAGTAACAAGATGTATCAAAACCTCCGGAAGGTGTACTGGTGGTCGAGCATGGAGAAAGATGTGGCAGAGCTTGTGGCAAGATGTCTCATATGTCAGCAGGTGAAGGTAGAGCATCAGAAGCCTGCAGGGTTATTACAACATCTACCTATACCGACATGGAAATAGGAGCATATCTCCATGGATTTCGTGATGGGTTTACCAAGGACCAGCAAGAATCACAATGCTATATGGGTGATCGTTGATAGACTGATGAAGTCAGCCCACTTCCTAGCTATGAGAGCTACCGATACTCTGAGTTCATTGGCAGAACTGTATGTACGCGAGGTAGCGAGGTTACACGGTGTACCAGTGAGCATAGTCTCTGATAGGGATTCCCGCTTCACTTCCCACTTTTGGGAACATTTTCAGGAAGCCATGGGAATCTAGTTGAGTTTGAGCATCGCTTTCCATCCTCAGACAGATGGTTAGTCAGAGAGGACTATACAAACTCTGGAAGACATGTTGAGAGAGTGTGTACTAGATTTTAGAGGCTCCTGGGATGATCACTTGCCACTAGCAGAATTCGCCTACAACAATAGTTATCATTCGAGTATAGGGATGTCACCGTATGAGGCTTTATATGGCCGTAGATGTCGTTCCCCTATCGGATGGGAAGAAGTGGGTAACCAAAACATTTAGCTCCTGACTTGGTTACACAAGCCTCTGAGGATGTCCGTTTGATTAAAGAGAGACTGAGGACTGCTCAGAGCAGAAAGAAGAGTTACGCGGACAAGAGACTAAGGCCACTAGAGTTTACAGTTGGTGAATCAGTGTTTCTGAAAGTTTCTCATTCCAAGGGTATAGTGAGATTTGGGAAGAGAGGTAAGCTGAGTCCTCGCTACATTGGACCCTTTTAGATACTTGATCGAGTGGGAGATAAGGCCTATAGGTTGGCATTGCCACCAGACTTATTAGGAGTCCATAACATCTTCCATATTTTGATGCTTTGGAAGTATCACCCGGATCCGGCACATGTTATTAGTTATGAGCCATTGGAACTCAGAGAGGACATGTCATATGTTGAGAGACCGATTTGGATACTGGATAGGAAGGAGAAAGTCTTGAGATCGAAGACTATCGGACTAGTGAAAGTTCTCTGGCAACATGACACTTTAGAGGAGGCTATATGGGAGCTAGAGAGTCTGATGCGAGAGAAGCACCCCCATCTGTTTGACGACTGACTTGGTTCTAATTTGGAGGACCAAATTTTCTTAGTTGGGGAGGATTGTAAGACCCGTATTTTTATGTAGCTTGTTCCTTATGATTTATACATGTACAAACATTTTATTAAGTTATTTGAATCATAAGAAGAGTACTAGATTTAAGTGTTAGTGAAATGCTTTAACATTTAAAAGCTACATAAAAGTCGAAAAAAAGGCTATAAGATCCACATGGCTAAACCAAGAGGATCTAAATCATTCTGACTAAAAAGAAGAACCTAAAATGAGAAAATATAGAGAGCTCATGAAGGAAAGTCAGTTTGATTTAGTCCCGAACATAGAGAACAAGAGTAAAAGCCAAAAGGGGCAAAACTGACCATTTTAGCGGTTTAAGGTATTTAAGGTATATTTACCTACCGAAAACGGCCAAAACGTAAAGACGAGAGTGTAAACCATAAGATATGACACTTTTAGATTTCTGAGAAAAAGTCAACATGGTCAATGATTAAGGAAAAAGTCAACTATAGTTAAGAAAAGTGGACTTTTACCATAGTTAACTAACCATGGTTAAAAATTAACCTAAGAGTGGAGAAAAATTTTGGGAAAAATATTTTTGGTCAAAATACAAGATAATCATCCTTGAAAGTAAGGAAAATTTGTTTGGATGAACTCCAGATTAAATTTAATGGGTAAAAACGTAATGGGCCAAAGTGAAGATTTTAAAGCCCATTAAGATATAATAAGTGTAGATCGAATTTATTAGGTCCATTAGACCAAATTGTTAGACCGATTGATAGGCCAAATATTTAGAAAATTAAAGGCCCGAAGTATAGTAAAAATTTCAGCCTGAAATCCCATTAGGAAGGCCCAAACCGAGAAGCCCAAATGCTAGGCCCAAATTTGTTAAAATCAAGCCCATTGGTAAAAGTTAACCATAGCCAAGTTGGTAACCATTACCTAAATCAATTCAATTCAAACTTGTTGGCTGAAAATGTAAGGCTTAATGACTAAGTAATGGACTTATAAAATCAGCCAATGTATCATCTTCTTCAACCCATCATTCTCGGCTAAGTGAAGAAACCATTAAAACACATATAGTCAAGCTTTCTCTCACTTGAGATCACTAGGAAAAATGCATATTTGGAACTTACAATCTTCATGAAAGTTATTCCAAATTGAGAGAGGATTAACATATGTTTGAATTGGATATTAAGGAGCCATAGTGAGTAAACCGAGAGGCTTCAAAGTTTCGGCCAAGTGTGAACGTGTATATTAGCTATAATTTCAAGCTTTCAAATTCATATATGTTAATGTATGAATTATTCTAAGTAGATTGGTATATGTTTTAAGTATTGAAACACATGAAATCACTATGAACATGGATTGGCCAAGAGTGGAATTGTCATAAATTGATGAATGCCTATACGATTTTAAGACATGAATGAGTTAATATACATGTGTCAATGATTATGGTGTCACAACCCATTTTATCCTTTTTTAGCCAAAAATCACTATAAATTTTTCGCATTTTCCTTTCCTTACCCGGTCGTGAACAACTGACCATACTCAGTTGGGCTATGAGTCAATAAGAAATATCCCTCAATATTCATTCTCAAAACAAATCAAAAGAAGTGTCATTCATTTCAGGTTAAGTTATACATGACACGTTTTCTAACTTTTACATCCCCCACATTACAATACAAATGATCACTGTGCCTTTACATGTTTAGATACAAAAAGAATCCCTGTATGTATACCTTTTGCCGATGGAAGCAGCAGATGTCTAAAATAAAATGCCTCAGTCCTCACTGGGCTGCTATGTACGCTCTGTAGAGGGGGAAAATAGAGAGAGATGAGCAACCACACGCTCAATAAGGCAATAATGCAAGCATGGTAGATAACAACTCTATCTACATGTTGATAATGTTATGCATAAATCATTATAATCGGAGCATGAGGAAATAAAACTATGTCATATGAGTATACATATATCATGTATGGAAAATCATGTAAACATGCATAAAACATGGAAATATCAACATGTAAAATCATCTCATGCTTAATCTCTTTCAAAACTCATCACAAAAAGGGAAATTCATTTAAGAAACATCCTTTTTAAATCCATCTCTTACACAAAACATCTCATAAGAGTTATCACTTTTCAAAACACATCAATCTCATCACAATCTCTTTAAATCATAATTCTCTCAAGGCTCGACCCCTCCTTCGGGTCTAGCCCGGACAAAACAATCACACTCATGTATCAAAACCAAGTGGTACTATGTAATATCATATGAGACAGGTCACTATATCTCAATGGACTATGTTGGCCAACTACGTCATAAATCATCCCAGACCACACGCATCCGGGTGTGCGGGGCATTATGTTGGTACGAAGGTGGGTTAGTTCTTCACCATACTTTCTCATCACATAACCACCCCGCGGTACATCGTAGTCCATGTGACATACACGGTAGAGTGTACTCCGCAGACCCATATAAGGGTTGGGGGTGCCAGTCGTAGGTCTTATCTACCCCATACCAAGTGTAACCTCTATTGTCTCAAGTGCACGTGGAGCTTTCGGTACTCATGTAAGAGAGCCTCCCTGCTGAACAGAGCCTTTCGCCCACTCTGGCTTGAGGATGTTGTGCTTGAGGGTCTTACCATAAGAGAGCCTCCCCACCGAACAGAGCCTCCTGACCCACTCTGGCTTGAGGATGTCGGGCTTAAGGATCTTACCGTTTTTTACGGCATCATACGTACCGCAGTGTGAAAACTTGTGCGAGCTAAACTCTAGCACAGTTCATGCATCATAACTAAACCACCTTGTACGAGCAACGCTCTAGTACGACATTTATGTATAAAACATGAGAAAAACCACGTATGAGCATAGATCCAGTACGGTTATATGCATAAGAAAACCACTCAAAATCCACGTAAAAGCAGAAGCTCCACAACGGTTTATAAAGCATCATCAAAAATCAAATCAAGGTGCAAGTTAAGCTTCAGCACCATTCATACAAGAGGAAGCATAAAAATCTAGCGCAAGTGAGGTTCCAGCGCGATTTAATTCACATAATACGATAGGCGACTCAATAAATAACCAAATCATTCTCAAACCATGCTTAGCACCTCACATGTGCTATTTTGCTAAATCATTCAAACACTAGCTAGCCTATTCGTTGATTTGCTTAAAACAAAACCATGTGTTTCTTAAAACATCAAAACATGGGGATGTAAACTTTCCTAATTACTAATACCAACTTACATTAGACCAAAACTCTGCTCTGATACCATTCTGTCACAATCATCCCTGACTTACCAAAAACCACTACAAATTTTTCGTTTTTTACTTACCTTCCTCCTTACCAACGTTTGGGCTGTGATTCGGTATCAGTATCATCTCCCTTACTTACCATATCATTTATACATGTCAATATAAACTATCTATTGATTGTAAATACTTTTGTCTCATAGTGAGCTCACATATAATAAATACAATTACAAACACATCCTCCATAATTTACATTGTTTACATAACTGTGCTGTTACATGTTCAAAGACAAGATTGTACATGTGTATGTATACCTTTCGCTCGATGGGAGTGCAGCAGACACAAGGAATACAAATTCTTAGCTGTACTCTATCTATTGCGTAGGCTCTGTAGAGAGGGGGAAGAAAAAAAGGGGTGAGCTCACAGCTCAGTAAGGAAATCAGCCAAGCAAGTAGACATCCACACTATCTACTGAAAATAATGCTCTGCCTTGAAAATATTATTTCCTTAACTCACTTCAAAAGCATGAATTTTAAAATATATATAATTGTACAGATTAAATCCCATGTACAAAATCTTGCTGAGTTCTTAAAACATAGGCATTTCGTGCAAAACAATGTATCTTTATAATTTCATAATGCCTTTAGATAAATCATGCCATTTATATTCAAATTATAATAAATATGGCATTTCAATCATTCACAACACATCAATCCGGGTTTCGACCCATCCCTTAGGTCTACCTGTATCATAAAAACATGTAAAATCATGTAATAAAACATGTGAGACTCGGTGGCTATATCCAATAGTATCCTGGACTATGGCCATATCCTATAATGGTGATCCTAGGCTACATAGATCTTGGTGTGTGGGGCAATTACTACTGCAATGGGAGGGGTGTCAGTCCATCACAACTGCCAGCTATCAACTCCTCAACTCCACAACTCCACAACAACACACGGTATAGCGTACTCCTTGCCACTCGCACGGTACAAACGTACACCCGTGGACCCTATCTCACGGTTGGGGTGTCTGCCATAGGTTTTTGCCCTCATAACATGGAAAATAAATGTCACGTCTCTAAATCGATGTGCGAACATCTCAATAGTGTGACACTCAGTATACATGGAGGAAATCATCACCATATTTCTAAGTTGTCTTATATATCACAGTAAAACTACAGTGCGCTACTCTGAGTGTGACTCACAGTCGACACTCTGCTCAAACATTGTTTATGCATCTCAAATATCAAAAACTAGTACGAGTAACCTCCAGCACTAGGTCATGAATAGTTCTCATTTCAAAACAAGTACGAGCAATCACTCCAGTACCATGCTATGCACAAAACTTATCAAATCAAGTAGGAGCAATCGCTCAAGTACTATGTCATGTATAAATCATGAAAAATCAAGTACGAGTAACGCTCTAGCACTCTGTCATGCATCTCATGTAAAATTCGAGTACAAGCAATTCGTTCCAGCATTCTGTCATGCATATCATATAAACCTGAGTACGAGCAATGGTCCAGTACTCTATCATGCATAAATCATATAAAACTGAGTACGAGCAATGCTCCAGTACTCTATCATGCATGTTACGGAAATCTAGTACGAGTTATACTCCAACACTAATTTATGTGGAAAATATATAAAATCAAGTGAGAGCTGTACTCCAGCATGATTTATTCTCACATAATTCGATAGATGGCTCTTTAAAAGGGATGATTTTCAAAACATAAAAATCAGCACTATAAATTATGCTATTTCCTATCAACTATGAAAACATTAGCCCATCTACCTACTCTTCTACTAAACAGCAGTAAAAGCACTCATAATTATGGTTTCCATACTTTTTACAACTTTTCCCAAAAGTTGACTTTTTTTCTAACTAGGAGTAAAATCGTAATTTGCCACTATCAGGTCGTTATAATTATTATTCACTTTCTCTAATCCTCAGAGTTTTTAAGTGAATGCAAAAGCAGACGAAAATACGTGCAGGTATCTCTAACTGCTCACAAAAGTCCCTTACTTCGGATCACGTCATGTGACCTTACTTCCTCGGTGCTGCTCAATCTCACAGTTCGATCAGCTTCCAATATAAACTCCAGAGTTGCATATAACAATTCATTAGGTTAATTACACTTTTCCTACTGTATTACATATTTAATACAGTCCATTTCACTTAATGGGCCTGTTTACTCTTGTTGGGCTTTAATAACTCTTAATGGGCCTAACTCTATCTTAAGCCCATTTCACTTTATTATTTATTTACATTAGGCCTATTGGGCTTGTGGGGCCCACCAACTCTTATTGGGCTTGTCTGAAGCCCATAACACCTCATTGGGTCGAGACCACGTCGACTTGGCCCATTGGCCTTCTCAACCACAGCATGTGGTCAAGAGCCATCATGTCGTCGGTCATGCAACACCACACTACTCATGGCCATTTACTAGCCAATTCACTTAGACATTTTATTAGACACTTAGTTGGCATGTCTTAAGCCTTTCCTATAGTTCATGTTGGTATTTTATCAAACACCTTATATGCCAACATCATACAACTATCCATATGAACAATTTGATTATAACTAACCATGCCATAATCTTGTATATGCATATCAACCTATACATGTCTTAAAATCACATTAGCATTTATCAAAACTCATATACCAACTTTTGGCCATCACATGTTCATAGTGATTTCATGTGTTTCAATCTATAAAACATATACAAATCAACTCCATATAATCCATAGATTAACATATATGAATTTGGAAGCTTGAAAACTCACCTAGCTTGAAAACTCACCTAGCTTATACTTCCCACTTTGGCCGAAACTTCCTTGATTTTTGTCTCTCTCAATATGGCTCCTTGATAGTTGATTCCAACATATGTTATTCCTCTCTCAATATGGAAAAACTTTATAAAGATCACTTGTTCCAAATATGTCTCTAACCTAGTGATTTCTAGTGAGAGAAAGATTGAAAACTATTTGGTTATGGTTTCTTCACTTTGCCGAAAATGAAAGGATGAAGATCATTATATGTCGGATGGTATTTATAAGCCAAAGATTTAGCCATTAAGTCACCAATTTCAGCCACCTCAATTAACTTTTAATGGGTTAAGGTTAAGGTTATCAAATTGAATTTTGCTACCTTTATTTAAGTGATGGTTACCAAATTGAATTTTGCTACCTTTTATTAATGGTTTTTAACTTATACTAATGGGCTTTCGGTTTGGGCTTTTCTTTTTGGCTCTTGGGCTGAAAGTTTTTCTACCAATTGGATCTTCAATTATCTTCATATTGGGCCTACCAAATGGCCCAAAAATTTGACCCATTGGGCTTTCCAAATTTAGCCCACACTTGTTTATACCTTAATGGGCTTTAAAATTCAAACTTTGGCCCATTGCATTTTTACCTGTTAAATTTAATCCGGAATTCATCCAAATAAATTTTCCTTACTTCAAGGGATAAATATCTTTTATTCTAACTAAAATATTTTCCCCCAATATTTTCTCCATACTTGGGTTAATTTCTAACCATGGTTAGTCAACTTTGGTCAAAGTCCACTTTTCTTAACCATTGACCACGTTTGACTTTTTTTAAAAAATCCAAAAGTGTCACTTTCCATGGTTCACACTCTCATCTTTATGTTTTAGTCGTTTCTGAGAGGTGAATATATCAAATATCCCTCAAACGGACCATTTCGAACTCGTTTAGTCCCTTTTTGGCATTTCCTCTACTTCAATGTGTTTGGGACCAAATCAAATCGACTTTCCTTCTTGAGTTCTCTATATTTTCACATCATAAATTCTTCGCTTTAGTCAAAATGATTCAGATCCTCTTGGTTTAGCTTGTGGCTCTGATAGCCCTTATTCGTCTTTTACGTAGCTTATATGTGTTTAGTCATTTTACTTACAATTTCGTTGTAGTAAATACTCTTCTTATGATTCAACCAACATAATAAATGTTCTTACTTATATGAATCATAAAGGATAAGGTACATCAAAATCTTGGTCTTACAATTTCGCGTTACCAAAACAGAGGCATCTTGCGTTACCAAAATAGAGTCATCTCAGCTACCAAAGCAGAGGCATCGATGTACAGAAATCATGACGAGTCCTTAGTCTTAAAAACATGCCATTATTATGCTGAAAGTAGTTTCGCCTTCACGTAAAGCTCATATTAGTTTTGCTTTATAAATCTCATTCAATCATAAAGTATATTTGTTCACAATAATTTAAATCATAAAACTGAGCTCAAACTGACTGTAAGACTCGAATTTAGTTAAAAAACACGAAATGAGTATGTTCGTGAAAGGAAAGATTGAAATGGTCCCAAAATTAAACGAACGGAATTCAGACTAGAGATAAGGATCCAAAACGCGAAATTAAAAATGCAAAAGGACTGAAATTGAATTCTCGAACACGTGAAGGGCAAAATAGTCAAAAGATCGAAAGTCGGAATAAATTCGATAAGAAAATTTAATTAAAAATAATGGATTTGAGAATCTTGATCAATAACGAAGAAATAATTAAATTTCGAGTCCAATTGATCAAGATCCGAAATTTTTAGAAATATCGAAAAGTCACTCGGGACAATATCCCGAAAATACGAAGAAATTATACCTGAAAAATGGTTAAAAATATAATAAATAAATTAAATAAAATTAAATAAATCTATTTGGAATAAAAAAATTAAATTAATTTTGTAGATATTTTAGAATATTGTTGACTAAAATAATGAATATAATAATAATAAATTAATTTATAAATAATAATAAATAAAAATAAAATAATTAAGTGAAAAAAAAAGAGAGAGAGAATCAGAAAATGTTATCGGGGAGAGAGAAAATAAAGGAAACCGAGGAGACCGCGCGTGGCCCGACCGATCCACGGCCACCGGCGACCGACGACCGACGACCGACGACGCCGACGAACAGCCGAGGAGAAAGAGGAGAGGCCGACGATCTTGTGGGCACCGGCGACACGCGCCAAGGAGTGTCAAATTCGGTGAACGGAGGAGGAGAAATCGACGGGAGAAAGGAGCTCGATCCCGACGATCCATGGTAGCTGGGCTCGAACGGCGTGATCGGGAAGAGGATGCGGTTCTTTTGAGACCGGTATCGGCCGACGAAACCGTCGAAATCCGTCGGATCGAGAGGTGACTACCGCGGGGGAGAAGGGAAGATTCGTAGGCGATGGTGCCATTTTAACCCACACCGAGGCCCGATTTTGAACTCCCAAGTGATAGTGCGTCAAATGGAGCCAGAATCATGCCGGGAACAGGCCAGAAACGCCATGAATGGTGGTGGAAATGCCTGAACCGGTACGGACCTATTCAGCAAAGAGGTGAACCGGATTAAACCGGCTGAACTGAATCGGTCTGAATCGGGTTGAACCAGACTGAACCGGTTCAGCCAAGAAAGAAGGAAAAAAATGAGAAAAAGAGAAAAAGGAAAGAATTTTCGGGGATACACCGGACTTCGGGTAAGTCGATAAGAGGTCAAAAGTGATCGATTTGATTTTTGAGAAATTTATTTAAATTATATTTAATCGAAAAGTAACCCGGGATTAAATATATAATTGTGCAGTTTTACGACAAAGCCCAAACGAGAACCGATTGAGCTCCGATTTTGTACCCCGCATCATATTGGGTAAGTATATTTTAATTACGATAGTATGAGTTCTTTAATACAGAGTTTCGATTATTTTACGAAATTTTCGGATTAATTCTGTATAAAAGGGATATTAATCGGATTTGCAACGTAATTATCGTAAATAGTATACGGGCTATCCAATAAGTTTGGAACGAAGCCCGATGATTATTGGTAAGCTGAATAAGCCCAGTAAACCCAAAGAAAGGATTTAATAAGTAAAAACGGGCCCGAGGCCTATTAAAGTGCAATCGGACCCAATAAAGTAAAACGGGCTCAGTACATTAGATTCGATCAGTAAATGTGATATACTGATAAAGATAATTGAATTGACCCCAATTATGTGGTTATATGCAGTTCTGTAGACTTGGTTGACGCGCAGTTGGACTGAGAGATCGGATATTATCGAGACGAGATAAGTTCACGCGTGAATCGAGGTAAGGGAATTTTGTAGGTGCATAGAGATTTCTATACGTATTTTTGAGGGGATTTACAGGGCCTAGAATTTCTTTAAGTACCCAGAAACGAAATAATAATTTTTACGAAAAATCGGGGCTTAAGTGAATTAAGGAAAAAGACGATATTGCCCCTGGGAGTAAAATTTACAAAAAGGGTAGTAAGGCAGATAAATTGCATGATTTCATGTTTTTATTATTTTATATGAATGTATTGCTTTGGTTTAAGCAAATTTACACAAAGGTTGGCTGTTGATTTTATAAATTATACGAAAAGGTACCGGTTTGTACCGGTTATGATTTTAAGAGATGTTTTATCAAGATTGAGCCACCTATCATATTTATACGAGTAAAAAGAGTGCTAGAGTCATACTCGCACTGAATATTTCCTGATTTATTACTCATGAAAAGCCGTACTGGAGCATTGCTCGTATGAGAAATTTGTGTGTGCACAAAACCATGCTGGAGCTTTGCTCGCACGAGATTTTAGATATCATGATATGCATAGCATGGTGCTGGAGCTTCACTCGCACTAGATGTGAGTTGACATGCATATAGTCGTGCGGAAGCCTCCTGTAGACTGTGTGTCACAGAGAGTTGATATGCTCGCACGTATACTTTGAGACATGGGTTGGTTATCGAAATAGTATTGGGGTGGGTAAGACCTACGGCAGGCACCCCCAGACTATGATATGAGTCCACGGAGTACGATGTACTGTGTATGTCACACGGAGTACACTGTACCGTGCAGTCATGATGACTCGATGATGTTACTTGATATTCTGGCGGGTAGGATTTAACCCCACCTCCCGTTGCAGTTGTGATGCCCCACACACCGGGATCCGTGTAGCCTGGGATCATAGGGACATAATATGGCCATAGTCCTCGATTTTCATACAGTAACCTACATGCCTCACATGATATCATACGGTCTGAATAGACCAGGACAAACCCTAGGGAGGGGTAATGTCCCGATTTATGTTTTTAAATGAGATGTGATTTAATAAATAAAGGTATTCCCGAGAGATGGGTTTAACCTTGATGAGGTTGTTTTGTGATACAACAAATAAGTTCTAACGTGATGAGTTTATGATGAAACAAATAAGTTTTAATGTGACGAGCATGAGATGTCATACATGATGATTTTTACATGGTTGTTTTGATATGTCGATTTCATGATTTCTCTTATATGATATGCATACATGTGGCATTGTTTTAGTCATACCTCATGCTCCAAATGTAAACGATTTTATATCATGACATTATCAGCACGTAGATAGTATAGTTATCTACCTGCTTACATTATTGCCTTATTGAGCAAGTTTCGCTCACCCTTTCATTTTCCACCCCACAGGGTACTTTCAGTAGAAGAGACAGACAGTAGTCTTACATTTCGGTTATCTGCTACTTCTTATCAAGACCAGGTATACACATTCGTATAATTTTGTATCTAAATATGTAATTGCACAGTACTGTAAATAGATATGATGTCGGGGATGTAAGGTTATATAAATATCAATGTGTATGTATTTAGACAAAGTCAAAAGATAATAAACTCTGATATGTGAATGTGATTATGAAAATGGAATGATAAATAGGTGAGAGGTGACTAACACTGAATCATAGATCAACTGTTTAGTAGTGTAATTGTTCACGATGGGTAAGGAAATGAAAAAGTGAAAAATTTGTAGTGATTTTGGTAGAACGGGTCGTGACACCGACAAAACATGCACTCAAGTAATAAATCTTAGGTTAAACACTTTTCTTAAAATACATGCTCATTAATAAAATATTTTCATGTTGCCAAAGCACTTTCATCCGTAAGGAATACATATGCACAAAACGGTTGCATCTCTTACCTCGAACCATGTGCGAATCACTTTCCTTTGTTTTCTAATGCTTGTGATCTGACTTTATCGATTCCAATTAAATCTTCAGGAGCTGCAAGCATTTGCTACTCGAATTAGTATACTTTAATATACTCAATTCTCATTTGCATGAATTTCAATTCAATGCATGGGGCCATTTTACACCAAATTTGGCCTTGTTACATCTTTTGGACCTTATATTCTCTTAAGCCTATTTCGATCGTTCTAATCATTTCTGGAGAGTCTTTTAGACTCACCAAGCCTATTAACTCCTATTGAACCGTTATTGAACTCTCAATGCCTTAAGTTCATCATTTTCCTTCACTATGGCATTTCATCAAACACCTCTTACACTTATTTTCAATCATCATCTAATCCAACATATGGATTTCACAACAGCATTTTAGAATCATCTTTACATGCTTACAAATATCTCTTCATGCTTAAATCATCATAAACTCCATGCCATTTCACTTTCTCTCACTAAGTTCATTCTAGATTATGGTTACTTAGGCATGTACATGAACATTTAAGCCAACAATGTATATACCAAATCAACTCATCTAATTGTCTAGATTATCATACTAGAAGTTGGTGTATTGAAATCTTACCTAGCTTGACTTTTCTCCTTTGTTGCAAATTTGGGGAAAACTTTTTTTTTTCACCTTCAATCGATCCACTCAACTTCTAATTTTTTATTATGTTGTTCTCCTCCTCAAGATGAACAACTTTGCATAAATAGTGTTTCTTCTAATCTTTTTGGAAAGGGTGGTATTCTAGAGTGAGAAACTAGGTTTTCTTATTAAAAATGGAGAAATAGTGAATGTCTGAGGAAGAAGGCAGAGATTATCGAGGTTTTTATTGAATTCGCATTATGAGATCGATCTCCAAGGGGTGGAGATCGATCCCCCTTTGCTTAAACTCCTCTAAAAATTTAAACAATTACGGGCAGGAGAACGATCTGCCATAGCATGAGATCGATCTGGTTCAGGTAGAATGATTTGGAGATCAGTTTGGCCTTAAGAAGGGATCGATCTGGCTTATCCAAAGGTAACTAGAGATCGATCTGCCTATGAAAGGAGATCGATCTTGTCCAAGCTAAGAAAAATTGAGATTGATCTGCTTTAGTGAGGGATCGATCTCCCTCTTGCAGAATGTCCTGGCATTGCAATTCAAGGCAATGAGATCGATCTCCCCTTGCAATGAGATTGATCTGCCCTGCATTCTATAGCATTCCAGCTGCAGTTTTCCCAAATTTCCAAAGTTAAACTCTCATTCGTTTGCTTCTATACTCATTTTACATTTCATTCATACTTAGAGTTTAAAAACATCAATTTCTTGTGAGTCATATGTAATGTAACTTGTCTGTATATTTCGAAATCATAAACATTACATAGAAATTTACAGGTCTTACATTTATATAGTCAGAATTATTATAAATACATTCCTTAGTGAGCTTTTTCCCAGAAGCTTACCCTTTTTTCTCCATTTCAGAGTACCTGCAGTAGGATTCCCTAGCTATCACAGAGTATTCCAGTAGCTGGTGAACTTAGCGCATCCCAGCCTACTTTTGGCATGAGCTCAGGTATATCACTGGATATATGTTTATTACCAAACTTGTATTTTGTATAGATACTGGATGTATGATTCATTTTGGGATGTAATCAAAGGTTTATGAATAGTTTGTGAATGTTTTAGGATGTTTGAAACTGGAAAGTAAATTAAGTTAAGAAATCTTTGAAAAGTCTATATATGGTAGTTGATGTTGAACGTAGTCATGGATGATGCAAATGGTGAAGTATGTGAGATGGAAAAATAATAAGAGATAAAATCAACTGCCTTGCAGATATATAAATTGTGTTTACTTACAGGAAGATAGAGCAAAATATAAAAGGTTATACTGTCGACATTTTAGCAAAAATATACGATTAAAAAAAAGTAATAGTAAGAAGTAAGTAACCTATAGTGTACAGAAATTCAACCTAAGTAGAAAAATAAGATAAAAGGAAAAAATAGTCCCTATTTTCGAGCTTTCGGGGCGTGACAAGGGTCAATAATTTAATCAAAAAATTTATTTAAATTAACTTTAGTAAGATGTATAAAAAAAAATCTATTTATATTAGGTATACTTTTAAAATATTTTTGGGCTAGTGGGATTTTAAGGGCTCCACCCTTAGTTTTAATTGATCACTCTTTTCCATAATTTACGATAATATAGTTAGAGTGTAATTATTTGGTAATTAATTAGCTAAGTAGTCTCTGTGGGATGATATTTTTGGACTTCAATTCCTATATTGTTTGTACGACCTGTGCGCTTGTGGTAGATACCATTTAGGGTCAACACCATGTATCCAATGAATATTCTTAATTGGTCTTAATAATTTTTGATATAATGAATATAGTCATTTTCTTACAGTGTTATTAAAAAATTATTTAGAAAATTACTTGGTTAATTTTAGGCTTTATTTATAATCCTCAAGTTGCAATTTATTTATATGAAGTTGAAATAAGTTTAAAGATTATTTTTCATTAATTTTGACCTAAATTTTGGAAAAAGGATCAGAGGGATCAACGCCCCCAAAGGTATCAATCCCTTAAATTCCTTTTGTTTTATAAAATAGAGGGATTGATTCTCCTTTTAAAAGGGATTCATGTGAAACCCAAATTTTTTTCCTACTACTAATCATTTTAAGTTAAGCTAAGAAGTCTAAGACTCGTTTCAATGTTCATGTAGGGCCTAAAATGCTCGATAAGCCTGAGATAGTGGCACGAAGCTTGAGGCACGTACTTCGAGGTAAAGAACCTAAGTTTAAGAGTTCTTCAAAAGTATGATTTAAAACATAAATTGATGATTGGGAAGTGAAACTAAGGTGTTAGAAGTGAAAAATTTAGTGAAACTCGAATTTCCCCTAAACCGAGCAAATGAGCCTAATAAGAAAATAAATCCGGAATAAATTCTAAAAATTCACAAAAATTATTCTGAGGCCTCAGGAAATTATTATAAAGTGAAAGTGACTTGGGAAATTAAAATCAAGAGGAAATATGGAGGTTTCGGGGATCGAAATAATTTTAAAGTCAACCGAAAAGTTTAAAATATTTTGCTCGGTATTGACCAAATCACATAAAATGAGCTCAATCGAGGAAACTCTCTTAAACAAGTGACCCCAAAAGTTTTATGAGAGGTACTAGAGACATAGTAGAATACTTGAGAAGTGGAATTTTGTTAAAAATGATATAAGTAGAATCAAATATGAGAAAGAGTAATAATGATAAGATAAAAAGTAACCTGACACTGCACAAGAATACACCTTGAGTAGGAAGTTAAGTTATATAAAAAAAATTAAACTAGCCCAAATTCCACGTTTTCGGGATGTCACAGATTTATTGGTATCAGAGCGAAAGTTGTCTAGTACTGTTAGTATCAGTCAATTGGAAATAGATTACATCCTAAGTGTCTGTACTTGTCTAGCTATGAACTGAATATATCAGTTAAAATTGTGATCAAGTTTGACCTATACCTGCAGGTACATAGACTTACATTATAAGAGGGAGACGTGGTCATCCCCGAAGGTAGGCACAACCACCTCCACCACCTGCCCCACAGCAAGAGAATCATAACTCTCGGATAAATTGGTTGGAGTAGGATGTGAGATAGGGTTTGAGTAGATGACAACGCTATTTGTGCAGTATTTCAGGACTAATGCCTCAGGCACCATAGCTACCTCGACCCCTACACCCACGCCACCATAGGATTTGCCCCCATTACCTCCACAGATTGACTTAGTGCCACCCGCCACTTAGCCTCCGGCACAGACTAGGCTCGATGACAAAGGTATGGGCCAGTTACGAGACTTTTTTAAGATGAATCCATCGATATTTAAGGGGGTGAAGGACCCCGTAGAGGCAGAGGAGTGGTTGACAGAGTTGAGGATAATTTTTGATTTCTTGGGGTGTACTAATGCGGAGAGGGTCAGTATGAGTGATTATATACATAAGGAACAAGCACGATATTGGTGGAGTACCACTTAGAATATACTAACTACCAGCCATCAGGTGATCAGTTGGGATACTTTTCAGTTAGATTTCCAAAACAAGTATGTCCCTCGAGCTACCCTGAGGAAAATGGAAACAGATTTTCTAAATCTAGTTCAGGGCAGTATGACAGTTGATGAATATGAGAACCGGTTCACCACTTTGCTGAGATATGATCTGGAGACTGTCAGGGACGAAGAGCACCATACAGAGTGGTTTGTATATGGGTTGAGACCCCCCATTCGAGACAAATTATTGGGGCTCTACATTACTTAATTTAAGGATGCTCTGAGATGGGCACAAGAAATCAAGAGGGGACTAGATTTGATACTGTCTCAGTCTGAGTCCCAAGTAATGGCTAAAGATAAGGGTAAGAGACTTGAAGCTTCCCGAATAGATTTTTAGAGGGGTTCACTCAAGAGACAGAGGATCAAGGGGTCTAGGGCGAAAGTTGATAGACTTAGGATTCCTCTCAATGTTGTGGAGACCCCTCGAGGTGCCAGACCAAACATTAAGATTTGTAGAGACTGCGGTCAGTCACATGAGGGTAATTATTTTCGGATGATACGAGGATGTTTCAGATGTGGGGACATGGGTCACAAGGTGATGGACTGCCCGCGACCTTAGAGACTGTATTCCCAAGAGCCTCATCGATAAAAGCCTAAGAGAGAGATTCCCTAGAGATAGGCCATTGTTGCTGATAAGGGTAAGAAACCTGTCACAGGGGGGTGTATATTCACTATGGATAAGGAGACAGTAGACACTTCATCTGAGGCTCTTCGAGGTACACTTCATGTTTGTAATTATGAGGCTCATGTGCTATTTGACCCAAGATCCACGCATTCTTTCATTTCACTACCCTTTGCATGTAAACTACACTTAGAGCCTGAGACTTTAGATCATATTCTTCATGTAAGTACACCCATGCATGAGTCTCAAAGGACTAATAAGGTGTGTAGAAAATGTGAGATTATGGTGGGAGACAAAGTAATGTTAGCAGATCTAGTTTTGTTGATTATGAGTGGCCTTGACGTGATCCTAGGAATAGATTGGCTAATGGTCAATCATGTGAGTCTAAACTACTACACTAAAACTGTAACCTTCTCTCTACCTGAAAAATTCAGTGTACGTTTGACTAGTAAGGAATAAATGTGTGAAGTTCAGTGTAATAATCTTATGACATAATTATAATCTCCTAAAAGTACTAATTAGTATATTGATGTTGTGAGACCCCATATATGTATAACCTTGTATAAGTGTAAATGGTGATGTATTTGTAATGTGTAACATAAATGATGTAGAGTCCATAAGTTTAATGTACACACTTGTAATAAGAATTGTGATGTACGTACAAGTTTCATTATGTATGAATATGGAGAAATAGACTTTTGTATGTGATGAATGTGGGCAGAATGGAATAAGAGTAGTGTGGTAAAATGGGATGAAGTTGCATAAGAGGTGTGAATCTTTATGTTTCCAGTTAGTTTTGTATTGTATACCTTTGGTTATACAATGAATGCACACAAGTTTCAATCTATATAAACTATGAATGGATGTCATTTTCAAGTCTCAAAGATGACTGGATGAGAAAATGATTATGGTAGCAAATTAAGGATGTTTGGGTGTGAGTTGCTGCAGAAAAACTGTAAAAAATCTAGAAAATATGAAGGTCAGATCGATCTCATAGGATGAAAGATCGATCTGGAAGAGCCAAAATGCTCTTATTCGAGCAATAGGAATAGTCCAGATCGATCTCCAATGGAGCCAGATCGATCTCCTAAACATTCTATCAATTGAGGATCGATTCTTAAGGCAAACAAATTAATTTCCATAGCTATTGGGTTGGAGCAAATCGATCTCCTCCCTAGCTAGATCGATCTCCTTAACTTTCTGCCTAAGACAGATCGATCTTAAGGTTTTGATAGATCGATCTCATGCCTTCAAATGTCGTGAAAAAGAGGGATTTTAAGAGGACCAGATCTATCTCCACCCAAGGCAGATCGATCTCATTAAGCTAAATCTATAAATAGGATTAGTTGGATCTGCAAATTTTAGGAAAACACTCTTACTCTACCATTTTCAACCCAAAACCTAGTTTTCTCTCTCTAAATTTGGCCATTTTCAAGAAGATTTGAGGGAAAGCTATTAGATACAAAGTTATCCACATCAAGGAGAAGAACAACATAGCTTGGAGGCATTTCCCTATTTGTTGGATTTAAGAAACAAGGGGCATTTCCATTTGGAGCAAGGAGGAAATCCAAAGAGGTGAGTTTCTAGTGGACCGATCTAAGTATATGTGTTTAGTTATTGATTTTGGAGTTGATTGGTGTGCTTATTAATGGTAGAAACTATCTAGAATGCAATGGGATGATTATAACCTAGAAATTGGTTAGTGTGAGAAAGTAAAATGTAGAGAAATAAATAATAAATAGGATATCTTTAGGTGATAATGGTGTTGGGGGTATGGATTTAAGATGGTGTTATGGAATGAATTGTGAGACTTACCAAAAAGGGGTAAAATGAACCTTTGAGGCATTGGATAAAATACATAGTTGAATGAGAAGTTAGCAACATTGACACAAGTATGTGGATGAATGAATTGCAGCTCCCGAGGATACGTCGAAGTAAATTGAGCCAAAAACGCGAGAAGCGTAAAGGAAGAGAGTCGCACCCCGAGTAAATCGAGGTAAGGGAATTGTGTGGACTCTTAGAGATATCTGTGCGCAATTTGGGCGCTTAAACGTTTTGCTAGAGTGCATGTGATACTAGGAAATGATATTGGGTGATTGAAGCGAAAAGAGTTAGGTTTTGAGAAATGTGCATGAAAACAACAACATGATGTTTCGAAAACCTTGTTTTATTGCTTTTTAGCAAGTGATTGGTGGGTCGGCTAACATTTGAAATGATTTGCAAAAGAAATGATATGATTTGATTGATAACTATGTTTTTTACAAAGAATTGAGCCACCTAAATGGATTTCGTGAGAATGAAAGCGTACTAGAGTATGACTCGCACAATATTTGATGTGTTTTCATACGCATGAGTGCTAGAGCGTAGCTCGCACTAGTTTTCACATGGATTTCTATGATGTTGTGCTAGAGTTTTCACATGGATTTCTATGATGCACAATAAAGACTTTAAACAGCAGAAAAAAAAAACATAAGGAGACTTTAAAGCCCGAGACATACACAAACAGCACAATAAAGACTTTAAACAGTAGAAAAAAAAACATAAGAAGACACATAGTAATTGTAAAGTGAATGATTCGGAAACAACTAACTAAATGATCCTCAAGCAAATGGATGCAATGGAGGAAGGAGAGAATGCTTAGCCACTGTCACCAGCTATATACTTTCTCTCACAATACTCAGTTGCCCCATTGAAATCATAAGTCTAAATCAAAATGGAAGAATGAAACCACATACTAAGCAACCCGCGGATAACAACTAAAAGAATTTAAAACCTTTCATGAAAATCGAGAATAAAAAAAAAATAAAGGATTGGAATTTTAACAAAACCAAGAAGAAAAGAAATAGAAATAATAACCATTCATTAATGTAAAAAAAAATAAATCAAAGAACTAGAAATCAACACAAATTTTGCATGAAAATAAAAGTTAACATGAATAGTAATCTAACAATGGTGGCTATCGAAAAAAGAAAAAACTTAAAAACAATAAATCCTAAAATAAACCTTAAAACTATTCTACCCTAATTTACCTCTATTCTAACCTAGGCTCCCCTTTTTCAATTGCCATCTTTTTCTATTTATACACACACATAGGGGTACAATTGTAATTTTTTTTTCATCCTAGATGAATTGGCATTGTTTGGCCACTTGTCTTCACACCATTGGCTCTTTGAAAAATAATATTTTCATGTCATCAGTCTTTTTGTCCAATTGGATGTGCTAGTCTCGTGTTGTCCGCGTGGTCCAATCTCGATTTTAACTCAATTTCGATCCATTTTCTACCGAAATATTCAAAATTCATCCGGATTTAATTTATCTGCAAACATAAAAATTTTAATTAAATAAAGGGGATAATTAACAAAATAAATTGGGGATTTAAATAATTAATTAGGAAATTAAGCACAAATAATTCTAAAAATATAGAATTATCACACCCCTAAACTTGAGCTTTTGCTTATCCTCAAGCAAAACAAAATAATTGTAGGAATGACAAGTACAAAACATAATAATCTCCCCAATATTTTCCTCAAAGAAAAAGTAAAGTCTATGAGATCAAAGAATCACAATTACAAGTCAAACACTCAGAATCATTCGATCATAAGTCCTAACCCAAATTGAATCCCTCGTGTGTGTGTGAAAAATGTCAAAGTCACTTCACAGTACATTATCCGGATTAGATTATGCAAACATCGTGAATGCAAAGTCAATGACATGTGGTCATTCTCATAAGTTTGCTTTTCACTTCTCTCTCCACTAATGTAGTCGCACTTAACTAAAGATCAATAGGACTTCATTAAGCTTGTAATGTAAGGCTGGGCCTAAAGTATGATAAAGTCGATTTAGGTTTAATTACCCCTTAACATGCATTACTTTCAGGATTTTAATGTAAGAGCTCAAATTCCCCCAAACTTATTTATTTCACTAAACATTTTTTTATTTTTTTATTTTTCTTCGTTCTTCTTTTTCTTTTTCTTTTTCTTTCATTTTCTTTTCATTTTTTTTAACATTCACTATCACAAGATACCTATATGTACAAAGCTCAAAATATATCCCAATGACTTTCATACTTTCGGGGTAGGGGATAGGAACAAAGTATTTAAGCTAAGGAAAATTATAGGCAGGTGTATTTACAGAGAAAGACTTATTTGGCCCAGATGGGTGACTAGGGATAAAGTATGTACAGGGATGGCTCGAAAGGCTCAAACGATCCAAAGATAGCCTAAATCTTCTCCCTAATTAAGTGTGATCTAATAGTTTGCTTTGAGATTAGATCAAACAAATTCTAGAATATGATGCACAAAATCAATTGAACAAATGCAATCCTATGTCCACATAAGCTTTCTCTAAATAAATATACAGATTCATGACATGACATGTGCATAAGATGAGCCAATCACAATAAAAATTAAGACAAATTCAAGAATTCAACTTCATGCTTTTCCTATAATCATGCTTCTTAGTCAATCAAAATCAGACTTAATCATGGGGTCATATCATCAGAATATGGGAAACCTACATGCTGAGTACTAAATCATCCAAAAATCAAACAGTTTAAGCTCAGATTTTTGAAAAAATTTTGAAAAAATTTTCAATTTTGCCCAAATTTTCAAAAAAATACTCAAGTGATTTCCCCTCCCCCAAACTTGAAGTGCATAGTGTCCTCAGTGTGCAAATAATATAAGAATTGAAGTTCAGGAACAAAGTACTCCCCTTTCTGATGATGATGAACAACTGAAGCTTTTATTGAAAGCGTAAAACTAGAAAATAAACCTGCAAAATAAACAAAGAAAGAAACAACATAAAAGAAAAAGAAAAAGAACTATATACAAAAGTGAAAAGAAAAACACAGCCACTTCAAATGCAGCAGAAGAAAACAACACTCAGCAGCAGGGCGAAGAGTAGGAGGATTAGTTAGAATGGTGATAGAATGTTAACAGTTAAATCCTCCTTAGCTCTATCTACTGCCCTCCTTCTTTTAGATTTCATGTGCTTAAGCCTTATATCCTCATTAATCTCTATCTTAATACACTCTTGAGAGTCATCAGGGAGTTTCAAAGGTTTGAAAACATTAAACTTCACTTCCTTATCTTGCACTCTCATAGTCAACTCCCCCTTTTGTACATCAATTATTGTCCTACCAGTAGCTAGGAAAGGTCTGCTTAAAATAATGGGGACTTCCCTGTCTTCCTCCATATCTAGAGCAATAAAATCTACAGGGAAAATAAACTTGTCCACCTTTACTAAGACATCCTCAATGACCCCCTTTGGATATTTAATGGATCGATCTGCTAGCTAAAGGGTCATTTAGTGGGCTTGACAACCCCTATTCCTAACTTCTGATAGATAGACAAAGGCATTAGATTGATACTAGCTCCTAAATCACATAGGGCTCTACTAAAGAATAGATTTCTAATAGTGTAGGGTATGGTAAAACTCTCGGGATCCTTGAGCTTGGGGGGTAATTTCCTCTGGCTAATTGCACTAATTCCCCAGTTAAAGCCACCGTCTCATAATCTTCTAATCTTCTCTTCCTTGAGAGGATATCCTTTAAAAACTTCACATAACTTGGCATTTGCTCTAAGACATCTGCAAAAGGAATATTGATGTGAAGCTTCTTAAAAACCTCAAGAAATTTAGCAAATTGTTGTTCCAGTTTTTGATTTTGGAACCTATGAGGAAAATGTACTGGTGGTTTAACTAGAGGCAATGTAGTGGGAACCTGTGTAGAATCAGAGGACGAGGAAGGCAATGAAGAAGAAGAAGGTATAGATAAAGAAGCGCCTAGCTTTGTTTCCTTTGCAGCCAGATCCTGATGTTCCTGCTCCTTCTGAGATGCCTCTTTAGAACTTAAAGGTTTATCAACTATGGCTTGTTCAGGTGCAAACTTAACTTGTGGCTCATCTAGCTCTCTGCCACTCCTAAGGGTGATGGATCTAACATGTTCCTTACCCTCCCTTTGCTTAATAGGATTAACTTCAGTGTTACTAGGAAGGGTCCATTGAGGATGTTGGCTAAGAGCACTAGCTATTTATCCAACCTGAACTTCTAAGTTCTTAACTGAGGCAGCTTGATTTTGCAGGATAGTCGTGAACATTTCCTCAAGCGAGGGCTTCTTCTCAGCTACTGGTGCATGGTAATGTTGGGGCTGCACGGGTTATGGTGGTGGTGATGGATGATATTGAAATTGAGGTGGGGATGGATGATGTGGTGGATGATATGGAAATTACGGCTGTGGTGGTGCCTGAACCGGTGGAGCTTAAAAACTAGGGGGTCCTACAGGTCTAGAATTAGAAGATTGTCCTAGGTTTTGGCTCCAGGTAAAGTTAGGATGGTTCTTCCACCCTGGATTATAGGTGTTTGAAAAGGAGTTGTTCTGTTGCATTTGAGAAGGGGCAACATACTGAACCGATTCTAAGTTGAGCAGACAGCTATCTACAGAGTGGATACCACTACACAGCTCGCAAGAAAGAAAGGGACTTTGGACAGAATAAATTGGATTAGGACTGGTGGGAGGATTATGTTGGGTACTGAGCGACTCTACCTTCTTTGTAAGATTAGCGATTTGAGAGGTCAAGGTAGACAGTGTGTCGAGCTCATAAATACCCGCCGGTTTCTTTGGGATTTGCCTCTTCGAGGACCATAGATAGTTGTTAGCCGCCATCTTTTCTAACAACTCGTAAGCTTCCTCATCTGTTTTACACATTAGCGCTCCACCCGCAGCAGCATCAACAATGGTCCTATTTGGGCTTGTAAGTCCGTTGTAGAAGGTCTGGACTTACAACCACAGAGGTAGGCCATGGTGAGGGCACTTCCTAAGAAGCTCCTTATATCTTTCCCATGCTTTGTAAAGAGTTTCAGAGTCGTACTGAGCAAAGGAAGATATGTCACTACGGAGTCTGGCCATTTTAGAGGGAGGGAAAAACTTAGCTAGAAATTGATGGGCTAACTTGTCCCATGTAGAAATGGATCCTGGAAGCAGGGAGGTTAACCAGTGTCTCGCCCTATCCCTAAGTGAGAAGGGGAATAATGTAAGCCTAAACGCATCATCAGATAACCCATTGTGTTTGAACGTGTTGCACAAGTCCAGGAATTGCCCAAGGTGAGCATGTGGGTCATCGTGCAGAAGCCCACTGAACTGCAATGAAGTCTGGATCATCTGGAGGATTGCAGGCTTAATTTTAAAATTGTTAGCAGGGACAGCTGGTGGCCTAATGCCGAAATAATATCCTCCAATCGTCGGCATTGCATAATCTCCAACGGTCCTAATTTCCCTATTTTCTATTATCATGTTTTGCAGCGGAGCTATAAATTTTCTAGAGTCCTTTCGAATTTTTCTAAGAGTGCATTCAATTTCACGATCTAGAGGAAAGCAATCAAAACTCCTGGCTCTACGCATGCAAACATCAGAAAGTCCTTAAATTTTTTTTTAAGTTATTAATTTTTCAATTTTTTTAATTAAATGGAGAAAATTAACTAAACTAAGGACCTAAATATTTACAAGTTAGAATTAAACCTAAGCATAATTTCACTGATATTAATTACTAACTAATTAAAACTTCCTCGGCAACGACGCCAAAAACTTGACACTCTCTAAGGGTATTGTCCGCAAGTGCACGGGTCGTACAAGTAATAATGGGATTTGAGTCTCGGATTATCGTCCCACAGAGAAGTTGTTCAGCCTAATTAACTACCAGTTAATCTTACCCTAAGTATATCCTAGCAAATTATGAGGTTGCAAGGGGTGATCTACTAGGCTAATTAAACTTACTGAAAACAATAAACATTAAAAAATAAAGAAATAAAACTGAACTAAGATTTGCTTACTGAACTCCGAGCAATTAAAGAAAATACCTACAAAAGAAAATTAAAATAATTAAAATTAATTAACTCAATTAAATGCAAATATGAAAGTAAAGCAATAAAATTTAATTAAACTAAACTTTAAACAAACTTAAAATAAAAACGCATGTAAGTAAACTAATTAAAATGCAATTTAAAGTAAACTAAAATTTAATGAAAATAAAGAACTAAATTAAAAATGCTTGAATCAAATTCTAAATGCAACTAAACTAAAATAAAATCCTAAAACATTTAATATAAAATTAACTACTAACTAAAATTAACACTATAAATTAACATGCAAAAATAATAAAACTAACCTACCATTATAATTGACTAAACTAACTAACTAACAACTAACAAATGCATGAAAATACTAATGATGCATTAAACTAAAACATGACTAAATTGAACTATGGCCAAACATGGCCTTAACCGTTTCTGCCCAGCAAGAGGTCCCGATACTACACTGTTCACATGTCTTCTTCAGCAGAATTTTATCCTAGTTTGCTCAGTGCTGTGCTGGTCATGCGCTCTCGGTTTGCTGCTGAAGCCGCACGATTTTGTCCTCTGTTCCAAGTGCTCCAGGCTGCTCTCGGATCTGTCCTGCTCCAGGCAGTGCTCACGGTTTGTCCATGCTACTACACAGGCCACTGTCCTCGACCTACTTCAGCTGCTGTTCCACGGTCTAGTGCTTCTGCTCCAGGCGGCTGGTCTGTTTTTGTCCGTCTACTCCTGCACCCAGGTGTTGCTACTACCTCTGCTACAGTGTCCTGCCCAGCTGCTGTTATCGCTTGTCATCTTGCATGCCCAGCTTTGCTCTCCATTTCCAGGTGCTGCTAGTGATGCACTGCTCTTGGGTTGTCCAAAACGTTAGCTGCAGCCTACACATCCATGCCCAACGGCATTTACAGCGGTTCGGTAATAATGACTGCACACATTGATAAACTTGTAACTACTGATTACTTAGATTAATGCAAAATAAAGCATGCAATGGGAATGAACACTGTAAAACTTCAAAAACAGAGTGTAACAGAGGTTGATTTGTGGTTCTTAGTCCCTTACAACCTCCCAATAAAATGCTATAAACTAGAAATGATGCTTCTAATAAAAGCTTAGAATAACAAACAAAAATGAAATAGGCAACTTAGAATGAAACAGAGAGGTGAGGCTGTGATGCTCTGCTCTTCGAAAACAAAGAGGCTGTCTACCAGCTACTGCAAGGCCTCGGGTAGCTGTTGTTTAGACCAGCAACCAACAAGTTTTTCACTTCTATCCAGCCTTCACAACACCATAAAACGAGGAAGCCCGAGACATACACAAACAGCACAATAAAGACTTTAAACAGCAAAAAAAAAAAAACATAAGGAGACACATAGTAATTGTAAAGTGAATGATTCGGAAACAACTAACTAAATGATCCTTAAGCAAATGGATGCAATGGAGCAAGGAGAGAATGCTTAGCCACTGTCACCAGCTATATACTTTCTCTCACAATACTCAGTTGCCCCATTGAAATCATAAGTCTGAATCAAAATGGAAGAATGAAACCACATACTAAGCAACCCGCGGATAACAACTAAAAAAATTTAAAACCTTTCATGAAAACCGTGAATAAAAAAATAAAGGATTGGAATTTTAACAAAACCAAGAAGAAAAGAAATAGAAATAATAACCATTCATTAATGTAAAAAAATAAATAAATCAAAGAACTAGAAATGAACACAAATTTTGCCGGAAAATAAAAGTTAACATGAATAGTAATCTAACAATGGTGGCTATCGAAAAAAGAAAAAACTTAAAAACAATAAATCCTAAAATAAACCCTAAAACTATTCTACCCTAATTTACCTCTATTCTAACCTAGGCTCCCCTTTTTCAATTGCCATCCTTTTCTATTTATACACACACTTAGGGGTACAATTGTAATTTTTTTCATCCTAGATGAATTGGCATTGTTTGGCCACTTGTCTTCACACCATTGGCTACTTGAAAAATAATATTTTCATGTCATCTATCTTTTTGTCCAATTGGATGTGCTAGGCTCGTGTTGTCCGCGTGGTCTAATCTCGATTTTAACTCAATTATGGTCCATTTTCTATCGAAATATTCAAAATTCATCCGGATTTAATTTATCTGCAAACATGAGAATTTTAATTAAATAAAGGGGATAATTAACAAAATAAATTGGGGATTTAAATAATTAATTAGGAAATTAAGCACAAATAATTCTAAAAATATAGAATTATCAGTAGTAGAGGTTGGGATTACGGTTGTGATTTAGATAGACTGCGAAAGTTCCAGAAGTTTGAACCGCCATCTTTCGGTGGAGTCAAGGACCCAGTAGCTACTGAGGATTAGATAAATGAAATAGAGAAGTTACATTGGTTCTTCGAGTGCCCTACTACCGAGATGGTAACGTTTTTTGCATTCCTGCTGAAGGGATCGACAAAACATTGGTGGAAATTCACCAAGCCTATTTTGAGAGCCTGACATACAGAGATTGACTGGGATGTGTTTTTGGAGGCTTTTGGAGACAGTATATTCCAGATACTGCACAGAGAAATATGAAGATGGCCTTTTTGGGACTAACCCAAGGGAGTAAGACGGTGGACAAGTATGAGACGACCTTTATCTCCCTGGGCAGATATGATCCCAACACGATGAGTAATGAGGTCGAAAAGATCCAGAAGTTTATGGATGGATTGAGATCGACCATCAAGTCCAGATTGGTTCCCTTGGATATACCAACCTATGAGGAGGCTGTGCGTAGGGCGCAATTATGTGAGCAAGACATTGATAGAATTGCCTCAGAGTTTAGAAATGTTGGTAAAGTGATGGATAAAGATAAGAAGAGACCACTGATGGATATAGGCTTCAGTTATAAGGGAAGCAAGAGGTCGAGGATCGAGGAGATTCGGGAGAGGACGGTTAATCCTCCCATGTATCCGGTCATAGCTCCAGCTAAGGAAATTATGATTGGAGGGTCACGGCCTACTACAGAAGAGTGTAGCAAGTGTGGTAGGTACCATGGTACTCGACCATGCTATGGACCTCCTGCAGTTTGCTTCAGATGTAGGAAACCAGGGCACATAATCTGAGATTTCCCAGAGATGACAAAGAGAGCCCCACAGAAGGGTAGGGAGCCAGAGAGAGCTCTAGTTGGTACAACTGCCCCGAGGAGGAGGGCTATAGCTGAGGAAAAAAGGGAAGCAGGTAGTAGGTGTGAGCAGAGGGTAAGTACACGCACTAGAGCAGGACTCTGCGAATCAGTCTTCGAATGTGGTTAAAGGTACCATCAAAATCTTTGATTTAAAGGCATTTGTATTGTTTGATCTTGGTGTCACGCATTCCTTTATATCGCCATCCTTTGCATGTAAATTGTTGAAGTATGTAAAACCCACACTGCTAGATAAGATGTTGATGATATCTACCCCTATGAATAATAGTCAATTAGCTGAGCATGTTTATAGACATGGTAAGATGAGGATAGGAGGTAAAGAAATGGCAGCCTATTTAATTTTATTAAATATGAGTGATTTTGATGTGATCCTAGGTATGGATTGGCTAGCTGTGAACTATGTTGTTATGGATTGTCGTGCTAGAACATTGACTTTTTCAGGATTAGACAATCTTATTGTAAACTTTGATGGAATGAAATAAAATGACATGATCTTTATAAATGAGAAAAGTATGATTTAAATTCATAATACTTGAGAGATAAATCTGTTTATCAATTATGTATGTGGTGTGATGGTTTATGTTACTAACAGTGGAAAGAATAATGTGAAGGGTTCCTTGCTTATGTGATTGAGATGGATAAGGAACGTTCGGAGTTGATAGACATCCCAGTGGTTAGGGAATTTTCGGATGTCTTTCCAGATGAATTACCAGGGTTACCTCCAGATAGAGAGATGGAGTTTGGTATAGACTTGGCACTTGGTACAAAGCCAATATCTAAGCCACCGTACAAAATGGCTCAAGTTGAGTTGGAAGAATTAAGAAAACAGTTACAGGAGTTGCTGAAGAAGGGGTTTATTAGGCCGAGCGTCTCACCTTGGGGAGCATTGGTTCTATTTGTAAGGAAGAAGAATGGAATCCTCTGACTTTGTATAGATTACCGGTTATTGAATAAATCTACCATCAAGAATAACCATCCCATTCCACGCATCGATGACTTGTTAGATCAACTTAAGGGAGCGCAGGTCTTTTCCAAGATAGATCTGAGATCTGGGTACCATCAGTTGAAGATACGGAGTGGAGATGTACCCAAGATAGCTTTCCACACCCGGTATGGACATTATGAATTTATGGTTATGCTATTTGGGTTGACGAATGCTCCCGCAGCTTTTATGTCGTTGATGAATGAGGTATTTCACTAGTATTTTGATCGATTTGTTATTGTGTTTATTGATGATATACTGGTGTACTCAAGATCTAGAGAGGAGCATGAACAGCATCTAAGGATAGTGTTTCAGACCCTCTAAGAGAAGAAGTTGTACGCTAAACTCAGTAAGTGCAACTTTTGGTTGGAACAGATCTCTTTTCTAGGTCATATAGTATCAAAGGATGGTCTGTCAATGAATCCATCAAAGATTGAGGTAGTGATACAGTGGCAGAGACCCCAGACAGTGACAGAGATCAGAAGTTTCCTGGGTTTAGCAGGACATTATCGAAGGTTTGTGGAGGGATTCTCGAGATTAGCTACTCCTTTAACACGTCTCACGAGAAAGAATGTTAAATTCGCCTGGGACGATAAGTGTGTGGAAAGTTTTCAGAAGTTGAAAAGGAGATTAACCACAACTTCGATTCTCACCATTCTTATCAGCTCAGGAGGTTACTCGGTGTATACGGATGCTTCACACCAAGGACTGGGCTATGTATTGGTGCAAGATGGGAAGGTAGTAGCCTATGGATCAAGACAGTTGAAGGATCATGAAAGGAACTACCCGACCCACGATTTAGAGTTGGCGGCCGTAGTGTTTGCATTAAAAATATGGTGCCACTACCTCTATGGTGAGAGATTTCAGGTTTACACTGATCATAAGATCCTTAAGTACCTATTCTCGTAAAAAAAGTTGAACATGAGACAGAGAAGATGGCTCGAGCTTTTAAAGGATTATGATTGTGAGATCCTGTACCACCCGGGTAAAGCAAACGTGGTTGCTGATGCATTGAGTAGAAAGCATCTTGGGTTGGTGTCATTCATGATGATTAGGGAACACGAGCTGTTGGAAGAGTTCACGAACCTCAGTTTGGATAGGACCCCACCTGACACTGATAGTGTCTTTGTGATAGCTAGCATATAGTTGGAACCAGATTTGGTAGATCGAATCCGATAGGCTCAGCGAATTGATCAGCAGTGCAGTGATATTACCAGGCAGATATAGAGGGGGTATAGAGACTGATTTTGAATTGAGTTCAGATGGATTATTGAGGTTCAGAAGTAGGATATGTGTTCCTGATGATCCAGAGGTTAGGAAGTTGATCTTGACAGAGGCTTACTCATCGAGGTATATGATACATCCAGGAAGTACTAAGGTGTATCAACACATGCGAAAGGTTTACTGGTGGTCAGGGATGAAGAAATACATTGCTGAATATGTCGCTAAATGTCTCGTTTGTCAGCAGGTGAAGGCAGAGCATCAAAAGCCTACAGGGTTATTGCAGCCTCTACCAATACCGACTTCGAAGTGGGAGTACGTCACCATGCATTTTATCATAGGATTACCGAGGACCCGCAGAGGTCATGATACCATATGGGAATTGTGGATCGGTTAACGAAGTCAGCCCATTTTCTAGCTATGAGAGCTACCGATACTCTGAGACAGTTAGTGAACATGTATGTGCGCGAGATAGTGAGACTACATGGAATTCCAGTGAGCGTTGTTTCTGATAGGGATGCCCAGTTCACTTCTCATTTCTGGTAACATTTTCAGGAAGCGATGGGGACCCAGCTGAGTTTTAGCACTGCGTTTCATCCTCAGACAGATGGTCAGTCAAAGAGGACTATGCAGACCCTGGAGGATATGTTGAGAGCATGTGCATTGGATTTTAGAGGCTCTTGGGATGACCATTTGCCGCTTGCAGAGTTTGCTTATAATAACAGTTTTCATGCAAGTATTAAGATGGCACCATATGAGGCATTGTATGGGCATAGATGTCATTCCCCTATTAGATGGGAAGAAGTTGGTGACAGACAGATCTTTGCTCCAAACTTAGTTAGACAAGCCTCTGTCAGGACCCTTTCTCAATCCATGACTAAACCAAAAATCACTACAAATTTTACGCATTTATTGACTTACCTTTCCTCTCTTAAATGGTTGGGCTGTGATTCGATGTCAGAGTCCTCGCTTACCACGTTATCCATTATCATACATACATGTCAATATACTATTACTGACTGTAACTGCTTTTATAATACATGTAAGATTATGTAAAAGCTAACACAAATACATTCCCCATATATATATTGTATACATCACTGTGCTGTTTCTATGTTTAGATACATAACTGTACAAAATATGTATACCTGTCAATCGATAGGAACTAGCAGTGGACTCAGGAATACTATCCCTCAATAGCTCTCGCTCTACTACTGATGCTCTGTAGAGAGATGTAAAGAAAGGGGGTGAGCATACAACGCGCTCAATAAGGAAATCAGGCAAGCAAGTAGATATCTACACTATCTACTTCAAATAATGCTATGCCTTGAAAACATTATTTCCTTAACTCACTTTAAAAGCATGTCTTTAAATATATATATATATATATATATATATATGTATACTTGTACAGATTAAATCCCATGTACAGAGATCATGCTTTCTTTCTCAAATGTAGGCATGTAGTGCAAGACAATGCATCTTTATATAAATCATGCCTTTAGTTAAATCATGCCATGGATATTTAAATCATAACAAACATGGCACTTAAATCATTCATAACACAAAATTGGAGTCCAACCCATCCCTCAGGTCTGTCCGTAATTTAAATTAGTCAATCAAGTGATATATCATGTTAGACTCAGTGGTGAAAATGTAAATAGTTTCCTGGACTATGATCATGTCCGACATGTGATCCCAAGCTATACGGAATCCTAGTGTGCGGGGCATCACTGCTGCAATGGGAGGGGGGTCAATTCATCACAACCGCCAGCTATATCCTCCTCAACTCCACAACACCACACGGTACAGTGTACTCTCATGCCGAATGCACGATATGACAAGGTACTCCATGCCACTCGCACGGTACAACGTACTCCGTAGACCTTACATCATAGTCGGGGTGCCTGCCATAGGTCTTAGCCTTCAAACCATGGAATATCATACCATGTCTCTATTACTCTCATGCGGATATCCTCTCACAAGATGTGACACTCAGTCACACAAGGACTCGGGCATGGGTTTTAACATGTATTATATATCACATACAGTGCGCGCCTTTAAGTGCGACTCACAGTCTACACTCCGCTCAAACACTATTTCACATCACAAACTCAAACTCTAGTGTGAGTAAACCTCTAGCAACTAGGTCAATGCATAGTTCATGTATTAAATCAAGTACGAGCAATAGCTCCAGTACCATGCTATGCATAATATCATAAATCAAGTACGAGCAAATAGATCCAATACTATGTCATGTATAAATCATGAAGAATCGAGTACAAGCAACACTCCAACACTCTATCATGTATCTCATGTAAAACTCGAGTATGAGCTAAACGCTCCAGCACTCTGTCATGCATATATCATATAAAACTGAGTACGTGTCAGACCCGGATTTTTGTAGCTTATTTCCTTATGATTCCTATGTGTATGAACACTATGTAATTATAGTTGAATCATAAGAAGAGTATTTACTAACATGCAATCGACAATTTGAGAAAATTAAAAATGCATGTAAGCTACATAACAGCGAGATAAGGGTTAAGTTGATTCCCGAATGAGTGCAGGGGTAAAACGGTCAAATGACTGACATTCGGTATAATTTCAATAAGACAATTTCATTAAAAATATGAAATTGAGGAATCTTGATCAAAATCGAGGAAAATATTTAATTTCGAGCCCAATTGATCAAGATATAAATTATTAGAATTTATCGGAATTTTTGCCTCGAAAAATGAGCCCAAAAGTAGTGAAAAAATATACCGAAAAGGTAAAATCGGATTGATAAATTCATTTACGGATTAAATGAATTTAATATGATTTTTCTAGATATTTATGGGATATTTATGGGATATTTATGGGATTTTTATTATTATTTTATAATAAAATAATAATAAAAATATATTATAAAAAAAAAAGGGAAATCTGAAGAGAAATCGGGGAGAGAGAACAGAGGAAACGGAAGCAACCCGACCCGAGGGAGAAGACCACCGGACGGCGAGCACCGGCCACCCCACGGGCAGGCAAGCGGTCGGAAAAGGAAGCCCGGCACCGTGAGCACCCATCGGCACCGGTCACGCCATCCACCGACGCCGGATGCCGGCGAATCGAAGAGGAGAAGCCGCGGAGGAAAAGAAGGAATCCGGCGGCCACCGGCGGTGCTTGGTCCCGATCGAGCCCAGCAGAGTGTTGCCCAGGCTTAGGCGCGCCGAACGGCGGTGGTTATGCGTCGGGAACCGGCCGGAATACGCCGGCACGGCCAAAAGATGCCTGAACCGGTCGGCGGTTCAGGGGAGAAGGTTC
This sequence comes from Firmiana major, assembly GCA_033439115.1. Taxonomy (NCBI): domain Eukaryota; kingdom Viridiplantae; phylum Streptophyta; class Magnoliopsida; order Malvales; family Malvaceae; genus Firmiana; species Firmiana major. The sequence goes on along the minus strand of CM065896.1, from coordinate 27,349,425 downwards.
TGTGCTGAACCGGACCGGACCGGTTCAGCCAAGGAGAAAAGAGGAAAAAGAGGAAAAAGAAAGAAAAAGGAAAAGGAAAATTTTCGGGATTTCACCGGACTTCGGGTAAGTCGATACGAGGTCAAAAGTGACCGATTTGATTTCCGATGAATTTATTTAAATTATATTTAATCGAAAATTGACCCGGAGTTAAATATAATAAATTGTGCAGTTCGACGATAAATTCTGAACGGAAGCCCGATCGAACTTCGATTTGCGTACCATCGCATATTCTCGGGTAAGTAAAGTTCATTTACGATAAATTATGTGATTATTGCGTATTTAAGATTTATTTTACGCATTTCGGATTAAATTCCGTATTTAGTGAATTATATTTGGAATTTTGAATTAAATGTCGTAAATGATATACGGGCTATCCAAAGAGCTTGGAATAAAGTCCAATGGGTATTGATAGGCCCAATGAGTCGATAGACCCTGATGAAGGGAAATAATAAGTGGAAAACGGGCTTAATACGGTTAAGGCCCATTAAGGATTTTAAGGCCCATTAAGGGAAATTAAACTGTATTAATGTGTAATACAGTAGGAAAAATATAATTAACCTGAGGAATGGTTATTTACAGCTCCGGAGTTTACATCGAGAACTGATCGGACTGCGAGATTGAGCAGCACCGAGGAAGTGAGGTTACTTGACGTGATCCGAGGTAAGGGACTTTTGCGAGTAGTTAGAGATACCTGCACGTATTTTCAACTGCTTCTGCATTCACTTAAAAACTCTGAGGGTCAGAGAAAGTGAATAATAATTATTGCGACCTGATAGTGGCAAATTACGATTTTGCCCCTAGTTAGTCAAAAAGTCAACTTTTGTGAGAAGTTGCAAAAAGCATGGAAAATGCTATTGTGAGTGTTTAATTGTTATTAGCATGAAAATAAATAGATGGGCTATTGATTTTAAGGTTGATATGACTTAAGCACACTTTGAGTGCTGATTTTGATGTTTTATAAACAATCCCTTTTTAAATAGCCATCTATCATATTATGTGAGAATGAATCGTGCTGGAGCACAGCTCGCACTGGGATTCATGTGTTTTTCCACATAATATTAGTGCTGGATTTGATACGCACTAGATTTTCATGACATGCATGATAGAGTACTGGAGTTTTACTCGTACTCAGCTTTGAATAATATATGCATGACAGAGTGCTAGAGCGTGGCTCGTACTCGATTCTTCATGGTTTATACATGACATAGTACTGGGAGCTATTGCTCGTACTTGATTTTGATATTGTGCATAGCATAGTACTGGGAGCTATTGCTCGTACTTGATTTAATACATAAACTATGCATTGACCTAGTTGCTTGAGAGTGCTCGCACTAGAGTTGAGTTTTATGATGTGAAACAGTGTTTGAGAGGAGTAACGACTGTGAGTCGTACTCAAAACGCACACTGTATGTGATATGTAATACATGTTGAAACCCATGCCTGAGACCTTACGTGACTGTGTGTCATAGCTAGAGAGGATATCCGCATGAGGTTGGTATAGACGTGGTATGATATTTCCACAGGCGCGAGGGCTAAGACCTCTGTTAGGCACCCTGACTGTGATGTTGATATGTTCCATGGGTGTGAGAGCTAAGTCCTATAGTAGGCACTCTGGCCGTGAGAACGGGTCCACGGGTGTACTTTGTACCGTGTCTGAGTGGCATGAGGTGTACGCTGTACCGTGTGTTGTTATGGAGTTGAGGAGGATATAGCTGGCGGTTTTGATGGATTGACCCCCCTCCCATTACAGCGGTGATGCCCCGCACACCTAGTACTGTGTTGCTTGGGATCACATCGGATATGATCATAATCCAAGATACTATTTACATGTACCACAGAGTCTTACATGATATATCACATTGGTTGATTTACTGATTTAAACTACGGACAGACCTGAGGGATGGGTCGGACTCCGATTTGTGTTGTGAATCATTTGATGCCATATTTATATGTGATTTAAATATACATGACATGATTTACATAAAGGCATGATTTATATATAAATGCATTGTGTTGCACTACATGCCTACTTTTGAGAAATAAAGCATGATTTCTGTACATGAGATTTATTCTGTACAAGTACATATATATTATATTTCAAGACATGCTTTTAAAGTGAGTTAAGGAAATAATGTTTTCAAGGCATAGCACTATTTTGAGTAGATAGTGTGGATATCTACTTGCTTGCCTGATTTCCTTACTGAGCGCGTTATGCTCACCCCCTTTCTTTACATCTCTCTACAGAGCGTCAGTAGATCGAGAGTTATCGTGGGAGAGTGTCCCAGAGTCCACTGCTAGTTCCTATCGATTCATCAGGTATACTTATTATGTACAGTTGTGTATCTAAACATAGAAACAGCACAGTGATGTATACATTATATAGTTTGGGGAATGTATTGTATTAGATTATATATAATCTTACATGTATAATAAAAGCACCTACAGTCAGAATTAATATATTGACATGTATGTATGAGAATGGATATTATGGTAAGTGAAGACTCTGACATCGAATCACAGCCCAACCAGTGAAGAGAGGAAAGGTAAGCTTAAATGCGAAAAATTTATTGTGGTTTTTGGTTAAAGTCAAGGATTGAAACTGGGGTCCTGACAGTACGAGTAATAACTCCAGTACTCTATCATGCATGTCATGGAAATCTAGTGCGAATCAAAATCCAGCACTAATGTATGTTGAAAATATATGAAATCCAGTACGAGCTATGCTCCAGCACGATTTATTCTCACAAAATATGATAGATGGCTCTTTAAAAAGGGATGATTTACAAAACATCAAATCAGCACTATAAAGTATGCTTAATTCACATCAACCTTAAAATCATTAGCTCATCTATTTATTCTCCTGCTAAACAGCAGTTAAACACTCAAAATAGTGGTTTCCATGCTTTTTACAACTTTTCACAAAAGTTGACTTTTTGACTAACTAGGGGTAAAATCGTAATTTGCCACTACGAGTCGCAATAATTATTATTCACTTTTTCTGACCCTCAGAGTTTTTAAGTGAATGTAAAAGTAGACGAAAATACGTGCAGGTATCTCTAACTACTCACAAAAGTCCCTTACCTGCAATCACTCGAGAAATTTCACTTTCTCTGCGCTACTCATTTCAGCAGTCCGATTTGCTTCTCCAATACTCTCTGGAGCTGCATATAACCATTTATCAGGTTAATTACACTTTTCCTACAGTATTTCACATTAAATACAGTCTATTTCCCTTAATGGGCTTTAATAGTCCTTAATGGGCCTCACTATGCCTTAAGCCTATTTTTATTTTACTATTCATTTTTGTTGGGCCTATTGGGTTGGTGGGGCCCACCAACTCTTATTGAGCTTGTCCTAGACCCATTACCTCACATTGGGCCTAAATTATTTGGGCTTGGCCCATTGGGCCTCTCGGCCACATGCCATGACCGAGAGCTACCCATGCCATCAGTTACACCATGGCATGCCGGCCATGTCTCTTTCTTAGCCAATTCACTTAGGCATTTTCATAAACACTTAGTTCGCAACATTCCTAATCATCATATAGTTCATTTAGGCATTTTATCAAACACCATGATTTTCAACTAATTACATGTATTAATTAATCAAATTGATTAATTCTAATCACACCATAATCATTAACACATGTACAGTAATCCATTTATGCCTTAAAATCATATGGACATAAATCAATATCTCACTACTCACTCTCGGCCTAACCAACATCATAGTGATTTAATATGTTTCAATGCTTAAAACATATATCAATATATTTAAAATCATTCATACATTAACATATATGAAATTGAAAACTTGAAAATATACCAATTGTTGTGTTCACCCTTGGCCGAAACTTTGGAGGCTCTCGGTTTGCACTCTATGGCTCCTTGATAGCCAATTCCAACATATGTCACTCTCCTTTCAATTTGGAACAACTTCCATGAAGGATGCAAGTTCCAATTATGCCTAATTCCTAGTGATTTCTAGTGAGAGAAAGCTTGGATAATTTGTTTCAATGGTTTCTTCTTCTAGCCGAATTTGGTGTGATGAAGATGACAATGGTGTGGCTGATTTTATAAGCCACCTACTTAGCCATTAAGCTTTACTTTCTAGCCATTAAGCTTGACTTTCTAAGCCTTAGCCATGAGTCACCTAATGAGTCACCTTATGAGTCATGGTTAGCTTTAACTATGGTTAGATATTTATCTCATGGGCTTTCCATTTGGGCTTCTCGGTTTGGGCTTTCTTAATGGGCTTTCGGGCTAAATTTTGTACTATACCTCGGGCCTTTAATTGTCTCAATATTTGGCCAATCAGTTGGTCCAACAATTCGATCTAAGGGACCTAAGAATTTCGATATACTTTTAGTATACCTTAATGGGCTTTAAAATCTTCACCTTAGGCCCATTACATTTTTAACCATTAAATTAAATATGGAATCCTTTCGAATAAATTTTCCTTACTTCCGAGGATGATTATCTTGTATTCTGGCCAAGAATATTTTTTTCCAATTTTTTCTCCACACTTAGGTTAATTTTTAACCATGATTAGTCAACTATGGTAAAAGTCCACTTTTTTAACTATAGATGACTTTTTCCTTAACCATTGACCAAGTTGACTTTTTCTCCAAATTTTGAAAGTGTCATATCTTATGTCTTACACTCTTGTCTTTATGTTTCAACCGTTCCCGGTGGATAATTTCACCCGAAACACCTTATCTCGCCAAAAAGGTCCATTTTACCCTTTTTAGCTTTTACTCTCGTTTTCTATGTTCGGGACTAAATCAAGCTGACTTTCCTTCATGAGCTCTCTATGTTTTCTTATTTTAAGTTCTTATTTTCACTCAAAATGATTTAGATTTACTCGGTTTAGCCTGTGACACTTATAGCTCACATTAGGCTTTTTATGTAGCTTTTGCGTGTTAAATCATTTCACTAACACTTTAAGTCTAGTAAATATTGTTCTTATGATTCAACTATAATAATGGAGTGTTCATACACATAGGAATCATAAGGTACAAGCTACAAAAATCTGGGTCTGACAATCCTCCCCCACACAAAAAATTTGGTCCTCCAAATTAGAACCAAGTCAATCATCAAATAGGTGAGGGTACTTCTCTCGCATCAGACTCTCTAGCTCCCAAGTAGCTTCCTCTGAGGTATGATACTGCCAGAGAATCTTCACTAACTCGATGGTCTTCGATCTCAATACCTTCTCCTTCCTATCCAATATCTGAATTGGTCTCTTAACATATGACATGTCCTCTCGGAGCTCCAAAGGCTCGTAACTAATCACCTGTGCCGGATCCGGATGATACTTCCGAAGCATCGATATGTGGAAGACGTTATGGACACCTGAAAAGTCCGGTGGCAATGCCAACCTATAAGCCTTATCTCCCACTCGATCAAGTATCTCAAAGGGTCCAATATAGAGAGGATTTAGTTTCCCTCTCTTCCCAAATCTCGCTATGCCCTTGGAAGGAGAAACTATAAAAAACACGGATTCACCAACTGCAAACTCTAGTGGCCTACGTCTCATGTCAGCGTAACTCTTCTGTCTGCTCTGAGCTGTCCTCAGTCTCTCTACTATCAAGTGGACATCCTCAGATGCTTGCGTAACCATGTCAGGAGCGAAAATCTTACGGTCACCCACTTCTTCCCATCCAATAGGGGAACGACATCTACGACCATATAACGCCTCATACAGTGCCATCCCGATACTCGAATGATAACTGTTGTTGTAGGCGAACTCGGCTAGTGGCAGGTGGTCATCCCAGGAGCCTCTAAAATCTAGCACACATGCTCTCAACATATCCTCCAGAGTCTGTATAGTCCTCTCTGACTGACCATCTGTCTGAGGACGGAAAGCAGTGCTCAAACTCAACTGGTTCCCATGGCTTCCTGAAAATATCCCCAAAAGTGGGAAGTGAAGCGGGAATCCCTATCAGAGACTATGCTCACTGGTACACCGTGTAACCTCACTACCTTGCGTACATACAGTTCTGCTAATGAACTCAGAGTATCGGTCGCTCTCATAGATAGGAAGTGGGCTGACTTCGTCTGTCTGTTGACGATCACCCATATAGCATCGTGATTCCTACAGGTTCTCGGTAAACCCATCAGGAAATCCATGGTGATATGCTCCCATTTCTATGTCGGTATAGGTAGAGGCTGCAATATCCCTGTAGGTTTCTGATGCTCTACCTTCACTTACTGACATACGAGACACTTTACCATAAAGTCTGCTACATCTCTCTTCATACCCGACCACCAGTATACCTTTCAGAGGTTTTGATACATTTTGTTACTCCCCGAATGTAACGTATACCTCGATGAATGAGCTTCCGCCAATAACAATCTCCTGAGTCCTGGATCCTCGGGAACACACAATCTGCCTCTGAACCTCAGTAGTCCATCAGAACCCAACTCAAAGTCAGTCACTGTGCCCTTCTGCATCTGACTACTCACATCCATACAAAATGGATCAGTTTGCTGAGCCACTCTGATCTTGTCCAATAGATCCGGCTCCAAGCGTAGACTAGCTATCACATAGCCTGTATCCATGTCAGAAGGCACAACTCCTAAACTGAGACTAGCAAACTACTCTAGCAAATCATGTTCCCTAACCATCATATACGATACCATCCCTAGGCTTTTCCTGCTCAAGGCATCGGCTACAACGTTAGCCTTACCCGGATGATAAAGTATCTCACAATCGTAGTCGTTCAGAAGCTCTAGCCATCTCCTCTGTCTCATGTTTAGCTCTTTCTATGAGAACAGATGCTTGAGGCTCTTGTGGTCGGTAAATATCTGGAACTTCTCCCTATACAAGTAGTAGCGCCATACCTTCAACGCAAACACTACTGCTGCTAGCTCCAAATCATAGGTCGGATAGTTCTTCTCATGATCCTTCAACTGTCGGGATCCATAAGCAACTACCTTCCCATCCTGAATCAATACATAGCCCAGTCCCTGATGCGAAGCATCGGTATACACTCCAAATCCTCCTGAGCTGGTAGGGATAGTGAGAATCAGAGCGGTGGTCAATCGATGCTTCAACTCCTCAAAACTCTTCTCACAATCCTCGTTCCATACGAACGGTACACTCTTTCGAGTAAGACGTGTCAACGGAGCAGCCAACTTCAAAAATCCCTTAACGAATCTCCGATAGTATCCAGTTAAACCCAAAAAACTCCTGATCTCGGTGACTGTCTTCGGCTATTCCCACTGAACTACAGCCTCTATCTTAGATGGATCAACTGATACACCATCCCTCGATACAACATGTCCCAAAAATGAGATTTGTGACAACCAAAAGTCACACTTACTGAGCTTAGCATATAACTCCTGCTCTCGTAGAGTCTGCAACACGATCCTGAGGTGCTCCTCATGCTCCTCCTTGGATCTCGAATACACCAATATGTCATCGATAAAGACGATAACAAACTGGTCCAAATATGGCTTGAACACATCGTTCATCAAAGCCATGAAAGCAGCTGGAGCATTCATCAATCCGAATGGCATGACCAAAAACTCATAATGGCCATATCAGGTACGAAATACTGTCTTGGGTACATCTCCACTCTGAACCTTTGGCTGATGATACCCAGACCTCAGGTCAATCTTGGAAAAGAACTGTGCTCCCTGAAGCTGATCTAACAAATCGTCAATGCGTGGAAGGGGATACCTATTCTTGATGGTGGCCTTATTCAACAATCGGTAATCTATACACAATCGGAGACTCCCATCCTTCTTCCTCACAAACAAAATTGGTGCTCCCCAAGGTGAAACACTCGGTCGAACAAAACCCCTATCCAACAACTCCTGTAATTATCTCTTGAGCTCCTCCAGCTTAACCAAGGCTATGCGATATGGTGGTCTCGAAATAGGCTCCGTACCAGGCACCAAATCTATACAGAACTCCATCTCTCTGTCTGGTGGTAATCCTGGCAATTCATCCGAAAAAACATCTGGGTACTCACTGATCACAGTAATATCTGACAACTCAGGATGTGCCTTATCCATATCTACCACGTATGCAATGAAACTTCAAATCACATCCAATGAAGCATCAGCTGTCCCCTGGTCCAAAGCATGTACTCGCCCTCGACCCATCACTTGTTTCCCCTTTTCTTCTGTCGTTGCTCTACCTCTCTGAGCTGCCCCTCAGTGGTGCAGTATCCACCATCTCTGGGCAAGCTCTAGCTATATGCCCATGTTTCCCACATCGAAAACACACGATAGGAGTCAGCAGACACGGTTTACTTCCATGTTGTTTACCTATCTTCTGCACTGATTGACAGCAGGTCTCTATCCTCCTATGGCAATGCCCTTTGCTAGGGCTACAGTCAGATAAGCAGGGGGTCTAGCATATCTCTCTCGTGTCTCCTCCACCCGTGATCTCTTACCGAAGAGTTTCTTTCCTCTTCTATAATCGAAATCTCTAGCCGACCTCTTCTTCTGTATATCTCAGCTACGGCTAAACTTCTCGAACTCGGAAGCATTCCTCTCGTAATCTTGCTCACACAGTTGCGCCCTACGCACTGCTTCCTCATAGGTCGCTATGTCTAATGCAACCAACTTGGACCGCAGAACTGGTCTCAACCCGTCGATAAACCTGTGGACCTTCCTGGCCTCACTATACATGGTATCTGGGTCATATCTGCCTAGGGATAGGAATCGAGTCTCATACTCATCTACAGATAAACTCCCTTGGTTCAGTCCCAAAAACTCTGCCTGTAGTTTCCGTTGTGCGGTGTCCGGTACAAACTGCCTTCTAAAGGCCTCCCGAAATATCTCCCAACTAATATCTGTGTGTCGGGCTCTCAATATAGGTCGGGTGGACTTCCACCAATGATCTGTAGCTCCCTTCAGTAGGAACGCAGCAAATGCGACCATCTTCGAGGTCGTACACCCGAAGAATCCATAAAGCTTCTCCATCTCTGCTATCCACTCCTCAGTAGCTACAGGGTCCTTGACCCCTCTAAAAGATGGAGGTCTAAACTTCTGGAATTCTCGCATCCGATGTAGATCACATCCGTACCCTAATCCACTTCCACTCGAAACTGGTGGGGGTGTAGGAGTCTCTACTGTCCTCGGTGCATGAGCTATCTGTGTAGGTGTATCAGGGGCAACTGCCTCTCCTGTCGTAGCTCCTGCCCCCTGTCCTTGCCTACTTGGCATCGTCTGTGCCAACATCTCTACAATCGTCTCAAGACTACGCTCTAATCTCATAAAGCGTATCTCAGCACACTCGGGTGCCTTAGTAGCACCTGGAGTCTTAGGCGCAGGTAATGGTTCGGCAGCAGCTCGTCCCTCGGGTCTATCTCCCTGGCCTCGAGCCCTACCTCTCGTAACTCTACCACTACGCGTATTTGCCATATAGGCAAAGTTCCTGCATTCATAATAATGAATTAGTCCGTCTCCTATTTGTATACATAGTTATATCTAAACACAGCACAGTACTATAGGGATGTACACTTTCTTATTTTCTAACACCGACTCACATCAGACCAACCTCTACTCTGATAACATTCTGTCAGGACCCTTTCTCAATCCATGACTTAACCAAAAATCACTACAAATTTTTCGCATTTATTGACTTACCTTTCGTCTCTTAAATGGTTGGGCTGTGATTCGATGTCAGAGTCCTTGCTTACCACATTATCCATTATCATACATACATGTCAAAATACTGTTACTGACTGTAACTGTTTTTATAATACATGTGAGATTATGTAAAAGCTAACACAAATACATTCCCCATATATATTGTATACATCACTGTGCTGTTTCTATGTTTAGATACATAATTGTACAAAATATGTATACCTGTCGATCGATAGGAACTAGCAGTGGACTCAGGAATACTATCCCTCAATAGCTCTCGCTCTACTACTAATGCTCTGTAGAGAGATGTAAAGAAAGGGGGGTGAGCATACAATGCGCTCAGTAAGGAAATCAGGCAAGCAAGTAGATATCTACACTATCTACTTAAAATAATGCTATGCCTTGAAAACATTATTTCCTTAACTCACTTTAAAAGCATGTCTTTAAATATATATATATGTATACTTGTACAGATTAAATCCCATGTACAGTAATCATGCTTTCTTTCTCAAGGCATGTAGTGCAAAACAATGCATCTTTATATAAATCATGCCTTTAGATAAATCATGCCATGCATATTTAAATCACAATAAATATGGCATTTAAATCATTCACAACACAAAATCGGAGTCCGACCCATCCCTCAGGTCTGTCCCCAATTTAAATCAGTCAATGAAGTGATATATCATGTGAGACTCAGTGGTGAAAATGTAAATAGTATCCTGGACTATGATCATATCTGACATGTGATCCCAAGCTACACGGAATCCTAGTGTGCGAGGCATCACTGCTGCAACGGGAGGGGGGTCAGTCCATCACAACCGCCAGCTATATTGTGAGATCTGAGAATTTCAGACATATTTTATTGATGTAATAATAATTTGAGTATAATTTATTGAGCTAAGTGAATTGTGGGAATTATAATTGGAGATTTATGTGCTAAGTGTGTAAAATAAGCATGATCCATGAGGACAGATCGATCTGGGAGAAGGAGAGATCGATCTGGTGAGTTAAAAATGACGAGGAAAGGGAAATTTGAGGAGCAGATCGATCTCCAATGGAAGAGATCGATCTCCTTATGAATCTGTTTGAGAAGGGATCGATCTCATGAGGAAGAGATCGATCTCCAAATGAATCTGTTTGAGAGAAGATCGATCTCATGAGGAGGAGATCGATCTCCAAATGCTTCTGTTTGGGGAGAAGATCGATCTCCTTAGGAGCAGATCGATCTCATAAAGCCATAAAGAGATCGATCTCACCCCTCGACAGATCGATCTCCTAGGCATAAAATTGCCCAGATCGTCCCCAAATTTCAAACACAGATCGATCTCATCAAGAGGCAGATCGATCTCCTACCTCCAGTCTATATAAGGAACCCGTGTTTTCTCCTGAAATCTCACTTTCTCTCTCTTCCAAACCTCCATTTTTCTGAAAACCTAGTTTCTTACTCCTCCAAATCCCCTATTTCCGGCCGAATCAGCTATTGTGGTAAGAAGGAAAGTTGTTCCTCATCAAAGGGAGAACAACATACTTGGAAATCGAAGGACGAATCGGATCGAGGCGTGAGTTGTGCGTCTCACAAGCTTTGGGTAATTTCTAAACCTTGATCTTGATATTTGAGCTGATTTTGATGTTATTGGTGGTTGTAATTGTGTTGAAATAGTTGAGGAATGATTAGGGATTGATGAGATTGTAATGTAGTTGGATTAATGTTGATATTTGGAAATTGTGGCAATTTTGAGAATTGTGCTATAAACGGAAATATAGACAATGTGGAGAATTAGCCTAGATAATTGGCATGAGGAATGTAGGATATTGGGATATTGTGAATAGAGTTGTAGTTTAGGGTTGAGTTACGAGAAATCAAGAGAATTGATGTGTTAGGAGCAATTATGCTCGATTTTGAGAATTGACGCTTATGTGATGTGGAGTATTGATGTTTTAACATCGTTTGGACAGCTCAGGAGTTCCAGAGTGGAATGCGAGACTAGTCTGTGATACGGGGGAAACGATTGCACTATACGAGGTGCAAAGAGGTAAGGGAAAACTAAACCATTTTGTGTATGTATTTTGATGAATTGTTAGCATGAACCATGATTTGAGAATACAAGCATGTTGGTGTTGTGTAGTGATATAATTGCACACGGTTTTTATAGCCGGTTGGAGCCCATTATTTTATGAGTTTATAAGCTAAGTGTGAAATTACTTTATAAACCTTTGAGTTGCGTGAAAAGTAAATTGGGCTCTACGTTAAGGCGATATTGAGATTTGAGAAAATGTGTGCGTGTTTTGCCGGTTGGAACTCGGTTTTAATATGTTTTGTGTTGAGTACACAAATGTTTTAAATGAGTTTTTGAGAGAAAACCATTATGAGTTCTACGTGAAGGCATAACGTTTTATAAGATAATGGCTAATGAGTGAGACTTAGGCGTGTCATGTTGAATACACATCGGGCATTGCTCTGGTAGCATATAAGACCGATATAGTGGGACGCCTGGGAACCGACCCAGGGACCACAGGCCTTGTTCTGGTAACATGTAAGTCCGATTATTCCTCCGCTCTGGTAGCGTTGGGAGGCATTGCTCTGGTAGCATGTAAGACCGAGAGAGTGGGCCGCCTGGGAACCGACCCAGGGACCACAGGCCTTGTTCTGGTAACATGTAAGTCCGATTATTCCTCCGCTCTGGTAGCGTTGGGAGGCATTGCTCTGGTAGCATGTAAGACCGAGAGAGTGGGCCGCCTGGGAACCGACCCAGGGACCACGTGTCAGTGTGCATTAGGCGAGGCATTGCTCTGGTAGCAAGTAAGGCCGGGCCTTGTTCTGGTAACATATAAGTCCAATATACTTTGCACACGGCCATATTGTCGACGTTCCCTCTATACGAGGATGCCTGGGATGCGCACCCAGAGGAGCTTATATATATTTGATGTGCCATGACGAATTTTAATTGAGTTTTATTGCCTAGTCTCGTTTTACACATGAGTTGTGTTTTGTGACCTTGTCACGTGTGATTTACTTAGGTGATTTTTATCACGTATTTGAGAACAGCCATTATTGCATATCTTTACACATGCTTGTGAGTGCTCGATGTTAAGCCTTTTATCTTCATGTTTTCACATGATTTAACGAGTTATGAGATGATGTTTTGAGAACTTTCATGCTACGATTTCAAATGAGCTTTATAAACAAATACATATTTGTGATGTGTGAAATGGTTTATATAACTGAGTTCCTTTACCCCCCTTACTGAGCGATTTAGAAGCTCACCCTGTTTTCTTTTCCCCCCAGAGTTCTTCAAGTGAAAAAAGGATCTCCCTGCGGCGTACGGAGTAGTGGCTAGTGGAGGACTTGAGCTCCAGGCCCTATATATTGTATTTGAGGTAACTTTTATCTTTTCATGTACCCAGACTATTAATGTGATTACAGACACTTGATGTATATCATTATATGGGATGTATTAGGATTAATTAACTTGGAATTGAGTAATGTATATGATTCAATATACATTATGTTGTGATGAGATCCTGAGGCATGATAATTATGATGATGTATGACACTGCACAGGAATGCACCTTTAATTGTGAATTAACGAGTAAAAAGTTTTAAATTGGCCCTATTTTCCGCAAATTTTCGGGGCGTGACATATATCCTCCTTGACTCCACAACACCACACGGTAAAGTGTACTCCCATGCCGAATGCACAGTAAGACAAGGTACTCCATACCACTCACACGGTACAATGTACTCCGTGGACCCTACATCACAGTCGGGGTGCCTGCCATAGGTCTTAGCCCTCAAACCATGGAATATCATACCACATCTCTATTACTCTCATGCGGATATCCTCCCATAAGATGTGACACTCAATCACACAAGGACTCCGGCATGGGTTTTAACATGTATTATATATCACATACAGTGCGCGCCTCTGAGAGCGACTCACAGTCAACACTCCGCTCAAACACTATTTCACTTCACAAACTCAAACTCTAGTGCGAGTAAACCTCTAGTAACTAGGTCAATGCATAGTTCATATATTAAATCAAGTACGAGCAATAGCTCCAGTACCATGCTATGCACAATATCATTAAATAAAGTACAAGCAATAGCTCCAGTACCATGTTATGCACAATATCATTAAATCAAGTACGAGCAAATAGCTCCAGTACTATGTCATGTATAAATCATGAAGAATCAAGTACGAGCAATGCTCCAGCAGTCTATCATGTATCTCATGTAAAACTCGAGTACGAGCTATTCGCTCCAGCACTCTGTTATGCATATATCATATAAAACTGAGTACAAGTAATAACTCCAGTACTCTATCATGCATGTCATGGAAATCTAGTGCGAATCAAAATCTAGCACTAATGTATGTTGAAAATATATGAAATCCAGTGCGAGCTATGCTCCAGCATGATTCATTCTCACAAAATATGATTGATGGCTCTTTAAAAAGGGATGATTTACAAAACATCAAAATCAGCACTATAAAGTGTGCTTAATTCACATCAACCTCAAAATCATTAGCCCATCTATTTATTCTCCTGCTAAACAGCAGTTAAACACTCAAAATAGTGGTTTCCATGCTTTTTATAACTTTTCACAAAAGTTGACTTTTTAACTAACTAGGGGTAAAATCGTAATTTGCCACTATCGGGTCGCAATAATTATTATTCACTTGCTCTGACCCTCAGAGTTTTTAAGTGTATGTAAAAGCAGACGAAAATACGTGCAGGTATCTTTAACTGCTCACAAAAGTCCCTTACCTGCAATCACTCGAGAAATTTCACTTTCTCTGCGCCGCTCGTTTCAGCCGTTCGATTTGCTTCTCCAATACTCTCTGGAGCTGCATATAACCATTTATCAGGTTAATTACACTTTTCCTACTGTATTTCACATTAAATACAGTCTATTTCCCTTAATGGGCTTTAATAGTCCTTAATGGGCCTAACTATGCCTTAAGCCCATTTTTATTTTACTATTCATTTTTGTTGGGCCTATTGGGCTTGTGGGGCCCACCAACTCTTATTGGGCTTGTCCTAGACCCATTACCCCACATTGGGCCTAAATTATTTGGGCTTGGCCCATTGGGCCTCTCGGCCACATGCCATGGCCGAGAGCTACCCATGTCATTAGTTACACCATGGCATGCCGGCCATGTCTCTTTCTTAACCAATTTACTTAGGCATTTTCACAAACACTTGGTTGGCAACATTCCTAATCATCATATAGTTCATTTAGGCATGTTATCAAACACCCTGATTGCCAACTAATTACATGTATTAATTAATCAAATTGATTAATTCTAATTACACCATAATCATTAACACATGTACTAATATCCATTTATGCCTTAAAATCATATGGACATAAATCAATATCTCACTACTCACTCTCGGCCTAACCAACATCATAGTGATTTAATAGGTTTCAATGCTTAAAGCATATATCAATATACTTAAAATCATTCATACATTAACTTATATGAAATTGAAAACTTGAAAATATACCAATTGTTGTGTTCACCTTTGGCCGAAACTTTGGAGGCTCTCGGTTTGCACTCTATGGCTCCTTGATAGCCAATTCCAACATATGTCACTCTCCTTTCAATTTGGAACAACTTCCATGAAGGATGCAAGTTTCAATTATGCCTAATTCCTAGTGATTTCTAGTGAGAGAAAGCTTGGATAATTTGTTTCAATGGTTTCTTCTTCTAGCCGAATTTGGTGTGATGAAGATGACAATGGTGTGGCTGATTTTATAAGCCACTTACTTAGCCATTAAGCTTTACTTTCCAGCCATTAAGCTTGACTTTCTAAGCCTTAGCCATGAGTCACCTAATGAATCACCTTATGAGTCATGGTTAGCTTTAACTATGGTTAGATATTTATCTCATGGGCTTTCCATTTGGGCTTCTCGGTTTGGGCTTTCTTAATGGGCTTTCGGGTTGAAATTTTTACTATACCTCGGGCCTTTAATTGTCTCAATATTTGGCCAATCAATTGGTCCAACAATTCGGTCTAAGGGACCTAAGAATTTCGATATACTTTTAGTATACCTTAATGGGCTTTAAAATCTTCACCTTAGACCCATTACGTTTTTAACCATTAAATTAAATCCAGAATCCTTCCGAATAAATTTTCCTTACTTCCAGGGATGATTATCTTGTATTCTGGCCAAGAATATTTTTCTCCAATTTTTTCTCCACAGGTTAATTTTTAACCATGATTAGTCAACTATGGTAAAAGTCTACTTTTTTAACTATAGTTGACTTTTTCCTTAACCATTGACTAAGTTGACTTTTTCTTCAAATTTCAAAAGTGTCATATCTTATGTCTTATACTCTCATCTTTATGTTTCAACCGTTCCTGGTGGATAATTTCACCCGAAACACCTTATCTCGCCAAAAAGGTCCATTTTACCCTTTTTAGCTTTTACTCTTGTTTTCTATGTTCGGGACTAAATCAAGCTAACTTTCCTTCATGAGCTCTCTATGTTTTCTTATTTTAAGTTCTTATTTTCAGTCAGAATAATTTAGATTTACTCGGTTTAGCCTGTGACACTTATAGCTCACATTAGGCTTTTTATGTAGCTTTTGCGTGTTAAATCATTTCGCTAACACTTTAAGTCTAGTAAATACTATTCTTATGATTCAACTATGATAACGAAGTGTTCATACACATAGGAATCATAAGGTACAAGCTACAAAAATTTGGGTCTGACAGGCTCTGAGGATGTCCAGTTGATTTGTGAGATATTACAGATAGCTCAGAACAAAAAAAAAAGAGTTACGCTGACAGGAGATGAAGACCACTGGAGTTTAATGTGGGTGAGTCAGTGTTTTAAAGGTTTCTCCCTCGAAGGGGATCATGAGTTGGGAAGAATGGGAAGTTGAGCCCTCGGTATATATGGCCATTTGAGATACTTGATAAGGTGGGAGTTAACGCTTATAGGTTGGCATTGCCACTAGAGTTGGCAAATGTATATAACATCTTCCACGTATCTATGTTAAGAAAATACCACCCGAACCCGACGCATGTAATAAGGTATGAGCCTTTGGAGCTCAATGAAGGCATGACATACATTGAGAGGTCGGTTCAAATATTGGATAGAAAGGAGAAAGTGTTGAGGACAAAGATAATTCCCTTGGTGAAAGTTCTTTGGCAACATCACACGGTGGAAGAGGCCATATGGGAATTAGAGAGTTTGATACGGGAGAGGTATCCCGAGTTATTCACGGATTGATTGGGTTCCAATTTGGAGGACTAAATTTTCTTAGTGGGGGAGAATGTGAGACCCCATATATGTATAACCTTGTATAGGTGTAAATGGTGATGTATTTGTAATGTGAAGCATAAATGATGTAGAGTCCATAAGTTCAATGTACACACTTGTAATAAGAATTATGATGTACGTACAAGTTTCATTATGTATGAATATGGAGAAATAGACTTTTGTATGTGATGAATGTGGGTGGAATGGAATAAGAGTAGTATGGTAAAATGGGATGAAGTTACATAAGAGGTGTGAAACTTTATGTCTCCATTTGGTTTTGTATTGTATACCTTTGGTTATACAATGAATTTACACAAGTTTCAGTGTGTATAAAGTATGAATGGATGCTATTTTCAAGTCTTAAAGATGACTGGATGAGAAAATGATTATGACAGTAAATTAAGGATGTTTGGGTGTGAGTTACTATAGAAAAACTATAGAAAATCTGAAAAAATATGAAGGTCAGATCGATCTCATAGGATGAGAGATCGATCTGGAAGAGCCAAAATGCTCTTATTCGAGAAATAGGAATAGTTTATATCGATCTCCAATGGAGCCAGATCGATCTCCTAAACATTCTGTAATATGAGGATCAATTCTTAAGGCAAACATATCGATTTCCTTAGCTATCGGGTTGGAGCAAATTGATCTCCTCCCTAGCTTGATCGATCTCCTCAACTTTCTGCCTGAGACAGATCGATCTCAAAGTTTTGATAGATCGATCTCCTGCCTTCAAATATCATGAAAAAGAGGGATTTTAAGAGGACCAGATCGATCTCTACCTAAGGCAGATTGATCTCATCAAGCTAAATCTATAAATAGGAGTAGTTAGATCTGCAGATTTCAGGAAAACACTCTTACTCTACCATTTTCAACCCACAACCTAGTTTTCTCTCTCTAAATCTGGCCATTTTCAAAAAGATTTGAGGGAAGGCTATTAGATACAAAGTTGTCCACATCAAGGAGAAGAACAACATAGCTTGGTGGCATTTCCCCATTTGTTAGATTTAAGGAACAAGGGACATTTCCATTCGGAGCAAGGAGGAAATCCAAAGAGGTGAGTTTCTAGTGCACCAATCTAAGTACATTTGTTTAGTTTTTAATTTTGGAGTTGATTGGTGTGCTTATTAATGGTAGAAACTATCTAGAATGCAATGGGATGATTATAACCTAGAAATAGGTTAGTGTGAGAAAGTGAAATGTAGAGAAATAAATAATAAATAGGATATCTTTAGGTGATAATGGTGTTGGGGGTACGAATTTAAGATGGTGTTATGGAATGAATTGTGAGACTTACCTAAAAAGGGGTAAAATGAACATTTGAGGCATTGGATAAAATGCATAGTTGAATGAGAAGTTAGCAACATTGACTCAAAGATGTGGATGAATGAATTGCAGCTCCTAAGGATACACTAGAGCAAGTTGAGCCAAAAACGTGAGAAGCGTAGTGGAAGAGAGTCGTACCTTGAGTAAATCGAGGTAAGGGAATTGTGTGGACTCTTAGAGATATCTGTGTGCAATTTGGGCGCTTAAACGTTTTACTAGAGTGCATGTGATAATAGGAAATGATATTGGGTGATTGAAGGGCAAAGAGTTGAGTTTTGAGAAATGTGCATGAAAACAATAGCATGATGTTTCAAAAACCTTGTTTTGTTGTTTTTTAGCAAGTGATTGGTGGGTTGGCTAACATGTGAAATGATTTGCAAAAGAAATGATATGATTTGATTGATAACTATGTTTTTTACAAAGAATTGAGCCATCTACATGGATTTCGTGATAATGAAAGCGTACTAGAGTATGACTCGCACGAGATTTGATGTGTTTTCATACACATGAGTGCTAAAATGTAGCTCACACTAGTTTTTACATGGATTTCTATGATGTTGTGCTAGAGTTGAGCTCGCACAGACTTTACACTGGTTTTGGCATGGTGTTGGAGCATAGCTTGCATTAGATGCCCACTAAACTTGTTGTTGTGCTAGGAGCTTCGAGTAGACTGGGTGTCGCACCGATTAAATATGCACACACGTTCATTTTTTAGAATTGACATGTTGATAGTCGTGCTAGGAGCTTTGGGTAGACAAAAGGTTGTATCGATTAAATAGACTCGCACGTGCGTTTCTGAAATGTGGCATGATATGATATGTTGATATGGGTCCACGGAGTATGTTGTACCGTGCAGGTAGTATGGAGTACGTTGTACCGTGTTGAGATTATGATATACCATCTTTGGACGATGTTAGACCTGCTATGGACTGGCAGGCTGGTCGTGACCCACATCCTGTGTGGAAACAGATAGTGGTGATACCCCGTACACATGATCAGTGTAGTCTGGGATCACAGGATATGGCCATAGTCCTAGAGGAGATTTCCCTTATTATATTGCCTATCTCACATGTCTATTGTTTATAAATCCATGTTTGAAATGTTTTGTAGGTCAGGACAGTCCGAGGGAGGGTCTGAGACCTGACGAGTGTTGATTTGTTGAGATGGCAAAGTATGTTAATGGTTTTAAAGTGCACTGATGCATGATGATTTTTCATGCTTTATTTATGAAAGATGCATGATGATTAATGCCATGCTTTGAATTTGATTTGTGCACTAACAAATAGCATGATTTGCCTTACATGCCATTAACACAAGCATGAATTAATGCTTTTGAGATGTGAATGAGAAATTGTATGGTTTTAAGCATGGCATCACGATCACGTAGATAGTGCAGTAACTACCTGTTCGTATGCTTGCCTTATTGAGAGTGTGGTTTGCTCACCCCCCTTATTTTCCCCTCTCTACATAGATTTGAGTATAGGCTAAGAGCAACCAAAGGCTTTCCCTTTTGGTATTCTCTGCATCCCATCGTGTAAGGTATACACACTGATGAGATTTTGTATTTAAACTTTCTATAGTACAATAGCATTTTGTATGTAACTATTAGGGATGTAAAGCAATGTAAGCAAATGTAAACAGCAACTTTGATATATTTATATAATTGTTTACTTCTAAATAAAAATGCAAATTTAATTGTTATGGTTGGATGATGTAGATATTGACACATAGCCTAACTATTTGAGAGTGTAGCTGATCACGATCGAGGTAAGGTAAGGATGAAAAATAAATAATGTATGAAAAGCAAACAATTTGTGATGATTTTTGGTAAGTTGAGGGTCATGATAGATGTGAAGGTTACATTGCACTCATTTTTGATGTGAGTATGGAACCTCCAAGGATAGGGGATATACTTGTGGTATTTTAGTGTTCGAAAGTGTTCCCAGATGAGTTGCTAAGGTTACCACTGGAGAGAGAGCTGGAGTTTACTATTGATTTAGTGCTAGATACCCAGTCGATCTCTAAACCTCTCTATAGGATGGCATTGGTTGAACTGGAAGAGCTAAAGAAGCAATTACGGGAGTTGCTCGACCAGGGTTTCATCCGACCCAGTGTGTCACCATGGGGAGCTCTGATTTTATTTGTGAGGAAGAAGGATGGTAGACTCGGGTTGTGTATAGATTATAGACTACTGAATAAGGCTATTGTGAAGAACAAATATCCCCTGCCAAGAATAGATGATTTGTTTGATCAGTTGATACGGGCTTCTATCTTTTCTAAGATTGACCTGAGATCGGGCTATCACTAGTTGAGAATCAGGAATGAGGATGTCCCGAAAATGGCTTTTAGAACTAGATATGGCCACTATGAATTCTTAGTGATACCCTTTTGTTTGACTAACGCCCCTACTGCATTCATGGGCCTGATTAATGAGGTATTCCAGGACTATCTAGAGTAGTTTGTGATAGTCTTCATCGATGACATTCTTATCTGTTCTCGGTCCCGATAGGAGCATGCACAACATTAGAGGATTGTGCTCCAGATACTCTGAGATAAGCAGTTGTATGGGAAGTTCAGTAAATGTGAGTTTTGGCTAGATCATATAGCTTTCCTTGGTCACATTGTATCTAAGGACGGGGTGTCAGTTGATCCGTCTAAGATAGAGGCTGTACTACATTGAGAGAGATCGAAGACAGTTATAAAGATTTAAATTTTTATGGGATTGGTAGGTTATTATAGGAGGTTTATTGAGGGATTCTCTAGGATTACAACTCCTTTCACTAAGCTCACACGTAAGGACGTCTCGTTTGTACGGTCTAAGCAGTGTGAGCAGAATTTTCAAGAGCTTAAACGAAGATTGACTATTGTGCCCGTTTTGATTATCCCAAGCAGATTTGGAGGCTTCACAATGTACAATAATGCTTCCCATCAGGATCTGGGGTGCGTACTCATTCAGCATGGAAGAGTAGTCGCTTATGGTTCACGCCAGCTTAAGGACCACGAGCAGAACTACCCCACGCATGATTTGGAATTAGCTACTATGATTTTGCCTTGAAGATATGGCGGCATTATCTGTATAGGGAAAGATTTCAGTTCTTCACTGAGCATAAGAGTCTGAAGTACATCTTCGATCAAAAGGAGCTTAATATGAGGCAGAGACGATAGATGAAGCTCCTTAAAGATTATGACTGTGAGATTCTATGTTATCCCAGGGAAGATGAACGTAGTTGCTAATGCCCTGTGCAAGAAGAGTATGGTTTCTGCTATGATGATCAGGGAATGAGATTTATTAGAACAGTTCGTCGAACTCAGGATCAATGTTGAGGAAGTAGAGATTGGATTTATGGCTCACCTATGGATAAAGCCCAGTGTTTTATATCAGATCAGAGCAGGGCAGAGAAATGATTAGAAGTTACTAGACATGGTTAGCCAAGGTGAATAAACTTTGCAATCAGATTTCTTGGTCAGTGATGACGG
The DNA here is from genome assembly GCA_033439115.1 of Firmiana major. Taxonomy (NCBI): domain Eukaryota; kingdom Viridiplantae; phylum Streptophyta; class Magnoliopsida; order Malvales; family Malvaceae; genus Firmiana; species Firmiana major. Next base: position 27,327,693 of record CM065896.1, on the reverse strand, counting down.
GTTATTGAGGTGTAAGGGCCGTATCTATGTTCCGAGCGATGATACCCTGAAGCAATAAATTTTGAGGGAGTCTCATTGTTCCTATTACACCATGCACCCAGGTAGTACCAAGATGTACTAAGATCTGCACAAGGTGTATTGGTGGAGTGGTATGAAAGGGGATGTGGTAGAATTTGTGGCCAAATGTTTGGTATGTCAGCAAGTGAAAGCTGAGCATCAGAAGCTTAGTGGAATGCTTAAGCCTTTGCCTGTGCCTATATGAAAATGGGAGCATATCACCATGGAGTTTATCTTGGGATTACTGAGGACCCGGAGAGGTCATGATGCAATCTGGGTGATAGTGGACAGATTGAAAAAGAGTGCCCACTTCCTCGCTATCAAGAGCACGGATTCCCTGAGTGCCTTGGCAGAGTTATATGTAAGAGAGGTAGCTCGACTACATGGGGCCCCCGTGAGTATCAAATCTGATAGAGAGTCTAGGTTCACCTCTAGATTTTGGACCCATTTTCAGGAAGCCATGGGATCTCAATTGAATTTCAATACCGCCTATCATCCTCAAATTTTAGGTTAGTCCGAATGGACTATTTAGGCCTTGGAGGATATGTTACGGATGTGTATGTTGGACTTTAAGGGATCATGGAATGATCACATGCCCCTTACTAAGTTTGCCTATGGCAATAGTTATCATACAATTATCAATATAGCACCCTATGAGGCTCTATATGGCAGAAGATGTAGGTCCCCGACAGCTTGGGAAGAAATAGGTGACAGGAAAGTAATTGCTCCAGATCTTATTGAGCAGGCAATCTAGGGTGTACAAATTATTTGTGATAGATTACATGCTGCTCAGAGTCGATAGAAGAGTTATGCTGATGTGTATAGACGACCACTTAAGTTTCAAACTAGGGATTCAGTGTTTCTCAAGGTGTCTCTAAGTAAGGGTATCATCTTCTTTAGGAAAAAAAGGAAGCTGAGTCCTCGTTTTATTGGTCCATTTGAGGTATTAGACAGGGTGGGAGATGTTGCCTACCTGTTAGCCTTACCCCCACAGCTTTTCGAGATATATAATGTCTTTCACGTCTCCATGTTGAGGAAATATAATATGGATCCATCCCATATCATTGAGTATGAAACATTAGACATTCAAGGGGACATCAGCTATGTAGAAGAGCCTGTCTGGATCTTTGATAAGAAAGGAAAGGTACTTCGAATAAAGAGAATTCTGTTAGTAAAGGTTCTCTGGAAGAACCACTCAATAGAAAAAGCAACTTGGGAACTAGAGAGGCTGATAAAAGAAAAGTAATTTTGTCTATTCGACGGACCTGATTGAATTTGAAGTACTAAATTCCTAAAAGGTGGGGAGGAATGTGAAACCCTAAAATTTTCCCCACTACTAATCATTTTAAGTTAAGCTGGGAAGTCTAAGACTTGTGTCAATGTTCATGTAGGGCCTAGAATGCTCAAGAAGCCTGCGATAGTGGCATGAACCATGAGGCACGCACTTCGAGGTAAAAACCTAAGTTTAAGAATTCTTATAAATTATGATTTAAAACATGAATTGATGATTTGGAAGTGAAACTAAGGAGTTAGAAGTGAAAAAGTTAGTGAAACTCGGATTTCCCCTAAACCGAGAAAATAAGCCTAATAAGAAGAATAAATCCGGAATAAACTACAAAAATTCACAAAATTATTCTGAGGCATTAGAAAATTAGTATAGAGTTAAATTGACTTGGGAAATTAAAATCAAGAGGAAATATGGAGGTTCCAGGGATCGAAATAATTTTAAAGTCAATCGAAAAGTTTAAGTTACTTTGCTCGATATTGACTGAATCGCATAAAATAAGCTCAATCGAGGAAACTTTCTTAAACAAGTGACCCCAAAATATTTATGAGAGATATTAGAGACATAGTAGAACACTTGAGAACTGAAATTTTAAAAGAAATTGGACTAGAATTAATTTTTAAGAATTTTACAAAATCGAATAGCGAACTTTCCTATTCCAATAATCTGACTGGTCAATAAAAACCCTTAAATTAGTTGACCATCCGAACCCTGTTTTACTTCCATTTTTTTTTCATAAATAGAACTCATTAAAATTTCTGAATAAACAAAAAAAAAAAATCCTAAAACCATTGTACACGCGCCCTCACCTCCCTTTGGAAGTTTTCGTAGGCGTCACTGTACACTCTCCATTCTTAAATTTTTTTAACCTCCTTTCGACCATTTTTAGACTCCGTCCAAGAAGGATGAAATATTTTTCCTTTAGTCCTCTATAACATATAAAAAAATTAACTCAAAAGAAGTTCATTTACTAGTTTAAATTTGAGAAAGAAAAATATGGTGCAGAACTGTTCTATTCACAAGTAAGAGAAAATTGAAATTTTGATAAATCTAGTTAGTTTTTCTTGTATTTTTGAGTGAATTTAAGCTATATACAAGATGATTTAGAGTTAAGGAGTGATTTCGAGGATCAAAGAGGTGGTCAACATTGGTTAAAGGTGAGAGAAACCTGATGAATGATGAAGATGATGAGATATGTTCATGTTTGATGATTTTTAAGGATTTTTAGTTAAGTGAAATTGAAAGAAATGATTCTTATAGACAAGTATAGTTTCGGCCAGCATAGAATTCCTAAGGTTTTGGTGAAATGTGGTTTGATTCAAAGTTGTTAATTGTTAAGATTATACCGAAAAAGTCTAGTTTATAGCTTAGTTTAACGAAAAACCAAAAAGTATGAAATTTTGCAAAATGGGTTTCATGACAAGTTTAAATAGTGTATGTGAATGAATATTTGGACTATTAAGATTATGGATATGAGGTTAGAATAATAAATTTGGCAAGAATTTCTTAAACCGGTACTTAAATCGGTGAAACCGAGAAAATAGGAAACGTTGACAGAAAAGTCAAGATCGGTCAAACTTAAAGAAAGTAAATGTATATTTGAATATGTTAAAGTGAAATAGATCTATATCTGATGAATTGGTATTATTTTGGGTAGCTCAAGAATCTAACACGTAATTCGAGGTAAACCCGAGACCCTACGATAATATGCTACCAAAGGTGTAAGAGGTATGATATGTATCCAATTTTAAATGTGAGCATTCTTTATCTACAAATAAGCAATGATAGTATGAAAATGTTTTTTTAATGTGAACATAGTTTTCGAGAAAAATTGCATAGCCGAGTTTTCTTACTTGAGTGCATGTTTTGTTGTATTGACTCAGTTTCGTGATTTTAAAGTTTTGCGAACAAATGTACCATTTATATGTGTATGAGATTTACGAAGCAAACTTTTATGAGCTCTACGTTGAATGTAAACTAATTTTAGCATAATAATGTCACATTTTAAGACTAAGGGCTCAAAGCATGCGATTCAGGGAAACCTAGGGGTCGATCGTGTGACGCATAACCCTGACCACAGCGTGCATACTTCTATATATCTGTCATGATGATTGCATATTAACGTTTGACTCCGCTCTGGTAGCGTTGAGATGACTCCGCTTTGGTAGCGTTCAGATGGCTCCACTTTGGTAGCGTTTGGATGATTCCACTTTGGTAGTGATGAGATGACTCCGCTTTGGTAGCGTTGAGATGACTCCACTTTGGTAGTGCTGAGATGGCTCCGCTTTGGCAGGATTGAGCCGATGCTGTATGACCCTGATCCAGTCTACAACCTTATCGTGGATATGAGAAATTTATTCCTTCTTCGGAGGATATCCTCGTTTGAGGATGGTGTGATGATTACTCTCATGATAGAGATAGTAATACCTAGTCTCCATAATTATTATGAACAATGATTTGTTGTAACGATGAGCCGATTATTTGAGTAATCGTGTGATTTTAATCATGTTTTCCCAAAAATGTGAAATTACGTCATTATTCTATTATATGCTTCGATTAATGTTACCAATATTGATGCACTCCTTACTGAGCTAGTTTAAGCTCACCCCCTTTCTTCCTCCTCCCAGATTATTTATGATGAACGCCAGTGCCTACCGTGTATGTGACGTAGGCTGGTGGACGCGTTTCTCCCCAATCTATTTCTCGTACACGCTTAAGGTATAATTCATTTTGTAATCGAAACTTTATGTATTACAGACACTTGTATATAAGTTAACGTCAGGATGTAATCTAGTCTTACATGTATGTAAATGGGGAAAAGTGAGTCTTTTTGTCATTATGTGATATAATGAAATTAAATGTTGATGTTTGAGAAATTCTTGAGTCTCATGTGGATGAGATATAAAGTAAAATCAACTGGATTGTGGATATTTGTATTTGTTTTTGAAATTTGCAAGAGGATGGGATATATAAGGGGTTATGCTGCTGGATTTTTGTTGAAAATGATATAAGTCTAATCGAATATGAGAAAGAGTAATAACAATCAGATAAGAATAACTGATGCTGCACAAGAATACACCTTGAGTAGAAAGTCAAGTTATACGAAAAAAATTAAATTAGCCCAAATTCCACGTTTTCGAGGCGTCACAATCGATCACTGTGAAACCCAAAAATTTTCGTTTTCTTATTTAATTGGAAACTAGAAAGTAATTAAGATACTCATAATAATATTATGCAGGCCCGAAATAACTAAAGCACTTGGATTGGTGACACGAAGCTTGGGGCACGAAAATCGAGGTACGATTTTAAATTTAAGTATTTCTCAAAGACTGCATGTATAAGTATGCTTTGGTAGTTAGAAGGTGAAATTAGGGTATTAGAAGTGAAAAAGTTAGTAAAAACTATAGTTAACACTAAACCGAGAAATTAGGCCTAGTAAGTGAAATAATCTCGGAATAAATTCCCTAAATTTGAGAAAATTATTCCAAGGCCGTAGGAAATTAATATAAGGTTTATTCGCCTTGGGGAATACAAATTTAGTGGAAAAACGAAGATCTCAATAGTCGAATTAAATTTTAAAGTAAATAAAAAACCTTAAGGGATTTCAATCGGTAATGACTAAATCGGGAAAAATTGGCTCAAACGGGAAACTTTTCTTAAACAAGTAAGCCTAAAATTTTTATGGGACATATTAGGGACTTAGTATAACACATGAATGGTGAAAATTTCAAAGAAAATGGGCTAGAAATAATTTTTATTGAATTTATGAAAACAGGCTCAGCACTCTGCTACCCAATAAAACAACCCATTTTGAAGGCCTTCCAGAAGGCTTTTAAGCCTGATTTTTATTCCACATTGGAGTGCTCTTAAAGCTCTTTCTGGAACACTGAAGAACATGCAAAATTGACAGACCACAAACTTATCCCTCCCACAAGCTCTTGATCCATTCGGCCTTCTTAGACAGCTTTTGTTCCTTCTGCTCGTGTGTGGTCGGCTCCAATTTGCCCTCAAGCTGTAAAGCTTCTCCTCCTTCCTCTTTTCCCCGAACCCGCCTCCTAGTTCTCCTTCTTCTTTATCCTTCTCACCCACTGTTCATCCACTTCTCCCTGCTCTATTTCTGTTTCCTCTTCTCTTCTCTATTTCGATCAGGGTACCTCTGCTACGTGGTCTGCTCCTTTTCCTGCTGTGGCCATCAACAACAGTAACGTGAATTTCTTTTCTTCTTCACCGTACTGTCTGGTGCCACTCTCATTTCCTTGTTCAACCAAGCCATCATCATCATTCAGGGATTCTGATTTTTCACCTGAACAGAAGAGGCGTGACAGGCACCAGCATTGCTCCTGTGTCCTTCCCCAACTACTGTAAATAGCAGCAAGCTGTAAAAGCATCGAGTTGTGGCTTCCTGTTTTTCTGTTTCATCGCTGCTCCCTCTTACATGATATATATATTCATCTATGCATGTTTACTCTTCTCGGTTAATGTCTTCATTGCTTCCCAGTTTTTGCTCTTTTTTGCCCTTCTGCCATTTTAGTTGTAATATATATGTATATATATTGAACTTCATTCTGTCTTCCTTACCTGCTTCAGTCTCGTCTTCTTTTAGCAGCAGCCCATACCAATTTCTTTCGATTTTCACTACTTCATTTTCTACTGTTTCCTATCATGCTGCTATCTTGCATTTCTCAGTCATATCATGCCTAGCAGTCTAACTTCTCGTTTTAGTTTTCTTTTCCCTCTCTTCTTTTTATCACTAAGACACCCCATCATTCCACCTCTTTCGGTCTGAACTTCAACTGTTGTTTCAGTAATAATTCATGTCGATTTAACCCCTTCTCCAGCAGAACAACATCATCCTACCTTGTTTTCACCTAAACAGCCCAGGCATGGCAGGCACTATCCAATCCTTAGTCACTTGTTTTGCTCTACAGTCTCCTGTTCTTTCCCAATTGTCATTACCACCAACAATCTTTACCTAATTTCTGTCGCATCTACTGCCTTGTTCCTTTCCTAGGTTGCTGCCATTTGTAACAATGTAGAAGCTCATTGGGAATAATTCCATGGCTCCCATGTATTATATCTACATATGTATATTTATATGCTTGTATGAATAGATATGTATATATATATATATATGTATACACATATGTTTGCTCGAATAAATATATTAAGCATTACACTCATATATATATATATGTATTTACTTTATAGATTTTAGCTATATTATACAAAACAATTTTAATCATTTAACTTCGTCTGTATCTCTCAATTTAAAAATTAAAATTTAGATTAATTATCCACAATTAACCATAAATTAAATTCCCAAATTTGATATCACTTAAGTCAGGTACTGAAAACATTTCAGGGGTTTACATTCTCCCCACCTTAGGAAATTCGATCCCCAAATTTAAAAATACATCAGTCCTCAACAACTGTGGGTATTTTTCTCACATTAAACTTTCCAATTCCCATGTTGCCTCTTTCGAAGTGTGATATTGCCATAAAACTTTGACCAAGGAATCTCCTTAGACCACATTGTTTTTCCCTTTTTTTTAATCGTAATTGTACTTCCTCAAAAGTTTGCTCAACCAAATCAAGAACAATTTTCTTCCTTTCACTCATTTCCTCTATCCATTCGGTGAACGACATTTTGGCAATACTACGTTTCATACGATGTCATCTCGATACTAGGGTGGTAACTGTTATTATATATAACCTCTGTTAATGGCAAATGGTTATTCCAAGAGCCCACTTTAAAATCTTTGGCACATGCTCTGAATTCCATGTTAGCATGGTTAAGGTTGTGATAATCTCATAGGCTTTTGGTACTTTACCTTAGCCCACTGACATATGAGACATTTAGTCGCAACTTAGTTATATCTCTCATTGTACTTGATGTAAGACCCGTATTTTTATGTATCTTGTTCCTTATGATTTCTATGTGCACGAACACTTTATTTCGTTAGTTGAATCATAACAAGAGTATTTACTTGAATAAAAGTGTAAGTAAAATGATTTAACACTTATAAGCTACATAAAAGTCGAATAAGGGCTATAAGATCCATAGGCGAAACCAAGTGGATCTGGATCATTCTGATTGAAAAGAAGGACTTAAAATGAGAAAATATAGGGAGCTCATGAAGGAAAGTCGGTTTGATTTGGTCCCGAACATAGAGAACAAGAGTAAAAGCCAAAAAGGGGCTAAACGAGTCCGAAATCGTCCGTTTAAGGTATTTTAGGCATATTCACCTCCCATAAATGGCCAAAACGTAAAGATGAGAGTGTAAACCATAAGATATGACACTTTTGGATTTTTGATAAAAAATAAAACGCGGTCAATGGTCAAGAAAAGTCAATGGTAGTTAAGAAAAGTGGACTTTGACCATAGTTGACTAACTATGGTTAAAAATTAACCTAAGTATGCAGAAAAATTGGGAAAAAACATTTTTGTTAAAAATACAAGATAATCATCCCCGAAATTAGGGAAAATTCATTTAATTGAAATCCAAATTAAATTTAACGGGTAAAAACGTAATGGGCCAAGGTGGGAATTTTAAAGCCCATTATGGTATAACAAGTATGGGCCGAATTTCTTAGGTCCATTAAACCGAATTGTTAGATCGATTTGTGGGTCCAATATTTAGACAGTTGAAGGCCCAACATGTAGTAAAAATTTCAGCCTGAAAGCCCATTAGGAAGGCCCAAACCGAGAGGCCTAAAAGCTAGGCCCAAAAGGTTAAAATTCAAGCCCATTAGTAAAAAGTAACCATAGCTAAATTGGTAACTATTACCTAACTCAATTCAATTCAAACTTGTTAGCTGAAATTTAATGCTTAATGAATAAGTAATTGACTTATAAAATCAGCCAACACAACTTCATCTTCTTCCTTAAGAATTCGGTAAAGAGAGGAAACCATTAACAAACACATAGTTAAGCTTTCTCTCACTAGAAATCACTAGGATGAAAGCATATTTGGAACTTGCAATCTGCATGAAATGTCACGACCCTAAACTTACCAAAATACGTATAAATGTTTTCGTATTTTCATGCATCAATTGTTAATCATCCTTCCTCGATCATGAACAACCACACTCTTAATAGTTGGGCTGTGTGTCGACGTCTAACTCATTCCACCATACCCATTCAATTTGAACATTATTTATGAGTAAACACATGTATAAATGTATATATATCAGAGTCGTTACATGTGTTTACATTGTTTTACATCCCCAATAGTTACATACAAAATGCTACTGTGCTATGTCTAGTTTAGATACAAAATAATCCAAGTGTGTATACCTTTAGCGATGGGATGCAACGGATTACCTAAAAGGAAACGCCTCTAGTCACGCTCAATCTATACTCAACATTCTGTAGAGAGGGGGGGTGAGCAAACCACACGCTCAGTAAGGCAATCATGCGAACAGGTAGATACTGCACTATCTACGTGATCGTGATGCCATGCTCAAAAGTATTTAATTCATCATTTATCTCAAAACATGAGTGTATGATTGTGTTAATGGTATGTAAAGCATTCATGCTATCAAAATCCAGTGCACATTTCAACTCAAAGAATGGTATAAATCATCATGCATAATTCACAATAAAAGCATGGCATTTCCCATCATGCATTTTCTCAAATAGCATGGCATTAACCATCATGCATTTTCACAATAAAGCATGGCATTAAACATCATGCATTTTCAGAATAAAGCATGGCATTAAACATCATGCATTTTTACAATAAAGCATGGCATTAAACATCATGCATCCGTGCACTTTAAAAACCATTAACAAATCAATCCAACACTGGTCAGGTCTCAGCCCATCCCTCGGACTTTCCTGACCCACAAATCATATCAAACATGGATTTATTCTCAAAGCAATAGACATGTGAGATAGGCAGTTCAACAACAGGTAATAACCTCAAGGCCTATGTACATAACCTGTGATACCGGCTACACGGATCAGGTGTGCGGGATATCACCACTATCTGCTTCCACACGAGAGGTGGGTCAAATCCTACCCGTCGGTCCATAGCAGATCTCGTCCCAAGACGGCACATCACAACTCAACACGATACAACGTACTCCATGCTACATGCACGGTACAACATACTCCGTGGACCCAATCAACACATCATATCATGCTACATCGCAAATGCACGTGTGAGCCTATTTAATCGGTACAACCTCTTGTCTATCCGAAGCTCCTAACACGGCTAAATAATCATGTCAAAACAATGCATGTGTGAGTCTATTTAATCGATGTGACACCCAGTCTACTCGAAGCTCCAAACACGACAACATGCAAGGTGGGCATCTAGTGCGAGACAAACTCCAAGCATAATGCCAAAACAAATATGAAATCCATGTGAAAACTAGTGCCTCTAGCACTCATGTGTATAAAACACGACAAATCTCGTGCGAGTCATACTCTAGCACGCTTTCATACTCACGAAATCATGTAGGTGGCTCAAAACTTTGCAAAGTATGGTTAACAAAACCAAAACACACTCATTTCTTTTGTAAATCATTTCAATGTCAGCCAACCTACCAATCATTTGCTAAAAAGCAATAAAACATGATTTTCAAAGCAATATGCTTTTGTTTTCATGCACATTTTGTCAAACACCCAACTTTTGCTCTTCAATCACCCAACATCATTTCCTAATGTCTCATGCATTCTAGAAAAGCATTTAATGAGCCCAAGTTGCTCGCAGATATCTCTAAGAATTCACACAATTCCCTTACCTCGATTTACTTGGTGTGACTCTTCTCCTCTTAGCTTCTCACGCTCTTGGCTCAACTCGCTCCGGTGTATCCTCGGAAGCTGCGATTCATTCATCCAAATCAATTGAGTTAATGTTTTTAACCCATATTTGATCTCACTATTCAATATAATTAACTTATGCATTTTACCAATGCCTTAATCCACATTTTACCCCTTTTAGGTAAATCTTAGAATTTATTCACCAACAACATCTTAAAGTCATACCCATAACACTATTATCACCTCTAGACATCTCATTCCTCATTAATCTCCATACATTCCACTTTCTCACACTAGACCATTTCTAGGTCATAATCATTCCAATGCATTTTAGATAGTTTCCAACCATCCGACCATTTCTAGGTCATAATCATTCCAATGCATTTTAGATAGTTTCCAACCATCCATACTCATGCCAAACAACTCCAAAATCAATTAAATAGACAATGTACCATAGTTGGAGTGTTAGAATCTTACCAAGTTTGATTTCTCTTCTTGCTCCAAATGACAATGCCCTTAGCTCCTTCAATACCAACAATGGGAAAATGCCTTCCAACTATGTTGTTCTTCTCTTTGATAGGAACAACTTTGCCTCTAATGGTCTCTCTTCAAATCTTACTGAAAATGGTTGATTTTAGAGAGAGAACGTTAGGTTTTTGGGTTGAAAATGGAAGAATGGTGTTTTTCTCGAAATTTTTAGATTTTCAACACTCCTTTTATAGAAATAGCTTGAGGAGATCGATCTGCACCAAGATGAGTTCGATCTGGTCCCCTTAAATCCCTCTTTTTCACGACATTTTAAGCATGAGATCGATCTGTCGAAGCATAAGATCGATCTGCTCCCAAACAGAGAGGTAAGAAGATCGATCTGGGTGCTTGAGGATAGATCTTTTCATTACATAATGATTAGGAGATCGATCTAGCTCCATTGGAGATCGATCTGCTCTATTCCATTCCCCAAATAAGAGCATTCTGGCTCTTCCAGATCGATCTCTCATCCTATGAGATCGATCTGCCCTTCACAATTTCCAGATTTTCTTTAGTTCTTCTGTAGCAACACTTACCAAACTTCATACATTTTGTTACCATGATCATTTTCTCATCCAATCATCTTGGAGACTTGGATATGATATCCCATAATACTTCATACCTATTAAAACTTGTGTAGAATCTTTGTATATCCAAAATTACATGATATAAACCAAATGGAAGTGCACAACTTATGCAATTCTACTTCCATTTTACCACACTACTCATAATCCATTCTACTCACATTCTCCACATGTTTAAGTCCATTTCTTTACATTCACACATAATGTAACTTGTACGTACAATCACAACTCTTATTACATGTGTGTACATTTAATTTATGGACTTACATCACATATACTTCACATTACAATTGTATCATCAAACTTATGACTTCATAATACAACTTCATTTACATTTCTTTGTACATATATACCATTATACATATACGGGGCCTCACATGAAAGTTATTCCAAATTGAGAGAGGATTAACATATGTTGGAATTGGCTATCAAGGAGCCAAAGTGAGCAAACTGAGAAGCTTCAAAGTGTCGGCCAAGTGTGAAAGTGTAAGCTAGGTATAATTTTAAGCTTTCAAATTCATATATGTTAATGTATGAATTATTCTAAGTTGACTGGTATTTGTTTTAAGCATTGAAACACATGAAATCACCATGAACATGGATTGGCCGAGAGTGGGTGATTATAAATTAATGATTACCCAATTGATTTTAAGGCATGAATAAGTTTGTATACATGTGTTTATGATTATGGTATAGTTAGAATTAATCAATTTGATAAATTGGTGGATGAATTGAAATTGGAAATAAAGGTGTTTGATAAAATTCCTAAATGAACTAAGTAAGCTTAAGACCATTGCCAACCAAGTGTTTGTGAAAATGCCTAAGTGAATGGCTAGTGAAATGGCCAATGTGGCGTGGTGCTCGGCATGGCTAGACGTGCATGGCTCTCGACCATGGCATGTAGTCGAGAGGTCCAATGGGCTAAACCCAATTGGTTTCGGCCCAAAGAGATGTAATGGGTCTCAGATAAGCCCAATAAGAGTTGGTGGGCCCCACAAGCCCAATAGGCCCAAAGAAATTGAATAGTAAAATGGAAATAGGCTTAAGACAGTGTTAGGCCCATTAAGGTTTATCAAGGCCCATTAAGTGAAATATACTGTATTAAATATGAAATACAGTAAGAAAAGTAAAATTAACCTGATGAATGGTTATATGCAGCTCCAGAGATTGTTGGAGGAGCTAATCGGACTGCTGGATTGAGTAGCGTTGAGAAAGTAAAATTTCTCGAGTGACTTTAGGTAAGGGACTTTTGCAAGTAGTTAGAGATACCTGCACATATTTTCGTCTGCTTTTGCATTCACTTAAATACTCTAAGGGTCAGAGAAAATGAATAATAATTATACCGACTCGATAGTGGCAATTTATGATTTTACCCCTAGTTAGGAAAGAGGTCAACTTTTGGGAAAAGTTGTAAAAAGCATGGAAACCACAATTTTAAGTGTTTTTACTGCTGTTTAGCAGAAGAGTAGGTAGATGGGTTAATATTATCATGGTTGATGAGAAATAACACAATTTATAGTGCTAATTTTTATGCTTTGAAAATCATCCCTTTTAAAGAGCCATCTATCGAATTATGTGAGAATAAATCGTGCTAGAGCACAGCTCGCACTTGATTTCATATGTTTTCCACATATATTAGTGCTGAAGTATGACTCACACTAGATTTCCATGACATGCATGATAGAGTATTGGAGCATTGCTCGTACTCAGTTTTATATGATTTATGCATGATAGAGTGCTAAAGTAACTGCTCGTACTCGATTTGATGAGTTTTGTGCATAACATGGTACTTGAGCTATTGCTTGTACTTGATTTGAAACATGAATTATGCATGACCTAGTGCTGGAGGTTTACTCGCACTAGTGTTCGATATTTTGTGATGCATAAACAGTGTTTGAGCGGGGTGTTGACTGTGAGTCACACCTAAAGGCGCGCACTATAGTTTTACTGTGATATATAAAACATGTTTAAAAACCATGATGATTTCCTCATGTAGACTGAGTGTCACATTGTTGAGATGTTTGCATGTGGATTTAGAGACAAGGTATTGATTATCCATTGAGATAGAGTCCATGGGTGTACGTTGTACCGTGTATATGACACAGAGTACGCTGTACCGTGTCTTGTTGTGATGTGTATGAGGAGTTGATGAGTTGATAGCTGGTGGTTGTGATGGACTGACCCCTTCCCGTTGCAGTAGTGATTACCCCGCACACCGAGTACTGTGTAGCTTGGGATCACCATTATAGGATATGGCCATAGTCCAGGATATTATTGCATTTAGCCACAGAGTCTCACATGATATATCACTTGATTTGATACAGATAGACCTGAGGGATGGGTCAGAATCCGATGTTGTGAATGATTTAAATGCCATATTTACTGTGATTTGAATATAAATGGCATGATTTATCTAAAAGCATTATGAAATTATAAAGATGCATTGTTTTGCACGAAATGCTTACAATTAAGAACTCAGCATGATTTCTGTACATGGATTTAATCTATACAAGTATATATATATATATATTAAATACATGCTTTTAACGTGAGATAAGGAAATAATATTTTCAAGGCATAGCATTATTTTGAGTAGATAATGTAGATGTCTGCTTGCTTGCTTGATTTCCTTACTGAGCTGTGAGCTCATCCCTTTCATTTTCCACCTCTCTACAGAGCATCCATAGTAGAGCGAGTACGATTGAGGGTTAGCATTCCTGTTGTCCGCTGTCATTTCCTATCGAGTGAAAGGTATACACATTTTGTATGGTTTTGTATCTAAACATATAAACAACACAGTGATGTAAACGATGTAAATAATGGGGGATGTATTTGTATTAGCTTTTATATGAGCTCACTTATGTTATAACAGAAATTACAGTCAATAGATAGTATATTGACATATCTGTATGATAATAAGTGAATGGTATGGTAAGCGAGGATACTAACATCGAATCGTAGCCCAACTGTTAATAAGGAGAAAGGTAAGTAAAAAATGAAAATTTTGTAGTGGTTTTGGTAAGTCACTGATGGTCGTGACACTTGATGGCCAAAGTACTTTCAGGAGATTTTGATAAGTCTTTACTATTCTCCGAATTTAGAGTATATCTCTATAAATGAGCCTCTGACGTTATCAATTCCTTTACTATCGATCATTGGGTACACCATTCTACTTTTAAATTTTAATTAAATCATCTGTACCAATACTCAAGCTAGTTGCAGCACCCGTCTGGTCCTAATCAGCCAAATCAATGCAATATTTATCATTTCGCTATGGCTGCTTGATTCGATCAATCAAGTTTAGTTTTCAAATCTTAGGTTAACTACCATACAGAAATCGTCAGTATAAAAAAGGAACCACATCCAGTTGAGGTTAACTAAATATTTCAAAATCTCATATCCTTGACCAATATACATAACGTCATCTCGTAATCACTTCTGCTCAAAGTATTAACTCGAGTCATTCCATTTTTTTCTTGTATTAGATGGCCTTTGTGAAATTTAATATTTAAGCCTTCAAGATCAGTAGAATTCTATAATTCTTTGTCGCACAAGTAATGGTATCTTGACTTCAAACAAAAATATTACACTTGTCAATTCCAGTTTATGGGTTAAGGATCAGGTACTTCAAGACGTTGTCAAGTCTCTCAGGCGGGGAGATTGTGACGCCCCGGAAGCGTGGAAAACAGGGTAAATTTAAAACTTTTTCATGTCTATACACAATTCTGGGTACATTCCTATGCAGTGTCATACATCATGATATATAAATTATAAAACTTTCATCTCAGGATCTCATCATCTAATATTCATATATCATACCATATACATTCCTCAATTTGGAGTTAATTAATCCTAATAAATCTCATACAACATTGTTCTTTTTCATCAAGTGTCTGTAAATACAACTTTAGTCTAGGTACATGAAATATTAAAGTAAACCTCAAAATACAATATACGACCTGGAGCTCAAGTCCTCCACTAGCCACTACTCTGTACGTCGTAGCAAACTCTCTTCACTTGAAGAAATCTGGGGGATATGAAAATATGGTGAGCTTCTAAATCCCTCAATAAGGGGGTAAGGGACTCATTAATAAAATCCTCAATTTCACAACACAATCATTTTGATTTGTAGGTGAAACTCAATAAACTCAATAGAAAATGCAGCATGAAATCATTAAAACATCATTATCATCTCATTTTTCTAAAATCATGTAGAAACATGAGAGTAAATGTGTAAGACCCGTATTTTTGTATATAAACCTTATGAAATGCATAAGTATATACATGTACATGCTACGTGAAGCATAAATGATATAAGTCCATAAGTTGGTGTACACACTTGTGATATAAGCTTGTGATGTACACACAAGTTTCATTATGTATGAATGTGAAGAAATGGACTTTTCTCAATGATGAATGTGAATAGAACTCAAAATAAGTAGTATGGTAAAAATGGAAGGAAGTTGCATGAGTTGCATAAAGCCTTATACTTCCATTTGATATATATATATATATATATTGTATACCTTTGGTTATATAATGAATACACACAAGTTTTAATATGCATAGAGGATAAATGGATGTCATTTTCAAGCCTTAAAGATGGTTGAATGAGAAAATGACTATGGCAACAAAATCAAGTATGTTTGGTGTGAGTTACTGTAGAAAAGTGTAGTGAAATCTAGAAAATTTGAATGCCAAATCGATCTCATTGGAGGAAAGATCGATATGGAAGAGCCAAAAGTGCTTTTGTGCGAGCAATTGAACAAGGCATATCGATCTCCAATGGAGCTAGATCGATCTCCTTCAGCTACTGACTTGCAACAGATCGATCTCATGCAAGAGAAGATCGATCTCCTTAAGGTTCTGTGTTGTGCAGATCGATCTCATCCTAGGAGCAGATCGATCTCATTAAGCCTAGAAGGTCGATTTCAAGAGGAAAAATGCTAAGAAGATCGATCTCTTAGGGGAGTAGACCGATCTCGTCAAGGCAATTTCTATAAAACAGGACCTACTGACCTGCATTCACGGGAAAAACCAAAACCTTTCCATATTTTGACACCAAGTGACCTAAATCCCCCTCTAAACTATAAACACTTTCTATAAAGGTTGGAGGCAAGTTTGTTTCATCAAAGTTGTTCATAGAGTGGAGAAGAACAACATAGTTTGAAGCTAGAAGTTTAGGTGATCCATTTAAGGGAAAGAAGGAGTTTTCCCCCAAAGTGTACTAAGTGGAGAAAAAGATGAGATTGGTAAGATTTCAATATCTCAATCTCATAAATGTTAATTCATATACTTGTGTGAGTAGAGTGGTATATAAATTAATGTTTGAAACATCTTAGAAGTACTAAACTATCCATGGCCTAGAAATGGCTAAATGAGCCAAAATGAAGAGTTATTGAGTAGGCATGGATTTGATGATGATTTAAGCATCCCTAGAGGTTATTAAGTATATATAGATGCTTATAAAATGATTTGATGAAGTTCATGTGCTAGAAACAAAAGTAGCTCAAATTGACTATAAGTGGTATTTGATGAAATACCAAAATAAAGTGAAAAATCATGAACTTGAGGTATTAAGAGTGTAATACCGGTTTAAGATGAATCGATAGACTTGAGGAGTCTAAGGGATTCTTGGAAAAGAGTTATAGACTCGAAATGGACTTGTAAGAGGATAAAGTCCATTAAGGCATAAAAAGGGCAAATGAGATGTAAATGACTAAATGCATTGATTTGAATATCATACATGTGAAATAAAGTATATGATAGTATACTGATGTGTGTGATACACAATTTCAGCTATGAAAGATACAGGTGGAGTTGATATGACCATATCACAAGCGAGTGGAATCAAAGAAAAAGATTCAAGTGTGATTCGAGGTAAGGGACTTATGTAAGCTATAGAGATAGCTATATGTATGTTTTCTTATCTGCTGTGTGCATTGTATGTGATAATAGATAGATATCGATATATCTAGAAGAGAACTACGTATGAAAATAAGTCGATAAGCTTGCATTGCATGACTTTTATGATTATTGTGAAAAGAGATTTTTTCAAATGTTTTGAAAAAGAACAATAATAAACAGGCTTTGGTTTTAACCAATTGTATGAAATGTGTAGATAGAGTGATCAAAGGGAGTTTACCCTCTCACTCATACTTAGTGAAAAGAGCTGTTCTATTTCTTTACTGTGTGGAGTCGTGCTGAGCATGAGAGGCAAAGGTAGATTGACCAACCTTACTCGCACATTATTTTCGAAGGGATTTTGAGAAAGTAAATGAGTGCTTGATGCCTCGAGGATATTATGTATTCCATTCGAGAGCTCGCACGTGATTTTGAGACAATACAAATGGGTGATAAGGATCCATGGGAGCACGATGTACCGTGAGCGTTAGACATGGGGTACGATGTGTTGTGACTATCTATGAGATAACTGTGTTAGATCTGTGTGATATCTATGTGATCTTGAAGGGATGGTTGATCCGCCTCCCTAAGCATGGGGTTCCCGCACACCTGATTAGTGTAGCCTGGAATCTGACTATGGCTGTAAGTCTACAAAAGTTGCATAAGTCTGTATTTGTGTGATACGATATTATCACCACTGTGTGAGGTGACGAACATCCTCCTTTGCTATGTGTCTAGGGATGGGATAACCCATGATTTACGTCTCAACGTGTAACTGATTTACAAAGTATAAAGTATTTTCTATACGTGATCTGTGTGAATGGAATATGTTGTGTAAACCTGTGTGGTATTGAATCTGCGTGAAGCTATGTGTTTACTGTGTGAAAAGTGATTTCAAGTGTGAACTGTGTGGAGTTTTAAACTCAGTGGTTTTGTATGATAAACTGTGTGAATATGCACATATGCATCTGGCGAATTAACGATTTCGCATTGATGGAAATTGATTTAAAGAACATGCATATTATTTTATAAGAAAATGTGAGTATGTATTTAAGCATGTAGATAGTGTAGTTATATACCTGCTTGCACATTTTCCTTACTGAGCGTGTTATGCTCACTCCCTTATTTCCTCCTCCACATATATTACTCAGTAGTGAGTACTGCAGTCGTCCCTGCTATAGTATTCTCTAGTGATCCAGCCGTACAGAGAGGTATACACTATGTGATGATATGAAGAGAAATTTTGTATCCAGTAAATTAATGTGCAGTCTAGTAATGTGTTGTACAAAAGGGGATGTATAGTTAATAGAAACTGATGTAAACGTTTCCGCATATGTTATAAAAGTTTAGTTTCTATTTCAATTTGTTTAATTAGAATAATTAAACTATAAATGAGTACGATATGGATTGGATTTGACTCACAGCCCAACTGTAAGTGGTAAGTGTTAAGGTAAAGGTCGCGGAAGAGGGTCGTGACAGAATTAATGGTATTAGAGCTGAGTTGGTCTGATGTGAGTCATATCCATAATTAGCAAATTATACATCCCTAAAGTACTATGCATTATTAGGATACAAATGTGTATACCAAGCTGGAAATTTTGACTGAGATACTTGTTATTGAGTATGCAGGATGTCAGATAGACGACGTGGTCATAGAGGAGAGAGTTCACGCTCTCATGGGCATAGAGATGAGCCCGAGAGGCGTAGTGGGTCTAGTTCTCATAGAGATCCACCTGAGTTTAGTGATACCGCTGAGGTTAGAATAGCACAGTTAAAACGCAGTGTAGACACAGTGATGGAGATGTTTACACAAGCTATGGCCAGAATGGAGGGTAGACAAGAAAACCCTATTGGTCAGGCTGCTGCACCTGAGAGAGGTGAACCAACACAGCCTGTATCGAGACCTCAGGTTACAGAGGTAGAGATACCTGCACCTCCCCTAGTTCAGGACATTCCCCCAACAGTTGATGATCTTGTAGTTCCACAACAGGTTGGTGGAGAGGGAGTTTATGACTGTGATCTGAGTAGACTGAGGGAATTCCAGAAGTTCGAACCACCTTCTTTTAATGAGGTGAAGAACCCAGTGTTGGTCGAGCATTGGATACGTGGTATGGAGAAGCTCTACCAATTTTTCGATTGCTCTGACACCGACAAGGTCACCTTTGTGGCTTTTTTGTTAGATGGAGAAGCCAATCATTTGTGGATAGTCACACAGTCGATTTTGAGTAAAATGCACCCGATTGTGACATGGGATATATTCCTAGATGCCTTCAGGAGGCAATATGTTCCAGCCACTGCACAGAGGAAGATGCAAATGGAATTTTTGACGTTGACTCAGGGGAACCATACAATGGATGAGTACGAGTCTGGATTTACATCCCTGGGCAGGTATGACACAAGATGGGTGACTAGGGGTAAAATATGTATAAGGAAGGTTAGAAAGGCTCAAATGATCTAAAGATGACCTAAATCATTTCCCTAATTCAGTGTGATCTAATATTTCGCTTCGAGATCAGATTAAACAAATTCTATAATATGATGCACAAAATCAACTGAACAAATGCAATCTTATGTCCACATAAGCTTTCTCTACATAAATATACAGATTCATGACAAGACATGTGTATAAGATGAGGAAATCACAGTCAGAATCAAGACAAATTCAAGAATTCAACTTCATGTTTTTCCTATAATCATGCTTCTCAGTCAATCAAAGTCAGACTAAATGTCACGCCCCGGAAGTGCGGAAATTAGGGCTAATTTAAAACTTTTTACTCGTTAATCCACAATTAAAGGTGCATTCCTGTGCAGTGTCATACATCATTATAATTATCATTCCTCAGGATCTCATCACTAGGATTTATATATCATATCAAATACATTAATCAATCTCAAGTTAATCAATCCTAATACATCCCATATAATGTTATACATCAAGTGTCTGCAATTACAATAATAGTCTGGGTACATGAAAAGATAAAATATACCTCAAGATACAATATATATGGCCTGGAGCTCGAATCCTCCACTAGCCACTACTCCGTACGTCGCAGGGAGATCCTTTTTCACTTGAAGAACTCTGGGGGGAAAGAAAACAGGGTGAGCTTCTAAATCGCTCAGTAAAGGGGGTAAGGAACTCATTTCATAAACCAAAACGCACATCACAAAAGGTTTACTTGTATGTGAAACTCATTTGAAAACCATAGCATGAAAGTACTCAAAACGATATTCTCATATCTCAAATCATGTAAAAACATGAAGTAAAAAGGCTCACTCTAGAGCAATAACAAAGCATGTGAAAATAAAAACGCTTTCTCAAATAACGTGATAAAATCACAGTAAAAATAATGCACGTGGCACAGCCACTAAACATACGTGGCATAGCCACTGATTTAAATTCTCACGTGGCATAGCCACAAAACACACGTGGCAAAGCCACTGATTTAATTTCTCGCGTGGCATAGCCACAAAACACACGTGGCAAAGCCACTGATTTAATTTCTCGCATGGCATAGCCACAGAATAGGGTTTCTCAACGTGGCAACGACCACCAATGGGGTATAACGTGGCACAGCCACCAATGGGGTTTCTCAATGTGGCAACGGCCACCAATGGGGTATAACGTGGCACAGCCACCAGTGGGGTTTCTCAACGTGGCAACGGCCACCAATGGGGTATAACGTGGCACAGCCACCAATGGGGTATAACGTGGCACAGCCACAGAATAGGTTAGTCTCACGTTACCAGAACGGAGAAGAAGTCGGGCTTACATGCTACCAAAGCAATGCCCGGTGTGTACTCACAACTACACACCTAAGTCTTATCACATAAGACTGGTTTGCTTTCACGTAGAACTCGTAATGGTTTTTCTCTCATAAAACTCATTTGAAATCGTTTTGTACTCAACACAAAACATAATAAACATCGAGTTCCAACCGGCAAAGCACACGCACACATTTCTCAAATCTCAATATTGCCTTAACGTAGAGCCCAGTTATAAACTCATAAAAACATTGGGCTCCAACCGGCTATAAAAATCGTGTGCAATTAAATCTCAACACAAAACCCAACATGCTTGTTTTATAAACCACAATTCATGCTAAAATAGTTTACAATTCACATACACAAATGGTTTAGATTTCCCTTACCTCTTTGCACCTCGTACAGTGCAATCGTTTCCCCCGTATCACGGACTAGCCTCGCATTCCACTCTGGAACTCCTAAGCTGTCCAACCGATGTTAAAACATCAACACTCAATTATCTCATAAACCTCAATTCTCAAAATCGAGCATAATTGCTCATAACTCCTCAAATCTCTTGATTCTCGTAACTCAACCCTAAACTACAACCTCATTCACAATATCTCAATGTCCTACATTTCTCATGCCAATTATCTATGCTAATTCATCACATTGTCTATATTTCCATTTATAGCACAAATTCTCAAAATTACCCAAAATTACCAAATATCTACATTACTCCAACTACATTGCAATTTCATCAATCCCTAATCCTTTCTCAACTATTTCAACGCAATGACAACCACCAATATCATCAAAATCATCTCAAATATCAAGATCGAGGTTTAGAAATTACCCAAAGCTTGTGAGACGCACAACCCACGCCTCGATCCGATTCGTCCTTCGATTTCCAAGTATGTTGTTCTCCCTTTGATGAGGAACAACTTTCCTTCTTACCACAACAGCTGATTCGGTCGGAAATGGGTGATTTGGATGAGTGAGAAAGTTAGGTTTTCGATGGAAATGGGTTTGGAAGAGAGAGAAAGTGAAATTGCAGGAGAAAAACACGGGTTCCTTATATAGACTGGAGGTAGGAGATCGATCTGCCTCTTGATGAGATCGATCTGCGTTTGAAATTTGGGGACGATCTGGGCAATTTTATGCCTAGGAGATCGATCTGTCGAGGGGTGAGATCGATCTCTTTATGGCTTTATGAGATCAATCTGCTCCTAAGGAGATCGATCTTCTCCCAAACAGAATCATTTGGAGATCGATCTCTTCCTCATGAGATCGATCCTTTCTCAAACAGAATCATTTGGAGATCGATCTCTTCCATTGGAGATCGATCTGCTCCTCAAATTCCTCCTTCCTCGTCATTTTTAACTCACCAGATCGATCTCTCCTTCTCCCAGATCGATCTTTCCTCATACTTCATGCTTATTTTACACACTTAACATAAAAATCTCCAATTATAATTCCCACAATTCATCTAGCTCAATAATTTACACTTCAAATTCTTATTACATCATTAAAATATGTCTGAAATTCTCAGATCTCACACTAAATCATGGGGTCATATCATCGAAATATAGGAAAACTAAATGATAAGCACTAAATCATCATAAAATCAAACAATGAAAGCTCATATTTTCGAGAAATTTTGAAATTTTTTTCAATTTTGCCCAATTTTTTTAAAAATGCTTAAGTGATATCCCCACCCCCCAAACTTAAAGTGTACAGTGTCCTCAGTGTACAGATAATATAAAAATTGAAGTTCAGGAACAAAGTACTCCCCTTTCTGATGATGATGAAGAACAACCGAAGCTTGATTGGAAAGATAATGCGAGAAAAGAAATCTGCAAAATAAACAAAGAAAGAAAAAACGAAAAAGAGAAAAGAACTGTACAAGAAGTGAAAAGAAAAACACAACCACTTCAAATGCTGTCATGACCCTTAACATACCAAAATACGTACCAATTTTTCGCATTTTCATGCATCAATTGTTAATCATCCTTCCTCAATCGTGAACAACCACACTCTTAATAGTTGGGCTATGTGTCGACGTCTAACTCATTTCACCATACCCATTCAATTTGAACATTATTTATGAGTAAACACTTGTATAAATGTATATATATCAGAGTCGTTACATGTGTTTACATTGTTTTACATCCCCAATAGTTACATACAAAATGCTACTGTGCTATGTCTAGTTTAGATACAAAATAATCCAAGTGTGTATACCTTTAGCGATGGGATGCAGCGGATTACCAAAAGGGAAACGCCTCTAGTCACGCTCAATCTATACTCAACACTCTATAGAGAGGGGGAAAATAAGGGGGGTGAGCAAACCAAACGCTCAGTAAGGCAATCATGTGAACAGGTAGATACTGCACTATCTACATGATCGTGATGCCATGCTCAAAAGCATTTAATTCATCATTTATCTCAAAACATGAGTGTATGATTGTGTTAATGGTATGTAAAGCATTCATGCTATTAAAATCCAGTGCACATTTCAACTCAAAGCATGGTATAAATCATCATGCATAATTCACAATAAAAGCATGGCATTACCCATCATGAATTTTCTCAAATAGCATGGCATTAACCATCATGCATTTTCACAATAAAGCATGGCATTAAACATCATGCATTTTCACAATAAAGCATGGCATTAAACATCATGCATCAGTGCACTTTCAAAACCATTAACAAATCAATTCAACACTGGTCAGGTCTCGGCCCATCCCTCAGACTTTCCTAACCCACAAATCATTTCAAATATGGATTTATTCTCAAAGAATAGACATGTGAGATAGGCAGTTCAACAACAGGTAATAACCTCAAGGCCTATGTACATAACCTGTGATACCGGCTACTCGGATCAGGTGTGTAGGATATCACCACTATCTGCTTCCACACGGGAGGTGGGTCAAATCCTACCCGTCGGTCCATAGCAGATCTCGTCCGAAGACGGCACATCACATCTCAACACGGTACAACGTACTCCATGCTACATGCACGGTACAACGTACTCCGTGGACCTAATCAACACATCATATCACGCCACATCTCAAACGCACGTGTGAGCCTATTTAATTGGCACAACCTCTTGTCTACCCAAAGCTCCTAACACGGCTAATTAATCATGTTAAAATAATGCACGTGTGAGCCTATTTAATCGATGTGACACCCAGTCTACTCGAAGCTCCAAACACGACAACATGCAAGGTGGGCATCTAGTGCGAGACAAACTCCAAGCATAATGCCAAAACAATTATGAAATCCATGTGAAAACTAGTGCCTCTAGCACTCATATGTATAAAACACGTCAAATTTCGTGCGAGTAGTACTCTAGCACGCTTTCATACTCACGAAAATGATGTAGGTGGCTCATTTCTTTGCAAAGTGTCGTTAACAAACCAAAACAACTCAACTCTTTTGCAAATCATTTCAAATATTAGCTAACCTACCAAATCATTTGCTAAAAAGCAATAAAACATGATTTTCAAGCAATATGCTTTTGTTTTCATGCGCATTTCTCAAACTCCCAACTTTTACCCTTCAATCACCCAACATCATTTCCTATATCACATGCAATCTAGCAAAGCATTTAATGCGCCCAAATTGCGCACAGATATCTCTAAGAGTTCACACAATTCCCTTACCTCGATTTACTTGGTGTGACTCCTTTCCTTTTAGCTTCTCACGCTCTTGGCTCAACTCGCCCCGGCGTATCCTCGGAAGCTGCGATTCATTCATTCAAATCATTTGTGTTAGTGTTTTTAACCCATATTTGATCTCACTATTCAATATAATTCACTTATGCATTTTACCAATGCCTTAATCCACATTTTACCCCTTTTAGGTAAATCTTACAATTTATCCACTAACATCTTAAAATCATACCCATAACACTATTGTCACCTTTAGACATCCCATTTCTTATTAATCTCCATACATTTCACTTTCTCATACTAGACCATTTCTAGGTCATAATCATTCCAATGTATTTTAGATAGTTTCTAACCATCCATACTCATGCCAAACAACTCCAAAATCATTTAAATAGACAATGTACCATAGTTGGAGTGTTAGAATCCTACCAAGTTTGATTTCTCTTCTTGCTCCAAATGACAATGCCCTTAGCTCCTTCAATACCAACAATGGGAAAATGCCTTCCAACTATGTTGTTCTTCTCTTTGATAGGAACAACTTTGCCTCTAATGGTCTCTTTTCAAATTTTACTGAAAATGACTGATTTTAGAGAGAGAAATTTAGGTTTTTGGGTTGAAAATGGAAGAATGGTGTTTTTCCTGAAATTTTCAGATTTTCAACACTCTTTTTATAGAAATAGATTGAGGAGATCGATCTGCACCAAGAGGAGATCGATCTGGTCCCCTTAAATCCCTCTTTTTCACGTTATTTTAAGCATGAGATCGATCTGTCGAAGCATGAGATCGATCTGCTCCCAAACAGAGAGCTAAGGAGATCGATCTGGGTGCTTGAGGATCGATCTTTTCATTACAGAATGCTTAGGAGATCAATCTGGCTCCATTGGAGATCGATCTACTCTATTTCATTGCCCAAATAAGACCATTCTAGCTCTTCCAGATCGATCTCTCATCCCATGAGATCGATCTGCCCTTCATAATTCCCAGATTTTCTGCAGTTCCTCTATAACAACTCATACTCAAACATCCTTAATTTGCTACCATGATCATTTTCTCATTCATTCATCTTTGAGGCTTGATAATGACATCTATACATACCTTATTCCTATTGAAACTTGTGTGGAATCCTTGTATAACCAAAAGTATACGATATAAACCAAATGGAAGTGTATAACTTATGCAATTCTACTTCCATTTTACCACATTACTCATAATCCATTCTACTCACATTCTCCACATGTTTAAGTCCATTTTTTTACATTCACACATAATGTAACTTGTAGGTACAATCATAATTCTTATTACATGTGTGTACATTTAATTTATGTTCTTACATCACATATACTTCACATTACAATTGTATCATCAAACTTATGACTTCATAATACAACTTCATATACATTTCTTTGTACAAATATACCATTATGCATCTACGGGGTCTCACAAATGCAGCTGAAGAAAATGACACTCGGCAGTAGGGTGAAGAGTAGGAGGGTCAGCCAAAGCGGTGATAGAGTGCTGACAGTTAAATCCTCCTGAGCTCTATCTACTTCCCTCCTTCTCTCAGATTTCTTGTGCTCAAGCCTTATATCCTCTTTAACCTCCATCTTAAAACACTATTGAGAGTCATCAAGGGACTTAAAAGGTTTGAAAACATTAAATGTCACCTTCTGATTTAGGACTCTCATCGTCAATCCCCCCTTTTGTACGTCAATCAAAGTTCTACTAGTAGCTAGGAAAGGTTTGCCTAGTATAATGGGAACTTCAATGTCTTCCTCTATGTCTAATATAATAAAATCTACAGGGAAAATAAATTGGTCCACCTTTACTAACACATCCTCAATGACCCCCTTCGGATATTTAATGGGTCGATCAGCTAGCTGAAGGGTCACTATGGTGGGCTTGGCATCCCCTACTCCTAACTTTTTATAAATAGACAAAGGCATCAGATTGATACTGGCTCCTAAATCACACAGGGCTCTACCAAAGAATAGAGTTCCAATTGTGCAGGGTATGGTAAAACTCCCGGGATTTTTGAGCTTGGGGATAATTTCCTCTGGATAATTGCACTACATTCCTCAGTTAAGGCTACCGTCTCATAATCTTTCAATCTTCTTTTCTTAGAGAGGATATCCTTCAAAAACATCACATAACTTGGCATTTGCTCTAAAGCATCTGCGAAATGCATGTTGATGTGAAGTTTCTTAAAAACCTCAAGAAATTTGGTAAATTATTGATCCAGTTTTTTATTTTGGAACCTTTGAGGAAAAGGTACTGGTGGTCTAACTGGAAGGGATGTAGTGGTAACATGTGTAGCATCAAAGGACGAGGAAGGTTGTGAAGAAGAAGAAAGTATAGATGAAGAAACGCATAGCTTTGTTTCCTTTGCTGCCTGATCTTTTGGTTCCTGCTCCTTCTGAGCTGCTTCTTTAGAACTTATGGGTTTTTCAACTATGGGCTCTTCAAGTCTGGACTTAACTTGTGGATCAACTAGCTCTCTGCCACTCCTAAGGGTGATGGCTTTCACATGTTCCGTACCTTCCCTTTGCCTAACAGGATTATCTTCGGGGTTACTAGGAAAGGTCCCTTGTGGACGCTGGCTAAGAGCACTAGCTATTTGTGTAACCTGAACTTCTAAATTCTTAATTGAAGCAGCTTGATTTTTTAGGATAGTCGTGAACATCTCCTCTAGTGTATGCTTCTTCTCAGCTGTTGGTGTAAGTAGGTGTTGTGGCTGCATAGGTGGTGGGGGTGGTTGATGAAAGTCAGGGGGATGATATTGAATTTGAGGTGGTGGGTGGGAATGATTAGATGGGTAATGTGAAAATTGTTATTGTGGTGGTACATGAATGGGTGGAGCTTAAAAACTAGGGGGTCCTACAAGTCTAGAATTAGAAGATTGCCCTTGCTTTTAGCTCCAAGAGAAGTTAGGATTGTTCTTCCACCCTGGGTTGTAGGTGTTTGAAAAGGGGTTGTTCTGTTGCTTCTGAGATGGGGCAATGTACTGAACCAATTCTAGGTTAAGCGGACACCTATCTACCAAGTGTGTACCACCACACTGATCACAGGATAAAAAAGGATTTTAGACAGAATACACGGGGTTAGGACTGGTGGAAGGATTATGCTGGGTACTGAGTAACTCTACCTTCTTCGTAAGGTTAGCTATTTGAGAGGTCAAGGTAGACAACGTGTCGAGCTCGTAGATACCCGCCGGTTGCCTCTCCGAAGACCATAGATAATTATTAGTTGCCATCTTATCTAACAACTCGTAAGCTTCCTTCTCTATTTTGCACATCAGAGCTCCACCAGCAGCAACGTCAACGATGGTCCTATTTTGGCTTGTAAGTTCATTGTAGAAGGTCTGGACTTGCAGTCATAAAGGTAGGCTGTCAGGACCCGTTCTCAATCCATGACTTTAACCAAAATCACTAACTTACCTTTCCTCTTTTCAATGGTTGGGCTATGATTTGATGTCAGAATCCTTACTTACCACATTATCAATTATCATACATACATGTCAATATATTATTACTGACTGTAACTGCTTTTATAATATACGTGAGTTTATATAAAAGCTAACACAAATACATTCCCCATATTATATATCGTATACATCATTATGCTATCTCTATGTTTAGATACATAATCGTACAAAATCTATATACCTGGCGGTCGATAGGAGCTAGCAGTGGACTCAGGAATACTATCCCTCAATAGCTCTCGTTCTACTGCTGATGCTCTGTAGAGAGATGTAAAGAAAGGGGGGTGAGCATACAACGCGCTCAGTAAGGAAATCAGGCAAGCAAGTAGATATCTACACTATCTACTTAAAATAATGCTATGCCTTGAAAATATTATTTCCTTAACTCACTTTAAAAGCATGTCTTTAAATATATATATGTATACTTGTACAGATTAAATCCCATGTACAGAAAACATGCTTTCTTTCTCAATTATAGGCATGTAGTGCAAAACAATGCATCATTATATAAATCATGCCTTTAGATAAATCATGCCATGTATATTTAAATCACAATAAGTATGGCATTTAAATCATTCACATCACAAAATCGGAGTCCGACTTATCCCTCAGGTCTGTCCTCCTGAACTCCACAACACCACACGATACAGTGTACTCCCATGCTACATGCACGGTATGATAGGGTACTCCATGCCACTCGCACGGTACAACATACTCCGTGGACCCTACATCATAGTCGGGGTGCCTACCATAGGTCTTAGCCCTCAAACCATGGAATATCATACAACATCTCTAATACCCTCATGCGGGTATCCTCTCACATAATGTGACACTCAGTCACACAAGGATTCGGGCATGGGTTTGTAACATGTATTATATATCACATACAGTGCGCGCCTTTGAGTGCGACTCACAGTCGACACTCCGCTCAAACACTGTTTCACATCACAAACTCAACTTTAGTGCGAGTAAACCTCCAGCAACTAGGTTAATGCATAGTTCATGTATTAAATCAAGTACGAGCAATAGCTCCAGTACCATGCTATGCATAATATCATCAAATCAAGTACGACCAATAGCTCCAGTACTATGTCATGTACAAATCATGAAGAATCGAGTACGAGCAACGCTCCAGCACTCTGTCATGCATCTCATGAAAAACTCGAGTACGAGCTAATCGCTCTAGCACTCTCTCATGCATATATCATATAAAACCGAGTACGAGTAAGAACTTCAGTACTCTATCATGTATGTCATGGACATCTAGTGCGAATCATAATCCAGCACTAATGTATGTGGAAAATATATGAAATCCAGTGCGAGCTGTGCTCCAGCACGATTCATTCTCACATAATATGATAGATGGCTCTTTAAAAAGGGATGATTTATAAAATATCAAAATCAGCATTATAAAGTATGCTTATTTCACATCAATGTTAAAATCTTTAGCACATCTTCTCCTGCTAAACAGCAGTTAAACACTCAAAATGATGGTTTCCATGCTTTTTACAACTTTTCACAAAAGTTGACTTTTTGACTAACTAGGGGTAAAATTGTAATTTACCACTATCGGGTCGCAATAATTATTATTCACTTTCTCTGACCCTTAGAGTTTTTAAGTGAATGCAAAAGCAGACGAAAATACGTGCAAGTATCTCTAACTACTCACAAAAGTCCCTTACCTACAATCACTCGAGAAATTTCACTTTCTTTGCACTGCTCGTTTCAGCAGTCCGATTTGCTCCTCCAATAATCTCTGGAGCTACATATAACCATTTATCAGGTTAATTACACTTTTCCTACTGTATTTCACATTAAATACAGTCTATTTCCCTTAATGGGCTTTAATAATCCTTAATGGGTCTAACTATGCCTTAAGCCCATTTTCATTTTACTATTAATTTTTGTTGGGCCTATTGGGCTTGTGGAGCCCACCAACTCTTATTGGGCTTGTCCTAGACCCATTACATCACTTTGGGCCTAAAATATTTGGGCTTGGCGCATTGGGCCTCTCGGCCACAAGCCATGGCCGAGAGCTATCCATGCCATCGGTTACACCATGGCATGCCATCCATGCCTATTTGTCGAGCCAATTCACTTAGGCATTTTCATAAACACTTGGTTGGCAACATTCCTAAATATCATATAGTTCATTTAGGCATTTTATCAAACACCTTGATTGCCAACTAATTACATGTATTAATTAATCAAATTGATTAATTCTAATTACACCTTAATCATTAACACATGTACATTAATCTATTTATGCCATAAAATCATATGGACATAATTCAATATCTCACTACTCACTCTCGGCCTAACTAACATCCTAGTGATTTAATATGTTTCAATGCTTAAAACATATATCAATATACTTAAAATCATTTATACATTAACATATATGAAATTGAAAACTAGAAAATATACCAATTGTTGTATTCACCCTTTGCCGAATACTTTGGAGGCTCTCGGTTTGCACTCTATGGCTCCTTGATAGCCAATTCCAACATATGTCACTCTCCTTTCAATTTGGAACAACTTCCATGAAGAAAGCAAGTTCCAAATATGCCTAATTCCTAGTGATTTCTAGTGAGAGAAAGCTTGGATAATTTTGTTACAATGGTTTCTTCTTCTAGCCGAATTTGGTGTGATGAAGATGACAATGGTGTGGCTGATTTTATAAGCCACTTACTTAGCCATTAAGCTTTACTTTCCAGCGATTAAACTTGACTTTCTAAGCCTTAGCCATGGGTCACCTAATGAGTCACCTTATGAGTCATGGTTAGCTTTAACTATGGTTAGATATTTATCTCATGGGCTTTCCATTTGGGCTTCTCGGTTTGGGCTTTCTTAATGGGCTTTTGGGCTGAAATTTTTCCTATACCTCGGGCCTTTAATTGTCTCAATATTTGGCTAATTAATTGGTCCAACAATTCGGTCTAAGGGACCTAAGAATTTCGATATACTTTTAGTATACCTTAATGGGCTTTAAAATCTTCACCTTAGACCCATTACGTTTTTTAACCATTAAATTTAATCCGGAATCCTTCCGAATAAATTTTCCTTACTTCCGGGGATGATTATCTTGTATTCTGGCTAAGAATATTTTTTCTCAATTTTTTCTCCATACTTAGGTTAATTTTTAACCATGATTAGTCAACTATGGTAAAAGTCCACTTTCTTAACTATAGTTGACTTTTTCCTTAACCATTGACCAAGTTGACTTTTTCTTGAAATTTCAAAAGTGTCATATCTTATGTCTTACACTCTCGTCTTTATGTTTCAACCGTTCCCGGTGGATAATTATACCCGAAACACCTTATCTCGCCAAAAAGGTCCAATTTACGCTTTTTAGCTTTTACTCTCGTTTTCTATGTTCAGGACTAAATCAAGCTGACTTTCCTTCATGAGCTCTCTATACTTTCTCATTTTAAGTTCTTATTTTCAGTCAGAATGATTCAGATCCACTCGGTTTAGCCTGTGACTCTTATAGTTCACATTAGGCATTTATGTAGCTTTTGCGTGTTAATTCATTTCACTAACACTTTATGTCTAGTAAATACTCTTCTTATGATTCAACTATAACAATAGAGTGTTCATACACATAGAAATTATAAAGAATAAGCTACAAAAATCTGGGTCTGACATAGGCCATGATGAGGGCACTTCCTAAGAAGCTCCTTATATCGTTCTCAAGCTTCGTAAAGAGATTCAAAATCGAATTGGGCAAAGGAAGATATGTCACTGTGGAGTTTGGCCATTTTAGAGGGAGGGAAAAACTTAGCTAGAAATTGATGGGCTAACTCATCCCAAGTAGAAATGGATCCTGGAGGTAAGGAGTTTAACCAGTGTCATGCCCTATCCCTAAGCGAGAAGGGAAATAATTTAAGCCTCAATGCGTCGTCCGATAATCCATTGTGCATGAAGGTGTTGCACAAGTCCAGGAATTGCCTGATGTGAGCATGTGGGTTGTCATGAGGAAGCCCACTAAACTGTAGTGAGGATTGGATCATCTGAAGGATTGAAGGCTTGATTTCAAAATTGTTTGCATGGATAGCTGGTGGCCTAATACCGGTATAATACCCTCCAATGGTCGGTAACCTATAATCTCCAACGATCTTAATTTCTCTATTTTCTGTCATGGTGTTTTATAGCGGAGCTATTAATTTCCTCGAATCCTTTCAAATTTTCCTAAGGGTTCTTTCAATTTCAAGATCTAAAGAAAAGCAATCATAACTCCTGGCTCTACGCATACAAATATCACAAAATCCTCAGAAAGTTTTTTTTTAATTTTAAATTTTTCAAAAGTTTTTTTTTAATTAGATAGAGAAAATTTAACTAACCTAAACTAAGGCTCTAATTATTTACAACCTAAATAATTAGAATCTAGAATTACACCTAAGTATAATTTCACCGATATTAATTAATGGCTAATTATCTTCCCCGACAATGGCGCCAAAAACTTGGTATGAGACTACGCCCACTCTGTAAGACCCGATTTTATTTAAAACACGAAATGAGAAAAGATCAAATGAAGGATTGAAATGGAATTCTCGAACATGTGCAAGGGTAAAAAGGTCAAAAGATGGAAATTCGATATTTATCGTGACAAGAAAATTTAATTAAAAATATGAGAATGAGAAATCTTGATCAATCACGACCCAAATTACCTAAAACTCACTACAAATTTTTTTGCTTTTCGATTATTATTTAATTCTTAGCTTTCTCTCATCGTGACCATCGTACCAAATAGTTGGGCTATGATTCGGTGTTAGTCACCTCTCACCTATTTACCATTCCATTTCCATAATCACATTCACATATTAGAGTTTACTATCTTTTGACTATAACTAAATACATACACAATGATATTTACATAACCTTACATCCCCGACATCATATACGTTTACAGTACTGTGAATTACATATTTAGATACAAAACTATACAAATGTGTATACCTGTCTCTCGATGGGAAGCATCGGATACCAAGATGCAAGTTCTCAACCGCTCACTAACTACTGCGAGTACTCTGAAAAGATGGGAAAATAAAGGGGGTGAGTAAACCACACGCTCAATAAGGCAATTATGCAAGTAAGTAGATAGCTCCACTATCTACATGCTCATAATGCCATGCCCTTAAAATCCATTTCTTTTCATTAAACTCTCAAGCACAAAACCATGCATACATCAATGACATAGTTTATCAAAACTATTTGTACATATAGAAATCATGTAATTCATGCATCAAAGGAATTTTATGTGACATCATTAAATCATACTTAACATGAATTAAATCAGGATAATAAATTAGTTCATGCCATGTAAATCAAATCATGAGAGACAAATCTCTTCATGAATTTATAATTAAAGCATGGAAAACTCATCATGCTACTGCATTTAAATCATTTCATTAAAACTGCAGTATAAACTAACCTGAAGGGGTTAAGCATCTCATAAATCCATCTCATTAAAAATTCATTATAAAATTTTGTTATAAAAGTCACCTTTCTTTCAAGGACACATTTCATAAAATCCTCTGAAAAACCTATCATCATAATAGAAAATCATAAAATCGGGGGCTGACCCCTCCCTCGGGTCTACCCTGGCCTATCAAGACCACAAGTTATATCATGTGCGACAAGTAGGTGACTATATCGGTAACAACGAGGACTATGGCCATAACCTAGTGATCCCTGGCTACACGGTACCTAGTGTGCGGGGTATCACACCTGAAACGGAGGTGGGTCAATCCTGCTGCTAGAACAACATAACATCAGGATTGTGAGGGCAAGGCTTACTGCCTCCTAGCAAATGACACTCTACTCCAACAATCCCCATGGTACAGCGTACTCCACGTGACATACACGGTACAACGTACTCCGTGAACTCAATCTCAATCAGGGGTGCCTGCAATAGGTCTTATCCACCCATACCATCTCTGTCTCAATATGCATGTGTGGGCATATCATCTCACTGTGACACATAGTCTATAAGAGGCTCCAACACGGCTATATGCATGTCATATAAATCCCTGTGCAAGCGAAGCTCTAGCACGGCTTCATGCATATTCATGATATCTAAAAACCTCATACGAGCGAAGCTCTAATACGATTTCATAAAAAAATCAATAAAATCTATGTACAAGTAGCACTCCAGTATGACTTTAAAATGAGTTATAAATCCATATAAAACTTTGTGCGAGCAAGCTCCAGCACGGTGTTATGTATCAATAAATCAAATCTCGTGCGAGCTACACTCCAGCACGGCTTTATGCATAAATAAATCAAATCTCGAGCGAGTTACACTCCAACACGACTTTTATGAAATTATCATATCAAAACAGGATGCAAGCTAGGCTCCAGCACCTCTCATGCATGTCAAATCATTAAAACTAGTGCGAGCAATCGCTCCAGCACCTTTTTATGTATATAAAATAAAAACAAGTCAAAACAGTCAAAACAGAGTGCGGGCTAAGCTCTAGCACCTCTCATGCATTTCACAATCGAAAAATCAGTGCGAGCAACCGCTCTAGCACATTTCATGCATATGATGTCAACAAGTCGGTGCGAACAACCGCTCAAGCACATTTTATGCACACTCACAAATGCAGATATAGTGCGAGCTATGCACCAGCACTAACTATTTTCACATAAACTTGATAGTTGGCCTCTTTTCCGAAGAAATTTCATTTAAATCTTAATAACACTTACGTAGTGTTATATTGTGAAATTTATGCAATTACTGGCCAATCTATCTATTTGCTTTGCTAAAAAATCAAGAAAATTCCTTAAATCATGCATGTCATGCTGTCACCATCCTTAGGTGAATTCTCTCAATAGGGGTAAAATAGTCTTTTTCTATTTCGAGTCCTTAAAATCTTTAATTTATTTCTGGTACCTTTATACATATTCAGTGTATACATACATATTCAGTGTATACAAAAGCTATTAAAATACGTGTAGCTGCCTCTAGCTACTCTCACAATTCCCTTACCTCATTTTTCTGTACAGTCTGACTTTTCCCTGATGTCTCGTCATGTAGTCCGATTTGCTCTTAATCAAATCTCTGAAACT
The DNA here is from genome assembly GCA_033439115.1 of Firmiana major. Lineage (NCBI taxonomy): Eukaryota > Viridiplantae > Streptophyta > Magnoliopsida > Malvales > Malvaceae > Firmiana > Firmiana major. Next base: position 27,292,592 of record CM065896.1, on the reverse strand, counting down.
GAGTATAAATATACATCAGGTCAACTACAATACAATTAATTGTATTTCATATTTTTTGGGCTTAATTTAAATCATTGGGCTCGTTTACCCATATTGGGCCTGATTGCACCATAATGGGCCTTAATCGGCCTTAAGCCCATTTTTCACTTACTATTTACATCATCGAGGCCTATTGGGCTCATTGGGCCCACCAATATTTATTGAACCTTGTTCTAAACTCTTGGATAGCTCAGTTAATTATTTACAACAATTTATCTCAATTTCCAAAATTTAATTCATTTTATGCAGAATTTAAATCTGTAATTTATGCGATAAATTTCTAACACGTATAACGATGTAATATTATTGTAAATAAGGGTTATTTACCCGAGATTCCATGATAGTATGCAAATCGAGGCTGTCTCGAGCTCTCGTTTGATGTCAATTGTCGAGCTACACAATTATATAACTTTTCGAGTCAATTTTCAGTCGGATATTAATCAAATTAAATATTTCAAAATTTAAATCGATCAATTTTGATCACTTACTGACTTACCTGTAGCTCGATTGCATCACTGGGATTTTTCTCCAATTTTTCCTCTTTTTCTTTTTCTTTTTCCTTTTTTTCTCTTTCTTTTCCTTCTTTTTTGGCTGAACCGGTTTTGTCACGACCCAATTCCATTCTCTTTAACCGAAAATCACTGAAAATTTTTCGTGTTTTACTATTACCTTACCCGGTCGTGAACTAACTCACCACATACTGTTGGGCTGTGAGTCAATAATAAACACCACATCTCATTCATTCTCAATTAATTAAGACGATGTCATACATGTGCATTTAATCGTGTACTTATACAATACATGTTTTACTGACATCTACATCCCCCATAAATACAACTCAAAAGAATACTGTGCTTCTACATTGTTTAGATACAAAAAGAATCACTGTGTATATACCTCTTAGCGATGGAGATGCAGCGGAGTCCAAAATAATACGCCTCAGCCCTCACTGGGCTACTATGCACGCTCTGTAGGGGGGAAAATAGAGTGGGATGAGCAACCACACGCTCAGTAAGGCAATAATGCAAGCATGGTAGATAACTACTCTATCTACATGCTGATAGTGTTATGCATAAATCATTTATAGTAGGAGCATGAGGAATAAAACTATGCCATATGAGTATACATATATATCATGTATCAAAGTCATGTAAAATTGGCATATAAAACATGGTAAAACATCATGTATAAATCATCTCATGCTCGATCTCATTTAAATTCATAAAAAGGGGCAATTCATTAAGAAACCTCCTTTTTAAACCCACGTCATAAATCTCTTTCTCATCACATACAATCACATCACATCAATTCATAATCACAACCACGTTTTCATTTCACAATTTAAATCCACGAGGCTCGACCCCTCCTTCGGGTCTACCTTAAACAATCACAATCACACTTAGAGATTTAAAATCATGTGGTAGTAAGTAATTCAAGCAAGGAGACAGGTTACTATATCTCAAGTGACTACATTGGCCAATCGTCACATATCATCCCAGACCACACGGATTCCGGTGTGCGGGGTATCATGCTGGCACGAAGGTGGGTTCTCCGCCAGACTTTCTCAAATCAAGTAACCACCACGCGGTACATCGTACTCCATGTGATATACACGGTACATCGTACTCCGCGGACCCATAACATGGTTGGGGGTGCCTGCCATAGGTCTTATCTACCCCATACCAAGTGTAACCTTTATAGTCTCAAGAGCGCGTGGGAGTAACCGCAATACCAGGTCCTAGCCCCTCATGGCCTTGCTCGCCCCTGTTGGGTTCCCTGATCCAGGTCCTAGCCCCTCACCCTCACCCCACCTAAGAGGTCTGTCAGGCCTGTTGGGTTCCCTGGATGGATTATGTCAGGTCCTAGCCCCTCACCCTCACCCCACCTAAGAGGTCTGTCAGGCCTGTTGGGTTCCCTGAGTTAATCCGTATCTCTCACCACGGCCTCATACATACCACAGTGTGGAAACCAGCGCGAGCTACGCTCTAGCGCGAATTCATGCATCAAAACCAATCACTTCGTACGAGCAACGCTCTGGTACGGCATTTATGCATAAAATATGAAGAAACCATGTACGAGCATAGCTCCAGTACAGTTATATGCATGAGAAAAACCACTCAAATCCACGTACGAGCATAAGCTCCAGTACAGTTTATAAACATCATCACAATTCAATTTCAAAGTGCGAGCTAAGCTCAAGCACGTTTCACACAAGTGAAAATATAGGAGTCTCGCGCGAGCGAGGCTCTAACGCGAATTATATCTCATACACGCGATAGGCGGCTTACATGCATTCAAAACATCTCATAATATGCTTAGTGCCTCATATGGGCTATTTCACAACATCATTCAAGTACTAGCCAGCCTATCCTTTTATTTGCTCAAATCAAAGCATTGTGTTTTGTAAAAGCATTCAAAACACATGATTTATGCAATTATTAGCCTTACTATCCCTTTTTCATAAAATCCACTTGAAATCCAAAACCACGCATATGCCCATCATCTTTCACGAATACCATCAACATTTATTTGAGCAATCATGCATTTCATAAAAACACCCGATATTCGCCCACAAGTTCAAAGTACGAGCAGCTACCTCTATATACTCACAAAATTCCCTTACCTGGAATCGCGATGCGTGATTCCACTTCCTTAAGCTGCTTTCTCGTACGGTTCGGTCCGCCTTCAACGAACTCTTCGGGACTGCACAAAATCGTATCCCGCATTATATTCGATCCATATAATTGCAACCCTTGTGCTTGCTATAGTCAATTTAATCTATAGCCTCTATTAAAGCTTATTTGTCCTCGTTTCATTACTTTACCCATAGCTCGAGTCTATGGACCTTCTTAGGCCTATTAACTTATTCAAAGTCGATATCAAATCGACATAAAGCTCATAGCGTTCATATTCCATGAATCCCCTCACTATGGCATTTATCAATTATATACATACCCATTTCCACAATTCCTCCAAGCTCACTATGTAATCTCATTTAACCGTTTAAAATCATAAATATTATCCCAATAACAACTTTGGCATGCCATAAATCATAAACTCATTCAACCCATAAATTCTCACATCATACCCATTCTAGGTTACACCAATTCCACCACATCCTAGATAATTTATCCATCAATACTCATACCAATCAACTCCAAAATCAATTAAATAGCTAATGCATTTGGATTGGAGTGTTAGAATCTTACCAATATGATTTCTCTTCTTGCTCCAATTGGTAATGCCCTCAACTCCTTCAATTCCAAAAATGGGAAAATGCCCTCTCACTATGTTGTTCTCCTCTTTGATAGGAACAACTTTGCCTCTAATGATCTCTCTCCAAATCTCACTGAAAATGGCTGATTTTAGAGAGGGAAAGTTGGGTTTTTGGGGTTGAAATTGTAAAGTTTGGTGTTTTTCCGAGATTTCCAGATTTTCAGCTCTCCTTATATAGAAATGACTTGAGGAGATCGATCTGGTCCAAGAGGAGATCGATCTGGTCCCTTAAAATCCCTCTTTTTCACGGCATTTTTAAGCCTGAGATCGATCTGTCGAAGCAGTGAGATCGATCTGTTGAAGCATGAGATCGATCTGTCGAAGTATGAGATCGATCTGGTCCCAAACAGAGAGCTAAGGAGATCGATCTGGGTGCTTGAGGATCGATCTTTTCACTTACAGAATGCTTGGCAGATCGATCTGGCTCCATTGGAGATCGATCTACTCAATTCTTTCGCCCAAATAAGAGCATTCTGGCTCTCCCAGATCGATCTCTCATCCTAAGAGATCGATCTGGACCTCATGTTTTCCAGATTTCCTACAGTTTCATTGCTGCAACTCATACCAACACACCCTCAATCTATTGCCATGGCCATTTCCTCATCCATCCACCTTTATAACTTGAAAATGGCATCCATTCATACCTTATGCACATTGAAACTTGTGTGCATTCATTGTATATTCAAAGGTATGCAACATAAAACCAAATGGAAGCATAACTCCATTCCATTTTACCACACTACTCATTTTGTGTTTCAATTACATCCATCACTTGCCATAACTCATTTCTTCGTATTCACACTCAATGAAACTTGTATGTACGTTACAATTTATATTACACATACATACATTGAATCCATGGACTTACATCAATCATACTTTACATTACAAGTCCATTCATATTATTTGATCCAATTACACATATTACCCTTTTACATATACGGGGTCTTACATTCTCCCCTCTTTCAAGAAATTTGGTCCTCCAAATTAGAACCAAGTCACTCTTCAAACAGTTGGGGGTACCTCTCCCTTATCAAGTTCTCCAATTCCCACGTGGCCTCTTCCGCCGTGTGGTGTTGCCAAAGCACTTTCACCAAGGGAATTGTCTTATTCCGTAACACTTTCTCTTTTCTATCTAGTATCCGAACCGGCTTCTCAACATACGTCATACTCTCATGGAGCTCCAACGGCTCATATCTTATTACGTGTGCCGGGTCTGGGTGATACTTCCGAAGCATCGAGACGTCGAAGACGTTGTGGACATTCACCAAGTCCGGTGGCAATGCCAACCTATACGCCTTATCTCCCACTCTCTCCAAAATCTCGAAGGGTCCGATGTATCTAGGGCTCAGCTTGCCCTTCTTACCAAATCTCATAATACCCTTCGATGGTGATACCCTCAGAAACACAGACTCACCCTCATCAAACTCCAGTGGTCTTCGTCTCTTGTCAGCATAACTCTTTTGCCGGCTCTGAGCTGTCCGTAATCTCTCACATATCAACTGGACGTCCTCAGATGCCTGCTGCACTAAGTCCGGAGAAAAAATTTATCTGTCACCAACCTCTTCCCATCCAATAGGGGAACGGCATCTACGCCCGTATAATGCCTCATAGGGTGCCATCCCGATACTAGCATGATAGCTATTATTATATGCGAACTCGGCTAACTGCAGGTGGTCATCCCAGGAGCCTCTAAAATCCAGCACACACGCTCTCAACATATCCTCGAGGGTCTGTATAGTCCTCTCTGACTGCCCATCTGTCTGAGGATGAAAAGCGGTGCTAAAACTCAGTCGGGTCCCCAGCGCTTCCTGAAAATGTTCCCAGAAATGGGAAGTGAAGCAGGCATCCCTATCAGAAACAACGCTCACTGGTACACCATGTAGCCGTACTATCTCTCGAATATACAGGTTCGCCAACTGACTCAGTGTATCGGTAGCTCTCATAGCCAAGAAATGGGCGGACTTAGTCAACCGGTCCACAATAACCCATATGGCATCATGACCCCATTACAAAATCCATGGTGACATGCTCCCACTTCCAGGTCGGTATCGGTAGAGGCTGCAATAATCCTGCAGGCTTCTGGTGCTCTACCTTCACTTGTTGACAAACGAGACACTTAGCGACATATTCCGCAATGTCTCTTTTCATTCCAGACCACCAATAAACCTTTCGAAGGTTTTGATACATCTTGGTACTTCCCGGATGTATCGTATACTTCGATGAGTGAGCCTCTGATAAAATCGTCCTCCTGATCTCAGGATCCCTGGGAACGCATACTCTGCCTCTGAACCTCAATAAGCCATCAGCACTCTGCTCAAAATCAATACCCACACCTGTCTGTATCTGCCTCAGCCAATCGATACACCGTCGATCGCTCTGCTGGGCTTGCCGAATACGGCCAATCAACTCTGGCTCTAGTCTCAAACTAGCCATGATCTCAAGTCTCTCAGATCCAGGTGGGGTTACATCCAAACTGAGGTTCGCAAAGTGTTCTAACAATTCATGTTCCCGTACCATCATATAAGACACCAACCCAAGGTTCTTTCTACTCAAAGCATCGGCAACTACATTTGCCTTACTCGGGTGGTACATGATTTCACAATCATAGTCTTTCAAAAGTTCGAGCCATCTCTTCTGTCTCATATTCAGCTCTTTCTGCGAGAACAAGTACTTAAGGCTCTTATGATCTGTGAACACCTGAAATTTCTCACCATAGAGATAGTGGCGCCATATTTTCAAAGCAAATACTACGGCCGCCAACTCTAAATCATGTGTCGGGTAGTTCCTCTCATGATCTTTCAACTGTCTAGATCCATAGGCAACTACCTTCCCATCCTGTATAAGCACACAGCCCAGTCCCTGGTGTGATGCATCCGTATACACCGAGAATCCTCCTGAGCTGGTAGGAATGGTGAGAACTGGAGCAGTCGTCAATCGACGCTTAAGCTCCTCAAAACTCCTCTCACATGCCTCATCCCACACAAACTTAACATCTTTTCGCGTGAGGCGTGTCAACGGAGCAGCTAGTCTGGAGAAACCCTCTACAAATCTCCGATAATATCCTGCCAATCCCAGGAAACTCCTGATCTCAGTTACTGTCTTGGGCTGTTCCCACTGTACAACTGCCTCTATCTTGGATGGATCCACTGATACCCCATCCTTTGACACAACATGCCCCAAAAATGAGATCTGTTCCAACCAGAAGTTACACTTGCTGAGTTTGGCATACAATTCTCTCTCTCGGAGGGTCTGCAGAACTATCCTCAAGTGCTCCTCATGATCTTCCCTGGACTTGGAATACACCAAAATGTCATCTATGAAAACAATCACAAACTTGTCCAGGTATGGCTTGAATATATCATTCATCAATGCCATAAATGCTGCGGGAGCATTCGTCAGTCCGAATGGCATCACCAAAAACTCATAGTGACCATAACGGGTACGAAATGCTGTCTTGGGTACATCTCCACTCCTGATCCTCAACTGATGATACCCTGACCGCAGATCTATCTTAGAAAATACTTCGGCTCCCTGGAGCTGATCCAAAAAATCATCGATTCTTGGAAGGGGGTACTTGTTCTTAATGGTGGCCTTATTCAACAACCGGTAATCTATACACAGTCGGAGGCTTCCATCCTTCTTCCTTACAAATAGAACCGGTGCTCCCCAAGGTGAGACACTCGGTCTAATAAACCCCTTCCCCAACAACTCTTGCAGTTGTTTCTTCAGCTCTTCCAACTCTATCGGAGCCATTCTATAGGGTGGCTTCGATATCGGCTTTGTACCAGGCACTAACTTAATGCAAAATTCCATTTCCCTTTCAGGTGGTAGTCCTGGTAATTCATCCGGAAAGACATCAGGGTAGTCCGTAATTACGGGTATGTCCTTCAATTCCGGGTGTGCCTCATCTATATCGACCACATAGGCAATGAACCCTTCACATTGTCCTCTCCATCGTTAGTAACATAAACCATCACTCCACATTCAACATTTATCATAAATAATAAATTCATCTCTCAAGCAATATGAATTTAAAATCATACTCCTTTATTTACAACAAACATGCTATTTTCATATCATTTGTTTTCATCAAAGTTTACAATAAGATTGTCTAATCCTGAAAACATCAATGTTTTGGCATGACAATCCATCACAACACGATTGGTAGCCAACCAATCCATTCCCAAAATTACGTCAAAATTATTCATATTCAATAAAATCAGATTGGCTATCATTTCCTTCCCCTCTATCTTTAATTTACAATCCCTACATACATGCTCAGTCAATTGACTATCATTCATGGGTGTGGAAATCATCAATATTTTATCCAATAATGTTGGTTTCACATACTTCAATAATTTATGTGCAAAGGAAGGTGATATGAAAGAATACGTGGCACCAGGATCAAATAATACCAACGCCTCTAAATCAAAGATTCGGATGGTACCTTTAATCACATCTGTCGATGCGTCTGCAGTGTCCTGGTCTAGTGCGTGCACCCTTCCTTTGCTCACACCCGCAGCCTGTTTCCCTTTCTCTTCAGCTGTAGCCCTCCTCCTCGGGGCTGCTGTCTCAACTGGAGCTCCCTCGGGCTCCTTGCCCTTCTGTGGGGCAACCTCAATTATCTCAGTGCAGTACCTCGATATATGCCCTGGCCTCCCACACCTAAAACACGAAACAGGGGGCGCCTGACATGGCCTATTCCCATGGTATCTCCCACATCTCCTACACTGATCCGTGGTAGGTCGTGGTCCTCCAATAGTTATACCCCTCGGCGCTGTCAAGGCTGGGTATATGGGAGGTCTGGCAGCTCTCTCCTGCACCTCCTCGATCTTAGGCCTCTTCTCGAAAAACCTTTGGCCACCTCTCTTAGCCACTCTTCCAAACCCAGATCTCTTTCGGTCTCTGTCCTTCCTGACACTGATCCTTCCAAGCTCGGAGGCATTTCGCTCAAAGTCTTGCTCACATAACTGAGCCTTATGTACAGCCTTCTCATAAGTCACAATGTCGAAGGGAGCTAGCTTAGTTCGGATGGCCAATCTCAACCCATCCATGAACTTCTGAATCTTTCAAGTCTCACTACCCATCGTGTCAGGGTCATATCTCCCCAATGACATAAACTTGGACTCATACTCGTCCACAGTCCGGTTCCCCTGAACCAAATTCATAAATTCCATCCGCAATTTCCTCTGTGCGGTAGCTGGAATATACTGCCTCCTGAAGGCCTCTAGAAATATCTCCCACGAAATCTTAGAGTGTCTGGCCCTCAAAATAGTCTCGGTGGACCTCCACCAATGCTCGGCCTCGCCTTTCAGCATAAACACGGTAAAGGCAACCTTCTCACTTGAAGTGCATCGGAAAAACCTATACAGTTTCTCCATCTCATACACCCAATCCTCTGTAATCACTGGGTCCTTCACCCCTCTAAACACTGGGGGTTTCAGCGCTTGAAACTCTCGCAACCTGCTCAAGTCGCAGTCATAACCCACATCGCTACCGCTCTGCTGTGGAGCGATAGGAGAATCTGTATCCTGGGCTGGAGGTGGTGTAACTGTAACTGTCTCAGCAGTCTGAGGTCTCTCCGCCTCTGCAGCTGCCTGTTTCGTAGTAGGCTGTGCCGCGGGACCTCGTCTGTCACCGGCGCCCAAGGCCTGTGTGACTATCTCCACCAGACTCTCAATACTCCGCTCTAATCTAGCGAAGCGAGCCTCAGTATCACCTGCTCTCTCAGCAGGGTTCTGTGGAGCCTCCTCAGTCTGTGGCTCCGTACGGCTCTCAGGCCTACCTCTACGGCCTCTAGCACGTGCTCTCGCCCCTCTACCTTTGCGTGTAACTGGCATAATGCCTAACTCCCTGTATTATAATAATTTATTAAGCTCAATCCATCACAGTATACACAGTTATATCTAAACAAAAGCACAGTACTATGGGGATGTACTTTCCTACATTTTATTAATGACTCACATCAGACCAACACAGCTCTGATACCAATCTCTGTCACGACCCAATTCCATTCTCTTTAACCGAAAATCACTGAAAATTTTTCGTGTTTTACTGTTACCTTATCCGGTCGTGAACTAACTCACCACATACTGTTGGGCTGTGAGTCAATAATAAACACCACATCTCATTCATTCTCAATTAATTAGGACGATGTCATACATGTGCATTTAATCGTGTACTTATACAATACATGTTTTACTGACATCTACATCCCCCATAAATACAACTCAAAAGAATACTGTGCTTCTACATTGTTTAGATACAAAAAGAATCACTGTGTATATACCTCTTAGCGATGGAGATGCAGCGGAGTCCAAAATAATACGCCTCAGCCCTCACTGGGCTACTATGCACGCTCTGTAGGGGGGAAAATAGAGTGGGATGAGCAACCACACGCTCAGTAAGGCAATAATGCAAGCATGGTAGATAACTACTCTATCTACATGCTGATAGTGTTATGCATAAATCATTTATAGTAGGAGCATGAGGAATAAAACTATGCCATATGAGTATACATGTATATCATGTATCAAAGTCATGTAAAATTGGCATATAAAACATGGTAAAACATCATGTATAAATCATCTCATGCTCGATCTCATTTAAATTCATAAAAAGGGGCAATTCATTAAGAAACCTCCTTTTTAAACCCACGTCATAAATCTCTTTCTCATCACATACAATCACATCACATCAATTCACAATCACAACCACGTTTTCATTTCACAATTTAAATCCACGAGGCTCGACCCCTCCTTCGGGTCTACCTTAAACAATCACAATCACACTTAGAGATTTAAAATCATGTGGTAGTAAGTAATTCAAGCAAGGAGACAGGTTACTATATCTCAAGTGACTACATTGGCCAATCGTCACTTATCATCCCAGACCACACGAATTTCGGTGTGCGGGGTATCATTCTGGCACGAAGGTGGGTTAGTTCTCCGCCAGACTTTCTCAAATCAAGTAACCACCACGCGGTACATCGTACTCCATGTGATATACACGGTACATCGTACTCCGCGGACCCATAACATGGTTGGGGGTGCCTGCCATAGGTCTTATCTACCCCATACCAAGTGTAACCTTTATAGTCTCAAGAGCGCGTGGGAGTAACCGCAATACCAGGTCCTAGCCCCTCATGGCCTTGCTCGCCCCTGTTGGGTTCCCTGATCCAGGTCCTACCCCCTCACCCTCACCCCACCTAAGAGGTCTGTCAGGCCTGTTGGGTTCCCTGGATGGATTATGTCAGGTCCTAGCCCCTCACCCTCACCCCACCTAAGAGGTCTGTCAGGCCTGTTGGGTTCCCTGAGTTAATCCGTAACTCTCACCACGGCCTCATACATACCACAGTGTGGAAACCAGCGCGAGCTACGCTCTAGCGCGAATTCATGCATCAAAACCAATCACTTCGTACGAGCAATGCTCTGGTACGGCATTTATGCATAAAATATGAAGAAACCATGTACGAGCATAGCTCCAGTACAGTTATATGCATAAGAAAAACCACTCAAATCCACGTACGAGCATAAGCTCCAGTACGGTTTATAAACATCATCACAATTCAATTTCAAAGTGCGAGCTAAGCTCAAGCACGTTTCACACAAGTGAAAATATAGGAGTCTCGCGCGAGCGAGGCTCTAACGCGAATTATATCTCATACACGCGATAGGCGGCTTACATGCATTCAAAACATCTCATAATATGCTTAGTGCCTCATATGGGCTATTTCACAACATCATTCAAGTACTAGCCAGCCTATCCTTTTATTTGCTCAAATCAAAGCATTGTGTTTTGTAAAAGCATTCAAAACACATGATTTATGCAATTATTAGCCTTACTATCCCTTTTTCATAAAATCCACTTCAAATCCAAAACCACGCATATACCCATCATCTTTCACGAATACCATCAACATTTATTTGAGCAATCATGCATTTCATAAAAACACCCGATATTCACCCACAAGTTCAAAGTACGAGCAGCTACCTCTATATACTCACAAAATTCCCTTACCTGGAATCGCGATGCGTGATTCCACTTCCTTAAGCTGCTTTCTCGTACGGTTCGGTCCGCCTTCAACGAACTCTTCGGGACTGCACAAAATCGTATCCCGCATTATATTCGATCCATATAATTGCAACCCTTGTGCTTGCTATAGTCAATTTAATCTATAGCCTCTATTAAAGCTTATTTGGCCTCGTTTCATTACTTTACCCATAGCTCGAGTCTATGGACCTTCTTAGGCCTATTAACTTATTCAAAGTCGATATCAAATCGACATAAAGCTCATAGCGTTCATATTCCATGAATCCCCTCACTATGGCATTTATCAATTATATACATACCCATTTCCACAATTCCTCCAAGCTCACTATGTAATCTCATTTAACCGTTTAAAATCATAAATATTATCCCAATAACAAACTTTGGCATGCCATAAATCATAAACTCATTCAACCCATAAATTCTCACATCATACCCATTCTAGGTTACACCAATTCCACCACATCCTAGATAATTTATCCATCAATACTCATACCAATCAACTCCAAAATCAATTAAATAGCTAATGCATTTGGATTGGAGTGTTAGAATCTTACCAATATGATTTCTCTTCTTGCTCCAATTGGTAATGCCCTCAACTCCTTCAATTCCAAAAATGGGAAAATGCCCTCTCACTATGTTGTTCTCCTCTTTGATAGGAACAACTTTGCCTCTAATGATCTCTCTCCAAATCTAACTGAAAATGGCTGATTTTAGAGAGGAAAAGTTGGGTTTTTGGGGTTGAAATTGTAAAGTTTGGTGTTTTTCTGAGATTTCCAGATTTTCAGCTCTCCTTATATAGAAATGACTTGAGGAGATCGATCTGGTCCAAGAGGAGATCGATCTGGTCCCTTAAAATCCCTCTTTTTCACGGCATTTTTAAGCTTGAGATCGATCTGTCGAAGCAGTGAGATCGATCTGTTGAAGCATGAGATCGATCTGTCGAAGTATGAGATCGATCTGGTCCCAAACAGAGAGCTAAGGAGATCGATCTGGGTGCTTGAGGATCGATCTTTTCACTTACAGAATGCTTGGCAGATCGATCTGGCTCCATTGAAGATCGATCTACTCAATTCTTTCGCCCAAATAAGAGCATTCTGGCTCTCCCAGATTGATCTCTCATCCTAAGAGATCGATCTGGACCTCATGTTTTCCAGATTTCCTGCAGTTTCATTGCTGTAACTCATACCAACACACCCTCAATCTATTGCCATGGCCATTTCCTCATCCATCCACCTTTATAACTTGAAAATGGCATCCATTCATACCTTATGCACATTGAAACTTGTGTGCATTCATTGTATATTCAAAGGTATGCAACATAAAACCAAATGGAAGGATAACTCCATTCCATTTTACCACACTACTCATTTTGTGTTTCAATTACATCCATCACTTGCCATAACTCATTTCTTCGTATTCACACTCAATGAAACTTGTATGTACGTTACAATTTATATTACACATACATACATTGAATCCATGGACTTACATCAATCATACTTTACATTACAAGTCCATTCATATTATTTGATCCAATTACACATATTACCCTTTTACATATACGGGGTCTTACAGGTTTGGTCTGGTTCAGCCCGGTTTAGATCGGTTTGGTCCATCCGGTTCAGTTCAGTTCGATTAGTTTGAGTCTTCACCAGTCGGTTCTCCGTCGGCTTATCGATTCGGGTATTAGACGGAAGGAGAAGGTGTTGAGGTTTAAGATGATCTCCCAAGTCAAGTTTGTTGGTAGTATTACACTCTGAAAAAGGTTACATGAGAATTAAAGAGTATGATGCGATAGACGTACCCGGAGTTGTTTATGGACCCATTTGACTTGGTTCTAATTTTGAAGACCAAATTTCTTAAGTTGGGGAGATTGTAAGACCCAATTTTATTTAAAACACGAAATGAGAAAAGATCAAATGAAGGATTGAAATGGAATTCCCGAACACGTGCAAGGGTAAAAAAGTTAAAAGATAAAAATTCGGTATTTAAATTTAATTAAAAATATGGGATTGAGAAATCTTGATCAATAATGAAGAAATAATTAAATTTCGGGCTAAATTGATCAAGATATGCATTTATAGGAATTAATCAAAATTTTTATATTGGAAAATTATCCCGAAAATAATTGAAAAATATACCGAAAAGACAAAACATGACCGATAAATTCATTTATAGATTAAATGAATTAAATAAGAAATTTTTTTGGATATTTTGAATTTTAATATATTTTAATGGATTAAAATAATAATAAAAATAAATTATAAATAAAAAAATTAAAAAAATTTCAAAAAAACAAAATGAAACAGAATCGCGAGTTGCAATTCTGGAAACAAGGAAACCGCGCCCTCTGCCTCACCGGATGGAGCGGCCGGCGGCGCACGCACTAGGCAAGGTAGCCGACGCCGACCCAGGCGAAATCGGGTAAGGAAGCACGAACGGCGAGAGAAACGTCGGCGAGAGAGAGAGAACCAAGAGGAGAAAGAGGAATTTGTTGTCGCCGGTGTCGATACAGCCCCAGCCACCGACCATCGAAGGTTCCCTACATGCTGCCGAGCCAAGTAGTGGCAGAAACAACCAGTAGAACGGCGGCCAGTGCCGGCAACGGAGGGAAAAAGAACTAGCACCGATGGCGAAAAAGAGAAGAGCCAGACCGGCCACTTTTCGACCAGCCATGGCGAAATCGGGGGCAGATCCGTGCACCGAACAACCCCGCGAAGCTACTGGCGACGAAAGCCGGTGGAGAACCGGGCGGTGAAGCCTCGAATCGATCTGTGAGATCTGAGAATTTTAGACATATTTTAATTATGTAATATGGACTTGAACTGTAATTTATTGAGCTAAGTGAAATGTATATGTGATGAATGAGAAATAATCCAAGTAGTAGACTGTGGAAATTATATTTGGAGATTTACATGTTAAGTGTTTAACCTAAATGTGAAACTATGAGGCCAGATCGATCTTGGAGAAGGAGAGATCGATCTGGTGAGTTAAAAATGGCATGGAAGGAGGAAATTAAGTGAGCAGATCAATCTCTAATGGAAGAGGATCGATCTCCTTATGATTCTGTTTGAGAGAAGATCGATCTCAGGAGGAAGGGATCGATCTCCAAATGTTTCTGTTTGGGAGAAGATCGATCTCCTCAAGGAGCAGATCGATCTCATCTAGCCATTAAGAGATCGATCTCACCCCTCAACAGATCGATCTCCTAGGCATAAAATTACCCCAAATCATCCCCAAATTCAAATGCAGATCAATCTCATCCATAGCCAGATCGATCTCCTACCCTCCGTCTATATAAGGAACCCCTGCTTTCTCCTGTAATTTCATTTTCTCTCTCTTTAAAACCCCATTTTCACTCGAGCCCTAGCTTTCTCACTCATCCAAAGCACCCATTTCCGTCCAAATCAGAGGCTGTGGTAAAAAGGAAAGTTATTCCTCATCAAAGTGAGAACAACATACTTGGAAATCAAAAGATGGATTGAATCGAGGCAAGAGATAAGCTCTCCACAAGTTTTGGGTAATTTCTAAACCTCAATCTTGATATTTGAGATGATTTTGGTGATAATGGTTGTTGGCATTGTGTTGAAGTAGCTGGAAAATGATTAGGGATTGATGAAAGTACAATGTAGTTGGAGTGATAATGGTATTTAGCAATTTTGGTAATTTTGGGAATTTTGAGCTATAAATAGAGATTTAGACAATGTGGTGAATTAGCATAGATATTGTGGCATGGGAAGTGTAGAATGTTGAGATGTTGTGAATGAGATTGTGGATTGTGATAGAGTTACGGGAAGTGAGAGATTTGAGGTGTTATGAGCAATTATGCTCGATTTTAAGAATTAAGGTTACTGTGATGATGAGTATTGATGTTTTAACATCGTTTGGACAGCTCGGGAGTTCCAGAGTGGAATGCGAGACTAGTCCGTGACAAGGGGGAAACAATTGCACTATACAAGGTGCAAAGAGGTAAGGGAAACTAAACCAATTGTGTATGTGATTTGTGAACTATTATAGCATGATTTGCGATTTATAAAACAAGCATGTTTGATGTGTTGTGTTTTGATGAGAATGCACATGATTTTTATAGCCGATTGGAGCCCAATGTTTTTATGAGTTTATAAGCTACGCGTGAAACCGCTTTATAAACCGTTGAGTTGTGTGAGAAATGAATTGGGCTCTACGTTAAGGCAATATTGAGATTTGAGATATGTGTGCATGTTTTGCCGGTTGGAACTCGGTTTTAAATATGTTTTGTGTTGAGTACAAAACGGTTTTAAATGAGTTTTATGAGAAAGAAACCACTATGAGTTCTACGTGAAGGCAAACCAATTTTATATGATAATGGCATTGACAAAGACTTAGGTGTGTAATTTTGAATACACACCGGGCATTGCTCTGGTAGCATGTAAGCCCGATTCTTCTCCGTTCTGGTAATGTGAAACCCTATTCTGTGGATGCCACGTGTGTTTTGTGGCTGCACCACGTGCATTATTATTACAGTGATTTTATCACGTTTATTGAGAAAGCTATTATCGCATTATTTTCACATGCTCGTTACTACTCTATACTGAGCCTTGTACTTCATGTTTCCACATGATTTTGAGATATGAGAATGTTATTTTGAGAACTTTCATGCTATGGTTTTCAAATGAGTATACTGAGTTTCACGTGCAAATAAATATTTTATGATGTGCATTATGGTTTATATAACGAGTCACTTACCCCCTTACTGAGCGATTTAGAAGCTCACCCTGTTTTCTTTCCCCCCAGATTTCTTCAAGTGAAAAAGGGTTTCCCTGCGACGTACGGAGTAGTAGCTAGTGGAGGACTTGAGCTCCAGGCCATATATTGTGTTTTGAGGTATCATTTATCTTTTCATGTACCCAAAAAATTATTGTAATTACAGACACTTGATGTATAACATTGTATGGGATGTATTAGGATTAATTAACTTAATACTGAGTAATGTATATGATATGATATATACTATCTAATGATGAGATCCTAAGGTATGATATATATGATGATGTATAACACTGCACAGGAATGCACCCTTAATTGTAAATTGATGAGTAAAAAGTTTTTAAATTTGCCATATTTTTCGCGTTTTCGAGGCGTGACAGAGCTTTCTTGGTATCAGAGCTTAGGGTGTCTAGTACTGTCAGTGTCGGTTAAGTGAAATAGAATACATCCCAAGTGTCTGTAATAGTCTGGTCATGAACTGAATTTGAGGATTGAGATTTTAATCGATTTTGATATGTACGCGCAGGAGACGTGTTGAGATAGGGAATGAGTGGACGACGAGGTCATTCGAGGAAGCAGCCAGAGTCCCCTCCGCCACCTGCCCCCCAACCAGAGAGTCCTAACTCTCGATTTAATCGGATTGAGATCGATGTGAGGTAAGGTTTTGAGTAGATGGCAGCGCTATTCACGTAACACTTTGGAGTTAATGCATCGGGTACTACTCCTACACTGCCACAAGGACCTCCCATACCCCCAGTACAGATGGACCCAGTGCCTCCAGTCACTCAGCCTGATGACATAAGTATGGTCCGATCGAAAGACTTTTTGAAGATGAATCCACCCGCATTTAGGGGAAAGAAGGATCTTACAGAGGCTGAGGAGTAGTTGACGGAGTTGAGAATTATATATGATTATCTGGGGTGCACCGATGCTGAGAGGGTCAATATGAGTATCTATATGTTGAAGGGGAGAGCTCGAGATGGGTGGGGTACTACCCAGGGTATTCTGATGTCTCGCCAGGATGTGATTGGTTGGGAAGAGTTCCAGACAGCCTTTAGGACCCAATATGTACCACGAGCCACCCAGAGAAAGAAACAGGCCGAGTTTTTGAGTTTGGTACAGGGTGATATGTCTGTTGATGACTATGAGAGCCAATTCACCGCACTATTGAGTTATGACCCAGAGACCTTCAAGAATGAAGAGCTCCGCACAGAGAAGTTTGTGTATGGATTGAAGCCCATCATCAGAGATAGATTGATAGGGCTATGTATTACTGAGTTTGGAGATGCTTTGAGACGAGCACAAGAGATTGAAAGAGGAATTGAAATGGTACAATCCCAGAACGAGCTTAGAGCGGTGAATAGAGATAAGGGCAAAAGGCCAGCGATTTTTCAAACAGAGGCTCGGAGAGGTTCTTTCAGAAGAGGAATGATTCAGGTGCAGAAGGGAAGATTAGAAAGACCCAGAGGTTACCCTAACATTAGGGAGACCCCTCGAGATGTTAGGCCTGAGCTAAGGGTTCGCAGAAATTGTGGTCGAATACATGAGGGAAGTTGTACTAGGTTGATCCATGGATGTTTTAGATGTGGAGACACGAGTCACATGTGAAAGATTACCCTCAACCTCAAAAACCACATGTTCCGGAGCCCACTAGACAACAGCCTCAAAGAGTGAACCCCTAGAGACGGGCCACTGCTGCAGAGAAAGGGAAGAAGCCTGTTACACAGGGACATGTGTTTGCCCTAGATAAGGAGACCGCAAATAGTTCTGCAGAAACTATAAGAGGTACACTCTCTGTCTATGATTATAAGGCTCATGTGTTAATTGATCTAGGATCCACGCATTCGTTCATTTCTGAGCATTTTGCATGTAGTTTAAATTTGAAGTTTGAACCTCTAGAGTATATACTACATGTAAATACCCCTATGCGTGAATCCCAGAGAACTGAGTTAATTTATAGAGAATGTGAGATAAAGGTGGGAGATAGAGTAATGTTAGCAGATCTAATCATGTTGAATATGCATGGGTTTGATGTAATTTTGGGAATGGATTGGTTGGCAACCAATCGATTGAGTTTAGACTGCTACACTAAGATTGTAACTTTCTTCCTACTTGAACCTTACAGTGTACGTTTGAAATATTGAGTAAATAGACGTATGGAATTTTGTAAACAATTTGAGAATTTTAATATTATTTTGGAGAGTATTAAATATGATTGTTCATGTGAAGGTTATGAAACACTCATATCAGATGATGATCGGGAACATCCGAGGATTGAGGATATACCTGTGGTGTGTGAATTTTTGGATGTTTTCCCAGATGAGTTACCAGGTTTACCACCAGAGAGAGCTGGAGTTTACCATTGATTTGGTACCAGATACTCAGCCGATCTCTAAACCTCCCTACAGGATGGCATTAGTGGAACTTGAGGAATTGAAGAAACAACTACAGTAGTTATTGGATCAAGGGTTTATTAGACCCAGTGTTTCATCGTGGGGAGCACCAGTATTATTTGTTAAGAAGAAGGATGGTAGTCTCAGATTATGCGTAGACTATCGGTTGTTGAATAAAGCCACGGTGAAGAATAAATACCCACTGCCCAGGATTGATGATCTACTTGATCAGCTGAGAGGGGCATCAGTCTTTTCTAAGATTGATTTGAGATCGGGCTATCACCAATTGAGGATCAAGGAAGAAGATATTCCAAAGAAGGCCTTCAGGACGAGGTATGGCCATTATGAATTTCTGGTAATGTCCTTTGGATTGATGAACGCCCCTGCAACATTTATAAGATTAATGAACGAGGTGTTCAGAGACTATCTAAACAAGTTTGTGAAGTCTTTATTGATGATATCCTGGTGTACTCTCAGTCGTATGAGGAGCATGCACAGTATTTGTGGTTAGTACTTCAGATACTCCGAGATAAACAATTATATGGAAAGCTTAGTAAGTGTGAGTTTTGACTGGATCGGATAGCTTTCCTTGGTCATATAGTCTCAAAGGAAGGAAGTGGAGGTTGTGCTTAACTGGGAAAGACCAAGGAGAGTTACGGAGGTACAAAGCTTCCTTGGTTTGGCAGGATATTACAGAAGATTTGTGGAAGGATTTTTTAGGATTACCGCTCCTTTGACTAGACTCACCCGCAAGGAGAATCTGTTCATATAGACTGATCAGTGTGAGCTCAGTTTTCAGGAGTTAAAGAGGAGATTGACAGTGGTACCTGTGTTAACTATTCCTGAGGGATCAAGAGGATTTTCGATGTATAGTGATGCATCCCATCAAGGACTGGGGCATGTGCTTATGCAGCACGAAAGAGTGGTCGCATATGGATCGCGACAGTTAAAAGACCATGAGCGAAATTACCCCACACATGATTTGGATTTAGTCGCTGTGGTATTTGCCTTAAAGATCTGGCGACACTACTTATATGGAGAAAGATTCCAGATCTTCACTGATCACAAGAGTTTGAGATATCTCTTTGATCAGAAAGAGTTAAACATGAGACAAAGGAGATGGATGGAACTCCTTAAGGATTATGAATTCAAGATTCTATATCATTTGGGTAAGGCGAATGTAGTTGCTGATGCCCTAAGCAGGAAGAGTATGATATCTGCTATGATGATCAGGGAATGGGATTTACTGGAGTAGTTCGTCGAACTCCAGATCGGAGTTAATGAGGTAGAGACTGAATTTTTGGCTAGCTTACGGATAGAGCCCAAGATCATGGATCAGATTAAAACTGGGCAGTGCCGTGATCAGAGGTTGATAGATATGGTTAGCTAAGCTGAACAGAGTTCGCAGTCGGATCTCACAGTCAGTGAGGATGGATTGTTGAGATTCAGAGGACGGATTTGTGTATCAGACGATAATACCCTAAAGAGAGAGATACTGAGAGAATCTCACTGCTCGCGATACACCAAACACCCAAGGAGTACTAAGATGTACCGAGATTTAAGAAAGGTGTACTGGTAGAGTGGTATGAAGCGAGACGTGGCAAAGTATGTAGCCAGGTGTTTAGTATGCCAGCAAGTGAAAGCTGAGCATAGGAAGCCCGAGGGACTACTACAGCCTTTACCTATACCTACATGGAAATCGAAGCATGTCACTATAGACTTTATTATGGGTTTACCGAGGACCCGAAGAGGTCGTGACGCTATATGGGTTATAGTGGATAGATTGACTAAGAGTGCCCACTTCCTTGCCATCAAGAGCACAGATACTATGGATGCCTTAGCTGAGCTATATGTTAGTGAGATAGCTAGATTACATGAGGCTCTAGTGATATTACTTCTGATAGAGATTCTTGATTTACTTCCAGATTTTGGACCCAGTTTCAAGAGTCCATGGGATCTCGATTGAGTTTTAGTACCGCCTATCTTCCTCAGACAGATGGTCAGTCAGAGAGGACTATTCAAACCTTGGAGGATATGTTGAGGGCATGTACGATGGATTTTAAGGGATCATGGGATGATCACCTGCCCCTAGCAGAGTTTGCGTACAATAACAGCTATCATGCAAGTATTGGAATGACACCTTTTGAGGCTCTATATGGTAGGAGGTGTAGATCCCCTGTAGCTTGCGAAGAAGTCGGTGACAGAAAGATAAATGCTCCCGAACTTGTTGAGCAAGCTGTACAGAGTGTGAAACTCATATGTGAGAGGTTACGGGCTGCACAAAGTAGACAGAAAAGCTACGCGGATGTACGTAGACGGCCACTCGAGTTTGATGTTGGTGATGCAGTATTTCTGAAAATATCACCGAGTAAGGGTATCATGCGATTCGGGAAGAAAGGAAAATTGAGTCCTCGATATGTAGGACCATTTGAGATTCTTAAGAGAGTGGGAGAGGTAGCCTACAGATTGGCATTACCCCCACAGGTGTCCAGAATACACAATGTTTTTCATGTGTCTATGTTGAGGAAGTACCACCCGGACCCTTCTCATGTCATAGAGTATGACAAGATGGACATACAAGAGGACATGAGCTATACTGAGGAACCAGTCCGGATTCTCGATAGAAAAGAGAAGGTACTTAGAACCAAGAGCATCCCATTAGTGAAAGTTTTGTGGAAATATCACTCAATGGAAGAGGCAACGTGGGAACTGGAGAATCTCATGAAGGAGAAATACCCCCATCTATTTGACTAGTTGAGTTGAATTTGGAGGACCAAATTCTTTTAAGGTGGGGAGGATGTGAGATCTGAGAATTTTAGACATATTTTAATTATGTAATATGGACTTGAAGTGTAATTTATTGAGTTAAGTGAAATGTATATGTGATGAATGAGAAATAATCCAAGTAGTAGACTGTGAAAATTATATTTGGAGATTTACATGTTAAGTGTTTAACCTAAGTGTGAAACTATGAGGTCAGATCGATCTTGGAGAAGGAGAGATCGATCTGGTGAGTTAAAAATGACAAGAAAGGCGAAAAATAAGTGAGCAGATCGATCTCCAATGGAAGAGGATCGATCTCCTTATGATTCTGTTTAAGAGAAGATCGATCTCATGAGGAAGGGATCGATCTCCAAATGTTTTTGTTTGGGAGAAGATCGATCTCCTCAAGGAGTAGACCGATCTCATGTAGCCATTAAGAGATCGATCTCACCCCTCGACAAATCGATCTCCTAGGCATAAAATTACCCCAAATCATCCCTAAATTCAAATGTAGATCGATCTCATCAAGAGCCAGATCGATCTCCTACCCTTCGTCTATATAAGGAACCCTTACTTTCTCTGGTAATTTCATTTTCTCTCTCTTTAAAACCCCATTTTCACCCGAGCCCTAGCTTTCTCACTCATCCAAAGCACCCATTTCCGTCCAAATCAGAGGCTGTGGCAAGAAGGAAAGTTGTTCCTCATCAAAGGGAGAACAACATACTTGGAAATCAGAAGACGGATTGAATCGAGGCAAGAGATAAGCTCTTCACAAGTTTTGGGTAATTTCTAAACCTTGATCTTGATATTTGAGATGATTTTGGTGATAATGGTTGTTGGCATTGTGTTGAAGTAGCTGGAAAATGATTAGGGATTGATGAAATTACAATATAGTTGGAGTGATAATGATATTTAGCAATTTTGGGAATTTTGAGCTATAAATGGAAATTTAGACAATGTGGTGAATTAGCATAGATATTGTGGCATGGGAAGTGTAGAATGTTGTGATGTTATGAATGAGATTGTGGATTGTGATAGAGTTACGGGAAGTGAGAGATTTGAGGTGTTATGAGCAATTATGCTCGATTTTGAGAATTGAGGTTACTGTGATGATGAGTATTGATGTTTTAACATTGTTTGGACAGCTCGGGAGTTCCAGAGTGGAATGCGAGACTAGTCCGTGACAAGGGGGAAACAATTGCACTATACGAGGTGTAAAGAGGTAAGGGAAACTAAACCAATTGTGTATGTGATTTGTGAACTATTATAGCATGATTTACGATTTATAAAACAAGCATGTTTGATGTGTTGTGTTTTGATGAGAATGCACACGATTTTTATAGCCGGTTGGAGCCCAATGTTTTTATGAGTTTATAAGCTACGCGTGAAACCGCTTTATAAACCATGGAGTTGTGTGAGAAATGAATTGGGCTCTATGTTAAGGCGATATTGAGATTTGAGATATGTGTGCGTGCTTTGCCGGTTGGAACTCGGTTTTAAATATGTTTTGTGTTGAGTACAAAACGGTTTTAAATGAGTTTTATGAGAAAGAAACCACTATGAGTTCTACGTGAAGGCAAACTAGTTTTATATGATAATGGCTATTGATAAAGACTTAGGTGTGTAATTTTGAATACAAACCGGGCATTGCTCTGGTAGCATTTAAGCCTGATTCTTCTCCGTTCTGGTAACGTGAAACCCTATTCTGTGGCTGTGCCACATGTGAATCTAAATCAGTGGCTATGCCACGTGTGTTTGGTGGCTGCGCCACGTGCATTATTATTACAGTAATTTTATCACGTTTATTGAGAAAGCCATTATCGCATTATTTTCACATGCTTGTTACTGCTCTATACTGAGCCTTTTACTTCATGTTTCCACATGATTTTGAGATATGAGAATGTTGTTTTGAGAACTTTCATGCTATGGTTTTCAAATGAGTATACTGAGTTTCACGTGCAAATAAATATTTTATGATGTGCATTATGGTTTATATAACGAGTCCCTTACCCCCTTACTGAGCGATTTAGAAGCTCACCCTATTTTCTTTCCCCCCAGATTTCTTCAAGTGAAAAAGGGTTTTCCTGCGACGTACGGAGTAGTGGCTAGTGGAGGACTTGAGCTCCAGGTCATATATTGTGTTTTGAGGTATCATTTATCTTTTCATGTACCCAGACAATTATTGTAATTACAGACACTTGATGTATAACATTGTATGGGATGTATTAGGATTAATTAACTTAATACTGAGTAATGTATATGATATGATATATACTATCTAATGATGAGATCCTGAGGTATGATATATATGATGATGTATGACACTGCACAGGAATGCACCCTTAATTGTAAATTGATGAGTAAAAAGTTTTTAAATTTGCCCTATTTTTCGCATTTTCGGGGCGTGACACGATCGAACCGGACTGAACCGGTTGGACCAAACTGGTCTGAACCGGACTGAACCGGTTGGACCAAACCGGTCTGAGCCGGGCTGAACTGGACTGAACCGGTTCAGCTAGAAAAGAAGGAAAAGAGAGAAAAAGGTAAAAAGAAAAAGAGGAAAAATTGGGGAAAATTCCCAGTGATGTAATCGAGCTACGAGTAAGTCGGTAAGTGGTCGAAATTGATCGATTTAAATTTTGGAATATTTAATTTGATTAATATCTAACTGAAAATTGACCCGAAAAAATATATAATTGTGTAGCTCGACAATTGATGTCAAACGAGAGCTCGAGATAGCCTCGATTTGCATACTATCATGGAATCTCGGGTAAGTAACCCTTATTTACGACAATATTGCATTGTTATACGTGTTAGAAATTTACCGCATAAATTACGAATTTAAATTTCGCATAGAATGAATTAAATTCTGGAAATTGAGATAAATTGTCGTAAATAATTGACTGAGCTATCCAAGAGTTTAGAACGAGGTTTAATAAATACTGGTGGGCTCAGTGAGCCGATAGGCCTCAATGATGTAAATAGTAAGTGGAAAATGGGCTTAAGGCCGATTAAGGCCCATTATGGTGCAATCGGCCCAATATGGGTAAACGAGCCCAATGATTTAAATTAAGTCCAGAAAATATGAAATACAATTAATTGTATTGTAGTTGACCAGATGTATATTTATACGCAATTCCAGAGATTTGATTAAGAGCAAATCGGACTGCATGATAAGACATCAGTGAAAGGTCAGACTGTACAGAAAAATGAGGTAAGGGAATTGTGTGAGTAGCTAGAGGTAGCTATGCATATTTTAATAGCTTTTGTATACACTGAATATGTAGGTATACACTGAATATGTATAAAGGTTATAGAAATAAATTAAAGATTTTAAGGACTCGAACTAGGAAAATACTATTTTACCCCTATTGAGGGAATTCACCTAAGGATGGTGATAGCATGACATGCATGAAATGCATGATTTAAAGAATTTTTTGATTTAAGGAATTTTCTTGATTTTTAAGCAAAGCAAATCGATAGATTGGCCAATAATTGCATAAATTTCACAATATAACACTATGTAAATGTTATTAAGATTTAAATGAAATTTCTTTGGAAAATGGGCCAACTATCAAGTTTATATGAAAACAGATAGTGCTGGCGCATAGCTCGCACTATATCTGCCTTTGTGAGTGTGCATAAAAAGTGCTTGAGCGGTTACTCGCACCGACTTGTGTGACATCATATGCATGAAATGTGCTAGAGCGGTTGCTCGCACTGATTTTACTATTATGAAATGCATGAGAGGTGCTAGAGCTTAGCTCGAACTCTGTTTTGACTATTTTGACTGTTTTAACTTGATATGCATAAAAAGGTGCTAGAGTGATTGGTCGCATTAGTTTTTAATGATTTGACATGCATGAGAGGTGCTGGAGCTTAGCTCGCATCCTGTTTTGATATGATAATTGCATAAAAGCCGTGCTGGAGTGTAACTCGCATGAGACTTGATTTACTTGAGCATTCATTCGTGCTGGAGTGTTGCTCACACGAAGTTTTATATGGATTTATAACTCATTTTAAAGTCGTACTGGAGTACTACTCGTACGCAGATTTTACTGATTTTTATGAAACCGTGCCAGAACTTCGCTCGCACGGGATTTTCTGATATCATGAATATACATGGAACCGTGCTAGAGCTTCGCTCGCACAGGGATTTATATGACATGCATATTGTCACGCCCCGAAAACGCAGAAAATAGGGCAAATTTAAAAACTTTTTACTCATTAATTCACAATTAAGGGTGTATTCCTGTGCAGTGTCATGCATCATCATATTTATCATACCTCAGGATCTCATCACTAGATAACATGTATCGTATCATATACATTACTCAATATTAAGTTAATTAATTCTAATACATCCCATACAATGTTATACATCAAGTGTCTGCAATTACAATAATTGTCTAGGTACATGAAAAGACAAAAGATACCTCAAATACAATATATGGCCTGGAGCTCAAGTCCTCCACTAGCCACTACTCCGTACGTCGCAGGGAAACCCTTTTTCACTTGAAGAAATCTGGGGGGAAAGAAAACAGGGTGAGCTTCTAAATCGCTCAGTAAGGGGGTAGGGGACTCATTATATAAACCAAAATGCACATCACAAAATATTTATTTGTATGTGAAACTCATTATACTCATTTGAAAACCATAGCATGAAAGTACTCAAAACGACATTCTCATATCTCAAATCATGTGAAAACATGAAGTAAAATGCTCAGTATAGAGCAGTAACAAAGCATGTGAAAATAATGCGATATTCACTTTCTCAATAAACGTGATAAAATCGCTGTAATAATAATACACGTGGCGCAGTCACTAAACACACGTGGCATAGCCACTGATTTAAATTCACATGTGGCACAGCCACTAAACACACGTGGTATAGCCACTGATTTAATTTCACACGTGGCACAGCCATAGGATAGGGTTTCACGTGGCAACGGCCACCAAATAGGGTTCTCACGTGGCAACGGCCACTAAATAGGGTTCTCACGTGGCAACGGCCACCAAATAGGGTTCTCACGTGGCAACGGCCACCAAATAGGGTTCTCACGTGGCAACGGCCACCAAATAGGGTTCTCACGTGGCAACGGCTGCCAAATATACGTGGCATAGCCACAGAATGGGGGATCTCACGTTATCAGAACGGAGAAGGATCGGGCTTACATGCTACCAGAGCAATGCCCAGTGTGTACTCAAAATTACACACCTAAGTCTTATCACATAAGACTGGTTTGCCTTCACGTAGAACTCATAGTGGTTTTTCTCTCATAAAACTCATTTGAAAACCGTTTTGTACTCAACACAAAACATATTAAAATCGAGTTCCAACCGGCAAAGCACTCACACATTTCTCAAATCTCGATATTGCCTTAACGTAGAGCCCAATTATAAACTCATAAAAACATTGGGCCCCAACCTGCTATAAAAATCGTGTGCATTCTCATCAAAACACAACTCATCAAACATGCTTGTTTTATAAATCACAAACCATGCTATATAGTTCAAAATCACATACACAATTGGTTTAGTTTCCCTTACCTCTTTGCACCTCGTATAGTGCAACTATTTCTCCCTTGTCACGGACTAGTCTCGCACTCCACTCTGGAACTCTTGAGCTGTCCTAACGATGTTAAAACATCAATATTCATCATCACAGTAACCTCAATTCTCAAAATCGAGCATAATTGCTCACAACACCTCAAATCTCTTGATTCTCGTAACTCTACCCCAAACTACAATCTCATTCACAATATCTCAACGCCCTACATTTCTCATGCCAAATTATCTATGCTAATTCACCACATTATCTAAATTTTCATTTATAGCTCAAAATTCCCAAAATTGCTAAACATCATCATCACTCCAACTACATTGAAATTTCATCAATCCCTAATCATTTTCCAGCTATTTCAACACAATGCCAACAACTATCATTACCAAAATCATCTCAAATATCAAGATCGAGGTTTAAAAATTATCCAAAATTTGTGGAGAGCTTATCTCTTGCCTCGATTCAATCCGTCTTACGATTTCCAAGTATGTTGTTCTCCTTTTGATGAGGAACAACTTTCCTTCTTGCCACAACTTCTGATTTGGACGGAAATAGGTGCCTTGGATGAGTGAGAAAGCTAGGGCTTGGTGAAAATGGGGGTTAGAAGAGAGAGAAAATGAATTTGCAGGAGAAAGCAGGGGTTCCTTATATAAACTGAGGGTAGGAAATCGATCTGGCTCTTGGTAAGATCGATCTGCATTTGAATTTGGGGACGATTTGGGGCAATTTTATGCCTAGGAGATCGATCTGTCGAGGGGTGAGATCGATCTCTTTATGACTTTATGAGATCGATCTGCTCCCTGAGGAGATCGATCTTCCCCCAAACAGAAACGTTTGGAGATCGATCCCTCCCTCATGAGATCGATCTTCTCTCAAACAAAATCATAAGGAGATCGATCCTCTTCCATTGGAGATCGATCTGCTCCTTAAATTCCTCCTTCCTTATCATTTTTAACTCACCAGATCGATCTCTCCTTCTCCAAGATCGATCTGACCTCTTAGTTTCACACTTATGTTAAACACTTATACATAAATCTCCAAATATAATTTTCACAATTCACTTAGCTCAATAAATTACACTTTAAGTTCTTATTACATCATTAAAATATATCTAAAATTCTCAGATCTCACACATATAGCCATGTTGGAGCCTCCTGTAGACTGTGTGTCACAGTGAGATGATATGCCCACACGTGCATACTGAGACAGAGATGGTATGGGTGGATAAGACTTATTGCAGGCAGCGCTGACTAAGCTTGGGTTCACGGAGTACGTTGTACCGTGTATGTCACGCGGAGTACGCTGTACCGTGGGGACTGTTGGAGTGGAGTGGCATTAGCCACGAGGCAACAAGCCTTGCCCTTGCAATCCTGATGTTATGCTGTTCTGGCGGGTAGGACCGACCCACCTCCCATTTCAAGTGTGATACCTCGCACACTAGGTACAGTGTAGCCAGGGATCACTAGGTTATGGCCATAGTCCTCGTTGTTACTGATATAGTCACCTACATGTCTCACATGATATAACTTGTGGTCTTAATAGACCAGGGTAGACCCGAGGGAGGGGTCATGCCCCCGATATTCTGATTTTCTACTATGCTGATAGATGTTTTTAGAGGCTTTTATGATGCGTGACCCTGAAAGAAGGGTGATCTTATAACCGAAGTTTTTAATGAATTTTAATGAGTTTGATTTATGAGACGCTTAATCCCTTCGGGTTATTTTATACTGCAATTTTAATAATGTGATTTAAATGTAGTAGCATGATGAGTTTTCCATGCGTTAATGATAAATTCATGAAAAGAATTGTTTCTCATGATTTGT
This sequence comes from Firmiana major, assembly GCA_033439115.1. Taxonomy (NCBI): domain Eukaryota; kingdom Viridiplantae; phylum Streptophyta; class Magnoliopsida; order Malvales; family Malvaceae; genus Firmiana; species Firmiana major. The sequence continues at coordinate 27,263,934 of CM065896.1, read as the reverse complement.
TTTACATGGCATGATCTTGATTTACCTCATGCTAAATATGATTTAATGATGTCACATAAAATGCCTTTGATGCATGAATTACATGATTTCTATATGCACAAATAGTTTTGATAAACTATGTCATTAATGTATGCATGATTTTGTGCTTGAGATTTTAATGAAAAGAAATGGATTTTAAGGGCATGGCATTATGAGCATGTAGATAGTGGAGCTATCTACTTACTTGCATAATTGCCTTATTGAGCGTGTGGTTTGCTCACCCCCCTTATTTTCCCATCTTTTCAGAGTACTCGCAGTAGTTAGTGAGCGGTTGAGAACTTGCATCTTGGTATTCGCTGCTTCCCATTGAGAGACAGGTATACACATATGTATAGTTTTGTATCTAAATATGTAATGCACAGTTCTGTAAACGAATATGATGTCGGGGATGTAACGTTATGTAAATACTACTGTATATGTATTTAGTTAAAGTCAAAGGATAGTAAATCCTGATATGTGAATATGATTATGGAAATGGAATGGTAAATAGTGTGAGGGAACTAACACCGAATCATAACCCAAATAATAAATGAAAAAGCGAAAAATTTACTCTGATTTTTAGGTAATTTGGGTCGTGACACACTCTAAGTGACCTAGACGTGTATCCGCAAGTACACGAGTCATACAAGTAATAATGAGATTTGAGTCCTGGATTATCGTCCCACAGAGAAGCTGAATTACCTAATTAAGTACCGGTTATTCTTACCCTAAGTATATTCTAGCAAATTATGAATTGTATAATGGGTGATCTACAAGGCTAACAATATTGAAAATAATAAAAACAATAAAATAAAGAAAATCAAATAGAGCTAAAATTACTTATAGTGCTCCAAGCAATAAAAAAATACCTATAAAAGATAATTAAAACAGTTAAAAATTAATTAATGCAAATAAACTAAATTGCAAAAAAGAAATAAAAAAACAAATTAATTAAACTAAAATTAAACAATCCTAAAATAAAATATGCATGTAATTAAACTAATTAAGTTGAAAATAAAAAGTCAATTTACTCTAACCTAAAGACTAATAAAAGTAAAACTTCTATTAACCTAAAGAAATTCTTAAATCAAACTAAGAAATTAACTACCTATAAAATGATCCTAAAGTAAATCTAACTCTAATTAATTACTAACAATAAAACAAAATCTAAATAATGCATGAGAACTAAATTTTTTGGAATTTAAATTTAAGATGAAGACTAAATTAAAAATGCATGAAACAAATTTAATCTAAATTAATTCTAAATGCAACTCATAAATTCTATACTAAAATAAGTCCTAAAATCAACTATTAACATAATTAAACTAAGAATCAAATTAACCAACAAATATACTATAACTACCCTACAATTTAATTTAATACCTTACCTAAGCTACAACTAATAAAAGGATCAAAACAATTAAACTACTTAATATATAAACATGAAATAATAAATTTGTGAAGTGCATAAGCGGCCAAACAAGGCCTTAACCAAATTTGGCGGCCATGTTGTCCCGTAATTGGCACTGTTCATGGTTCTTCTCCAAATTCTGCTCTCGGTCCTGTCCGCTCTTGGTGTCTGCTTCTGCTATCTGCTGCACGGGACCTGCTCAAGTACTGCTCAGGTGTTGTGTGCAAGTACTGCCTCCTGGTACCATCCTCGGCCTGACCAACATGCCCTCTGCTCCTTGCAATGTTCGGCTCTTGCTCCTGCTCCTGGTTACTGTCCTGTTCCTGCTGATGCATTCCAGACGGCTACACCAAGTCATGCTCTGAGTAGCAGCACCGTTTCTCTTGGTCAGCATCTGCACCAGTTGACGCTACCCAACCGGCAATGTTCTGCCTTCACACCAGCTCTTGCTTCAGCTGGTATCTTCCTGCAACCGAGAGCTACCTAAAACAATACTAAAATAGAATCTAGCTAAGTAGTGAGATAACCCGAAAGAGAAAATAATGTAAGGAAATAAAGTAAACAAATTAACAGCTTTAATCCTAAACTAAACTCGCTATGCAAAGATTAAACAGGAGCTAAACAATTTAAATGCCATCCCAGCATAAACCCATATTTCGGTACAAAGGAGTAATGAAAAATGGCAAAAAAACACCAAGGTGAATAGTATACTGCTTCAAACAGAGTTAAACAAAGGTGATTAATGGGAGATGAAGAATCAGTAAAACTAACCATTATAAACCTTAAGAAATGGAAGAACTGAAGCTAAAAAAATGAAAACAGTAAAATGTAAACTGAATATGCAAGATGGAATGGACTAAGAGCTGAGGACACGATTTTCGATTGTAATCTCAAGCTCGGTCAGTAGCAAAATAACATTAAGAACCACACCCACCAGTGATTCTTCCAAATAGCAGCAAGCACGTATGAACTCTGCACAGGATTCGTGAATGTGCACTCAAAACCGAAAGCAAAAGGAAGAATAAAACAAGCAGTAATGAGCAAGAATGAGCTAGATTCTTTTATGCACTCTACTAGCCTCCTGCATAACCATGTCACACCAGTAGCTAATCAACCTCTCGGCACTACCCAGAAAATGCAAACCCGAGAGCTTAACAATAAGAAAAATAAAGGTTTTTCATTAAAACAAAAACATTAAACAATAAACAAATGGAAACTTGCCAAAATCGAGAGTAAGAAAATGGAAGATAAATGAAATAAAAAACAATACGCAGTGACTAAAAATGAAACAGGAGCAACGAATTGAGGAAGTTTGCTACTGTTACCAGCCCCTCCAACCCATATAAACAAAAACAGAGGAATGAAAGCAAACTGAAGTAAAAGACATTAATCCCAGCTTAAAGGAAACATTTTTCATTTAAAAAAAAATAAAATGGAGCTTGTAAATTTCTAGCACAATGGTGGCTAACAAACACCAACGGGAAAGGCTAAAAAGAACAAGGAAAAAAATATAAACTTTGCAATAAAATTTTAACCTAAAAAGTACTCTACTACACTACTCCTAAATTACTCTAAAAACTAATTCTAAAAAAAAAACTACTCCTAAATTACTCTAACCTAAAAACTACACCCTTTTTCAATTGTTCATCATATTCTATTTATACACAAACCTAGGGGTACAATGGTAAATTATTTTTTAATCCTAAATGAGTTGGCATTGTCTGGCCACTTGTCTTCATTCCATTCGCTTCAGAGAAGATATTTTCACGTCACTTGTCTTTTTGTCCACTTGGATGTGCGATATGGCACGGCGTGCATCTTCCAGAAGGTGGCACGGTGTCCGTCATTCTTATCTTTTCGGAGTGAATAAAATACAGACACCTGACATCACGCGTGCCCAGACGACTGGTGACTCGGTCTATAATTTTGAAGTGGTTCAATCTCCTTTAGCCCGTTTTCAATCCATTTTTGACTGAAACGACTGAGTTTCATCCAGATTTAATTTATCTGCACATTAAAGAATTTTAATTAAATAAAGGGGATAATTAATAAAATAAATTGGGGATTTAAATAATTAATTAGGAAATTAAGCATAAATAATTCTATTTTAATAGAATTATCAGTGAGCAGGATAGAGGAATGGTTGTGCTGGATGTTCATGTAGGTGGTTGCTGTTCTCGGCTGCTGGTCATTCTCTGGTGTACCGCAGTCTGCTGTATGATCACAAGTGAACCCCCGATGCCCTGATGCTACTGTGTGCATGTTCTGTTGCTGGTACCTGTATAAAGCTGTTGTTGAAGGCACAGTACGGGGAATGTGTGTTTATGGGAGTTTTAGAATGAAAGAGCAGAATGCAGTGGCAGGGACGTGTGTTGTGTGGCGGTTAGCTAGGCAGGCCGAGGAATGTGCAGCAACATCAGTACTGGTAGCAGATGCACAGCAGGCTAGTGCCGAGAGCAGTACTTAGATGCATACGGTTGCAGGATAGCACCTGGGAGAGAACAAAGTGTACAATACCAGTGCACGGATTTGGAAGTTAGCTGGAAATTGGCTAAGGCCATGTTTGGCTACACAGGACCTTACAAATTTAACATTTCATGTTTTTATATGAATTGGTTTAATTGTTTTGATCCATTTATTAGTTGGAGCTTAGGTAAGGTGTTAAATTAAATTATAGGTTAGTTATAGTATCTTTGTTGGTTAATTTAATTTTTAGTTTAATTATGTTAATAGTTGATTTTATATAATAGAATTTAGGACTTAATGTTAGTATAGAATTTATTAGTTGCATTTAGAATTAAATTAGAGTAAAATCATTTTATGCATGTTTTAAGTTTTCATTTTAAACTGAAAAATCAAAAAAATATTTCTCATGCTTTAGATTTTATTTAGCTATAGTTAGGATTAATTTAGAATTACTGTTTTAGTCATTTAGATTTATAATTAGAAATTTTATTTTTAGAATTTTATTTCATTACAATTAAGTTAGTTTAAATTGCATTTTCATAGTTAGATTAATTGCATGCACATTTTTTTTTATTGTCTAATTTTATTCAAGTTAATTTTATTTCTTATTTGCAATCTAGTTTATTTGCATTAATTTAACTATTTTAATTATCTTTTGTAGGTATTTGCTTTTAATTGCTTAGAATTCTGTAAGTAATTTTAGCTCTGTTTTATTTTCTTTAGTTTATAATTTTTATTATTTTCAGTATTTTTAATTCTAGCCTTGTAGATCACCCATTAATCATTCATAATTTGCTAGGATATGCTTAGGGTAAGATTAACCGGTACTTAATTAGGCTAATCAGCTTCTCTGTGGGACGATAATCCGAGACTCAAATCCCCTTATTACTTGTATGACCTGTGCACTTGTAGATACACGTCTAGGTCACTTAGAGTGGGCGTAGTCGACATCATATAGTCAACACAGGTGCCGCTGTTAATCTCCTCTTTAACTCCTAAAAGTTGAGCTAACATTGATCAGTCCATATCAGCGGAGTCTCCTTGTACGTGAGCTTGGTCAAATGAGCGGCAATCTTAGAAAATCCCTTAAAAAATCTTTTGTAGTACCCTGCCAAACCAAGGAAACTTCGTACCTCTGTCACTATTCTCGGTCTGTCCTAATTAAGCACATCCTCTGCTTTAATTAGATCAACTAATACTCCCTCCGCTGAAACTATATGACTAAGGAAAGCTATCTGATCTAGCTAAAACTCACACTTACTAAGCTTTCCATATAATTACTTATCTTGAAGTATCTGAAGTACTAACCGCAATTGCTGCGCATGCTCCTCTTAAGATAGAGAGTACACTAAGATATCATCAATAAAGACTATCGCAAACTTATCTAGATAGTTTATGAACACCTCATTCATTAACCTCATAAAGGCTGCAGAGCGTTCGTCAATCCAAAGGGCATCACTAGAAATTCATAATGGCCATACCTTGTCCTGAAGGCTATCTTCGGAATATCTTCCTCCTTAATCCTCAATTGGTGATAGCCCGATCTTAAATAAATCTTAGAGAAGACTGAGGCCCCTCTCAGCTGATCAAGCAGATCGTCAATCCTCAGCAATGGGTATTTATTCTTCACCGTGGTTTTATTCAATAGTCGGTAGTCAATGCATAGTCTGAGACTACCATCCTTCTTCCAAACAAATAACACTGGTGTTCCCCACGGTGAGACACTGGGTCTAATAAATCCTTTATTCAATAACTCCTGTAGTTGTTTATTCAATTCCTCTACTTCCACTAATGCCATCCTATATAGAGGTCTAGAGATAGGCTGAGTATCTGGTACCAAATCGATGGTAAACTCCAGCTCTCTCTGGTGGTAAACTGGGCAACTCATCTAGGAAAACATCCACAAATTCACACACCATGAGTATATCCTCAATCCTCGAATGTTCTCGATTGTCATCAGAGATGAGTGCTTCATAACCTTCACATTTACAATTAAATTTAGTACCCTCAAAAAGTAACATCAAAATTTTCAAATTGCTTACAAAATTTCCACACATTTATTTTCTCAATATTTCAAATGTACACTGTAAGGTTCAGGTAGGGAGAAAGTTATTATCTTAGTGTAGCAGTCTAAACTCACTCGATTGGTTGGCAGCCAATCCATTCCTAAAATCACATCGAACCCATGTATATTTAACATCATTAGATCTGCTAACATTACTCTGTCTTCCACCTTTATTTCACATCCTCTACAGATCATATCTGTTCTCTGGGACTCACGCATAGGGGTATTTACATGTAGGATATACTCTAGAGGTTTAAACTCATGCAAAATGCTCAGAAATAAACGAATACGTGGATCCTAGATCAATCAACACATGAGCCTTATGATTATAGACAAAGAGTGTACCTCTTATAGTTTCCGTAGAAGTGTCTGTTGTTTCCTTATCTAAAGCGAACACACATCCCATTGTGACGGGCTTCTTTCCTTTCTCTGCAGCAGTGACCTGTCTCGGGGGATTCACTCTCTGAGGCTGCTGTCTGGTAGGCTCCGGAGCATGCGGTCTCTGAGGTTGAGGACAGTCTTTTACTCTGTGACCCATGTCTTGACATCTAAAACATCCATGGATCAACCCAGTACAATTTCCCTCATGCGGTCGACCACAATCTCTACAAACCCTTATCTTAGGTCTGACATCTCGAGGGGTCTCCCTAATGATGGGATAAACTCTGGGTCTCTTGAATCTGCCCTTCTGTACCTCAATCCTTCCTCTTCTGAAGGAACCTCTCTGAACATCTGTCTGGGAAATCGTTGGTCTCTAGCCCTTATCTCTAGTCACTGCCTTGAACTCATTCTGAGATTGTACCATTTCGATTCCCCTCTCAATCTCTTGTACTGGTTTCAGAGCATCTCAAAACTCAATAATACGCAGCCCTATCAATCGATCTCTGATGATGGGCTTTAGTCCATATACAAATCTCTTGGTGCGGAGCTCTTCATCTTTAAAGGTCTCTAGATCATATTTCAATAGAGTAGTAAATCGACTTTCATAATCATCCACAGACATATCGCCCTGTACCAGACTCGAAAACTCATCTTGAATCCTTCTCTGGGTAGCTCGTGGTACATATTGGGCTCTAGAGGCCTTTTGAAACTCTTCCCAGCTAATCACACCCTGGCGGGACATCAGAATACTCTGGGTAGTATCCCACTAATCTCGGGCTCTTCCTTTCAACATATACGCACCTATTCTGATCCTCTCAGCATCAGTACATCCCAAATAGTCAAATATGACTCTCAACTCAGTCAGTCACTCCTCAACCTCTATAGGATCCTTTCACCCCTTGAATGCGGGTGGATTCATTTTCAAAAAGTCCCTCAGTAGGACCATACTTCTATCATCAGGCTGAGTGGCGGGATGCACTAGGTCCATCTGTACTGGGGGCGCGGGAGGTCCTTGTGGTGGTGTAGGAGTAGTGCTTGAGGTATTAACTCCAAAATATTGCACGAATAGCATTGCCATCTACTCAAAACCCTGTCGTACATCTTGCTCAATCCGATTAAATTGAGAGTTAGGACTCTTTGGTTGTGGGATAGGTGGTAGAGGCAGCTCTGCCTGCCTCCTCGAACGAACTCGTCGTCCACTCATTTTTCAATCTCAATACGTTCCTGCCCGTACACATCAAACTTGATTGAAATTTCAATCCTCAATTTCAGCTCATGACCAAACTTATATAGACACTTTGGATGTATCCTAATTCACTTAACCGACACTGATAGTACTAAACACCCTAAGCTTTGATACCCAAATAGACTCTGTGGAGCCCCGAAAGCACGGAAAATAGGGCAAATTTAAAATTTTTTCACGTCAATTCTTGGTGCATTCCTGTGTAGTGTCATACATCATGATATATAAATTATAAAACTTTCACCTCAAGATTTCATCATCTAATATTCATATATCATACCATATACTTTCCTCAATTTGGAGTTAATTAATCCTAATACATCCCATACATCATTATTCATCAAGTGTCTGTAAATACAACTTTAGTCTAGGTACTTGAAATATTAAAGTATACCTCAAAATACAATATACGGCCTGGAGCTCAAGTCCTCCACTAGTCACTACTTCGTACGTTGCAGCAAACTCTCTTCACTTGAAGAAATATGAGGGATATGAAAATTGGGTGAGCGAGCTTCTAAATCCCTCAGTAAGGGGGTAAGGGACTCATTACTAAAATCCTCAATTTCACAGCTCAATCATTTTGATTTGTAGGTGAAACTCAATAAACTCAATAAAAAACGTAGCATGAAATCATTAAAACATCATTATCATCTCATTTCTCTAAAATCATGTAGAAACATAAGAGTAAATGGCTCAGAATGAAAACCATAGTTCCAAGCATATGGAAATAAGGATGCGATAATGGCTTTTCTCGTAAAAATGTGATAAAAATCACCTCAGTAGTAATGGACGTGGCACAGCCACAAAACACAATCTCATCTGTAAAACGGAGACTAGGCAAATAAAAACTTAGGTAAAAACATTTGTCATGGCACATCAAAATAATCTCCTCTAGGTGCGCATCCCAGACATCCTCAAAAGAGGGAACGTCGACAATATGGTTGTGCATATGGTGTATTGGTCTTACATGTTACCAGAACAAGGTTTGGACTTATATGCTATTAGAGCAAGGCCTCTCTTCATGCACACTATCGGTCTTACATACTACCAAAGCAAGGCCCGGACTTACATGCTATCAAAGCAAGGACACCGAGTGTTGCCAGAGCGGGGATCATCTCAGGTTACCAAAACGGAGGCATCTCTTACTACCAAAGTGGAGGAATATCTGACTTACATGCTACTAGAGTAAGGCTCGGACTTACATGCTACCAGAGCAAGGCCCGATGTGTTATCACAAGACACACCTAAGTCTCAATAACAATCATTATCATATAAAACTGTTTTGCCTTCATGTAGAGCTCATAAATGTTTTTCTCATAAAACTCATCTGAAAACCTTTTTGTACTCATTACAAACATGTCAAAATCGAGCTCAAACCGGCAAAACCACGCACACATTTCCCAAATCTCAGTATGCCTTAACGTAGAGCCCAAATCCTGTTTCACTTTTGTTTACAACTCATAAGAATTGGGCCTCAACCGGCTATAAAACTGTGTGCAATAAATCAATCACAACTTGTAAAACATGCTTGTTTCTCAAAATGTTTCATGCTATAATTATCATCACAAAATCACATACACAATGAGTTTAAGTTTTCCCTTACCTCGTTGCACCTCGTATAGTGCAATCATTTCCCCCGAACGACAGACTAGCCTCGCATTCCTCACTGGAACTCTCGGGCTATCCAAACAATGTAATTATCATCAACATGTCATCACATTGTCTCTAATCTCAACATCAAGCATAATTGTTCACATTCTCATAATTTCTCAATACTTCAATAATTCTAACAACCCTAACCATTTTCAACCAACTCATCACAACATCCACAGCCACAATCGTAGAAATCTACTTCAAAATCAAGGGTTAAAGCTTAAAAATTTACCCAAAACTTGTGGAGTGCTCAATTCACGCTTCAACTCAAATCGTCCTTCGATTTCCAAGTATGTTGTTCTCCTTTTGATGAGGAACAACTTTCCTTCTTGTCACAACCTCTAAATCAAACGGAAATGGGTGTTTTGAAGGAGATAGAAAGTTAAGGATTTTAATTTTCTAAAGAGAGAAAAGATGATTTCCAACAAAAACACAGGGGTCTTTATATAGGCGGAGGGCAGGAGATCGATCTGCTCTTGTATGAGATTGATCTGCCTTTGAATTTGGATACGTTTCAACCATTTTATGCCTACCAGATCGATATTTCGTGGGGTAAGATCGATCTCATAATCTTGAGGAGATCGATCTACATTTTACAAAAACATTTGGAGATCGATCTGCTCCTATAGGAGATCGATCCCTTTAAGGCAGAATCATAAGGAGATCGATCGGCCTTCATTAGAGGTCGATTTGCTCATTTAAAATTTTCATTCTTTGTCACTTTGGCCTACTAGATCGATCACCTCTTCCCTAAGATCGATTTGGCCTCATAATTTCACACTATGGTCATACACTTGGCATAAAATCTCCATATATAATTGCCATAGTTTGCTCTATTGATTATTTGTCATTCAATATTCATTCATCATTAAGAAATTTCATTCCTTACCACCTCAATTTATGAGTACATCGCATTTAGCTCAATTAATTACACTCATGTTCACGTTACATAATTAGATGTGTATATAAGGGTTATGAATAACTGGTTATGAATATAAGGGTTCAAGGTTCAGTCTCAATAGAAAGTAGGATACCGATATTCTCATTTATCCTTGGTCACAATTCATTTTCAGTGCATATCACTTGATCTAAATCACTTCACATATCAGAGATATTCTCACATTGTATACGTTTGTCATTTCAATTACAAACTTGTATCCAAAATTTATTGCACTTTTAAACTTGTCTCATTTCGTACATCAGTTATAACGAAATCATTTCCAAACTTAAATTGAGTCTCGCATATAAAATGTAAGCATATACAATTTTCAATGCTTAGACTCGATACGTAATTCATATTCCAAAGTCTCTTTATACCACAAACTCTGAATCGTCTTAACAGTTTTAGGTCTTTCCCTCTTATCTACGATCTTTGGGGGAATCTAATTAACACTCGTTCTTAGTACAACGTGACCCAGAAGACTTTAGGTTTCCTTAAAAATTAACGCCAGTACACTCCAAAGTGGATTACTTGGTCCTATAATCTCCTTTTCATGTAATCCTTGTATTTGCTTTTTCAGCATTTCTAATTCAATCGAAGCCACTGATTACAGTGGTCTGAATTATTAATTTGATACCAGGTACTAAGTCAGTTTCAGAACTTCACCTTTTGATTAGTGGTAACTCTGATAGATCATCCGAATAAGTGTCGAAAATCTCTCTGTCTACTGGGGTGTCTTTTTACTCTGAACACACCCTACCTTTATCCATCATATAAATAGTCTGACCTTTACTTATACTTTTAGTTATGTAATTTCATATTTTCAATTACAGTGACTTTACTCTATCACTCTCACTACTTCCTTAGTACATCTCTTTTCTGTCACTCTCTTTACCTTTTCATTTTCTTAGTACCCTCGAGAGTATATATCTCATATTCTCATAATTTTGCCTTGCGCACTGCTTTCTCAAAATAACATCCAATGGAGCTAACTTAGCTCGATTGAGGGTCTCAGTACCTCTTACAAATTTCTTAGACTTCCTCCATGTCACATCTCTACTTATGTCACGACCCAAATTACCTAAAAATCCCTACAAATTTTTTTGCTTTTTTCTATACTCCTTACCCGTCGTGAACAGTTCCACTACTAACAGTTGGGCTATGATTCGGTGTTAGTCACCTCTTCCCTATTTATCATTCAATTTTCATAATTTATTTACATATCAATTTATTTAAACTAAATACATCCCCAATAGTACATCATATACAGTACTGTGCATCTATATGTTCAGATACGAAATTATATAAATGTGTATACCTGGTCTTAATAAGAAGCAGCGGATAACCGAATTGCGAAGCTATTGTCGCTCTCTTCTACTGAGTGTACCCTGTGGGGTGGAAAATGAAAGGGTGAGCGAAACGTGCTCAGTAAGGCAATAATATAAGCAGGTAGATAACTATACTATCTACGTGCTGATAATAGTATGATATAAAAATCGTTTATATTTGGAGCATGAGATATGACTAAAACGATGCCATATGAATGTATATCGTATAGAAGAAATCATGAAGTTGCATATAAAATCAACATGGAAATTCCTCATGTATGACATCTCATGCTCGTCACATCAAAATCTATTAGTTTCATCGTAAATCCTTCACCTTAAAAACTTATTTGTTTAAATCAAAACTCATCACATCAAGGCCAAACCCATCACTCGGGAATACCTTGATTCATAAAATCAGATCTCTTTTTAAAAGCATAAATCGGGACTACCCCTCCATCGGGTTTGTCCTGGTCTATCTAGACCGTATGATATCACGTGAGGCATGTAGGTTACTGTATGAAAAACGAGGACTATGGCCATACTATGTCCCTGTGATCCCAGGCACACGGATCCCGGCGTGCGGGGCATCACAACTGCAACGGGAGGTGGGGTCAAGTCCTACCCGCCAGAATATCGAGTAACATCGTAGTCATCATGACTGCACGGTACAGCGTACTCCGTGTGACATACACGGTACATCGTACTCCGTGAACCCATATCATAGTCTGGGGGTGCCTGCCATAGGTCTTAGCCAGCCCAATACTATGTCGATAACCAACCCATGTCTCAAAGTTTACGTGCGAGTATCTCAACTCTCTGCGACACACAGTCTACAAGAGGCTTCCGCACGACTATATGCATGTCAACTCGCGTCTAGTGTGAGCGAAGCTCCAACACCACGCTATGCATATCATGATATCTAAAATCACGTGCGAGCGAAGCTTCAGCACGGTGTTATGCACACACAAATTTCTCGTACGAGCAATGCTCCAGTATGGCTTTTCATGAAAATAATTCGGTAAACTTGAGTGCGAGTAAGACTCTAACACTCCTTTTTACTTGTATAAATACGATAGGTGGCTAAGTCTTTGCAAAACATCTTTTAAAAATAGTAACCGGTACAAACCGGTACCCTTTCGTATAATTCAATAAAGCAATAGCCAACCTATGTTCGTATTTGCTTAAATCACAGCAGTCTATTCATATAAAGCATTAAAATCATGAAATTCATGCAATTTCATAGCCTTACTACCCTTTTTGAAATTTTCCTAACTGGGGGCAAAATGGTCATTTTTCACTATTTCCATATTTTTATCGTAAAAATTATTATTCTGTTTTTGGGTAGCCTAATGAATTTAACGTACTGTAAATACCCTCAAAATTACGCATAGCTACCTCTAAGTGCTCATAAAATTCCCTTACCTGGAATCGCGCGTAGACTTAGCCTGTTTCGATAATACCGAACCTCTCGGTCCAAGTGCGCGCCAATCAAAATACGTCACTGCATATAACCACGAAATCGAGGTTAATTCACTTATCTTGATCAGTATATCGCATTTACTGACCAACTTTAAGCTATTGGGCCTTATCTACCTTATTTGGTCTCGGCCCATTCCAGCCCTTTTATATTTATTAATTCCCTTCTTCGGGTATACCGGGCTTATGCGGTTTACTAATAATTATCGGGCTTCGATCCAAGTTCATTGGATAGCCCGTATACCATTTACGGCAATTTATTGCAATTACGAATTAATATTCCTTCCTATGTGAAATTAATCCGTAATTCCGTAAAATACTTAAAATCGGTATTTAAAGAAATCTTAATGCCGAATTTAAATCGTACTTACCCGATACGATGCGGGGTACGAAGATCGGAGCTCGATCGGCTCTCGTTCGGTCTCCGTCGTAAAACTGCATAATTAGGTAAATCCGGATTATTTTCCATTAAAATAATATTAAATTGAATTTTCGGAATTCACCCGTTGGTCAATATCGACCCTCGGTCAACTTACCCGAACCTCGAGTCGTCCCCCGGTAATTTTCTTTCTCTTTTCCCTTCTTTTCCTTTCTTTTCTTTCCTTTTCCTTCCCCTTTTCCTTCCTTTTCCTTCCCTTTCCTTCCCTTTCCTTCCAGCAAAACGGCACCGTTTTATGTCCCTCACTGCCTCTTGCCGTCGCCGGCGGTTCCGGCGGTCTTACCGGCCAAGACCGGTACCAAAATGACCGGCTTCCTCCCCTGAACACACCGGTACCCTTCTTTTTCGGCCCAAGTGCGGTGGTTCGCCGACGATCACCTCTTCTCTCTCTCGAATTTTCGGAGCACGGATCGGGCTCCTCCGGCCACCTCGCGGCTCGGTTCCGGTACCTATGGGTTCGCCGGACTCTGCTCTTGCTCCTGGAAGCTTCGTCGGACGTCGAACGGTCGCCGGTGGTCGAGATCGACGATGGGTTCTCACGGGTGCGAAACGGGTTGCGTTTTTTCCTGGGTCTCGAGTTTTTCGATTTCAGTTTACTTTTTTTTTTATCTTTATTATTATTTAACTATTCATTTATTATTAAATTAATCATTAAAATACTCTAAAAATTCTGAAAATATCTACAAAAATTTTATTTTATTCACCAATTTAATTTAATTAAATTAAATTAAATTAAATTTATTTAGTTTTTAAATTATTTTTTCGGTATAATTCTTCCGTATTTTCGGGATATCGTCCCGGGTGACATTTTCGGTATTTCTAAAAATTCCGGATCTTGATCAATTTGACTCGAAATTGTAAAATTCCTCATTATTGATCAAGAAATCCTAATTCCTTATTTTTAATTAAATTTCTCTTATCGTATTTATCCCGAATTTCGGTCTTTTGACCGTTTTACCCCTACACTTATTTCGGGATTAAATTAACCTAGCTTTCCTTCATACTTCCACCATATTTTCCTATTTAATTTTGTATTTTCGATAAATTTTATTTTCTTCCCTTCCCGTTTGGCCTGTGGCCATTTCGATCCTTATTTTTAGTCCGAGTCTCATTCCTTTAAATTTGTGAATATTTTTCTACCTCGTAAAATTTACGATTAAATTTCGGGTCTTACAAATCTCCCCCACTTAAGAAATTTGGTCCTCCAAATTAGAACCAAGTCAGATGAGTCCATATACAACTCCGGGTACATTAATCGTATCATACTCTTAAAGTCTTATGTGACCTTCTCCGGAGTGTATTACTACCAAAAGAACTTTAATTAGGGAGATTATCTTAATCCTCAATACTTTCTCTTTCCTGTTTAATGCCCGAATCAACTTCTTCAATATACTCATACTTGCATTAAGCTGAACTGTTGGATCTCGTATCCCATCATCTATGCTGGATCTGGATAGTATTGTCGAAGCATCAAAAGCTAAGACACATTGTGGGTGCCTGTTAGTTCACGTGATAACATCAACCTACAGGTCTTATCTCCCACTTGTCCAATCTCTCAAAATATTCAATCCAGCGAAACTCAATTTACCTTCTTCCAAAAGTTCGCTATGTCCTTATTCTCTTAGAACAAGAAACATTTCAATCATACTAATTCACCAAGGGTGAATTCCAATACTTGTCTATCTGCTCTGAGGTGTTCTTAATCTCTCATCCTTAACTAAACATCCTCAAAGACTTATTATCCAAGGTTAAAAGTAATTCTATTCTGTCACCCACTTTTTCTTATCCAATTTGGGGAACAACCCCTACGACCATATACTGTCTCATATTTGTTATCCCGATACTCAAGTGGCAACTGTCACTATTGGCGAATTCGATTAGAAATCTACTGATCATTCCAGGAGCTTATAAAATCAATGGCACAAGCTTTCATCGGATCCTCCAGAACCTGTACAGTCCTCTCTGACTGACCATTTGTCTGAGGATGAAAAGCTGTGCTAATACTCAGTCGGGTTCCCATAGCTTCCTGACAATATTTCTCGAAGTAGAAAGTGAAGCGGGAATCCCTATTTGATACCATGCTCACTGGAACGCTACTTAATGTTCCACAATCTTTCTTATACATAAATCCTCATACACACTGAGTATTTAGGGATTTCATAACCAAAAGGTGGGTGGACTTAGTCAACTTAACGACTATCATCCAAATAGTCTCCTGATTTACCTGGGTCCTCTGTAGCCCATCATAAAATTCATGGAGACTTGTTCTCATTTCCGTGTCGTGTCGATATAGGTAGGTGCTGCAATAACTCTGCATACTTTTAATACTCTACCTTACTCTGCTGACACACTAGGCACATTTCTACAATCTCTACCATGTCTCTTTTCCACATCTGACCACCCATACCATTTTTACGATTTCGATATATTTCTTTACTTCCGTATGCACTGTATATCCCGAAGAGTGAGCTTCTGACAATATCACTATCTCATCAACTGTGGTCCTGGGGAGTACTTATACTGTCTCTGAACCTCTCTGTAAGTCATTATCACACTCTCTGTGATCTCTGTCACTGTACCCTTCTGAATCTTACCCAAACTATCGACACCCTGCCGATCATCACGCTAAGCCTGGCAAATCCGGGCACTCTCATCCTGTTCTAATCATCAGGCTAGCTGTCACACAATCACTGTCATCATCAGAAGGGATCACATCTATACTGAGGCTCACAACTGCTCCTAGCAGCTCACGCTCCCTGACCATCATATATAATACCATCCCGAGGCTCTTTCTGCTCAAAGCATCAGCCTTTCCTGGGTGGTACAAATTTCTACAATCAAAATCTCTCAGAAGCTCTAACCCAATATGTATTTTCATATTCGCCCATCTCTGTGAAAACAGATACTCGGGCTTTATGATCAGTGCATATCCACAATTTCTCACCCTGTACATAATAGTACCATATCCTCGGTACAAATACTGTTGCCAACTTAAATCATGGGTCAGATAGTTTATTTCATAATCAAGGAGTTATCTGACTCCAAACTTGACTATCTTCCCATTATACATCAATACACAGCTCCATCACAATTTCAAGATATCTATACTCACTGGGAACCTCTTGAGCTGTTGGGTATGGTGAAATTAATCACGGTGGTCAATTCATACTTTACTACACCGAAATTTATATTACATCCATCATCTTATTTATCGTCTTATTCAAAGATCACGTTTTCTTAATTAAACGTGTCAACCAAGTAGACCCTTTTTAGAACTTGCAGCAACCATCTGTAAAAACCATTTCCCTATGGTTGCTTATAATTCGTCCTAGACTTTAACTACACCCCATATATCATCGATAATGATGATTACAATTCGGTCCAATCCTTGACTTATCCACGCATAAGCGTATAAAATCCTTCAACATCGCTTGCGTTTCCAGGTACTAACCTGCGTCATTTCCTTTTCTTATCTTAACGGCTCATTATTAAATTTTACTATGTTAACCTTCATGATTTGTCAAATTTTAATGTTCTTATATCTTAGTAAAGGTATCCTAATACTAAAGGTATCCATTATGATGATCGGTTTCACGTTATCGGTTATATATATATATATATCTAGACGTTGTCAAGTCTTCAGGCGGGGAGGTATTTTGAAATACCTTTATTAACCCTTAGACTTAACCACAACTATTGGTTATGGTTATACCCATCTTTGTCCTTGGTTATAATTTGTATTCGCTACTAATTGCTTCAATCCTAACTACTTCGCATATCATAGAGATGTTATTACCTAGCATACGTCTCTTACTCCAATACATCTTGTATTTGGGATCAACATATCTCAAAGATCATCTCCTTCGTATATCAATCATGATAAAACTCTTTCATTATTGATTTCGTGAGTACAATCCTTTACTCCTTTAATTTCAACGGTTGCACCCCTTTTTATTACTTGTCAACACTTACAATATGTTTTTCAGTGATGTTTTCACCCCTGTTTTCAACTTAAAATTCTCTATATCCATATTCCGTTAATTAATCATCCTCCATTGGGGTACTCATTTATCAATATTGTGCCCACTGATGTAGGCATTCATACCTTTTACTCACTTATATGTGAATGAAGGCGGTACGAATAAATGTGTGGCACCAGGATCAATGAACATATGTACTTCGTTATTCATAACAAGTGTGGCATCTTACACCACATCCATGAAACATCAACAGTGTCCTGGTCCAAGACATCCTCTCGCCTTCGTCCAACAGCCTACTTTTCCTTTTTCTTTTTGGCTATGCCTCCCTTTTTCGTTGCAGCTATATTCTCGGTCTCTTTACCTTTCTATGGGGTGATCTCGCCCAACTCTATGCAACCAAAATCAATGGTCCGTCTTACCGCACTTAACGGCCATTTTCATCAATACAGTGTTGGTATAGACCCTCCTTCCGTGGTATCTACCACACATCCTACACTACTTACAGTACTTACACTGCTATACTGCTTCGTAGCAGGTCAGGGTCTTCCAATCACAATGTCCACAAGGGTGCCAAAATTAGATGCACTAGGGCCTTACCAATTTTCTTACCCCGTAATTCATCAACTCTAATCTCTTACTAACTGATCTCTTTCCCGCTCTGACATCTCTGTCATCATCTATTCTCTTCCGTCTCTATTTCGGCTCTTACTACCTTTCCCAATCTCAGAGGCGTGCAATACATGATATTATTCTCGCAACTGTATTCTGCGTACTGCCTCGACATAAGTAGTGAGCCAATCAAACTCTAATCGACAATTCGAGTCCTTACATGAACTTTTAGGTTTTTTCGACTCTCACTGTCCATAATATCGGGTTCATACTTGCCCAGGGATGTATTTGAGATTCGTACTCATCAATCAACCCATGACTATGGGCAGTGTAAGAAACTCTATCTGTAATTTTTCTTATACAGTGTCCGGGATATTCTGTCACCGGAATACATCCAGAATATTTCTCATCTTAGCTCTGTATATTTAACTCTTAAGATGGGTCGAGCGGACTTCCATCAATGCTCCGCCTCGCCCTCCAACATAAATGTATTTTAAAAGTCACTTCCTTAGTCGACATACACCGAAAGAATTCATACATCTCTGCAATCTCATTCACCCAGTCCTCAACAAGTATTGGTTTCTTTACTTCGCTATATACCAGAAGTATGAAAATCTCTTTAGTCTGAGGCATCTGTTTAGGCTTTTCTCTGCCTATCCTTAACTATCTGCAATAGACTGTGTAAACAAGTCCGAAATATCTTCTACTATATGACGGCCAACCCCTGCCCGGCCAACCCCTGCCATCGGCCATGGCCACCCCTCATGGGCCCACGCACAACGATGGTGGTCTAACAACGGGTGGTCCAACAACGCCACAAGTCCAACGTATTGTCCGCTTTGGGCCTCAGCCCGCACGGCTTTGTCTCATATGGGGAACTCCCCTCAGAACGCGTCCTCTGATCTCATACATAATCTGAGCAATTTGCTCCTCACAATAATCTCCACACTCCGCTCCAACATCGCAAAGCGCGTCTCAATACTGTCCGATCTCTCTGTCGGACTCTGTGGGGCATGCTCAACATCAGCCTCTACGTCATTCTCATCTTGAGTCTCATGTGACAACTCATTCAACTCTCAGGCCGATCTCTACGGCCTCTAGTATGTGTACTCGCCACTCTACCATAGCGGCTATCAGTTATAACAACTATATTCTTGCAATCGAAACTAAATTCTTAGCTGCGGTTCCATCTTGATATACACAATTGTATCTAAACAATGCACAGTATATGGGGATGTAAATTTACTTAACCACTAACACCATCTTTTCGCTCTGATACCATCTTTTCTGTCACGACCCAAATTACATAAAAATCCCTACAAAATTTTTTCGCTTTTTTCTATACTCCTTACCCGTCGTGAACAGTTCCACTACTAACAGTTGGGCTATGATTCGGTGTTAGTCACCTCTTCCCTATTTATCATTCAATCTTCATAATTTATTTACATATCAATTTATTTAAACTAAATACATCCCCAATATTACATCATATACAGTACTGTGCATCTATATGTTCAGATACGAAATTATATAAATGTGTATACCTGGTCTTAATAAGAAGCAGCGGATAACCGAATTGCGAAGCTATTGTCGCTCTCTTCTACTGAGTGTACCCTGTGGGGTGGAAAATGAAAGGGTGAGCGAAACATGCTCAGTAAGGCAATAATATAAGCAGGTAGATAACTATACTATCTACGTGCTGATAATAGTATGATATAAAAATCGTTTATATTTGGAGCATGAGATATGACTAAAACGATGCCATATGAATGTATATCGTATAGAAGAAATCATGAAGTTGCATATAAAATCAACATGGAAATTCCTCATGTATGACATCTCATGCTCGTCACATCAAAATCTATTAGTTTCATCGTAAATCCTTCACCTTAAAAACTTATTTGTTTAAATCAAAACTCATCACATCAAGGCTAAACCCATCACTCGGGAATACCTTGATTCATAAAATCAGATCTCTTTTTAAAAGCATAAATCGGGACTACCCCTCCATCGGGTTTGTCCTGGTCTATCTAGACCGTATGATATCACGTGAGGCATGTAGGTTACTGTATGAAAAACGAGGACTATGGCCATACTATGTCCCTGTGATCCCAGGCACACGGATCCCGGCGTGCGGGGCATCACAACTGCAAAGGGAGGTGGGGTCAAGTCCTACCCGCCAGAATATCGAGTAACATCGTAGTCATCATGACTGCACGGTACAGCGTACTCCGTGTGACATACACGGTACATCATACTCCGTGAACCCATATCATAGTCTGGGGGTGCCTGCCATAGGTCTTAGCCAGCCCAATACTATGTCGATAACCAACCCATGTCTCAAAGTTTACGTGCGAGTATCTCAACTCTCTGCGACACACAGTCTACAAGAGGCTTCCGCACGACTATATGCATGTCAACTCGCGTCTAGTGTGAGCGAAGCTCCAACACCACGCTATGCATATCATGATATCTAAAATCGCGTGCGAGCGAAGCTTCAACACGGTGTTATGCACACACAAATTTCTCGTACGAGTAATGCTCCAGTACGGCTTTTCATGAAAATAATTCGGTAAACTTGAGTGCGAGTAAGACTCTAACACTCCTTTTTACTTGTATAAATACGATAGGTGGCGAAGTCTTTGCAAAACATCTTTTAAAAATAGTAACCGGTACAAACCGGTACCCTTTCGTATAATTCAATAAAGCAATAGCCAACCTATGTTCGTATTTGCTTAAATCACAGCAGTCTATTCATATAAAGCATTAAAATCATGAAATTCATGCAATTTCATAGCCTTACTACCCTTTTTGAAATTTTCCTAACTGGGGGCAAAATGGTCATTTTTCACTATTTCCATATTTTTATCGTAAAAATTATTATTCTGTTTTTGGGTAGCCTAATGAATTTAACGTACTGTAAATACCCTCAAAATTACGCATAGCTACCTCTAAGTGCTCATAAAATTCCCTTACCTGGAATCGCGCGTAGACTTTGCCTGTTTCGATAATACCGAACCTCTCGGTCCAAGTGCGCGCCAATCAAAATACGTCACTGCATATAACCACGAAATCGAGGTTAATTCACTTATCTTGATCAGTATATCGCATTTACTGACCAACTTTAAGCTATTGGGCCTTATCTACCTTATTTGGTCTCGGCCCATTCCAGCCCTTTTATATTTATTAATTCCCTTCTTCGGGTATACCGGGCTTATGCGGTTTACTAATAATTATCGGGCTTCGATGCAAGTTCATTGGATAGCCCGTATACCGTTTACGGCAATTTATTACAATTACGAATTAATATTCCTTTCTATGTGAAATTAATCCGTAATTCCGTAAAATACTTAAAATCGGTATTTAAAGAAATCTTAATGCCGAATTTAAATCGTACTTACCCGATACGATGCAGGGTACGAAGATCGGAGCTCGATCGGCTCTCGTTCGGTCTCCGTCGTAAAACTGCATAATTAGGTAAATCCGGATTATTTTCCATTAAAATAATATTAAATTGAATTTTCGGAATTCACCCGTTGGTCAATATCGACCCTCGATCAACTTACCCAAACCTCGAGTCGTCCCCCGGTAATTTTCTTTCTCTTTTCCCTTCTTTTCCTTTCTTTTCCTTTCTTTTCTTTCCTTTTCCTTCCCCTTTTCCTTCCTTTTCCTTCCCTTTCCTTCCCTTTCCTTCCAGCAAAACGGCACCGTTTTATGTCCCTCACTGCCTCTTGCCGTCGCCGGCGGTTCCGGCGGTCTTACCGGCCAAGACCGGTACCAAAATGACCGGCTTCCTCCCCTGAACACACCGGTACCCTTCTTTTCGGCCCAAGTGCGGTGGTTCACCGGCGATCACCTCTTCTCTCTCTCGAATTTTCGGAGCTCGGATCGGGCTCCTCCGGCCACCTCGCGGCTCGGTTCCGGTACCTATGGGTTCGCCGGACTCTGCTCTTGCTCCTGGAAGCTTCGTCGGACGTCGAACGGTCGCCGGTGGTCGAGATCGACGATGGGTTCTCACGGGTGCGAAACGGGTTGCGTTTTTTCCTGGGTCTCGGGTTTTTCGATTTCAGTTTACTTTTTTTTTTTATCTTTATTATTATTTAACTATTCTTTTATTATTAAATTAATCATTAAAATACTCTAAAAATTCTGAAAATATCTACAAAAATTTTATTTTATTCACTAATTTAATTTAATTAAATTAAATTAAATTTATTTAGTTTTTAAATTATTTTTCCGGTATAATTCTTCCGTATTTTCGGGATATCGTCCCGGGTGACATTTTCGGTATTTCTAAAAATTCCGGATCTTGATCAATTTGACTCGAAATTGTAAAATTCCTCATTATTGATCAAGAAATCCTAATTCCTTATTTTTAATTAAATTTCTCTTATCGTATTTATCCCGAATTTCGATCTTTTGACCGTTTTACCCCTACACTTATTTCGAGATTAAATTAACCTAGCTTTCCTTCATACTTCCACCATATTTTCCTATTTAATTTTGTATTTTCGATAAATTTTATTTTCTTCCCTGCCCGTTTGGCCTGTGGCCATTTCGATCCTTATTTTTAGTCCGAGTCTCATTCCTTTAAATTTGTGAATATTTTTCTACCTCGTAAAATTTACGATTAAATTTCGGGTCTTACAACTTATCTGGATTATATCCGTACCAAATCTATTTAATTTCCTATTCATTCTCGGACTTGTTTTCTTATGTCTGATTCAATCATTTTAGCTAAAATTGCCACTTTGTTTCATCCAGAATGTGTTTTAGTCTAAGGGCCTTCAGAAACATATCACATGTATTTCTCTAACGTTGGCTCTCAGATTAAATCAGGGAACTTCCCTCCCAGTTCGACTTTCCATTTCGATACTGATGCTATAAATGCTACTTTTTTTTTATTGTAGTGCAGTCTGAAAATTTGTGTAGCTTCTCCAATTCTTTACCATAAAGTTGTAAAAGTAACTTTCTTGGTAGAGTTACTTCTAAAATCATCAAGCTTTTCTATCTCATTCATCAAACCCTCCGAATCACTGAATCCTTAAACTTATTGAAAAACGAAGGCTTAAACTCCTGAAACTACCCTCCAGTCTATTAAGTTCACAGTCATACTCTAAGAATCTATGTAAGTTTTTTTCCAATTTAATTTTTCAATTTTCCATTACGATTAGATTCTTGACTCCAATATTTAATAACATATTATCTTCCGAAATTAGCTCGGTCTTTCCCCCAGTCACACCTCAATTGCTATCATTATCACTGGGTATTATCACTTAACCCGATAATATCATCATTATTTCCATGTCCCGCTCAAATTTTACGAAGCAGACTCCAAAAATTTTCGGTGGAACTATAACGTGTACACTCAGACGAGGATTCACTACACATCTCGGGCCTATCTCTACGACCTCTATGAATGGTTCATTTCCATATGTCAATATGGCTATAATACTAATTAGTCATAACTATTGGTTTCCCTTTATTCACCGACATAATTTTCAATAAAACACAGTCAGGTATACCCATTTGTATCTAAATAATGTACAATAATGCTGGGGATGTGAACTTTTACAATTTTTCTTACTCACAATATCAACTCGTATCATGCCAACCTTGCTCTGATACCACTTCTGTAACGACCCAAATTTACTGATATTTCGGTTAGGCTACAAGTCAATATTATGTCAACACAATACTCAGTCTAATTAATTTTTTTCTTTCTTAGTAACAATGTAAACAAAATATATTCACATTCCCCATATACATCTGCTATGCATTACTGTACTTATAAAAATTTTAGATACAAAAGAATTTCTTACAACTGGGTATACCTTCGATACAGAAATATGCTTTGCGAAATTATAATTGTGCGAATGCCTTACTAACGGAAGCGATCCCAGTTACAGAGGGACTCTGTGGAGGAAAGTAAGGGGGTGAGCTCAACATGCTAAGTAAGAAAAACACGTGGCAGGTAGATAAATACACTATCTATATACTTATGCCACAATTAAGTTTCTCGTAAATCATATTGAAAATTTTCAGTTCAGAAATGGAAATCAACAAATATTATCATCACAATTTACCGCACAGATTTCACAATTTTGAAATTCAAGCAGAGAAACACACAGTTTCAAATCTCAACACAATTCTCATTTTCATTTCAGTAATTTAAATAGACAAGGCAAGGCATTTCACAATATATCGATATCAGAAGTGACTATTGACTAATGTCGGTGACTTCGGGTAATTCAGGGGCCAGGTGTGCCGAGATGTTAGGTGCCATGGGAGTGGTCAGCTACCCAAACAGTTCACACAGTACACTATTTTGCAATAACACGGTACATCGTACACACATGCACACAGCATGGTACATCGTACTCTAGGGACCTCGACATCATTCACCATTGAGTATAATTTTACTATTCATAATTTCATATAATTTCATTGCCGCCTTGTTGCCTCAAATCAAGTACAAGCAGGTAGTACAAGATCACAATGCAATACACGCCTAACAGACACAGTTTTAACATCAAAATGCTTTAAATCACGTGCAAGCAGGTAGTCCTAGATCACATAGCAATACACACCTGACAGGCACAGTTTTAATATCAAAACGCTTTAAATCACGTGCAAGTAGGTAGTGCAAGATTACACAACAATACACGTCTGACTGGCATGATTTTAACCTCAAAAATTTTAATCGTTTCAACTCATAAAATAGAGTAAAAGGGGCTGATCTTGCCCTTTTTCACAGAACATGATTTTTCTCAAATAATTTTTAAACTACTCAAATATTTATTTAAATAGGCTCGATAATACTATACCGAAAATCAGGTTGTTTTTACAAAGTCTGAAAACTTTTCCTTAAATTCCAAAGTGTAAAATCGGTCTAAGGTTTTCTATAATTCAGGCGATTGAAAATTTATGTCCTAAAGTCCGCAGTCTCAAATACCCAAAAAATATACGTAGATATTTTTAACAATTCACAAATATTTTTCTACAATAGAAATACGACCTAAATTTATATCTATAAATCATAAAAAAATACATGCAATTTATCTCTAGCAGCACACGAAATTTTCCTTACCTTAGTGTCTGTCCATAGTCCTCGATTGCCTCAACGTTGCCAGTCAGCAGGTCCAGTCCTCTCGGTAAATTTTTTGGAGCTCTTTCCCGAGATTTCCCAATTTCTCGAAGCAATTTGTTTCTTCTTAAATATTTATTCTCTTCTCTAATATATATATATATATATATTAAAATATACATATATTATACTTCCTTTTTCTTTTTGTTCTTTTTTTCTAAATTATTTTTTCTTTTCCCGCTAACAATTCTTTTATTTCTTCTTCTTCTTCTTTCTTCCTTCGGTCACGGGCCACTGTCACCAGTCTTTAGCCTGCCACCTTCTTCCTCCTTTCATCCTCCCAAAGTCTCTGCCCGACACTGGTGTTTCTCTGCACATTCACCGATTCAGCCCTCCACCGCGACACTTCACTACCCGAGAAGGAGCTCCCCCTATTTCTGAAAGCTCTTGATCTATTCAACCTTCTTGGACAGCTTTGGTTCCCTCTACTTGCGTGTGGTCAGCTCCAATTTCCCTTCAAGCTGTAAACCTTCTCCTCCTTCCTCTTGTCCCTGAACCTGCCTCCTAGTTCTCCTTCTTCTTCATCCTTCTCACCCACTGTAAATCCACTTCTCCCTGTTCTGTTTCAGTTTCCTCCTATCTTCTCTGTTTCGATCAGGGTACCTCCCCTAAGTGGTCTGATGTGAGATCTGAGAATTTTAGATATATTTTAGTTATGTAATATGAACTTGAAGTGTAATTTATTGAGTTGAGTGAAATGTATAAGTAATGAATGAGAAATAATCAAAGTAGTGAATTGTGGAAATTACATTTAGAGATTTATATGTTAAAGGGTGAAACTATGGGGCCATATCAATCTTGGAGAAGAGAGGATCGATCTGGTAAGTTAAAAATGAAAAGGAATGAGGAAATTAAGTGAGTAGATCGATCTCCAATGGAAGAGGATCGATCTCCTTATGATTCTCTATTGAAGAGATCGATCTCATGAGGAAGGAATTGATCTCAAAATGTTTCTGTTTGGGAGAAGATCGATCTCCTCAAGGAGCAGATCGATCTCATGAAGTATTCTGTAAACTAGAGATCGATCTCATAAATGGAGCAGATCGATCTCCTGAAGCCATTAAGAGATTGATCCTACCCCACGACAGATCGATCTCCTAGGCATAAAATTACCCCAAATCGTCCCCAAATTCAAATGTAGATCAATCTCATCAAGAGCCAGATCGATCTCCTACTCTCCGTCTATAAAAGGACCCCTGTGTTTTCTGCATTTCATCTTTTCTCTCTCTTCCAAACCTCCTTAGTCGAGCCCTAGCTTTCTTTCTCTTCCAAATCACACATTCCCATCCGAATCAAGAGTTGTGGCAAGAAGGAAAGTTGTTGCTCACCCAAAGGAGAACAGCATACTTGGAAATCGAAAGACAAATCGAATAGAGGTGTGAATTGAGCACTCCACAAGTTTGGGTAATCTCTAAACCTCGATCTTTGATTTTGAAGTAATCTTTGGTGATTGTGAGAATGGGCATTATGATGAAATAGTTGGAAAATGATTAGGAATTGATGAAACTATGATTTTGTTGGAGTAGGGATGTTATTATGCAATTATGGTAATTTTGGGAATTATGGCTATAAATTGGAATTGAGACAATGTGGTGAATTTAGCGTGAAATATAGTACGAGAAATGTAAAATTTTGAGATGTAGTGGGTGAGATTATGAGTTGTGATAGAATTGTGAAGATTTAAGTTAATTGAGGTGTTAATGGGAAAATAAGCAAATGTATGCTCAATAATGCGATTGAGTTGGGTTATTAATGTTTTTAACATCGTTTGGATAGCTCGGGAGTTTCAGAGTGGAATACGAGGCTAGTCCGTGATACGGGGGAATGATTGCACTATACGAGGTGCAAAGAGGTAAGGGAAAACTAAACATTTGGGTATGTGTTTTGATAAACTGTTTGTAGCATGAACAATGATTTGAGAATACAAGCATGTTTAGTATTGTGTTGTGATAAGATTGCACGCGATTTTTATATCCGATTGGAGCCCATTGTTTTATGAGTTTTAGAAGCTAAGTGTGAAATTGCTTTATAAACCGTTGAGTTTGCGTGAAAAGTAAATTGGGCTCTATGTTAAGGCAATGTTGAGATTTGAGAAAATGTGTGCATGTTTTTCCAGTTGGAACTTGGTTTTAATATGTTTTGTGTTGAGAACACAAATGTTTTCAATGAGTTTTATGAGAGAAAACCATTATGAGTTCTACGTGAAGGCAAAACGTTTTATAAGATAATGGCTAATGAATGAGACTTAGGCGTGTCATGTTGAACACACATCGGGCCTTGCTTTGATAGCATGTAAGACCAATATAGTGGGACGCTTGAGAATCGACCCAGGGACCACGGGCCTTGTTCTGGTAACATGTAAGTCCAATTATTCCTCCGCTTTGGTAGCATTGGGAGGCTTTGCTCTAGTAGCATGTAAGTCTGGGCCTTGCTCTGGTAGCATGTAAGTCTGATATTCCTCCGTTTTGGTAATGTGAGATGACCCCTGTTTTGGTAACGCTGGGTGGCCTTGCTTTGGTAGCATGTAAGATCGATATAGTGGGCCGCCTGGGAACACACCTAGGGACCACGTGATAGTGTGCATGAGGCGAGACATTGCTTTGGTAGCATGTAAGGCTGGGCCTTGTTCTGTTAGCATATAAGTCCAATATACCATGCATACGACCATATTGTCGACATTCCCTCTTACGAGGATGCCTGGGATGCGCACCCAGAGGAGATTATATATTTGATGTGCCATGACGAGTTTTATATGAGTTTTATTGCCTAGTCTCGTTTTACACATGAGTTATGTTTTGTGACTTTGTCACGTGCTATTTACTGAGGTGATTTTATCACATATTTTGAGAAAAGCCATTATCGCATATATTTACACATGTTTGTGAATGCTCTAGATTGAGCCTTTTTACCTTCATGTTTTCACATGATTTATGAGCTATGAGATGATGTTGTTTTGAGAACTTTCATGCTACGATTTCAAATGAGTATACTGAGTTTCATATACAAATGCATATTTGTGATGTGTGATATGGTTTATATAACTGAGTTCCCCTATCCCTCTTACTGAGCGATTTAGAAGCTCACCCTGTTTTCTTCCCCCTCTAGATTTCTTCAAGTGAAGTGAGTTCCCTGCGACGTACGGATTTGAGGCTAGTAGAGGACTTGAGCTCTAGGCCATATTTTCTGTATTGAGGTAGATATTTAACATTCATGTATCCAGACTAGAGTTATATTTACAGACACTTGTTGTATAATGATGTATGGGATGTATTAGGATTAATTAACTCGGAATTGAGTAATGTATATGATATGATATATACTAATTTATGATGAGATCCTGAGGTATGATAAGTATGATGATGTATGACACTGTATAGGAATGCACCCTTAATTGTGATTTGATGAGTAAAAAGTTTTAAATTTGCCCTATTTTTCGCGTTTTCGGGGCGTCACAGCTCCTCTTCCTGTTGTGGCCATCAACAATAGTAACATGAATTTCTTTTCTTCTTCACTGCACTATCTGGTACCACTCTTATTTCTTTGTTCAACCAAGCCATCACCATCGTTCAGGTATTCTAGTTTTTCACCTGAACAGAAGAGGCGTGAAAGGCACCAGCATTGCTACTGTGTCTTTCCCCAACTGCTGTAAAAAGTAGCAAGTCGTGAAAGCCTAAAGTTGTGGCATCCCGTTTTCCTGTTTCACCGCTTCTCCCTCTTACATTATATATATTTATAGATATATATATATATATATATATTCATCTATGCATGTTTACTCTTCTCGGTTAATGCCTTCATTGCTTCCCGATTTTTGCTCTCTTTTTCCCTTCTGCCATTTCAGTTGTAATCTATATGTATATATATTAAACTTCATTCTGTCTTCCCTACTTGCTTCAGTCTTGTCTTATTTTTGCAGCAGCCCATACCAATTTTTTTTTATTTTCACTGCTTCATTTTCTACTGTTTCCTATCTTGATGCTATCTTCCATTTCTCAGTCATACCATGCCTTGCAGTCTAACTTCTCGATTTTGATTTCCTTTCCCTCTCTTCTTCTCATCATCGAGACATCCCATCATTCCACCTCTTTCGGTCTGAACTTCAACTATTTTTTCAGTAATAATTCATGCCGATTTGACCCCTTCTCCACCAGACCAGCATCATCCTTCCCTGTTTTCACCTAAACGGCCCAGGCATTATAGGCATTGTCCAGTCCTTGGTCACTTGTTTTGCTCTACAGTCTCATGTTCTTTCCCGATTGTCATTACCACCAACAATCCGTACCTAATTTCTGCAGCAGCTACTGCCTTCTTCCTTTCCTAGGCTGCTGCCATTTGCAGCAATGTAGAAGCTCATTGGGAATAATTTCACGGCTCCCATGTACTATATCTACATATGTATATTTATATGCTTGTATGAATATATATATGTAGATATATGTATACACATATGTTTGCTCGAGAATATATATATATATACACACACATGTATATATACTTAACTCAGATAAATATATTAAACATTACACTTATATTATATGTATGTACTTTATAGATTTTAGCTATATTATACAAAATAATTTTAATTAATTAACTTAGTCTGTATCTCTCAATTTAAAAATTAAAATTTAGATTAATTATCCACAATTAACCATAAATTAAATTCCCAAATTTGATATCACTTAAGCCAGGTACTGGAAAAATTTCGAGGGTTTACACTTCCTCACGACTCTCGGTCCTCAACCTACCATCCTTACTTCAGATCTTTCCTATTTTTCCTTCCTTCACTGTTGCAACAACATCATCACTTCCGTCTGCTTCCTTCTTTCTCTGTTTCCATCACGTTCTCTGTTTCTTACTAAACCAACTTCCTCATCTCTTTTCTTTGCTGCAGCAACAGTCGCCCAAACCTCTCGATACAATCCCTGTTTTGAGGCCCTTTCTCAACCACCTTGTCATACGCCAATCCTGTTTTCACCTCCTTCTCGATTATATGAAGACTCCATTAGCATCTCGTTTTTTATTCAGTTTCAGATTTTCTTTTATGAAGTTTATAATACTTTGTCACTCTCTTTGTCGGTTCAGATCACCCTTCTTCTGCCTACACTATATTCTCCCTTCGTTCCAGCCCTCTGTTTGTTCAGTCTCTTAATATTTCCAGTTCAGTACACCCCCTCTGTTCCAATAGATAACACACGCGAAACTCAATTCCACCAGACTCCTCACGTCCTAATCTCCAGTTTGTCCCATCTTTAGCTTCAGTTTTCTTCTCCCACTCCCTTTGTATCTCCTTATTTCTTGCCTTCATATACATATAAGACACAAGGCAGAGGGAGCATGGTGAGCAACGTGATGGAGAGGAGTCTGATGGCGTGAGGAGGAAGAGAAAATGGGATTGAGTCCCATTTAATTTCCTGCCTTCCTGCTATTGTTTCTCTGTACTTTTGCCTCCCTATCACTTTGATTCAGCCTCTACACACACATTGAGTCATTTAAATAATTCCCTTGCCATTTCCTCACTCCATTTTACCCACCGAACTCTCCCACACTTCCCTCAATCAGTTTCTGTACTTTTATATATATATATATATATATATCCTTGTACTTGATAAATTTCTTATGTAATATGTATAAAATGAATCTAATTTAGTATTTGTAGTTATATATATATATATAATTTTATTTCTACTTCCCATAGATATTCATTCCTAAAGTTAATATATTTTTAATTAGATTAATTCTCCCAAGTCACACTATGAAAAATATAATTGTAATTTAAATCCTTAACTAATGGAACGAAATCTTTAACCTCGATGACTAAATTGCTAATCGTGGACAAAACCAAGTACATAAAATTTATGGTGTTTACATTCTTTCCACCTTAAGAAATTTGGTCCCCAAAGTTAAAAGTACATCAGTCCTTCAACAATTGTGGGTATTTCTCTCGCATTAAGCTTTCTAATTCCCACGCGGCTTCCTCTGAGGTGTGGTTGATGAGTCCTAGACATGTATACCGCAAGTGCACGGGTTGCACAAGTAATAAAGGGAACTAAGTCTTAGATTATTGTCCCACAGAGAACACACTCAGCCTAACTAAGTACCAGTTAATTTTACCCTAACTATATCCTAGCAAATTATTAAAAAAAATTAATCTACAAGGTTTAATTTGAAAATATTGGAAAGCAAGGAAAATAATAAAAACACTACAATAAATAAAATAGAGCAAAAATTACTCATAGAGCTCGAAGCAAAATAAAAGCGAGAATCTGCAAAAGAAAGAAAATACTAAAACTCGAATTAATTAGTGTAAATTGACTAAAGATGCAAATATAAGAAATTATAGAATATAAATAAATAGATTAAAACCTAGAAAACCCTAACATGAAAATAAAATTTGCATGTGGTTAATCTAAAAAAAATAAAAATACAAAATAATCTAACCTAAGGTCTAATGAAATAAAATTCTAATAAAAAGTCTAAAAATCCCTAAGTAATTTTAACCCTAAATGCCTAAATTGGTAACCCTAAATTATATATAGCTCTAGATAATTACTAAATTAATAAAATGCCTAAATGAATAATAAAATCTATTCTAAATGATGCATGAGAAATAAAATATTTTTTGGGCTTTTAAAATTTAAAATGAAAACTATCCTAAATATGTATAAAATGATTCTACCCCTAAACTAACTCAAAATGCAATACATAACCACTACACTTAAAATTAAATCTTAAATCCTATTGCATTCAAAAATTAAATATTATTACAATTAAAATTAAATCTTAAACTAAAAAGCAAAGAAAATTAAGCTAGCGCGCAAATTAATTCAAGAATCATAATTTTACCACTAATACTATTACCTAAACTAACTAATAGTAATAAAAGAAAAACTAACATCTAACAATTAATATGAAAACATGATAAAGAAAATTTTAAAATCCCAAAAGTGCCAAATACGTAGCCATGCACTGCTCTTTGCCATGCACCAGCTTCTGTCCTTGCTCCTGTTATCCATGCACTTGCTTTAACATGCTTCAAACGTGTCCTGCTCCTCTGACCAGTCACCAAACTTCAACAGCTGGTCCCAGCCATACACCGATTTGCTAGTTGCGTTGCAACCTTCCCAGCATGCAACTATAAGACCCTTAATTTTCTATGTAATGTATATGATTAATTAATGTACAGACAAGTAACATTGCATATGAATTACAAGAAATGAATGTTTTTGAGTTCTAAGTGTGAATGGATTGATAAATGGGTGTTGAAATGATTTAGTGTGAGCTTGAAGGAGGAATTTGCAGCAAAAAAGGTGTAGGATGAAGGCCAAATCGATCCCATGCAAGGAGAGATCGATCTTATGGCCTGAAGAATGCAAAATCAAGCATGTTGGAAGAGGGAGATCGATCCCTCACACAAACAGATCGATCTCCATTGCTCTCAGGCTAGAGCAGATCGATATCCCTTTAAGGCCAAATCGATCTCCTTAGCTCTCTGCCGGAGATAAATCGATCATGTTCCATTGAGCAAATTGATGTCATTTCATTGAAGCAAATCGATCTCATGCAGCAAGCAGATCGATCTCATGCATTCAAAATGTCGAGAAAATGAGGAATTCAAGAAGATCATATCAATATCCACCCTATGCAGATCGATCTCATCAAGCTAATTCTATAAATATGGAGCAGTTGGATATGAAATTCACGAGAAATAACTTCACCTTTCCATTTTCAATCGAAAACCTAGCTTTCTCACTCCAAAATCCCATTTTCATAGAGATTTGAGAAAATATCATTAGAGCAAAGTTGTTCATCTTAAAGAGAAGAACAACATAATTTGGAATAAATACCCCATTGGTTGGATTGAAGGAGCAAGGAGTGTTCTCATTTGGATCAAGGAGGAAATCAAGCTAGGTAAATTTCTAATACATCAATCCAAATATTTTTGTTTAGCTATTGATTTTGGAGTTGATTGGTATGTGTATTGATGATTAAAACTATATGGAATGTAATGGAACAAGTAAAACCTAGATTGAATCTAGAGTGAGAAATGTGATATAGTTTAGTTAATGATAAATGGACTATGATAGGGTGTTAATAAGGAAATATGCATGATTTTAGG
This sequence comes from Firmiana major, assembly GCA_033439115.1. Lineage (NCBI taxonomy): Eukaryota > Viridiplantae > Streptophyta > Magnoliopsida > Malvales > Malvaceae > Firmiana > Firmiana major. Next base: position 27,230,662 of record CM065896.1, on the reverse strand, counting down.
ATGATGGAATGAAGCTACATTGTGAGGATAGTCAATTTATGAAAATGAGTATATAAGGTGTTTGACAAAATGCCATAGTGAAGTAAATGATGAAATAGAAGCACTATGGGCTTAAATATTAATTTAGTATGAATCAATAGGTTCGAAAGAATCAAATAGACTCTCGAGACATGAGTAGAGTAATGAATGATGCCTTATAGATATTAATAGAAACTATAGGGCAAATCAACTATAGTATACGCAAGGATTTTGTTATATTGGACCCAATTGAAGTAGGATATGATTTTGTGCAGTCCCGAAGAGTTCGTTGGAGAAAAAATGAATCGTGCAATCAAGCAGCTTTAAGGAAGTGGAATCACGTGACGCAATTCCAGGTAAGGGAATTTTGTGAGTATATAGAGACAGCTGCTCGCATTTCGTGGGTAAATATAATGCTTTGGAAAATGCATGATTATCTAGAAAAATGGATTGATGGTGTATGTGAATAACTACAAGTATTTGGTATAAGATTTTGGTTGTGAAGTGATTTTTATAAAAAGGGATAGTAAGGCTAATAATTGTATAAATCACATGTTTTGATACTTTTACGAAAACTTATTACTTTGGTTTAAGCAAAATGAGGGATAGACTGGCTATTTGATTTCTGTGATTTCATGAAATAGCACGAGGTATGTGTTGGCTTTGATTTGAAATGTGTGGTGTTGATATAGAGCCGCCTATCATATTTATGTGAGTTAAATCATGCTGGAGCCTCCCTCACACTTGATTTCGATGTTTCACATGTATGAAATGTGCTGGAGTTTAGCTCGCACCTTGATTTGAAATGTGATGATGTTTTATAAACAGTACTGGAGCTTCTACTCGTATGTGGATCTCGATTGACTTTCTTATACATATAAACGTACTGGAGCTATGCTCATACGTGATTTCTTCATGATTTATGCATAAAAGTCGTACTAGAGCGTTGATCGTACGAGGAGATTTATTGATGATGCATGAATCGTGCAAGAGCTCAGCTCGCACAGGTTTTCACACTGTGGTTTGTATGATGCAGTGGAGTTGGTAAGAGCCTCAAGCCCTATATCCTTAAGCCCGATGTGGTGGGGAGGCTCTCTTACGGTAGGATCCTTAAGCCAACTTCCTTAAGCCCGATGGGGTGGGGAGGCTCTGTTAGTGGGGAGGCTCTCTTACAAGATGAAAAGCTCCCACTGTAAGACCCCGTATATGTATAATGGTAATGTGTGTAATTGGATCAAATAATATGAATGGACTTGTAATGTAAAGTATGATTGATGTAAGTCCATGGATTCAATGTATGTATGTGTAATATAAATTGTAACGTACATACAAGTTTCATTGAGTACGAATATGAAGAAATGAGTTCTGGCAAGTGATGGATGTGATTGAAACTCAAGATGAGTAGTGTGGTAAAATGGAATGGAGTTATGTTTCCATTTGGTTTCATGTAGCATACCTTTGGACATACAATGAATGCACACAAGTTTCAATGTGCATAAGGTATGAATGGATGCCATTTTCAAGTTATAAAGGTGGATGGATGAGAAAATGGCCATGGAAATAGATTAAGGATGTATTGGTATGAGTTGTAGCGAGGAAACTACAGGAAATCTGGAAAACATGAGGGCCAGATCGATCTCATAGGATGAGAGATCGATCTGGAAGAGCCAGAATGCTCTTATTTGGGCGAAAGAATAGAGCAGATCGATCTCCAATGGAGCCAGATCGATCTCCTAAGCATTTCTGTGATGAAAAGATCGATCCTCAAGCACCCAGATCGATCTCCTTAGATCTCTGTTTGGGACCAGATCGATCTCATGCTTCAACAGATCGATCTCATGCTTCGACAAATCGATCTCATGCTTAAAAATACCGTGAAAAAGAGGGATTTTAAGGGACCAGATCGATCTCCTCTTGGACCAGATCGATCTCCTCAAGCTATTTCTATATAAGGAGGGCTGAAAATTTGGAAATCTCAGAAAAACATATCAACCTCCCATTTTCAACCAAAAACCTAACTTTTTCTCTCTAAAATCAGCCATTCTCAGTGAGATTTGAAGAGAGATCATTAGAGGCAAAGTTGTTCCTATCAAAGAGAAGAACAACATAGTGAGAGGGCATTTTCCCATTTTTGGAATTGAAGGAGTTAAGGGCATTACCATTTGGAGCAAGAAGAAAAATCATATTGGTAAGATTCTAACACTCCAATCCAAATGTATTAGCTATTTAATTGATTTTGGAGTTGGTTGGTATGAGTATTGATGGATAAACTACCTAGGAATGTAGTGGAATTGGTGTGACCTAGAAATCTAAAATGGGTATAATGTGAGAATATGTGGGATTGAATGAGTTTATGATCTATGGCATGCTAAAGTTGTTATTGGGGTAATGTTTATGATTTTAGATGGTTAGATGGAATTACGTGGTGAGTTGGAGGAATTGTGAAAATGGGTATGTATATGATTGATAAATGCCATAGTGAGGGGATTCATGAAATATGAACACTATGAGCTTTATGTCGATTTGATATCGATTTTGAATAAGATAATAGGCCTAAGAAGATCCATAGACTCGAGCTATGGGTAAAGTAATGAAACGAGGCCAAATAAGCTTTAATAGAGGCTATAGATTAAATTGACTATAGCAAACACAAGGGTTGCATTATATGGATCGAATATAATGCGGGATACGATTTTGTGCAGTCCCAAAGAGTTCGTTGAAGACGAATCGAACCGTACGAGTAAGCAGCTTAAGGAAGTGGAATCACGCATCGCAATTCCAGGTAAGGGAATTTTGTGAGTATATAGAGGTAGCTGCTCGTACTTTGAACTTGTGGGTGAATATTGGGTGTTTTATGAAATGCATGGTTGCTCAAATAAATGATTGATGGTATTCGTGAATGATGATGAGTATATGCGTGGTTTTGGATTTGAAGTGGATTTTATGAAATGGGATAGTAAGGCTAATAATTGCATAAATCTAATGTTTTGATGCTTTTCAAAATGAAATTGCTTGGTTTTAAGCAAGCTAGTAGATGGGTCGGCTAGTATTGTATGGTTGTTGTGGAAAAGCATTTGTGAGTGCTAAACCCGATTGCCGGGATTGTTTTATTGCGTATGAGCCGCCTATCGTATTTGTATGACATAAATCGCGCTAGAGCCTCGCTCGCGCTGGATTTCTATGTTTTCATTTGTATGAAACGTGCTGGAGCTTAGCTCGCACCTTGATTGGAAATTATGTTGATGTTTATAAATCGTACTGGAGCTTTTGCTCGTATTTGGCTTTTGAGTGGTTGTCTTATGAGTATAATCGTACTAGGAGCTATGCTCGTACGCGTCTGTTTATGAGAGGATGCATGAGTTGTGCTAGAGCTTTGCTCTCACAAGTTTGCACATTGTGTTAAGTACAAGGTTGTGAAAGTTGGTAAGATCCTTAAGCCTTACATCCTTAAGCCTTACATCCTTAAGCTAACATCCTTAAGCCCAGAGAGGCAGGGAGGCTCTGTTAGGCGGGGAGGCTCTGTTCGGTGGGGAGGCTCTCTTACGGTGGGATCCTTAAGCCAACATCCTTAAGCCCAAAGAGGCGGGGAGGCTCTGTTAGGCAGGGAGGCTCTCCTACATGGGTAGAGTAAGATCCTTAAGCCCTACATCCTTAAGCCAACATCCTTAAGCCCAAAGAGGCGGGGAGGCTCTGTTAGGTGGGGAGGCTCTGTTCGGTGGGGAGGCTCTCTAACGGAAGGATCCTTAAGCCCTACATCCTTAAGCCAACATCCTTAAGCCCAAAGAGGCAGGGAGGCTCTGTTAGGTGGGGAGGCTCTGTTCGGCAGGGAGGCTCTCCTTCACGGAATATGGAAAACTCTTGGTATGGGGTAGATGAGACCTAGGAATGGCACCCCCAATCACGATATGAGTTGCGGAGTACGCTGTACCGTGTATATCACATGGAGTACGATGTACCGCATGATGGTTATGTGATGAGAAAGTATGGCGAGGGATAATCCATCTTCGTGCCAGCATGATACCCCGCATACCTGGATGCGTGTGGTCTGGGATGATTTATGATGTAATGGTTCACATAGGCACTTTTGATATAGTGACCTAGATTTATACACATGCGTGAATTGTGGAACGAAAATGTGGTTGTGATTGTGAGTTGATTTGGTGGTGTTTATGATGTTGGTTTAAAAAGGAGGTTTCTTAATGAATTGCCCTTTTTATGTATTTAAATGAGATTGAGCATGAGATGATTTATACATGATGTTTCTACCATGTTTTATATGCCAATGCACATGATTTTGATACATGATATATATGTATATTCACATGGCATAGTTTTATTCCTCATGCTCCTACCATAAACGATTTATGCATAACACTATCAGCATGTAGATAGAGTAGTTATCTACCATGCTTGCATTATTGCCTTACTGAGCGTGTGGTTGCTCATCCCACTCTATTTTCCCCCTACAGAGCGTGCATAGTAGCCCAGTAAGGACTGAGGCGTGGTATTTTGGACTCCGCTGCATCTCCATTGATAAGAGGTATATACACAGTGATTCTTTTGTATCTAAACAATGTAAAAGCACAGTATTCTTTTGAGTAGTAATTATGGGGGATGTAGATGTCAGTAAAACATGTATTCGTATAAGTACACAATTAAATGCAAATGTATGACATCGTTTTAATTAATTGAGAATGAATGAGATGTGGTGTTTATTATTGACTCACAGCCCAACAGTGTGTGGTGAGTTTAGTTCACGACCGGGTAAGGTCACAGTAAAACGCGAAAAATTTTCAGTGATTTTCGGTTAAAGAGAATGGAATTGGGTCGTGACACCTACGTTCACTTGAGACTATATAGGTTACACATGGCATGGGGTAGATAAGGCCTATGGCTGTCATCCCCAACCATGATATGGGTCTGTGGAGTACGTTGTACCGTGTATATCACATGGAGTACGCTGTACCGCGTGATTGTGATGATGATTGGAAAAGTCTAGCGGAGAACTAACCCACCTTCGCTCTAGTGTGGTATTGGATGAATATGACATAATTGGCCAACATAGTCTTTGAGATATAGTGATCGTCTGTCTCACATAATATTACATAGTACCACATGGTTTTATACACTGAGTGTGATTGTGATTGTCCAGGGTAGACCCGAGGGAGGGGTCGAGCCTTGTGGGATTTGTTTAAAGAAATGATATGCTATTTAAGATGAGATTTGACGTGTGTTAAGAAAATGATATATCTTAAAGGATGTTTCTTAATAAATTTCCCTTTTCATGATGCGTTTTGATAAAGATGAGCATGAAAGGTTTTACATGATGATTATTCCGTGTTTTACATGCCTATTTCCATGTTTTAGCACATGATATATGTATATACATACGACGTAGTTTTATTTCCTCATGCTCCGACTATAAATGAATTATGCCATGACATTATCAGCATGTAGATAGAGTAGTTATCTACCATGCTTGTATTATTGCCTTACTGAGCGTGTGGTTGCTCATCCCTCTACTTTCCCCCTCTATAGAGCATACATAGTAGCCCAGTGAGGATTGAGGCGTAGTATTTTGGACATCTGCTCCACTCCATCTCAAAGAGGTAAACACACAGGGATTCTTTTTGTATCTAAACATGTAAAGGCACAGTAGTCATTTTGTATTATGATATGGGGGATGTAAATGTCAGTAATGATGTCTTGTATAAGTATATAACTTAACTTTTAAATGTATGACATGGCTTTTGATTTATTGGAAATAGATGGTAATGATGATTATTATTGACTCACAGCCCAACTGTTATTGGTGAGGGTTGTTCACGACCGGGTAAGGGAAATGAAAAATGCAAAAAATTGGTAGTGATTTTCGGATTTAAAGGGTAAAAAGGATCGTGATAGCAACATCTGTAGTTGCTTCTTTCACACTACCCTGAGAACCAACAACACTAAAACATTCCCTGCCCTACACCTCATCCCTCACAGCAACAGTTATGCTCAGTCCAACTGTACCTCTTCACTGTAGGAGCAACACAGAACAGTAACCAGCAAGCAGTCCTGCACTACATACATAGCCAAGAATGGTGCGACCTTTACAGAACCAGCACAAGCTCACACCAAAGCCCCATGTTTTCATAACATAGCAAGGATGGTAACAATGTGAGAACTGTAAATTTTATGAGATTTACTAGGTGAGAAGTGTAATTTGGTGAATGTAATTATGAAATATTGATGTACACACAAGTTTTAAATTTAATGAAGTATAAGGAGATAAGGTTTTTAAGTCTTAAATGTGTATGGATTGAAATATGGCCTATGGAGTAGATTATGGTGAGTTTTGCATTGAGTTTCCTACAATTGATGCAGCAGCAGTAGAATCTGTGAAGGCCAGATCGATCTCCAATGATGAGAGATCTGTCACGACCCTCAACTTACCAAAATACGTACAAATTTTTTGCATTTTCATGCGTCAATCTTTAATCATCCTTCCTCGATCGTGAACAACCACACTCATAACAGTTGGGCTGTGTGTCGACGTCTAACTCACTCCACCATACCAATTCAATTTGAAATATTATTTATGAGTAAACACTTGTATAAATGTATATATATCAGAGTTGTTACATGTGTTTACATTGTTTTACATCCCCAGTAGTTACATACAAAATGCTACTGTGCTATGTCTAGTTTAGATACAAAATAATCCAAGTGTGTATACCTTTAGCGATGGGATGCAGCGGATTACCAAAAGGGAAACGCCTCCAGTCACGCTCACTCTATACTCAAATCTCTGTAGAGAGGGGGAAAATAAGGGGGTGAGCAAACCACACGCTCAGTAAGGCAATCATGCGAACAGGTAGATACTGCACTATCTAGGTGATCGTGATGCCATGCTCAAAAGCATTTCATTCATTATTTATCTCAAAACATGAGTGTATGATTATGTTAATGGTATGTAAAGCATTCATGCTATTAAAATCAAGTGCACATTTCAACTCAAAGCATGGTATAAATCATCATGCATAATTCACAATAAAAGCATGGCATTACCCATCATGCATTTTCACAATAAAGCATGGCATTAAACATCATGCATACGTGCACTTTAAAAACCATTAACAAATCAATTTCAACATTGGTCAGGTCTCGGCCCATCCCTCGGGCTTTCCTGACCCACAAATCATTTCAAACATGGATTTATTCTCAAATAGCATTAGACATGTGAGATAGGCAGTTCAACAACAAGTAATAACCTCAAGGCCTATGTACATAACCTGTGATACCGGCTACACGGATCAGGTGTACGGGATATCACCACTATCTGCTTCCACACGGGAGGTGGGTCAAATCCTACTCGTCGATCCATAGCAGATCTCGTCCGAAGAAGGCACATCACAACTCAACACGGTACAATGTACCCCATGCTATATGCATGATACAACGTACTCCGTGGACCCAATCAACACATCATATCACGCCACATCTCAAACGCACGTGTGAGCCTATTTAATCGGTGCGACCTCTTGTCTACCCGAACTCCTAACACGGCTAATTAATCATGTCAAAACAATGCACGTGTGAGCCTATTTAATCGATGTGACACCCAGTCTACTCGAAGCTCCAAACACGGCAACATGCAAGGTGGGCATCCAGTACGAGACAAACTCGAAGCACAATGCCAAAACAATTATGAAATCCATGTGAAAACTAGTGCATCTTGCACTCATGTGTATAAAACACGTCAAATCTCATGCTAGTCATACTCTAGCACGTTTTCATACTCACGAAATCATGTAGGTGGCTCAAAACTTTGCAAAGTATGGTTAACAAAACCAAAACACACTCATTTCTTTTGCAAATCATTTCAATGTCAGCCAACCTACCAATCATTTGCTAAAAAGCAACAAAACATGATTTTCAAAGCAATATGCTTTTGTTTTCATGCACATTTTGTCAAACACCCAACTTTTGCCATTCAATCACCCAACATCATTTCCTAATCTCATGCATTCTAGCAAACATTTAAGCGCCCAAATTACGCACAGATATCTCTAAGAGTCCACACAATTCCCTTACCTCGATTTACTTGGTGTGACTCCTTTCCTTTTAGCTTCTCACGCTCTTGGCTCAACTCGTCTCGACGTATCCTCGGAAGCTGCGATTCATTCATTAAATCAATTGAGTTAATGTATTTAACCCATAATTGACCTCACTAGTCAATATTATTCACTTGTGCATTTTACCAATGCCTTAATCCACATTTTACCTCTTTTAGGTAAATCTCATAATTTATCCACTAACCACATCTTAAAATCATCCCACAACACTATTAATAACTTCTACATATCTCATTCATCATTAATCTCCATACAATTCCACTTTCTCACTCTAGACCATTTCTAGGTCATAATCATTCCAATGCATTTAGATAGTTTCTAACCATCCATACTCATGCCAACAACTCCAAAATCAATTATATAAACAATGTACCATAGTTGGAGTGTTAGAATCTTACCCAATTTGATTTCTCTTCTTGCTCCAAATGGTAATGCCCTTAACTCCTTCAATACCAACAATGGAAAAATGTTTTCCAACTATGTTGTTCTTCTCTTTGATAGGAACAACTTTACCTCTAATGGTCTCTCTTCAAACCTCACTGAAAATGGCTGATTTTAGAGAGAGAAAGTTAGGTTTTTGGGTTAAAAGTGGAAGGTTAGTGTTTTTCCTGAAATTTTTTGATTTTCAGCACTCCTTATATAGAAATAGCTTGAGGAGATCGATCTGGTCCAAGAGGATATCGATCTGGTCCCCTTAAATCCCTCTTTTTTCACGGCATTTTAAGTATAAGATCGATCTGTCGAAGCATGAGATCGATCTGTCGAAGCATGAGATCGATCTATCGAAGCATGAGATCGATCTGCTCCCAAACAGAGAGCTATGGAGATCGATCTGGGTGCTTGGTGATCGACCTTTTCACTACAGAATGCTTAGGAGATCGATCTGGCTCCATTGGAGATCGATCTGCTCTATTCCTTTGCCCAAATAAGAGCATTCTGGCTCTTCCAGATCGATCTCTCATCCCATGAGATCGATCTGCCCTTCACAATTTCCAGATTTTCTGCAATTCTTCTGCAGCAACACTTACCAAACATCCTTAATTTACTACCATGATCCTTTTCTCATCCATTCATCTTTGAGACTTGAAAATGGCATCCATCCTCACTTCATACACATTAAAACTTGTGTAGAATCTTTGTATGACCAATGGCACTTAATATAAACAAAAATGGAAGTGCACATCTTATGCAATTCTACTTCCATTTTACCAAACTACTCATAATCCATTCTACACACATTCTCCACATGTTTAAGTCCATTTCTTCACATTCATACTTAATGTAACTTGTATGTACAATTATCACTCTCATTACAAGTGTGTACATTACTTATGGACTTACATCACATATACTTCAATCATGAATTCATAGTACAACTCTATTTACATTTCTATGTACATATATACCATTATACATATACGGGGCCTCACAAGATCAATCCCATAGCTCTAGAATGTAGAAAAATGTGCAAATGCAGATAGGCAAATCGATCTCATAAGGAAGAAAATCGATCTCCTAATGCCTCTATCTAGCAAGAATGGATCCTATCACAAGGGCAGATTGATCTCCTTAACTCTCAGCCTGGAAGAGATCGATCCCTAATTCAATGCTAGATCGATCTCCTCTTAGAAGAATAAATCGATCTTCACCTAGACCAGATTGATCTTATAGTTGTTAATGAAGCAGATGCAACAGTTGAAATGAACCAGAGATCGATCTCCTTCAAATACCAGATCGATCTCATAAGCCCTGCCTATATAAGGATCATGAGATTTTCGCCTGAAACCTATCTTTTCTCTCTCTACAAGCTAAACCTTCACCATTTCCACCCAAACCAAGCTTTCTCTCTCTAAGATTCACCCTATTCTAAACAAAATTAGACAGAGGGGTAAAAGACAAAGTTGTTCCTATTAGTAAGGAGAATAACATATTAGAAAATCAAAGGTGGGCTTGAGTAAAGGGAAGAGACAAGCATTCTACAACTTGGTCAAGAGAGAACAAGCTAGGTAAGCTCATAAGATCTTTGGTTTAAGCATTATCATTGGGTATATTTGTGAATAAATGCACAAATACATATATTTGGTTAGAGATATCTAAGTTAAGAGGGAAAACAAACAAAGAGTATATATGAAAAATGAGACGTGGGTATCTTGTGATGGTTATGAGTTAACTAATGTGTTGATGAAGATGTAGAAAGAGTTTTGAGATAATGTTGAGTTAGAATGAGTAAGAGAAAGAGATGTAAATTGAAAATGATGTATATTGATGGGTTAATGATATGTATGGACAGCTTAAGAATCTGACACGAGAAACGAGGCTAGTTCGAGAACCCGAGGATATTGTAACACTCAAGCTGCAAGAGGTAAGGGAAATAATTGTGAGTTTTCTAATGAATGAAAATGTTTTAAGAGCATGAAAAAATGTTTGATGAATAAGCATGTTTTATGAGATGATTTGATGTGTTGATAAATGTGAGTGTTTTACCGGTTTGAGCTTAATTTTTTATGTGATTTGTGTAATTGTGAACACATATGGTTCATAACCAAAATGGGTTTTGTGATAACCACTAAGAGCTCTACGTGAAGGTAAAACGATTTATATATAACAATGGCATGCTTTTACTGTGTGAGTGTTTTGTCAGTTTGAGCTCGATTTTTAATGTGATTTGTGTAAATGTGAATACAATGTGTTATAACCGAAATGGGATTTGTGATAACCACTAAGAGCTCTATGTGAAGGCAAAACGATTTTTACTGAGACTGTGGCTAGTCATAAGATTGCATATTGGGCTTTGCTTTTATAGTATGTAAGGCCAGGCCCTGCTCTAGTAGCATGTAAGACTGACCCCTCCGTTCTAGTAATGTGAGATAACCCTGCTCTGATAGCTATGGGTGGCATTGTTTTGATAACATGTAAGGCCGAGCCGTGCTTTGATAGCATGTAAGACCAATGACTGTATGACTCTGATAAAGTCTACAGTGAATCATGGCCATGTATGAGTACTATTATCGACGAAATCCCTCGATTAGGGATGTCTGCTTAGGGGACGAGTTCAATTGTTTTGATGTGCCTATGACGATGAGTTTTATATGAGTTTTATAAATGCCTAGTCTCAATTTCAGTGATGATGATGTGATTTTACAACTGCGATTCATATCACGCATTAAGATTTAATGTGATGTGATTTGTGAATTTATCACGTGAAGCATGTTGATGTCATTGTTTTCCTACTGTTATTTCTATAACGATTGCATGCTCATTATTTTCCATCATATTGTGATTGTGATGATGATTTTCATAACTTCCCTTATCCTCCTTACTGAGTGTTTTGAGAGCTCACCTTTTTTCCTCCCCCCTCCAAATTACTTGAAGTAAGCGAGATAGAGCCTGTTGCGTACGTGATATAGGCTGGTAGACAAGATCTCCCCAAGCTATCGCTTGTACACGCATAAGGTATAATTCAGTTCATTTTGTATCTAGACAATGTTGTAATACAGACACTTGTAATGAGTATTTTGGGATGTAATTAGGTTGATATGAAAGAAATGATTTGAGACTTATGGGTTGATTCTTTTTTGGATTTTATGTAATTGATTTCATTATGAATAAGTTGTATGATCTTGGGTATAATGACTAGTGTTAAAACATAGTGAGCATATGACACTGTACAGGAATACACCTAGAGTTGTTGGTTTTATTTTAAGAAAAATTTTAAATTAGCCATATTTTTCGTGCTTCTGATCTGTCATAGATTTTCTTGGTATCAGAGCAAAGGGCGTCTAGTACTGTCAATGTCGGTCAATTGGAAATAGATTACATCCCAAGTGTCTATATTGTCTGGTAATGAATTGAATTTGACGAGTAAAATATGATCGATGTTTAATGAATACGCGTAGGCACGTAAGAGATAGAATATGAGAGGGAGAAGAGGACGTTCAGGGAGGCAGGCACAACCACCTCCACCACCTGAACCACAACCAGAGAGTCCTAACTCTCGAATGAATCGCCTAGAGCATGATGTGCGTCAGGGATTCGAGCATATGGTAGCGCTATTCGCGTAACATTTTAGCGCTAATGCCTCGGGTACTACACCTATATCGACTCCTCTACCACCACAGGGACCACCCGCACCCCCACCACACAACCTCCAGTGCAGACCCAACTTAATGATAGAGATAAGGGTCGAATGAGGAACTTTTTGAAGATGAACCCACCGACTTTTAGAGTGGTGAAAGATCCCGTAGAGGCTGAGTTGTGGCTGATAGAGTTACGAGTCATTTTTGACTATTTGGGATGCACCGATGTCGAGAGGATCAATATGGGTGCTTATCTGTTAAAGGGATAAGCCCGAGATTGGTGGGGCACTACTCAGAGTCTATTGACGACTAGCCATGAGGTGATTAACTGAGAGATGTTTCAATCGGCGTTTAGAACCCAGTATGTGCTAAGAGCTGCCTAGAGGAGGAAGCAAGCTGAATTCCTAAATTCAGCTCAGGGCAATATGTCGGTTGATGATTATGAGAGTCGATTCACCACCCTATTGAAGTATGATCGAGAGACTCTTAAGGATGAAGAGCTCCGTACAGAGCGATTTGTATATGGGTTGAGACCCATCATTAGGGACTGGTTGATAGGGCTCTGTATCACTAAGTTCAAGGATGCTCTGAGACAAGCACAAGAAGTGGAGAGGGGACTACAGTTGGTATAGTCCCGGACTGAGTCTAAAATTTTAACGGGAGATAAGAGTAAGAAAACCGTGACTTCTCACACAGACCTTTAGAGGGGTTCTTTTAAGAATAGACAGTTTGAGGGATTGAGGGGAAGAGTTGATAGACCCAGGATTCCTTTCATTATTAAGGAGACCCCTCAAGGCGTCAGACTAGAGGTTAGAGTCTGTAGAGATTGTGGCAGATCACATGAGGGAAGCTGTCCTAGAATGCAGGGACATGGGTCACAGAGTGAGTTATTGCCCGCAACCACAGAAGCCACATTCTCTAGAGCCTCCTAGACAGCAGCCACAGAGGATGATTTCCTATAAATAGGCTTCGACTGCTGATAAGGGCAAGAAATCGGTCACAGAGGGACGTGTGTTTGCCTTGGATAAGGAGACTGCAGACACCTCATCTGAAACCATACGAGGTACACTTCTTGTCTGTAACCATAAAGCTTATGTGTTATTTGATTCGGGATCCATGCATTCTTTTGTTGATGTACAATTTTCATGTAAACTGAGTTTGAACTATGAATCCTTAGATTATATTCTACATGTAAATACCCTCATGAGTGAGTCCTAAAGGGCTGATATGGTGTGCAAGAGTTGTGAGATCAAGGTCAGAGATAAGGTGATGTTAGTAGATCTAGTGATGTTAAACATGTGTGGTTTCGATGTGGTTTTAGGGATAGATTGACTAGCGGCCAATCATGTGAGTCTAGACTGCTACAATAAGACTGTAACTTTCTCCCTACTTGAAAAGTTCAGTGTATGTCTGAATGATTAAAGAATAAAGACGTGTGAAGTTTATTATGAAATGTTAAGAGATGATTATATCGCTATAAATATTGATTGAAATTATTGATGTAAAGGTTGCATCGCACTTATCTCTGATATGAGTCGAGAACATTCAAGGATAGAGGACATACTGGTAGTATGTGAGTTTTCGGATGTATTCCCAAATGAATTGCCTGGCTTGCCACCGGAGAGAGAGCTAGAGTTCACTATCGATTTAGTGCCAGATACTCAGTTGATCTCGAAACCTCCCCATAGAATGGCCTTGGTCGAATTGGAAGAGTTAAAGAAATAGTTGCAAGAACTGCTTGACCAAGGTTTTATTAGACCTAGTGTGTCGCCATGGGGAGCTCTGGTGTTATTTGTACAGAAAAAGGATGGTAGCCTGAGATTATGCATAGACTACAGATTACTAAACAAGGCTACAGTGAAGAACAAGTACCCCTTGCCAAGGATAGATGATTTGTCTGACCAGCTGAGAGGGGCTTCTATCTTTTCTAAGATTGACTTAAGATCGGGCTATCACCAGTTAAGAATCAGGAAAGAGGATATTCCAAAAATGGCCTTCAAAACTAGATATGGCCACTATGAGTTCTTAGTGATACCCTTTGATTTGACAAATGCCCCTGCTACTTTTATGCGCTTAATGAATAAGGTATTTAGGGACTATCTAGATCAGTTTGTGATAGTCTTCAATGATGACATCCTTGTGTATTCTCAGTCTCATGAGGAACATGCACAGCCTTTGAGGATTATGTTACAACTATTCAGAGATAAGCAGCTTTATGGAAAGATCAATAATAGTGAATTTTGGCTAGATCAAATATCTTTTCTTAGCCATATTGTATCTAAAGACGGGGTATCAGTTTATCCGTCTAAGATAGAAGCTATACTTAATTGGGAGAGACTGATGACAGTTACCAAGATTCAGAGTTTCCTAGGGTTGGTAGGGTATTACAGAAGGTTTGTTGAAGGATTTTCTAGGATTTGCACTCCTTTAACTAAACTCACACGTAAACAGACTCTTTTAGTGTGGTCTGAGAAGTGTGAGTAGAGTTTCCAAGAATTAAAGAGGAGATTAACGACGGCACCTGTGTTGACTATCCCAAATGGACCCGAAGGCTTCGCAGTGTACAGTGATGCCTCTCAATAAGGATTGGGATGTGTGCTCATGCAGCATGGGAGAGTAGTCACTTATGGTTCGCAACAGCTGAAAGATCATTAGCGAAACTACCCCACACATGATTTGGAGTTAGCCGTAGTGGTGTTTGCATTGAATATTTGGCGGCATTACTTATATGGGGAAAGGTTCCAAATATTTACTGATCACAAGAGCCTGAGATATATATTTGACCAGAATGAGTTAAATATGAGACAAAGGAGATGGATGGAACTTCTTAAGGATTATGATTACGAAATACTCTACCATCTTGGAAAGGCGAACGTGGTTGCTGATGCCTTGAGTAGGAAGAGTATGATGTTTGCTATGATGATCAGGTAATGGGATTTGTTGGAACAATTCACCGGACTTGGGATCAAAGTTGAAGAGGTAGAGGTCGAATTTATGGCTAGCCTGCGGATAGAGCCTAATATTATGGATCAGATTAGAACAGGGCAAAAAAATGATTAGAAGGTATTGGATATGATTAGCCAAGCTAAACAAACCTCGTAGTCAGATTTCGTGATCAGTGATGATGGGTTATTGAGGTTTAAGGGTCGAATTTGTGTTCTGAGTAATGATACCTTGAGGTAGCAAATATTGAGAGAGTCTCACTATTCCCATTACACCATGCACCCAGGTAGTACCAAGATGTATCAGGACTTAAGAATGCTGTATTGGTGGAGTGGTATGAAGAGGGACATGACAAAATATGTTGCCAAATGTTTGGTATGCCAATAAGTGAAAGCTAAGTACCAGAAGCCCGGAGGATTGCTTTGGCCTTTACCTGTGCCTACATAGAAATGGGAGCATATCACCATGGATTTTATCATAGGATTACTGAGGAGCCGACGAGGTCATGACATAATATGGGTGATAGTTGATAGATTAACGAAGAGTGCGCATTTCCTTGCCATGAAGAGGACAGATACATTGAGTACATTAGCCGAGCTATATGTTAGAGAGATAGCTAAACTACATGGGGCTCTAGTGAGTGTTACCTCTGGTAGAGATTCTCGGCTCACCTCTAGGTTTTGGACTCATTTTCAAGAGGCCATGGGATCTGGATTGAATTTCAATACCACCTATCATCCTCTGACTGATGTTCAGTCCGAGCGGATTATATAGACCTTGGAGGATATGTTGAGGGCGTGTACGATGGACTTTAAGGGATAATGGGATAATCACCTACCCCTTGTTGAGTTTGCGTAAAACAATAGCTATCATGCGAGTATTGGTATGAGACCTTATGAGGCTCTGTATTATAAGAGGTGTAGATCCCCTATAGCGTGGGAAGAAGTGGGTGACAGTAAAGTAATTTCTCTTGAACTGGTTGAACAGAAGTTCAGAGTGTGAAAATCATTTGTGATAGATTACGGGCTACTCAGAGTTGACAAAAGAGTTACGCAGATGTACGTAGACGGCCACTTGAGTTTCAAGTTGGGGATTCTGTGTTCCTTAAGATAACCCCCAGTAAGGGTATCATGCGCTTCGGGAAGAAGGGGAAATTGAGTCCATGATATATAGGACCATTTGAGATTTTGGAGAGAGTGGGAGACGTTGCCTACAGGTTGGCCTTACCTCCACAGCTATTCGGGATATACAATGTCTTTCACGTATCCATGTTGAGGAAATATAATCCAGATCCCACCCATGTCATTGAGTATGAAGCATTGGTTATTCAAGGGGATATGAGTTATGTGGAAGAACCCATCCAAATACTTGACTGGAAGGAAAAAGTACTTCAAACGAAAAGGATTCCATTGATTAAAGTTTTCTGGAAACACCACTCAATGGATGAAGTAACTTGGGAGCTAGAGAGCCTTATGAAAGAGAAGTACCCTCAGCTATTTAATGGTTCGATTTAAATTTAGAGGACCAAATTCCCTTAAGGTGGGGAGGATGTGAGAACTGTAAATTTTATGAGATTTGCAAGGTGAGAAGTGTAATTTTGTGAATGTAATTATGATATATTAAAGTACACACAAGTTTTAACTTTTAATGAAGTATAAAGAGATGAAGTTTTTAAGTCTTAAATGTGTATGGATTGAAATATGGTCTATGGAGTAGATTATGGTGAGTTTGGCATTGAGTTTCCTGCAATTGATGCAGCAGCAGTAGAATCTGTGAAGGCCAGATCGATCTCCAAGGATGAGAGATAGATCCCATAGCTCCAGAATGTAGAAAAACATGCAAATGCAGATAGGCAGATCGATCTCAAAAGGAAGAAGATCGATCTCCTAATGCTTCTGTCTAGCAAGGATCGATCCTGTCACAAGGGCAGATCGATCTCCTTAACTCTCAGCTTGGAAGAGATCGATCCCTAATTCAATGCCAGATTGATCTCCTCTTAGAAGAACAGATCGATCTTCACCTCGACCAAATCGATCTTATAGTAATGGAGCAGATGGAGCAGTTGAAATGAAGCACAAATCGATCTCATAAGCCCTGTCTATATAAGGATCACAGGATTTTCACCTGAAGCCGAGCCTTTCTCTCTCTGCAACCCAAACCTTCACCATTTTCACCCAAACCAAGCTTTCTCTCTCTAAGATTCACCCTATTCTAGACAAAATTAGACAAAGGGGCAAAACACAAACTTGTTCCTCTTGGTAAGGAGAACAACATATTAGAAAATCAAAGGTGAGCTTGAGCAAAGGGAAGAGACAAACGTTCTACAACTTGGTCAAGAGAGGACAAGCTAGGTAAGCTCACAAGATCTTTGGTTTAAGCATTATCATTAGGTATATTTCTGAATAAATGCACATATACATATATTTGGTTAGAGATATCTAAGTTATGAGGGAAAACAAACAATGAGTATAGATGGAAAATGAGATGTAGGCATCTTGTGATGGTTATGAGTTAACTAATGTTTTGATGAAGACGTAGAAAGAGTTTTAAGATAATGTTGTCAGGACCCCAGTTTCAATCCTTGACTTTTACCAAATACCACAATAAATTTTTCGCATTTTTAACTTACCTTTCCTCTCTTCACTGGTTGGGCTGTGATTCGATGTCAGAGTCTTCACTTACCATAATATCCATTCTCATACATACATGTCAATATATTAATTCTGACTGTAGTTGCTCTTATTATACATGTAAGATTTTATAAAATCTAATACGATTACATTCCCCATAATATATAACGTATACATCACTGTGCTGTTTCTATGTTTAGATACACAACTGTACATAATAAGTATACCTGACAAAACGATAGGAACTAGCAGTGGACTCTGGGACACTCTCCCGCGATAACTCTCGCTCTACTGACGCTCTGTAGAGAGATGTAAAAAAAAGGGGGTGAGCATAACGCGCTCAGTAAGGAAATCAGGCAAGCAAGTAGATATCCACACTATCTACTCAAAATAGTGCTGTGCCTTGAAAACATTATTTCCTTAACTCACTTTAAAAGCATGTCTTGAAATATAATATATATGTACTTGTACAGAATAAATCCTATGTATAGAAATCATGCTTTATTTCTCAAAAGTAGGCATGTAGTGCAACACAATGCATTTATATATAAATCATGCCTTTATGTAAATCATGCCATGTATATTTAAATCACATATAAATATGGCATCAAATGATTCACAACACAAATCGGAGTCCGACCCATCCCTCAGGTCTGTCCGCAGTTTAAATCAGTAAATCAACCAAGGTGATATATCATGTAAGACTCTGTGGTACATGTAAATAGTATCCTGGATTATAATCATATCCAATGTGATCCCAAGCAACACAGTACTAGGTGTGCGGGGCATCACCGCTGTAACCGGAGGGGGGTCAGTCCATCACAACCGCCAGCTATATCCTCCTCAACTCCATAACAACACACGGTACAGCGTACACCTCGTGCCACTCAGACACGGTACAAAGTACACCCGTGGACCCGTTCTCACGGCCAGAGTGCCTACCATAGGACTTAGCTCTCACACCCGTGGAACTTATCAACATCACAGTCAGGGTGCCTAATAGAGGTCTTAGCCCTCGCGCCTGTGGAAATATCATACCACGTCTATACCAACCTCATGCGGATATCCTCTCTAGCTATGACACACAGTCACGCAAGGTCTCAGGCATGGGTTTCAACATGTATTACATATCACATACAATGTGCGTTTTGAGTGCGACTCACAGTCGTTACTCCGCTCAAACACTGTTTCACATCATAAAACTCAACTCTAGTGCGAGCAATCTCTAGCAACTAGGTCAATGCATAGTTTATGTATTAAATCAAGTACGAGCAATAGCTCCCAGTACTATGCTATGCACAATATCAAAATCAAGTACGAGCAATCGCTCCCAGTACTATGTCATGTATAAACCATGAAGAATCGAGTACGAGCCAATCGCTCCAGCACTCTATCATGCATATATCATTTAAAGCTGAGTACGAGTAAAACTCCAGTACTCTATCATGCATGTCATGAAAATCTAGTGCGTATCAAAATCCAGCACTATGTATGTGGAAAACATATGAATCCCAGTGCGAGCTATGCTCTAGCACGATTCATTCTCACATAATATGATAGATGGCTATTTAAAAGGGATTGTTTATAAAACATTAAAATCAGCACTAAAAGTGTGCTTAAGTCATATCAACCTTAAAATCATTAGCCCATCTATTTATTTTCATGCTAATAGCATTTAAACACTCACAATAGTATTTTCCATGCTTTTTGCAACTTCTCACAAAAGTTGACTTTTTGACTAACTAGGGGCAAAATCGTAATTTGTCACTATCAGGTCGCAATAATTATTATTCACTTTCTCTGACCCTTAGAGTTTTTAAGTGAATGCAGAAGCAGTTGAAAATACATGCAGGTATCTGTAACTACTCGCAAAAGTCCCTTACCTCGGATCACGTCAAGTGACCTCACTTCCTCGGTGCTGCTAAATCCCGCAGTCCGATCAGCTCTCGATGTAAACTCCGGAGCTGTAAATAACCATTCCTCAAGTTAATTATAATTTTCCTACTGTATTACACATTAATACAGTTTAATTTCCCTTAATGGGCCTTAAAAATCCTTAATGGGCCTAACTAGGCCTTAAGTCCATTTTCATTTTACTATTTACTTTTGTTGGGCCTATTGGGCTTGTGGGGCCCACCAACTGTTATTGGGCTTGTCTTAGGCCCATTACACCCTATTGGGCCTAAAAATATTGGGCTTGGCCCATTGGGCCTCTCGGCCACATGCCTTGGCCGAGAGCTTAGCCATTCTCGGTTTCCACAATGGCATGCCATACATGCCTATTTCCTAGCCATTTTCACTTAGGCATTTTCACATACACTTGGTAGGCAATATTACCAATCATCCTATTGTTCATTTAGGCATTTTATCAAACACCTTGATTGCCAACAGTTTACATGTATTAATTAATCAATTTGATTAATTCTAATTATACCATTAACATTAATACATGTGTACTAATCCATTTATGTCTTAAAATCAAATTGACATATTTCAATATCCCATTGATCACTCTCGGCCTAACCCTCTTCATGGTGATTTAATATGTTTCAATGCTTAAAACATATATCAACATTCTTAAAATCATTCATACATTAACATATATGAAATTGGAAATTGGAAATTATACCAATTGTAGTGTTCTCCTTTTGGCCGAATCTTTGTAGGCTCTCGGTTTGCACTCTATGTCTCCTTGATAGCCAATTCCAACATATGTTAATCTCCTTTCAATTTGGAACAACTTCCATGAAGAATGCAAGTTCCAAATATGACTAATTCCTAGTGATTTCTAGTGAGAGAAAGCTTGAATGGTTATGTTTCAATGGTGTTCTTCTCTAGCCGGAATTGTGTGATGAAGATGACCAAGGTGTGGCTGCATTTATAAGCCACTTACTTAGCCATTAAGCCTTACTTTTCAGCCACTATGCTTGACTTTCCAAATCTGAACCATGAGTCACCTTATGAGTCACCTTATGAGTCATAGTTAACTTTAACTATAGTTAGATATTTATCTCATGGGCTTTTCCAATTGGGCTTCTCGGTTTGGGCTTTTCTAATGGGATTTCGGGCTGAAATTTTTACTATACCTCGGGCCTTTTATTGTCTCAAAATTTGGCCGATCAATTGGTCCAACAATTCGGTCTAAAGGACCTAAAAATTTCGATATACGTTTAGTATACCTTAATGGGCTTTAAAATTTTCACCTTAGGCCCATTACGTTTTTAACCATTAAATTTATTCTGGAATCCTTCCGAATAAATTTTCCTTACTTCCGGGGATGATTATCTTGTATTCTGGCCAAGAATATTTTTCCCCAAATTTTTCTCCACACTTAGGTTAATTTCTAACCTTGATTAGTCAACTATGGTAAAAGTCCACTTTTTTAACTATAGTTGACTTTTTCCTTAACCATTGACTAAATTGACTTTTTCTTAAATTTTCGAAAGTGTTTTATATCATGTCTTACACTCTCTTCTTTATATTCCAACCGCTCCCGGTGGATAATTTCACCCGAAACTCCTTTTCTCACCGAAAAGGTCCATTTTACCCTTTTTAGCTTTTATTCTCGTTTTGTATGTTCGGGTCTAAATCAAGCTGACTTTCCTTCATGAGCTCTCTACGCTCTCTTATTTTAAGTTCTTATTTTCAGTCAGAATGATTTAGAATGACTCGGTTTAGCCTGTGATACTCATTGCTCACATTAGGCATTTTATGTAGCTTTTGCGTGTTAATTCATTTCAATAACACTTTAAGTCTAATAAATACTCTTCTTATGATTCAACCATAATTACATAGTGTTCATACACATAGGAATCATAAGGAAATAAGCTACAAAAATCCGGGTCTGACAATCCTCCCCCACTCAGAAAATTTGGTCCTCCAAATTAGAACCAAGTCAGTCCTCAAATAGGTGAGGGTACTTCTCTCGCATCAGACTCTCTAGCTCCCAAGTAGCTTCCTCTGAAGTATGATGCTGCCAGAGAATCTTCACTAATCTGATGGTCTTCGATCTCAATACCTTCTCCTTCCTATCCAATATCCGAATCGGTCTCTCTACATATGACAAGTCCTCTCGGAGCTCCAAAGGCTCATAACTAATCACATGTGACGGATCCGGGTGATACTTCCGAAGCATCGATATGTGGAAGACGTTGTGGACACCTGATAAGTCCGGTGGCAATGCCAACCTATACGCCTTATCTCCCACTCGATCCAGTATCTCAAAGGGTCTAATATAGCGAGGATTTAGTTTCCCTCTCTTCCCAAATCTCGCTATGCCCTTGGAAGGAGAAACTCTCAGAAATACGGACTCACCAACTGCAAACTCTAGTGGCCTACGTCTCCTGTCAGCGTAACTCTTCTGTCTGCTCTGAGCTGTCCTCAGTCTCTCTACTATCAAGCGGACGTCCTCAGATGCTTGCGTAACCAAGTCAGGAGCAAAAATCTTACGGTCACCCACTTCTTCCCATCCAATAGGGGAACGACATCTACGGCCATACAAAGTCTCATACGGTGCCATCCCGATACTCGAATGATGACTGTTATTGTAGACGAACTCGGCTAGTGGTAGGTGGTCATCCCAGGAGCCTCGATAGTCTAGCACACATGCTCTCAACATGTCCTTCAGAGTCTGTATAGTCCTCTCTGACTGACCATCTATCTGAGGATGGAAAGCGGTGCTCAAACTCAACTGGGTTCCCATGGCTTCCTGAAAATGTCCCCAAAAGTGGGATGTGAAGCGGGAATCCCTATCAGAGACTATGCTCACTGGTACACCGTGTAACCTCACTACCTCATGTACGTACAGTTCTGCTAATGAACTCAGAGTATCGGTAGCTCTCATAGCTAGGAAGTGGGCTGACTTCGTCAGTCTATCAACGATCACCCATATAGCATCGTGATTCCTGCGGGTCCTCGGTAAACCCATCACGAAATCCATGGTGATATGCTCCCATTTCCATGTCGGTATAGGTAGAGGCTGCAATAACCCTGCAGGTTTCTGATGCTCTACCTTCACCTGCTGACATACGAGACACTTTGCCACGAAGTCTGCTACATCTCTCTTCATACCCGACCACCAGTATACCTTCCGGAGGTTCTGATACATCTTGTTACTCCCCGGATGCAACGTATACCTCGACGAATGAGCTTCCGCCAATATCAATCTCCTGAGACCTGGATCCTCGGGAACACATAATCTGCCTCTGAACCTCAGTAGTCCATCAGAACTCATCTCAAAATCAGTCACGGTGCCCTTCTGCATCTGACTACTCACATCCATACAAAATGGATCAGTCTGCTGAGCCACTCTGATCCTGTCCAACAGGTCTGGCTCCAAGCGTAGACTAGCTATCACATAGCCTATATCCATGTCAGAAGGCACGACTCCCAAACTGAGGCTAGCAAACTGCTCTAGCAAATCATGTTCCCTAACCATCATATACAATACCATCCCCAGGCTCTTCCTGCTCAAGGCATCGGCTACAACATTAGCCTTACCCGGATGATAAAGTATCTCACAATCGTAGTCCTTCAGAAGCTCTAGCCATCTTCTCTGTCTCATGTTCAGCTCCTTCTGCGAGAACAGGTACTTGAGGCTTTTGTGGTCAGTAAATATCTGGAACTTCTCACCATACAAGTAGTGGCGCCATACCTTCAACGCAAACACTACTGCTGCTAGTTCCAAATCATGGGTCGGATAGTTCTTCTCATGATCCTTCAGCTGTCTGGATCCGTAAGCAACTACCTTCCTGTCCTGCATCAATACGCAGCCCAGTCCCTGATGCAAAGCATCGGTATATACTGCAAATCCTCCTGAGCTGGTAGGGATAGTGAGAATCGGAGCGGTGGTCAATCGACGCTTCAACTCCTCAAAGCTCTTCTCACAATCCTCGTTCCATATGAACGGTGCACTCTTCCGAGTAAGACGTGTCAACAGAGCAGCCAACTTAAAAAATCCCTCAACGAATCTCCGATAGTATCCAGCTAAACCCAGAAAACTCCTGATCTTGGTGACTGTCTTTGGCTGTTCCCACTGAACTACAGCCTCTATCTTGGATGGATCAAGTGATACACCATCTCTCGATACGACATGTCCCAAAAACGAGATCTGTGACAACCAAAAGTCACACTTGCTGAGCTTAGCATATAACTCATACTTCCGTAACGTCTGCAACACGATCCTGAGGTGCTCCTCATGCTCCTCCTTGGATCTCGAATACACCAATATGTCATCGATGAAGACGGTAACAAACTGGTCCAAGTATGGCTTGAACACATCGTTCATCAAAGCCGTGAAAGCAGCTGGAGCATTCGTCAATCCGAATGGCATGACCAAGAACTCGTAGTGGCCATATCGGGTACGAAATGCTGTCTTGGGTACATCTCCACTCCGAACCTTCAGCTGATGATACCCAGACCTTAGGTCAATCTTGGAAAAGACCTGTGCTCCCTGTAGCTGATCTAGCAAGTCGTCAATACGTGGAAGGGGGTACCTATTCTTGATGGTGGCCTTGTTCAACAATCGGTAGTCTATACACAATCGGAGGCTCCCATCCTTCTTCCTCACAAACAAAATCGGTGCTCCCCAAGGTGAAACACTCGGTCGTACAAAGCCCCTGTCCAACAGCTCCTGTAACTGTCTCTTGAGCTCCTCCAGCTCAACTAAGGCCATGCGATAAGGTGGTCTCGAAATAGGCTCCGTACCAGGTACCAGATCTATACAGAACTCCATCTCTCTGTCTGGTGGTAACCCTGGCAATTCATCCGGGAAAACATCTGGGTACTCATTGACCACAGTGATATCTGCCAACTCCGGATGTGCCTTATCCATATCTACCACGTACGCAATGAAACCTTAATATGTTGAAGGTTTTCTAAATCAGAAGTCATGTAATAATCATATCTACTCCTTTCATTTATCTTTATTAAACTTTACAACATATATAGTAGGGTTGGGAAACATAACTGTCTTAGCATAGCAGTCTAAAACAGCATGGTTTGCAGATAGCCAATCCATTCCTAATATTATATCAAAGTCACTCATGCTTAGTAATATTAGATTGGTTGTCATCTCCTTATCCCCTACTCTCAACTTGCAGTTATTATATACATATTCTACAACTTGACTACTATTCATAGGCGTACTGATTAACATCATCATACATAAATGTGTACGCTCTACATGTCTCTCTAATTTACATGCAAATGAAGGCGATACAAAAGAATGCGTGGCACCAGGATCAATTAAAACATATGCTTCAATATCATAAATCAGGATGTTACCTCGAATCACATCCGATGAAGCATCAGCTGTCCCCTGGTCCAAAGCATGTACTCGCCCTTGACCCATCACTTGTTTCCCCTTCTCCTCTGCCGTGGCTCTACCTCTTTGAGCAGACGTACCAGCTGGGGTTCTATCAAACTCCCTGCCCCTCTGTGGTGCAGTAGCATACGGCAATGGGCAATCTCTAACCAAATGCCTCTGTTTCCCACATCGGAAACATACTATAGCACCCTGTGAACACGGCCTATCTCCATGGAATCTGCCGCATCTTCTGCACTGATCTGCAGCAGGTCTCGGTCCTCCTATCATAATGCCCTTCGCTGGGGCTGCAGTCGGATAAGCAGGAGATCTAGCATATCTATCTCGTGTCCCCTCTATCCGTGATCTCTTACCGAAGGGTTTCTTCCCCCCTCGATAACTAAAATCTCTAGCCGGCCTCTTCTTCTGCAAGTCTTGGCTACGGCTAAACTTCCCAAACTCGGAAGCATTCCTCTCGTAGTCCTGCTCACATAGTTGCGCCCTGCGCACTGCCTCCTCATAGGTCACTATGTCCAGCGGAACCAACTTGGACCGTAGCACCGGTCTCAACCCGTCGATAAATCTGTGGACCTTCCTGGTCTCACTATACATAGTATCTGGGTCGTATCTCCCTAGGGATAGGAATCGAGTCTCATACTCGTCCACCGATAAACTCCCCTGGTTGAGTCTCAAAAACTCTGCATGTAACTTCCGCTGTGCGGTGTCAGGAATAAACTGCCTCCTAAAGGCCTCCCGAAATATATCCCAAGTGATATCCGTGTGTCGGGATCTCAATATAGGTCTGGTGGAATTCCACCAATGCTCTGCAACTCCCTTCAGTAGGAACGCAGCAAACGCGACCATCTCCGAGGTCGTACACTCGAAGTATCCATAGAGCTTCTCTAGCTCTGCCAACCACTCCTCCGCAGCTACGGGGTTCTTGACCCCATAAATGATAGAGGTCTGAACTTCTGGAACTCCCTCAACCGATGCAAGTCATATCCATATCCTAATCCACTACCACCCGAAACCGGTGGGGGTGTAGGAGTATCTACTGTCCTCTGTGCATCAGCTGTCTGCGTAGGTGTATCAGGGGCAACTGCCTCTCCTGTAGCAGCTCCTGCCTCCTGTCTCTGCCTACCTGGCATCGTCTGTGCCAGTATCTCTATAATAGTCTCGAGACCACACTCTAATCTCGTGAAGCGCGTCTCAGCACAATCGGGTGCCTCAGTAGCACCTGCAGTCTCATGCGTAGATAATGGTCCGGCAGTGGCTCGTCCCTCGGGTCTCTCTCCCCGGCCTCGAGCCCTACCTCTCATACCTCTACCACTACGCGTATTTGCCATATAGGCAAGGTCCCTGCATTTATAATAATGAATTAGTCCATCTCCTATCCGGTATACACAGTTATATCTAAACACATCACAGTACTATGGGGATGTATAATTTCCTACTTTCTAACACCGACTCACATCAGACCAACCTCTGCTCTGATACCATCCTGTCAGGACCCCAGTTTCAATCCTTGACTTTTACCAAATACCACAATAAATTTTTCACATTTTTAACTTACCTTTCCTCTCTTCACTGGTTGGGCTGTGATTCGATGTCAGAGTCTTCACTTACCATAATATCCATTCTCATACATACATGTCAATATATTAATTCTGACTGTAGTTGCTCTTATTATACATGTAAGATTTTATAAAATCTAATACGATTACATTCCCCATAATATATAACGTATACATCACTGTGCTGTTTCTATGTTTAGATACACAACTGTACATAATAAGTATACCTGACAAAACGATAGGAACTAGCAGTGGACTCTGGGACACTCTCCCGCGATAACTCTCGCTCTACTGACGCTCTGTAGAGAGATGTAAAGAAAAGGGGGTGAGCATAACGCGCTCAGTAAGGAAATCAGGCAAGCAAGTAGATATCCACACTATCTACTCAAAATAGTGCTGTGCCTTGAAAACATTATTTCCTTAACTCACTTTAAAAGCATGTCTTGAAATATAATATATATGTACTTGTACAGAATAAATCCCATGCACAGAAATCATGCTTTATTTCTCAAAAGTAGGCATGTAGTGCAACACAATGCATTTATATATAAATCATGCCTTTATGTAAATCATGCCATGTATATTTAAATCACATATAATTATGGCATCAAATGATTCACAACACAAATCGGAGTCTGACCCATCCCTCAGGTCTGTCCGCAGTTTAAATCAGTAAATCAACCAAGGTGATATATCATGTAAGACTCTGTGGTACATGTAAATAGTATCCTGGATTATGATCATATCCGATGTGATCCCAAGCAACACAGTACTAGGTGTACGGGGCATCACCGCTGTAACGGGAGGGGGGTCAGTCCATCACAACCGCCAGCTATATCCTCCTCAACTCCATAACAACACACGGTACAGCGTACACCTCGTGCCACTCAGACACGGTACAAAGTACACCCGTGGACCCGTTCTCACGGCCAGAGTGCCTACCATAGGACTTAGCTCTCACACCCGTGGAACTTATCAACATCACAGTCAGGGTGCCTAATAGAGGTCTTAGCCCTCGCGCCTGTGGAAATATCATACCACGTCTATACCAACCTCATGCGGATATCCTCTCTAGCTATGACACACAGTCACGCAAGGTCTCAGGCATGGGTTTCAACATGTATTACATATCACATACAGTGTGCGTTTTGAGTGCGACTCACAGTCGTTACTCCGCTCAAACACTGTTTCACATCATAAAACTCAACTCTAGTGCGAGCAATCTCTAGCAACTAGGTCAATGCATAGTTTATGTATTAAATCAAGTACGAGCAATAGCTCCCAGTACTATGCTATGCACAATATCAAAATCGAGTACGAGCAATCGCTCCCAGTACTATGTCATGTATAAACCATGAAGAATCGAGTACGAGCCAATCGCTCCAGCACTCTGTCATGCATATATCATTTAAAGCTGAGTACGAGTAAAACTCCAGTACTCTATCATGCATGTCATGAAAATCTAGTGCGTATCAAAATCCAGCACTATGTATGTGGAAAACATATGAATCCCAGTGCGAGCTATGCTCTAGCACGATTCATTCTCACATAATATGATAGATGGCTATTTAAAAGGGATTGTTTATAAAACATTAAAATCAGCACTAAAAGTGTGCTTAAGTCATATCAACCTTAAAATCATTAGCCCATCTATTTATTTTCATGCTAATAGCATTTAAACACTCACAATAGTATTTTCCATGCTTTTTGCAACTTCTCACAAAAGTTGACTTTTTGACTAACTAGGGGCAAAATCATAATTTGCCACTATCGGGTCGCAATAATTATTATTCACTTTCTCTGACCCTTAGAGTTTTTAAGTGAATGCAGAAGCAGTTGAAAATACATGCAGGTATCTCTAACTACTCGCAAAAGTCCCTTACCTCGGATCACGTCAAGTGACCTCACTTCCTCGGTGCTGCTAAATCCCGCAGTCCGATCAGCTCTCGATGTAAACTCCGGAGCTGTAAATAACCATTCCTCAGGTTAATTATAATTTTCCTACTGTATTACACATTAATACAGTTTAATTTCCCTTAATGGGCCTTAAAAATCCTTAATGGGCCTAACTAGGCCTTAAGTCCATTTTCATTTTACTATTTACTTTTGTTGGGCCTATTGGGCTTGTGGGGCCCACCAACTGTTATTGGGCTTGTCTTAGGCCCATTACACCCTATTGGGCCTAAAAATATTGGGCTTGGCCCATTGGGCCTCTCGGCCACATGCCTTGGCCGAGAGCTTAGCCATTCTCGGTTTCCACCATGGCATGCCATACATGCCTATTTCCTAGCCATTTTCACTTAGGCATTTTCACATACACTTGGTAGGCAATATTACCAATCATCCTATTGTTCATTTAGGCATTTTATCAAACACCTTGATTGCCAACAATTTGCATGTATTAATTAATCAATTTGATTAATTCTAATTATACCATTAACATTAATACATGTGTACTAATCCATTTATGTCTTAAAATCAAATTGACATATTTCAATATCCCATTGATCACTCTCGGCCTAACCCTCTTCATGGTGATTTAATGTGTTTCAATGCTTAAAACATATATCAACATTCTTAAAATCATTCATACATTAACAAATATGAAATTGGAAATTAGAAAATATACAAATTGTAGTGTTCTCCTTTTGGCCGAATCTTTGTAGGCTCTCGGTTTGCACTCTATGGCTCCTTGATAGCCAATTCCAACATATGTTAATCTCCTTTCAATTTGGAACAACTTCCATGAAGAATGCAAGTTCCAAATATGACTAATTCCTAGTGATTTCTAGTGAGAGAAAGCTTGAATGGTTATGTTTCAATGGTGTTCTTCTCTAGCCGGAATTGTGTGATGAAGATGACCAAGGTGTGGCTGCATTTATAAGCCACTTACTTAGCCATTAAGCCTTACTTTTCAGCCACTATGCTTGACTTTCCAAATCTGAACCATGAGTCACCTTATGAGTCACCTTATGAGTCATAGTTAACTTTAACTATAGTTAGATATTTATCTCATGGGCTTTTCCAATTGGGCTTCTCGGTTTGGGCTTTCCTAATGGGCTTTCGGGCTGAAATTTTTACTATACCTCGGGCCTTTTATTGTCTCAAAATTTGGCTAATCAATTGGTCCAACAATTCGGTCTAAAGGACCTAAAAATTTCGATATACGTTTAGTATACCCTAATGGGCTTTAAAATTTTCACCTTAGGCCCATTACGTTTTTTAACCATTAAATTTATTCCGGAATCCTTCCGAATAAATTTCCCTTACTTCCGGGGATGATTATCTTGTATTCTAGCCAAGAATATTTTTCCCCAAATTTTTCTCTACAATTAGGTTAATTTCTAACCTTGATTAGTCAACTATGGTAAAAGTCCACTTTTTTAACTATAGTTGACTTTTTCCTTAACCATTGACTAAGTTGACTTTTTCTTAAATTTTCGAAAGTGTTTTATATCATGTCTTACACTCTCTTCTTTATATTCCAACTGCTCCCGGTGGATAATTTCACCCGAAACTCCTTTTCTCACCGAAAAGGTCCATTTTACCCTTTTTAGCTTTTATTCTCGTTTTGTATGTTCGGGTCTAAATCAAGCTGACTTTCCTTCATGAACTCTCTACGCTCTCTTATTTTAAGTTCTTATTTTCAGTCAGAATGATTTAGAATGACTCGGTTTAGCCTGTGATACTCATTGCTCACATTAGGCATTTTATGTAGCTTTTGCGTGTTAATTCATTTCAATAACACTTTAAGTCTAATAAATACTCTTCTTATGATTCAACCATAATTACATAGTGTTCATACACATAGGAATCATAAGGAAATAAGCTACAAAAATCCGAGTCTGACAAATGTTGAGTTAGAATGAGTAAGAGAAAGAGATGTAAATTGAAAATGATGTATATTAATGGGTTAATGATGTGTGTGCACAGCTTAAGAATTTGACACGGGAAACGAGGGTAGTCCGAGAGCCCGAGGATATTGTACTACTCAAGGTGCAAGAGGTAAGGGAAATAAACCATTTGTGCTTGTGAGTTTTCTAATGAATGAAAACGCTTTAAGAGCATGAAAAAGAGTTTGATGAATGATCATGTTTTATAAGATGATTTGATGTGTTGATTAATGTGTGAGTGTTTTACCGGTTTGAGATCAATTTTTTATGTGATTTGTGTAATTGTGAACACATATGGCTTATAACCAAAATGGGTTTTGTGATAACCATTAAGAGCTCTACGTGAAGGTAAAACGATTTATATATAACAATGGCATACTTTTACTGTTTGAGTGTTTTGCCGGTTTGAGAACGATTTTTGATGTGATTTGTGTAAATGTGAATACAATGTGTTATAACCGAAATAGGGCTTGTGATAACCACTAAGAGCTCTACGTGAAGGCAAAATGATTTTTACTCAGACTGTGGCTAGTCATGAGATTGCATATCAGGTTTTGCTCTTATAGCATGGAAGGTCGGGCCGTGCTCTAGTAGCATGTAAGACCGACCCTTCCATTCTAGTAACGTGAGATGACCCTGCTCTGATAGCGATAGGTGGCATTGCTTTGATAACATGTAAGGTCGAGCAGTGCTTTGATAGCTTGTAAGACCAATGGCTGTACGACTCTGATCAAGTCTACAGCGAATCATAGCCATGTATGAGTACTATTATCGACGAAATCCCTCGATTGGGGATGTCCGCTTAGGGGACCAATTCAATTGTTTTGATGTGCCTATGATTGTCACGACCCAATTCCATTCCCTTTAATCGAAAATCACTGAAAATTTTTCGCGTTTTACCGTTACCTTACCCGGTCGTGAACTAAACTCACCACACACTGTTGGGCTGTGAGCCAAAAATAAACACCACATCTCATTCATTCTCAATTAATTAAAACGATGTCATACATGTGCATTTAATCGTGTACTTATACGAATACATGTTTTACTGACATCTACATCCCCCATAATTACTACTCAAAAGAATACTGTGCTTTTACACTGTTTAGATACAAAAAGAATCACTGTGTATATACCTCTTAGCGATGGAGATGCAGCGGAGTCCAAAATACCACGCCTCGGTCCTTACTGGGCTACTATGCACGCTCTGTAGGGGGGAAAATAGAGTGGGATGAGCAACCACACGCTCAGTAAGGCAATAATGCAAGCATGGTAGATAACTACTCTATCTACATGCTGATAGTGTTATGCATAAATCATTTATAGTAGGAGCATGAGGAATAAAACTATGCCATATGAGTATACATATATATCATGTATCAAAGTCATGTAAAATTGGCGTATAAAACATGGTAAAACATCATGTATAAATCATCTCATGCTCGATCTCATTTAAATTCATAAAAAGGGCAATTCATTAAGAAACCTCCTTTTTAAAACCCACGTCATAAAAACTCTTTCTCATCACATACAATCACATCACATCAACTCACAATCACAACCTCATTTTCATTTCGCAAATCAAATCCACGAGGCTCGACCCCTCCTTCGAGTCTACCTTAAACAATCGCAATCACACTTAGAGATTTAAAATCATGTGGTAGTAAGTAAATCAAGCAAGGAGACAGGTTACTATATCTCAAGTGACTACGTTGGCCAATCGTCACATATCATCCCAGACCACACGGATTCCGGTGTGCGGGGTATCATGCTGGTACGAAGGTGGGTTAGTTCTCCGCCAGACTTTCTCAAATCAAGTAACCACCACGCGGTACATCGTACTCCATGTGATATACACGGTACATCGTACTCCGCGGACCCATAACATGGTTGGGGGTGCCTGCCATAGGTCTTATCTACCCCATACCAAGTGTAACCTTTATAGTCTCAAGAGCGCGTGGGAGTAACCTCAATACCAGGTCCTAGCCCCTCATGGCCTTGCTCGCCCCTATTGGGTTCCCTGATCCAGGTCCTAGCCCCTCACCTTCACCCCACCTAAGAGGTCTGTCAGGCCTGTTGGGTTCCCTGGATGGATTATGTCAGGTCCTAGCCCCTCACCCTCACCCTCACCCCACCTAAGAGGTCTGTCAGGCCTGTTGGGTTCCCTGAGTTAATCCGTATCTCTCACCACGGCCTCATACATACCACAGTGTGAAAACCAGCGCGAGCTACGCTCTAGCGCGAATTCATGCATCAAACTAATCACTTCGTACGAGCAACGCTCTGGTACGGCATTTATGCATAAAATATGAAGAAACCATGTACGAGCATAGCTCCAGTACAGTTATATGCATAAGAAAAACCACTCAAATCCACGTACGAGCGTAAGCTCCAGTACGGTTTATAAACATCATCACAATTCAAATTCAAAGCGAGAGCTAAGCTCAAGCACGTTTCACACAAGTGAAAACATAGAAATCCAGCGCGAGCGAGGCTCTAGCGCGATTTATGTCATACAAATGTGATAGGCGGCTCATATACAATTTATCAATCCCGACAATTCGGGTTTAGCACTCACAAATGCTTTTCCACAACAACAATACAATACTAGCCGACCTATCTACAAGCTTACTTAAAACCAAGCAATTCGTTTTGAAAAGCATCAAAACATTAGATTTATGCAATTATTAGCCTTACTATCCCATTTCATAAAATCCACTTCAAATCCAAAACCACGCATATACTCATCATCAATCACGAATACCATCAACATTTATTTGAGCAATCATGCATTTCATAAAAACACCCGATATTCACCCACAAGTTCAAAGTACGAGCAGCTACCTCTATATACTCACAAAATTCCCTTACCTGGAATCGCGATGCGTGATTCCACTTCCTTAAGCTGCTTACTCGTACGGTTCGGTTCGTCTTCAACGAACTCTTCGGGACTGCACAAAATCGTATCCCGCATTATATTCGATCCATATATTGCAACCCTTGTGCTTGCTATAGTCAATTTAATCTATAGCCTCTATTAAAGCTTATTTGGCCTCGTTTCATTACTTTATCCATAACTCGAGTCTATGGATCTTCTTAGGCCTATTAACTTATTCAAAATCGATATTAAATCGACATTAAGCTCATAGTGTTCATATTCCATGAATCCCCTCACTATGGCATTTATCAATCATATACATACCCATTTTCACAATTTCTCCAACTCACTATGTAATTCCATCTAACCATCTAAAATCATAAACATTACCCCAATAACAACTTTAGCATGCCATAAATCATAAGCTCATTCAATCCCACATATCCTCACATTATACCCATTTTAGATTTCTAGGTCACACCAATTCCACTACATTCCTAGGTAGTTTATCCATCAATACTCATATCAATCAACTCCAAAATCAATTAAATAGCTAATGCATTTGGATTTGAGGGTTAGAATCTTACCAATATGATTTTTCTTCTTGCTCCAAATGCTAATGCCCTTAACTCCTTCGATTCCAAAAATGGGACAATGCCCTCTCACTATGTTGTTCTTCTCTTTGATAGGAACAACTTTGCCTCTAATGATCTCTCTTCAAATCTCACTGAAAATGGTTGATTTTAGAGAGGGGAAGTTAGGTTTTTGGGTTGAGATTGTAAGGTTAAATGTTTTTCCGAGATTTCCAGATTTTTATAGAAATATCTTGGGGAGATCGATCTGGTCCAAGAGGAGATCGATCTGGTCCCTTAAAATCTCTCTTTTTCACGACATTTTTAAGCCTAAGATCGATCTGTCGAAGCAATGAGATCGATCTATTGAAGCATGAGATCAATCTGTCGAAGCATGAGATCGATCTGGCCCTAAACAGAGAGCTAAGGAGATCGATCTGGGTGCTTGAGGATCGATCTTTTCATTACAGAATGCTTGGGAGATCGATCTGGCTCCATTGGAGATCGATCTGCTCTATTCTTTCGCCCAAATAAGAGCATTCTGGCTCTTCCAGATCGATCTCTCATCCTATGAGATCGATCTGGGCCTCACATTTTCCAGATTTCCTGCAGTTTCCTTGCTGTAACTCATACCAACACATCCTTAATCTATTGCCATGGCCATTTTCTCATCCATC
The DNA here is from genome assembly GCA_033439115.1 of Firmiana major. Taxonomy (NCBI): domain Eukaryota; kingdom Viridiplantae; phylum Streptophyta; class Magnoliopsida; order Malvales; family Malvaceae; genus Firmiana; species Firmiana major. The sequence continues at coordinate 27,195,978 of CM065896.1, read as the reverse complement.
CACCTTTATAACTTGAAAATGGCATCCATTCATACCTTATGCACATTGAAACTTGTGTGCATTCATTGTATGTTCAAAGGTATTCTACATAAAACCAAATGGAAGCATAACTCCATTCCATTTTACCACACTACTCATCTTGAGTCTCAATCACATCCAGTACTTGCAAGAACTCATTTCTTCATATTCATACAAAATGGAACTTGTGTGTACATTACAAATCATATTACACATACGTACATTGAATCCATGGACCTAAATCAATCATACTTTACATTACAAGTCCATTCATATTTATTTGATCCAATTACACACATTACCATTATACATATATGGGGTCTTACAATGATGATGAGTTTTATAAATGCCTAGTCTCGATTTCTGTGATGATGATGTGATTTTACAACTGCGATTTATATCATGCATTGAGGTTTAATGTGATGTGATTTGTGAATTTATCTCGTGAAGTATGCTGATGCCATTGTTTTCCTACTATTATTTCTATAACGATTGTATGCTTATTATTTTCAATCATATTGTGATTGTGATGATGATTTTCATAACTGCCCTTATTCTCTTTACTGAGTGTTTTGAGAGCTCACCCTTTTTCCTTCCCCCTCCAGATTACTTAAAGTAAGAGAGATAGAGCCTGTCGCGTACGTGATATAGGCTGGTGGACAAGATCTCCCCAGGCTATTGCTTGTACACGCATAAGGTATAATTTGGTTCATTTTGTATCCAGACAATATTGTAATACAGACACTTGTAATGTGTATTTTGGGATGTAATTAGGTTGATATGAAAGAAATGATTTGAGACTTGTGGGTTGATTCTTTTTGTAATATTATGTAATTGATTTCATTAAGTATGAGTTGTATGATCTTGGGTATAATGACTAGTGTTAACACGTAGTAAGCACATGACACTGTACAAGAATACACCCAGAGTTGTTGGTTTTATTTTAAGAAAAATTTTAAATTAGCTCTATTTTCTGCGCTTCCGGGCTGTCACAAACAACTCAGTAAACGAAACAGAAACAGAACAAGAAAATGGCATCAAGTAAAGTTTTGAAGAAACAACAAAACCGAAAAGAACTTAAAATTTCTAATGCAGGACAATGTAATATTTGAATACAGAAAAAAGAAGAAATAATGCAGTGAAACAAACTTAAATCAGAACATATATTTTAAGCGATAAATAATAGAATATCAAAACAGTAAAGTAGTAAGCAAACAGAGCATTGGAAGAAAGAAAAGAAAAGAAAATGCAATTTCATGTATTCCAAATTCATAAACAACTTCAGCTTGCCGCTAGCTTCGCGCCTTGGAATGCAATAGAGAAAAAGACAGAACCGTAAAGAATTTAAGTGTAAAAAAAAAAACACAGTAGAAATCAATTTAAAGCATAATGACATAAAGAAACTCAAGAGATTAAGGCTGAAACTATATGGAAAATTATGAAAATGGTAACACCTCTGAACATAATGGATCAAACAGCAGCAAAAGAGGGAGTAGAAATAGGATCAAAGTATAGATATTGTGATGTAGAATAGAAAAGATAAGAAGAATCCAAACAAAACCGTGAAAAATTTCAAGTATAGAAAGATGAAAAGTTCAATGCAGAAGACGGAAAAAAATGCAGTTTAGTAAAACTAATTCAAAACTTCTATTTTAACCGTAAATTTAAAGAGATTAAAACAGAAAATAATAAGGAGACAATGAAATAGTAGATTCAATTACAAACAAAGCATGTAAATAAGGAAGAAGAAAATCGTAATTATATTTAATCTAATAAACACACTGATTGAAGGAATCCTAAAACAGATTTAAGAAAGATGAAAATATTAAAAGTGCGGTAACTAAAAAGAGCCTAAAACATAATAGCAACGTGCAAAAAAAAAAAATGGGAAGAGATGCGGCTGCTGTCACCAGCCAAGCTTTCCCTTTCGTCCCACAACTAAAAAAAGGCACTATAAAACTAACCTAAAAAGAACCTAGCACCCAACCTAAAAAAAAAAAAAAAAGAACTCCCCCATAAAATGTCTCATCTTTTTCTTCTTATACACATCAAAATGGGGGTACAAAGGGGAATTTTAATCCTAGATGAGTTGACATTGTTTGGCCACTTGTCTTCACACCATTAGCTTCTTAGAGAAGATATTTCCATGTCATTTGCCTTCTTGTCCACATGGGTGTGCAAGGTGGCATGGCTTGTGTCTTCAATGAGGTGGCCAAGGTGTCTTTTGATCTTATCCTTCAAAGGTGAATAAAATATGGCCACTTGGCTTCACATCTGTCAATAAGAGAGAGAAGAATGGTGACTCATGCTACAAGACGAAATGGTAGTGGTCCAATCTCCTTTTTAGCCCATTTTCAGTCCATTTTCTACTGAAATGATTGAAATTCATCTGGATTTAATTTATCTACAAACATGAGAATTTTAATTAAAATGAGGAGATAATTAATAAAATAATATGGGGATTAAAATAGTTAATTAAGAAATTAAGTATAAATAACTCTATTTTCATAGAATTATCACACCCCCAAACTTGAGCTTTTGCTTGTCCTCAAGCAAAACAAAACATATGTAGGAACTGAGAAGTACCAAACATATTGATTTTCCAAATATTATCCTCAAAGAAAAATACAAACTCTGATATCAAAGATGCATAATTATAAGTCTAACACACAGAATCATTCTATCCTATTTATATTATTCTAATTATTCTAATTCTATGTATTTCTTTTTTTATTTAAAAAAATTAATAATAATAAATTATTAATTGAATACTATTAAATTGATTATTAAATTATTCATTATTATGAATTTTCATTTACCTATGTCTAAACGGAGTCAAAAATATATTCTATGTTAGCTAGAAATGTTTTTTTTTTTCAATTGAAAATTCCCAATAATAATGATACTTATTAGAATTAGGGGGCGGGTTTCATGTCAATGGCAAAATACCTCATTTGTTGCAACACTCCTTTAAACAATAAAAAAGGTTTCTCTTGAACTAAGAAGGGGAAGGATCATAAGTCTTAACCTAAATTGGACTCCTTGTGTGTGTGTGAAAATGTCAAAGCCACTTCACAATGCATTACCCAGATCAAATTATGCAAACACAATAAATGCAAAGTCAATGACAAGTGATCATTCCCATAAGTTTGAATTTCACTTCTCTCTCCACTAATGTAGTCACACTTAACCAAAGATCAATAGAACTTCATTCAGCTTGTAATGTATGGCTAGGGCTAAGGTATGATAAAGTCGATTTAGGTTTAATTACCCCTCAACATGCGTTACTTCTAGGATCTTTGATGTAAGAGGTCATAATTATTCCCCTAACTTATTTATTTTTCTAAACATTAATATTCTATATTTGTATTTTTTTTTCACTTCACTATTACCTATAACCCATATGTACATAGCTCAAAATATATCCTAGTGAAATTATACACTTTTGGGGTCAGGGATCAGACAAGAGTGTTTAAGCTAAGGAAAAGTATGCAAGTGTATATACAAAGAAAATCTTATTTGGCCCAAATGGGTGACTAGGGGTAAAATATGTACAATGACGGCTGGAACGGCTCAAACGATCTAAAGATGGCCTAAATCATTTTCTTAATCAAGTGTGATATAATATTTTGGCTCGAGAGAAAATCAAACAAATTATAGAATATGATGCACAAAATCAACTGAACAAATTCAATCCTATGTCCACATAAGCTTTCTCTAAATAGGTATACATATTCATGACATGACATGTGCATAAAATAAGGAAATCACAATCAGAATCAAAGACAAATTCAAGAATTTAACTTCATGTTTTTCCTACAATCATGCTTCTTATTCAATCAAATTAAGACTAAATCATGTGGTTATATCATTGGAATATGGGAGAAACCACATGCTAGGTACTAAATAAAACAATGTAAGCTCATATTTTCATAAAATTTTACAATTCTGCCAAAATATTTTCAAAAATGCTCAAATGAATTCCCTCCCCCAAACATAAAGTGCATAGTGTCCTTAATGTGTAGATAATATAAGAATTGAAGCTCAAGAATAGAATACTCCCATATCTGATGATGAAGAACATGTGAAGTTTGATGAGAAAGTGCTGCTGTAAAGGCTATCTATACAAGAAACAAAGAAAGAGGCAGCAGAGAAGAGAAAAAGAGCTGTATAAAAAGTGAAAAGAAAAATAAAGCAACATCAAATGAAGTTGTATGCATGGAAATGAAGCTGAGCTGAATTTATAGTTCTCAGTGGGATCCTCACTAAAGCTAAATAGCATGATCAGAAGCAGGAGGATCAGCCAAAGTGGTGACGAAATGCTGACAGTCAAATCCTCCCCTAAAATAGTGCTTAAGTCTACACCCATTAACTTTAAAGTCTTACTTCAGGGTCTCATCCATGATCTCAATGACTCCATGAGGGAATACTTGTGTAATGGTGAAGGGTCCTGTCCATCTAAACTTAAGCTTTCCTAGATATAACTTCAAGTGAGAATTGAAAAGCAATACTTGCTGGCCTGGCTCAAAGTGTCTCTCCTTTATTTTCTTATCATGCCATCACTTAGTCTTTTCCTTGTGGAGCTTAGCATTCTCATATGCCTGTAACCTAAACTCATCTAACTGATTAAGCTGTAGCAGCCTCTTCTCCCTCACTGCATCCAGATTGAAATTCAGGTTCTTAAGGGCCCAGTAGGGTTTATGCTCAAGCTCCACTGGCAAATGATAGGCCTTACCATAAATAAGCTGATAAGGGGACATCCCTATAGGTGTTTTGAAAGCTGTCCTGTAGGCCCAAAATGCATCATCTAACCTAATGGACCAATCCTTCCTGCTTGAATTCACTGTTTTCTCTAATATCCCCTTAATCTCCCTATTGGATAACTCTACCAGATCGCTAATTTGTGGGTGATAAGCAGTGGTTACCTTATTCTTGACCCCATATTTCTTTAAAACCCCATCAAAACTCTTGTTGCAAAAATGGGATCCCTCATCACTAATGATGGCTCTAGGTGTTCCAAATCTCGTAAAAATATTCTTTTTCAAAAACCTTATCACCACCTTGGCATCATTGGTTGGTAAAGCCATTGCTTCAACCCATTTTGACACATAATCTATGGTCACCAAAATATAGAGATTGCCATATGAAGGAACAAAAGGTCTCATGAAGTTTATACCCCAAACATAAAAAATCTCTACTTCTAAAATGTTAGTCAGAGGTATCTCATTTCTTTTGGAAATATTACCTACCCTATGACATCTATCACATTTCATCATAAAGTAGTGGGCATCCTTAAACAAGGTAGGCCAATAATATCCAGATTGCAAAACCTTAGCAGTTATCCTTTCTCCTTTAAAATGCCATCCATAATCAGAAGAATGGCAATGTCTAAGTATATCCTCTACTTCTTCCATGGGAACACATCTCTTTAAAACTTGATCTTTACATTGCTTGTATAGGAAGGGCTCATCCCAAGCACAATACTTGACATCACTCAAAAACTTCTTCTTTTGTTGGGCAGTCAAATCTGGTGGCATCACATTGCTCACCAAATAATTCACAAAATCAGCATACCAAGGCAAACTGGAATACCCAAAAGCAAATAACTGCTCATCAGGAAAGAACTCATTAATTATAGTACCATCTTCTTTAAGTCCACTCTCCAATCTAGATAAATGGTCAGCAACCTGATTCTATGTCTCTTTCCTATCCCTAATCTCCAAATCAAACTCCTGCAGTAGGAGGATCTATCTAATCAATCTATGCTTTGCATCCTTCTTGGAAACTAGGTACTTAATGGCAGCATGATCAGTATATACTACCACCTTAGTACCAATGATGTAGGAGTGAAACTTATCAAAAGCAAACACTATAGCCAACAGCTTCTTCTCGGTAGTAGCATAGTTCAACTGGGCATAATTCAGAGTCTTATTTGCATAATAGATAACATAAAATACTTTTCCTTTTCTTTGTCCAAGTACAGCCCAAACTACATAATCACTTGCATCACACATCAGCTCAAAAGGTAAACTCCAATTTGGAGCTATGATGACAGGGGCTGTAACTAACTTCTCATTCAAAGTCTTAAATGCTTCTAAGCAACGCTCGTCAAAACAAAATGCAATATCTTTTTCTAGAAGGTTACACAAAGGCTTTGAGATCTAAGAGAAGTCTTTTATGAACCTTCTGTAAAATCCTGCATGGCCCAGAAAACTCCTAATTCCCTTAATAGAGATAGGGGGAGGTAACTTCTCAATGATTTCCACCTTAGCTCTATCCACTTCTATCCCTATAACAGATATCTTGTGCCCAAGCACTATACCTTCCTTAACCAAAAAATGGCACTTCTCTCAATTAAGTACCAAATTCGTTTCTTCACATCTCTTCTGAACAAGTGCCAAGTTGTGAAGATAAAGATCAAAGCTATCCCCAAATACAGAAAAATCATCTATGAAGACCTCCTGAAAATCCTCCACCATATCATGAAATATCTCCATCATACAACGTTAGAAGGTAGCAGGTGCATTGCATAGGCCAAAAGGCATCCTCCTAAAAGCAAACATCCCATAGGGACAGGTGAATGTGGTCTTTTCTTGGTCTTCTAGGGCTATACCTATCTGATTATACTCAAAGTACCCATTCAGCAAGCAGTAGAACTCATGACCAGGCAATCTATCTAGCATCTGATCAATAAAGGGTAGAGGAAAGTGGCTTTTTCTGGTGGCCTTGTTAAGTTTCCTATAGTCCATACATACTCGCCAACCAATGACAATCCTAGTGGGTATGAGCTGATTGTTCTCGTTCTCAATCACAGTCATCCCTCATTTCTTAGGAACACATTGAACTGGGCTCAACCAGGCACTGTCAGAAATGGAATATATGATCGCAGCATTCAACCACTTAATTATCTCCTTTTTGACCACTTCTTTCATCATAGGATTCAACCTACACTGGTGCTCTACTAACGACCTATACCATTCCTACAACAGTATCTTATGCATACATATTGAGGGACAATACCCTTGAGATCAGAAATAGACCAGCCTATAGCTTTCTGGTGCTCTCTCAAAACCTGTAGTAATTTCTCCTCTTGATCAATGGAGAGAGCAGCAGACACTATCACTGGCTTAATGGAGGACTCACCTAGATAAGCATATCTAAGGTGTGAAGGTAATGGCTTAAGCTCTAAAGCTGGAGGATCACTTGTGGATGGAGAGACATCTAAAGCTGGAGTAGATGAAGTGTCTAAAGTTTCAAACTAGGCAATCGCCATGAGGGGAGTAACCTCTAACAACTGTAAAGCCTTATAAACATCATCATCATCCTCATTGTATTCCTTAAGATTAACTGATCTCACCAAGGAAGCTTCTAAAGGGTTAAATGGGTGTGTCTTAGAGAACTCCTCGGTGATGTCTCTATCTACAAAGACTATCCTAAAACAATCATGAGAGTTATCAGGGAACCTCTAAGATTTGAAAACATTAAATGTCACTTCCTAATCTTTGACTTTTATGATCAATTCCCCTTTCTACACATCAATCAATATTCTACCAGTAGCTAAGAAGGGTCTGCCTAGAATGATGGGGACTTCCCTGTCTTCCTCCATATCCAACACAATAAAGTCTGTAGGGAAAATGAACTTATCCACCTTAACTAGAACATCTTCAATGATTCCCTTCAGATACTTAATGGATTTGTCAGCTAACTAAAAGGTCACTGTGGTAGGCTTTGCATCTCCTACTCCTAACTTCTGGTATATGGACCAAGGAATGAGATTAATACTAGCTCCTGGATCGCATAAGGCTTTATCAAAAAATTGATCTCCTATTGTGCAAGGTATGGTAAAACTACCTGGATCTTTGAGCTCAGGGGGTAATCTCCTCTGAATGATGGCACTACACTCCTTAGTAAGTGCCACTATCTCATAATCCTCTAGTCTTCTCTTCCTCGAGAGGATATCCTTCATGAACTTCACATAACTAGGAATTTGCTCTAAAGCATCCGCGGAAGGAATGTTAATGTGAAGCTTCTTAAACACCTCAACAAATTTAGCAAATTGCTGATCAAGTGATAATTCTATTTTTAATAGAATTATTTGTGCTTAATTTCATAATTATTTATTTAATCCCCATATTATTTTATTAATAATCCACTTTATTTAATTAAAATTCTTTAATGTGCAGATAAATTAAATCCGGATGAAACTCAGTCGTTTCAGTTGAAATTGGGCTGAAAATGGGCTAAAAGAGACTGGACCACTTCCAATTTGCAGACCGAGTCACCAGTTGTTTGGACACGTGTGATGCCAAGTGTTCGTATTTTATTTGCTCTGAAACGATAAGATCGAATGACACCGTGCCAACCTTCTAGAAGACACATGTCGGGCCACATCGCACAGCTAATTAGATAAAAAAACGAGTGACATGGAAATATCTACTCTGCAGCAAATCAAAGGAAGACAAGTGGCCAAACAATGCCAACTCATCTAGGATGGAAAATTACCATTGTACCCCTAAGTGTGTATATAAATAGAAAATGATGGCAATTGAAAATGTCATGTAAGTTAGGGTAGAATAGTTTTTTTCGGTTAACTTTACGTTAAAAGTTTTACCTTCCTTGTTTTCTTTTCCCGAATAGTTTTTTTTAGCCTCCATATTTTATATAGCTACTGTTGTATTCAATTTGGTTTATTATGAAAATCTCTTGTTTTTAAATTCATGAGTATCATTGTTTAGAATTTGTCTTTACCATTTCAGTTTACTTTACACGTTACAATCGTATTCTTGCTATAAGTTTTAATCCATTTTTTGTTGTAGTCTAAAGCATTTGCCATGCTTTGATCATCAATGTCGATCTTTATGTTCTGATTCAATATTGCTGGTTTAATATGTTGGCATTAATCTGTGTATTGACTTGCATTACTGAAATGGTGGAACAATATTGGCTTGATTGAGAAATGAAGGAAACCGTGGCTACTGGAAATCACTATGTGATGTTTGATAAATTTTCTTCACGTATGGCTTAGTTTCACGTATTAATTTTCAGGCTGTCTATTCTTCTTATCTTATTTGATTATATTGTGTCTAATGTCGAGTGAGCTTCTTTTGATTTTTTTCTTTGTGCGGTCCGCTGATCGTGAATGAAGAAATAAATCAGTTGATAAAAAAAATTTTATGTTCTTCTCTCATCTGTTCTTCATCATGTTCTTAGTTTTATCTCTTCTTAGTTATATTACCAGTAATTTGGCTTTACTTCATGTTCAGTTTTTGTCTCTTAAACCATGAATGTTGCAGTGAATGGATGTATGTTTCTCCTCTGTTCTCCCCTGTCCTAACTTTTATTTACTGTTCATTTTCATTTTCTATTTAACTTCTGGTTTTAATCAATTCTATTCTCTATTCTCATTCCTTGTCACGGGTTGAGGTTGATTGGATGTAGGTTGAAAACCAAGGAAGATCGGGAATGAAGCCATCAATAGACTCGTGGTACAGCTGGATGACGAGCGAAATGGGATAACACTGCTACTGGTTCCTTAGCTAGAAACAATGTTAGAGGGTATCGTTGCAGCAGATAAGATCCATTTGTTTATGTTCGTTTCCCATTTGATTTGTTTGTTTTCATGTCATCTAACAAGTTTCCCTTGTTCATTAGTGATTTAACTTTAATCCACTAATTTGTTTGCTCTTTTCTTTTTCTCCTTTAAATTCATTGTTCTGGTTTCCTTTGATTATCTTCACTCTTTGGTTATTATCAGTTTTATTGTTTCCAGGTTGTTGTCGGTTGCACTTAGGTACCAGCGGGAGCAGGAGCAGCACTTGGCCAGCGCATGTCACGGAAGGTTGGTGCTGAGGACCACATCTGAAGTAATCACCTGGAGCAGAATAGGCAGGAGAAGATGTACAGTACCTGTACACATCGAAACAGCTAGCTGAAAATTGGGTGAAGGCCACATTTCGCCATTCGTTTATTTGTGCAATTAGTTTAAGCATGTTTGGAAGTTATCTTTTTATGTCATTTAAAGTGTTTTTTAAGTTAGGAAAATAGATTTGTATTGTTTGTTAAATTAATGACTAGTGTTAATTAGGATAATAAAAAAAAATATTTTCTCATGTATTAGTTAGATTTTATTGTTAAGTTAATAATTAGATATAATTAGGATTAATTTAGAATTAGTATTTTAGACATTTAGACTTGTAGTTATTTTCTTAATTTTTCTAGGATTTTAAATTTTAGGTTAGTGTAATTTGCATTTTTATATTTGCATTTTAGTTTAATTGCATTAATTAATTTTCACTACTTTAATTACTTTTGTAAGTAACTGCTTTTAATTGCTGAGAGCACTGTAAGTAAATTTTGCTCTGTTTTATTTTAATCAGTTTATAATTTTTATTGTTTTCAATATTTTTAATTTTAGACTTAGTAGATCACCCATCTTCACTTCATAATTTTCTAGAATATACTTAGGGTAAGATTAACCGGTAGTTAATTAAGCTAATCAACTTCTCTGTAGGACGATATTCCGAGACTCAAATCCCTTTATTACTTGTATGACTCGTGCACTTGCGGACAATACGTTTAGTTTGCACCAAGTTTTTGGCGCTGTTGCCGGGGAAGTTTTAATTAGCTAGTAATTAACATCGGTGAAATTATGCTTATGTGTAATTCTAGCTTGTAAATACTTAGGTTCTAAATATTTAGAGCTTTAACCTAGATTAGTTAATTTTCTCTTTAAAAAAAATTGAAAAATTAAAAAACTTTAAAATAAAAATTTTTAAGGACTTTGTGATGTTTGCATGCGTAGAGCTAGGAGTTATTATTGCTTTCCTTTAGATCCTGAATTTGAAAGAACCCTTAGGAAAATTCGAAAGTATTCTAGGAAATTATTAGCTCCGCTGCAAAACACTATGGCAGAAAATAGAGAAATTAGGACCGTTGGAGATTATGCAATGCTAACTATTGGAGGATATTATACCGGCATTAGGCCACCAACTGTCCCTGCAAACAACTTTAAAATTATGCCTTCCATCCTCCAGATGATCCAGACCTCCTTACAGTTCAGTGGGCTTCAACACGACGACCCACATGCTCACCTTGGGTAATTCTTGGACTTGTACAACACCTTCAAGCACAATGGATTATCTGATGATGTGCTTAGGCTTAGATTATTCCCCTTTCTCGCTTAGGGATAGGGCGCAACACTAGTTAATCTCCTTGCTGCCAGGATCCATTTCTACATGGGACGAGTTAGCCCATCAATTTTTAGCTAAGTTTTTCCCTTCCTCTAAAATGGCTAGACTCCGTAGTGATATATCTTCCTTTGTCCAATTTGATTCGAAAACTCTTTACGAGCATAGGAACGATATAAGGAGCTTCTTAGGAAGTGCCCTCATCATGACCTACCTTTGTGGTTGCAAGTCCAGACCTTCTACAACGGACTTACAAGCCAAAATAGGACTATTGTGGACGCTGCTGCGGGCGGAGCGCTACTGTGTAAAATAGAGGAGGAAGCTTACGAGTTGTTAGAGAAGATGGCTGCTAACAACTATCTATGGTCCTCGGAGAGGCAACTGCCTAAGAAATCAACAGGTATCTATGAGCTTGACACGTTGTCTATCTTGACCTCTCAGATTGCTAACCTTATGAAGAAGGTAGAGTCGCTTAGTACCCAACATAATCCTTCCACCCATCCTAACCCTGTGTTTTTTTGTCCAAAGTCCTTTTCTTTAGTGTGATCTATGTGGTGGTACACACTCTGGAGATAGGTGTTTGCTTAAGATAGAATCGGTTCAGTATGTTGCCCCTTCTCAGACGCAACAGAACAACCCCTTTTCAAACACCTACAATCCAGGGTGGAGGAACCATCCTAATTTTTCTTGGAGCTAAAACCAAGGGCAATCTTCTAATTCTAGACCTGTAGGACCCCTCTAGTCTTCAAGCTCAATCGGCTCAGGTACCACCACAGCATCCATTTCCTCATCATCTGCCTTCTCATCACCCATACCCACCTCAGTAATTCCCTCACCACCCACCACCTCAGTATCCACATCATCCACCTAATCATTCCCATCCATCCCCACATTAATTTCATCTTCCACCACCACAACCTATGCAGCCCCAACATGTACTTACACTAGCAGTCGAGAAGAAGCCCTCGCTTGAGGAATGTTCACAACGATCATGCAAAATCAAGCTACTTTAATTAAGAACTTAGAGGTTTAGATGGGACAAATAGTGAATGCTCTTAGCCAACGTCCTTAAGGGACCCTTCCTAGTAACACTAAAGCTAATCCTGTTAGGCAAAGGGAGGGTAAGGAACATGTCAAATCCATCACCCTTAGGAGTGGCAGAGAGCTATATGATCCACAAGTTAAGTCCAGCCCTGAACAACACATAGTTGAAGAATCCTTAAGTTCTAACGAAGCTGCTCAAAAAGAGCAGGAACCTAAAGATCAGGCTGCAAAGGAATCAAAGCTAGGCGCTTCTTCATCTTAACCTTCTTCTTCTTCTTCTTCTTCACAGCCTTCCTCGTCTTCTGATGCTACACATGTTACCACTACATCCCTTCCAGTTAGACCACCAGTACCTTTTCCTCAAAGGTTCCAAAATCAAAAACTCAATCAACAATTCGCCAAATTTTTTGAGGTTTTAAGAAACTTCACATCAACATTCCTTTTGCAGATACTTTAGAGCAAATGCCCAGTTATGTGAAGTTTCTAAAGGATATCCTCTCAATTAAGAGAAGACTGGAAGATTATGAGACGGTGGCCTTAACTGAGGAATGTAGTGCAATCATTCAAAGGAAACTACCCCCAAGCTCAAAGATCTTGGGAGTTTTACCATACCCTGCACTATTGGAAATATGTTCTTTAGTATAGCCCTGTGTGATTTAGGAGCCAGTATCAATCTGATGCCTCTGTCTATCTACCAAAATTTAGGAATAGGGAATGTTAAGCCTACCACAGTGACCCTTTAGCTAGCTGATCGATCCATTAAATATTCGAAGGGGGTCATTGAGGATGTGTTAGTAAAGGTGGATAAATTTATTTTCCCTACGAATTTTATTGTATTGGACATGGAGGAAACAGGGAAGTCCCCATTATACTAGGCAGACCGTTCCTAGCGACTGATAGAACATTAATTGATGTACAAAAGGGGGAGTTGACTATGAGAGTCCTAGATCAGGAAGTGACATTTAATGTTTTCAAACCTTTGAAGCTCCCTGATGACTCTCCAGAGTGTTTTAAGATGGAGATTGAGGAGGATATAAGGCTCGAACATAAGAAATCAGAAAGAAGGATGGAAGTAGATAGAGCTCAGGAGGATTTAACTGTTAACATTTTGTCACTACTCTAGCTGATCCTTCTACTCTTCGTCCTGCTGCTGAGTGTTGTGTTCTTTAGCTGCATTTGAATTGGATTTATTTTTCTTTTTCACTTTTTGTACAGTTCTTTTCTTTTCTGCTGTTTCTTTCTTTGCTTATTTTACAGATTTCTTTTCCAGTCTTATGTTTTCAATCAAGCTTTGATTATTCATCATCATCATCAGATAAGGGAGTACTCTGTTCTTGAGCTTCAATGTTTATATTATCTGCACACTGAGGACACTGTGCACTTTAAGTTTGGGGGTGGGGATATCACTTGAGTATTTTTTTCAAATATTTAGGCAAAATTGAAAAAAATTTCAAATTTTTTTCGAAAATATGAGCTTAAATTGTTTGATTTTTAGAGTGACTTAGTGCTTAGCATGTAGTTTTCCCATATAAAGGTGATATGACCCCATGATTAAGTCTGATTGTGATTGAATGAGAAGCATGGTTATAGGAAAAGCATGAAGTTGATTTCTTGAATTAGTCGTGATTCTGATTGTGATTTTCTCATCTTATGCACATGTCATGTCATGAATCTATATATTTATTTAGAAAAAGCTTATGTAGACATAGGATTGCATTTGTTCAATTGATTTTGTGCATCATATTCTAGAATTTGTTTGATCTTGTCTCGAGGTGAAATATTAGATCACACTCAATTAGAGAAATGATTTAGGGAATCTTTGGATCGTTTTAGCCTTTTTAGCCATCCTTGTACATATTTTACCCCTAGTCACCCATTTGGACCAAATAAGCTTTTCTCTGTAAATACACGTGCATAATTTTCCTTAGCCTAAACACTCTTTTCCTATCCCTTACCCCGAAAGCATGAAAAGTCATTGGGATATATTGTGAGCTTTGTATATATGGGTATCTGGTGATAGTGAAAATTCGAAAAGAAAAAGAAAAGAAAAATGAAAGAAAAAGAAAAAGAAAATAAGAAAGAAGAAAGAAGAAAAATACAAAAATAGAATAAAATGTTTAGCAAAATAAGTTTAGGGGAAATAAATATGAGCTCTTACATTAAGTTCGTAGAAGTAATTCATGTTAAGGGGTAATTAAACCTAAATTGACTTCATCATACCTTAGCCCCAGCCTTACATTAGAAGCTTAATGAAGTCCTATTGATCTTTGATTAAGTGTGACTACATTAGTGGAGAGAGAAGTGAAAAGCAAACTTATGGGAATGATCACATGTCATTGACTTTGCATTCACCGTGTTTACATAATCTGATCCGAATAATGTATTGTGAAGTGGCTTTGACATTTTTCACACACACACGAGGGGTCCAATTTGGGTTAGGACTTATGATTGAATGATTCTAAATGTTGCACTTGTAATTGTGAGTCTTTGAGATCATAGTCTGTACTTTTTCTTTGAGGATAATATTGAGGAAATTATTGTGTCTAGTACTCGTCATTCCTACAATTATTCCGTTTTGCTTGAGAACAAGCAAAAGCTCAAGTTTGGGGGTGTGATAATTCTATTTTTAATAGAATTATTTGTTCTTAATTTCCTAATTATTTATTTAATCCCCATATTATTTTATTAATAATCCCCTTTATTTAATTAAAATTCTATGATGTACAGATAAATTAAATCCGGATGAAACTTAGTCGTTTCAGTCAGAATTGGGCTGAAAATGGGCTAAAGGAGACTGGACCACTTTCAATTTGCAGACCGAGTCACCAGTCGTCTAGACACGCATGATGCCAGGGGTCCGTATTTTATTTACTCTGAAACGATAAGATCGAAGGACACCGTGTCGAAGGACACCGTGCCAACCTTCAGGAAGACACACGCTGGGCCACATCGCACAGCTAATTGGACAAAAAGACGAGTGACGTGAAAATATCTACTCTGTAGCAAATCAAAGGAAGACAAGTGGCCAAACAATGACAACTTATCTAGGATGGAAAATTACCATTGTACCCCTAAGTGTGTATATAAATAGAAAATGATGGCAATTGAAAATGTCATGTAAGTTAGGGTAGAATAGTTTTTTTTAGGTTAACTTTATGTTAAAAGTTTTACCTTCCTTGTTTTCTTTTCCCGAATAGTTCTTTTAGCCTCCATATTTTATATAGCTACTGTTGTATTCAATTTGGTTTATTATGAAAATCTCTTGTTTTTAAATTCATGAGTATCGTTGCTTAGAATTTGTCTTTACCATTTCAGTTTACTTTACACGTTACAATCGTATTCTTGCAATAAGTTTTAATCCATTTTTGGTTGTAGTCTAAAGCATTTGCCATGCTTTGATCATCAATGTCAATCTTTATGTTCTGATTCAATATTGCTGGTCTAATATGTTGGGATTAATCTGTGTATTGACTTGTAATACTAAAATGATGGAACAATATTGGCTTGATTGAGAAATGACGGAAACCGTGGCTACTGGAAATCACTATGTGATGTTTGGTAAATTTTCTTCATGTATGGCTTAGTTTCACTTATTAATTTTCAGATTTTCTATTCTTCTTATCTTATTTGATTATATTTTGTGTAATACCGAGTGAGATTCTTTTGATTTTTTTCTCTGTGTGGTCTGTTGATCATGAATGAAGAAATAAATCAGTTGATAAAAAAAAATCCTGCTCTTCTCTCATCTGTTCTTCATCATGTTCTTAGTTTTATTTCTTCGGTTTGGATTGCTTATTCTCTTGGTGTAATTTTTATTTTCTTCACATATTAGCAGCCTCTCTTCTCAGTTATATTACCAGTAATTTGGCTTTGCTTCATATTCAGCTTTTGTCTCTTAAACCATGAATGTTGCAGTGAATGGATGTATGTTTCTCCTTTGTACTACCCTATCCTAACTTTTATTTACTGTTCATTTTCATTTTCTGTTTAACTTCTGGTTTTAGTCAATTCTATTCTCTATTCTCATTCCTTGTCACGGGTTGAGGTTGATTGGATGCAGGTTGAAGACCAAGGAAGATCGGGAATGAAGCCATCAACAGATTCGTGGTACAGCAGGATGACGAGCGAAACGGGACAGCACTGCTGCTGGTTCCTTAGCCAGAAACAATGTCAGAGGGCATGGTTACAACAGACAAGATCCATTTGTTTATCTTCGTTTCTAGTTTCATTTGTTTGTTTTCATGTCATCCAACAAGTTTCCCTTGTTCAGCAATGATTTAACTTTAATCCACTGATCTGTTTGCTCTTTTCTTATTCTCCTTTAAATTTATTGTTCTAGTTCCCTTTGATTATCTTCACTCTTCAGTTCTTAACAGTTTTATTGTTTCCAGGTTATTGTCAGTTGCACTTAGGTACCAGCGGGAGCAAGAGCAGCACTTGGCCAGCACATGTCACGGAAGGTTGGTGCTGAGGACCACGTCTGAAGTAATCACCTGGAGCAGAATAGGTAGGAGAAGATGTACAGTACCTGTACACATCGAAACAGCCAGCTGGAAATTGGGTGAAGGCCACGTTTGGCCATTCGGTTTATTTGTGCAATTAGTTTAAGCATGTTTGGAAGTTATCTTTTTATGTCATTTACAGTGTTTGTTAAGTTAGGAAAATAGATTTGCATTGTTTGTTAAATTAATGACTAGTGTTAATTAGGATAATAAAAAAATATATATATTTTCTCATGTATTAGTTAGATTTTATTGTTAAGTTAGTAATTAGATATAATTAGGATTAATTTAGAATTAGTATTTTAGACATTTAGACTTGTAGTTATTTTCTTAATTTTTCTAGGATTTTAAATTTTAGGTTAGTGTAATTTGCATTTTTATATTTTCATTTTAGTTTAATTGTGTTAATTAATTTTAACTAATTTAATTACTTTTGTAGGTAACTACTTTTAATTGCTGAGAGCACTGTAAGTAAATTTTGCTCTGTTTTATTATAATCAGTTTATAATTTTATTGTTTTCAGTATTTTTAATTTTAGACTTAGTAGATCACCCATCTTCACTTCATAATTTGCTAGAATATACTTAGGGTAAGATTAACCGGTAGTTAATTAGGCTAATCAACTTCTCTGTGGGACGATATTGCAAGACTCAAATCCCTTTATTACTTGTACGACCCGTGCACTTGCGGATAATACATTTAGTTCGTACCATCAATGAAATGCGTGGATTTGTGTGAGTCTGAACCACCCGAGCGAGGGGTTAGATCCTGACTGATGATATTTGTTTTGTCGTGAATAAATGAATTTTCATTGTTTTTGGAAATGCTTAGGAATAAATGATTTTATGTGCATCAGGATCACCCGAGGGAGGGGTTGAGTCTTGATGAGTGTGATGGATGCGGATTTTTTTAAATGAATTAAGTGTTTTATAAGGTTTTGTGGAAACTCAGCGTGATGAATTTTTCATAATTGTTTATAATTCATGCAATGAAATGTTTCAGCATGATGAGGTTATCCATGCTTTAATTGCAAATACATGATTTTGATTTAATTTATGCTTTTTATGATTTTACATGAGATGTCATTGAGGCATGAGTTGCATGATTTCCATAAGCACGAACAACTTTTATAAACTATGGCATTGATGTGTGTATGATTTCGTGCGTGAGCTTTAAACGAAAAGAAATGGATTTAAGGGCATGGCATTATGAGCATATAGATAGTGGAGCTATCTATTTACTTGCATAATTGCCTTACTAAGCGTGTGGTTGCTCACCCCCCTTATTTTCCCCCTCTACAGAGTACTTTCAGTGGATAGAAAGAGGCAGTGATCGTGCATTCCTGTTATCCGTTGTTTCCCATCGAGAAAAGGTATACACACTTGTATGGTTTTGTATCTAAATATGTAAATGCACAGTACTGTAAACGTATATGACGTCGAGGATGTAAGGTTATGTAAATGCAATTGTGAACGTATTAGTTAAAGTCAAAGGATAGAAAAATCCTAATGTGTAAATGTAACATGGAAATGGAATGGTAAGTAGTGTGACGGGACTAACACCGAATCATAGCCCAACTATTGGTAGGATAGTCACGATGAGAGGAAGGTAAGAATAAATATGAAAGAAAAACGAAAAATTTACTATGATTTTTAGGTCGTGACACTGATGACCACTGATAAATGTTAGATGCCATCTTATCCAACAAATAATAAGCTTATTCCTTCGTCTTACACATCAAAGCTCCTCTTGCAACAGTATCAACTATGATCCCATTCTGGCTAGTAAGTCTATTATAGAAGGTTTAGACATGAAGCCATAAGGGCAGGTCATGATGAGGACACTTCCTAAAAAGGTCTTTATATCATTCCCATGCCTCGTAAAGGGACTCAGAGTGGAATTGAGAAAAGGAAGATATATCACTGCGTAGTTTAACCATTTTGGAATGAAGGAAGAACTTGGCTAAGAACTCATCGGCTAACTCATCCCATGTGGATATTGTTCCAGGAGGTAAAGAGGTCAACCAGTGTCTAGCTTTGTCCCTAAGAGAGAAACGAAATAGCTTAAGCCTAACCGCATCGTCCGAGAGTCCACTATGCTTAAAAGTATTACACAGATCTAGAAAATGCCCTAAATGAGTATGTGGGTCATCATGGGGAAGCCCACTGAACTGAAGCGAAGTTTGGATCATTTGGAGGATCGAAGCCTTAATCTCAAAGTTTTTTGTTGGGACAGCTAGTGGCCTAATGCCAGTACAGTAACCTTCTATGGTCGGGACAGCATAGTCTCCCATAGTCTTGATCTCTCTGTTTTCAGCCATATTGTCATGCAGCGGAGCAACTATTTTCCTAGAGTCCTTCATGATTTTTCTAAGTGTTCTTTCTACTTCAAGATTTAAAGGAAAGCAGTCAAAGCTATTGGCTTTACGCATGCAGACATTCAGAAGCCCTAAGGAATGATTTTTTTTTTTTAAAGAAAGGAAATTAACTAATCCAAATGAAGGCTATAATATTTACAACCTAAGTATGTACAAAACTAAAAGTATATCTAAGCATAATTTCACCGATATTAGTCAATAGCTAAGCATGGTTCCCCGGCAACGGCGCGAAAAACTTAATGAGTCCTAGACGTGTATACCGCAAGTGCACATGTCGTACAAGTAATAAAGGGAACTAAGTCCCAGATTATCGTCCCACAGAGAACACACTCAGCCTAACTAAGTACCAATTAATTTTACCCTAACTATATCCTAGTAAATTATAACAGAAATGATCTACAAGCTTTAATTTAAAAATATTGGAAAACAAGGAAAATAAAAAAACACGAAAATAAATAAAATAGAGCAAAAATTACTCACAGAGCTCCAAGAAAAATAAAAGCGAGAATCTGCAAAAGAAAGAAAATACTAAAACTCGAATTAATTAGTGTAAATTGACTAAAGATGCAAATATAAGAAATTATAGAACAAAAATAAATAGATTAAAACTTAGAAAACCCTAACATGAAAATAAATTTTGCATGCGTTTAATCTAAAAAAAAATAAAAATGCAAAATAATCTAACCTAAGATCTAATGAAATAAAATTCTAATAAAAAGTCTAAAAATCTCTGAGTAACTTTAACCCTAAATGCCTAAATTGGTAACCCAAAATTATATATAGCTCTAGATAATTACTAAATTAATAAAATACCTAAATGAATAATAAAATCTATTCTAAATGATCCATGAGAAATAAAATATTTTTTTGGGCTTTTAAAATTTAAATTGAAGACTATCCTAAATATGTATAAAATGATTCTACCCCTAAACTAACTCAAAATGCAATACATAGGCACTACACTTAAAATTAAATATTAAATCCTATTGCATTCAAAAAATTAAATATTATTACAATTAAAATTAAATCTTAAACTGAAAAGCAAAGAAAATTATGCCAGCGCGCAAATTAATTCAAGAATCATAATTTAACCACTAATACTATTACATAAACTAACAAATAGTAATAAAAGAAAAACTAATATCTAACAATTAATATGAAAACATGATAAAGCAAATTTTAAAATCCCAAAAGTGCCAAATACACAGCCATGCACTGCTCCCTGCCATGCACCAGCTTCTGTCCTTGCGCCTAATATCCACACGCCTGCTTCAACCTGCTTTAAATGTGTCCTGCTCCTCTGACTAGTCACCAAACTTCAGGAGCTGGTCCCAGCCATGCACCGATTTGCCAGCTGCATTGAAACCTTCCCAGCTTGCAACATCTGTAGCTGCTTCTTGCACACTGCCCCGAGAACCAGCAACCCTAAAACGTTCCCTACCCTGCACTTTGTCCCTCACAACTGCAGTTACGCTCAGTTCAAACGTGCCTCTTCATTACAGCAGCAACGCAGAACAGTAACCAGCAAGCAGTATTGCACCACATACATACCCAAGAATGGTGCGACCTTTAAATAACCAGCACAAGCTCACACCAAAGCCCCACGATTTTAGAACAGAGCAGGGATGGTAACAACTAAGTAAACGAAATAAAAACAGAGCAAGAAAATGGCATTAAGTAAAGTTTTGAAGAAACAGCAAAACAGAAAAGAACTTAAAATTTTTAAAGCAGGACAATGTAATATTTGAATATAGAAAAAAGAAAGAAATAATGCATTGAAATAGACTTA
The DNA here is from genome assembly GCA_033439115.1 of Firmiana major. Taxonomy (NCBI): domain Eukaryota; kingdom Viridiplantae; phylum Streptophyta; class Magnoliopsida; order Malvales; family Malvaceae; genus Firmiana; species Firmiana major. The sequence continues at coordinate 27,175,062 of CM065896.1, read as the reverse complement.
AATCAGAACATATATTTTAGGCGATAATTAATAGAATAGCATAATAGTATAGTAGCAAGCAAATAGAGGGTTGGAAGAAAGAGAGGAAAAGAAACTGCAATTTCATGTATTCCAAATTCATAAACAACTCCAGCTTGCTGCTAGCTTCGCGCCTTTGAATGCAACAGAGAACAAGACAGAACCGTAAAGAATTTAAGTTTAAATAAATAAATAAACACAGCAGAAATCAATTTAAAGCATAATGGCATTGATGTTGCCTGGTTGAACAGCAACAGGAATTTACCTTCCACGCATTCTGATTGCACTAACGACAAAAATGTGACGTCCGTGCGATTTGTTCCACGTGTTCTTCGTATAATCTGCAAAAACAACAGGAATCAGAGGGGGCAGGGATTTGTCCCTGCACGCGCACTCCGATGATTAAGTAAGTAATCGGGAGTTGTGTAAGTAAGAGGAAGAGAATGTGTTTCTTAATTCAAAGGGTTGAAATATTTCTCCCTGCTTTTTTTGTTCTTTTGTTTCGTCCTCCTTTTCTGAGAGCTCCTCGGCATATTTATAGGTTTCTTCAAGTCGGTTCGAGCTAAGGCCCAGGCGTGCCTGGGCCGCGACAGAGTCATAGAGCACTCTGTCGCGCTTCGGGTCAAGCAGCTTGCGGGGGAGTCGGCAGGCGGCAGAGTACCCATGGACCTTTGCCGCAGACTGTGCGGGAGACCTATCCCGCAGTCTGTGCGGGAGATCTCTACCGCGGGCTGTGCAGGAGACCTATGCCGCAGGCTGTGTGGGAGACCTCTACCGCTGTCTGTGCGGGAGACTATGCCGCAGGCTGTGCGGGAGACCTCTACCGTGAGGGTAATGCGGGAGACCTATGTCGCAATCGAGGCGATGGAGTCTGTTGCGCCTACTGTGCGGCACACATCCCAGGCGACAGAGTGCCTATCGCCCCGAACACTCTATCGTTCAACAAGCAACTGTGTCGCGTAGCAACTCTGTCGCGAAATCAGCCACGTGGCTTGTCTTCGTTCTGACATGTGGCAATCAATGGTTGGCGGATAGTTGTACACGTGGATTCTGGTGACACGACCACCATCAATTGCTCCCCACTCTTTCGTAGGAATTTTTCGTGCGAAAGAGGATCTGGGTCTGGATTTTTCTCGGGTCGGGTCAGATTTCCGCGCGTGTAGCGACGCAGGCGAGCCGCTATATATACTGGCCCCTGCTGTCCTTGTCGCTATTCAGTTCTCTCGTAAAAATACTCTACCGTATTTTCCTCTGCAGACTCTATCGCTACGCTCTCGCCACTCTACCGCAACTCCATCGCAACTCTGCCGCGCACACAACACTGTGTCGCAGGTCTGTCCCGCCTTCTTGCGACTCTGTCGCGAGTTCTTCTCTCCTTCATTTTAGGTAATTTTATAATACGTGGTTCCACTTTTTGGCTTTCGAACCCCTAAAAATGGCTGGCCATGGTGTAGGAAAACAAATAGACCTAGGAGTAAAGTCGACTTTGAAGGAAGCTGACATCCGAGATCTAGTATCTAGGTTTCCCTTACCCGAGGGATACGCTTATAGACTTCCAACCCCCCAGGAGAGTGACATACGTCGTGTATCCAACGGGATTGTCGCTTTTAGGGCAGCATTAGAGTTAGGACTCCGCTTCCCATTGTCTGACTTCGGGGCTTCCTTCCTTAGGACACACGGAGTATCCCCGGGACAGTTGCATCCTCATGCATAGATGCAATTAGTAGCGTTCACCGTGCACTTCCATTCAAGGGGCTTCCCTCCATCCCTTCCTCTCTTAGATGTATTTTTTAGGTTTCGAGGGAGCCCCGGCTTAGTGCCTTACTCGCTTCAGCGGGTGTATCAGCCCGGTTTTGAGAACAGGTTGTTCGAGAAACCTGCTAACAAGCTTCATGGTTTTGAGGCTGAGTGGCTTGTTGTAGAAGTGCCCGAGGGCCTGGATTTCCCCACCCGTTGGGAGAATAGGCGAGAAATCCCCAAGGGCCCCAGGCTTTCCACACTTAGGGAACAGTTATCTTCGGATGTCAACAAACTGCTAGTCCGTCATCCCATTAGCCTCGACAGCCTTTTATCAAATGAAAATTTGATATCACCTGGCTGGGGTGTGGGTCCGGTCCCTATTGTCGGACCCTCTGTTCCTTCATCCGATCCTCCGCCTTTGACTTCCCCCGAGTTAAATCCTGAACCTGTAAGGCCACAGGAGGATATAGGGAGTACCAACGTGGAGTCTAGTTCTGGCAGCGAACCCTTAGCTGACCTGACTGGCTGGGAAGGGTTCTGCTCCACTTTCATGGTGCTCCCTGATGACGACGCAATAAATATAGAGTCCCTTCAGGAGCATCTCGATTCTCCTGACGGTAACTTTTAATTCTTTTTACTACTTGCTGTTTTTGATCAGTTTTTGACCACTGATTTATTTTCTTTTCTTTTTTTGCAGAAATGAGCCACTTCCGGCAATCGTTGGGTCGCCAGGTCTCTGAGGCTGGTCCTTCCAGCGCTCCTACCAGGAAGAGGCGTCGTTTAGCCGACGATGTCCCAAGTGAGGCACCGGTCCCCTCTCAGCCACCTCGTGCTCAGACCCCCCTGTTTCTAGGCAGGCGATGCCTCCCCCTCCTTCGGAGCAGAGGGATCCCTCTCGGGATCGGGGGAGAGTTGCCTCATCTTCACGGGGGTCTTCTGGGTCATCCGGGCGATCCCGCTCTGAGGAGCGTGTGGAATGCAATATCATTCCGTTGCAGCGAAAGAATCGAAGGCGTTTATACATCAAGGGTTCGATGGGAAGTAGGCCAATACTACCGAGGATAGGTCCTGCTGACGAGAGGTCCTACCCCGTGGACGGGGGGTTTATTATGAGGGGGGCCGAATTTCGAGTGTACCCCGGGGTCCTTGACAACGATACTTTGGACACTCCCGAGGTGGCTTCCCGGATTAGTTAGTCTTCCATCCTTCCTCGGGACGAGGCGAGGATATTCCGGAATTACCCGGAGGGGGAGGACTTAGCCTACATGGAGGCATTGAGGGTAAGTTTCATACTCCTCTTCGTTTGACTCCTTTTTGCTACATTCTTTGACTCTAACTTTTTGCATTTCTTTGCAGTTGGCTCAGAGAACCGTGGCCAACAATGCCCAGCACCGGGCCTATCGGGAGCGTGCCGATAGGGAAATCCGGGAGTTAAAGGACCAAGTTATGGGGTTACAGAACACCGTCAACAACTTGTCCAAACTTCTGAATTTAGTTCGAAGCTTGGAGGAGCAGCTCGCAAAGGTTCATCAAGACCTTAATCACGCCAAGGGGGATCTCACTGTAGAGACGGCCCGGTCCAGCAAATTCCACGAGGATCTTCAGGAGGCCCATGCCGAGCTGGATCGTATGCAGTCCAGCTACGGGTCCTTACTCACTCGGAATCAGGAGCTTGAGCAACGCGTTGCCGATTTAGAAGGTCAGGCTGCTCCTATTCTGACCCAAGTAGAGATCGACAGCATACGGGCCGAGGCCGTGAAGGAGTACCGTCTCTCCAAGGATTGCTTGAGGCGGAAGGAAGATTTCTCCAACCCTTATGTGAAGTACGGGTTCTACCTGGCCCGATCTTGGTTAGAAGCACATAGGGAAGGAGAGGAATTCCCCGAGCTCCAGTACACCAACGAGGCGATGCTATTTGAGGCCCCCGACTGGACTAAATATGAGCCTGAAGCCAAACACCGCCCAAGATGACCTCGCCAACCTCACTAGTCCTTGGGAGTCCATGGATCTGGACGGTGCTCCCGAGCCTATCGAGGCTCTTATTGATTTAGACGGCGAGGAGGGTCAGCAGTCCTTGGGAAGTGATGGTCCGTCTGCAGCTGATCCCCAGCTTTCTCCCGAAGAGTAGATAGCTATTTTTGTTTTTTGTATTTCTTTTCAAGTACTTTGTTGTTTTTTATTTTAACTTTGTACTTTTGTTGAATGTAATCATAAAGATCTGTTAAAGATCTGTTTGTAATGACTTTGGAATGAAATGAAATTGAGATTTTTGTTCATGCTTTGTATTGCACTACTTCTCTATTTATCATTTATCATTCTTTGTCTGTTTGTTTATTTTGCTTGAATGTATTCATTTGAATGTATTCGTGTATGCTTCCCAATTCTTGATAGAAAGGTATACTTTCAGAAAGAATTTTTTGTGCGAACATATAGTTGTTTAAGGCTTGGTTTTTATAGCCTTAGTATTTTTATTACCTGGCCACAGTGACGTATAGCACCTCAGGCTCTTACGGCTCAGCTGATTGTTCACGCCTGGCCACAGTGATGCATAGCGCCTCAAGCTCTTACGGCTCGGTTGAACTACGCATGGCCATAGTGACGCATAGCGCCTCAAGCTCTTACGGCTCGGCTGAACTACGCCTGGCCACAGTGATGCATAACGTCTCAGGCTCTTACGGCTCAGTTGATTGTTCACGCCTAGCCACAGTGACGCATAGCGCCTCAGGCTCTTACGGCTCGGTTGAACTACGCCTGGCCACAGTGACGCATAGCGCCTCAGGCTCTTACGGCTCGGCTGAACTACGCCTGGCCACAGTGACGCATAGCGCCTCAGGCTCTTACAGCTCGGTTGAACTACGCCTGGCCACAGTGACGCATAGCGCCTCAGGCTCTTACGGCTCGGTTGAACTACGCCTGGCCACAGTGACCCATAGCGCCTCAGGCTCTTACGGCTCGGCTGAACTACGCCTGGCCACAGTGACGCATAGCGCCTCAGGCTCTTACGGCTCGACTAAACTACGTCTGGCCACAGTGACGCATAGCGCCTCAGGCTCTTACGGCTCGGCTGAACTACGCCTGGCCACAGTGACGCATAGCGCCTCAGGCTCTTACGGCTCGGCTGAACTACGCCTGGCCACAGTGACGCATAGCGCCTCAGGCTCTTACGGCTCGGTTGAACTACGCCTGGCCACAGTGACGCATAGCGCCTCAGGCTCTTACGGCTCGGTTGAACTACGCCTGGCCACAGTGACGCATAGCGCCTCAGGCTCTTACGGCTCGGCTGAACTACACCTGGCCACAGTGATGCATAGCACCTCAGGCTCTTACGACTCGGCTGAACTACGCCTGGCCACAGTGACGCATAGCGCCTCAGGCTCTTATGGCTCGGTTGAACTACGCCTGGCCACAGTGACGCATAACGCCTTAGGCTCTTACGGCTCGACTGAACTACGCCTGGCCACAGTGACGCATAGCGCCTCAGGCTCTTACGGCTGGGATGAATCCTGTCACGAGATTTTGACTTACAACAACAAAAAGATAATTCATATATTGATTGGGTAATAACATCCGGTGACAGTGAAAATAAATGACTGTAATACTTGGGAAGGAAGACATAGCGATTAATTCAAATACAGCTTTAGGTGATTTGAATTCCACGTTTTCCCTATCTTCTTCCCTTGTAGAGTTTCCAGTACACAAGTGTTAGGTCTAATCTTGTGTCTAATTCTGTAGGGACCTTCCCAGTTGGCTCTGAACTTCCCATCCTCCTTCAGGGCATTCGTGATCTACGACTTTCTAAGCACTAGATCTCCCTCAGACATTGGCCTATCTCTCACTCGACTATTATAGTAGTTGGCCACCCTTTGATGATAGGATGCCAATCGAATAGCCGCGGTTTATCTATGTTCATCGAGTAGGTCCAAGCCTTCCCTTAGAGCTTGTGAGTTTTCTTCCTCTACTAAGGGTATCACTCTTGGCGATAACGCTCTAATTTCCACGGGGATCAATGCTTCTGCGTCGTATACAAGGCTGAATGGCGTTTCTTTAGTCGACACACGACTGGTGGTACGATATGCCCATAAAACACTAGGCAATTCATCCACCCAGGCCCCTTTTGCTTTGTCTAGCCTGGTCTTCAGCCCATGAAGGATGGTCCGATTACTAACCTCGGCCTGTCCATTGGCTTGAGGATATGACACTGAAGAGATCCTTAGCTGAATGTTGAGGTTTTTACAGAATTCACGGAAAGCATTACAATCTAATTGCTTTCCATGGTCGACATTTAAGATGCGTGGGATTCCGAATCGACAGATGATGTCTTTCCATACCATCGCCTCGACCTTCTTTTCTGTGATCGTAGCTAAGGGCTCTGCTTCGATCCATTTTGTAAAGTAATCGGTAGCCACTAGCAGGAACTTTCTTTGGCCCGTGGCTAAGGGGAAAGGTCCAAGGATGTCCAATCCCCACTGTGCAAAAGGAATTGGCTGTACTGTGCCTTGAGAGGGAGTTACTGGGGCTATTGTGATAGGCGCAAACCTCTGACATTTGTCACATCTGCGGGTTTGGTCCATCGCATCTTTCTTCAACGTTGGCCAGTAAAATCCCGATAGCAGTACTTTAGCAGCGAGGGCTCTTGCTCCTAAGTGTTCGCCGCAAATTCCTTCATGCACTTCGGCTAGGGCGTAACTTGCTTGTTCCGGTCCCAGACATTTTAATAAGGGTGACGAATATCCCCTTTTGTACAGTTCTCCGTTGATGAGTGTGAACTTCGCCCCTTGTACTTTTAAGCGACGAGCCTCGTCTTTATCTTAGGGGAGTGTTCCTTCGGTGAGATACTGTTTGTATGGGGATCTCTAATCGTCTCCCTCTTGAATGTCACACACTTCGACCTCTTCAATACTAGGTCGTTCGAGCCTCCCACCTTCACTATCCTTCCTCGTGTTTCGGTGGAAGAGGCTAATTTAGACAATGAATCAACATGTGTGTTTTCGGACCGGTTGATTTGTATCAATTGAAAGCTTTTGAAAGTTTGGGCCAGAAGTTGGACTTTCTTTAAGTAAGGGACCAGCATTGGTTCCCGTACCTCATATTGTCCGTTGAATTGGTTCACCACCAATTGAGAATCACTGTGTGCTACCAAGTGGTGAATCTGCAGCTTTTCTGCCAACATCATCCCTGCTATCAGAGCTTCATACTCCGCTATGTTGTTCGAACTGGGGAATCCGAACCGTAGGGAGTATTCCAGGGATTTCCCTTCTGGTGATACCAGGACTATACCCGCTCCACTTTCGTTGGCACTTGATGCCTCGTCGACATGCAGTAACCATGGGTGAGCCTCCCCCTCACTGCTGTCGCTCGGGGTAGTGCATTCTACGATAAAGTCCGCCAGAGCTTGACCCTTGATAGCCTGCCGAGGTTGAAATGTGATATCGTATCCCCCAAGCTCCACTGCCCATTTCACTAACCTTCCTGAGTGTTCAGGTTTCTGAAGGATTTGTCTTAACGGTTGATCTGTTAAGATGGTGATAGGGTGTGCTTGGAAATAAGGGCGCAACTTTCGCGAGGCCATCACAAGGGCTAATGTTAGCTTTTCGGCTAGCGGATAGTGGGTCTCAGGATCCAATAACACTTTGCTCACGTAGTAGATGGGACGGTGCACCATTTCATCTTTCTTCAGTAGCACCGCACTGACGGTGAAATCACCGACTCTCAAATACATATAGAGTTGTTCTCCTTCTAGGGGCCTTGTTAATAAAGGCAACTGTTTCAAGTATTCCTTGAGGTCCTCAAAGGCCTTTTGACAGTCTTTCGTCCATTCAAAGTTTTTTCCCCCTCGTAGAGTTTTGAAGAACGGCAAGCTCCTTTCTGCTGACTTTGACAAGAAGCGATTCAGAGCTGCTATTCTGCCTGTCAATCTCTGGATCTCTCTTACGGTGGTTGGGGGTTTCATGTCAATGACCTCCTATACCTTTTCAGGATTTGCCTCAATGCCCCTGTTAGTGATCATGAAGCCTAAGAATTTCCCTGATCTTACCCCGAATGAGCACTTTTCGGGGTTTAGCTTCATGTTGAATCTCCTCAATACTTCGAATACCCTGGACATTTGATCAGCGTGAGACTCTCCAACGTGGCTTTTGATGATCATATCGTCCACGTAGGCTTCCATGGTATTTCCCAGAAGATCTTTGAACACTTTGCTCACCATTCGTTGATAGGTGGCTCCCGCGTTCTTTAAACCGAACGGCATTACCCGGTAGCAATAGGTTCCGTTGTCGGTTATGAAGGAAGTCTTTTCTTCGTCTTCTGGGTGAAGCATGATTTGGTGATACCCGGAGAAAGCATCCAAGAAACTGAGGAATTCGTAACCGGATGTTTCGTCTACCAGTCTGTCTATCCGAGGTAGGGGGTATGAATCTTTGGGGCAGGCTTTATTCAGATCAGTGAAATCCACACACATTCGTTATTTCCCACTAGATTTCTTTACCATCACTACGTTGGCCAACCACTCAGGGTAGTATACCTCTCGGATGAATCTGGCGCCCAGGAGTTTACTCACTTCTTCAGTGATTGCTTTTGTCGTTTCGGGGCGAAACTCCTCTTCTTCTGTTTGACGGGTCTATGCCTGGGTATGACATTAAGCTCATGGCAGATCACTTCGGGACTGATCCCGGGCATTTCTGCCGGACTCCAGGCGAAGACATCCGACTTTCTTCTCAGGCACTCGACTATCTCATTCTTTAGTTGTTCGCCCAGTTGAGACCCTATGAATGCCTTTTTTCCCTCATCCCCTTCTATTAGCTCAATGGCCTCGATTTCCTCTACAGGCTGAGGCTTGGGCGGATCATCTATACATAAGGTTTCTTTCCTCTGTGCTATCTTGTTGGCGGTGGAAGCGAGATAACAAGTACGGGCACTCCTTTAGTTTCCTCGTACTTACCCGACTCCGTTGGGAGTGGGGAACTTCATTAATAGATAGCAAGAGGATATCACCGCCCTCATATCGTTCAGCACAGGTCTACCCAAGATCATGTTATAGGCAGCGGAGGTTGACCTGACCACCATGAACAATACTTGCCGGGTCACGTCCTTCGGGTGCTCTCCGAGAGTCACAGGCAACTCTATGGACCCTGCCACCTTCACTCGCTCACCTGTGAATCCATATAGTGGCGTCATAACGGGTTTCAACCTATCTTCGGATATGCTCATCTTTTCGAAGCAATTCCAATAGATAAGGTTCATTGAGCTCCCGTTATCGACCAGGACTCTACTCACCGGGTGTTTGGCCACTACCGTGGATATCACCATGGGGTCGTCATGAGGCGTGACAATATCACCTTTGTCAGCCGGAGTGAACATAATGGGTTCTTCATCCGCTTGTTCTTCCATCACAACGTTAACCTGATACGCTTGTCTTGCGTAGCTTTTGCTGGAAGTAGAGGAGCTTCCCGCCATTGATTCCCCGCCTGCAATAACATTTATTATAGGGGCAGTAGGTTCGTTGTTTGGCGGATTGGCTCGGGGGATGGTAGGCCTGAATGCTTCGTTTCTTGGCCTATTCCTTCTGTTATCATCATTTAGTCCAGTCCGCGGACGGTCATTCCTTTGGTCACGCGGAGGATAACGGGGTCTCTCGCTCCTCCATAGGAAGCGGTTGATCTTCCCCTCTCTGGCCAGTCTTTCCAACTGATCCATTAAATCTCTGCATCTCTCCGTTGGGTGGCCGTGAGCGCTATGGAATTCGCAGTAGGCTTCAGAGTTTCGTCCTACATCTCCAATTTTCTTCTTGGGGAATTCCAACAGTCCTGCCCCTTCGATTGCTGCCAGTATCGCAGTGCGTGGCTCGTTCAACCTGGTATAACGCTCATACCTGAGCCTAGGGGCTTTGTCTACTCTCACGGGTCTTGAAGAGTTTTTCTCAAGCGCGTCTCTCTCTCTCCTCTTTCCTTCTTTTGCCTCCCTGGGCTGTATCATCTTCATCACCTCTTCTTGGTCCAGATACTTATTGGCCCTAACAAAGAGATCGGAGATGGTCATCGGTTGATCAAGAGAGAGGGATTCTTGCAGCTTTTCGGAGCTTGTCCCTTGTAGCATTGCAGCTATGGCTACCCCTACCGGCAGATCTTCCACTTCCAAGGTTGCATCTCGAAAGCGGTCTACAAAGCTCTTCAAGGATTCTTTATTCCCTTGCTTAAGCGTGAGTAGGTAAGTACCGTCTTTCTTTCTTTAGCTGTGGATCATGAAGACTTTGAGGAACTCATTCCTCAGTTGATCGAAAGAAGAGATCGAACCTTCGTTCAACCCGTTGAACCATTTCAGAGCGTGCCTGGACAATGTGAGAGAAAAAGCTCTGCACATGATTTCGTCCTCCCATCCATGCAGCAGCATGAGGGATTCATAACTCTGTATGTGATCATAGGGGTCTGCTTTGCCGGTGTAAGTAGCCATAGAAGGCATTTTAAACTTCTTCGGCAAAGGTTGTCCATGATCTCCGGACTGAATGGAATCCTCCTCCTTTGGCCATCATCCGGAGACACCAGTTTTTTCTTCTCAAGGATCCGTTGGATGACCTTCTCCACGTTCTTCGACTCTCGAATTGAGTGTGGCCATGTCCCTTCGGGTCTGGAAGAGTCCGACTGATAAGCACCCCTTCCAGCGCCTCCTATTCCGGGACTTGAGATTTCGAGACCTTCTCGTGGGTCTGGACCTCTCTGTCTCCGTCGCTCCCCAGCCCTATATTCTCTTAAATCATGTTCCAACTCCACGGGAGATGAGCTGCGGCATGTGGGGGAACTCTGCCGCCTATCGGCTAGAGGAAAAGTCTGCCGCCTGCCGAGCAGAGGAGAACTCTACCGTCTATCAGCGGCGGGAGAGCACCGTCGCGTATGTGTTGTGGGATAGCTCTGCCGCATGTAGTCCCTGGGAGGGCTTTACCGCACGGGTTTCGCAAGAGAACACTGTCGCCTGAGGTCTGCGGGTGAGTTCTGCCGCCGATGTGCCGCGGGTGAGCTCTGCGGTCTGCCAGCTGCGGGAGACCTTTGCCGCATGCGGTCCGCGGGTGAGCTCTGCCGCACAGGTGCTGCGGGCAAACTCTGTGGTCTATTTTCTGGGTGAGACCTCTACCGCGAGAGGTCTGCAGGTGAGTTTTGCCGCATATTTGCTGTGGCCGAACTCAGTCTCGCTGGATCTGCAGTGGCATTATTTTGTGTTCCTGCCTCTTGTCCAGCATTTACCAGGGTGGAAGGCTGACCTCTCTCGTAGGTCTACCTAGGCGTGCTTTCCCCCACTAACTGCTGCACTTCATAGGGCAAGCTGAATTGGGGGAGAGCCTCTCTGAAGAAGCTCACCATAGCTTTTAATGCTGTCGTGGTCTCTTCATTTTTGCTCTTCAGGGTCTCAAATTCTTTTAGAGAAACCAAGGCTTCTCTGTCACCCCTTTCACTACGACTTCGTCTCTGCTCTGGTCTGACGGGGGGACTCTGCCCCCTGTCAACTCTGCTGTAGAGCGTGTCCTCACCATTTGGATAGAGAACTTGACTTTTTGTCAGATTTCCCACAGACGGCGCCAATTGATGTCGCCTGGTTGAACAGCAACAGGAATTTACCTTCCACGCATTCTGATTACACTAACGACAAAAATGTGACGTCCGTGCGATTTGTTCCACGTGTTCTTCGTATAATCTGCAAAAACAACAGGAATCAGAGGGGGCAGGGATTTGTCCCTGCATGCGCACTCCGATGATTAAGTAAGTAATCGGGAGTTGTGTAAGTAAGAGGAAGAGAATGTGTTTCTTAATTCAAAGGGTTGAAATATTTCTCCCTGCTTTTTTTGTTCTTTTGTTTCGTCCTCCTTTTCTGAGAGCTCCTCGGCATATTTATAGGTTTCTTCAAGTCGGTTCGAGCTGAGGCCCAGGCGCGTGTCTGGGCCGCGACAGAGTCATAGAGCACTCTGTCGCGCTTCGGGTCAAGCAGCTTGCGGGGGAGTCGGCAGGCGGCAGAGTACCCATGGACCTCTGCCCAGACTGTGCGGGAGACCTATCCCGCAGGCTGTGCGGGAGATCTCTACCGCGGGCTGTCCAGGAGACCTATGCCGCAGGCTGTGTGGGAGACCTCTACCACTGTCTGTTCGGGAGACTATGCCGCAGGCTGTGCGGGAGACCTCTACCGCGAGGGCAATGCGGGAGACCTATGTCGCAATCGAGGCGATGGAGTCTGTCGCGCCTACTGTGCGGCACACATCCCAGGTGACAGAGTGCCTATCGCCCCGAACACTCTATCGTTCAACAAGCAACTGTGTCGCGTAGCAACTCTGTCGCGAAATCAGCTACGTGGCTTGTCTTCGTTCTGACACGTGGCAGTCAATGGTTGGCGGATAGTTGTACACGTGGATTCTGGTGACATGACCACCATCAGGCATAAAGAAAATCAAGAGATTAAAGCTAAAACTACATGGAAACTGATGAAAATGGAAACACCTCTGAACATAATAGATCAAACAGCAGCAAAAGAGGGAGCAGAAATAGGATCAAAGTATAAATATCGTGATGTAGATTAGAGAAGATAAGAAGAACCCAAACAAAACCGTGAAAAATTTCAAGTATAGAAAGATGAAAAGTTCAATGCAGAAGAAGGAAAAAAAATGCAGTTTAGTAAAACTAATTCAGAACTTGTATTTTAACTGTAAATTTAAAGAGATTAAAGCATAAAATAACAAGGAGACAGTGAAACAGTAGATTCAATTACAAACAAAGCATGTAAATGAGGAAGAAGAAAATCGTAATTATATTTAATCTAATGAACACACTGATTGAATGAATCCTAAAACAAATTTAAGAAAGATGATAATATTAAAAGTGCAGTAACTAAAAAGAGCCTAAAACAGAATAGCAACGTGCAAAAAAAAAATTGGGAAGAGATGAGACTACTATCACCAGCCAAGCTTTCCCTTTTGTCCCTCAACTAAAAAAAAGCAACATAATACTAACCTAAAAAAAAACCTCGCAGCCAACCTAAAGAAAAAGAATGCCCCCCATAAAATGTCTCATCTTTTTCTTTGTTTACACATCAAAATGGGGGTACAAAGGAGAATTTTAATCCTAGATGAGTTGACATTATTTGACCACTTGTCTTCACACCATTAGCTTCTTAGAGAAGATATTTTCATGTCATTTGTCTTCTTGTCCACTTGGATGTGCAAGTTGGCATGCCTTGTGTCTTCCTTGAGGTGGCCAAGGTGTCTTTTGATCTTATCCTTCAAATGTGAGTAAAATATGGACACTTGGCTTCACATGTGTCAACAAGAGAGAGAAGAATGGTGACACATGCTACAAGACGAAATGGTAGTGGTCCAATCTCTTTTTTAGCCCATTTTCAGTCCATTTTCTACTGAAATGACTGAAATTGATCTAGATTTAATTTATCTGCAAACATAACAATTTTAATTAAAATGAGGGGATAATTAATAAAATAATTTGGGGATTAAAATAGTTAATTAAGAAATTAAGTATAAATAACTTTACTTTCATAGAATTATCAGTGGTACTGCCACAAAACCCAAACAAAAGGGATTGTTTTAGACCGTAGCACTTTCTCTTTCCTATCCAAGATCCGAATTGGTTTATCTACATTCGTCATATCCTCTTTCAATTTCAGAGGTTCATACTTAATCACATGTGTCAGGTCCAGATGGTACTTGTGAAGCATCGAAACATGGAAAACATTGTGGATACTCGATAACTTCGACGGTAAAGCCAATATGTATACTTTGTCTCCCACTCGGTCTAAGATCTCAAAAGTCTCAATATAACGGAGACTTAACATTCCTTTCTTCCTAAACCTCTTTATATGTCACGACCCTTTTTATATATTTCATCTAAAAATCACCATAAACATTTTTTGTTTTATTCGTTAACTTACCTTATCGTGAACAACCCTCACATACACAGTTGGGCTGTGAGTCGGTATTAACCATCATTTACCATACCTCTTTCGATTAATCAAAAGCAGCACATACATTTGCAAGTTTAAGTCATGTACTTATACATGACATGTTTCTAACATTTACATCCCCATATTACAATTCAAAATGATTACTGTGCTATTACATGTTTAGATGCAGAAATAATTCCTGTGTATACCTCTTGGTGATGGAGAGTAGCAGATATAAAAATACAACGCCTCAGTCCTTCACTAGGCTACTATGCGCGCTCTGTAGAGGAAGAAAGTGAATGGGATGAGAAACCACACGCTTAGTAAGACAATAATGCAAGCATGGTAGATAACCACACCATCTACATGCTTATAATGTCATGCATAAAAATCGTTAATATCCAGAGCATGAGGAAATAATAAAACTATGCCACATGTATATACATATATCATGTACTGAAAACATGAAAATAGGCATGTAAACATGGAAAATCATCATGTAAAACCTCTCATGCTCATCATAATAAAACTCATCATAAAAAGGGTAACTCGTTACAAAACCATCCCTCAGGATTTATCACTTTCTCAAAACATATCAAAACTCATCACAAACAACAATTGCCATCTCTTCAAAAACATCCGTCAAGGCTTGACCCCTCCCTCGGGTCTACCTTGGACAACACAATTCATACCTAGTATACAAAATCATGTGATATCATGTGAGATAAGTGGTCTCTATATCTCGAGGACTATGTTGGCCAACTATGTCAATATACTCCCAAACCACACAGATCTCGATGTGCGGGGTATCATGCTGGAATAAAGGTGGGTTAGTCCTACACCAGACTTTCAAATAAACATCATAAGCTCACAATGCAGCGTACTCCGTGGACCCATATCATGGTTGGGGGTGCCTACCGTAGGTCTTATCTACCCCATGCCATGTATAACCTACTCAGTCTCAAGTGCACGTGTGAGCATCTCATCCGTGTGACTATCAGTCTACACGAGGCATCTAGCACACCTCATGCGAGCATCTCATCCATGTGACACACAGTCTACACGAGGCATCCAGCACGACTTATTATATATCACACTGTGAAAACCATTGCAAGCTAAGCTCCAGTACGATTCATGCAATCATTAATAAATTCTCTCGTACGAGCAACGCTCTAGTACGACATTATACATAATAAATAATGAGGAAATCGGTACTAGCATAGCTCCAGTACGATTATATGCATAAGAAAATTAATTGAAATTCACGTACGAGCTAAAGCTCCAGTACAGTTTATAAAACATCATATCTCAAAACATGGTGCGAGCTAGGCTCCAACACATTTCATACTTATCAAAACATCAAAATCCAGTGCGAGTGAGGCTCCAGCATGATTTAACTCATACAAATTTGATAGGCGGCTCCATTTCAACAAAACATATTAAAAATCATAATTTGCACCTAACTCGTGCTCTTTCATGAAATTATGAAATCATTAGTCAGCCTATCCACAAATTTGCTTAAACCAAAGCAATGTAGTTCGTAAAAATACCAAAACATGATAATTATGTAATTATTAACCTTACTATCCCTTTTTGTAAGATTCGCTTCAAAACCAAATCATGTATGTTCGTAGTAGTTCACACAACCATTAATTCTTTTCTGGATAACCAAGTAATTTCAAAGCCCTATATACACCCACAAAATACGTGCAATTATCTCTCAGTACTTATAAAATTCCCTTACCTTGAATTGCATCGAGTGATTCCACTTCCTTAGAACTGCTCGATTGTGTAGTTCGATTCGCCTCCAACGAAATCTCTGAGACTGCACGAAATTAGGTATCACATCAATTTAGTCCAATGTAATTAAAATTCTTGCGTTTACTATAGTCGATTCCACTTATAGTTTTCATTATCACTTATAAGACCCCATTTTCTCGTATGTCCATTTTGATCGCTCTATTTAATTCTTTAGAGTCTATTGATTCACACTACACCAGTATTAAGCTCATAGTGCTTCTAGTTCATCATTTCCTTCACTATAGCAATTCATCAAACACCTCATATGCTCATTTTCATCATTTGACTAATCTCATAATGTAGCTTCATTCAATCATCTCAAAATCATGCATATCACCTCACTAACACCTTAGTATAAGCCATTTATCATCAATTCAACCATATCATATTTTCTCATATTAAACCTATTCTAGGTTATGCTTGTTCCATTACATTCTAGGTAGTTCAATCATTAATACATACACCAATCTAATCACAACAACAACTAGATAAATATATTTTGAGTTGGTGCATTAGAAACTCACCTAGCTTAACTTTCCTCTTTTCCAAATTTGAAGACTCCTTTATTTCTTCAGTCTAAAAAATGAAGTGTTGATTCCAAGCTATGTTGTTCTTCTCTTCATAATGAACAACTTTGCTCTAATAGCTTTTTCTCAACTCTTTATGGAAATGTGATGGTTTTAGAGTAAGAAAGCTAGGTTAATGTTAAAAATGGAGGAAATGGATTTGTTCCCGTGAAATGCAGATCCAACTGCCCAATTTTTATAGGAAATGCCTTAGGAGATCGATCTACAAAGGCTGGAGATCAATCTGGCCTTGCTTGAATCCTTCAAAATTTTGATAATTTGCAGGTAGGGGATCGATATGTTGAAGTGCATGAGATCAATCTGCTCAAGGTAGTGAGATCGATCTGTTTTAGGCAAAAGGCTTTGGAGATCGATCTGGCCTATCTAGATACCAATGGAGATCAATTTGCCTAAGGGAGGAGATCGATCTGGTCCAATCTAAGACAGCATGAGATCGATCTACTTGAGTGAAGGATTGATCTTCCTCTTGTAGAATGCTTGATATTGTGTTTTCCAAGCCATGAGATCGATCTCTCTCTTGCATGGGATCGATTTGCCCTGCTTCCTGCAGCATTCTAGCTGTAATTTTCCTAAATTTTCTAAGTTATGCTTCCATCCAATTGATTTTATACTCATTTTGCGATGTATTCATACTTAGAACTTACAAACATCTATTTCTCATAATTCATATGTAATGTAACTTGTCCGTACATTTAATAATCATAAACATTACATAGGAATTTACAGGTCTTACAATCCTCCCCTCCTTCAAAAAATTTGGTCCTCCAAATTAGAACCAAGTCAACCTGAGAATAACTCTGGATACTTCTCTTGTGTCATGCTTTCCAATTCCCACGTAGCTTCCTCCAAAGTGTGATATTGCCAAAGCATTTTCACTAAGGGAATCGTCTTCGACCTCAGCACCTTTTCTTTTGTATCTAATATCCGAACCGACTTCTCAACATACGTCATACTCTCATTGAGCTCTAATGGCTCATATCTTATCACATGAGCTGGGTCCGGGTGATACTTACGAAGCATAGAGACATGGAAGACGTTCTGAACACTTGCTAAGTTTTGTGGCAACGCCAACCTATAAGCCTTATCTCCCACTCTCTCCAAAATCTCGAAGGGTACGATATACCAAAGGCTCAACTTACCCTTCTTACCAAACCTCATAATCCCTTCCAAGGAAGAAACTTTCAAGAATACCGACTCACCCAAAGAAAACTCCAATGGTCTCCGTCTCTTGTCAGCATAACTCTTTTGCCGACTCTGAGCTGTCCGTAATCTATGACATATCAATTGGATGTCCTCAGAGGCTTGCTGCACTAAATCGAGAGCAAAGATCTCTCTGTCACCAACCTCTTCCCATCCAATAGGGGATCGATATCTGCGTCTATACAGTGCCTCATATGGTGCCATCCCGATACTCACATGATAGCTGTTATTATAAGCGAACTCAGCTAATGCTAGGTGATCAACCCAAGAGCCTCTAAAATTCAGCATATATGCTCTCAACATATCCTCTGAGGTCTGTATAGTCATCTCTGACTAACCATCTGTCTGAGGATGAAAAGCGATGCTAAAACTCAGTTGGGTCCCCATCGCTTCTTGAAAATGTTCCCAGAAATGGGAAGTGAAGCGGGCATCCCGATAAAAACAATGCTTACTGGAACACTATATAACCGAACTATCTCTCAAACATACAAGTTCATGAACTGACTCAAAGTATCAGTAGCTCTCATAGCTAAGAAATGGGTTGACTTCGTCAACCGATCCACAATAACCCAAATGGCATTATGACCTCTGTGGGTCCTCGGTAAACCCATCACAAAATCCATGGTGACATGCTCCCACTTCCATGTTGGTATCGATAGAGGCTGCAATAACCATGTAGGCTTCTGATACTGTACCTTCACTTGCTAACAGATGAGACATCTAGCGACATATTCAGCAATGTCTCTTTTCATTCCAGACCACCAATAAACCTTTCGAAGGTTTTGATACATCTTGGTACTCCCCAGATGTATCGTATACCTCGATGAGTGAGCCTCTGATAAAATCAATCTCCTGATCTCTGGATCCTCAAAAATGCATACTCTGCCCCTGATCCTCAGTAATCCATCTGTACTCAGTTCAAAATTAGTACCCACACTTGTCTGTACCTAACTCAACCAATTAGTACACTGTCGATCACTCTGTTGAGCCTGTTGAATACGACAAATCAATTCTGGCACCAATCTCAAACTAGCCACAATATCAATCTCTCTGTACCAGGTGAGGTTACATCCAAATTGAGGTTCGTAAATTGCTCTAATAACTCAAGTTTCTGAACCATCATATAAGACACCAACCCGAGGCTCTTCCTACTTAAAGCATCGACAAATACGTTCACCTTAATCGGGTGGTACATGATTTCACAATCATAGTCCTTCAGGAGTTCGAGCCATCTTATATGTCTCATATTTAGCTCTTTCTGCGAGAATAGATACTTAAGGCTCTTGTGATCCGTATACACCTGAAATTTCTCACCATAGAGATAGTGGCGCCATATCTTTAATGCAAACACTACGGCTGCCAACTCTAAATCGTGAGTCAGATAGTTCCTCTTGTGATCCTTCAACTGTTTAGATCCATAGGCAACTACCTTCCCATTTTGCATAAGTACACAGCCTAGTCCTTGCTGTGATGAATCCGTATACACCGAGAAACCTCTTGAGCTTGTAGGAATGGTGAGAATAGGAACAGTGGTCAACCGACGCATAAGATCCTAAAAACTCCTCTCACATGCCTCATCTCACACAAACTTAACATCTTTTCACGTGAGGCGTGTCAACAAAACAGTTAGTTTGGAGAAACCCGAAACAAATCTTCGATAATAACCTGTCAATCCCAAAAAAATGTCTGATCTCGGTAATTGTCTTGGGTTGTTCCCATTGTACAACTCCCTCAATCTTGGATGGATCCACTGATACCCCATCCTTCGATACAACATAGCTCAGAAATGATATCTGCTCTAACCAAAAGTTACACTTACTGAGTTTGGCATATAATTCCTTCTCTCTGAGGGTCTGCAGAACTATCCTCAAGTGCTGCTCATGATCTTCCTCGGACTTGGAATAAACCAAAATATCATCAATAAACACAATCACAAACTGGTCCAGGCATGGCTTAAATACATCATTCATTAAAGCCATAAATGCTACAGAGGCATTCGTCAATCCGAATGGCATAACCAAAAACTCATAATGGCCATAACGGGTACGAAATGTTGTTTTGGGTACATCTCCACTTTGTATCTTTAACTGATGGTACCCAGATCACAAATCTAACTTAGAAAAGACTTGTGCTCCCCGAAGCTGATCCAACAAATCATCAATGTGTGGAAGGGGGTACTTGTATTTAATGGTGGCCTTATTCAACAATCAGTAATCTATACACAGTCGGAGGCTCCCATCCTTTTTCCTCACAAATAGAATCGGAGCTCCCTAAGGTGAGACGCTCGGTCTAATAAACCCCTTCTCTAGCAACTCTTGCAATTGCTTCTTTAGCTCCTCCAACTCAATCAAAGCTATTCTATATGGTGGCTTGGATATCGGCTTTGTACCAAGTACTAGCTCTTTGCAACACTCTATTTCCCTATTAGGTTGTAGCCTTGGTAAATCATCCGGAATGACATCAGGAAATTCGACAACTACTAGAATGTCTCTCAATTCAGGATGTGCCTTATCTATGTCAACCACGTATGCAATAAACCCTTCACATTATCCTTTCCACCGTTAACAACATAAGTCATCACATTAATATACATAATTAATAAATTAATTCATCTCTCAAATATAATGGATTAAAATTATACTCTTATCATTTACAATAATCATGTTCTTTCATTTCTTTTCGACAAAACTTATAATAAGGTCATCGATCTCTGAAACGCTCAATATCTTAGCATGACAATCCATAACAACACGATTCATAGCCAACTAATCCATTCCTAAGATTACATCAAAATCGCTCATACTCAGTAGAATTAAATCGGTAGCCATATCTTTTCCCCCTATCTTCAACTTACAATTCCTACATACGTACTCAGTCAACTGACTATCATTCATAGGTGTGGAAATCATTAACCTTCTATCCAACAGTGTGGGTTTTACATTCTTCAACAACTTATGTGCAAAGAAAGGTGATATAAAGGAATGTGTGGCACCAAGATCAAACAATACAAATGCTTCTAATTTAAAAACTAGGATGGTACCTTTAATTACACATGTTGAAGTGTCTGTGGTGTCCTGATGTAGTGCATGTACTCGCCCTCTGCCAACCGCCTGTTTCCCTTTTTCCTTAACTGTAGCTCTCCTCCTTAGAGCAGCTGTCTCAATCAGAGCTCTCTCTGGCTCTTTGCCCTTCTGTGGGACAGTCTCCATCATCTCTGGATAATACGCGATATGCCCTGGTTTCCCACATCTGTAACACATAACAAGAGACATGTGACAAGGTATGGTACCATGAAATTTACCACATCTTCTACACCGATCGGTAGTATGTTGTGGTCCTCTAATGAATACAACCCTCAGTGGAGATAAAGTTGGGTACACAGGAGGTTTAGCAGCTCTCTCCTGCACCTCCTCAATTTTGGGCCTCTTCTCAAACAGTTTTTATGCTCCACTCATGACCACTCTGTCAACCCTGGATCTCTTTCGGTCTCTATCTCTCCTGCCACTAACCTTTCAAAATTTAGAGGCATTCTGCTCAAATTCCTGCTCACATAATTGTGCCATGCACATTACATCTTCATAAGTGAGGATGTTGAACGGAGCCAATCTAGATCTGATGGTTGGTCTCAATCAATCCATGAATTTTTGGACCTTTATATTGCTCAATGTATCAGGGTCATACCTCCCCAAGGATATGAACGTGGACTCATATTCGTCCATAGAGCTATTCCCTGAACCAAATTCATAAACTTCATCCTCAACTTCCTCTGTGCTGTGGCTGGGATGTACTGCCTCCTAAAGGCCTCTAAGAATATCTCCCATGTGATCTTAGAGTGTTGGGCCCTCAAAATAGATACAGTGGATCTCCACTAGTGTTCTGCCTTGCCTTTCAGCATAAATATGACAAAGGCCACTTTCTCAGTCGATGTGCATCTACAGAACCCATACAATTTTTTCATCTTATAAACCTAATCCTCTGTATCAACCAGGTCATTCACCTCTCTAAATACTGGAGGTTTCAACTCCTGAAACTGTCGTAGCGTACTCAATTCACAATCATATCCCAAATCACTTTCGCTCAGCTGTAAAGCGATAGGGGAAGCCGTATCCTAAACTAGGGGTGGTGAGATAGTCCCCGTACTTTGAGGCCTCTCTACCTCTACAACTGCCTGTCTAGAAGTAGTAGGCTGCACGATTGGACCTCATCTATCACCAGCACCCAATGCTTGCATGACTATCTTAACTAGGCTCTCAATACTTCGCTCTATCCTAGCGAAGTGTACCTCGATATCCCCTGGTCTCTCAACAAGGTCCTGTGGAGCCTGATCAGTCAGTGGCTCTGCACGGCTCTCAGTCCTACCTCTATGGCTTCTAGCACGTGCTCTCACCCCTCTACCTTGGCATGTGATATGCATAATGCCTAATTTCCTATATCCATAACCATTTATTAGCCTTATTCCATCTCGGTATACACAGTTATATCTAAACAAAAGAACAGTACTATGAGGATGTAACTTTTCCTACTTATTAATATCGACTCACATCAGGCCAACTTAGCTCTGATACCAATCTCTGTCACGACCCTTTTATCCATTTCATCTAAAAATCACCATAAACATTTTTTCTTTATTCGTTAACTTACCCGGTGGTGAACAACCCTCACATACACAGTTGGGCTATGAGTCTGTATTAATCATCATTTACCATACCTTTTTCGATTAATCAAAATCAACACATACATTTGAAAGTTTAAGTCATGTAAGTATACATGATATGTTTGCTAACATTTACATCACCCATATTACAATTCAAAATGATTGCTGTGCTATTGCATGTTTAGATACAAAAAGAATTCCTATGTGTATACCTCTTGACGATGGAGAGCAGTAGATATCCAAATACAACTCCTCAGTCCTTCACTAGGCTACTATGTACGCTCTACAAAGCGGGAAAGTGAATGGGATGAGCAACCACACACTCAATAAGGCAATAATGTAAGCAAGGTAACCATACTATCTACATGCTTATAATGTCATGCATAAAAATCATTAATAACCAGAGCATGAGGAAATAATAAAACTATGCCACATGTATATACATATATCATGTACTGAAAACATGAAAATAGGCATGTAAACATGGAAAATATCATGTAAAACCTATCATGTCCATCATAATAAAACTCATCATAACAAGGGTAACTCGTCATAAAACCATCCCATAGGATTTATCACTTTCTCAAAACATATCAAAACTCATCACAAATAACAATTGTCATCTCTTTAAAAACATCCCTTAAGGCTCGACCCTTCCCTTGGGTCTACCCTGGATAACACAATTCATACCCAATATACAAAACCATGTGATATCATGTGAGATAGGTGGTCACTATATCTCGAGGACTATGTTGGCCAACAATGTCAATATCATCCCAGACCACACGGATCCCGGTATGTAGGGTATCATGCTGAAACGAAGATGGGTTAGTCCTACACCAGACTTTCAAATCAACATCATAACCTCATGGTACAGCGTACTCCGTGTGATGTACATGGTATAATGTACTCTATGGACCCATATCATGGATGGGGGTGTCTGCCGTAAGTCTTATCTACCCCGTGCCATGTATAACCTACTCAGTCTCAATTACACGTGCGAGCATCTCATCTATGTGACTAGCAGTCTACATGAGGCATCCAACATGGCTCGTGTGAGTATCTCATCCGTGTGACACACAGTCTACATGAGGCATCCAACACGACTCATTACATATCACAGTGTAAAAACCAGTGCAAGCTAAGCTCCAGCACGATTCAAGCAATCATCAATAAATTCCCTCATATGAGCAACGCTCTAGTACGACTTTATGCATAATAAATAATGAGGAAATCACGTACGAGCATAGCTCCAGTATGGTTATATGCATAAGAAAATCAATTGAAATCCATGTACGAGCTAAAACTCTAGTACGATTTTTAAAACATCATAACTTAAAACATGGTGCGAGCTAGGCTCCAGCACATTTCATACTTATCAAAACATCAAAATCTAGTGCGAGCGGGGCTCCAGCATGATTTAACTCATACAAATCCGATAGGTGGCTCTATTTCAACAAAACACATTAGAAATCATAATTTTAACATAACTCATGCTCTTTCATGAAATTATGAAATCATTAGCACGCCTATCCATAAATTTCCTTAAGCTAAAGTAATGTAGTTCGTAAAAATACCAAAACATGATAATTATGCAATTATTAACCTTACTATCCAATTTTGTAAGATTCACTTAAAAACCAAATCATGTATGTTCGTAGTCATTCACACAACCATTAATTCTTTTCTAGATAACCAATCAATTTCAAAGCCCTATATACACCAATAAAATACGTGCAGCTATCTCTAAGTACTTACAAAATTCCCTTACTTGGAATCGCGTCGATTGATTCAACTTCCTTCGAATTGCTCGATTGTGTAGTTCGATTCGCCTCCAACAAAATCTCAGACTGCACGAAATTAGGTATCACATCAATTTAGTCCAATGTAATTAAAATTCTTGTGTTTACTATAGTCGATTCCACTTATAGTTTTCATTAGCACTTATAAAACCCCATTTCCTCTTATGTCCATTTTGATCGCTCTATTTAATTCTTTAGAGTCTATTGATTCACACTACACCGGTATTAAGCTCATAGTGCTTTTAGTTCATCATTTCCTTCACTATAGCAATTCATCAAACACCTCATATGCTCATTTTTATCATTTGACTAATCTCACAATGTAGCTTCATTCAATCATCTCAAAATCATGCATATCACCTCACTAACACCTTAGTATAAGCCATTTATCATCAATTCAACCATATCATATTTTCTCATGTTAAACCTATTCTAGGTTATGCTTGTTCCATTACATTCTAGGTAGTTCAATCATTAATACATACACCAATCTAATCATAATAACAACTAGATAAATATACTTTGAGTTGGTGCATTAGAAACTCACCTAGCTTGACTTTCCTCTTTTCCAAATTTGAAGACTCCTTTACTTCTTCAGTCTAAAAAATGAAGTGCTGATTACAAGCTATGTTATTCTTATTTTCACAATGAACAACTATGCTCTAATAGCTTTTTCTCAACTCTTTATGGAAATGTGATGGTTTTAATGTGAGAAAGCTAGGTTAATGTTAAAAATGGAGGAAATGGATTTGTTCCAGTGAAATGCAGATCCAACTGCCCAGTTTTTATAGGAAATGCCTTAGGAGATCTATCTGCATAGGGTGGAGATCGATCGGGCATTGCTTGAATCCTTCAAACTTTTGGCAATTTAGAGGCAGGGGATCAATATGTTGAAGTGCATGAGATCGATCAGCTCAAGGTTGTGAGATTGATCAGTTTTAGGCAGAAAGCTTTGCAAATTGATCTGGCCTTAAGAGGAGATTGATCTGACCTATCCAGAGACCATTGGAGATCGATCTGCCTAAGGAAGGAGATCGATCTGGTCCAACCCGAGACAGCATGAGATCGATCTGCTTGAGTGAGGGGTCGATCTCTCTCTTGTTGAATGCCTGGCATTATGTTTTCCAGGCCATGAGATCGATCTCTCCTTGCATGGGATCGATCTGCCCTACATCTTGCAATATTCTAGCTGTAATTTTCTTAAATTTTCTAAGTTAAGCTTCCATCCAATTGATTCTATACTTATTTTACGATTTATTCACACTTAGAACTTACAAACATCTATTTCTTGTAATTTATATGTAATGTAACTTGTCCATACTTTAAATAATCATAAACATTACATAGGAATTTACAGGTCTTACATTATACCTTTAGAGGGGGAAACTTTCAGGATTATCGAATTTTCAACCGAAAATTCTGAATGTCTTCGTCTTTGGCCAGCGTAACTTTCTCGCCTACTCAGAATTGTTCTCAACCTCTCATATATTAATTGAACATCATCAGAAGCTTGTTTAACCAAATAGAGAGCAAATAATTTTCTTTCACCCACTTCTTCCCATCCAATCGGCAAATGACACCTTCGACCATATAGTACTTCATACGGTGCCAGTCCAATAATTGAATGGTAACTGTTATTATGTGAGAACTTCGTTAGATGTAAATGGTCATCCCAGGAGCCTTTAAAATCTTGGGTTCATGCTCTCAACATATGCTCTAATGTCTTAATAGTTCTCTTTGATAGACCGTCCATCTGATGATGAAAAACTGTGCTAAAATTCAGTTGGGTTCCCATGGCTTCTTGAAAATGTTCCCAGAAATGCGAAGTGAACCGAGAATCCTTATCAACTACAATGCTCACTGGTACGCCATGTAATCTTATAATCTCTCGAACATACGGATTCGCTAGAGCACTAAAAGTATCAGTGGACTTGATAGTAAGAAAGTAGGCGAACTTTATCAGTCTATCAACTACTACCCAAATCGCATCATGGCTTCTACGGGTCCTTAGCAATCCCATAATGAAATCCATGGTAACATGCTCCCATTTTCATGTTGGTATTGGTAGAGGCTGTAACAATCTCATAGGCTTCTGGTACTCTAGCTTATCCTGTAAGACCCGATTTTTATCGTAAGAGCAAATGGAATGAATAAAAATTTTCAAATGCATTTTAAAAATTCAAAGGATTGAAATGGCATTCCCGAACACGTGCAAGGGTAAAACGATCAAAAGATCGAAAGTTGGTATTTATCGTGACAATAAAATTTAATTAAAAATTTTGGATTTGATAATCTTGATCAATAACGAAGAAATAATTAAATTTTAGGTTAAATTCATCAAGATATGAATTTATTGGAATAAATAAAAATTTTCACTTTGAAAAATAATTTTGAAAGTATTCAAAAAAATACCGAAAAGATAAAATCGGACTGATAAATTCATTTACGGATTAAATGAATTTAATTTGAATTTTTGGGATATTTTTAAGATTTTATTATTATTTTAATGAATAAAATAATAATAAAAATAAATTATAAATAAATAAAGAAAATGAAAAAAAAAGAAGAAATCTGAATTAAAAAAAGTGGGGAGAGAGAAAAGAGAAACCAAAATGCGAAACGAAGCCGCTGAGGAAGAGAAATTCGTCGGACTAGCCAGCACCGGCGACCAGCGGCCAGGCAAGCAGCCGAAAAAGGGAGAAGATGTCGGCATGAACCACTAGAGGCAAGGACGCGCCCCACCGGCGCCGGAAAGAGCAGATCGGCGAAAAAATTGTCGAAAAGAGGAGAATAGGAACGGTAGCCATCGACGGTGATTAGGTCCGATCCGAGGCCAGCCGAGAGGTCCCCTGCCAAAGACGCATCAAACGACGGCAGTAGCACGTCGAGAACCGGCTGAACGACGTCGGTACTACCAAAAAGAGTTGAACCGATCGACGGTTCAGTGAGGAAACTTTTATCTTGAATCGGACCGAACCGGTTTAGCCAAAAAGAAAAGGAAAAAAAGGAAAGAAAAAGAGGAAAAGTTGGGGAAAAATCCCAGTGAAGCAATCGAGCTACGGGTAAGTCGGTAAGCGGTCGAAATTGGCCGATTTAAATTTTGAAATATTTAATTTGATTAATATTCGACTAGAAATTTACCCAAAAATATATTAAATTGTATAGGTTGACAATTGATGTCAAACGAGAGCTCGAGTCAGCTTCGATTTACGTACTATCATCGAATCTCGACTAAGTAACCCTTATTTACGACAATATTATATCGTTATGCATGTTAAAAATTTACCGCATAAATTATGGATTTAAATTCAGCATTAAATGAATTATATTCTGGAAATTGGGATAAATTGTCGTAAATATTTAATTGAGCTATTTGAGAGTTTAGAACGAGGCCCCATAAATACTAATGGGCCCAATGAGCCCAATAGGCCTCAATAATGTGAATAGTAAGTGGAAAACGGGCTTAAGGCCGATTAAGGCCCATTAAGGTACAATCGGGCCCAATAGGGGTAAATGGGCCTAATGATTTAAATTAAGTTAAAAAAATATGTAATACAATTAAATATATTGTATTTGACCTCATGAATATTTATCCGCAGTTCCGAAGATTGGATTCGGAGTAAATCGAACTGCATGACGAGTCATCAGGGGAAATGTCAGACTGTACAGAAAAATGAGGTAAGGGAATTGTGTGAGTAACTAGAGGTAGCTACGCATATTTTAATAGCCTTTGTATACATTGAATATGTATGTATACACTTATTATGTATAAAGGTCCTAAAAATGGTTTAAATATTTTAAGGATTCGAAATAGGAAAAGGTTATTTTACCCCTATTGAGGGAAGTTCACCTAAGGATGGTGAAAGCATGACATGCATGAAATGCATGATTTAAGGAATTTTCTTGGTTTTTAAGCAAAGCAAATCGGTAGATTGGCTAATAATTGCATAAATTTCACAAGATAACACTACGTAGGTGTTATTAATATTGAAATGAAAATTCTTTGGAAAATGGGCCAACTAACAAGTTTACGAAAATAGATAGTGCTGGCATATAGCTCGCACTATATCTACGTTTGTGAGTGTGCATAAATGTGCTTAAGCAGTTGCTTGCACTGACTTGTGTGACATCATATGCATGAAATGTGCTAGAGCAGTTGCTCGCACTGATTTTTATTATTGTGAAATGCATGAGAGGTGCTGGAGCCTAGCTCGCACCCTGTTTTTACTTTTTTAACAGTTTTGATTGTTTTGACTGAATATGCATAAATTGGTGCTGGAGCGATTGCTCGCACTAGTTTTTATGATTTTACATGCATGAGAGGTGCTGGAGCCTAGCTTGCATCCAGTTTTGATATGATATTGCATAAAAGATGTGCTGGAGTGTAACTCACACGGGATTTGATTTATTTATGCAGAAAGTCGTGCTGGAGTGTAACTCGCACGAAATTTGATTTATTGATGCATAACACCATGCTGGAGCTTGCTCGTACGAAGTTTTATATGGATTTATAACTCATTTTAAAGACGTACTGGAGTACTACTCGTACGTAGATTTTACTGATTTTTATGAAACCGTGCTAGAGCTTTTATTGCACAAGATTTTTAGATATCATGAATATGCATGCAGTCGTGCTAGAGCTTCGCTCGCATAGGGATTTATATGACATGCATATAGCCGTGTTGGAGCCTCCTATAAACTGTGTGTCACAATGAGATGATATACTCACACGTGCATACTAATACAGAGATGGTATGGGTGGATAAGACCTATTGTAGGCATCCCTGACTGAGCTTGGGTTCACAGAGTATGTTGTACCATGTATGTCAAGCAGAGTACGTTGTACCGTGGGGATTGTTGGAGTGGAGTGGCATTAGCCACGAGGCAGCAAGCCTTACCCTCGCAGTCTTGATGTTATGTTATTCTAGCGGGTAGGACTTACCCACCTCCCGTTTCAGGTGTGATACCCCGCACACTAGGTATCGTGTTACCAGGGCTCACTAGGTTATGGCCATAGTCCTTGTTGTTACTGATAGTCACCTACTTATCTTACATGATATAACTATTGGTCGATAGACCAGGGTAGACCCGGGGGAGGGGTCTGGCGGGTAGGACTGACCCACCTCACGTTTCAGGTGTGATACCCCGCACACTAGGTATCGTGTTGCTAGGGATCACTAGGTTATGGCCATAGTCCTTGTTGTTACTGATAGTCACCTACTTGTCTCACATGATATAACTATTGGAATTTAATTATGAGATGCTTAACCCTTTTGGGTTATTTTATACTGCGATTTAAATGAAATGATTTAAATGCAGTAGCATGAGGTGTTTTCCATGCTTTAATGATAAATTCATGAAAGGATTGTATCTCATGATTTGTTTTATACCGCATGAAATAATGCATGATTTTGATTTAATTCATGCTAAGTATGATTTATGATGTCACATAAAATACTATTGGTACATGATTTCGATATGCACGAATAGTTTTATAAACTAAGTCATTGATGAAATACATGATTTGTGCTTGAGATTTTAATGAAAAGAAATGGATTTTAAGGGCATGGCATTATAAGCTTGTAGATAGTAGAGCTATCTACTTACTTGCATAATTACCTTACTGAGCGTGTGGTTTTCTCACCCCTCTTATTTTCCCATCTTTTCAGAGCACTCGCAATAGTTAGTGAGCGGCTAAGGACTTGCAATTTTGGTATCCGCTGCTTCCCATCGAGAGACAAGTATACACATTTGTATAGTTTTGTATCTAAATATGTAATGCACAGTACTGTAAACGGATATAATGTCGGGGATGTAGAGTTATAAATACCATTGTGTATGTATTTAGTTAAACTCAAAGGATAGTAAACTCTGATATGTGAATGTGATTATGGAAATGGAATGGTAAATAGGTGAGAGGTGACTAATATCGAATCATAGCCCAATTGTTCGGTAAGATGGTCACAATGAGAGAAAGGTAAGAATTAAATAATAATCGAAAAGTAAAAAATTTGTAGCAATTTTAGGTAATTTGGGTCGTGACAGTTTTTGATATCAGAGCTTAAGTTGGCCTGATATGAGTCGGTGTTAGTGGTTAAGAAAGTTTACATCCCCATGTATTGTGCATTGTTTAGATACAATTGTGTATATCAAGATGGAATTGTAGCTAAGAATTTGGTTTTAAATGCAAGAATAGACTCATTAACTAATAGCTGTTATGGTAGAAGGGTGAGAGTACACGAGGTCGAGGCCGTAGACGTAGGCTTGAGAGTCGTGCTGAGTCGCCACATGAGACTCAAGATGAGATTGAAGTGGAGGTTGGTATTGAGCATACCCTATAGAGTCTGACAGAGAGATCGGACAGAGTCTGACAGAGAAATCGGACAGTGTTGAGTCACGCTTCACGAGGTTAGAGCAAAGATTGGAGAATATTTTGTGAGCTAATTGCTCAGAGTATGCATGAGATTTGAGGGCAAGTTGGAGCATTGATGGAAATCCGCTCGACCCATCTTAAGAGTTAGATATCTAGATTGGACATGAGAAAATAATTCTAGATGTATTCCGAAGATAGACTACCCTAGACACTGTTTAAAGGAAATTACAGATAAAATTCTTTACTCTGACCCAGAGGAACTGGTGGATTAAAGAGTATGAAACTCAGTTTATTCCTGGGCAGATATGACCCCAACATTATGAACAGTGAGAGTCGGAATGTCTAAAAGTTCATGAAGGGCTTAGATTGTCAATTAGAGTCCGAATGGGCCGTTAGATATCACTACCTATGCCGAGGCAGTGCGCAGACTATAGTCGTGTGAATAAGATCATGAGTTGCACGCCTCTGAGATTAGGAAAGGTAGTAAGGGCTGAAATAGAGACAAAAGAGAATAGTGGATGACAGAGATGTTAGGATGGGAAAAAGATAGTTTGGTAAAAGATTAAAGTTGATAAGTTACGAGGGGTATTGTAATTGGAGGACCCCGACTTGCTCTGTAGCAGTGTAAGCAGTGTAGCAGTGTGAGCAGTGTAGAATATGTGGTAGTTACCACGAAAATAAGATGTTGGACGAGGGCGAGTGTATGCCTTGGACCAGGACACTACGGATGTTTCATCTGATGTGGTGGAAGATACCACACTGGTTATGAATAATGAAATAATTATTTTAATTGATCCTGGTGCCACGTATATATTCATACCGCCTTCAGTTGCTTATAAGCTAGTGAAAGATGTAAAGCATGTACCCTTAAGTAAGATGATGATGGTTAGATGATTATTACTGACTGAATATGGGTATAGGGATTGTTAGTTGAAACAGGGGAAAAAGGATATGTCAGCCGATTTTATT
Source organism: Firmiana major (assembly GCA_033439115.1). Taxonomy (NCBI): domain Eukaryota; kingdom Viridiplantae; phylum Streptophyta; class Magnoliopsida; order Malvales; family Malvaceae; genus Firmiana; species Firmiana major. Next base: position 27,143,994 of record CM065896.1, on the reverse strand, counting down.
TAATAGAATATGAATAAGTTTGAAGTACTATTTGAGAATAGATCGATTCGGCTATAAACTATGATGTTTAGATTGCTATCCTAAGATAGTGATGTTTTCACCCCTGAAAAGTGTATTGTAAGTTTTAATAAGTAATGAAAGAGTTTGTTATAAGTGATATATGAACGGAGATAAGCTTTGAGATGAGATAGATCCTGAATACGAGATATATTACAATAAGAGGCGTATGCAAGGTAAGGATATCTTTGATATGTGAAGCAAATTGGATTAAGCGATATGTAGTGAATATGAATTGCGACCAAGGATAAGAGGAGGATATATCCATAACCAGTCTATGTGGTCAAGTCTGAGGGTTAATAAAAGTATTTCAAAATACCTCCACGCCTGAAGATTTAACAGCGTCTAGAAGCGCACACATAACCTATAAATTGAAATCGACAGTCGTAATATATGCATTTAAAATTTGGGTACCTTTACTGGTAAAATTCGATTAAACATGAAGGTTTAAAAATTAAAATTTTATAAAAGTCGTTAATATAAGAAAAAGGAAATAACATGGGTTAGTATCTTGAACGAAAACTATTTCGAAATGACATTATACGTTTATGCGTACATAGGTCAAGGATATGGGTGATTGAAATATTTAGTGAAACTCAACTATGATGAGGTATTTAAACCTTATGGGTGATTGAAATATTTAGTGAAACTCAACTACGATGAGGTATTTAAACCTTACTTGAACCGATTAGTTGTCATCTTTAACAATGATATTTCGAAGTATTCGAAGTCTAGGGAAGAGCATGAGTAGCAATTGGAAACTGTCTTACAGACGAGTGTTAAGAGTTTCTCGAAATTGGCTGCTCAGTTGACATCTCATTAGGAAAAAAGATAACATAGAGTGGGATGACAAGTATGAAAGTAGCTTCGGTGAGTTTTGGTATATTGATGCAATAAACTGACTACCGTAGTTATTCTCACCATAACCAACAACTCAAGAGGTTTCAGTGTATATGGATACCTCAAAATAAGGATTGGGTTGTGTATTGATGTAAAATGGGAAGATAGTCGTATATGGATCTAGTTAGTTCAAGGACCATAAGAGAAACTATCTGACCCATGATTTAGAGTTGGTAGCCATAGTGTTTACACTAAAGGTATGGCGCCACCACTTAAATGGTAAGAAATTTCGGGTATGCACTGATCGTAAAAGCCCCGAGTATCTGTTTTCACAGAAAGAGTAGAATATGATATAACCAAGAGGGTTGAGCTTCTAAGGATTATGATGGTGAACATTGTACCACCCAGGAAAGGCTAATGTAATGGCTGATGCCTTGAGCAGAAAGAGCATCGGGATGGTATTACCTATGATGGTCAGGGAGCGTGAGCTGTTAGAGCAGTTGTGAGCCTCAGTAGTGATGTGATTCTTTCTGATGATGACAGTGATTTTGTGATAGCTAGCTTGAGGTTAGAACTGAATTTGAGTGATCGGATTTACCAGGCTTAGCGTGATGATTGGCATGGTGTCGATGGTGTGGGTTAGATTCAGAAGGGTATAGTGACAAAGTTCACAGCGAGTGATGATGACTTATAGAGGTTCAGAGATAGTATAAGTGCTCCCCAGGACCACATTTGATGAGATAGTGTTATTGTCAGAAGCTCACTCTTTGAGATATACAGTGCATACAGGAAGTAATAAATTTATCAGAATCTCTGAAAAGGGTATTGGTGGTCAGATATGAAAAGAGACATTGTAGAGATTGTGGAGAAGTGTCTCGTATGTCAGCAGATTAAGGTAGAGCAAAAGAAGTTGTAGGGTTATTGCAGTCTCTACTTATATTGACACGAAAATGGGAACAAGTTACCATGAATTTCGTGATGGGTTACAGAGGACCGGAATGAATCACGAGGCTATATGGGTGATAGTCGATAGATTGATTTAGTATACCCACCTTCTAGTTATGAAATCCCTAGATACTCTGAGTGCGTAGGCGAAGTTATATGTAAGGAAAATTGTGGAACATTATGTAGCGTTCCAATGAACATGGTATCAGATAAGGATTCCCGCTTAACTTCCCACTTCTGGGAATATTTTTCAGGAAGCTATAGGAACCCGACTGAGTGTTAGCATAGCTTTTCGTACTCAGACAGATGGTCAGTCTGAGAGGACTGTACAGGTTTTGAAGGATATGATGAGAGCGTGTGCCATTGATTTTATAAGCTACTGGGATGATCAGTTGTTGCTAATCGAATTCGCCAATAATTACAGTTGCCACTTGAGTGTTGGGGTAACATTTTAAATGAGGCATTGTATGGCCATAGGGAGTTGTTTCCCGACTTGGATAAGAAAAAAGTGGGTGACAGATAGAGAATTGTTCCCGAATTGGTAAGACAAACCTCTAGGGATGTTCAGTTGATTTGTGGGAGATTAAGAACACCTCAGAGCAGACAGAAAAGCTATGCTGACAAGAGACAGAAACCATTGGAATTCACTGAGAGTGAATCAGTATTGTGGCAGTTACATGTCCTAAGAACATAACGAGGTTCAGAAAGATGGCAAATTGAATTTCGTTAGATTGAATCCTTTGAGATATTGGACAAAGTGGGAGATAAGGCCCATAGGTTGGCGTTACCACCTAAATTAGCAGGCATCCACAATGTGTCCTATATTATGATGCTTCAGAAATACTATCCGGACCCAGCATATGTGATCGAATATGAGCTGCAACAGCTTAGCTCAATGAAAGTATAACGTATGTTGAAAAATCGATTCGGGTATTAGACGGAAGGATAAAGTGTTGAGGTTTAAGACGATCTCCCTAGTCAAAGTCCTTTGGTAGTATTACACTCTAGAAAAAGTCCTATGTCAATTAAAGAGTATGATGCGATAGACGTACCTGGAGTTGTTTATGGACACATTTGACTTGGTTCTAATTTAGAGGATCAAATTTCTCAAGTGGGGAGATTATAAGACCCGATTTTTATCGTAAGAGCAAATGGAATGAATAAAAATTTTTGAATGCATTTTAAAAATGCAAAGGATTGAAATGGCATTTCCGAACACGTGCAACGGTCAAAAGACCAAAAGTCTGTATTTATCGTGACAAGAAAATTTAATTAAAAATTTTAGATTTGAGAATCTTGATCAATAACAAAGAAATAATTAAATTTCAGGTTAAATTTATTAAGATACGAATTTATTGGAATAAATCGAAATTTTCACTTCTAAAAATAATTTCGAAATTATTCGAAAAAATATACCGAAAAGGTAAAATCGGACTGATAAATTCATTTACGAATTAAATGAATTTAATCTGTATTTTTGTGATATTTTTAGGATTTTATTATTATTTTAATGAATAAAATAATAATAAAAATAAATTATAAATAAATAAGGAAAATGAAAAAAAAAAAAAAGAAATCTGAATTGAAACACGAGGGGAGAGAGAAAAGAGAAAACCAAATGCAAAACGAAGCCGCTGAGGAAGAGTAATTCACCGGACGAGCCAGCACCGACGACCAGCGGCCAGGCAAGTGGCCGAAAAAGGGAGAGGACGTCAGCGCGAACCACTAGCGGCAAGGACGCGCCGCACCGGCGCCGAAAAGAGCAAATCAGCGAAGAAATTGTCGAAAAGAGGAGAAGAGGAACGACGACCACCGATGGTGATTTGGTCCGATCTGAGGCCAGCCGAGAGACCCCCTACTAGAGACGTGTCGAACGGTGACAGTAGCACGCTGGGAACCGACCGGACGACCAAAAAGAGCTAAACCGGTCGGCGGTTCAGTGAGGAAACTTTTGTGCTGAACCGGACCGGACCGGTTCAGCCAAAAAGAAAAGGAAAAAAAAGGAAAGAAAAAGAGGAAAAATTGGGGAAAAATCCCAGTGACGCAATCGAGCTATGGGTAAGTCGGTAAGCGGTCGAAATTGGCCGATTTAAATTTTGAAATATTTAATTTGATTAATATTCGACGAAAAATTTATCCGAAAAAATATTAAATTGTGTAGCTCGACAATTGAAGTCAAACGAGAGCTCGAGTCAGTTTCGATTTGCGTACTATCATGGAATCTCGGGTAAGTAACCCTTATTTACGACAATATTGCATCGTTATGCGTGTTGAAAATTTACCGCATAAATTACGGATTTAAATTCCACATTAAATGAATTATATTTTGGAAATTGGGTTAAATTGTCGTAAATATTTAATTGAGCTATTCGAGAGTATAGAATGAGGCCCCATAAATACTGATGGGCCCAATGAGCCCAATAGGCCTCAATAATGTGAATAGTAAGTGGAAAACGGGCTTAAGGCCGATTAAGGCTCATTAAGGTACAATCGGGCCCAATGGAGGTAAACGGGCCCAATGATTTAAATTAAGTCAAAAAAATATGTAATACAATTAAATATATTGTATTTGACCTGATGAATATTTATCCGCAGTTTCAGAGATTGGATTCGGAGCAAATCGGATTGTGTGATGAGTCATCAATGGAAATGTCAGACTATACAGAAAAATGAGGTAAGGGAATTGTGTGAGTAGCTAGAGGTCGCTACGCGTATTTTAATAGCTTTTGTATACACTGAATATGTATGTATACACTGATTATGTATAAAGGTCCTAAAAATGGTTTAAAGATTTTAAGGACTCGAAATAGAAAAAGGCTATTTTACCCCTATTGAGGGAAGTTCACCTAAGGCTGGTGAAAGAATGACATGCATGAAATGCATGATTTAAGGAATTTTCTTAGTTTTTAAGCAAAGCAAATCGGTAGATTGGCTAATAATTGCATAAATTTCACAAGATAACACTACGTAGGTGTTATTAATATTTAAATGAAAATTCTTTAGAAAATGGGCCAACTAACAAGTTTATATGGAAACAGATAGTGCTGGCATATAGCTCGCACTATATCTACGTTTCTCAGTGTGCATAAATGTGCTTGAGCGGTTGCTCGCACCGACTTGTGTGATATCATATGCATGAAATGTGCTAGAGCGGTTGCTCGCACTGATTTTTATTATTGTGAAATGCATGAGAGGTGCTGGAGCCTAACTCGTACCCTGTTTTGACAGTTTTAACGATTTTGACTGTTTTGACTGAATATGCATAAATTGGTGCTGGAGCAATTACTCGCACTAGTTTTTATGATTTGACATGCATGAGAGGTGCTGGAGCCTAGCTCGCATCCAGTTTTGATATGATATTGCATAAAAGTTGTGCTGGAGTGTAACTCGCATGAGATTTGATTTATTGATACTTAACACCGTGCTAGAGCTTGCTCGTACGAAGTTTTATAAGGATTTATAACTCATTTTAAAGACGTACTGGAGTACTACTCGTACGCAGATTTTACTGATTTTTAAGAAACTGTGCTAGAGCTTCGCTTGCACAAGATTTTTAGATATCATGAATATGCATGGACCGTGCTAGAGCTTCACTCGCATAGGGATTTATATGACATGCATATAGCTGTGTTAGAGCCTCCTATAGACTGTGTGTCACAGTGAGATGATATACTCACACGTGCATACTGAGGCAGAGATGGTATGGGTGGATAAGACCTATTGCAAGCATCCCTAACTGAGCTTGGGTTCACAGAGTACGTTGTACCGTGTATGTCACGTGGAGTACGCTGTACCGTGGGGATTGTTGGAGTGGAGTGGCATTAGCCATGAGGCAGCAAGCCTTGCCCTCGCAGTCTTGATGTTATGTTGTTCTAGCAGGTAGGACCGACCCACCTCCCGTTTCAGGTGTGATACCCCGCACACTAGGTATCGTGTTGCCAGGGATCACTAGGTTATGGCCATAGTCCTTGTTGTTACTGATAGTCACCTACTTGTCTCACATGATATAACTATTGGTCGATATACCAGGGTAGACCCGAGGGAGCGGTCAGGCCCTCGATTTTATGATTTTATGATATGTGACCCTGAAAGAATGGTGGTTTTATAACCGAAATTTTATAATAAATTTTAATGAATTGTTTTATGAGTTTGCAATAGAATTATGACATGCTTAACCCCTTTGTGTTATTTTATACTGCGATTTAAATGAAATGATTTAAATGCAGTAGCAAGAGGTGTTTTCCATGCTTTAATGATAAATTCATGAAAGGATTGTATCTCATGATTTGTTTTATATCGCATGAAATAATGCATGATTTTGATTTAATTTATGCTAAGTATGATTTAATGATGTCACATAAAATACTATTGACACATGATTTTGATATGCACGGATAGTTTTATAAACTAAGTCATTGATGAAATACATGATTTGTGCTTGAGATTTTAATAAAAAGAAATGGATTTTAAGGGCATGGCATTATGAGCATGTAGATAGTGGAGCTATCTACTTACTTGCATAATTGCCTTACTGAGCATGTAGTTTGCTCACCCCCTTATTTTCCCATCTTTTCTGAGCACTCGCAATAGTTAGTGAGCGGCTAAGGACTTGCAATCTTGGTATCCGCTGCTTCCCATCGAGAGACAGGTATACACATTTGTATAGTTTTGTATCTAAATATGTAATGCACAGTACTGTAAACGGATATGATGTCGGGGATGTAGAGTTATAAATACCATTGTGTATGTATTTAGTTAAAGTCAAAGGATAGTAAACTCTGATATGTGAATGTGATTATGGAAATGGAATGGTAAATAGGTGAGAGGTGACTAACACCGAATCATAGCCCAACTGTTTGGTAAGATGGTCACGATGAGAGAAAGGTAAGAATTAAATAATAATTGAAAAGCGAAAAATTTGTAGTGATTTTAGGTAACTTGGGTCGTGACATATCCTGTTGACATATGAGGCATTTAGTCACAAATTCAGTTATATCTCTTATCATATCTTATTACCAATATACATTTTGGAGATTTTGATGCATCTTACTACTCTCCGGATATAGAGTATATCTCGATGAATGAGCTTCTTATAGAATTTTCTTCTTTAATTATGAATCATCGGGTACACATATTCTATCTCTAAACCTCAACAAACCTTCAGTACCAATACCAAAATCTGTTGTAGTACCCATCTGGATCTTATTAGCTATATCAATACAATATGTATCATTACGCTGAACCTATTGGATTCGATCTATCAAGTCTAGTGTTCAAATCTTAGGTTAGCTATCATACAGTAAACATCAGTATCAAAAGAATCGCATCCAATTTGAGGTTTACAGAACATTCCAACAGTTTGCATTTCCTGACCATTATATATATAACACCATCTCGAGGTTACTTCTGCTCAAGGCACTAATTCTAGTCATTTCCTTTACCTTATGTTCAATTCCTTCTGTGAAAATAAATATATAAGACTTTTATGATTAATAAGAGTCTATAATTTCTTATTATACCAGTAGTGATGCCATATATTCAATGCAAACATCACAGTTGTCAATTCCAAATCATGGTTTAGGTAATTCTTCTCATGATCTTTTAATCGCCAAGATCCATAAGCAGTCACCTTTCTATTCTGCATCAATACACAACCCAGTCCCTGTCTCGAGGTACCTATATACACTTTTTTTAGGTTATGGACTAGGATATTTCTAGACGCTGTCAAGTTTTTTAGGTAGAGAGGTATTTTGAAACACCTTGATTAGCCATCAAACTTGACTTATAGCCATAGGGGTTCAAGATTCAATCCTAATTAAAAGTAGGATACCAAAGTTTATCGTAATTCTCATTTATCCCTTGGACAACCAATCTTAATCATATCACTTAATCTGAATCATTTCATATACCTAATAATATTCATATGTCGAAAACATTCTTTATTCAAAATGATATGTATTCAAAATTTATCATGCTAAAAACTTGTGTCATTTTTTAAACGTCATTTATATCGAAACTTTTTCCTTGTTCGAATTAAGTTTCACATTTGAAACATAAACATATGCAAATTACAATCTTTATATTCATAACATCTTTCATATTCTAATCCCTTTTTGTAACCCAAAAGACTCTGAATCTCCTTAACCAGTAATGCCAGTACACCTCAAAGTGAATCACTCGGTCTGATAATCCCCTTATCATATAATTCTTGTAATTGCTTCTTCAGCTCTTCTAATTCAATCGAAGGCATTCATTATGGTGGTTTGAATATTAGTTCGGTACCAAGTAATAAATCAATTCCAAACTTTATCTTTCTATCTAGTGGTAACTTTGGTAGATCATCCAGATATATGTCAAAAAAATTCCTTGTCTATAGGAATGTCTCTTTATTCCGGACACGCCTTATCTATATCAATTACGTAACCAATGAAGCCTTCAAGTTTCATTTATACAATTGGTTCCATAATTCATTCTTCTAATTACAATGACTTTACTCTTTCTTTATCCCTCTTTCTTCAATATATCTCTTTCTGTCACGCTCTTTACTTTTCCCCTTTTCTAATAACCTCGAAAATATACATCTCATATCCTCACAGTTGCGCCTTGCGCACTGCTTCCTCATAAGTAGTAACATCAAATGAACCTAACCTAGCTCGAATTAAGGGTCACAGTTTCTCCTATGAGCTTCCAAACTTTATTAATTTCATAACTTAACATATCAAGATTATAGCTCTCCATAACTATAAATTTAGATTCATATTCATTCTCGAACTTGTTACCTTGTATCTGATTTAAACATTTCATCTATAATTACCATTGTGCTGTGTCCAAGATGTGTTGCCATATGAAGACATCTGGAATCATATCCCACGTAACCCTCTATTGTCGGGCCCCCAAACACTACAAAAAAAGGTGCCTTCAGCAATAGAATATTAGTGACGAAATTTTTTCGTCATAAAAAAATACAATTTGCAACGGATTTGTAACGGATTTTTGTCTCTAATAATGGTACATTTACTATTATCAATAAGCAACAGAATTTGTTATGAAATTTCGTTACAAATTGGTAACGGATCGATTTTCATCACCAAATTTGTTGCAAAATGAGTTCGCGGGAAAGAGTAAATGGCGCGAAAACTTAACGATGGATTTAGCGACAGCATTCCATCTCTAAATTCTATAGTACGGGTAGGAAAAAAAATTTATGCTTTGAGACGAAATTTGCAATGAAATTCTATCTCTAATATGTAACAAAAATCATTAATTTCAGGAAAAAAATGTATCTATAAATTTCGTTGCAAAAAACTAGTTGCAACAGAATTCTGTCTCTAATATTCAACATTTTTATCTCTTACTTAGAAATAATTTTTTTAAATATATTCCATTGCAAATGAGTATCTGCCACAGAAATCCGTATCAGATACCCATAAATTCTATGCATTATATATAAAAATCGTTATTTACTTAAATTTCGTTGGAAAAGGGTATCTGATACAGAATTCTGTTTCAGATACCCTAAACTCTCTAATTTTATATAAAAAATATCATTTACTTAAAATGTCGTTGCAAAAACATATCAGTAACGAAATTTCGTAGTTGATACCTTAATTTTTTATTTTTATTAAAACTAGAATTCATTAAACTAATTTTTTTTATTTAATATTCCATTACAAAAGGGCATCAGCTACGGAATTCCATTGTTGATTCCCCTTATATATTTTTTTAAATGAGGACATAAATTTGGAAATCTAATTCTTATTTAAAAATCCATTGCTAATATGAATCGGCAACGGAATTCCATTGCAGATACCCCAAAACTCTCTAATTTTATATAAAAATCATCATTTACTTAAAATTCCATTGCAAAAACGCATCAGTGACGGAATTCCTTAGCTGATGCCGTAATTTTTTTATTTTTATTAAAATTAGATCGATCTTACAATGTCTCGGCCAAAAGAAGATCGATCTCATAACCCAAGAGATCGATCTTTCAATGCCTCTGTTAGGAAGGGATCGATCTTTCAATGTCTTTTGCCAAAAGAAGATCGATCTCACAACCTAGGAGATCGATCCTACAAAGCCTCTGCCTTATGGAGATCGATCTCACATTTTATTGAGATCGATCCTACAAAGCCTCTGCCTTATGAAGATCGATCTCACAATTCCTCAAGATCGATCTTACAAAGCCTCTGCTTTATGGAGATCGATCTCACAATTCCTTGAGATCGATCCTGTAATGCCTTTGCCTAATGGAGATCGATCTTGACAAAAAAACTTAGACTGATTTCTTTTTATTTTCTATTTCCCGCCAAAGTTTAGTTTTAGAAAGATTTGTAGGTTGACAATATTTCTAAGTGAACATAGATGTAATATCATTTCAAGATAATTACTTAGAAATAGTTTCTTATAAATGACTTGAAAATAAGTTTATTGAGTTTAATGTTTTGTCATTTTAAAATTCATCATTCAAAGTTAACAATCTCCCCCTTTTTGATGTGACAAAACGTAATTCAATAATTTAAGATTTTGGTTCCTAAAATATGTCAAATCATTTGTAAAATTTTCTCCCCCTTAATATATTGCTCCCCCTTAAGATATTGCTCCCCCTTAAGATATGCTCTCCTCTCCCCCTTTTTGTCATATCAAGAAGGCAAACATTATCCTTTCAAATCACCAAGCAATGAAGAACATACATCAAATGATAATTAAGCAAACATTAAGTATGTCACCAAGCATAAGATAGCGAATGTCATTTCAAAATAAAAATAAGTATGTCAATGTAATCACAACCAGATAATCAAGTAACACAATCAATCGGTGATCCTAAGAAGGAGGAGGAAAGTGATCAAAGAGCTCATCAACACGTGTACGTGTAGTCTGCAGTTCATCAAGCATGGCCTGTCGAGTCTCTTGAAGGATTACAACTTGAGACTCAATATTGTCAAAGCGTTGATCAATGTGCTCACGAAGGTCCATAATCATGGCTGTAAGAGAGTCTAAGGTGACCGAAGATGAAGCAGCAGGTGCAGGTTCCTCAACAAAAGGTGTTGAAGTCTCAACTAGAGCATCTATCTCCATATCTGTATCGTGAGGAAGAGGTCCAATCTTTTTGCACCAGTTTCCATTATCGTCTTGAAAGTACCCAGCAAAGTGGAGTGAGCTGATGTTGGTGACACTCTTCTGTGAAGGTAGTTCACCCGCTTCACACGTGCAATTAACACCAAGTTGCTGAAGAAGGAAGGCAAGTGGTTGTGGGAAGACAATGGTGATGGCTTGCCCCATATTGACTTTAAGCCAATCTTTAAAGAGGAAATGAATCAAATTTGGCTTTTAACCGAAAAGAGAATGAATGTTATAGAGCCAAAATCGACCAAGTTTCCTAATGGTAGAGTGGCAAGTGCCAAAAGGATGGAGGTTCTAAGAGATAATGAGATGAAGGAGGTGAAGATGCATGGGTAACTCACTAGCATGGTCATAGGTAATGGGAAACTCTAGTGCTACCTCATCATCTTCATTGGTAAGACCCAAATCGGGTATACCAAAAATTCTCACTAGCAGTTTTTTGTCAATGTTTAGAGATTTGGCCATGTAAAAGGTGTTGATTCCTATGGTGCGACAGGGATCATTAGGAGAGGTGATAAGTTCAACATTTGGAAAGAAAGCCCAGAGTATATTGGGAGGAACAAGAGTGTTGATTTTTAGAAATAGAATTCATTAGTATTCTCCAAATTTTGAAAGAAAAGGGAAATCAATACGGTAAAGAAAGGAAAAATCAATGGTGCACCAAAGTTTAATTGGTAAAGTAGAGAATTGTTAATCAAACCGTTTACGTTTGGCCAGGGTTTGAAAGCAATGGCTAAACATAGTGGGTGGTGGGTTTACAGGAGATGGTCGAGGTGCTCTAGATGCTACAATTTTAGTCTGTGGCATTGTGTTTTAAGGCTGTAGGAAATTTAAATAAAGTAGACACACTTGATGAAAATATGGGAATGGAGAGTGTCTGATTTATGGATTTCTAACACTGCACAAAGAAATCTAAGCTAGATAGATAATTAGCCAAACTAAACTATCCTACAAAACACACAGAGTATGGATTCACTAAAAACTATCAGGATTCAATATGGGTTTACAAAAAACTTAAACAGTAATGTGGCAAGAGTGAACAATAGGCGCTAACAGATCGATCTATGGAAAATATAGATGAACAGTAAAATTTTGTAAAACAGATGTCGGGTCGACAAATCTAAACAAAAATGAAAACAAACGCTGAATTCTTACCAAGAGATTGATCCCGGGGGCGAGAGAGAGAGGAGGAGGAGAGGCGATTTTCGTGTGAGATTAGGGTTTTAGAGTTTTGGGTTTCTAAGAAATTAAGAATTTTGTGACTCTTTAAGTATCCAGGAGCTAAGGAGATCGATCTGTCGAGGGAAGAGATCGATCTCATTTATAAGGAGATCGATCTATCGAGGGAAGAGATCGATCTTATTTATCTAAAGTCTTAAGGAGATAGATCTTCTAGCGGTAGAGATCGATCTCTATTTTTCAGAGACTTAAGCAGATCAATCTGTTCAATTATGAAGATCAATTTTTTTTTCAATTTCGTTCCAAAAATGTATCTGCTATAGATTTTCATCTCTGATTGCAACATAATTTTTTCAAATGAGTCGGTACACCAAACTCGAGCCCTCCTTTTTTCTCTCTTTTCTCCCTTTCCCTCCCCTATAAAGCTTCTCCAACAACCCTTTTCTCCCTCTGCCAATCTCCCTTCCTCATACCGATGATAAACCAGCAGACCCATCGACCCAAAACTGCCTAGAACCTGACGGCCTTTCTCCTCTCGCTACTGATGTCCCTCTACCCCGAGAAAAAAATCCAAAAAAGAAAACCTGAACCCTCTCCCTTAAACTTTCAGTTGCCGCTGTTTCCCTCTTCCTACAACCGATGACAAGACCATGTTGATTTTGTTATCCAATGAAATTTGTCTTACCCCCTTCTTCTTTCTGCACTTTATCACCCAAGTTTCCATTATAGAGGTGCTTTTCTTTATTCTTGTCATATGTTGAAATTGCATTCTCCAAAGTCTTCAGAGAAGTATTAATTGTCTTGTGCCTAGTTGATTTTTCTGTGGAATGTGCAGGTTGAGCTTTGCACAGCCTAGTAGCTTTGTTTTCTACTTAACTTCTTGTTTGATTCAGAGGTGTGTTGTTTATGATGTAAGGCAAATTTAATTGTTTTCTTCTTTAGTTCTGGATGGAGTGGTAATCGGTTTGTTTGTGAAATTAAACATAGAAATTTACAGTCATACATGTCCAGTTTCTTCTTCGATCAAGTAAGAAATCTTATTTCTCTAAAAGAATATATTTTTGCATATAAAGGGCCAATTATTGATTTCCTCTGGCTGCCAGAGGCATGCATATTTCTTGCTATGGCATGTCTGCTAACATATAAGAACCTTGTTCTTTTGTCATCACTTCAAAGTCATTCCTTTGCATTGATCCTACCTTGTTTGGAACATTCTTTCAGCTTATTTCTTTTGTCATCCTTTTGTTGAACCCCATATATTTTTTTATATTTATTATTTCTAAATTTTCGTCACTATGGACTAATTTTTATATATGGAATTTGCATCCACTCGCTGCTTCACAAATAAGGGGACTTCATTTAATCTATGTACAAAATTGGATATGTTATTGACGGTTTATCTTTCTTTGTTTGATTTTGAGCAAAGAGTATATATGTGAGCCTTGTCTCAAACTCTTTGCAAAAATTTAGCTTTGCAATTTTAGATTTTTTTTTAGGCCATTGTACTTCATGTTATTTTAGAAATCATTTATGTTTATGCAAGGACTTATACTTTACAAAGTTGAATGGCCCTTACAATGATGTGGTATCAGGAGTCTTCACCATCCAAACTGTAATAGTTTACTTTTTCTAGCTCTAACTATTCTTAATCCTTACGGAAAGGCTTGAACTCAAAATAGAAGTGTCGATAGCCAAATACCCATGATTTTGCTTTTTTTTTCTTTTAACTGCAGTTTCTAACCTCGAGGTAAACTAAAATCTGTTAAGCAACAAATTCCAACTTCCAAATTGGTGCTCATCTATTTATGGCACCAAATGGCCTAAGTAACTTTTCTAAGCTGTTAACTCTTACTCCAAGTACCATGTTTTAAAGAATCAATGTGGGCGTGGGAAACCGACACATTTCTGTTAAAGAACCACCTTTTTTAAAGCTTCTGTATCTTTCTTTTTTGTTTAGGAGTTTTTAATCACCAAATATAAATGAGAATACAGTTTTCTGATTTCAAAATTGGAACGTAGCCGAATGCTCTGAGGTAGACTTGGAAAATTTCTTGTCTTACATATGTTATCTTGACTTGGATTATTAGGTGAGAGCTAATTCTATCAAATGGTTTAGACTATCCACTCCTATGCATGTGTCTTTGAAAGGATTACATTAGGACTGGGAAAACGGGAGCATTCATGTTTGATGTCTTGTTGTGTTATGGAAAAACTGGAGTACTCGTGCCTGAGGTCTTGTTGCTTTGACAAAATCCTTGCACTCATATATATACAACTTTATATATATATATATATTAATTAATTTTTTTACTTCATAGTCTAGTGTTTAATTAATAGGAGAACAACTTCTTTTTTCTTACTGCTTCCCCAATAGTTATGGGATCTTTTCTGAGTCCTTTGTATCTATCCTAACTTGATTAGGTTTGAGATAAGTTCTCTATATTGGAAGGTCATAGTTGATTTGTGTTCTATGCTATGGTTGTTTTCATATTCTTCTTAATTTTAGTTTCTTAGAAATGAAGATTTATTGGGAATATTCTAATACTAGAACTTTTTTTTTTAATTTTTGTGAAAATTAACTAGAATTCAAGCACAAATGGACAGTTGACAAGTTTGATGAAATTTTCCTTAAAATACTTATGGAACACATATAAATTAAATGCTGTAATATTAAGAATTCAAAACAGAAAGCTTAAGGAAATAGTGCAAGAATGACATTTCCTAACATGTCATTTGAAGAAATCAGTGATTATATCCATGAGATAAAATTACTATGGTCCTTTGGAGGTGTAGTGAAATTGACAGTTCAGGTTATGTTTGCCATCCACCATTTCTGTAATTAGAGCTGAAGTTTTTGTCCTCTATGCTGTTTTTAGTATAGCATCTTCTTTTCCATGCTGCATTCATTGATTTTGATTAATTTTTTTAAATGATTCTTTGATTGGGTTTCATTATTATTTTCTATTCCCAAATATTTTATTAAGTGTGGAACAGTTAAATACTGATAAAATATCTGACTGTAAGGGGTATAATAAGTCCAAGTGGATTTCAATCCAGTTATGAAATGAATTAGCTGAGAATGTATGGGGGACTGAAAAGTGGATGGAGAAGTCTAAAAAAGGAACACAGAATCATTTAACAGAAAATGAAGGATCCATAACAAAACATACAGACAGTTCTATTTCTTTTTCGGTTCATGAATATAGGATGGTAAGTCCAAATAATAAAGATATCTTTTTTGTCTGTTTCTTTTAAAGGTATTTTATTCTTTCAAAAATATCATATCTTTTAATGTAGACGCAACGTCAAGGTCGTGCACCGTCATATAAAGAATTGTTCGATCGAACCCATAGACGTTCACGTCAGGATAGTGATTATGTGGACAAGTCCAAATTTTTCAGTGTACATAATGCATTATATTGGCTTCTTATATGGTTTTTTTTTTGTTTTAAGAGTTTATTATGTAATATCCTTTTTTCTAATTACATTATAGGAAAAGTATGTTGCTTCAATGACTCAGAAATATGGTGAGGATATGAGCGCCCATCCCCAATTTAATCCAACTGCATGGTGTGAAGTAATTGGAGGGCCTATTACTACCCATACATATACTTATGAATTTAGGACTAGGCCACACCGCCTTGATTTGCAGCAGGGCATCAAACACAACACTATCCCCGCTCAATCTTCTTGCACGTCCTATTCAGCTTACAGTCCTTTTCCTTATCCTGCTCTAGCGGTAAGTGGTTCTAATAGTAATTCAGAAGTGTAGCATTTGAAAGACGACATTAAATTCATACACACCAAGTTTGATAATTTGGAAGGAAAGTTTGATAATTTTGTGGATATGATACGGAATATGATGTGAGATTCGCACCTTTGTATGACATTCCTTATGATTTCCATATTGTATGACATTATTATATGTTAATGGATTCATAAGATGGCTGATTCAGATATGATAAATGTGAATGAAATGAAATAATGTACGTAAAATCACATAAGGATAAATCGGGAAAGTAGGGACCCAAATATTTAGTTTAAGGAATTTAATCAAGTTGACAGAAAATAAGGAATTTAAAATAAGAAAAAGATTGTGGGTTTATGAAAGAAAGTCGGTTCAATTTGGTTCCGAACACATGCAAGGGTAAAACGGTCAAAAGACTAAAATTCGGTATAAATTCGATAAGTAATTTTCATTAAAAATATGGAACTTACAAAATCTGGATCAATAATGAGAAAAATAGTTAATTTCGAGTCCAATTGATCTAGATATGAATTTATTGGAATTAATCAAAATTTTTTATTTGAAAAATTATCCTGAAAATAATCGAAAAATATATCGAATAAATGAAATAAGACCGATAAATTCATTTATAGATTAAATGAATTAAATAATAATTTTTGGAGATATTTTGATTTTTTAATTGATTTTAATGATTAAAATAATAATAAAATAAATAAATAAATAAAATCTGAAAAATTGAGGAGAGAGAAAAATTGAAACTGAAATCGATAATCGAAACCCGAGAAGAACTCGAGACCCCCAACGAGCCATTGACGGCCAACGACCGTAAAAAATGGTCGAAGAAGATAGAGGACTGTCTGGTGAATCCATCGGCACCAATAATGCGTGCCGACGACACCTATTTTCGGCGAATCGAAGGACGAAAAGCCGAGGAAGAAAACGCGTCGGTTCCGGTGAACCACGGCGTCCCAGCTTTGATTCGACCCAGCCGAGAGATCCCCCAGCCGAGGCGGTTCTTTTGAGACCAGTGGAGGCCGGCGAAACGGCTCGGAATGCCGACGACGGTCAAAGGACTAAAACGGCACCGTAGCCGGAAAGGGAAAAAGGAAAAAGAAAAAAAGAAAAAGAAAAGGAAAAAAGAAAAGAAAGAAAGGGGAAAAAGGAAAGAAAGTGTACCAGGGACGATTCGAGATTTGGGTAAGTGATCGAGGGTCGAGATTGACCTGTGGATAAATCCCGAGAATTCAATTTAATATTATATTAATGAAAAATAACCCGAATTTACCTAATTGTGCAGTTTTACGACAGAGCCCGAACGAGAACCTATTGAGCTCATATTTTCGTACCCCGCATAGCAATGGGTAAGTACATTTTAATTACAACAATTTGAGTCCCTAAATGCAGAGTTAAGATTATTTTACGGATTTTACGGATTAATTCTGCATAAAAGGAATTTTATTCAAATTTTCAAAATAATTATTGTAAATAGTATACGGGCTATCCAATGAGTTTGGAACGAAGCCCGATGATTCTTGATAAGCCAAATGAGCCAAGTAAGCCTGAAGAAGGGATTTAAAAAGTAAAAACGGGCTGAAAAAGGGGTCGAGGCCCATTAAGGTATAATCGGGCCCAATAAAGTAAAACGAGCCCAGTGCTTTAGATTCGATCAGTAAGAGTGAAATACTGATATGTACATTTGAACTGAACCAATATGTGGTTATATGCAGCTCCGTAGACGAGCGAATTGGACTGAGAGACCTGGTACGGTCGAGACAGGATAAGCTCGTGTGTGATTTCAGGTAAGGGAATTTTATAAGCATTTAGAGGTAGCTATACGTAATTTTGAGGGAATTTACATTACGTTAAATTCATTAGGCTACCCAAAAACAGAATAATAATTTTTGTGAAAAAATGTGGAAAACGCGACAAATTACTATTTTGCCCCCGGTTAGGAAAATTTCAAAAAAGGGTAGTAAGGCAATGAAATTACATGATTTTCATGATTTTGATATTTTTATGATGACATTACTTTAATTCAAGCAATTTATGGATATGTTGGCTATTATTTTCATGTTTTAAGTGAAAAGGCACAAGTTAGGTGCCAAATGATATTTATTTAGCATGTTTTGATGAAATTGAGCCACCTATCAGTGTTATATGAGTTTTAATCGTGATGGAGCACTGCTCTCACTGGATTTTATACTTTAACTCATACATAAAGTGCTGAAGCCTTGCACGCACTATTTTACAGACTTATTTCACATGACTATCATACTAGAGTTTTTACTCGAACGAGGTTTTCACTGGATTTTATACTTTAACTCATATCCATACTAGAGCATTTCTCGTACGTGAATTTTACTTAAATTTATAATTATTTTAAATCGTACTGGAGCGCTGCTCGTACGCAGATTTCATTGATTTCTATGAAACCGTGTAGGAGCTTCGCTCGTACGAGGTTTTTAGATATCATGTATTTGTATGAAGCCGTGCTAGAGTTTTCTCCTGTAGACTGTGTGTCATAGTGAGATGATATGCTCACACGTGCATACTGAGACATAATTGACATGGGTGGATAAGACCTATTGCAGGCACCCCCTGACTGAGCTTGGGTTCATGGAGTATGTTGTACCATGTATACCACATGGAGTACGTTGTACCGTGGGGATTGTTGGAGTGGAGTGGCTTTAGCCACGAGGTAGCAAGCCTTGCCCTCGTAATCCTGATAAAAATAAAAAAATCTAAAAAATTGAGGATAGAGAAAAATCGAAACCGATAGTCGAAACCCAAGAAGAACTCAAGACCCTCGACGAGCCACCGACGGTCGACGAACCCAAACGACGGTCGGAGAAAATAGAGGACTATCCAGCGAATCCATAGGTACTGGTAACGCGCGTCGACGACACCTATTTCTGGCGAATCGACGAACGAAAAGGAGAGGAAGAAAACGCGTCGGTTTCGATGATCCACAGCGTCCTAGCTTCGATTCGACCCAGTCGAGAGATCCCCTGGCCGAGGCGGTTCTTTTGAGACCAGTGGTGGCCGCGAAACGGCTGGGAACACTGGCAACAGTGAAAGGACCAAAACGGCACTGTAGCCGGAAAGGTAAAAAGGAAAAAGAAAAAAAAGAAAAAGAAAAAGAAAAGGAAAAAGAAAAGAAAGAAATGGGAAAAAGGAAAGAAATTGTACCGGGGACGATTCGAGATTCGGGTAAGTGACCGAGGGTCGAGATTGTCCTGCGGATAAATCCCAGGAATTCAATTTAATATTATATTAATGGAAAATAACTTGGATTTTTACCTAATTGTGCAGTTTTATGATAGAGCCCGAACGAGAGCCGATTGAGCTTCGATTTTCGTACCCCGCATAGCATTGGGTAAGTACAATTTAATTACGACAATTTGAGTCCTTAAATGCAGAGTTAAGATTATTTTACGGATTTTACGGATTAATTCTGGATAAAAGGAATTTTATTCGAAATTTCAAAGTAATTATTGTAAATAATATACGGGCTATCCAATGAGTTCGGAATGAAGCTCAATGATTATTGATAAGCCAAATGAGCCCAGTAAACTCGAAAAATGGATTTAAAAAGTAGAAACAGGTTAAAAAAGGGATTAAGGCCCATTAAGGTGCAATCGGGCCCAATAAAGTAAAACGGACCCAGTGTTTTAGATTCGATAAGTAAGAGTGAAATACTGATATGTACATTTGAACTGAACCAATATATGGTTATATGCAGCTTCGTAGATGAGCGAATTGGATTGAGAGACCTGGTACGACCGAGACGGGATAAGCTCGCGCGTGATTCGAGGTAAGGAAATTTTTTGAGCATTTAGAGGTAGCTGTACGTAGCTTTGACGGAATTTACATTACGTTAAATTCATTAGGCTACCTGAATATAAAATAACAATTTTTATGAAAAATGTGGAAAATGCGTCAAATTACTATTTTGCCCCCAGTTAGGAAAATTTCAAAAAGGGTAGTAAGGCTATGAAATTACAAGATTTTGATATTTTTATGATGACATTGCTTTAATTCAAGCAAATTATTGATAGGTTGGCTATTATTTTCATGTTTTAACTGAAAAGGCACAGGTTAGGTACCAAATGATATTTATTTAGCATGTTTTGATGAAATTCAGCCACCTATTAGTGTTATATGAGTTTTAATCATGCTGGAGCACTGCTCTCACTGGATTTATACTTTAACTCATACACAGAGTGCTGAAGCTTTGCACGCACTATTTTACAGACTTATTTCACATGACTATCGTACTGGAGTTTTTACTCGAACGAGGTTTTCATTGGATTTTATACTTTAACTCATATCCGTACTAGAGCATTTCTAGTACGTGGATTTTACTTGAATTTATAATTATTTTAAGACGTACTGGAGCGCTGCTCGTACGCAGATTTCATTGATTTCTATGAAACCGTGCAGGAGCTTCGCTCGCACGAGGTTTTTAGATATCATGTATATGTATGAAGCCGTGCTGGAGTTTTCTCTTGTAGACGTTGTGTCACAGTGAGATGATATGCTCACATGTGCATACTGAGACATAATTGACATGGGTGGATAAGACTTATTGCAGGCACCCCTTACTGAGCTTGGGTTCATGGAGTACGTTGTACCATGTATATCACATGGAGTACGCTGTACCATGGGGATTGTTGGAGTGGAGTGGCTTTAGCCATGAGGTAGCAAGCCTTGCCCTCGCAATCCTGATATTATGCTGTTCTGGTGGGTTGGACCGACCCACCTCCCGTTTTAGGTGTGATACCCCGCACACTAGGATCCGTGTAGCCAGAGATCACGAGGTATGGCCATTGTCCTAAATGTTACCGATATAGTCACCTACATGTCTCGCATGATAAACTCGCATGATAAATTCACATGATACATCATTTGGTTTGTATAGATCAGGGTAGACCCGAGGGAGGGGTCAAGCCTCGATCTTCTTATGAATTTGATTTAGACTTGATTTTCCCAAAGAGGAATTGGATGAAACTTTCATGACTTGTAACCCTGTGAGAAAGGTGATTTTATAACGAAAATTTTAAAATAAATCATTTTGTTGAACTAGATTTCATTCTTTGAGTTTATAACATTTTAAACGAGATGGGATGTTTTAAAAACGTATTGATTCATTTGAGCATGAGATGTTTTCACATGAGAATCATTCCATGTTTTAATATGCCGATTCCTATTTTAGAACAAATGATACTTATATATATGGCATATCATTGTTTTTACCTCATGCTCACATTGTCAGGACCAGTCCCTCAATCCATGACTTAACCAAAAATCACTACAAATTTTTCGCATTTTTGACTTACCTTTCCTCTCTTCAATGGTTGGGCTATGATTCGATGTCAGAGTCCTCGCTTACCACATCATCCATTATCATACATACATGTCAATATACTATTACTGACTGTAACTGCTTTTATTATACATGTAAGATTATATAAAATCTAATACAAATACATTCCCCATAATATATAACGTATACATTACTGTGCTATTTCTATGTTTAGATATATAACCGTACAAAGTCTGTATACCTGGCGATCGATAGGAACTAGCTGTGGACTCAGGAATACTATCCCTCGATAGCTCTCGCTCTACTGACGCTCTGTAGAGAGATGTAAAGAAAGGGGGATGAGCATACAACGCGCTCAGTAAGGAAATCAGGCAAGCAAGTAGATATCAACACTATCTACTCAAAATAATGTTGTGCCTTGAAAACATTATTTCCTTAACTCACTTTAAAAACATGTCTTGAAATATAATATATATACTTGTACAGATTAAATCCTATGTATAGAAATCATGCTTTCTTTCTCAAATGTAGGCATGTAGTGCAAAACAATGCATCGTATATAAATCATGCCTTTATGTAAATCATGCCATGTATATTTAAATCACAATAAATATGGCATTAAATAATTCACATCACAAAATTGGAGTCAGACCCATCCCTCAGGTCTGTTCGCAATTTAAATTAATCAATCAATGTGATATATCATGTGAGACTCTGTGGTGAAATGCAAATAGTATCCTAGACTATGATCATATCCGAAATGTGAACCCAGGCCACACAGATCTTGGTGCGCGGGGTATCACTGCTGCAACGGGAGGATGGTCAATCCACTACAGTCGTCAGCTATACGTAACACACGGTACAACATACTCCCATGCCCCAGGCATGGTACAAAGTACACTCGTGGACCCTACATCACATTCAGGGTGCCTGCCATAGGTCTTAGCCCTCAAACCATGAAATATCATACCACATCTATATTACCCTCATGCAGATATCCTCTCACATGATGTGACACACAGTCACACAAGGACTCGAGCATGGGTTTTAACATGTATTATATATCACATACAGTGTGCGTCTTGAGTGCGACTCACAGTCGACATTCCGCTCAAACACTGTTTCACATCACAAACTCAACTCTAGTGCGAGTAAACCTCTAGCAACTAGTCAATGCATAGTTCATGTATTAAATCAAGTACGAGCAATAGCTCCGTACCATGCTATGCACAATATCATCAAATCAAGTAGAGCAATAGCTCCAGTACTATGTCATGTATAAACCATGAAGAATCGAGTACGAGAAACGCTCCAGTACTCTGTCATGTATCTCATGTAAAACTCGAGTACGAGCTAATCGCTCCAGCACTCTGTCATGCATATATCATATAAAACTGAGTACGAGTAAGAACTCCAGTACTCTATCATGCATGTCATGGAAATCTTGTGCGAATCAAAATCCAGCACTAATGTATGTGGAAAATATATGAAATCCCGTGCGAGCGGTACTCTAGCACGATTCATTCTCACATAATATGATAGATGGCTCTTTAAAAAGGGATGATTTATAAAACAACAAAATCAGCACTATAATGTGTGCTTAATTCACATCAACCTTAAAATCATTAGCCCATCTATTTATTTTCATACTAAACAGCAGTTAAACCCTCAAAATAGTGATTTCCATGTTTTTTATAACTTTTTTACAACTTTTCACAAAAGTTGACTTTTTGACTAACTAGGAGTAAAATCGTAATTTTCCACTATTGGGTCGTAATAATTATTATTCACTTTCTCTGACCCTCAGAGTTTTTAAGTGAATGCAAAAGCAGACGAAAATATGTGCAGGTATCTCTAACTACTCACAAAAGTCCCTTACCTCGGATCACGTCAACTGACCTAACTTCCTCGGTGCTGCTAAATCTCGCAGTCCGATAAGCTCTCGATGTAAACTTCGGAGCTGTAAATAACCATTCCTCAGGTTAATTATACTTTTCCTACTGTATTACACATTAATACAGTCTATTTTCCCTTAATGGGCTTTAAAAATCCTTAATGGGCCTAACTATGCCTTAAGCCCATTTTCATTTTACTATTTACTTTTGTTGGGCCTATTGGGCTTGTGGGGCCCACCAACTCTTATTGGGCTTGTTCTAGGCCCATTACACCCTATTGGGCCTAAAATATTTGGGCTTGGCCCATTGGGCCTCTTGGCCACATGCCATGGTCGAGAGCTATCCATGCCTCGGTTTCACCATGTCATGCCATCCATGCCTATTTGTCTAGCCAATTCACTTAGGCATTTTCACAAACACTTGGTAGGCAACATTACCAACTATCATATAGTTCATTTAGGCATTTTATCAAACACCTTGATTGCCAACTAATTACATGTATTAATTAATTAAATTGATTAATTCTAATTACACCATAATAATTAACACATGTATATTAATCCATTTATGCCTAAAAATCATATTGACATAAATCAATATCCCATTACTCACTCTCGGCCTAACCCACTTCATGGTGATTTAATATGTTTCAATGCTTAAAACATATATCAACATACTTAAAATCATTCATACATTAACATATATGAAATTGGAAATGAGAAAATATACCAATTGTTGTGTTCACCCTTTGGCCGAATCTTTGAAGGCTCACGGTTTGCACTCTATGGCTCCTTGATATCCAATTCCAACATGTGTCACTCTCCTTTCAATTTGGAACAACTTCCATGAAGGATGCAAGTTCCAAATATGCCTAATTCCTAGTGATTTCTAGTGAGAGAAAGCTTGGATAATATGTTTCAATGGTTTCTTCTTCTAGCCGAATTTGGTGTGATGAAGATGAAAATGGTGTGGCTGAATTTATAAGCCACATACTTAGACATTAAGCTTGACTTTCCAAGCCTTAGCCATGAGTCACCTAATGAGTCACCTTATGAGTCATGGTTAGCTTTAACTATGGTTAGATATTTATCTCATGGGCTTTTCCATTTGGGCTTTCGGGCTGAAATTTTTACTATGTGTCGGGCCTTTAATTGACTCAAAATTTAGCTAATCAATTGGTCCAACAATTCGGTCTAAAGGACCTAAGAATTTCGATATACGTTTAGTATACCTTAATGGGCCTTAAATTTTCACCTTAGGCCCATTACGTTTTTAACCATTAAATTTATTCCGGAATCCTTCCGAATAAATTTTCCTTACTTTCGGAGATGATTATCTTGTATTCTGGCCAAGAATATTTTTCCCCAAATTTTTCTCCACGCTTAGGTTAATTTTTAACCATGATTAGTCGACTGTGGTAAAAGTCCACTTTCTTAACTATAGTTGACTTTTTCCTTAACCATTGACCATGTTGACTTTCTCTTAAAATTTTGAAAGTGTCATATCTTATGTCTTACACTCTCGTCTTTATGTTTCAACCGTTTCCGGTGGATAATTTCACCCGAAACACCTTATCTTGCCAAAAAGGTCCATTTTACCCTTTTTAGCTTTTACTCCCGTTTTCTATGTTCGGAACTAAATCAAGCTGACTTTCCTTCATGAGATCTCTATGCTCTCTTATTTTAAGTTCTTATTTTCAGTCAGGATGATTTAGATTCAGTCGGTTTAGCCTGTGACGCTTATAGTCCACATTAGGCTTTTTATGTAGCTTTTGAGTGTTAAATTATTTCACTAACACTTTAAGTCTAGTAAATACTCTTCTTATGATTCAACTATAATAACATAGTGTTCATACACATAGGAATCATAAGGAATAAACTACAAAAATCTGGGTCTAACAATCCTCCCCCACTCAGAAAATTTAGTCCTCCAAATTAGAACCAAGTCACTCATCGAATAGGTGAGGGTACCTCTCTCGCATCAGACTCTCTAGCTCACAAGTAGCTTCCTCTGAAGTATGATGCTGCCAGAGAATCTTCACTAATCCGATGGTCTTCAATCTCAATACCTTCTCCTTCCTATCCAATATCCGAATCGGTCTCTCTACATATAACAAGTCCTCTCGGAGCTCCAAAGGCTCGTAACTAATCACATGTGTCGGATCCGGGTGATACTTCCGAAGCATCGATATGTGGAAGACGTTATGGACACCTGATAAGTTCCGTGGCAATGCCAACCTATACGCCTTATCTCCCACTCGATCAAGTATCTCAAAGGGTC
Source organism: Firmiana major (assembly GCA_033439115.1). Classification (NCBI taxonomy): domain Eukaryota; kingdom Viridiplantae; phylum Streptophyta; class Magnoliopsida; order Malvales; family Malvaceae; genus Firmiana; species Firmiana major. The sequence continues at coordinate 27,118,601 of CM065896.1, read as the reverse complement.
CAATATAGCGAGGATTTAGTTTCCCTCTCTTCCCAAATTTTGCTATGCCCTTGGAAGGAGAAACCTTCAAAAACACAGATTCACCAACTGCAAACTCTAGTGGCCTACGTCTCCTGTCAGCGTAACTCTTCTGTCTGCTTTGGGCTGTCCTCAGTCTCTCTATTATCAGGCGGACATCCTCAGATGCTTGTGTAACCATGTCAGGAGCAAAAATCTTACGGTCACCCACTTCTTCCAATCCAATAGGGGAATGACATCTACAGCTATACAAAGCCTCATACGGTGCCATCCCGATACTCAAATGATAATTTTTGTTATAGGCGAACTCGGCTAGTGGCAGGTGGTCATCCCAAGAGCCTCTAAAATCTAGCACACAAGCTCTCAACATATCTTCCAGAGTCTGTATAGTCCTCTCTGACTGATCATCTGTTTGAGGATGGAAAGCGGTGCTCAAACTCAACTGGGTTCCCATGGCTTCCTGAAAATGTCCCCAAAAGTGGGATGTGAAGCGGGAATCCCTATCAGAGACTATGCTCACTGGTACACCGTGTAACCTCACTACCTCGCGTACATACAGTTCTGCTAATGAACTCAGAGTATCGGTCGCTCTCATAGCTAGGAAGTGGGCTGACTTCGTCAGTCTGTCGACGATCACCCATATAGTATCGTGATTCCTGCGGGTTCTCGGTAAACCCATCACGAAATCCATGGTGATATGCTCCCATTTCCATGTCGGTATAGGTAGAGGCTACAATAACCCTACAGGTTTTTGATGCTCTACCTTCACTTGCTGACATACGAGACACTTTGCCACGAAGTCTACTACATCTCTCTTCATACCCGACCACCAGTATACCTTCCGGAGGTTCTGATACATCTTGTTACTCCCCATATGTAACGTATACCTCGACGAATGAGCTTCCGCCAATATCAATCTCCTGAGTCCTGGATCCTCGGGAACACACAATCTGCCTCTAAATCTCAGTAATCCATCAGAACTCAACTCAAAATCAGTCACTGTGCCCTTCTGCATCTGACTACTCACATCCATAAAAAATGGATCAGTCTGCTAAGCCACTCTGATCCTGTCCAACAGGTCCGGCTCCAAGCGTAGACTAGCTATCACATAGCCTGTATCCATGTCAGAAGGCACAACTCCCAAACTGAGGCTAGCAAACTGCTCTAGCAAATCATGTTCCCTAACCATCATATACGATACCATCCCTAGGCTCTTCCTACTCAAGGTATCGGCTACAACGTTAGCCTTACCCGGATGATAAAGTATCTCACAATCGTAGCCCTTCAGAAGCTTTAGCCATCTTCTCTGTCTCATGTTCAGCTCTTTCTGTGAGAACAGATACTTGGGGCTCTTGTGGTTGGTAAATATCTGGAACTTCTCGCCATATAAGTAGTGGCGTCATACCTTCAACGCAAACACTACTGCTGCTAGCTCCAAATCATGGGTCGGATAGTTCTTCTCATGATCCTTCAGCTGTCTGGATCCATAAGCAACTCCCTTCCCATCTTTCTTCCTCACAAACAAAATCGGTGCTCCCCAAGGTGAAACACTCGGTCGAACAAAACCCCTATCCAACAGCTCCTGTAACTGTCTCTTGAGCTCCTCCAGCTCAACTAAGGCCATGCGATATGGTGGTCTCGAAATAGGCTCCGTACCAGGTACCAAATCTATACAGAACTCTATCTCTCTGTCTGGTGGTAACCCTAGCAATTCATCTGGAAAAAAATTTGGGTATTCATTGACCACAGTAATATCTGACAACTCCGAATGTGCCTTATCCATATCTACCACGTACGCAATGAAACCTTGATATGTTGAAGGTTTTCTAAATCAGTAATCATGTAAGAATTATAACTACTCCTTTCATTTATTCTTATTAAACTTTACAACATATCCAGTAGGGTTAGGAAACATAACTGTCTTAGCATAACAATCTAAAACAACATGGTTTGCAGATAGCCAATCCATTCCTAATATTATATCAAAGTCGCTCATACTTAGTAATATTAGATTGGTTGTCATCTCCTTATCCCCTACTCTCAACTTGCAGTCATTAAATACATATTCTACAACTTGACTACTATTCATAGGCGTACTAATCAACATCATCATACATAAAGGTGTACGCTCTACATGTCTTGCTAATTTACATGCAAATGAAAGCGATACAAAAGAATGCGTGGCACCAGGATCAATTAAAACATATGCTTCAATATCATAAATCAGGATGCTACCTTGAATCACATCCGATGAAGCATCAGCTGTCCCCTGGTCCAAAGCATGTACTCGCCCTTGACCCATCACTTGTTTCCCCTTCTCCTCTGTCGTCGCTCTACCTCTCTGAGCCGACGTACCAGCTGGAGTTCTATTAGGCTCCCTGCCCTTCTGTGGGGCAGTCACAAATGTCTCTGGGCACTCTCTAGCAATGTGCCCTTGTTTCCCACATCGAAAACACACAATAGGAGTTAGCGGACAAGGTCTACTTCCATGTTGTTTACCGCACCTTCTGCACTGATCAACAGCAGGTCTCTGTCCTCCTATGACAATGCCCTTTACTGGGGCTACAGTCGGATAAGCAGGAGGTCTAGCATACCTCTCTCGTGCCTCCTCTACCCGTGATCTCTTATTGAAGAGTCTCTTCTTTCCTCGATAATCGAAATCTCTAGCCGGCCTCTTCTTCTGTATATCTCGGCTACGGCTAAACTTCCTGAACTCAGAAGCATTCCTCTCGTAATCTTGCTCACATAGTTGCGCCCTGTGCACTGCTTCCTCATAGGTCACTATGTCTAATGGAACCAACCTGGACCGCAACACTGGCCTCAACCCGTCGATAAACCTGTGGACCTTCCTGGTCTCACTATACATGGTATCCGGGTCATATCTTCCTAGGGATAGGAATCGAGTCTCATACTCGTCCATAGATAAACTTCCCTGGTTTAGTCCCAAAACCGCTGCCTGTAGTTTTCGCTGTGCGATGTTGGGTACAAACTGCCTCCTAAAGGCTTCCCGAAATATCTCCCAACCAATGTCTGTGTGTCGGGATCTCAATATAGGTCGAGTGGACTTCCACCAATGCTCTGCAGCTCCCTTCAGTAGGAACGCAACAAATGTGACCATCTCCGAGGTCGTACACTTGAAGAATCCATAGAGCTTCTCCAGCTCTGTTAACCACTCCTTAACAGCTACGGGGTCCTTGACCCCACTAAAGGATGGAGGTCTAAACTTCTGGAATTCTTGCAACCGATGCAGATCACATCCATATCCTAATCCACTACCACCCGAAACCGGTGGGGGTGTAGGAGTATCTACAGTCCTCTGTGCATCAGCTGTCTGCGTAGGTGTATCAGGGGCAACTGCCTCTCTTGTCGCAGCTCCTGCCTCCTGTCTCTGCCTACCTGGCATTGTCTGTACCAATATCTTGACAATAGTCTTGAGACTACACTCTAATCTCGTGAAGCGCGTCTCAGCACACTCGAGTGCCTCAGTAGCACTTAGAGTCTCATGCGTAGGTAATGGTTCGGCAGCGACTCGTCCCTCGGGTCTATCTCCCAGACCTCGAGCCCTACCTCTCGTAACTCTACCACTACGCGTATTTACCATATGGGCAAAGTTCCTGCATTCATAATAATGAATTAGTCCGTTTCCTATCTGGTATACACAGTTATATCTAAACACAGCACAGTACTATAGGGATGTACATTTTCCTATTTTTCTAACACCGACTCACATCAGACCAACCTCTGCTCTGATACCATTCTGTCAAGACCCGTCCCTCAATCCATGACTTAACCAAAAATCACTACAATTTTTTTACATTTTTGACTTACATTTCCTCTCTTCAATGGTTGGGCTGTGATTCAATGTCAGAGTCCTCGCTTACCACATCATCCATTATCATACATACATGTCAATATACATTCCCCATAATATATAACGTATACATCACTATGCTATTTCTATGTTTAGATATATAACAGTACAAAGTCTGTATACCTGGCGATCGATAGGAACTAGCTGTGGACTCAGGAATACTATCCCTCGATAGCTCTCGCTCTACTGACGCTCTGTAGAGAGATGTAAAGAAAGGGGGTGAGCATACAACGCGCTCAGTAAGGAAATCAGACAAGCAAGTAGATATCAACACTATCTACTCAAAATAATGCTATGCCTTGAAAACATTATTTCCTTAACTCACTTTAAAAGCATGTCTTGAAATATAATATATATACTTGTACAGATTAAATCCTATGTATAGAAATCATGCTTTCTTTCTCAAATGTAGGCATGTAGTGCAAAACAATGCATCGTATATAAATCATGCCTTTATGTAAATCATGCCATGTATATTTAAATCACAATAAATATGGCATTAAATAATTCACATCACAAAATCGGAGTCCGACCCATCCCTCAGGTCTGTCCGCAATTTAAATCAGTCAATCAATGTGATATATCATGTGAGACTCTGTGGTGAAATGCAAATAGTATCCTGGACTATGATCATATCCGAAATGTGAACTCAGGCCACACAGATCTCGGTGCACGGGGTATCACTGCTGCAACGGGAGGATGGTCAATCCACTACAGTCGTCAGCTATACGTAACACATGGTACAACGTACTCCCATGCCCCGGGCACGGTACAAAGTACACCTGTGGACCCTACATTACAGTCGGGGTGCCTACCATAAGTCTTAGCCCTCAAACCATGGAATATCAAACCACGTCTATATTGCCCTCATGCGGATATCCTCTCACATGATGTGACACACAGTCATACAAGGACTCGGGCATGGGTTTTAACATGTATTATATATCACATACGGTGTGCGTCTTGAGTGCGACTCACAGTCGACATTCCGCTCAAACACTGTTTCACATCACAAACTCAACTCTACTGCGAGTAAACCTCTACCAACTAGGTCAATGCATTGTTCATGTATTAAATCAAGTACGAGCAATAGCTCCAGTACCATGCTATGCACAATATCATCAAATCAAGTTGAGCAATAGCTCCAGTACTATGTCATGTATAAACCATGAAGAATCGAGTATGAGCAACGCTCCAGTACTCTGTCATGTATCTCATGTAAAACTCGAGTACGAGCTAATCGCTCCAGCACTCTGTCATGCATATATCATATAAAACTGAGTACGAGTAAGAACTCCAGTACTCTATCATGCATGTCATGGAAATCTAGTGCGAATCAAAATCCAGCACTAATGTATGTGGAAAATATATGAAATCCCGTGCGAGCGGTACTCTAGCACGATTCATTCTCACATAATATGATAGATGGCTCTTTAAAAAGGGATGATTTATAAAACAACAAAATCAGCACTATAATGTGTGCTTAATTCACATCAACCTTAAAATCATTAGCCCATCTATTTATTTTCATGCTAAACAGCAGTTAAACCCTCAAATTAGTGGTTTCCATGCTTTTTAAAAATTTTTTACAACTTTTCACAAAAGTTGACTTTTTGACTAACTAGGGGTAAAATTGTAATTTGCCACTATCCGGTCGCAATAATTATTATTCACTTTCTCTGACCCTTAGAGTTTTTAAGTGAATGTAAAAGTAGACGAAAATACGTGCAAGTATCTATAACTACTCACAAAAGTCCCTTACCTCGGATCACGTCAAGTGACCTCACTTCCTCGGTGCTGCTAAATCTTGCAGTATGATCAGCTCTCGATGTAAACTCCGAAGCTGTAAATAACCATTCCTCAGGTTAATTATACTTTTCCTACTGTATTACACATTAAATCAATCTATTTTCCCTTAATGGGCTTTAAAAATCCTTAATGGGCTTTAAAAATCCTTAATGGGCCTAACTATGCCTTAAGCCCATTTTTATTTTACTATTCACTTTTGTTGGGCCTATTGGGCTTATGGGACCCACCAACTCTTATTGGGTGTGTTCTAGGCCCATTACACCCTATTGGGCCTAAAATATTTGGGCTTGACCCATTGGGCCTCTCGGCCACATGCCATGGCCGAGAGCTATCCATGCCTCGGTTTCACCATGTCATGCCATCCATGCCTATTTGTCTAGCCAATTCACTTAGGCATTTTCACAAACACTTGGTAGGCAACATTACCAACCATCATCTAGTTCATTTAGGCATTTTATCAAACACCTTGATTGCCAACTAATTACATGTATTAATTAATCAAATTGATTAATTCTAATTACACCATAATCATTAACACATGTATATTAATCCATTTATGCCTGAAAATTATATTGACATAAATCAATATCCCATTACTCACTCTCGGCCTAACCCACTTCATGGTGATTTAATATGTTTCAATGCTTAAAACATATATCAACATACTTAAAATCATTCATACATTAACATATATGAAATTGGAAATTAGAAAATATACCAATTGTTGTGTTCACCCTTTGGTCGAATCTTTGAAGGCTCACGGTTTGAACTCTATGGCTCCTTGATAGCCAATTCCAACATATGTCACTCTCCTTTCAATTTGGAACAACTTCCATGAAGGATGCAAGTTTCAAATATGCCTAATTCCTAGTGATTTCTAGTGAGAGAAAGCTTGGATAATATGTTTCAATGGTTTCTTCTTCTAGCCAAATTTGGTGTGATGAAGATGACAATGATGTGGCTGAATTTATAAGCCAGATACTTAGCCATTAAGCTTTACTTTTCAGCCATTAAGCTTGACTTTCCAAGCCTTAGCCATGAGTCACCTAATGAGTCACCTTACGAGTCATGGTTAGCTTTATCTCATGGGCTTTTCCATTTGGGCTTTCGGGCTGAAATTTTTACTATGTGTCGGGCCTTTAATTGACTCAAAATTTGGCTAATCAATTGGTCCAACAATTCTGTCTAAAGGACCTAAGAATTTCGATATACGTTTAGTATACCTTAATGGGCTTTAAATTTTCACCTTAGGCCCATTACGTTTTTAACCATTAAATTTATTCCGAAATCCTTTCGAATAAATTTTCCTTACTTTCGGGGATGATTATCTTGTATTCTAGCCAAGAATATTTTTCCCCAAATTTTTCTCCACACTTAGGTTAATTTTTAACCATGATTAGTTGACTATGGTAAAAGTTCATTTTCTTAACTATAGTTGACTTTTTCCTTAACCATTGACCATGTTGACTTTTTCTTAAAATTCTGAAAGTGTCATATCTTATGTCTTACACTCTCGTCTTTATGTTTCAACTGTTCCCGATGGATAATTTCACCCGAAACACCTTATCTTGCCAAAAAGGTCCATTTTACCCTTTTTAGCTTTTACTCCCGTTTTCTATGTTCGGAACTAAATCAAGCTGACTTTCCTTCATGTGCTCTCTATGCTCTCTTATTTTAAGTTCTTATTTTCAGTCAGGATGATTTAGATTCACTCGATTTAGCCTGTGACGCTTATAGTCCACATTAGGCTTTTTATGTAGCTTTTGAGTGTTAAATTATTTCACTAATACTTTAAGTCTAGTAAATACTCTTCTTATGATTCAACTATAATAACATAGTGTTCATACACATAAGATTCATAAGGAATAAGCTACAAAAATCTGGGTCTGACACACATATATCCTGATTTCCTATCAGCATGTAGATAGTTTAGCTATCTACCCGTTTATATTATTGCCTTACTGAGCATGTGGAGCTCACCCTTTCATTTTCCACCCACTTTCAGAGTTTCCACCATAGAGATAGCGGGTGTAGAGAGTAGACAACCTAGCTGATTATCTGTGGTTCCCATCGACTGTCAGGTATACACCATGTATAGAATTTTGTATTAGTATGCTTACAACACAGTATTGTATATGAAGGAATATTTGGGGATGTAAATCATGTGATGTAGAAAACATACCGACCACTCTATTATATGATAAATGATATCAGTATATATGTATGTACGTGTGATATTTTCATGGTTAAAATGGTATATTGATATTGATTCATAGCCCAACCTGGTTAGAGAGATCTGTCACAAGGAGGTAAGAAAGATTTTGCAAAAGTGAAAAATTTGTACTGATTTCTGGTAAGTATTGGGTCGGCCAGACGTGAATCAGTATCGATAAGTATGCAATCAAGAGTAAGAGTTGGTCAGATAAGAGTAGGTAGTGGTCATTAAGGAAAATTACATCCCCCTTAGTACTGTGTTGTATAAGATGTCAAAGTGTATTCTAGATGGGAATTAAATTAACAAATGATTTTGGATTATAGGATTTACATTATGTCGGTCACCCGCAGTGGTAAAGGTGCTAGTACACGTGTTAGAGGCCGTAGGGGCAGACCTGAAGGCCGTGGTGATGGTATACATACTGGTCAGGTACCTGAGGGTACTGCTGTGAGACCAGATGAGACTGAGGCATGCTTCGCTAGACTTGAGAGGATTATTGAGAGCCTGGCTGAGATTGTAGCACAATAAGCAGCGGTTGGTGCTAGGGATAGACGAGATCCGACGGGACAGGCAGTAGTTGATCCCAAGATGCCGGCACGGGCCACAGAGTTACCCGAGGTTCAGACTCAGGCTGCAGAGGCAGTGAGACCCCAGCTAGCTGAGGATACTGGATATGAGTGTGACATTGATAGATTTAGACACTTTCAGAAGTTTAGACCTCCAGTCTTCCATAGGAGGAAGGACCCAGTAGTAGCAGAGCATTGGGTGTATCAGATAGAGAAGTTGTATAGGCTTTTCAGGTGCACTACTACCAAGAGGGTTGCTTTTACCATATTTATATTTCAGGGGGTGGCAGAGCATTGATAGAGATCTACCGAGCCTATTTTAAGAGCTCGACATGCCGAGGTCACATGGGAGATATTTTTAGATACCTTTAGGAGGTAGTTTGTTCTCGCTACTACACAGCGGAAGCTGAGGATGGAGTTTATAGTTTGGTTCAGGGGAACCAGTCTATTGATGAGTATGAGACTCGATTCATCTCTTTGGGGAGATATGATTTAGAGACGATGGGCAGTGAGGACCGGAAGGTTTAGAAGTTCATAGATGGACTAAGACCAGCCATCGAATCTCGATTAGCTCCCTTTGATGTTTCGACTTATGAGGAGGCAGTACATAAAGCTCAGTTGTGTGAATAGGATTTTGAGCAGAACGTCTTTGAGTCAGGTTAGATCAGTAGGAGTAGAAATAGAGATCGTAAGAGACCCGAGAGAGATAGATTTGTTAGGAGAGGGGTATGGCTCTTTGACAAGAGGCTGAAGATTAAGGAGGTTCAGGAGAAGGCAGCTAGACCCCCTGTTCAACAGTCTTTACCACCAGCTAAAGGCATTGTCATTGGAGGACCACGCCCTACTACTGATCGATGTAGGCGATGTGGCAGATATCATGGTACCAAACCTTGTCCAGTGCCTATAGCTACAGTAGTATGTTATCATTGTGGGAGGCTAGGACATGTGGTGAGAGATTACCCAGATAGACCGGACACTGCCCCACAGAAGGGCAAGGAGCCAGAGAGAGCTCTAGTGCAGGTTCCTGCTCAGAGGAGGAGAGCTATTGCTGAGGAGAAAGGGAAGCAAGTGATGGGTATAGGGCGAGTTCATGCTTTAGACCAGGATATGGCAGATCAGTCGTCGGATGTGGTGAAAGGTACCATCCTGATCTTTGAGTTAGAAGCATATGTTTTGATTGATCCTAGTTCCACACATTCGTTCGTATCACCTTTATTTTCATATAAATTGTCTAAGTATGTAAAGCCTATTCCTCTGAGTAGTAAATTGTTAATACTTACCCCCATAAACACTTGTCAGCTGGTAGAGTATGTAGTTAGGGACTGTCAATTGAAAGTCTGGGAAAAAGAAATGTCAGCCGACCTTATTGTGATGTATATGAGGGACTTCGATGTCATACTAGGAATGGATTGGTTGGCTGCTATCGTGTTGTGTTAGATTGCTTTTCTAAGATGTTAATGTTTAATACCCCCGAAAGATGTGTTGTAAAATTTTCCTGAAAAGTAATAAAATTAGTGGTTGTTCTAAATGGAGCAATGAATTTTTACTGATTTTATGATTTATATTTTGAAGGATTCATCGTATATGTGGTTGATACGGACCAGGTACGACCAAGTTTGAAAGACATTCCAGTGGTTAGGGAGTTTCCTGATGTCTTTTCAAACGATTTACCAGGATTACCACTAGCCAGAGAGATGGAGTTTGGGATAGATTTAGTACTTGGTACATAACCGATTTTGAGACCACCGTATAAGATGGCTCCGATTGAGTTGAAGGAACTGAGGAAGCAGTTACAGGATCTGCTCGAGAAGGGGTTTTTAGACAGAGGGTGTCACATTGGGGAGCTCCGATCTTGTTTGTGAGAAACAAGGGTGGCAGTCTCCGATTGTGTATAGATTACAAATTGTTGAATAAGGCTACCATTAAGAACAAGTATCCCATTCCACGCATTGACGATTTGTTGAATCAGCTTTGGGGAGCACAGGTCTTTTTAAAGATTGATCTGAGGTCTGGGTATCATCAGCTAAGGATACTGAGAGAAGATGTGCCCAATACAGCATTTAGGAGCCGTTATGGTCATTATGAGTTTTAGTTATGCCATTTGGGTTGACTAATGCCCTCGTAGCATTCATGGCTTTGATGAACGATGTGTTGAAGCCATACTTTGATCGGTTTGTGATTATGTTTATCGATGATATTTTGGTATACTCCAGATCCAGGGAGGACCACGAGTAGCACTTGAGGATAATTCTACAGACCCTCAGAGAGAGAGTTGTATGACAAACTTAGTAAGAGTGACTTCTGGTTGGAACAGATTTCTTTTCTGGGCCTTGTGGTATCAAGGGATGGGGTGTCAGTAGACCCATCTAAGATAGAGGCAGTTGTTCAGTGGGAGCGGCTCAGGACAGTCACAAAGATTTGGAGTTTTCTGGGTTTGGCCGAATACTACAGGAGATTTGTTGAGGGTTTCTCCAGATTAGCTGCTCCGTTGAGACGTCTCACACAGAAAATGTTACGTTTGTGTGGGATGATGCCTGTGAGAGGAATTTTCAGGAGCTGAAGAATCGGTTGACCATTGCTCCAATTCTCACCATTCCTACCAGCTTAGGAGGTTTCTCGGTATATACAGATGCATCGTATCAGGGACTAGGCTGTGTATTGACGTAGGATGGGAGGGTAGTTGCCTATAGATCTAGACAGCTGAAAGACCACAAGAAGAACTATCCGACCCATGATTTGGAGTTGGCGGCTATAGTGTTTGCACTGAAGATATGGCGTCATTACTTATATGCTTAAAAGTTTCAGATTTTTACAGACCATAAGAGTCTGAAGTATTTATTCTCGCAGAAGGAGCTAAACATGAGACAAAGGAGATGGTCGAGCTCTTGAAGGATTACGATTGCGAGTTATTATGCCACCCGAGTAAGGCTAATGTAGTTACTGATTTTTTGAGCATGAAGAGCATAGGGTTGGTATCATTTATGATGGTTCGGAAAACATTACTTGTTAGAGCAGTTCGCGAGCCTCAGTTTGCACATAGTACCACCTGAGATTGACAATGTTGAGATCGTTGCGAGCCTGAGGTTGGAGCCGGAGTTGATTGATCGTATCTAGCAGGCTCAGTAGAGTGATCAGCGATGTATTGAGTTGATGAGTCAGGTACAGGCAAGTGCATGTACCGATTTTGGATTGAGTACTGATGGATTACTGAGGTTCCAAGGTAGGATATGTGTTCATGAGAATCTTGAGATCAGAAGGATGATTTTAACGAAGGCTCACTCAGCGAGGTATACAGTACATCAGGGGAGTACGAAGATGTATCAGAATCTCTGAAGAGTTTATTGGTGGTCTGGGATGAAGAGAGACATAGTAGAGTATGTCACGAGATGTCTCGTCTATCAGCAGGTAAAGGTAGAGCATCAGAAGCCAACAGGATTATTGCAGCCTCTACCGATACCGATATGGAAGTGGGAGCACCTCACCATGGATTTTGTGACAAGATTACCGACGACCCGCAGAGGTCACGATGCGATCTGGGTGATTGTGGATAGATTGACGAAATCTGTTGATTTCTTAGCTATGAGAGCTACAGATGCTCTGAGTACGTTGGCGAACTTATATGTTCAAGAGATTGTCAGGCTACATGGCGTTTTAGTGAGCATTGTTTCTGATAGGGATGCCTGCTTCACTTCCAATTTTTGGGAACATTTTCAGGAAACATTAGGGACCCAGTTGAGATTTATCACCATTTTCCATCCTTAGACAGATGGTCAGTTAGAGAGGACTATACAGACTCTTGAGGATATGTTGAGAGTGTATGTGCTGCATTTTGGAGGCTCTTGGGATGATCATTTGCCATTAGCCGAGTTCGCCTATAATAACAGTTATCACCCGTGTATCGAGATGGCACCGTATGAGGCATTGTATGGTCGCAGATGTCGTTCCCCTTTTGGATGGGAAGAGATTAGTGACAGACAGTTATTTGCTCCTGACTTGGTGCAGCAAGCCTCTGAGGATGTCAGATTGATATACGTAGATTGCGGATAGCTCAGAGTCGACAGAAGAGTTATGCTGACAGGAGATGCAGACCACTAGAGTTTACAGAGGGTGAGTCGGTGTTTTTAAGAGTTTCTCCTTCTAAGGGTATTAGAGGTTCGATAAGAAAGTTAAACTGAGCCCTCATTTTATTGGACCCTTTGAGATTCTGGAGTGAGTGGGAGATAAGGCCTATAGATTGGCATTGCCACCAGAGTTGGTGAGTGTACATAGTGTCTTTCATGTTTCTATGCTTCGGAAGTACCATCCGGATCCGTCACATGTGATTCACTACGAGTCGTTAGAGCTCAGTGACAGTATGACATATATTGAGAGACCGGTTCAGATATTGGATAAGAAGGAGAAGGTATTATGATCTAAGACGATCTCCCTGGTGAAGGTTTAGTGGCAGTATCACACTCCGAAGGAAGTTACATGGGAGCTAGAGAGCATGATACAAGAGAAGTACCTGGAGTTGTTTACTGACTGATTTGGTTCTAATTTGGAGGACCAAATTCTTTTAGTGGGGGAGATTGTGAGATTCGCACCTTTGTATGACATTCCTTATGATTTTCATATTGTATGACATTATTATATGTTAATGGATTCATAAGATGGTTGATTCAGATCTGATAAATGTGAATGAAATGAAATAACGTACGTAAAATCGCATAAGGATAAATTGGGAAAGTAGGGACCCAAATATTTAGTTTAAGGAATTTAATCAAGCTGACTGAAAATAAGGAATTTAAAATAGAAAAAAGATTGTGGGTTTATGAAGGAAAGTAGGTTCAATTTGGTCCCGAACATGTGCAAGGATAAAACGGTCAAAAGACTAAAATTCAGTATAAATTCGATAAGTAATTTTCATTAAAAATATGGAATTTGCGAAATCTGGATCAATAACGAGAAAAATAGTTAATTTCGAGTCCAATTGATCTAGATATGAATTTATTGGAATTAATCTAAATTAATCGAAATTTTTAATTCAAAAAATTATCCCAAAAATAATCGAAAAATATACTGAAAAGACGAAATAAGATCGATAAATTCATTTATAGATTAAATGAATTAAATAATAATTTTTGGAGATGTTTTGATTTTTTTTAATGGATTTTAATGATTAAAATAATAATAAAATTAATAAATAAATAAATAAATAAAAATAAAAAAATCTAAAAAATCAAGGAGAGAGAAAAATCAAAACCGATAGTCGAAACCCAAGAAGAACTCGAGACCCCCGACGAGCCACCGACGGTCGACTAACCCAGATGATGGTCGGAGAAGATAGAGGACTGTGCAGCGAATCCATCGGTACCGGTAACGCGCGCCGACGACACCTATTTCCGACGAATCGACGAATGAAAACTAGAGGAAGAAAACGCATCGGTTCCGGTGATCCACAGCGTCTCAACTTCGATTCGACCCAACCGAGAGATCCCCTGGCCGAGGTGGTTCTTTTGAGACCAGTGGCGGCTGGTGAAACGGCCGGGAACGCTGGCAACAGTGAAAGGACCAAAACGGCACCATAGCCGAAAAGGGAAAAAGAAAAAAGAAAAAAAAAGAAAAAGAAAAAGAAAAGGAAAAAGAAAAGAAAGAAATGGGAAAAAGGAAAGAAAGTGTAACGGGGACGATTCAAGATTCGTGTAAGTGACCGAGGGTCGAGATTGTCCTGCGGATAAATCTTCGGAATTCAATTTAATATTATATTAATGGAAAATAACCTGGATTTACCTAATTGTGCAGTTTTACGATAGAGCCCGAACAAGAGCCGATTGAGCTTCGATTTTCGTACCCCGCATAGCATTGGGTAAGTACAATTTAATTACGACAATTTGAGTTCTTAAATGCAGAGTTAAGATTATTTTACGGATTTTACGGATTAATTCTGGATAAAAGGAATTTCTTTCGAAATTTTAAAGTAATTATTGTAAATAATATACGGGCTATCCAATGAGTTTGGAACGAAGCCCAGTGATTATTGATAAGCCAAATGAGCCCAGTAAACCCGAAGAATGGATTTAAAAAGTAGAAACGGGTTGAAAAAGGGATTGAGGCCCATTAAGGTGCAATCGGGCCCAATAAAGTAAAACGAGCCCAGTGTTTTAGATTCGATCAGTAAGAGTGAAATACTTATATGTACATTTGAACTGAACCAATATATGGTTATATGCAGCTCTGTAGACGAGCGAATTGGATTGAGAGACCTAGTACGGCCGAGACGGGATAAGCTCGCGCGTGATTCCAAGGAAATTTTTTGAGCATTTAGAGGTAGCTGTACGTAGCTTTGAGGGAATTTACATTACGTTAAATTCATTAGGCTACCCGAAAACAGAATAATAATTTTTGCGAAAAATATGGAAAATGCGTCAAATTACTATTTTACCCCCAGTTAGGAAAATTTCAAAAATGGTAGTAAGGCTATGAAATTACAAGATTTTGATATTTTTATGATGACATTGCTTTAATTCAAGCAAATTATTGATAGGTTGGCTATTATTTTCATGTTTTAAGTGAAAAGGCACAGGTTAGGTACCAAATGATATTTATTTAGCATGTTTTGATGAAATTGAGCCACCTATCAGTGTTATATGAGTTTTAATCATGCTGGAGCACTGCTCTCACTGGATTTTATACTTTAACTCATACACAGAGTGCTGAAGCCTTGCATGCACTATTTTACAAACTTATTTCACATGACTATCGTACTGGAGATTTTACTCGAATGAGGTTTTCACTGGATTTTATACTTTAACTCATATCTGTACTCGAGCATTTCTCGTATGTGGATTTTACTTGAATTTATAATTATTTTAAGTCGTACTGGAGCGCTGCTTGTACGCAGGTTTCATTGATTTCTATGAAACCGTGCAGGAGCTTCGCTCGCACGAGGTTTTTAGATATCATGTATATGTATGAAGTCGTGCTGGAGTTTTCTCTTGTAGACTGTGTGTCACAGTGAGATGATATGCTCACACATGCATACTGAGACATAATTGACATGGGTGGATAAGACCTATTGCAGGCACCCCCTGACTGAGCTTGGGTTCATGGAGTACGTTGTACCATGTATATCACATGGAGTACGCTGTACCGTGGGGATTGTTGGAGTGGAGTGGCTTTAGCCACGAGGTAGCAAGTCTTGCCCTCGCAATCCTGATATTATGCTGTTCTGGTGAGTTGGACCGACCCACCTCCCGTTTCAGGTGTGATACCCCGCACACTAAGATCCGTGTAGCCAGGGATCACGAGGTTATGGCCATTATCCTAAATGTTATCGATATAGTCACCTACATGTCTCGCATGATAATTTCGCATGATAAATCATTTGGTTTTTAGAGATCAGGGTAGACCCGAGGGAGGGGTCAAGCCTCGATCTTCTTATGAATTTGATTTAGACTTGATTTTCCTACAGGGGAATTGGATGAAACTTTCATGACTTGTAACCCTGTGAGAAGGGTGATTTTATAACGAAAATTTTAAAATAAATCATTTTGTTGAACTGGATTTCATTCTTTGAGTTTATCACATTTTAAATGAGATGGGATGTTTTAAAAACGTATTTATTCATTTGAGCATGAGATGTTTACACATGAGAATCATTCCATGTTTTAATATGTCAATTCCTATTTTAGAACAGATGATACTTATATATATATATATGGCATATCATTGTTTTTACCTCATGCTCACATATATCCTTGTTGGCTCTACCGAGAGGGGGGTGAATCGGTTTTCTAAAGTTAATGGGAAATTTAAACTTAATTAGATCTAGTTGCAAGTAAAGAATAATTAATATAATGTAATGCAATAAATTGAAAGAAGATAAGGGAAGGAAATAGCAAACTCAGTAGTTTATAGAGGTTCGGCCAATCTCTTGCCTATGTCCTCTCTTCTTGACCTCCTTGTTAAGAGCTTTCTTTCACTCTATCAATGGATGTTACAATCTCCCTTTTACAGGTTAAGGAATAACCTCTCTACCCTTTTTACACAAACAAATATTCACCCTTTACAAAATTATCTCACAGAGGAACTCTCCTCTTCTCTCTTAAATTAAGGATGAATACAAGGTAAAACTTTCTTTTGAGGGTAGGATAGAATAGCTTTTTGCACAAGGATTTTTACAGCAGTATCAATAAATAATGCTTGAAGACAAAGAGAATGTTGGAAAAGAATTCTTGAGAATATGCAGAGTTTACAGCAATAGTGTCTTCTTTTTCAGTGTCTTCAATGATTGATTTTATACAGCAAGATTGGTAGTTGGAGCATTTAATGCTGTTTTTCCCTTTGAAGATTTTGTAGAAAGAACCGTTGGGAACTTCCAGTAGAGTGCCAGATCAATCTCCCAAGATGACCAGATCGATCTCTTAGTTTAATTTCCTGCGATTACAAAGCAACTTGAAGCAAGGAGATCGATCTCATATTTGTAGAGATCGATCTTACAATTTAAAAATGTTAGTGAAGATCGATCTGTCGAACCAGTAGATCGATCTTCCAATCTCTCTATTTGAGGCAAGATCGATCTCCAGATCGATCTAGCAAGTATTCTCGTAGAGAGGAGATTGATCTCTAAACACCCTAGATCGATCTCCTTAACTCTCTGACTTTGAGGAGATCGATCTCTATCCTCAGGAGATCGATCTCATAAACTCTCTGTTTGAGCATAGATCGATCTACAGATCGATCTACTACCTTTACCCTTTTTTTAGAGGAGATCGATCTCTTCCTAGACCAGATCGATCTCTATCCTCAGGAGATCGATCTCATAAACTCTCTGTTTGAGCATAGATCGATCTACAGATCGATCTACTACCTTTACCCTTTTTTTAGAGGAGATCGATCTCTTCCTAGACCAGATCGATCTCACAGACATTCTGTAATAAATAGATCGATCTTATAACCCTTACAGATCGATCTCTGCTTCCTCAACATCCTATACAGTTTCTTTGAGATTTCAATCTTTTAGCAGATCGATCTCATATTCTCATGAGATCGATCTTTCATACTAGAAAACCCAGAAGATCGATCTCTCATCCTTAAATACTTAGTTTCTGGTACTGATAACCTCTAAACATGTTTTAAATCATTTCTATATTATTGAATTTACTTGTTTTGTCATTTCAAAATATATTAACTCAACAATCTCCCCCTTTTTGATATGACAAAACTTATTCAATAAACATGTTTAGTTACCCCATTTGCATTATGCACAAAATTTGTTTTGCTTTCACAAACTCCCCCTTAATGTAAGCTCCCCTTAACTCTCCCTTAAATTTAGCCCCTTAACTCCCTCTTAAATTAAGCTTTCCTTTAAAACATTAAACATGTTTTCTTAGCGTATTCTTCTCCCCCTTTTTGTCATATCAGTGGCAATAAAGGCATAAAGGCAATTAACTTCCAAAAGATATGTCATTTCAAAATGATAACTCATTATAACACATTTCAAAATGAACTATCATGTCATCTCATAAAATAAGCATTCAAGCAAATGATGTTTCAAACAACAAACAGTGAACATGAATAAATATCTAAAACATTCCTAACAATCATGTCCTAAGGCTGAGGAGGAAAGCGCTCCATGAGTTCCTCAACTCGAGTACGAGTAGCCTGCAGCTCATCGAACATAGCCTGCTGTGTGGCATGAAGGTTTGCAAATCCTTCATCCATCTTTCAGTTAAACTCTATAATCATCCCCACAATCGATTCCAGCCCGTCGGATGATGATGTAGTTGCAGTGGGCTGAGCAGTCGACGAAGATGGAACCTCAGTAGGTTCAGCTGGTAGGGTAGTAGGCTCTGCTGATGGGTCTTCCTCCATGGCTGCCTCAGACTACTGGTCTCGCTTCTTCCTCCATTGCCCTTGAAAGTCCTTATAGTACCCCATGTGGTGAAGTGTGCCAATGTTTAATACACTCTTTGGGGAAAGCACTTCACCGGTCTCACAGGAACAATTGACCCTGAGTCTTTGAAGCAAGTACGCCAGCGGTTGTGGAAAGACTATCATGGAGGCTTGGCTGCGTACGATCTTCAGCCAGTCTTCATAAATGAAGTGGACCAGATTGGGTTTTTGATTTTGTGAAGAGTGAAGGTGGTGGAGCCAAAATCGATCTAGTCTCCTAACCATGGAGTGACGGGTACCAAAGGGTCTAAGATTCCATGAGATGATAAGGTGGAGCAACCTCGAGTGCATCGGTAGATCACTCTCCTTATCCCCGGGGAGGTTAAATTCTAGAGGTACCTCCTCCTCTTCATCGGTCAGCCCCTCATCTTTTATGTCAAACACTCGGGCTAGTATGGATGTGTCTATAGATATTGTTTTAGACATAACAAACGTTTTAAACCCTAGTATTTTGCAAGTATCATCAAGGTCGTAGATGAGTTCAGCATTAGAAAAGAAGGCCCTGATGATGATTGGAGGTACCGGGGTATTAATTTTAAGAAATGAAAGCCAACCAAATTCTTCCATTTTTTATAGATAAGGAAAGTCAATACGGTTTAAAAAAGAGAAGTCAATTGTTCGCCAATGTTTAATTGGCATAGTGAAAAAATACTCTTCATATCGTTTACTTTTTGCAGGTGTTTGAAAACACCTATTAAAGGTAGTGATAGAAGAGGCAGTGGGTGGTTGTGAGGGAGAGGGTCTAGGCTCTCTGTTGGCCGCTCTCTTAAGACAAGGCATAATTGTATACTAAGAGATGACCTAGACACACACAAGGATTGTTCTAAAGACACCTAAGCACTAGTTTGAGGAGTTCTCTAAAACCTAGCTAATGAAATAGTGCTAGAATTGCCCTAATGAAGATTTCGGCAAAAAAAAAAAAAAACCAAGAAATTTTTGAAGAAAATTCAGCAATGTAGGTTACTAGAACACTAAATGATGAAAAGATTTGGAAAAAATCTTACCGAGATCGATCTGGGAGGGAGAATCGAAGGTTGAGGCGCGACAGAGGGTTAGGGAATTGAAAATTTGGGTTTTTAAAATTTGGGGATTTTGAAGCAGTTTTTATAGTCCAGGGCTAAGGAGATCGATCTGTCGAGGTACCAGATCGATCTCATATTTCCAAAAACTTGAAGAGATCTATCTGCTGTTTCTAAGGACTGATCTTTAAAATACAGAAGCTCAAGGAGATCGATCTACCAAATGCATAAATCGATCTGCTATGTTACAGAGGCTTAAGGAGATCGATCTGCCAAATGCATAGATCGATCTGCTATTTTACAGAGGCTTAAGGAGATCGATCTGCCAAATGCATAGATCGATCTATGAAATACAGAGAGTTAAGGAGATCGATCTTATGGTGAAGAAGATCAATCCGCTTAGCTGAACCTTTCTGCTTTAGGCTAATTTGGAGCATGAAGATCGATCTATAGTGATTGAAGATCGATCTCTCATACTTTTTGCCCAGAAAAAACATTGAAAAATCAGTTGAAAATCACTTTGAAATCAAGGTTTTGAAGGGGATAAATCTCAAGGAACATTAATGAGTCCTAATTCACCTCTAAGAACACAAAACCTATCTCTATCAAGAGGTTTAGTGAAGATATCAGCTATTTGATGTAAAGTATCAATATACTCTAGAATTATATCTCCTTTCTGTACATGATCTCTAAGAAAATGGTGCCTAATCTCAATATGCTTAGTTCTAGAATGTTGAATTGGATTCTTAGAGAGATTAATGGCACTGGTATTATCACATTTGATTGAGACTTGCTTCATGTCAATACCATAGTCTTTCATTTGTTTTTTAATCCACAACACTTGAGCACTACAACTACCAGTTGTTATATATTCAGCCTCTGTTGTGGATTGTGCTACACTATTTTTTTCTTAGAGAACCATGATATTAATCTATTCCCTAAGAATTGGCATGTTCCTGAAGTGCTCTTTCTATCTATTTTACAGCCCCCAAAATCTGCATCAAAAAAAGCATGAAGAGCAAAGGTGGAGTCCTTAGGGTACCAAAGTCTTAAAGTGGGAGTGTCTTTAAGATATCTAAATATCCTTTTAGTTGCTAATAAGTGTGACTCCCTATGAGAGGATTGAAATCTAGCACATAAGCATACACTAAACAAAATATCTGGTCTACTTGTAGTAAGATAGAGCAATGAACCAATCATAGACCTATATAGTTTAGTGTCTACACACTTACCACTTTCATCTTTATCAAGCTTGATGTTGGTGCCCGTTGGAGTTGCTTAAGGTTTGCAGTTGTCCATTCCAAATCGTTTGAGCAAATCCTTAGTATATTTTGCTTGATTGATGAAAGTTTCATCTTTAGTTTGCTTCACTTGAAGTCCCAAGAAGTAGGTGAGCTCTCCCATCATGCTCATTTCAAATTCACCTTGCATGATCTTAGCAAACTTTTGGCATAAAGATTCATTAGTTGATCTAAAAATAATGTCATCTACATACACTTGAACAACTAGTAAATCCTTATTTTTATTTTTGATAAACAAAGTAGTATCTACTTTTCCTCTTGAAAATCCTTTTTCTATTAAGAATTTTGACAATCTTTCATACCATGCTCTAGGAGCTTGTTTCAAACCATAAAGTGCCTTAGATAGTTTGAATACATGTTTAGGAAATTCATGACTTTCAAAATTGGGAGGTTACTTAACATAAACTTCTTCATTAATGAAACCATTTAAAAATGCACTCTTTACATCCATTTGATATAATTTGAAGTTTTTATAGCATGCAAAGGCAAATAGCATTCTTATTGCTTCCAATCTAGCTACCGGTGCATAAGTTTCATCATAGTCTATTCCGTCTTCATACCTATAGCCTTGTGCAACTAGCCTAGCTATATTTCTTATGATCACACTATTTTCATCCAACTTGTTCTTGAAGATCCATTTAGTTCTGATTATAGAGTGATCACTAGGTCTAGGAACTACTTTCCATACTTTGCTTCTTTCAAATTGATTTAATTCTTCTTGCATGGGTAAAAACCAATTATTATCATCTAAGGCTTCATTGACATTTCTAGGTTGAATTTGAGATACAAAGGCTATATATTGACACATATTCCTTAGAGATGATCTAGTTCTAACTCCAAGAGTTGAATCTCCTATTATTTCACAATCTTTTACATATCCTAATTCTTTTGGTGCTCTAGACTCTCTTTCTAATATTTCTAGTTCTTCTTCATCCTCTTTATTAATGTCAAGTTTTCTAATAGATCATTCTCTATGTTTGAGGTTTCTTTTAAGTTTTCATTAAATATTTCAATATCCTCATCATTGGTTAAACTTTTAGATATGCATTTGACTCATCAAATATTACATGTATTGATTCTTCAACCATCAATTTTCTTTTGTTATATACTCTATATGCTTTTGAATTCAAAGAATAGCCTAAAAAGATTCCCTCATCACTCTTGGCATCAAATTTTCCTAAATTGTCTTTTCCATTATTTAAGATAAAGCATTTACAACCAAAGGGGTGAAAATAGCTAATATTAGGCTTCTTTCCCTTGTAAAGCTTATAAAGTGGTTTTCTTTAAAATTGGTCTAATCATAGCTCTATTAATGATATAGCAAGATGTATTTATAGCTTCAGCCCAAAAATATTTAGGTAATTTATTTTCACACAACATGGTTCTAGCCATTTCTTCCAATGTTCTATTTCTTCTCTCAACTACCCCATTTTGTTGTGGTGTCCTAGGGGCTGAAAAATTATGACTAATTCCTTGATCATTGCAATATTTATCAAATCCAATATTTTGAAACTCCTTGCCATGATCACTTCTAATACTAGTTATAGTGTAACCTTTTTTCATTTTGGGCCACTTTTGTATAGATAATGAATTTTTCTAAGGCTTTTTTTACTCTCAAGAAGAACACCCAAGTGAACCTAGTGTAATCATCTACAATTACAAACCCATAATGTTTCTCACCTAGGCTTGTTGTTCTTGTTAGTCCAAATAGATCTAGATGAAGTAATTGGAGAGGCCTAGTGGTTGATACACTATGTTTAGGTTTAAATATTGTCCTTTTATGTTTTCCTTTAACACAAGCTTCACATATTTTGTCATAGCCAAAGCACAACTTAGGTAATCCTATAACAAGGTCTTTTCTAGCTAGCTTAGATAACACATGCATGCTAGCATGACCTAGTCTTCTATGCCACAACCAAAGTTCTTTTTCTTTGTCTACCATAAGGCATATATTTTCATTTTTAAGTTCATTTAGATAAACAATGTATATGTTACCTTGCCTATGACCTAGAAAAAGAACTTTATTAGATTTAGGATCTATAACATGACATTTCAAGCAATCAAAAATTACTTTGTAACATTTGTCACAAAGTTGACTAATACTTAGTAAATTATCTTTTAGACCCATAACAAGCAACACCTTTTCTAATGAAAAGTAGTCATTACCTATTGAACCACTTCCTTCAACTTGGCCTTTAGAGTTGTCCCCAAATGTGACTTCTCCACCAACTTTTGATTTAAATGAATTGAAGTGGCTTCTATCACCGGTCATGTGTCTTGAGCATCCACTATCCAAGTACCAAGCTTCCTTTGTTTTTGCTTTGTGGCAATACTCAATCACCTATAATCAAAATTCAAACTCATGTCTTAGGTACCCAAATTTTCTTGGGTACTTTGGAGTTGGTGAATACAATTCTTGATCCCTTTGGGATCCATTTTACTATAGTATTAATATCTTTTGAATTAACTACATCTTTTGGAACCCAAATTCTTTTCATATTTTTTCTCTAAATGTGGTCATCTTCACATTACAACTATATGGTGCATGCCCCTTTTTATTACAATGTGAACAAATAGTTCAGGGTTTATGTCACGACCCAATTCCCTTCTCTTTAACCGAAAATCACTAAAAAATTTTCGCAAATTTCTTTCCTCACCCGATCGTGAACTAACTTACCACCACACTGTTGGGCTGTGAGTCAATAATAAACATCACATCTCATTCATTCTTAGTTAAATAAAGCGATGTCATAAATTTGAAAGTTACTCATTAACTTATACAAAACATGTTTTACTGACATCTACATCCCCCATAATTACATTTCAATTGACTACTGTGCTTTTACATTGTTTAGATACAAAAACAAATCACCGTGTATATACCTCTCGTTGATGGAAGCAGCGGATGTCCAAAAACACAATGCCTCAGTCCTCACTGGGCTACTATGCACGCTCTGTAGGGGGAAATAGAGAGGGATGAGCAACCACACTCTCAGTAAGGCAATAATGCAAGCATGGTAGATAACTACTCTATCTACATGCTGATAGTGTTATGCATAAATCGTTCATAGTAAGAGCATGAGGAAGTAAAACTATGCCATATGAGTATACATATATATTATGTATCAAAATCATGTACATTGACATATAAAACATGGTAAAAAGGGCAATCCATTAAGAAACCTCCTTTTCAAACCCATATCATAAAACTCTTTCTCAAACACATACAATCCCATCAAATCAATTCACAATCACAACCTCATTTTCATTTCACAAATCAATTCCACGAGGCTCAACCCCTCCTTCGGGTCTACCTTGCATAATCACAATTACACATATGTATAAAAACCAGGTCAATATATCTCAAGTGACTATGTGGACCAACTACATCATAAATCATCCCAGACCACATACATCCAGGTGTGCGGGGGTATCGTGCTGGCACGGAGATGGATTATCCCTTGCCAGACTTCCTCATCACATAACCATCACGCGGTACATCGTACTCCATATGATATACATGATACAACGTACTCCGCAAACTCATATCATAATTAGGGGTGCCATTCCTAGGTCTTACCTACCATATACCAAGAGTTTCCCATATCCGTGAAGGAGAGCCTCCCTGCCGAAAAGAGCCTCCCCGCCCCTCCAGAGCTTAAGGATGTTGGCTTAAGGATCCTTCCGTAAGAGAGCCTCCCCACCGAATAGAGCCTCCTCGCCTAACAGAGCATCCCCGCCTCTTTGGGCTTAAGGATGTTAGCTTAAGGATGTAGGGTTTAAGGATCTTACCGTAAGAGAGCCTCCCCACCGAACAGAGCCTCCCCGCCTAACAGAGTCTCCTCGCCTCCTCGGGCTTAAGGATGTTAGCTTAAGGATGTAGGGCTTAACGATCTTACCAACTTTCACAACCTTATACGTATCACATTGTGCAAACTTGTACGAGCAAAGTTCTAGCACGACTCATGCATCCTATCATAAAGAGATTACGTACAAGCATAGCTCTAGTACGGTTATACTCATAAGACAAACCACTCAAAAGCCACGTACGAGCAAAAGCTCCAGTACGATTTATAAACATCATCATAGTTTCCAAATCAAGGTGCGAGCTAAGCTCCAGCACATTTCATACAAATGAAAACATCACATGTGCTATCAAAACATATTTGGCACTTCACATGTGCTATCACAAACATCAAACCACAATAGCCAACCTATCTATCAATTCGTTTAAAAACAAACACATATTTTGTGAAAGCATTCAAAACACTTGATTTATGCAATTATTAGCCTTACTATCCCTTTTTACACATCCATGTAAAACCAAATCATCCAATATACATAACTATTTTCGCATACCAAACAACCAATTTCTCAAATGTTCATGCATTTCATAAACACCTTATAATCCCACAAATTACGAGCTGCTACCTCTATATACTTACAGAATTCCCTTACCTGGAATCGTGATGCGTGATTCCACTTCCTTAAGCTGCTTACTCATACGGTTCGATTCGTCTCCATCGGACTCTTCGAAACTGCGCATAATCATATTTCACATTATGTTCGATCCATATAACAAGACTCTGTGCGTTCATTATAGTCGTTCGACCTATAGTTTCTATTAACGCTCATAAGGCCTTGTTTCGTTTCTTTACCCATAACTCGAGTCTATGGATTCATTTTAAGCCTATTAACTTATCCTAAATCGATACCAAGTCGGCATTAAGCTCATAGTGTTCATAATTCATGAATTCCCTCACTATGGCATTTATCAAGCATTTACATACTCATTTTCATAATTTCACTTAAACCCACAATGTAATTCCATTTAACCATCTAAATTCATACACATTGCCTCAATAACAACTTTAGCATGCCCATAAATCATAAACTCATTCAACCCATATCTTCTCACATTATACCCATTCTAGGTTTTCTAGGTTACACCAATTCCACCACATCCCTAGATAATTTATCCATCAATACACATCTAACTCAACTCCAAATTCACTTAAATAAACAATGTACTTGGATTGGAGTATAAGAATCTTACCAAATCTGATTTTCCTTCTTGCTCTAAATGTCAATGCCCTTAGCTCCTTCAATACCAACAATGGGATTTTGGGTTCCAACTATGTTGTTCACTTCCTCAAGATGAACAACTTAGTGTCTAATGGTCTCCCCTTCATTCTGGCTGGAAATGGCTGATTTTAGAGAGAGAAAGTTAGGTTTTTGGGTTAGAAATGGAAGATTGGTGTTTTTCCTGAAATTTTTAGATTTTCAGCACTCCTTTTATAGAAATAGCTTGAGGAGATCGATCTTGTCTAAGAGGAGATCGATCTGGTCCCTTTAAATCCCTCATTTTCACGGCATTTTAAGCATGAGATCGATCTGCTCCCAAACAGAGAGCTAAAGAGATCAATCTGTATGCTTGAGGATCGATCTTTTCATTACAGAATGCTTAGGAGATCGATCTGGCCCCATTGGAGATCGATCTGCTCTATTCCATTGCCCAAATAAGAGCATTCTGGCTCTTCCAGATCGATCTCTCATCCTATGAGATCAATCTGGCCTTTATGTTTTCCAGATTTCCTGCAGTTTTCTTGCTGCAACTCACACCCAATTGTCCTTAATCTACTGCCATGGCAATTTTCTCATCCATTCACCTTTATGACTTGAAAATAGCATCCATTCATACCTTACTGAAACTTGTGTGCATTCATTGTATATCCAAAAGTATCACATTCCAAACTAAATGGAAGCATAACTTTATTCCATTTTACCACACTACTCATTTTGAGTTTCAATCACATCCATCACTTATAAGAACTCATTTCTTCATATTCATACTCAATGAAACTTGTATGTACGTTGCAAATCATATTACACATACGTACATTGAATCCATGGACTTACATAAATCATACTTTACATTACAAGTCCATTCACATTCATTACACATTACAACTATACATATACAGGGTCTCACATTCTCCCCTCCTTCATGGAATTAGGTCCTCCAAATTAGAACCAAGTCACTCTTCAAAAAGTTGGGGGTACTTTTCCCATATAAAGTTCTCCAATTCCCATGTGGCCTCTTCCACCGTGTGATGTTGCCAAAGAACTTTCACCAAGGGAATTGTCTTATTCTGTGCACCTTCTCTTTTCTATCCAATATCCGAACCGGCTTCTCAACATATGTCATACTCTCATTGAGCACCAACGGCTCATATCTTATCACGTGTGTCGGGTCCGGGTGATACTTCCGAAGCATCGAAACGTGGAAGGCATTGTGGACATTTGCCAAGTCCGGTGGCAATGCCAACCTATACGCCTTATCTCCCACTCTCTCCAAAATCTCGAAGGGTCGATATATCTAGGGCTTTGCTTGCCCTTCTTACTGAATCTCATAATACCCTTCGATGGTGAAACTCTCACAAATACTGACTCACCCTCATCAAACTCTAGTGGTCTCCGCCTCTTATCAGCATAACTCTTTTGCCGACTCTGAGCTGTCCGCAATCTCTCACATATTGACTGGACGTCCTCAGATGCTTACTGTACTAAGTCTGGAGCAAAACTTTATCTATCACTAACCTCTTCCCATCCAATAGGGGAACGACATCTACGCCCGTACAATGCCTCATAGGGTGCCATCCCGATACTCGCATGATAGCTATTATTATAGGTGAACTCGGCTAACTATAGGTGGTCATCCTAGGAGCCTCTAAAATCTAGCACACACGCTCTCAACATATCCTTCAGGGTCTGTATAGTCTTCTCTGACAGCCCATCTGTCTGAGGATGAAAAGCGGTGCTAAAACTCAGTCGGGTCCCCAGCGCTTCTTGAAAATGTTCCCAGAAATGGGAAGTGAAGCGAGCATCCCTATCAGAAACAATGCTCACTGGTACACCATGTAGCCATACTATCTCTCGAATATACAAGTTCGCCAACTGACTCAGTGTATCGGTAGCTCTCATAGCCAAGAAATGGGTGAACTTAGTCAATCGGTCCATAATAACCCATATGGCATCATGACCTCTGCGGGTCCTCGGTAACCCCATCACAAAATCCATGGTGACGTGCTCCCACTTCCATGTCGGTATCGGTAGAGGTTGCAATAACCCTGCAGGCTTCTGATGCTCTACTTTCACTTGCTGAAAAATGAGACACTTAGCGACATATTCAGCAATATCTCTTTTCATTCCAGACCACCAATAAACCTTCCGAAGGTTTTGATACATCTTGGTACTTCCTGGATGTATCGTATACTTCGATGAGTGAGCCTCTGATAAAATCATTCTCCTGATCTTAGGATCCTTGGGAACGCATACTCTGCCTCTGAACCTCAATAACCCATCAGCATTTTACTCAAAATCAATACGCACACCTGTCTATATCTGTCTCAGCCAATCGATGCACCGTCGATCGCTCTGCTGGGCTTGCCGATACGGCCAATCAATTCTGGTTCCAGTCTCAAACTAGCCATGATCTCAAGTCTCTCAGATCCAGGTGGGGTTACATCCAAACTGAGGTTCGTAAAGTGTTCTAACAATTCATGTTCTCGTACCATCATATAAGACACCAACCCAAGGTTCTTTCTACTCAAAGCATCGACAACTACATTTACCTTAGCCGGGTGGTACATGATTTCACAATCATAGTCCTTCAGGAGTTCGAGCCATCTCCTCTGTCGCATATTCAGCTCTTTCTGCGAGAACAGGTACTTAAGGCTCTTATGATCTGTGAATACCTGAAATTTCTCACCATAGAGATAGTGGCGCCATATTTTCAAATCAAATACTATAGCCGCCAACTCCAAATCATGTGTCGGGTAGTTCCTCTCATGATCTTTCAACTGTCTAGATCCATAGGCAACTAGCTTTCCATCCTGCATAAGCACATAGCCCAGTCCCTAGTGTGATGCATCCGTATACACCGAGAATCCTCCTGAGCTGGTAGGAATGGTGAGAAATGGAGCAGTCGTCAATCGACGCTTAAGCTCCTCAAAACTCCTCTCGCATGCCTCATCCCATACAAACTTAACATCTTTTCGCGTGAGGCGTGTCAATGGAGTAGCTAGTCTAGAGAAACCCTTTACAAATCTCCGATAATATCCTGCCAATCCCAGGAAACTTCTGATCTCAGTAACTATCCTGGGCTGTTCCTACTGTATAACTGCCTCTATCTTGGATGGATCCACTGATACCCCATCCTTTGACATAACATGCCCCAGAAATGAGATTTGTTCCAACCAAAAGTTACACTTGCTGAGTTTGGTGTACAATTCTCTCTCTCCAAGGGTCTGTAGAACTATCCTCAAATGCTCCTCATGATCTTCCCTGGACTTAGAATAAACCAAAATGTCATTTATGAAAACAATCACAAACTTATCCAGGTATGGCTTGAATATATCATTCATCAATGCCATAAATGCTGCGGGAGCATTCGTCAATCCGAATGGCATCACCAAAAACTCGTAGTGGCCATAACGGGTACAAAATGCTGTCTTAGGTACATCTCCACTCCTGATCCTCAACTGATGATACCCTGACCACAGATCTATCTTAGAAAATACTTCAGCTCCCTGGAGCGGATCCAACAAATCATCGATTCTTAGAAGGGGGTACTTGTTCTTAATGGTGGCCTTATTCAACAACCGGTAATCTATACATAGTCGGAGGCTTCCATCTTTCTTCCTTACAAATAGAACCGGTGCTCCCCAAGGTGAGACACTCGATCTAATAAACCCCTTCCCCAGCAACTCTTGCAACTGTTTCTTTAGCTCTTCCAATTCTATCGGAGCTATCCTATAGGGTGGTTTCGATATCGGCTCTGTACCAAGCACTAACTCTATGTAAAATTCCATTTCCCTTTCAGGTGGTAGTCTTGGTAATTCATCCGAAAAGACATCAGGGTAATCCGTAATTATGGGTATGTCCCTTAATTTCGGGCGTGCCTCATCTATATCAACCACATATGCGATGAAACCTTCACATTATCCTCTCCATCGTTAGTAACATAAACCATCACTCTACATTCAACATTTATCATAAACAATAAATTTATCTCTTAAGCAATATGCATTTAAAATCATACTCTTTTATTTACAACAACCATACTATTTTCATATCATTTCCTTTCATCAAAGTTTACAATAAGATTGCCTAATCCTGAAAACATCAATGTTTTGGCATGACAATCCATAACAACTCGATTGGTAGCTAACCAATCCATTCCCAATATTACATCAAAATCATTCATATTCAACAAGATTAAATTGGCTATCATTTCATTTCCCTCTATCTTTAACTTACAATCTCTACATACATGCTCAGTCAATTGACTATCATTCATGGGTGTGGAAATCATCAACATCTTATCCAACAATGTTGGTTTCACATACTTCAACAATTTATGTGCAAAGGAAGGTGATATGAAAGAATGCGTGGCACCAGGATCAAATAATACCAATGCTTCTAAATCAAAGATTCAGATGGTACCTTTAATCACATCCGTCAAAGCATCTGCGGTGTCCTGATCCAGTGCATGTACTCTTCCTCTGCTCACACCCTCAGCCTGTTTCCCTTTTTCCTCAGCTGTAGCCCTCCTCCTCGGGGCTGCTGTCTCAACTGGAGCTCCCTTAGGCTCCTTGCCCTTCTGTGGGGAATCTCCATCTTCTCGGGACAATACTTAGCTATATGTCCTGGTCTCTCGCATCTAAAACACACCATAGGGGTCATCAGACAGGGTTTAGTCCCATGAAATCTCCCACATCTCCTACACTAATCTATAATAGGCCGTGGTCCTCTAATAGTCATACCCCTCGACGCAGTCAAGACTGGGTATATAGGAGGTCAGCAGCTCTCTCCTGCACCTCCTCAATCTTAGGCCTCTTCTGTAAAAACCTTTGGCCTCCTCTCTTGGCCACTCTATAAAACCCAGATCTCTTTCGGTCCCTGTCCTTCCTGACACTAATCCTCCCAAGCTCGGAGGCATTTCGCTCAAAGTCTTGCTCACACAGTTGAGCCTTATGTACTGCTTCCTCATAAGTCTAAATATCAAATGGGGCTAGCTTAGTTTGGATGGCCAATCTCAGTCCATCCATGAACTTCTGTATCTTTCAGGTCTCACTACCCATCGTGTCCGGGTCGTATCTCCCCAAGGACATAAACTTCGACTCATACTCATCCACAGTGTGGTTCCCTTCAACCATATTCATAAATTCCATCCGCAATTTCCTCTGTGCGGTGGCTGGGATATACTGCCTCCTGAAGGCCTCTAGAAATATCTCCTATGAGATCTCAGAGTGTCTGGCCCTCAAAATAACCTCCGTGGACCTCCACCAATGCTCGGCCTCACCTTTCAACATGAACACGGCAAAGGCTACCTTCTCAGCTGAAATGCATCGAAAAAATCTATACAGTTTCTCCATCTCATACACCCAATCCTCCATAACCACTGGGTCCTTCACCCCTCTAAACACTAGGGGTTTCAGCGCTTGAAACTCTCGTAACCTACTTAAGTCGCAGTCATACCCCAAATCACTACCGCTCTGCTATGGAGCGATAGGAGAATCTGTATCCTGTACTAGAGGTGGTGTAGCAATAGCAGTCTCTGTAGTCTGAGGTCTCTCCGCCTTTACAGCTGCCTGTTCAGTAGTAAGCTGTGCTGCGAGACCTCGTCTATCACTAGAGCCCAAGGCCTGCGTGACTATCTCCACCAAATTCTCAATACTCCACTCTAACCTAGCAAAGTGAGCCTCAGTATCCTCTGCTCTCCCAGCAGGGTTCTGTGGAGCCTGCTCAGTCTGTGGCTCCGGACGGCTCTCAGGCCTACCTCTACGGCCTCAAGCACGTGCTCTCGCCCCTCTACCTCTACGTGTAACTGGCACAGTGCCTAACTTCCTGTATTATAATAATTTATTAAGCTCGATCCATCATGGTATACACAGTTATATCTAAACAAAAGCACAGTACTATAGGGATGTACTTTCCTACGTTTTATTAGTGATTCACATCAGGCCAACATGGCTCTGATACCAATCTCTGTCACGACCTAATTCCCTCTTAACCGAAAATCACTAAAAATTTTTCACAAATTTCTTTCCTTACCCGATCGTGAACTAACTTACTACCACACTATTGGGCTGTGAGTCAATAATAAACATCACATCTCATTCATTCTCAGTTAAATAAAGCGATGTCATACATTTGAAAGTTACTCATTAACTTATACAAAACATGTTTTACTGACATCTACATCCCCCATAATTACATTTCAATTAACTACTGTGCTTTTACATTGTTTAGATACAAAAAGAAATCACTGTGTATATACCTCTCGTCGATGGAAGCAGCGGATGTCCAACAACACAATGCCTCAGTCCTCACTGGGCTACTATGCACGCTCTGTAGGGGGAAATAGAGAGGGATGAGCAACTACACACTCAGTAAGGCAATAATGCAAGCATGGTAGATAACTACTCTATCTACATGTTGATAGTGTTATGCATAAATCGTTCATAGTAGGAGCATGAGGAAGTAAAACTATGCCATATGAGTATACATATATATTATGTATCAAAATCATGTACATTGGCATATAAAACATGGTAAAAACATCATGTATAAATCATCTCATGCTCAATCTCATTTAAATTCATAAAAAGGGAAATTCATTAAGAAACCTCCTTTTTAAACCCATATCATAAAACTCTTTCTCAAACACATACAATCCCATCAAATCAATTCACAATCACAACCACATTTTCATTTCACAAATTAATTCCACGAGGCTCGACCCCTCCTTCGGGTCTACCTTGCACAATCACAATTACACATATGTATAAAAACCAGGTCACTATATCTCAAGTGACTATATGGACCAACTACATCATAAATCATCCCAGACCACACGTATCCAGGTGTCCAGGGGTATCGTGTTGGCATGGAGATGGATTATCCCTCGCCAGACTTCCTCATCACATAACCATCACGCGGTATATCGTACTCCATGTGATATACATGGTATAATGTACTCCGCGGCCTCATATCATAATTGGGGGTGCCATTCCTATGCCTTACCTACCCCAAACCAAGAGTTTTCCATATCCGTGAAGGAGAGCCTCCCTGTCGAACAAAGCCTCCCCTTCTCTCCAGGGCTTAAGGATGTTGGCTTAAGGATTCTTCCATAAGAGAGCCTCCACACCGAACAGAGCCTCCCCGCCTCTTTGCACTTAATGATGTTAGCTTAAGGATGTAGGGTTTAAGGATCTTACCGTAAGAGAGCCTCCCCACCGAACAGAGCATCCCTACCTAGCAGAGCCTCCCTGCCTTCTCGGGCTTAAGGATGTTAGCTTAAGGATTTAGGGTTTAAGGATCTTACGGTAAGAGAGCCTCCCCGCCTAACAGAGCCTCCCCTCCTCCTCGGGCTTAAGGATGTTAGCTTAAGGATGTACGGCTTAAGGATCTTACCAACTTTCACAACCTTATACGTATCACAATGTGCAAACTTGTGCGAGCAAAGCTCTAGCACGACTCATGCATCCTATCATAAAGAGATCACATACGAGCATAGCTCTAGTACGGTTATACTCATAAGACAAACCACTCAAAAGCCACATACGAGCAGAAGCTCCAGTACGGTTTATAAATATCATCATAATTTCCAAATCAAGGTGAGAGCTAAGCTCCAGCACGTTTCATACAAATGAAAACATCAATACCCAGTGCGAGCTAGGCTTTAGCACGGTTTAATTCATATAAACATGATAGGCGGCTCATAAGCTTTCAAAACTAATCTCAAAACATATTTGGCACTTCACATGTGCTATCACAGACATCAAACCACAATAGCCAACCTATCTATCAATTCGTTTAAAAACAAACACATGTTTTTGTGAAAGCATTCAAAACACTTGATTTATGCAATTATTAGCCTTACTATTCCTTTTTATACATCCATGTAAAACCAAATCATCCAATATTCATAATTATTTTCGCATACCAAACAACCAATTTCTCAAACGTTCATGCATTTCATAAACACCCTATAATCCCATAAATTACGAGAAGCTACCTTTATATAATTACAGAATTCCCGTTCCTGGAATCGCAATGCGTGATTCCACTTCCTTAAGCTGCTTACTTGTACGGTTCGATTCGTCTCCACTGGACTCTTCGAAACTGCGCATAATCATATTTCACATTATGTTCGATCTATATAACAGGACTCCGTGCGTTCACTATAGTCGATTCGACCTATAGTTTCTATTAATGCTCATAAGGTCTTGTTTCGTTTCTTTACCCATAACTTGAGTCTATGGATTCCTTTTAGGCCTATTAACTTATCCCAAATCGATACCAAGTCGACATTAAGCTCATAGTGTTCATATTTCATGAATTCCCTCACTATGGCATTTATCAAGCATTTACATACTCATTTTCATAATTTCACTTAAACCCACAATGTAATTCCATTTAACCATCTAAATTCATACACATTGCCTCAATAACAACTTTAGCATGCCCATAAATCATAAACTCATTCAACCCATATCTTCTCACATTATACCTATTCTAGGTTTTCTAAGTCACACCAATTCCACCACATCCCTAGATAATTTATCCATTAATACACATCTAACTCAACTCGAAATTCACTTAAATAAACAATGTACTTGGATTGGAGTATTAGAATCTTACCAAATCTGATTTTCCTTCTTGCTCCAAATGTCAATGCCCTTAGCTCCTTCAATACCAAGAATGGGATTTTAGGTTCCAACTATGTTGTTCTCTTCCTCAAGATGAACAACTTAGTGTCTAATGGTCTCCCCTCAAATCTTGCTGGAAATGTCTGATTTTAGAGAGAGAAAGTTAGGTTTTTGGGTTAGAAATGGAAGATTAGTTTTTTTCTGAAATTTTTAGATTTTCAGCACTCCTTTTATAGAAATAGCTTGAGGAGATTGATCTGGTCCAAGAGGAGATCGATCTGGTCCCTTTAAATCCCTCATTTTCACGACATTTTAAGCATGAGATCGATCTGTATGAGATCTGAGAATTTTAGACATATTTTAATTATGTAATCTGAACTTGAAGTGTAATTTATTGAGCTAAGTGAAATGTATACGTGATGAATGAGAAATAATCCAAGTAGTAGACTGTGGAAATTATATTTGGAGATTTACATGGTAAGTGTTTAACCTAAGTGTGAAACTATGAGGTCAGATCGATCTTGGAGAAGGAGAGATCGATCTAGTGAGTTAAAAATGACAAGGAAAGAGGAAAGTAAGTGAGCAAATCGATCTCCAATGGAAGAGGATCGATCTCCTTATGAATCTATTTGAGAGAAGATCGATCTCATGAGGAAGGGATCGATCTCCAAATGTTTCTGCTTGGGAGAAGATCGATCTCCTCAAGAAGTAGATCGATCTCATGAAGCCATAAAGAGATCGATCTCACCCCTCGACAGATCGATCTCATAGGCAGAAAATTACCCCAAATTGTCCCTAAATTCAAATGCAGATCGATCTCATCAAGAGCCAGATCGATCTCCTACCCTCCGTCTATATAAGCCTGTTACATAGGGACGTGTGTTTGCCCTAGATAAGGAGACCGCTGACACTTTTGCAGAAACTATAAGAGGTACACTCTCTGTCTGTGATTATAAGGCTCATGTGTTAATTGATCCAGGATCCACGCATTCGTTTATTTCAGAGTATTTTGCATGTAGTTTAAATTTGAAGTTTGAACCTCTAGAATATATACTACATGTAAATACCCCTATGCGTGAATCCCAGAGAACTGAGTTAATCTATAGAGGATGTGAAATAAAGGAGGGAGATAGAGTGATGTTAGCAGATCTAATCATGTTAAATATGCATGGGTTTGATGTAATTTTGGGAATGGATTGGTTGGCAACCAATCGAGTGAGTTTAGACTGCTACACTAAGATTGTAACTTTCTCCTTACCTGAACCTTACAGTGTACGTTTGAAATATTGAGTAAATAGACGTATGGAATTTTGTAAATAATTTGAGAATTTTAATATTATTTTGGAGAGTATTAAATATGATTGTTCATGTGAAGGTTATGAAACACTCATATCAGATGATGATCAGGAACATCCGAGGATTGAGGATATACCTGTGGTGTGTGAATTTTTGGATGTTTTCCCAAATGAGTTACCAGGTTTACCACCAGAGAGAGAGCTGGAGTTTACCATTGATTTGGTACTAGATACTCAGCCGATCTATAAACCTCCCTACAGGATGGCATTAGTGGAACTTGAGGAATTGAAGAAACAACTTTAGGAGTTATTGGATCGAGGGTTCATTAGACCCAGTATCTCACCATGGGGAGCACCAGTTTTATTTGTTAAGAAGAATGATGGTAGTCTCAGATTATACGTAGATTACCGGTTGTTGAATAAAGCCACGGTGAAGAATAAATACCCACTGCCCAGGATTGATGATCTACTTGATCAGCTGAGAGGGGCATCAGTCTTTTCTAAGATTGATTTGAGATCGGGCTATCACCAATTGAGGATCAAGGAAGAGGATATTCCAAAGACGACCTTTAGGACGAGGTGTGGCCATTATGAATTTCTGGTGATGTCCTTTGGATTGACGAACGCCCCTGCAACGTTTATGAGAGTAATGAACGAGGTGTTCAGAGACTATCTAGATAAGTTTGTGATAGTCTTTATTGATGATATCCTGGTGTACTCTCGGTCGTATGAGGAGCATGCACAGCATTTGTGGTTAGTTCTTCAGATACTCCGAGATAAACAATTATATGGAAAGCTTAGTAAGTGTGAGTTTTGGCTGGATCGGATAGCTTTCCTTGGTCATATAGTCTCAGAGGAAGAAGTATCAGTGGATCCATGTAAAGTGGAGGTTGTGCTTAACTGGGAAAGACCGAGGATAGTTACAGAGGTACGAAGCTTCCTTGGTTTGGCAGGATATTACAGAAGGTTTGTGGAAGGATTTTCCAGGATTACCGCCCCTTTGACTAAGCTCACGCGCAAAGAGACTCCATTTATATGGACTAATCAATGTGAGCTCAGTTTTTAGGAATTAAAGAGGAGGTTAACAGCGGCACCTATGTTGACTATCCCCGAGGGATCAGGAGGATTTTTGGTGTATAGTGATGCATCTCATCAAGGATTGTGGTGTGTGCTTATGCAGCACGAAAAAGTGGTTGCATATGGATCGCAACAGTTGAAAGACCATGAGCGGAATTACCCCACGCATGATCTGGAATTAGCCGCTCTAGTATTTTCCTTGAAGATCTGGCGACACTACTTATATGGAGAAAGATTCCAGATCTTAACTGATCACAAGAGTTTGAGATATCTCTTTGATCAGAAAGAGTTAAACATGAGACAAAGGAGATGGATGGAACTCCTTAAGGATTATGACTGCGAGATTCTATATCATCCGGGTAAGGCGAATGTAGTTGCTGATGCCCTGAGCAGGAAGAGTATGATATCTGCTATGATGATCAGGGAATGGGATTTATTGGAGTAGTTCGTCGAACTCCAGATCAGAGTTAAAGAGATAGAGACTGGATTTTTGGCTAGCTTACGGATAGAGCCCAGGATCATGGATCAGATTAGAACTGGGCAGCGCAATGATCAGAGGTTGATAGATATGGTTAGCCAAGCTGAACAGAGTTCGTAGTCGGATCTCACAGTCAATGAGGATGGATTGTTGAGATTCAGAGGACAGATTTGTGTACCAAACGATGATACCCTGAAAAGACAAATACTGAGACAATCCCATTGCTCATGATACACCATGCACCCAGGGAGCATTAAGATGTACCGAGATTTGAGAAAGGTGTACTGGTGGAGTGGTATGAAGCGAGACGTGGCAGAATATGTGGCCAGATGTTTAGTATGCCAGTAAGTGAAAGCTGAGCATAGGAAGCCCGGGGGACTACTACAACCTTTACCTATACCTACATGGAAATGGGAGCATGACACTATGGACTTTATTATGGGTTTACCGAGGACCCGAAGAGGTCATGACGCTATATGGGTTATAGTGGATAGATTGACCAAGAGTGCCCACTTCCTTGCCATCAAGAGCACAGATACTGCGGATGCCTTAGCTGAGCTGTATGTCAGCGAGATAGCTAGATTACATGGGGCTCCAGTGAGTATTACTTCTAACCGAGATTCCCAATTTACTTCCAGATTTTGGACCCAGTTTCAGAAGTCCATGGGATCTCGATTGAGTTTTAGTACCGCCTATCATCCTCAGACAGATGGTCAGTCAGAGAGGACTATTCAGACCCTGGAGGATATGTTGAGGGCATGTACGATGGATTTTAAGAGATCATGGGATGATCACCTGCCCCTAGCAGAGTTTGCGTACAATAATAGCTATCATGCGAGTATTGGAATGGCACCTTTTGAGGCCTTATATGGTAGGAGGTGTAGATCCCCTGTAGCTTCGGAAGAAGTCGGTGACAGAAAGATAAATGCTCCCGAGCTTGTTGAGTAAGCTGTACAGAGTGTGAAACTCATATGTGAGAGGTTACAGGCTGCACAGAGTAGACGAAAAAGCTACGCAGATGTGCGTAGACGGCCACTCGAGTTTGATGTTGGTGATGCAATATTTCTGAAGATATCACCGAGTAAGGGTATCATGTGATTTGGGAAGAAAGGAAAATTAAGTCCTTGATACATAGGACCATTCGAGATTCTTGAGAGAGTGGGACAGGTAGCCTACAGATTGGCATTACCCCCACAGATGGCTGGAATACATAATGATTTTCATGTGTCTATGTTGAGGAAGTACCACCCGGACCCTTCTCATGTCATAGAGTATGACGAGATGGATATACAAAAGGACATGAGCTACACTGAGGAACTCGTCCGGATTCTCGATAGAAAGGAGAAGGTACTGAGAACTAAGAGCATCCTATTAGTGAAAGTTTTGTGGAAACATCACTCAATGGAAGAGGCAACGTGAGAACTAGAGAATCTCATGAAAGAGAAATACTCCCATCTATTTGACTAGTTGAGTTGAATTTGGAGGACTAAATTCTTTTAAGGTGGGGAGGATGTAAGATCTGAGAATTTTAGACATATTTTAATTATGTAATATGAACTTGAAGTGTAATTTTTTGAGCTAAGTGAAATGCATACGTGATGAATGAGAAATAATCCAAGTAGTAGACTATGGAAATTATATTTGGAGATTTACATGTTAAGTGTTTAACCTAAGTGTGAAACTATGAGGTCAGATCGATCTTGGAGAAAGAGAGATCGATCTGGTGAGTTAAAAATAACAAGGAAGGAGGAAAGTAAGTGAGCAGATCGATCTCCAATGGAAGAGGATCGATCTCCTTATGAATCTATTTGAGAGAAGATCGATCTCATGAGGAAGGGATCGATCTCCAAATGTTTCTATTTGGGAGAAAATCGATCTCCTCAAGAAGCAGATCGATCTCATAAAGCCATAAGGAGATCGATCTCACCCCTCGACAGATCGATCTCCTAGGCATAAAATTACCCCAAATCATCCCCAAATTCAAATGCAGATCGATCTCATCAAGAGCCAGATCGATCTCCTACCCTCCATCTATATAAGGAACCCTTGTTTTCTCCTGTAATTTTATTTTCTCTCTCTTTAAAACCCCATTTTCACCCGAGCCCTAGCTTTCTCACTCATCTAAAGCACCCATTTTCGTCCAAATCAGAGGTTGTGGTAAGAAGGAAAGTTGATCCTCATCAAAGGGAGAACAACATACTTGAAAATCGAAAGACGGATTGAATCGAGGCAAGAGATAAGCTCTCCACAAGTTTTGGGTAATTTCTAAACCTCGATCTTGATATTTGAGATGATTTTGGTGATAATGGTTGTTGGCATTGTGTTGAAGTAGCTGGAAAATGATTAGGGATTGATGAAATTACAATGTAGTTGGAGTGGTAATGATATTTAGCAATTTTGGTAATTTTGGGAATTTTGAGCTATAAATGAAAATTTAGACAATGTGGTGAATTAGCATAGATATTGTGGCATGGGAAGTGTAGAATGTTGAGATGTTGTGAATGAGATTGTGGATTGTGATAGAGTTACGGGAATTGAGAGATTTGAGGTGTTATGAGCAATTATGCTCAATTTTGAGAATTGAGATTACATGATGATGAGTATTGATGTTTTAACATCGTTTGGATAGCTCGGGAGTTCCAGAGTGGAATTCGAGACTAGTCCGTGACAAGGGAAAAGCAATTGCACTATACGAGGTGCAAAGAGGTAAGGGAAACTAAACCATTTGT
This sequence comes from Firmiana major, assembly GCA_033439115.1. Classification (NCBI taxonomy): domain Eukaryota; kingdom Viridiplantae; phylum Streptophyta; class Magnoliopsida; order Malvales; family Malvaceae; genus Firmiana; species Firmiana major. The sequence continues at coordinate 27,078,572 of CM065896.1, read as the reverse complement.
GTATGTTATTTGTGAACTATTATAGCATGAATTGCGATTTATAAAACAAGATGTTTGATGTGCTGTGTTTTGATGAGAATGCACACGATTTTTATAGCCGGTTGGAGCCCAATGTTTTTATGAGTTTATAAGCTACGTGTGAAACCGCTTTATAAACCGTTGAGTTTGTGTGAGAAATGAATTGGGCTCTACGTTAAGTCGATATTGAGATTTGAGAAATGTGTGCGTGTTTTGCCGGTTGGGACTCGGTTTTAAATATATTTTGTGTTGAGTACAAAACGGTTTTAAACGAGTTTTATGAGAGAAAAACCACTATGAGTTCTACGTGAAGGCAAACCAGTTATATATGATAATGGCTATTGATAAAGACTTAGGTGTGTAATTTTTGAATACACACAGGGCATTGCTCTGGTAGCATGTAAGCCCGACTCTTCTCCATTCTAGTAACGTGAGACCCCCATTCTGTGGCTGTGCCACGTATATTTGGTGGCTGCTGCCACGTGAGATCCCCCATTCTGTGGCTGTGCCATGCATATTTGGTGGCTGTTGCCACGTGAGATCCCCCATTCTGTGGCAGTGCCATGTATATTTGGTGGCTGTTGCCACATGAGATCCCTCATTCTGTGGCTGTGCCACGTATATTTGGTGGCTGTTGCCACGTGAAACCCTATTCTGTGGCTGTGCCACGTGTGAATCTAAATCAGCGGCTATGCCACGTGCATTATTATTACAGTGATTTTATCACATTTATTGAGAAAGCCATTATTGCATTATTTTCACATGCTCATTACTGCTCTATGCTGCGCTTTTTACTTCGTGTTTCCACATGATTTTGAGATATGAGAATGTTGTTTTGAGAACTTTCATGCTATGGTTTTGAAATGATTATACTGAGTTTCACATGCAAATAAATATTTTATGATTTGCATTATGGTTTATATAAAGAGTCCCTTACCCCCTTACTGAGCGATTTAGAAGTTCACCCTATTTTCTTTCCCCCTAGATTTCTTCAAGTGAAAAAGGGTTTCCCTGTGACGTACGGAGTAGTGGCTAGTGGAGGACTTGAGCTCCAGGCCATATATTGTGTTTTGAGGTACATTTATCTTTTCATGTACCCAAACAATTATTGTAATTGCAGACACTTGATGTATATCATTGTATGGGATGTATTAGGATTAATTAACTTGAGATTGAGTAATGTATATGATATGATATATACTATCTAACGATATGATCCTGAGGTATGATAAATATGATGATGTATGACATTGCATAGGAATGCACCCTTAATTGTGAATTGATGAGTAAAAAGTTTTTAAATTTGCCTTATTTTTCGCGTTTTCGGGGCGTGACAATCTGCTCCCAAACAGAGAGCTAAGGAGATCGATCTGTATGCTTGAGGATCAATCTTTTCATTACAGAATGCTTAGGAGATCGATCTGGCCCCATTGGAGATCGATCTGCTCTATTCCATTGCCCAAATAAGAGTATTCTGGCTCTTCCAGATCGATCTCTCATCCTATGAGATCGATCTGGCCTTCATGTTTTTCAGATTTCCCGCAATTTCCTTGCTGCAACTCACACCCAATTGTCCTTAATCTACTGCCATGGCCATTTTCTCATCCATCCACCTTTATGACTTGAAAATAGCATCCATTCATACCTTATTGAAACTTGTGCGCATTCATTGTATATCCAAAAGTATCACATTCCAAACTATATGGAAGCATAACTTCATTCCATTTTACCACACTACTCATTTTGAGTTTCAATCACATCCACACTTATAAGAACTCATTTCTTCATATTCATACTCAATGAAACTTGTATGTACGTTACAAATCATATTACACATACGTACATTAAATCCATGGACTTACATCAATCATACTTTACATTACAAGTCCATTCATATTCATTACACATTACAATTATACATATACGGGGTCTCACAGTTTATGCATGTTCTTTCTAGCTATGAAACTTTTGAGGTTAGTCTCTCTACTTTTTCCATCATATCCTAATCCATTCTTATCAAAGAAGGCCCTTTGAGTTTCTAGCATGTTATCTAATTTTTGTTGACCCTTGTAAAATCTAGTAAAAGAATTATGTAAGTTACTATTTTTTTCTTTTAGGACACAAATTTCAAGATTTGTATTTTCTAATCTCTTTTCACATTTTATCTTATCCTTTAGCAATAACTCATTTTCTTTCTTTAATTTAGATATTAATTTTTTATACTTCATACTCATGCATACATATTCTAATGTAAGATCATCAAATGCATCTTGCAGTACATCAAAGGAATATTCATCAAGATCTGGAGTTACCTTTTCATCTTCAATTGTCATGAAACATAGATTGGCGTTATCCTCATTTGAGTCATCATCGGAGCTATCACTGTCGCTCCATGTTGCCATCATTGCCTTCTTTTTGTGAAACCTATCATTTAATCTTTTAAGAAGAGGGCAGTTAAATTTAATATGTCTAGGTTTTTTACATTCATAACATACAATAGTATCTTTTCTACCTAACTCTACTTGATCTTTCTTGTGGTTTCGCCTACCACTACCACTTGCTCTCATTCTTATAAATTTGTTAAATCTTTTGGCAAACATTGTCATTTCAAGATCTTCTTCACTACCACTCTCATTTTTATTCTCCTCTTGAGTAGTAGATTTTAGAGCTACTCCCACTTTCTTGGGTGGCTCTTCATTTCTTCTTAATTTTATTTCATAAGTGAGTAGTGATCCTATTAATTCATCTAGTGACAGTGTGTGGGGATCTTGGACTCCTCAATTGCAGTTACTTTAGCTTCCCATGATTTTGGTAGGCTATTCAATATTTTCTTAACCATTTCTATATTTGAATAAATTTTTCCTAAAAATTTTAGCCCATTTATTACATCAGTGAATCTAGTGAACATGTCACTAATTGACTCTCCTTCTTTCATCCTAAATAGCTCAAAATTATGTGTGAGCATTCCTACCTTAGTCTCATTTACTTGAGTTGTGCCTCATGAGTTATGGCCAATTTGTCTCAAATTTGTTTGGCATTGTCACAACCGGAGACTCTATTATACTAATTTGGCCCTAAAGCACAAAATAGGGTGTGCAAGTTCTTTACATTTAGCTGAGCACATTTGACATCATTTGAATCCCACTCTTCTTCTTCTTTAGGGATATCTCTTCCCTCAATTCTTTTAGTTGGGATTTGAGGTCCTTTAGTTATAATCCTCCATACCTCATAATCATTTGCTTAAATGTAAAGCATCATCCTAGTTTTCCAATAAGCATAATGTTCACCATTGAACATAGGAGGCCTAACTGTAGAATGCCCCTCTCCTACTAGATTGGTTGCTACATTGTTGTGAGCCATTAGATCATTTTTAACTCTTAGGAAGTTATTCCTTTATGATCAAAGAGTCTTAGCTCTGATACCAATTGTTGGCTCTACCGAGAGGGGGTGAATCAATTTTCTAAAGTTAATGGGAAATTTAAACTTAATTAGATCTAATTGCAAGTTAATGAATAATTAATATAATGTAAGTAATAAATTGAAAGAAGATAAGGGAAGGAAATGGCAAACTCAGTAGTTTATAGAGGTTCGACCAATCTCTTACCTACGTCCTCTCTTCTTGACCTCATTGTCAAGAGCTTTCTTTCACTCTATCAATGGATGTTACAATCTCCCTTTTACAGGTTAAGGAATAACCTCTCTACCCTTTTTACACAAACAAATATTCACCCTTTACAAAATTATCTCACAGAGGAACTCTCCTATTCTCTCTTGAATTAAGGATGAATACAAGGTAAAGCTTTCTTTTGAGGGTAGGATAGAATAGCTTTTTACACAAGGATTTTTATAGTAGTATCAATAAATAATGCTTGAAGACAAAGAGAATGTTGGAAAAGAATTCTTGAGAATATGCAGAGTTTATAGCAATAGTGTCTTCTTTTTCAGTGTCTTCAATGCTTGATTTTATACAGCAAGATTGGTAGTTGGAGCATTTAATGTTTTTTTTTCTCGTTGAAGATTTTACAGAAAGAGCCATTGGGAACCTCCAGTAGAGTGCCAGATCGATCTCCCATTATGACTAAATCGATCTCTTAGTTTAATTTCCTGCGATTACAAAGCAACTTAAGATATGGAGATCGATCTCATATTTGTAGAGATCGATCTTACAATTTGAAAATCTTAGTGAAGATCGATCTGTCGAACCAGCAGATCGATCTTCCAATCTCTCTGTTTGAGGCAAGATCGATCTCCAGATCGATCTAGCAAGTATTCTCATAGAGAGGAGATCGATCTCTAAACACCCTAGATCGATCTCCTTAACTCTCTGACTTTGAGGAGATCGATCTCTATCCTCAGGAAATCGATCTCATAAACTCTCTGTTTGAGCATAGATCGATCTACAGATCGATCTACTACCTTTACCCTTTGTTTTAGAGGAGATCGATCCCTTCCTAGACCAGATCGATCTCACAGACATTCTGTAATAAACAGATCGATCTTATAACCCTTACAGATCGATCTCTGCTTCCTCAACATCCTATACAGTTTCTTTGAGATTTCAATCTTTTAGCAAATCGATCTCATATTCTCATGAGATCGATCTCTCATACTAGAAAACCCAGGAGATCGATCTCTCATCTCACCAGATCGATCTCTCATCCTTAAATACTTAGTTTCTGGTACTAATAACCTCTAAACATGTTTTAAATCATTTCTATATTATTGAATTTACTTGTTTTGTCATTTCAAAATATATTAACTCAACAATCATGATTTCCTATCAACATGTAGATAGTATAGCTATCTACCCATTTATATTATTGCCTTACTGAGCATGTGGAGCTCACCCTTTCATTTTTCACCCACTTTCAGAGTTTCCACCATAGAGATAGCGGGTGTAGAGAGTAGATGGCATAGCTGATTATCTGTGGTTCCCATCGACTGTCAGGTATACACCATGTATAGAATTTTGTATTAGTATGCTTACAGCACAATATTGTATATGAATGAATATTTAGGGATTAAATATAAATCATGTGATGTTGAAAACATAACGACCATTCTATTTTATGATAAATGATATCAGTATATATGTATGTACGTGTGATATTTTCATGGTTAAAATGGTATATCGATATTGATTCACAGCCCGACCTGGTCAGAGAGATCTGTCACAAGGAGGTAAAAAAGATTTTCCAAAAGCGAAAAATTTGTACTGATTTCTGGTAAGTATTGGGTCGTGACATATGATGAGTAATGCCACTAACATAAGAGCCCTTGGAGCTGGACCATCGGGATCGGGAGGTCAGGTTAATCAGTGAGAGTACATTTTGTTTTAGTTTATTCGGTTGTTTATGAATTATGTTAGTTGTTATGATGATATGAACGGATGATGATGGTGATGTTTTATGAATACTTGTTGATGTTAGTTTATGTTTGTTGTTATCATGATATCAACGGATGATGATCGTGATGTTTTATTAATACCTATTGATGTTAGTTTATGATAAACGAATGTGATATATATTTATTGTTATTTTCTATCGATTATGTGTACACCAATTATTTGACTATTTTAGGTACTCAAATTTAAGTTGTAAATATATAAGAATAAAAAAATTGTATATAAACAAGTAAAATTATTACAAAAGCAAAAATAATTATAATAAAATAGAAAATTAATATAAATTGTCAGTTTTATCAATGAAATTCTGTCTCGAAAATCAATTTCAGCGACAGAATAATAATAAAAAATTTCAAAAAAAGGTTTTTAGCAACGGAATTCCGTATTGAAAAGTATTTAGCTATGGAATAATAATAAAATTAATAAAGAAAATAAATATGTTTTCAACAACGGAATTCTATTTCTGAAATCTTTTAGCTACGGAATAATAATAAAAATCATAAAAAATGAATACGGTGTTAGCAACAGAATTTGAACTCTGAAATACATCAACGACAGAATAATTTAAAAAAATTTGATACAATAAATTCGAATTCAGCAATGGAATTTCGTCTCTGAAAGAATTTAGCTACGGAGTATTAATAAAAATTAAATATACTTTTAGCAACGAAAATTTGTCTCTGAAAGTATTCAATTACGGAATATTAACACAAAATTATAAAAAAAAACATGTTTTCAGCAATGGAATTTCGTCTCTAAAATAGTTTAGTTACGGAATAATTTACAAAATTTTAAAACAATATACTTTCCTTCAGCAACGGATTTTCGTCTCTGAATTGTTTCAGAGACGGAATAATAATTATAGTTATAAAAAATAAATATGCTTTTAGCAACAAAAATCCGTCTCTGAAGCTATTCAACTACGGAATAAATGGATAAAATTATAAAAAAATAATTATGCTTTCAGCAACGGAATTTCGTCTCTAAAATACTTTAGATGCGGATTAATTTATAAATTTTAAATAAATAATGTAGAATTCAACAACATAATTTCGTCTCTAAAACAATTCAGAGACGGAATAATTGTAAGACCCGATTTTTATTTAAAACACGAAATGAAAAATCCAAAAGGATTGAATTGGTATTCCCAAACACGTGAAGGGTAAAACGATCAAAAGATCAAAAGCCGGTATAATTTCGACAAGAAAATTTAATTAAAAATAATGGCTTGAGAAATCTTGATCAATAACGAAGAAATAATTAAATTTCGGGTTAAATTGATCAAGATATGAATTTATAGGAATTAACCAAAATTTTCACTTCAAAAAATTTTCCCGGAAGACGAAATAAGACCGAAAATTTTAATTATGGAATAAATGAATAAAATATAATTTTTATGGGATATTTTTAATTTTAAATATTATTTTAATGGATTAAAATAATATTAAAAAAATAAAAAATAAAATTATAAAAAAATAAAAAAATAATTTAAAAGAAAAAAAAAGGAAAGAAAAAGAGGACAAATTGAGAAAAATTCCAATGATGCAATCGAGCTACGGGTAAGTCAGTAAGTCGGTAAGCGGTCGAATTGACCAATTTAATTTTTGAAATAATTAATTTGATTAATATCCGACTGAAAATTTATCAAAAAAAATATTTAAATTGTGTAACTCGACAATTGGCGTCAACCGAGAGCTCGAGATAGCCTCGATTTGCATATTATCATGGAATCTCGAGTAAGTAACCCTTATTTATGACAATTTACATCGTTATGCGTGTTAGATAAATTACGAATTTAATTTTTGCATAAAATGAATTAAATTCTGAAAATTAGGATAAATTGTCGTAAATAATTCATAAGCTATTCGAGAATTTAGAACGAGGTTCAATATATACTGATGGGCCCAATGAGCCCAATAGGCCTCGATAATGTGAATACTAAGTGGAAAACGGGCTTAAGGCCGATTAAGGTCCATTATGGTACAATCGGACCCAATATGGGTAAACGAGCCCAATGATTTAAAATTAAGCCCAGAAAATATGAAATACAATTACATATATTGTATTTGACCTGATGAATATTTATCCACAGTGCTGGCTATTTGATTTGGATTGGGAGCAAATCGGACTGCGTGACGAGTCATCAGTGGAAAGGTCAGACTGTACAGAAAAATGAGGTAAGGGAATTGTGTGAGTTGCTAGAGGTAGCTACGCGTATTTTAATAGATTTTGTATACACTAAATATGTATGTATACACTGAATATGTATAAAGGTCCTAGAAATAAATAAAAGATTTTAAGGACTCGAAATAGTTAAAGATTATTTTACCCCTATTGAGGGATGTTCACCTAAGGATGGTGAAAGCATGACATGTATGAAATGCATGATTTAAGGATTTTCTGATTTAAGGAATTTTCGTGGTTTTTAAACAAACTAAATCGATAGATTGGCCAATAATTGCATAAATTTCACAAGATAACACCACGTAAGTGTTATTTATATTTAAATGAAATTTCTTTGGAAAATGGGTCAACTATCAAGTTTAAATGGAAATTGATAGTGCTGGCGCATAGCTCGCACTATATCTACGTTTGTGAGTGTGCATAAAACGTGCTTGAGCGGTTGCTCGCACCGACTTGTGTGACATCATATGCATGACATGTTTTAGAGCGGTTGCTCGTATTGATTTTATTATTGTGAAATGAATGAGAGGTGTTAGAGCCTAGCTCGCACTCTATTTTGACATGTTTTAACATGTTTTGACTGTTTTGACTGAAATGCATGAAAAGGTGCTGGAGCGATTGCTCGCTCTAGTTTTAATGATTTGACATGCATGAGAGGCGCTGGAGCTTAGCTCGCATCCTGTTTTGATATGATAATTGCATAAAAGTTGTGGGAGTGTAACTCGCACGAGATTTGATTTATTTATGCATAAAGTCGTGCTGGAGTGTAACTCGCACGAAATTTGATTTATTGATGCATAACACTGTGCTGGAGCTCGCTCCCACGTGATTTTATATGGATTTATAACTCGTTCATTTTTAAGCCGTACTGGAGTGCTACTCGTACGCAGATTTTACTGATTTTTATGAAACCGTGCTAGAGCTTCGCTCGCACGAGGTTTTCAGATATCATGAATATGCATGGAGCCGTGCTAGAGCTTCGCTCGCACATGGATTTATATGACATGCATATAGCCGTGTTGGAGCCTCCTGTAGACTGTGTGTCACAGTCAGATGATATGCTCACACGTGCGTACTGAGACAGAGATGATATGGGTGGATAAGACCTATTACAGAGGACTTACATACCACTCTAGATAAATAATTAGTAAGCGGTTGAGGACTTACATACATTGGTATCCGCTGCTTCCCATCAAGAGATAGGTATAAACATTTGTATAATTTTGTATCTAAATATGTAATGCACAGTACTGTAAACGTATATGATGTCAGGGATGTAAGGTTATGTAAATACCATTGTGTATGTATTTATTTAAAGTCAAAGGATAGTAAACTCTGATATTGAATGAAATTATGAAAATGGAATGGTAAATATGTGAGAGGTGACTAACACCGAATCATAGCCTAACTGTTTGTAGGATGGTCATGATGAGAGAAAGGTAAGAATTAAATAATCAACGGAAAAGCGAAAAATTTACTCTGATTTTTAGGTAATTTGGGTTGTGACAATAATTTAAAAATATAAAGTAATTTATTATATTTTCGGCAATGAAATTTCGTCTCTACAGGTCTTCAGCAACGAAATATTAAATTGAAAAATCCATAACTTTTAGTAACGAAATTCTGTCTCTAAAAGATTTTCGTAACAAAATAAATTTTATAACTTTTACCGACGAAATTAGTAACGGAATTATCTATCTGCAACGGATAACTTTTAGCCACATCGAAAATGCCAACGAAATTAGCGACGAATTTTTCATTGCTAATTCCTTCTGTAAATGTGATTAGCAACGAAAAATCAATTTTTGTGACGGAAAATCCGTCACAATATCCGTCGCTGAAGGTTTTTTTTTTTTTTTTTGTGAGATTAGATTGGGGGGTCTCCACCAAGGTTTAACTTTCCATTTCAATATCAATACTACAAAACCTACATTCTTATAGTTGTACACCTTAAAGATCCACATAACCTTTTCAATTCATATATTCAGTTTTCCATTATAACTGGATTCCTACTCGAGTAACTGATAGTGTACTATCTTTCGAAACCATCTCAGTCTTTCTCTAAGTCACAGTCATACCTTAATCATTATCATTATTATTGCACTGCTATCACTTGACCGAACAATGTCATCATTGTCTCCATGACTCGTTCAAATCCTGTGAAGTGGGCTTTAACGTTTTTTGTTAAACTATGAGGTGCACATTCAGATGAGGTTTTTCTATATCTATCGGGCCTATCTCTACGACCTCGAGAAATGATTTCCTCTCGTCTACTTGTATGGTTACAATACCTACCAACAATATCTATTAATTTTCCTTTATTCAAAGACTCAATTTCTCAATATAACGCAGCTAGGTATACCCGTTTGTATCTAAATGACACACCCAAAAGGTATATGTCCGCAAGTGCACGGGTTGTACAAGTAATAATGGGATTTGAGTCCCGACTTATCGTCCCACAGAGAAGTTGACTAGCCTAATTAACTACCGGTTAATCTTACCCTAAGTATATCCTAGCGAATTATGAATTTTTGATTATCAGTGGTCTACTAAGTTTGAAATTAAAAATACTGAAAATGAAAATAAAGATTAATTAAACAATTAAAATAATTAAACAGTTAAGATTAATTAACGCAATTAAAATAATTAAAAAGTTAAAATACCTACCAAAATAATTAAACAGTTAAGATTAATTAACGCAATTAAAATAAAAAGCAAAAATGAAAATAAAGAAACAAGATTAGTTAAACTAAAATTAAACAAGCCTAAAATAAAAAGTGTGTGTAATTAAACTAATAAAAATTGCAAATTAAACTTAACTAAAATTTAATGGAAATAAAGACTAAATTAAAAATGCATGAATCACATTCTAAATGCAACTAAACTAAAATAAAATCCTAAAACATATGATATAAAATTAACTACTAACTAAAACTTTAAAACTAAAAATTAAATTAACAACTAAAACATTAGAATTAACCTACAATTATTAACTAACAACTAACCTATAGTGACAACTAAACAAAGCAAAATAATATAAATTCAATAAGTAATAAGGCATAAAAGAAAGGATGTGGCCAAACATAGCCGTAACAAAATTGGAAACCAAGAGCATGGTCCCGATACTGCACTGCTCACTGCCTTCTCCATTTTGATGTTTATTTCCAGGCTGTGCTTGTCACGACCTGAATTACCTAAAAATCAGAGTAAATTTTTCGCTTCTTCATTTATTATTTAATTCTTACCTTTCTCTCGTCGTGGCCATCCTACAAACAGTTGGGCTATGATTTGGTGTTAGTAACCTCTCACCTATTTACCATTCTGTTTCCATAAACACATTCATATATCAGAGTTTACTATTCTTTGACTTTAACTGAATACATACACAATGGTATTTATAACTCTACATCCCCGACATTATAATCGTTTACAGTACTGTGCATTACATATTTAGATACAAAACTATACAAATGTGTATACCTGTCTCTCGATGGGAAGCAGCGGATACCAAGCATGCAAGTCCTCAGCCGATTAATAACTATTGCAAGTGCTCTGAAAAGATAGGAAAATAAGGGGGGGTGAGCAAACCACACACTCAATAAGGCAATTATGCAAGTAAGTAGATAGCTCCACTATCTACATGCTCATAATGCCATGCCCTTAAATCCATTTCTTTTTATTAAAATCATCAAGCACAAAGTCATGCAAATATCAATGACTTAGTTTATAAAACTGTTCGTGCATATATAAATCATACTACTTATGCATCAAAGCATTTTATGTGACATCATTATATCATAATAAGCATGAATTTAATCAAGATCATGCAGTCTTTCATGTCATGTAAGACAAATCATGGATTTCAAATGAAAGCATGAAAAACATCATCATGCTACTGCATTTAAATCAATTCATTAAAACTACAGTAAAACTAACCATTCCGGGTCAATCATCTCATAAAACAATTCATTTAAAATTCATTATAAAACTTCGGTTATAAAACCACCCTTCTTTCAGGGTCACAAATCATAATATCGTCAAATCGAGGGCCTGACCCCTCCTCGGGTCTACCCTGGTCTAACAGACCACAAGTTATATCATGTGAGATAAACAGCTGATTATATCAATAACATTGAGGACTATGGCCATATCCTAGTAATCCCTGGCAACACAGTACCTAGTGTGCGGGGTATCACACCTGAAACGGGAGGTGGGTCGTCCTACCCGCCAGAACAGCATAACACCAGGATTGCAAGGGATAGGCTTGCTGCCTCGTGGCTAATGCCACTCCACTCCAACAATCCCCACGGTACACCGTACTCCGCGTGACATACACGGTACAACGTACTCCGTGAACCCAAGCTCAGTCAGGGGTGCCTGTAATAGGTCTTATCCACCCATATCATCTCTGTCTCAGTATGCACGTGTGAGCATATCATCTCACTGTGACACACAGTCTACAGGAGGCTCCAACACGGCTATATGCATGTAATATAAATCCCTGTGCGAGCGAAGCTCAAGCACGGCTCCATGCATATTCATGATATTAGAAAATCTCGTGCGAGCGAAGCTCTAGCACGGTTTCATAGAAATCAATGAAATCTGCGTATGAGCAGTGCTCCAGTACGACTCCAACTGATTATAATTTCAAGTAAAACCCACGTACGAGCAATGCTCTAGTACGGATAAGCATAAAAACTCAGTGAAAACCTCGTATGAGAAAAACTCCAGTACGACATTCAAATGAGTTATAAAACCATATAAAACTTTGTGCGAGCAACGTTCCAGCACAAATGATTGCTCAAGTAAATCAAATCTTGTGTGAGTTACACTCCAGCACGGCTTTATGCATAATTAAATCAAATCTCATGCGAGTTACACTCCAGCAGGCTTTTATGCAATTATCATATCAAAACTGGTTGCGAGCTAAGCTCCAGCATCGCTCATGCATGTCAAATCATAAAAACTAGTGCGAGCAATCGTTCCATCACCTTTTTATGCATATCTGGTCCAAATAAGTCAAAACATGTCAAAACAGAGTGCGAGCTAGGCTCCAGCAACTCTCATGCATATCAAATCATAAAATCAGTGCGAGCAACCGCTCTAGCACATTTTATGCATATAATGTCACACAAATCGGTGCGAGCAACCGTTCAAGCACATTTATGCACATTCATAAATGCAGATATAGTGCGAACTACGCGTCGACACTATCTGTTTCCATATAAACTTGATAGTTGGCCTATTTTCCAAAGAGATTTCTATTTAAATATAAATAACACCTACGTAGTGTTATCTTGTGAAATTTATACAATTTCTGGCCAATCTACCGATTTGCTTTGATTAAAACCAATCAAATCTTTAATTCAAAAAATTTCTTAAATCATGCATTTCATGCATGTCATGCTTTCACCATCCTTAGGTGAACTTCCCTCAATAGGGGTAAAATAGACTTTTCACCTATTTCGATCCTTAAAATTATTTAAACCACTTTTAGGATCATTATATAATAATCGTGTATACATACATAATCAGTGTACAGAAAAACTATTTAAAATACGCGTAGCTACCTCTAGCTACTCACACAATTCTCTTACCTCATTTTTCTGTACCGTCTAACCTTTCCACTGATGTCGTCACACAGTCCGATTTGGTCCGAATCCAATCTCTGGAACTACGGATACACATTCATCAGGTCAAATACAATACAATTAATTGTATTTCACAATTTTTTGGGCTTAATTTAAATCATAGGGCCCGTTTACTCATATTGGGCCCGATTGCACCTTAATGGGCCTTAATCGGCCTTAAGCCCGTTTACCACACTTTATCGATGCATACTGGGCTCATTAGGCCCATCAGTATATATTGGACCTCGTTCTAAATTCTCGGATATCTCAATTTAGTATTTACGATAATTTATCCAATTTTCCAGAACATAATCCATTAAATGCGGAAATTAAATCCGTAATTTATGCGATAAATATCAATCATGCATAACGATGCAAAATTGTCGTAAATAAGGGTTACTTACCCGTTATTCCATGATAGTACACCAATCGAGGCTGTCTCAAGCTCTCGATTGATGTCAATTGTCGAGCTACAAAATTAAATATTTTTTCGGGTAAACTTTCAGTCAGATATTAATCAAATTAAATATTTTAAAATTTAAATCAGTCAATTCGATCGCTTACCGACTTACCCGAAGCTCGATTGCATCACTGGAATTTTCGCTAATTTTTTCTCTTTCTCTTTTTCCCTTTTTCTTCTTTTTTTTCCTTCTCTTTTTGGCTGAACCAGTTCGGTCCGGTTCAACCCGGTTCAGACTGTTGGTTTGGTCCAGTTCGATTCGATCGGTTCAGTTTGATTCGGTCGGTTCAGTCACCAATTGGTCATTTCGGTGCCGTCCAATCGGTTCCCGGTGCCTCACCACCGCCATTCGACGCGTCTGCACCTGGGCATCCAAAATCAGGCCTCGGCTGGAGTCAAAACGGCGCCATCGCCGGTGAATCAAGGCTTCTCTCCCGCGGTCCTCCTCCGTCGATCTGGCATTTTTCACCGTTCTCGGTGCACGTGTCGAATGCCAGTGGTTCCCACGAGGCTCGTCGACCTTCGTCGGCCTTCGCCTGGGGTCCCTGGCTGCCAGTGGTGGCTCATCCGGTGGATTCCTCTTCCCTCAGTTTCCTGCTGGTTTCGCATTTATTTCTTCTTTGTTTCGCGAAATCAGATTTCGTTTCTGTTTCTTCTTTTTTCATTTTATTTATTTATTTATAATTTATTTTTAATATTATTTTAATCAATAAAATAATAGTAAAATTCCCAAAAATATCAAAAAATTTCTATTTTATTCATTTAATCCATACATAAATTTATCAATCCGATTTTGCCTTTTTGGTATATTTTTTTGATTATTTTCGGGATTATTTTTCGATACTAAAATTTCAGTTTATTCCAATAAATTCATATCTTGATCAATTTAATTCGAAATTTAATTATTTCTTCGTTATTGATCAAGATTTCTCAATCCCATATTTTTAATTAAATTTTCTTGTCCCGATTAATACCAAATTTTGGTCTTTTGACCGTTTTGCCCTTACACATGTTCGAGAATACTATTTCAGTCCTTTTGCATTTTTAAATGCACTCGAAAATTTCTATTCATTCCCTTTTTGCTCTTACGATAAAATCGGGTCTTACAGTGCTCACGGGTTGTGTCTCTACTGCATCCAGGCTTTCTCGGTCTACTGTGTCCTGCTGCCCCAAGTGCTCTAGTCTCCATTCTCGGCTCTGCTCTGCTGCACTTTGCTTCTGCTGCAGGTGCTCTCAACTGTGCTGTCCACTGCAAGTACTGCTCTAGGCTGCTGTTTGACCACTGCAATATCGTGCCAGCTGCTGCTGTTCCCTCGTCTTTGATCCGTATCTTCAGCACCATCCTTGATTTACTTTAGTCTAAGCAGTACTTGAACAATCAGGCACATCGTCTGCCACCCAAGTCCGTGTACTGTACCCCTCCAGATTGTGTTTATTCACACAATACCATCAGTAAAACAAGCTCGGTCTGGGATTAATTTTCAGTTTCTTTCTCCATGTACTGCTGGTGTTATACAGTCCAAGCTGTAGGCAGCAGCTTCCTCCCTACAACACAGCCCACATTTCTTCCCAGCTCACTGCAACACAACACCTGGTCTGCCACCCTTATACTTCAGCAGTCATTCACGGCATTTACCAGATGAATTCCTTACCCAGTTCGGCACTCTTTTGTCCTCCACTCATGTAATTCTCTTCCTTCCAGCAAACCAGCCCACTATCAAAAAATCTAACATCAATTTACAGCAGCCTAATAACAAGTAGTAGTGCTTAATAAAAGACAACTAAGATGAACAGTAAAAAAATATAAAAACAGAGCCGAACAGGGGATGAGAATCCTGCTACTATCAGCACCAAACATCAGCCTCCAGCAACTTCTTTCAATTGGCATTCAAATGCACTTGTAGCAGCCTTTAATGCCAACTTCAGCAGTCACTGGAAGCAAGAGCATGCACAAAAAACCAACAGCAGAAACAGAAACAGCCGATAGTTCTAGGCTGCTGGAAACGGTAGACTATGAACTCAGAAGTTAGAGACTGTAAAAATAAATAAGAACAATGCTATGATATAAATTGGAATACTAAAACAAGAAAGCTACACCAGAATATTGAAGAAACTAAAATAGAAAATCGCTATCACTAAAATAAAAATAAAACTGTACAATTTAAACGGAACTGAAGAATTGAAGAAGGGATTGGGTAAAAAAAATAGAGACAGTATAGTTTCCTGAGCATATTCTCAGCTACCCATATTTGCTCAACACTGTTCATAAATGAGTAAAACAATCGGTAGCCTCTAGAAAAGACTTGATACTATCTCGGATCAAAAGATGAGGTTAATAAGCTAACTAATGGAAGATAAACAAAATATAAAATAAGATTGCATGAAACGAAAATGAAACAGTTGCCATCAAGCTAAATATTATGAAAACTAAATTAAAGTAAAGAGTGAAACCGAGATTGAAGAAAGGCTAAATGAAAATCTGCTCTCATTAAAGAAATCTTAAGTGTCATAAACAGGAGCTAAATGAAAACAAGAACAATGGTGGATGCCAAATGAAATTGAAACTAACGGGAAAGCTTGAAATTGATACTAAGGAAATAAAACTTTTCTAAAACATACTTTAAATCTACCTAAAATTACAACTACTCCTAAATTACTCTACACTACTCCTAACCTAATTTACCTCTAATTCCTACTTAATTTTTTTCAATTGCCATCATGTTCTATTTATACACACACTTAGGGGTACAATGGTAATTTTTTCATCCTAGATGAGTTGGCATTGTTTGGCCACTTGTCTTCACACCATTGGCTCCTTGAAAAGACATTTCCATGTCATCGATCTTCTTGTCCAATTGGATGTGCTATGTGGCATGGCTCGTGTTGTCCGCGTGGCTCAATCTCAATTTTAGCCCAATTCCGATCCATTTTCTACCGAAATATTCAAAATTCATCCGAATTTGATTTATCTGCAAACATGAGAATTTTAATTAAATAAAGGGGATAATTAACAAAATAAATTGGAGATTTAAATAATTAATTAGGAAATTAAGCACAAATAATTCTACAAATATAAAATTATCACTAAACAATGTATAGTAATGTTAGGGATGTGAACTTTCCTACTTTTCTCTAATTCCAATCATTGACTCATATCAAACAAACCTTGCTCTGATACAAACTTCTGTAACGCCCTAATTTACGGTACAATATGGTTGTGCTATAAGTCAATAATAGATCAGAACAATAAATCTGTCTATTCAATTTTATTTTTTGGTAACAAATTTAAACAAAACTAATGGTAGTACTTTCCAATTAAATCAACGTAATTGCTCTTTTACAAAAAATTCATGTTCACATTTCCCAGACACATTTCCATATATGTTACTGTACTTACAAAATTTAGATACAAAATAAATATCTATACTGGGTATACCTTTAACGCGAAAGAATACTTTGCTGACATATGGCTGTACAAAATAATTCAACTTATAAAAGCGGTCCCAAACTACTGATGAGGCTCTGTGGAAGATAGTAAGGGGTCAGCTGAACGTTCTCAATAAGAAAAATTACATGGCAGGTAGATAAATACACTACCTATATATATATATATGCCAAAATAGGAGTTCTCATGAAAATATTCAAATAATTTAGCAAATTCAATAAAAAATACCAAAATTGGAAAATCTATAACAATAAGAATATCGATAGTATAAGCAGTTTACTACAGTAAATAGAGAATTCTGAAACTTTAAGCAGTAGAATAAACAACTTTACAAAATAATACAGTTCATACGGCCAAGCTAGTAAATCAAATAGACGAGACAAGGCAGAACATGCTATATCAAAATTCAGAATGATAATTGGCCAATGTCGGTGACTCTAAGAATCACTGTGGTGGTTGTCGAGACCAACAATAATAAATCCTACTCAAAATAAATTAAAACTGCAGTATAGTTGAGTAAGGTCGTTTCCCAAGAGATTGGTAAGATTTATTTTTCTACAAAATATTAAAAAGTAAAATGGGGATTTTGGGAAAATGAAAATAAAAATTAAATTAAAATCTAGGCAAGTAAAATCGCTATATAAAATAATTGGAGAAAATTAATATAATGAGAACATCCAACCAAAGGAATAATTTTAGAATGGGTTCAGGGAATTGATCATTGATGCAAAAATAATTTCTTTTAATCTTTACTAAATTGGTTATGGTTATTGGTACGACCTAACAACCTATCCCTCCTTACTTCTTCGATAATCAAGATACGATCTCTAATTATTTCTCTTGTCAGTTAAACAACCTTAGATACGATCTTAAGATTTAATTTACCAACAGCATTGAAAACTAGAGAGACTACCAATTCTAACTAACAAACACACATGTAGGTTCATTTAAGTTAGATTATATATCTTCTTAACAGAGAATTGAAATCCTGTCTGAAATCAATTATGTTATTTACCACTTATATTAGAATGCATAAACAATTACGGATTCAGGTTTCTAATTGGCGATATATTATCCTGACAATTGAACAAAGGGCCCTTTTTGCACAATCAATCAAAACAATAATTTAAATAAGAACAGAAGACATGTAAATAATAAAGATATAAAAGAATAAGATAAAAACTAATTAGATCTCACAATTCTTAAAGAACCCAAACTTTAATTATCCTTTGGCTAGACTAAAGAATTAGCAAGCCATAAGTTCAGAGAAAAACACTAAAGAAAAATATAAAATTGTATGAAGATTCAGTCTTCAGAATGAGATCCCCAGCCTCTTCCACTCTTAGCCTATAAATACTAAATATCCTAACCCCAGAATCTGTTTCCAAAGGAAAGTTCTCTGATTGAGTTTGATTACAATTAAACTTCTTTCCTTTTTCCACCACTTGCCAAAGACAGTAATTACAAATCTCTTCCTTAATAATTAAAATCTTCCACTTGCCATCTTTAGACTGTTTGAATCAACTTCAACTACAAGTGATAGATCTTGACTTGAATTCCAAGATTTCTTCTGATTTTGTGATTTGAGCAGAATTTGCAGCTTTTAATCCATTTTGTCCATTTTCCTTCATTCACAATACAAAATAGAAAATATAAGTCAAATCCAAAAATTAAGCATATAAAATAATTTAAATCATGGGAAAATATGACAATTAATATGTTTAATATACAACTTATCAAATTCCCCCACACCTAAACAATGCTTGTCCTCAAGCATACATTAGTCTAAATTTATAATCTCTTCTCATCATTCCTTAATATTCTTCTTATGCTCATCCAAAACACGTTCATTTTAATAATTTAAACACAAAATTTTAAAGTGAATTCTCATAACACACATGAATAGCACCTTAATAATTCAATTAAATTCATAAAGTACACAGGATCCAACACCCTCGCAATTGGATTTCACTCATCACACTCTTAGTGTTTAGGGCATATATCAATGTACTCTCAAGTCACTGCATAGAAGATTTCTTACCATAAGCTTGCAAATTCATCACATCTCTTCCACCAATGAATGAATTAAGATGTAAAAATCTAAGGGTCTAAAAGGGCTGTATCGGGGCTTAGGTAAGGTATGATAAAAGGATTTTTAGGTTTGAGAAATTGAAAGAATAATACAAAACTTTTCACATAAAATTCAAATCAATGATTTCTAAAGATTGCCACATCACATTCATCCAATTATACAATGCGTAACTTTGATTGAGCCACAAATAATTCCATAACTAGCTTCCAAGCATTGAAAATTGCACTTTTCTTTTTTCTTTCTTTTTTTTTCATATTTTTTTTCTTCATTTTTCTTTTCTTTTCTTTTTCTATATATATATATATATATTTATTTTTTTTTCAACTTTTTTTTTCATTTTTTTTCTTTTTCAAAAGAGAACTCAATGAAAGCAATAACTTGAAATAATAAATTTTCAACATATGCAATCTTTCCAAAAATATTTCGAAATTTCATGTGCATAAGTCTATATGATTCATCAATTCAAGGTTCAAAAAGAGGGAAAATCAACAAAAAAAGGTTTATTATGGCTTGTAATGTGGTTTAATCCAAATAAAATGTCAGGCTCAACGTGGTTTCTCTAGGGGTTAATTATAATAAGGTAGGCTTGAAAAGAAAGGTATAGTGACAAGAAAAAGGGTTTAACCTAAATGCCCTTATTTGATTTATTGCATCATATTCATCAAAGGGGTTGATTGAGACATGTATGATAGAGCAAGTTCTAGAATAGTCAACTATGTATGATAATCACACAAACAAAAGAAATAGAGCATGATGTAATGAATGCTCATAGGCTCAAATCTCACCAAAAAGGGTTTATATGTGCTAGATCCTATATACTTTTTCATCTCAATGAATTAAAAGTAACTAATCAGTGTATTAATGAGAATTCAAAACTGTGTAAATCAAATATTTTTTTTTTCATGGGATAAGCATTGGAAAAATCTAGAACTCAAAGAAATCACAAACAATAACTAATGTAACTTTTGGAATAAAATATTTTTTTGATTTGCAAAAATTTTCATGGAAATTAATTAAGAAGGAAAATGAAACGAACATCAGAGTCACAATTAAATATCCTCCCCCACACCTAGACTATACATTGTCCCCAATGTATCAAAATAATTGCTCAGACATTATAAAAGAATTTAGATAAATAGGAAACTTCCCTGAAAAATATTGAGCACCGTAAAATATTGCGTTGATTTTGACGACTTTGCCAATCCGAGCACGCTCACGAGCGAAAGAAGCTCATTGATTTTCACTACTAGTCATTGAAAAATTCTTCACCCCTAAGTAAAACAATCACCACAACAAAGTTTTTTTTTTTTTTTGAAAATATAGCAAAAATATAAAATATAAAATATAAAAAGAAATCAAACAATAAACACATAGAGATTGCTGGGAAGGGGCTGCAGTCAGTGGGTAGGTGCTGCAGTCGTGGGCTGCTGATGGTCTCGGGTATGGGTCTGTTTTGTGCTACCGGTTGAAGACTGGAAAAGCTGCTGCCGGTGTGTACAGTGAAGGGAAGGGTGCGAGATCGGTTGGAGAGTGGGGATCGGGGTATTGCTCTGTACTGCTGAGGAGAGGTCTGGTCTCGGTTCCGGTGGAGGATGAGGCAGTCGGTGGAGCCGGGAGGTGGGAGAGCACGGGTATGGGTCTGTTGCCGACAGAGAGTGGGTTTGGCTGAAGATCGGGACTGCTACAAGTAATTGCTTGGAGAAGATGGCGCCGGTGGGTTTCTCGACGCTACCGGTGTGGGAAGCTTGCCGGTAGGAGGCTCGGGGACAGGGGGAATGTAACGGTCTCGGTTCCGGTGGTACTGCCGGTCTGCTGTCGGCTCTGCAGGGAAAGAAGAAAAAATAATAATAAGAAGAATAATAATAATAAAATTAAAAAAAACTGAGTCGAAAAAAACTGAGATTTTTTTTTATGTGGTGGCAGAAGAAATGATTTGATAGGGCGTGGGCACGCCCTATCAAATACATGCTTCTGCAAATTTTTTTTTTATTTTTTTCTTAAAGGCAGAAGAAGGATTTGAATAGAGCGTGGGCACGCCCTATTCAAACTCAGCTTCTGTTATCTTTTTTTTTTTAGAACTAAAAACAAACAAATATTTTTTTTCTACTAATAAATTAAGAAAAATAATTTGAATCAAAGACAAATTTTGGGTTACCTCCCAAACAGCGCCTTTCTTTAAAGTCTTTGGCTAGACATAGTCATGCTCAATTATATGTTGGACACTGCAACTCCATTCGTTTAATTTCATGCACTTGTAAACCTTCATAAAAAGGCTTTAAACGATCACCCTTGACCTTAAAGATTTGACTTGTATCCAAACTTTGAATTTCAATTTTACCACGAGGAAACACGTTAGTAACAACATAAGGGCCTAACCATCTAGAACGAAATTTACTAGAAAATATTTTTAATTTAGAATGAGATAGTATAACTTTCTGACCAATATAAAATTTTTTCTTGGGAATTATATGATCATGAAAAGCCTTTATCTCTTCCTTGTAAATCCTAGAACTCCCACAATCATTATTGATATTAAACTTAATGATTTCATCATCAAATTCCATTGTGAGTGTACCATCATGCACATCAATTTTAGTCCTAGATGTTTTTAGAAAAGGTCTTCCCAACAAAATTAAAGATTTAGATGAGTCATCATCATCCATATCAAGCACATAAAAATCAGCAGGAAAGATCAATCCATTTACTTGCACCAAAACATCCTCTAAGACACCCTCAGGATAAACATTAGATCTCTCAGCAAGTTGAATAATCACACCAGTCTCTTTTAATGGTCCAACATTCAAAGATTTAAAAATAGACAAAGACATGACATTAATTGAAGCTCCTAGATCTAACATTGCTCTTTCAATTTTAATATTACCTACCCTACAAGGGATAGTAAACATACCTGGATCCTTGCATTTAGGAGGTAACTTTTTCTGAATGACAGCTGAAACATTTTCACCCATGCTCACAAATTCATTACCTTTTAATTTCCTTTTGTTGATGCACAACTCCTTGAGAAATTTGGCATATCGAGGTACCTGTTTAATTACATCAAGTAAAGGAATATTTACCTCAATCTTGCGAAAGATGTCAAAAATTTCTTTTTCCTCCTCCTCCTTTTTAGATTTGGATGATCTAAAAGGAAAAGGTGGAATTGGTGCCAAAACTTTTTGTTGCGTGCCATTAGGTTCCTTAGGGTGATCCAACTGTGGCTGGGATACAGTAACTTCCTTTTCAGCTTCTTCTTCTGGAATGCGCTTTCGGGTTGTCTTGCTAGACTCCCCTACCTCGGTTCCACCCCTCAAGGTCATTGCACTAACATTATGTTGAGGGTTGATAATTGTTTGTGAGGGCAATTTTCCTTGAGATTCCAGTCTGCTCACAGAAGTGGCTAGCTGACTCATTTGATCTTCCAGCTTCTTGATGCTTGTTCTTGTCTCCTGTTGAAATTGTTGTGTGTTAATTGCAAGTGATTTAACAATTTCTTCAAGAGACGTACCTGAACTTGAGGATGGCTGATGTTGCTGTAGTTGTGGAGCAGGCTGGCTATATTGAGAATTCTGAAATTGAGGCCTTGCTCCGTAACTAAAGTTGGGATGATTTCTCCACCCTAGGTTATAAGTATTTGAATATGGATCGTGATTCCTTTGGGGTGGACCTGGAAATCCTCCAACTGCATTTACGTGCTCATGAGATTCATCTTGAAGTGTAGGGCACATGTCGGTTGGGTGTCCAGTAGCAGCACAAATTCCACAAGCTTTAACTTGTTGTACATTTCCCATTCCTATAGCCAATTGTTGAACAACAGATGTTAGATTAGCTATTTGACTTTCAAGAGAATGTGTATTTACCTCGTTTACTCTTCTATGAGCTATGTCTTGTCTGAATCCAAACTGCTGGGAGTTGGCAGCCATAGTGGAAATCAAATCTCTAGCCTCTCTAGGAGTCTTATTCACTATTGCACCTCCACTGGCTGCGTCCATCATCCTTCTTTCCATGCGTAACAATCCTTCATAAAAATATTGAATTAAGAGTTGTTCGGAAATCCCATGTTGAGGACAACTTGCACAAAGTTGCTTAAATCTTTCCCAGTATTCGTGAAGAGTCTCAATATCTTTTTGCTTAATTCCACATATGTAAGACTCGAATTTAATTAAAATACGAAACGAATGAGTATTCGTGAAGGGAAGTCAGGTTAAATTAATCCCGAACATGTGTAAGGGTAAAATGGTCAAAAGATCGAAGGCCGGTATATTTCGATAAGGAAATTTAATTAAAAATATGGATTTGAGAAATTTTGGTCAATAAGGATGAAATAAATTTATTTTGGGTTAAATTGATCAAGATATTAATTTATGGGAATTAATCGGAATTAATCGGGATTTTTAGTTCGGAAAAATAATCCCGAAAAATAATCAAAAATTATACCGAGAAGCCGAAATAAAACCGAGAAATTAATTTATAGACTAAATGAATAAAATATAATTTTTTAAAGACATTTTGAATATTTTAGACTAATTTAATCAACTAAATAATATTAAAATAAATAAAACAAAAAAAAAGAAAAGAAAAAGAATCTGAAAAAAAAAAGAGACAGAAACGCGAAATCGCGCGAAACGGAAAAAGAAAAACGGAGCCGAAAAGTCGAGAAGCCCGATGAGCCACCGGCGGTCAGGGACCCCAGGCGAGGGCCGGCAAAGGAAACCCGATGCCAGTCGATCTTGCTGCCACCGGTGACGCGCGCCAAGGACACCGAAATCGACGAAAAACGGAGGAGAAAGTCGCGGGAAAGAAAGGGTCATCGACAGCGAACGGCGGCGATTCGGGCGGATCCGAGGCCAGATTCTGGAAGCCCAGGCGACGGCGGTGCTTTTGAGACCGATATCAGCTGACGAAACGGCGGGAATCCTCGGCGACGGCCAAGGGAAGAAAATGGGTCCGACGGTCGAGGGAGAAGAGGTCGAACAGGCGGCGTTCCGGCGAGCCCGACCGAAACCTAGGGTAGATTCGAGATGCGAACGACCTTGCGGAGCCACTGGCGGTGGAAACCGGCGGAGAACCGGCCGGCAAGGCGGTGAACCGGCCGAACCGGAGTGAACCGGCGGTCTGAACCGGTCCGAACCGGACTGAACCGGTTCAGCCAAAAAGAGAGGAAAAAAGGGAGAAAAAGGGAAAAATAAAAAGAGAAAAAAATCGAGAAAAAATTCCAGTGATGCAATCGAGCTTCGGGTAAGTCGGTAAGCGGTCGAAATTGACCGATTTAAATTTGGGAATAATTTATTTAATTATTATTCGACTGGAAATTTACCCGAAAATTCATGAAATTGTGTAGCTCGATAATTGGCATCCAAAGAGAGCTCGAGATAGCCTCAAATTTCGTACTAGCATGGAATCTCAGGTAAGTGACCCTTATTTACGACAATTTACATCATTATGCGTGATATGAATTTAAATTCCGCTTAAATTGAATTAAATTATGGAAATTTAGATAAATTGTCGTAAATAATAAATTTAGCTATTTGAGAGTTAGAACGAGGCCCAATAAATTGTTGGTGGGCCCAGTGAGCCCAATAGGCCTCGATAATGTGAAAATTAAGTGGAAAATGGGCTTAAGGCCGATTAAGGCCCATTAAGGTGCAATCGGGCCCAGTAGGGGTAAACGGGCCCAATGATTTAAATTAAGCCCAGAAAATATTAAATACAATTAAATTATATGTTATCTGACCTGAGGAATATTAATACGCAGTTCCGGGCATTTGATTGGGAGCATATCGGACTGCGCGACGAGACAACAGTGGAAAAGAAAAGGTCAGACTCGACAGGAAAATAAGGTAAGGGAATTTTGCGGACTGCTAGAGGTAACTTTACGCCATTTTAAGTTCATTTGCAGTCTTTAAAAATTACCTGAAGGGTCTAGAGGTCAATTAATAATTTTAATGCCTCGAATGGGCAAATTACCAAAATACCCTTGTTAAGGGAAAAATTTACAAATTTAGGAAAAATTGGGAGGAGCAAGAACAAGAGGTTCCTGCTCATTCTGAAGGTGTTTTGATGCATGCATTAGTAGGCTGGCTAACCTTGAAAGAAAATGCACAGCATTGCATACTTTCAACGTGAAATTGTTTTGAAAACTGTTTTGAGGAAACAGAGCCGCCTACGTGTTTTATTGACATGTGACGTGCTAGAGCTCAGCTCGCACGATATTTTCGATTTGTGTGATGCACGCATTAGTGCTGGAACGAGAGCTCGCACTAGAGTTTTACATGCATAGGTGCTGGAGTCCAACTCGCACCAGATTCTTATATATATATGATTTTCGTGACAGGGTGCTAGAGTCTAACTCGCACCATATTTTTATATGATTTTGAGACAGGGTGTTAGAGCTTCGCTCGCACCAGATTTTTATATGGTTTGCATACAGAGTGCTAGAGCTTAGCTCGCACTAGTTTTACTTGATTTGATGAGAGTGCTGAGCATTGCTTGCACCGATTTTATGAGAACATGTGATGAGCCGTGCTTGGAGCATCGGGTAGACTGTGTGTCACCGATTAAATAGGCCCGCACGTGCGTTTTGAGACATGGCATGTTAAAAACAACCTGATGAGCCCGAACGAGGGATAAGGGTTAAAAAAACAACCTGATGAGCCCGAACGAGGGATAAGGGTTGGAGATCCACCTGATGAGCCCGAACGAGGTATAAGGGTTGGAGGACCAGCTGATGAGCCCGAACGAGGGATAAGGCTGGGGGTCCACGGAGTACGATGTACCGTGCAAGTAGCATGGAGTACGATGTACCGTGTGTTATCTTTGCATACGTTGGTATCTTTGTGATACTTGGTATCTTTGTGATACGTTAGCATCTTCGGATGCATGGGATCGGATAAGACTGACAGGTTGGATTGACCCACCTCCCGGGCGGTTCCCG
This sequence comes from Firmiana major, assembly GCA_033439115.1. Lineage (NCBI taxonomy): Eukaryota > Viridiplantae > Streptophyta > Magnoliopsida > Malvales > Malvaceae > Firmiana > Firmiana major. Next base: position 27,052,408 of record CM065896.1, on the reverse strand, counting down.
ATCAGGGTGAGACCTCGCACATTAGGATCCGTGTAGCTAGAGGGACTCACGAGGACACATATGGCCATAGTCTTGGTTATTTGCCGATATACAGACGTTGCCTAGTCTCGCATGTCGTCGATTTTGATGAAATCAAATTGGGTTTTAAACTAAATTTGCATGATGGTATTTCCATGCTTTTCAAACCCATGTGTGAATATAAACTGATTTTCATGGTTTTGTGTGAGTCAGGACCACCCGCAGGAGGGGTCGAGTCCTGACTTTATTGTGAAAATTTTAATTGAGAAATAAATGATTTGTAATATTTGCGTGTTGAATTTTCCGTGCAAACTTGATTTACATAACATCATAACTCATATCATCTGTTTTAAAATGTGTGGAGAAAGGGTGGTTTATACATGGCACCACGTTCATGTAGGTAGTATGGTTACCTAATTGTTCGTAGGATTGCCTTACTGAGCTTGATGTGCTCACCCCTTTCATTTCCTCCCATAGATAATCTCCAGTTGAAGTTGAGATGACTCAGTACTGCATTCCGGATATCCGCTGCTGCCCATCATTCAAGGTATATACACTTGTACAAATTGTATCTAAATAAGCATAGCATAATAACATGTTTGTAAGTGTCTCTAGGGGATGTATAAATATTGTAGACATTTTATAAATGACTGAGAAAGAATTAAGTTATATGGTAAATGTATGGTGGGACTGGCATTACCCAATTTGTTAGTGGAGTGTGGTCACGATCAGAAGACAGGTAAGAATTTAAGTAAGAAAATAACAAAACGCGAAAAATTAACTCTGATTTTTGGGTAGTTCGGGTCGTGACATATAAAGGTGGTATTAGAGCGTAATTGGTCTGATGTGTGTCAGTGTCAGTAATTAGAAAATTATATCCCCGTGTTACTGTGCTTGGTTAGATACAATAGTGTATATCGAGATGGGTTTTGACTAAGAAATGTTTGAGAATGCAGGAATGCCTAATGTGAGTCGCGTTAGATGAGATAGTGCACGAGGCAGAGGTCGTAGAGGTAGACCTGAGTCTGCTAAATCGTGCTGAGTTGACTATGAGAATCAGGATGAAATTGAAATGGAGGTAAATGTTGAGCATGCCCCACTGAGTCCGACAGAATGATCGTACAGTATTGAGACACGCTTCGCGAAGTTGGAGCGGAGTGTGGAGATTATTTTGAGGAGCAAATTTCTCAGATTATGTATGAGATCAGAGGGCGCAGCGGAGCATTGGTGGAAACCCGCTCGACCCATCTTAAGTATTAAACATTCAGAGCTGATATGAGAAATATCTTGGATATATTCTGGTGACAGGATATCCCGGACACTGTTTAAAGAAAATTATGGATAAAAGTCCTTACTCTGACCCAGAGGATTTGATTTGTTGATGGGTATGATTTATGAGTATGAAACTCGGTTATATTTTTGGGCAGATATTATCTCGACAATATGAACAAGTGACAGTCGAGATGTCTAAAAGTTCATGAAAGGGCTCAACTTTTCAATTAGAGTCTGATTGGCCCGTGAGATATTACTTATACCGAGGCAGTGCGCAGATTTACAGTTGGGTAAATAAGAACATGAATTGCACTCCTCTGAGATTGAGAAAGGTAGTGAGGGCTGAAATAGAGACAGAAAAGAGAATCGAGAAATGACAAAGATGTTAAAATGGGAAAATAGTAATTGATAAAAGATTTAATTTGACAAGTCATGGAGTAAGATAATTGGTAAGGCCCCAGTGCATCCAATTTTGGCACTTTTGAGGGGCATTGTGATTGGAGGACCCTGACCTGCTATGAAGCAGTGTAGCAGTGTAGCAGTGTAAGCACTGTAAGCAGTGTGGAATGTGTGGTGGATACCACGGAAGGAGGGTCTATACCTACATGGTATTGATGAAAATGGTCGTTAAGTGTGGTATGACGGACCATTGATTTTGATTGCACAGAGTTGGGCGAGATCGCCCTATAGAAAAGTAAAGAGGCGGAGAAAAACTTCGTTGGTATATCTGCAACGAAAAGGGTGGCCATAGCCGAAAAGAAAAAGGAAAGTAGGCTGTTGGACGAAGGCGAGAGGATGTCTCGGACCAGGACACTATTGATGTTTCATGGATGTGGTGTAAGATACCACACTTGTTATGAATAATGAAGTACATATGTTCATTGATCCTGGTGCCACACATTTATTCATACCGCCTTCATTCGCATATAAGTGAGTAAAAAGCATGAATGCCTACATCATCGGGCACAATATTGATAAATGAGTACCCCAATAGAGGAGGATTAATCAACGGAATATGGATATAGAGATTTTAAGTTGAAAACAGGGGTGAAAACATCACTGAAAAGTATACGGTAAGTGTTGACAAGTGATAAAAAAGGGGTGCAACAGTTGAAATTAAAGGAGTAAAGGATTGTACTCACGGAATGAATAATGAAAGGTTTTGTCATGAGGGATATACGAAATGAGATAATCTTTAAGATAAGATAGATCCTAAATACAAGATGTATTGGAGTAAGAGGCGTATGCTAGGTAAGAACATCTTTACGATATGAAGTCATTAGGATTAAAGCAATTAGTAGCGAATATAAGTTGTGACCACATGACTAGTATATAAAGTAATTGTGGTTAAGTCTAAAGGTTAATAAAGGTATTTCAAAATACCTCCCCGCCTGAAGACTTGACAGCGTCTAAAAGTATATATATAACCTATAACGTGAAATCGATCGTCATAATAAATACCTTTAGCATTAGGATACCTTTACTAAGATGATAAGAATATTAAAATTTGACAAATCATAAAGGTTAACATAGTAAAATTTAATAAGAGCCGTTAAAGATAAGAAAAGGAAATGACGCAGGTTAGTACCTGAAAACGTAAGCGATTTTGAAGGATCTTATACGCTTATGCGTAAATAAGTCAAGGATATATACGACTGAAATAAGTAGTGGAGCTCGACTACGATGAAGTTATTTAAACTTGACCTGGACTGATTCGTAATCATCATTATTGATGATATGTTGGGTGTAGTTAAAGTCCAGGGCAAATTGTAAGCAATAATTGGAAATTGCTCTTACAATTGGGTTGTTGTGAATTCTCAAAAATGGTATACCTTGTTGACACGTTGAACTAAGAAAAATGCGGTCTTTGAATGAGATGATAAATAAGATGATAGATGTGACATGAATTTCGATGTAATGAAGTATGAACTAACCACCGTGATTAATTTCACCATACCCAACAGCTCAAGAGGTTCTTAGTGAGTATGGATACCTCAAAATTATGAAGGAGCTGTGTATTGATGTATAATGGGAAGATAGTCAATTTTTGGAGTTAGACAAGTCAAGGATCATGAAATAAACTATCTGACCCATGATTTAAAGTTGACAGCGATAGTACTTGTACTGAGGATATGGTACTATTATGTACACGATGAGGAATTGTGGATATGCACTGATCATAAAAGTCCCAAGTATCCGTTTTCATAGAAAGAGGCGAATATGAGAATACATAGTGGGTTAGAGCTTCTGAGAGATTTTGATTGTAAAAATTGTACACCTAGGAAAGGCTAGTGTGACAGCTAATGCCTTGAGTATAAAAAGCCTCGGGATGGTACCACATATGATGGTCAGGGAGCGTGAGCTGCTAGAGCAGTTGTGAGCCTCAGTAGTGATGTGATCCCTTCTGATGATGACAGTAATTGTGTGACAGCTAGCCTGATGATTAGAACCGGATGAGAGTGCCCAGATTTGTCAGGCTTAGCGTGATGATCGGAATGGTGTCGATAGTGCGGGTCAGATTCAGAAGGAGACAGTGACAGAGTTCACAGTGAGTGATGATGAGTTACTGAGGATTCAGAGATAATATGAGTGCTCCCCAGGACCACAGTTGATGAGATAGTAATATTGTCAGAAGCTCACTCTTCGGGATATACAGTGCATACGGAAGTAAAGAACATATTGAAATCTCGAAAAGGGTATTGGTGGTCAGATGTGAAAAGAAATACGGTAGAGTATTAAAAGTCTGCAGAGTTATTGCAGCCTCTACCTATATCGACATGGCACGAAAATGGGAGCAAGTCTCCATGAATTTTATAATGGGTTACAGAGAACCCAGGTGAATTACGAGGCTATTTAGATGATAGTCGATAGAGTGACTAAGTCTACCCACCTTCTGGTTATGAAATCCCTAAATACTCAGAATGTATATGAGGATTTGTGTATAAAGGAGATTGTGGAACATTAAGTAGCGTTCCAGTGAGCATGGTATCATATAAGGATTCCAGCTTCACTTCCCACCTCTAAGGATATTTTTAGGAAGCTATGGGAACCCGACTGAGTATTAGCACAGCTTTCCATCCTCAGACAGATGGTCAGTCAAAGAGGACTGTACAGGTTCTGAAGGATCCGATGAAAGCGTGTGCCCTTGATTTTTATGCTCCTGGGATGATCAGTTATTACAAATCGAATTCGTCAATAGTGACAGTTGCCACTTGAGTATCGGGATAACAAGATATGAGGTAGTGTATGGCTGTAGGGGTTGTTCCCCAAATTGGATAAGAAAAAGTGGGTGACAGATAGAATTATTTTCGACTTTGGATATTAAGTCTCTGAGGATGTTTAGTTAAGGATGAGAGATTAAGAACACCTCAGAGCAGATAGAAAAGTATTGGAATTCATCGAGGGTGAATTGGTATGGTTGAAAGTTACTTATCCTAAGAGAATAAGGACATAGCGAGCTTCTGGAAGAAGGTAAATTGAGTTTCGCTGGATTGAATCTTTTGAGAGATTGGACAAGTGGAAGATAAGACCTGTAGGTGGCGTTATCACTTGAATTAATAGGCACCCACAATGTGTCCCAGCTTTTGATGCTTCGAAAATACTATCCGGATCCAGCATAGGTGATCGAATATGAATTCCAAAAGTTCAGTTTAATGAAAATATAAGTATATTAAAAAAGTTAATTCGGGCATTAAACAGGAAAGAGAAAATATTGAGGTTTAAGACGATCTCCCTAATTAAAGTTCTTTGGTAGTAATACACTCCGGAAAAAGGTCACATGAGAATTAAAGAAGTATGATACGATTGATGTACCCGGAGTAGTCTATAGACTCATATGAATTGGTTCTAATTTGGAGGACCAAATTCCTTAAGTGGGGGAGAGTTGTAAGACCCGAACTTAATTAAAATACGAAACGAATGAGTATTCGTGAAGGGAAGTCGGGTTAAATTAATCCCGAACATGTGTAAGGGCAAAATGGTCAAAAGACCGAAGGCCGGTATATTTCGATAAGGAAATTTAATTAAAAATATGGATTTGAGAAATTTTGGTCAATAAGGATGAAATAAATTTATTTTGGGTTAAATTGATCAAGATATTAATTTATGGGAATTAATCGAAATTAATCGGAATTTTTAGTTAGGAAAAATAATCCCGAAAAATAATCAAAAATTATACCGAGAAGCCGAAATAATATCGAAAAATTAATTTATAGACTAAATGAATAAAATATAATTTTTTAAAGACATTTTGAATATTTTAGACTAATTTAATCAACTAAATAATATTAAAATAAATAAAACAAAAAAAAAAGAAAAGAAAAAGAATCTGAAAAAAAAAGAGACAGAAACGCGAAATCGCGCGAAACGAAAAACGAAAAATGGAGCCAAAAAACCGAGAAGTCCGACGAGCCACCGGCGGTCAGGGACCCCAGGCGAGGGCCGGCGAAGGAAGCCCGACGCCAGGCGATCTTGCTGCCACGGGTGACGCGCGCCAAGGACGTCGAAATCCGGCGAAAAACGGAGGAGAAAGTTGCGGGAAAGAAAGGGTCATCGGCGGCGAACGGCGGCGATTCGGGCGGATCCGAGGCCAGATTCTGGAAGCCCAGGCGACGGCGGTGCTTTTGAGACCGATATCAACCTGCGAAACGGCAGGAATCGACGGCGACGGCCAAGGGAAGAAAATGGGTCCGACGATCGAGGGAGAAGAGGCCGAATCGGCTGCGTTCCGACGAGCCCGACCGAAACCGAGGTTAGATTCGAGATGCGGACGACCTTGCGGAGCCACTGGCGGTGGAAGCCGGTGGAGAATCGGCCGACAAGGCGGTGAACCGGTGGTGAACCGGTCGAACCGGAGTGAACCGGCGGTCTGAACCGGTCCGAACCGGACTGAACCGGTTCAGCCAAAAAGAGAGGAAAAAAGGGAGAAAAAGGGAAAAAGAAAAAGAGAAAAAAATCGAGAAAAAATTACAGTGATGCAATCGAGCTTCGGGTAAGTCGGTAAGCGGTCGAAATCGACCGATTTAAATTTAGGCATAATTTATTTAATTATTATTCGACTGGAAATTTACCCGAAAATTCATGAAATTGTGTAGCTCGACAATTGGCATCCAAAGAGAGCTCGAGATAGCCTCAAATTTCGTACTAGCATGGAATCTCGGGTAAGTAACCCTTATTTACGACAATTTACATCATTATACGTGATATGAATTTAAATTCCGCATAAATTGAATTAAATTATGGAAATTTACATAAATTGTCGTAAATAATAAATTTAGCTATTGGAGAGTTAGAATGAGGCCCAATAAATTGTTGGTGGGCCCAGTGAGCCCAATAGGCCTCGATAATGTGAAAATTAAGTGGAAAACGAGCTTAAGGCCGATTAAGGCCCATTAAGGTGCAATCGGGCCCAATAGGGGTAAACGGGCCCAATGATTTAAATTAAGCCCAGAAAATATTAAATACAATTAAATTGTATGTTATCTGACCTGAGGAATATTAATACGCAGTTCCAGGCATTTGATTGGGAGCATATCGGACTGCGCGACGAGACAACAGTGGAAAAGAAAAGGTCAGACTCGACAGGAAAATAAGGTAAGGGAATTCTGCGGACTGCTAGAGGTAACTTTACGCAATTTTAAGTTCACTTGCAGTTTTTAAAAATTACCTGAAGGGTCTAGAGGTCAATTAATAATTTTAGTGCCTCGAATGGGCAAATTACCAAAATACCCTTGTTAAGGGAAAAATTTACAAATTTAAGAAAAATTGGGAGGAGCAAGAACAAGAGGTTCCTGCTCATTCTGGAGGTGTTTTGATGCATGCATTAGTAGGCTGGCTAACCTTGAAAGAAAATGCATAGCATTGCATACTTTCAACGTGAAATTGTTTTGAAAACTGTTTTGAGGAAACAGAGCCGCCTACGTGTTTTATTGACATGTGACGTGCTAGAGCTCAGCTCGCACGATATTTTCGATTTGTGTGATGCACGCATTAGTGCTGGAGTGAGAGCTCGCACTAGAGTTTTACATGCATAGGTGCTGGAGTCCAACTCGCACCAGATTCTTATATATATATGATTTTTGTGACAGGGTGCTAGAGTCTAACTCGCACCATATTTTTATATGATTTTGAGACAGGGTGTTAGAGCTTCGCTCGCACCAGATTTTTATACGGTTTGCATACAGAGTGCTAGAGCTTAGCTCACACTAGTTTTACTTCATTTGATGAGAGTGCTGAGCATTGCTTGCACCTATTTTATGAGAACATGTGATGAGCCATGCTTGGAGCATCTGGTAGACTGTGTGTCACCGATTAAATAGGCTCGCACGTGCGTTTTGAGACATGGCATGTTAAAAACAACCTGATGAGCCCGAACGAGGGATAAGGGTTAGAGAAACAACCTGATGAGCCCGAACGAGGGATAAGGGTTGGAGATCCACCTGATGAGCCCGAACGAGGGATAAAGGTTGGAGGACCAGCTGATGAGCCCGAACGAGGGATAAGGCTGGGGGTCCACGGAGTACGATGTACCGTGCAAGTAGCATGGAGTACGATGTACCGTGTGTTATCTTTGCATACGTTGGTATCTTTATGATACTTGGTATCTTTGTGATACGTTAGCATCTTCGGATACATGAGATCGGATAAGACTGACGGGTTGGATTGACCCACCTCCCGGGCGGTTCCCGATCAGGGTGAGACCTTGCACACTAGGATCCGTGTAGCTAGAGGGACTCACGAGGACACATATGGCCATAGTCCTGGTTATTTGCCGATATACAGACGTTGCCTAGTCTCGCATGTCGTCGATTTTGATGAAATCAAATTGGGTTTTAAACTAAATTTGCATGATGGTATTTCCATGCTTTTCAAACCCATGTGTGAATATAAACCGATTTTCATGGTTTTATGTGAGTCAGGACCACCCGCAGGAGGGGTCGAGTCCTGACTTTATTGTGAAAATTTTAATTGAGAAATAAATGATTTGTAATATTTGCGTGTTGAATTTTTCGTGCAAACTTGATTTACATAACATCATAACTCATATCATTTGTTTTAAAATGTGTGGAGAAAGGGTGGTTTATACATGGCACCACGTTCATGTAGGTAGTATGGTTACCTACTTGTTCGTAGGATTGCCTTACTGAGCTTGATGTGCTCACCCCTTTCATTTCCTCCTACAGATAATCTCCAGTTGAAGTTGAGACGACTCAGTACTGCATTCCGGATATCCGCTGCTGCCCATCATTCAAGGTATATACACTTGTACAAATTGTATCTAAATAAGCATAGCACAGTAACATGTTTGTAAGTGTCTCTAGGGGATGTATAAATATTGTAGACATTTTATAAATGATTGAGAAAGAATTAAGTTATATGGTAAATGTATGGTGGGATTGACATTGACGCACAGCCCAATTTGTTAGTGGAGTGTGGTCACGATCAGAAGACAGGTAAGAATTTAAGTAAGAAAATAACAAAACGTGAAAAATTAACTCTGATTTTTGGGTAGTTCGGGTCGTGACAACATATCTCTCTTCTAATGCTGGCAGCTCTTGAAGCAGGGAAAATTTTTTCCAAGAAAAGTCTCACCATCTCAGTCCATGTGGTTATAGAACCAGGAGGTAAATAGAACAGCCAATCTTTTGCTCTATCAGCTAGTGAGAACGGGAAAGCTCGCATTTTGATTTGCTCTTCAGTAACTCCTTGTGGTTTTAGACTTGAACATACCACGTGAAATTCTTTTAAGTGCTTGTGAGGATCTTCATTCTCAAGGCCATGGAACTTGGGAAGCAAATGGATTAAACCCGATCTTAATTCAAAATCCACTTGCAGAGTTGGGTAATGAATGCAGAGGGGTTGTTGATTGACAGGTGGTGCAGCCAACTGTCTTAAAGTTTGCTCTTCTTCAGCCATTATTTCTTCAATCTCGGAATCACTAGATGAATTGGTCAAATCAAGTGATAAATTCAGTTCAGAGAATGAAGATGTACCTTCTTGTGCCTTTTGAATTTTAGTTTCCTTCCTATTCCTCTTAACTGTCTTTTCAATCTCAGGGTCGTACGGGATTAATTCACCTGCACGAAAAGAACGAGGCATCAAAATAAATCTAATTAAAAACCAATCCCCGACAACGGCGCCAAAAATTGGTGGTTGTCGAGACCAACAATAATAAATCCTACTCAAAATAAATTAAAACTGCAGTATAGTTGAGTAAGGTCGTTTCCCAAGAGATTGGTAAGATTTATTTTTCTACAAAATATTAAAAAGTAAAATGGGGATTTTGGGAAAATGAAAATAAAAATTAAATTAAAATCTAGGCAAGTAAAATCGCTATATAAAATAATTGGAGAAAATCAATATAATGAGAACATCCAACCAAAGGAATAATTTTAGAATGGGTTCAGGGAATTGATCATTGATGCAAAAATAATTTCTTTTAATCTTTACTAAATTGGTTATGGTTATTGGTACGACCTAACAACCTATCCCTCCTTACTTCTTCGATAATCAGGATACGATCTCTAATTATTTCTCTTGTCAGTTAAACAACCTTAGATACGATCTTAAGATTTAATTTACCAACAGCATTGAAAACTAGAGAGACTACCAATTCTAACTAACAAACACACATGTAGGTTCATTTAAGTTAGATTATATATCTTCTTAACAGAAATTGAAATCCTGTCTGAAATCAATTATGTTATTTACCACTTATATTAGAATGCCTAAACAATTACGGATTCAGGTTTCTAATTGGCGATATATTATCCTGACAATTGAACAAAGGGCCCTTTTTGCACAATCAATCAAAACAATAATTTAAATAAGAACAGAAGACATGTAAATAATAAAGATATAAAAGAATAAGATAAAAACTAATTAGATCTCACAATTCTTAAAGAACCCAAACTTTAATTATCCTTTGGCTAGACTAAAGAATTAGCAAGCCATAAGTTCAGAGAAAAACACTAAAGAAAAATATAAAATTGTATGAAGATTCAGTCTTCAGAATGAGATCCCCAGCCTCTTCCACTCTTAGCCTATAAATACTAAATATCCTAACCCCAGAATCTGTTTCCAAAGGAAAGTTCTCTGATTGAGTTTGATTACAATTAAACTTCTTTCCTTTTTCCACCACTTGCCAAAGACAGTAATTACAAATCTCTTCCTTGATAATTAAAATCTTCCACTTGCCATCTTTAGACTGTTTGAATCAACTTCAACTACAAGTGATAGATCTTGACTTGAATTCCAAGATTTCTTCTAATTTTGTAATTTGAGCAGAATTTGTAGCTTTTAATCCATTTTGTCCATTTTCCTTCATTCACAATACAAAATAGAAAATATAAGTCAAATCCAAAAATTAAGCATATAAAATAATTTAAATCATGGGAAAATATGACAATTAATATGTTTAATATACAACTTATCACACTGAATAGGTGTGTTGGGATGTCAATTGCCGTAGAAGTTGTTAGCTACCCTAATGACTCACAGAACAGAATGTCTGAAGACCAAAATACACAGTACATCCTACTCATATGAGTATTGCATGATACATCATACTCCGTGGATCACAGAAACAATACAGCAGATAGTAGTGTAACATGATTTAACCATCACCTTTGTCTCAAAATCAGTGCGAGTCAGACCGTACGACACACAGTCAGCACACGTTCGAGCTCATTTATCAGTAATAATTTATAAGCAGATTATTTTCATCAAAATAGTTTTACAACTCAGTACAGTGCATAAAGCAATTTAAAAGGAGCTGACTTGCCTTTTTCGGTTAAAATTCCAGTAAGCAGTCTATGGTAATTAAATTAGAGATTTTCATTTTAAAACAATAATTCATACTATATCAGAATCTATGTAAGTAAATTAAATTTATAACGGTAAGGTTAGGTTGTTAAAAATCTATAATTTCTAGAGTTATAAAACCGTCCTAGTATTTTTATCTATGGTTTGATAGGAAATAAGTGCAATTATCTCTAGCAGCACACAATAATTTTCCTTACCTCAGTATCTGTTAGTAGTTCTCAATGCCTCAGTGGTGTGAGTCAGTGGGTCCACTCTAATCAGTTTATCTCTCCGAAGCATCGAACTAATATTTTTTTTAAATATTTTTCGAGTCGTCTTTCCCTCGGGTTTTTCCCAAATTCTCTGTACACTCTATTCTCTCTTCAATATTTCTATTTAGCAATATTTCTATTTATATATATAATATACTTTTTTTCTTCTTTCTTTCTTTTGTTTTCGCGCTTTTTTCCTTATTCTTGCTCGCTTCTTACCCGACAACACTATTCCTTATCCTGTCAGATCCGTACTTTTATGTAGTTTGTTCCTTATGGTTCCTATGTGTATGAACACTCTATTATTATAGTTGAATGATAAGAAGAATATTTACTAGATTTACAGTGTATGTGACATGATTTAACACTTATAACCTACATAAAAGCCTAATGTGAGCTATAAGAGCCACAAGTTAAACAGAGTGGATCTAAATCATTCTGACTGAAGAGAAGAACTTAAAATGAGAAAATATAGAGAGCTTATAAAGGAAAGTCAGTTTGATTTAGTCCCGAACATAGAGAACAAGAGTAAAAGCTAAAAAGGGTAAAATAGACTTTTTAGCGAGTTAAGATATTTCGGGTGTATTTACCTACCAAAAATGGTTAAAACGTAAAGACGAGAGTGTAAAACATAAGATATGATACTTTCAAAATTTTGAGAAAAAGTCAATGTGGTCAATGATTAAGGAAAAAGTCAACTATAGTTAAGAAAAGTGGATTTTTACCATAGTTGACTAACCATGGTTAAAAATTAACCCAAGTATGGAGAAAAAGTTGGAAAAAAACATTTTTTGTCAGAATACAAGATAATCATCCCCGAAAGTAAGAAAAATTTATTCAGAAGGATTTCAGATTAAATTTAATGGATAAAAACGTAATGGGCCAAAGTAAAGATTTCAAAGCCCATTAAAGTATACTAAACGTAAATCGAATTTCTCAGGTCCCTTAGGCTGAATTGTTGGACCGATTGAATTGCCAAATATTTAGACAATTAAAGACCCGAGCTAGAGTAAAACTTTCATCTCGAAAGCCCATTAGGAAGGCCCAAACCGAGAGGCCCAACTGTAAGGCCCATTAGGATTAAATATCTAACCTTAGTTAAAGCTAACTATGACCCATTAGGTGACTCATAACTAAACTTTATGAAGTCAATTATAATTGCTAGAAAGTAAGGCTTAATGGCTAAGTAAATGGCTTATAAAATCAGTCACACCATTGTCATCTTCACCATACCATTCTCAGCTACACAAGGAAACCATTGAAATACAATTATCCAAGCTTTCTCTCACTAGAAATCACTAGGATTTATGCATATTTGGAACTTGCAACCTTCATGAAAGTTGTTCCAAATTGAGAGAAGAGTGACATATGTTGGAATTGGCTATCAAGAAGCCATAGTGTTCAAACTGTAAGGCTCCAAACTTTTGGCTAAGTGTGAACACAAATATTAGGTATATTTTCAAGCTTTCAAATTCATATATGTTAATGTATGAATGATTTTAAGTATATTGGTATATGTTTTAAGCATTGAAACATATGAAATCACTATGATCATGGTTAGGCCAAGAGTGAGTAGTGAAATATTGATGAATGCACATATGATTTTAAGGAAATGAGATGATATATATGTGTTAATGATTATGGTATAGTTAGAATTAATCAATGTGATTAATTGATACATGTACTTAGTTGGCAGTCAAGGTGTTTGATAAAATGCCTAAATGAACTATGTGAAGCTTAAGAACATTGCCAACCAAGTGTTTGTGAAAATGCCTAAGTGAAATTGGTTAAACAAATGGACATGGACGGCATGCCATGGTGTGACCGATGACATGGGATGCGCTCGGTCATAGCATGTGGTCGAGAGGTCCAATGGGCTAAGCCCAATTATTTTAGGCCCAATGTGATGTAATGGGTCTTGGATATAGCCCAATAAGAGTTGGTGGGCCCCACAAGCCCAATAGACCTAACAAAAATAAATAGTAAAATGGAAATGGTCTTAAGGCATAGTTATGCCTATTTTGTTTATTAAAGCCCATTAAGGGAAATAAACTGTATTTAATGTGAAATATAGTAGGAAAAATATAATTAATCGGATAAATGGTTATATGCAGCTCCAGAGATTATTGGAGAAGTGAATCAGATTGCTAGATCGAGCAGCGTTGAGAAAGTAAAATTTCTCGAGTGATTGTAGGTAAGGGACTTTTATGAGTAGTTAAAGATACTTGCACATATTTTCATCTGCTTTTACATTCATTAAAAACTTTAAGGGTCAGAGAAAGTGAATAATAATTATTGTGACCCGATAGTGGCAAATTATGATTTTACCCTTAGTTAGGAAAAAAGTCAACTTTTGCGAAAAGTTGTAAAAAGCATGGAAACCACCATTTTGAGTGTTTTAACTGTTGTTTAGCAGAAGAAAAAAATAAATGGGCTAAAGTTTTTAATGTTGATGTGAATTAAGCACACTTTATAGTGCTAATTTTGATATTTTGAAAATCATCCATTTTTAAAGAGCCATCTATCATATTATGTCAGAATAAATCATGCTAGAGCACATCTCGCACTTGATTTCATATATTTTTCACATATATTAGTGTTGAAGTATGATTCGCCCTGGATTTTCATGACATGCATGATAGAGTACTAGAGTTATTACTCGTACTCAATTATATATGATTTATGCATGAGAGAGTGCTAGAGCGATTAGCTCGTATTCAAATTTTTATAAGATGCATGACAGAGTGCTAGAGCGTTACTTGTACTCGATTCTTCATGATTTATACATGACATAGTACTTGAGAGATTGCTTGTACTTGATTTGATGAGTTTTGTGCATAGCATGGTACTGGAGCTATTGCTCGTACTTGATTTGAAACATGAATTATGCATTGACCTAGTTGCTGGAGGTTTACTTGCACTAGAGTTGAGTTTGTGATGTGAAACAGTGTTTGAGCAGAGTGTCAATTGTGAGTCGCGCTCAAAGGCGCGCACTGTATTTTATGTAATATATAAGACATGTTGAAAAATCGAGCTTGATTCCCTCGTGTTGACTGAGTGTCACACTGTGAGATGTTCGCATGTGGATTTAGAGATGTGGTATGTATATTCCATGGTTTGAGGGCTAGCAGGCACCCCGATTGTGATGTAGGGTCTACGGAGTATGTTGTACCGTGCGAGTGGCATGGAGTACACTGTACTGTGTGGTGTTGTGGAGTTAAGGAGTTGATAGTTAACGGTTATGATGGACTGACCCCCTCCCGTTGCAGCAGTGATGCCCCGCACACTAGGATTCCGTGTTGCCTAGGATCACCATTATAGGATATGGCCATAGTCCAGGATATTATTGCATTTCACCATAGAATCTCACAAGCTATATCACCTGACTGATTGAATTATTTATGATACGGATAGACCTGAGGGATGGGTCGAAATCTGATTTTTTATTGTGAATGATTTAATTGCCATATTTACTATGATTTAAATATACATGGCATGATTTATCTAAAGGCATTATGATATTATAAAGATGTATTATTTTGCACTACATGCCTATATTTGAGAAAGAAAGCATGATTTCTATACATGAGATTTAATCTGTACAAGTATATGTATATATTTTAAAAACATGCTTTTAAAGTGAATTAAGGAAATGATATTTTTGAGGCACAGCATTATTTTGAGTAGATAGTGTAGATATCTACTTGCTTGCCTGATTTCCTTCCTGAGCGCGTTGTATGCTTATCCCCCTTTATTTTCCCTCTCTACAGAGCATCAGCAGTAGAGCGAGTGTACTTAAGGGATAGTATTCTTGTTGTCCGCTGCTATTTCCTATTGATCGACAGGTATATATTTTGTACAGTTATGTATCTAAACATAGAAACAGCACAGTAATGTATACAATACATATTTTGGGGAATGTATTTGTATTAGATTTTGTATGATCTTACATGTGTTATAAAAGAAGTTTACAATCAAAAATAAGATATTGACATGTATGTATGGTAATGAATGATATGGTACGCGAGGAAGCTAACATCGAATCACAGCCCAACTATTGATGAAAGGAAAGGTAAGTTAAAATGTGAAAAATTTGTAGTGGTTTTGGTTAAGTCACGAGCGGTCGTGACATGTCCCTTCGTGCTATCCGTGCTACCACCTTCTTCATCATCCTCTCCATTCAGCATCATCGTTACCACCTAGCTAGCTCAGGTATTTTTTTTGTTGCCTCGATTTTCTGCTCACCAGCAATCAGTCAAGAGCCATCGTTACTGCTCCATGACTATGTTTCAATCGCTGCCAGCTACCAGTTATCCAAGAGGTCGAGAGGAGCCCCTATTTCACTGTATCATCCTCTACGTCTATAATTTCATCTTTCACTCTCAACTCCTCTCTCGGCTTCTCCACCATTTTTAGCCACCTATCACAGCCTCCTTTAGCCCATGTGCTGTAAGACCCGATTTTATCATAAAAGCAAAAGGGAATGAATAGAATTTTTTGAGTGCATTTAAAAATGCAAAAGGGATTGAAATGGTATTCCCGAACACGTGCAAGGGTAAAATCGTTAAAAGATCAAAATTCGGTATTAATCGAGACAAGAAAATTTAATTAAAAATATGAGAATGAGAAATCTTGATCAATAACAAAGAAATAATTAAATTTTGGGTTAAATTGATCAAGATATGAATTTATTGGGATAAATCAAAATTTTTACTTTAAAAAATAATCCCGAAAATAATCAAAAAATATACCAAAAAGTCGAAATAATACCGAGAAATTCATTTACGGATTAAATGAATAAAATAGTATTTTTTAGATATTTTTAGATTTTAATAATATTTTAATTGATTAAAATATTATTAAAATAAATAATAATAAAAAAATAATTAATAAAAAAAACTGAATTGAAAAAAAAAATCAAGAAAGAAATGCGAACCGAAGAGAAAACGAAGCAAAACAAAATGAGGCATCTGCCCATCGACGATCAGAGACTGGCAGCGAACCTAAAGGAAGCCATCGCCAGCCGAGCCAACGTCGCGTTGTTGGAGGGCGAAGGAGGCAGTGATCGGCGGTGAAAGAGAGAGGAATGGCGAGAAAATGGGGAACCGAGAGAGGAAAAGAAATTGGCTGTCACCGGCGCCGATCTAGGGCAAACCACTACAACCCGAAGGTAGCCTATGCCAAGGCCGGCCGATCAGCGACTGAATCGGCCGGTGAGGCGGCGGCTAGCGCCAAAACATGGCAAGAAACAGAATCGGTACCGATGGCGAGGGGAGAAGAGCCGAACCGGCCACTTTTCGGCGACCTTGAACTAAACCAACCCCAGATCCGAGATACGGACGACCCAGCGGAGCCACTGGTGGAGAAAACCGGTGGAGAACTGACCAGCAAGGCACTGAACCGGTCGAACCGAACTGAATTGGCAGTCTGAACCGGTTTGAACCAAATCGGACCGGACCGGTTCAGCCAAAAAGAAAAGGATAAAAAGAAGGAAAAAGGAAAAAGAAAAAGAGAAAAAATTGGGTAAAATTCTAGTGATACAATCGAGCTACGGGTAAGTCGGTAAGCGGTCGAATTGACCGATTTAAGTTTCAAAATATTTAATTTGATTAATATCCAACTGGAAATTTACCCGAAAAATATTTACTTGTGTAGCTTGACAATTGGCATCAACTGAGAGCTCGAGACAGCCTCGATTTGCATACTATCATGGAATCACGGGTAAGTAACCCTTATTTAAGACAATTTTGTTTTGTTATGCGTGATTGATATTTACCGCATAAATTACAGATTTAATTTTCGCATTAAATGAATTAAAATTTGGAAATTGGAATAAATTGTTGTAAATACTAAATTGAGTTATCCGAGAGTTTAGAACGAGGCTCAATAAATATTGATGGGCCCAGTGAGCCCAATAGGCCTCGATTATGTGAATAGTAAGTGAAAAATGGGCTTAAGGCCGATTAAGGCCCATTATGGTGCAATCGGGCCCAATCTGAGTAAACGGGCCCAATGATTTAAATTAAGCCCAGAAAATATGAAATACAATTAAATTGTATTGTATTTGACCTAATGAATGTGTATCTGCAGTTTCAGAGATTGGATTGGAGCATATCGGACTGCGTAACGAGTCATCAGTGGAAAGGTCAGACTGTACAGAAAATGAGGTAAGGGAATTGTGTGAGTAGCTAGAGGTAGCTATGTGTATTTTAATAGTTTTTCTGTACACTGAATATGTATGTATACCCTGATTATGTATAAAGGTCCTAAAAATGGTTTTAAGATTTTAAGGACTCGAAATAGGTAAAAGTCTATTTTACCCCTATTGAGGGAAGTTCACCTAACGATGGTGAAAGCATGACATGTATGGAATGCATGATTTAAGGAAATTTATGGTTTAAGGATTTTATTGGTGTTAATCAAAGCAAATCGATAGATGGGCCAGTAATTGCATGAATTTCACATGATAACACTACGTAAGTGTTATTTGTATTTAATGAAAATTTCTTTGGAAAATAGGCCAACTATCAAGTTCATATGGAAACAGATAGTGCCGACACATAGCTCGCACTATATCTGCGTTTGTGACTGTGCATAAAATGTGCTTAAGCGGTTTCTCGCACCAACTTGTGTGACATCATATGCATGAAATGTGCTAGAGTGGTTGCTCGCACTAATTTTATTATTGTGAAATGCATGAGAAGTGCTGGAGCCTAGCTCGCACTCTGTATTGACATGTTTTGACTGTTTTGACAAATATGCATAAAAAGGTACTGGAGCGGTAGTTTTAATGATTTGACATGCATGAGAGGTGCTGGAGCTTAGCTCGCATCCTGATTTGCTATGATAATTGCATAAAAGCCGTGTTGGAGTGTAAGTCGCAAGAGATTTGATGTATTTATGTATAAAGCAGTACTGGAGCATTGCTCGTACGAAGTTTTGATTTACTTGAGCATTCACTCGTGCTGGAGTGTTGCTCGCACGAAGTTTTATATGGTTTTATAACTCATTTTAAAGTCGTACTGGAGTTTCCTTGTACGAGGTTTTCATTGAGTTTTTATACATATCCATACTAGAGCATTGCTCGTATGTGGATTTTACTTGAATTTATAATCAGTTTAAGTCGTACTGGAGCGCTGTTCGTATGCAGATTTTACTGATTTTTATGAAACCATGCTAGAGCTTCGCTCGCACGAGGTTTTCTAATATCATGAATATGCATGGAGCCGTGCTAGAGCTTCGCTCGCACAGGGATTTATATTACATGCATATAGCCGTGTTGGAGCCTCTTGTAGACTGTGTGTCACAATGAGATGATATGCTCACACGTGCATACTGAGACAGAGATGATATGGGTGGATAAGACCTATTACAGGCACCCCTGACTAAGCTTGGGTTCACAGAGTACGTTGTACCCTGTATATCATGCGGAGTACGCTGTATCGTGGGGATTGTTGGAGTGGAGTGGCATTAGCCACGAGGCAGTAAGCCTTGCCCTCGCAATCCTGGTGTTATGCTGTTCTGGCGGGTAGGACGACCCACCTCCCGTTTCAGGTGTGATACCCCGCACACTAGGTACCGTGTTGCCAGGGATCACTAGGATATAGCCATAGTCCTTGATGTTACTGATATAATCAGCTGCTTGTCTCACATGATATAACTAATGGTCGATAGACCAGGGTAGAGTCGAGGGAGGGATCAGGCCCTCGATTTTACGATTTTATGATTTTATGATTGATAATCCTGAAAGAAGGGTGGTTTTATAACCGAAGCTTTATAATGAATTTTGAAGACTTGTTTTATGAATTTGAGATTTACTTATGAGATAATTGACCTGGAGGGGGTTATTTTATTCTGCATTTTAATGAATTGATTTGAATGCAGTAGCATGACGATGTTTTCCATGCTTTCATTTCAAATTTATGATTTGTCTTACATGACATGAAAGAATGCATGATCTGGATTTACTTCATGCTCATTATGATTTAATGATGTCACATAAAATGCCTTTGATGCATGAATTACATGATTTTTATATGCACAAATAGTTTTGATAAACTAAGTCATTGTAAGACCCGAATTTAATTAAAATACGAAATGAATGAGTATTCGTGAAGGGAGGTCGGGTTAAATTAATCCCGAACACGTGTAAGGGCAAAATGGTCAAAAGATCGAAAGTCGGTATAATTTCGATAAGGAAATTTAATTAAAAATATGGATTTGAGAAATTTTGGTCAATAAGGATGAAATAAATTTATTTTGGGTTAAATTGATAAAGATATTAATTTATCAGAATTAATCGGAATTAATCGGGATTTTTAGTTCGGAAAAATAATCCCAAAAATAATCGAAAAATATACCAAAAAGTCATTCGGGACAATATCCCGAAAATACGGAGAAATTATATTCGAAAAATGGTTAAAATATAATAAATAAATTAAATAAAATTAAATTAATTAAATTGGAATAAAATAATAATTTTAAGGGATATTTGGGTATTTTTAAGGTATTTGAATGATTAAAATAATAAAAATAAAATTTATAAACAAAAAAAAAGGAAACAGATTGAAACAAATCGGGGAGAGAGAAAGAGAAGCAGAAACGAAAACGAAGCAGCCGACCGAGGAGTCCGACGAGCCACCAGCGGCCGTTGAGCCCAGGCGAGGGCCGGCGAAGGAAGCCCGACGCCAAGCGAATCGTCTGCCACTGGTGACGCGCGCCAAGGACGCCAGAGAACGCCGAAAAATGGAGGAGAAGGCCGCGGGAAAAAAATGGCCATCGGCGGCGAACGGCGGAGATTCGGGCGGAACCGAGGCCAGATTCTGAAAGCCCAGGCGACGGCTGTTCTTTTGAGACCGGTATCAGCCGACGAAACAGTGGGAATCGCTGGCGACGACCAAGGGAAGAAATGGGTTTCCGACGGCCGAGGGAGAAGAGTCAAACCGGCGGCGTTCCGGCGACCTCGACCGAAACCGAGGGTAGATTCGTGCTGCGGAGGTGCTGGCGGTGGAAGCCGATGGAGAACCGGCCGGCAAGGCGGTGAACCGGCCGAACCGGAGTGAACCGACGGGTCTGAACCGGTCCGAACCGGACTGAACCGGTTCAGCCAAAAAGAGAGGAAAAAAGGGAGAAAAAGGGAAAAAGAAAAAGAGAAAAAATTGGGGAGAAATCCTGGCGATGTAATCGAGCTATGGCTAAGTCAATAGTGGTCGAAATTGACCCGATTTAAATTTCGAAGTATATAATTTAATTAATTTTGGGCTGAAAACTTACCCGAAAAAATTATGGAATTGTGTAGCTCGACGATTGGCATCAAACGAGAGCTCGAGACAGCCTCAATTTATGCACTAGCATGGAATCTCGGGTAAGTGATCCTTATTTACGACAATTTACATCGTTATGCGTGATATGAATTTAAATTCCGCATAAATTGAATTAAATTATGAAAATTTAGATAAATTGTCGTAAATATTAAATTTAGCTATTCGAGAGTTAGAACGAGGCCCAATAAATTGTTGGAGGGCCCAATGAGCCCAATAGGCCTCGATAAAGTGAAAATTAAGTGGAAAATTGGCTTAAGGTCGATTAAGGCCCATTAAGGTGCAATCGGGCCCAATAGGGGTAAATGGTCCCAACGATTTAAATTAAGCCCAGAAAATAGGAAATACAATTAAATTGTATGTTATCTGACCTGAGAAATATTGATACACAGTTTCGGGCATTAGATTGAGAGCAGATCGGACTGCGCGACGTGACATTAGTGGAAAGGTCAGACTCGACAGGAAAATAAGGTAAGGGAATTCTACGGACTGCTAGAGGTAAACTTTATGCAATTTTATGTTCATTGCAGTCTTTAAAAATTATCTGAAGGGTCTAGAGGTCAAATAATAATTTTAGTGCCCCGAATGGGTAAATTACCAAAATACCCTTGTTAAGGGTAAAAATTTACGAATTTAGGAAAATTGGGAGGAGCAAGAACAAGAGGTTTCTGCTCGTTCTGGAGACATTTTAATGCATGCATGAGTAGGCTGGCTAACCTTGAAAGAAAATGCACAGCATTGCATACTTTCAACGATGAAATTGTTTTGAAAACTGTTTTGAGGAAACAGAGCCGCCTACGTGTTTTTATTTACATGTGACGTGCTAGAGCTTAGCTCGCACGATGTTTGATTTGTGTGATGCATGCATTAGTGCTGCAGCGAGAGCTCGCACTAGAGTTTTACATGCATAGGTGCTAGAGTATAACTCGCACCAGATTTCACATGCTTGTTCGTGACACGGTGCTAGAGTCTAACTCGCACCAGATTTTACATGATTTTCGTGACAGGGTGCTGGAGTTTAACTCGCACCAGATTTTATAAGATTTTCATGTGATTTATATATAGAGTGCTAGAGCCTAGCTCGCACTAGTTTTACTGGATTTGTGGAGTAGAGCTGTCTGCCCTTGGAGTCAGCCAAAAGGCCCAACAGGCTCAAAAGACCTCTTAAGTGGGGTGAGAGTGAGGGATGAGGTTGGCGGCCTTGTGGGGATGTAAAGCGGGCTCTGCCAGTTTTACTTGATTTGATGAGAGTGCTGAGCATCGCTCGCACTGATTTTTATGAGAACATGCGATGAGCCGTGCTTGGAGCATCGGGTAGACTGTGTGTCACCGATTAAATAGGCTCGCACGTGCGTTTTGAGACATGGCATGAGTATTGAGATATGATATAAGAAACAAAACCTCTCTGTGGGAAGCAGGCCATTTGGGCTGGAGTACCTAGAGCGGTATGGGTCCATGGAGTACGATGTACCGTGCAAGTAGCATGGAGGACGATGTACCATGTGATATCTTTGTGATATGGGGTATCTTCGGATACGGTATCTTAGTGATACGGGATATCTTCGGATACGGCATCTTTGGATGCGTGGGATCGGATAATACTGACGGGTTGGATTGACCCACCTCCCGGGCGGTTCCCGATCAAGGTGAGACCTCGTACACTAGGATCCGTGTAGCTAGAGGGACTCACGAGGACACACATGGCCATAGTCCTGGTTATTGTCGATAAACAGATGTTGCCTAGTCTCGCATGTCGACGATTTTGATGAGATCAAACTGGGTTTTAAATTAAATGTGCATGATGGTTATTTCCATGCTTTTTAAACCCATATGTGATGTAAACGAATTTTCATGATTTTGTGTGAGTCAGGATCACCCGAAGGAGGGGTCGAGTCCTGACTTTACTGTGAAATTTTAAACGAGAATGATATGATTTTGAATATAATTGCATGTTGAATTTTTCGTGCAAATGTGTTTTACATAACATCATAACTCATATCATCTGTTTTAAAATGTGTGGAGAAAGGGTGGTTTATGCATGACACTACGTTCATGTAGATAGTATGGTTACCTACTTGTTCATAGGATTGCCTTACTTAGCTTGATGTGCTCACCCCTTTCATTTTCTCCCACAGATAATCTCCAGTAGACGTTGAGACGACTCAATACTACATTCCGGATATCCGCTGCTGCCCATCATTCAAGGTATATACACTTGTACAAATTGTATCTAAATAAGCATAGCACAGTAACATGTTTGTAAGTGTCTCTAGGGGATGTATAAATATTGTAGACATTTTATAAATGACTGAGAAAGAATTAAGTTATATGGTAAATGTATGGTGGGACTGACATTGATGCACAGCCCAATTTGTTAGTGGAGTGTGGTCACGATCAGAGGACAAGTAAGCAATGAAAGAAAATAACAAAACGCGAAAAATTAACTCTAATTTTTGGGTAGTTTGGGTCGTGACATGTTTGGTATCAGAGCCGAAATTGGTCTGATGTGTGTCAGTGTCAGTAATTAGGAATTACATCCCCGTGTTACTGTGCTTGGTTAGATACAATAGTGTATATCGAGATGGGTTTTGACTAAGAAATGGTTGAGAATGCAAGAATGCCTAATATGAGTCGCGTTAGATTAGATAGTGCACGAGGCAGAGGTCGTAGAGGTAGACCTGAGTCTACTAAGTCGTGCTGAGTTGACCTGTGAGAATCAGGATGAGATTGAAATAGAGATTAATGTTGAGCATGCCTCTCAGAGTCCGACAGAGTGATCAGATAGTATTGAGACACGCTTCACGAGATTGGAGCGGAGTGTGGAGATTATTGTGAGGAGCTAATTGCTCAGATTATGTATGAGATAAGAGGGCGAGTCAGAGTATTGGTGGAAACCCGCTCGACCCATCTTAAGTGTTAAACATCCAGAGCTGACGTGAGAAATGTTTATGGATGTATTCCGGTGATAGGATATCCTGGACATGATTTAAAGAAAATTATGGATAAAAGTCCTTACTCTGACCCAGAGGATTTGATTTATTGAAGAGTATAATTTATGAGTATGAAACTCGGTTATATTCTTGGGCAGATATTACCTCGACACTATGAACAGTGACAGTCGAGATGTCTAAAAGTTTATGGAAGGGCTCATATTGTCAATTAGAGTCCAATTGGCCCCGTGAGATATTACCTATACCGAGACAGTGCGCAGATTTACAGTTGGGTAAATAAGAACATAAATTGCACGCCTCTGAGATTGGGAAAGGTAGTGAGGGCTAAAATAGAGACAGAAAAGAGAATCGAGAAATGACAAAGATGTTAAAATGGGAAAATAGTAATTGGTAACAGATTTAATTTGACGAGTCATGGAGTAAGATAATTGGTAAAGCCCCAGTGCATCCAATTTTGGCACTCTTGGGGGGGCATTATAATTGGAGGACCCTGACCTGCTACGAAACAGAGTAGCAGTGTGATCACTGTAGAATGTGTGGTGGATACCATGGAAGGAGGGTCTATACCTACACTGTATTGATGAAAATGGCCGTTAAGTGTGATAAGATGGACCATTGATTTTTATTGCACAGAGTTGGGCGAGATTGCCCCACAGAAAAGTAAAGAGACAGAAAAATTTCGTTGGTATAGCTGCAACGAAAAGGGAGGCAATAGCCGAAAAGAAAAGAAAAAGGAAAGTAGGCTGTTGGACGAAGGCGAGGGGATGTCTTGGACCAGGACACTATTGATGTTTCATGGATGTGGTGTAAGATACCACACTTGTTATGAATAATGAAGTATATATGTTCACTGATCCTGTTGCCACACATTTATTCATACCGCCTTCATTCGCATATAAGTGAGTAAAAAGCATGAATGCCTACATCATCGGGCACAATATTGATAAATGAGTACCCCAATAGAGGAGGATTAATTAACGGAATATGGATATAGAGATTTTAAGTTGAAAACATGGGTGAAAACATCACTGAAAAGTATACTGTAAGTGTTGACAAGTGATAAAAAGGGGTGCAACAGTTGAAATTAAAAGAGTAAAGGATTGTACTCACGAAATGAATAATGAAAGAGTTTTGTCATGATGGATATATGAAAGGAGATAATCTTTAAGATGAGATATGTTGATCCTAAATACAAGATGTATTGGAGTAAGAGGCGTATGCAAGGTAAGAACATCCTTACGATATGAAGTAATTAGGATTAAACCAATTAGTAGTGAATATAAATTGTAACCACATGGACTGATTTGTAAAGTAATTATGGTTAAGTCTGAAGGTTAATAAAGGTATTTCAAAATACCTCCCCGCCTGAAGACTTGACAGCGTCTAAAAGTATGTATATATAACCTATAACGTGAAATCGATCATCGTAATAAATACCTTTAGTATTAGGATACCTTTACTAAGACGATAAGAATATTAAAATTTGACAAATCATAAAGGTTATCATAGTAAAAATTTAATAAGAACCGTTAAGATAAGAAAAGGAAATGACGCAGGTTAGTACCTGAAAACGTAAGCGATTTTGAAGGATCTGATACGCTTATGCGTACATAAGTCAAGGATATAGGCGATTGAATTATGCAGTAGAGCTCAATTACGATGAGTTATTTAAACTTGACCTGGACCGATTCGTAATCATCATTATTGATGATATGTTGGGTGTAGTTAAAGTCCAGGGCAAATTATAAGCAACAATTGGAAAATTGCTTTTACAAATGGGTTGTTGCGAGTTCTCAATATGGTCTACTGGTTGACATGTTTAACTAAGAAAACGTGGTCTTAAATGAGATGATAAATAAGATGATAGATGTGACATGATTTTCGGTGTAGTGAAGTATGAATTGACCACCGTGATTAATTTCACCATACCCAACAGCTCAAGAGGTTCTCAGTGAGTATGGATACCTCAAAGTTATGAAAGAGCTGTGCATTGATGTATAATGGGAAGATAGTCAATTATGGAGTCAGACAACTCCTTGATCATGAAATAAACTATCTGACCCATGATTTAAAGTTGGCAGCGATAGTACTTGTACTGAGGATATGGTACTATTATGTACACGATGAGGAATTGTGGATATGCACTGATCATAAAAGTCCCAAGTATCTGTTTTCATAGAAAGAGGCGAATATGAGAATACATAGTGGGTTAGAGCTTCTGAGAGATTTTGATTGTGAAAATTGTACCACCCAGGAAAAGCTAACGTAATGGCTGATGCCTCGAGTAGAAAGAGCCTCGGGATGGTATTACATATGATGGTCAGGGAGCGTGAGCTGCTTGAGCAGTTGTGGACCTCAGCAGTGATGTGATCCCTTCTGATGATGACAGTGATTGTGTGACAGCTAGCCTGATGATTAGAACCGGATGAGAGTGCTCGAATTTGCCAGGCTTAGCGTGATGATCGGCATGGTGTCGATAGTGTGGGTCAGATTCAGAAGGAGACAGTGACAGAGTTCACAGTGAGTGACGATGAGTTACTGAGGATTCCGAGACAGTATGAGTGCTCCCCAGGACCACAGTTGATAGGATAGTAATATTGTCAGAAGCTCACTCTTTGGGATATATAGTGCATTTGGAAAGTAAAGAATATATATATCGAAATCTCGAAAAGGGTATTGGTGGTCAGATGTGAAAAGAGATATGGTAGAGATTGTGGAAAAGTGCCTAGTATGTCAGCAGAATATGGTAGAGTATTAAAAGTCTGCAGGGTTATTGCAGCCTCTACCTATATCGACACGGCACGAAAAATGAGAGCAAGTCTCCATAAATTTCGTGATGGGTTACAGAGGACCCAGGTGAATTACGAGGCTATTTGGATGATAGTCGATAGAGTGACTAAGTCTACCCACCTTCTGGTTATGAAATCTCCAAATACTCAAAGTGTATATGAGGATTTATGTAGAAAATAGATTGTGGAACATTATGTAGCGTTCCAGTGAGCATGGTATCTTATAGGGATTCCCGCTTCACTTCCCACCTCTGAGAATATTTTTTTGGAAGCTATGAGAACCTGACTGAGTATTAGCACAGCTTTCCATCCTCAGACAGATGGTCAGTCAGAGAGGACTGTACAGGTTCTGGAGGATCCGATGAAAGCGTGTGCCCTTGATTTTTATGCTCTTGGGATGATCAGTTATTACAAATCGAATTCGTCAATAGTGACAGTTGCCACTTGAGTATCGGGATAACAAGATATGAGGCAGTGTATGGTCGTAGGGGTTGTTCCCCAAATTGGATAAGAAAAAGTGGGTGACAGAATAGAATTATTTTCGACTTTGGATAATAAGTCTCTGAGGATGTTTAGTTAAGGATGAGAGATTAAGAACACCTCAGAGCAGATAGAAAAGTATTGGAATTCACCGAGGGTGAATTGGTATGGTTGAAAGTTACTTGTCCTAAGAGAATAAGGACATAGCGAGCTTCTGGAAGAAGGTAAGTTGAGTTTCGCTGGATTGAATATTTTGAGAGATTGGACAAGTGGGAGATAAGACCTGTAGGTTGGCGTTATCACTTGAATTAACAGGCACCCACAATGTGTCACAGCTTTTGATGCTTCGAAAATACTATCCGGATCCAACATAGATGATCGAATATGAATTCCAAAAGTTCAGTTTAATGAAAATATAAGTATATTGAAGAAGTTGATTCGGGCATTAAACAGGAAAGAGAAAGTATTGAGGTTTAAGACGATCTCCCTAATTAAAGTCCTTTGATAGTGTTACGCTCCGAAAAAAGGTCACATGAGAATTAAAAAAGTATGATACAATTGATGTACCCGGAGTAGTCTATGGACTCATATAAATTTGTTCTAATTTGGAGGACCAAATTCCTTAGTGGGGGAGAGTTGTAAGACCCGAATTTAATTAAAATACGAAATGAATGAGTATTCGTGAAGGGAAGTCGGATTAAATTAATCCCAAACACGTGTAAGGGCAAATTGGTCAAAAAACCGAAAGTCGGTATAATTTCGATAAGGAAATTTAATTAAAAATATGGATTTGAGAAATTTTGGTCAATAAGGATGAAATAAATTTATTTTGGGTTAAATTGATCAAGATATTAATTTATGGGAATTAATCGGAATTAATCGGGATTTTTAGTTCGGAAAAATAATCCCGAAAATAATCAAAAAATATACCGAAAAGTCATTCGGGACAATATCCCGAAAATACGGAGAAATTATATCCGAAAAATGGTTAAAATATAATAAATAAATTAAATAAAATTAAATTAATTAAATAGGAATAAAATAATAATTTTAAGGGATATTTGGGTATTTTTAAGGTATTTGAATGATTAAAATAATAAAAATAAAATTTATAAAAAAAAAGGAAACAGATTGAAACAAATCGGGGAGAGAGAAAGAGAAGCAGAAACGAAAACGAAGCAGCCGATCGAGGAGTCCGACGAGCCACCGGCGGCCGTTGAGCCCAGGCGAGGGCCGGCGAAGGAAGCCCGACGCCAAGCGAATCGTCTGCCACTGGTGACGCGCGCCAAGGACGCCGGAGAACGCTGAAAAACGGAGGAGAAGGCCGCGGGAAAGAAATGGCCACCGGCGACGAACGGCGGCGATTCGGGTAGAACCTAGGCCAGATTCTGAAAGCCCAGGCGACGGCAGTTCTTTTGAGACCGGTATCAGCCGACAAAACGGCGGGAATCACCAGCGACGACCAAGGGAAGAAATGGGTTTCCGACGGCCGAGGGAGAAGAGCCGAACCGGCGGCGTTCCGGCGACCTCGACCGAAACCGAGGGTAGATTCGTGCTGCGGACGACCTTGCGGAGGTGCTGGCGGTGGAAGCCGGTGGAGAACCGGCAGGCAAGGTGGTGAACCGGCCGAACTGGAGTGAACCGGGGTGAACCGACGGGTCTGAACCGGTCCGAACCGGACTGAACCGGTTCAGCCAAAAAGAGAGGAAAAATGGGAGAAAAAGGGAAAAAGAAAAAGAGAAAAAATTGGGGAGAAATCCCGGCGATGTAATCGAGCTACCGGTAAGTCAATAGTGGTCGAAATTGACCCGATTTAAATTTCGGAGTATCTAATTTAATTAATTTTGGGCTGAAAACTTACCCGAAAAAATTGTGGAATTGTGTAGCTCGACGATTGGCATCAAACGAGAGCTCGAGACAGCCTCAATTTACGCCCTAGCATGGAATCTCGGGTAAGTGATCCTTATTTACGACAATTTACATCGTTATGCGTGATATGAATTTAAATTCCGCATAAATTGAATTAAATTATGGAAATTTAGATAAATTGTCGTAAATATTAAATTTAGCTATTCGAGAGTTAGAACGAGGCCCAATAAATTGTTGGAGGGCCCAATGAGCCCAATAGGACTCGATAAAGTGAAAATTAAGTGGAAAACGGGCTTAAGGCCGATTAAGGCCGATTAAGGTGCAATCGGGCCCAATAGGGGTAAATGGTCCTAACGATTTAAATTAAGCCCAGAAAATAGGAAATACAATTAAATTGTATGTTATCTGACCTGAGGAATATTGATACGCAGTTCCGGGCATTGGATTGAGAGCAGATCGGACTGCGCGACGTGACATTAGTGGAAAGGTCAGACTCGACAGGAAAATAAGGTAAGGGAATTCTACGGACTGCTAGAGGTAAACTTTACGCAATTTTAAGTTCATTGCAGTCTTTAAAAATTATCTGAAGGGTCTAGAGGTCAAATAATAATTTTAGTGCCCCGAATGGGCAAATTACCAAAATACCCTTGTTAAGGGTAAAAATTTACGAATTTAGGAAAATTGGGAGAAGCAAGAACAAGAGGTTTCTGCTCGTTCTGGAGACATTTTAATGCATGCATGAGTAGGCTGGCTAACCTTGAAAGAAAATGCACAGCATTGCATACTTTCAACGATGAAATTGTTTTGAAAACTGTTTTGAGGAAACAGAGCCGCCTACGTGTTTTTATTTACATGTGACGTGCTAGAGCTTAGCTCACACGATGTTTGATTTGTGTGATGGATGCATTAGTGCTGGAGCGAGAGCTCGCACTAGAGTTTTACATGCATAGGTGCTAGAGTATAACTCGCACCAGATTTCACATGCTTGTTCGTGACACGGTGCTAGAGTCTAACTCGCACTAGATTTTATATGATTTTCGTGACAGGGTGCTGGAGTTTAACTCGCACCAGATTTTATAAGATTTTCATGTGATTTATATATAGAGTGCTAGAGCCTAGCTCGCACTAGTTTTACTGGATTTGTGGAGTAGCGCTGTCTGCCCTTGGAGTCAGCTAAAAGGCCCAACAGGCTCAAAAGACCTCTTAAGTGGGGTGAGAGTGAGGGATGAGGTTGGCGGCCTTGTGGGGATGTAAAGCGGGCTCTGCCAGTTTTACTTGAGTTAATGAGAGTGCTGAGCATCGCTCGCACTGATTTTTATGAGAACATGAGATGAGCCATGCTTGGAGCATCGGGTAGACTGTGTGTCACCGATTAAATAGGCTCGCACGTGCATTTTGAGACATGGCATGAGTATTGAGATATGATATAAGAAACAAAACCTCTCTGTGGGAAGCAGGCCATTTGGGCTGGAGTACCTAGAGCGGTATGGGTCCATGGAGTACGATGTACCGTGCAAGTAGCATGGAGTACAATGTACCGTGTGGTATCTTTGTGATACGGGGTATCTTCGGATACGGTATCTTTGTGATACGGGGTATCTTCGGATACGGCATCTTTGGATGCGTGGGATCGGATAAGACTGACGGGTTGGATTGACCCACCTCCCGGGCGGTTCCCGATCAGGGTGAGACCTCGCACACTAAGATCCGTGTAGCTAGAGGGACTCACGAGGACACACATGGCCATAGTCCTGGTTATTGCCGATATACAGATGTTGCCTAGTCTCGCATGTCGACGATTTTGATGAGATCAAACCGGGTTTTAAATTAAATGTGCATGATGGTTATTTCCATGCTTTTTAAACCCATATGTGATGTAAACGGATTTTCATGATTTTGTGTGAGTCAGGATCACCCGAAGGAGGGGTCGAGTCCTGACTTTACTGTGAAATTTTAAACGAGAAAGATATGATTTTGAATATAATTACATGTTGAATTTTCCGTGCAAATGTGTTTTACATAACATCATAACTCATATCATCTGTTTTAAAATGTGTGGAGAAAGGGTGGTTTATGCATGACACTACGTTCATGTAGGTAGTATGGTTACCTACTTGTTCGTAGGATTGCCTTACTGAGCTTGATGTGCTCACCCCTTTCATTTTCTCCCACAGATAATCTCCAGTAGATGTTGAGACGACTCAATACTGCATTCCAGATATCCGCTGCTGCCCATCATTCAAGGTATATACACTTGTACAAATTGTATCTAAATAAGCATAGCACAGTAACATGTTTGTAAGTGTCTCTAGGGGATGTATAAATATTGTAGACATTTTATAAATGACTGAGAAAGAATTAAGTTATATGGTAAATGTATGGTGGGACTGGCATTGACGCACAACCCAATTTGTTAGTGGAGTGTGGTCACGATCAGAGGACAAGTAAGCAATGAAAGAAAATAACAAAACGCGAAAAATTAACTCTGATTTTTGGGTAGTTTGGGTCGTGACAGTCATTGATGTTTGCATGACTTTGTGCTTGATGATTTTAATGAAAAGAAATGGATTTTAAGGGCATGGCATTATGAGCATGTAGATAGTGGAGCTATCTACTTACTTGCATAATTGCCTTATTAAGCGTGTGGTTTGCTCACCCCCCTTATTTTCGCATCTTTTCAGAGCAGTCACAGAAATTAGTAAGCGGCTGAGGACTTGCATGCTTGGTATCCGCTGCTTCCCATTAAGAGAGAGGTATACACATTTGTATGATTTTGTATCTAAATATGCAATGCACAGTACTATAAATGGATATGATGTCGGGGATGTAGAGTTATAAATACCAATGGGTATGTATTAAATTAAAGTCAAAGGATAGTAAACTCTGATATATGAATGTGAATATGAAAATGGGATTATGAAAGTGGAATGGTAAATAGTGTGAGGTGACTAACACCGAATCATAGCCCAACTGTTTGTAGGATGGTCACGATGAGAGAAAGGTAAGAATTAAATAATAAACGAAAAAAGCAAAAAAATTACTTTGATTTTTAGGTAATTTGGGTTGTGACATGAGCTGCCAGCCAATAACCCTTGTTTGTTGCTGTTTTGTTTTTGCTTATAAGGGACCACATTTTTGTCTCTTCCTCACGATTGTCGGTCCTCAGCATTCCTTCCTTGCTTCAGATCTTTCCTATTTCCTTCATGTTTCCTACCTTCACCATTGTAATAGCATCATCAATTCCATCTACTTCTTTCTTTCTCTGTTTCCATCACGTTCTCTATTTCTTACCAAACCAGCTTCCTCATGTCTTTTCTATGCAGCAGCAACAGTTTTCCAAACCTCTCGATACAATCCCTGTTTCGAGGCCCTTTCTCAGCTATTTTGTCACACGCCTGTCTTGTTTTCACCTTCTTCCCGATTACATGAGGACTTCAGCAGCATCTCATCTTCGTTCAGTTTTAGATTTTCTTTTACAAAGGTTATAATGCTTTGTCACTCTGTCTCTCAGTTCAAATCACCTTTCTTTTGCCTACACTCTTTTCTCCCTTCGTTCCATCCCTCTGTTCGTTTAGTCTCTTTATATTTCCAGTTTAGTACACCCCTTCTGTTCCAATAACTAACACGTGCAAAACTCAATTCCACCATACTCCCTATGTCTTCATCTCTGGTCTATCTCATCTTTAACTTTAGTTTTCTTCTCCTGCTCCCTCTGTATCTCCATGTTTCTTGCCTTCGTATACGTACAGGACACAAGGCAGAGGGAGCATGGTGAGCAATGTGATAGAGAGGAGTCTGATGGCGTGAGGAGGAAGAGAAAATGGGATTTAGTCTCATTCAATTTTCTACCTTCTAGCTATTGTTTCTCTGCACTTCTGCCTCCCCATCCCTTTGGTTCAGTCTCCACACAAACTGAATCATTTAAATAATTCCCTTACCATTTCCTTACTCCTTTTTACCCACTAAACTCTCCCACACTTCCCTTCATCAATTTTTGTACTTATATATATATATATAATTATACTATATGTACAAATGATGGGAGGGTCTCGATGTGTAGTTGTACATGTCCATTTATATGTAACCATTTGTATATACATGAATATATATATATATATATATATACGTTACACCTATATATATATATATATATACTTATATATATATATATATCCTTGTACTTGATAAATTTCTTGTGTAATATGTATAAAATGAATCTAATTTAGTATCTATACTTATAGATATAAAATTTTATTTCTACTTCCCATAGATATTCATTCCAAAAGTTAATATATTTTTAATTTGATTAATTCTCCTAAGTCTCACTATGAAAAATATAATTTTAATTTAAATCATTGACTAATGGAACAAAATCTTTAACCTCGATGACTAAATTGCTAATCATGGACAAAACCAAGTACATAAAATTTATGGTGTTTACAAAACTTAAGTTTATGATTTCTTGGTTTGTTTTTAAACTTTTTTTTCATGATTTTAAGTTGTATACATGTATATCTACAGCTGAGAATCGTTGTTGGGGAAAGAAAGAGTGGTCAAATAAGGTAAGAAGTTTGTTTGAAGATTATGATGATGATATATGTTGTTGTTTGATGATTTTGGATGATTTTTGCCAAAGTAGAAATTGATGAAATAATTTCTAGTGTGTGGTGTAAATTCGACCAGCCTTGATTTCTTAAGGAGAAGATGAAATTTGTTTGAATTAGGTGTTGTAGAATGCTAGTTTAATACCGAAAAGTTTGGTTTATAGCTCGATTTAGTGAAAACTATAAATGTATGAAAATTTAGCAAGTTGATAAGTTGTAAGGTGTTGTTTAAAGACTTGAATAAGTGTTTAAGCTATTCAATTTATAAGTTTGAAATTAAAAGAAATGAAATTATCGACATAGCTTAAACTGGCACGTTTAACGATAAAATCAAGCAATTAAAGAAATTGATGAAAATAGTCAAATTTAATGAAGCTTATACAAGTTGATGTATATTTAAGTATATTACGATGAATTTGGGCGTCATTTGATGATTTTGAAACTATCTTGGGCAGCTCGAGGTATTAGTATGCAAATTGAGGCAAGCCCAATATCCGGATTTTGTTCTACCTGAAGACTCAATAGGTAAAAGATGTAATTTAAAGCAGTATCAGTATCTCGTTACCTTTTTCTAATATACGAGCATGTTTGAAGTAGGATTCTGTACGTAAAATGTACTCGATAGCTGAGAAAATACTATTCATGCATAAACCGAAAATTGAAAGAAAGACTAATTTTACTAAGCCACCAAGTGTACTTTCCTGACATCTGTAAAATGTTTTGGAAAATGCAAGTTTTGATAGGGAAATAGGTTTATGAATAAATTTTCATAAATACGCAATTTTGATATAAAGCTCGGTTTTGCTAGTATGAGGGTTAATAAGCTGAAAGAAATTTGTAAGTTTCGTTTCGAGACTATGGCAACATGTAGTCCATGATATTTGTCATCCATGGCCCGTGTGGAGTTTGGTCCTCTGTGCTACATGCCTTATGCCACGTCGTGCATGTTTGGTCCTTTGTGGTGCATGTTTAACCATGTCGTGCATGTTATGCCCACTCGGTGCCTTATCTTTCGCCACTTCGTGCATTGTTCATTTTGTTCCTTAGTGGCGTAGGGTGCTGTACGACCTTGATCCAGTCTATAGTCCCCTTACCATGACCATCGATACTCTATTTGTTGTCTCTCTCTTCGAAGGTTTAGTTTTTATGAACATGACTTATGCTTACTATGTGTATTTTCCTAGTCTCCACGATATATTTTATATGATTTCGAAAGAAAAGTGATAAGTTTTGTGACATGTGATTTATGTGATCCGAAGTTGTTTGACCTATATTTTTTTTTTGTTAAGCCTGTTTGGATATATAGATATATTTGTCTGCAAAAAGTTTTGTACAAAAGAATTATGTTCTTTTTCGCTTGTTGGTATACTGAGACTGCTTTGAATACATTTCTTACAGGGCTTGAAAAACTCACCCCTCTTCTCTACTCTTACAGCTTATCTACAGTGATCATTTCAACTTGGTGGATATGACATTCTCCCTAGGCTACCTCTAGTACATGATTAGGTATACTCCTAGTGTTATTTTCAGATATCCTATATAGCATAGATATTTTGGTGTAAAGGGTATTTTGGGGATGTAATGTCATGACCCTTTTTATCCATTTCGTCTAAAAATCACTATAAATTTTTCACATTTTTTTCATTTTCCTTACCCGATCGTGAACAACCCTCACCAATAACAGTTGGGTTGTGAGTTAATATTAATCATCATTTCTCAGTCATTTCCAACTAATCAAAAACAATGTCATACATTTGATAGTTGAGTCGCATGTTTATACCTGACATGTTTCCTAACATTTACATCCTCCATATTACAATTGAAAATGATTACTGTGCCTTTACATGTTTAGATACAGAAAGAATCCCTATATGTATACCTCTTGGCGATGGAGAGCAGTGGATATCCTAATACAACGCCTCAGTCCTCACTGAGCTACTATGTGCGCTCTGTAGAGGGGGGAAAATAGAGGGATGATCAACCACATGCTCAGTAAGGCAATAATGCAAACATGGTAGATAACTACACTATCTACATGCTTATAATGTCATGGCATAAATCATTTATAATCGGAGCATGAGGAAATAAAACTATGCCACATGTATATACATATATCATGTACTAAAAACATGGAAATAGGGATCTAAAACATGGTAAAATCGTCATGTAAAACCTCTCATGCTCATCGTTATTAAAAACTCATCATGAAAAGTGAAATTCAATGCGAAACGTCCTTTAAGATTTATCACTTTCTCAAAACACATCAAATCTTATCATAAATAGAATATCATTTCTTTGAACAAAATCCCACAAGGCTCGACCCCTCCCTCGGGTTTACCCTGGACAACACAATCACACTCAGTGTATAAAACCATATGGTATCATATGAGACAAGTGGTTACTATATCTTAAGGACTATATTGGCCAAGTATGTCATAATCATCCCAGACCACTCAAATCCCGGTGTGCAGGGCATCATGCTGGAACGAAGGTGGGTTAGTTCTTCTGTAGACTTTCTGATAGAGGTAATTTACCCCCAGCCCAGTCACGCACATGGGCTTCAGAATACAAAAGGTCCAAAATAATAAAATTTTTGGGCCCACACAAATATAGGTCTTGAGCTCATCAAAGCAGCTCAGAAATATCTATAAATACCTCCAAGTATGATCAGAAAACCCTAATATCTATTTTGCTTACTAAAACTCTGCTTAAACAGTTTTCTGACTGAAGTATCGGAGTGCGCGTGCAGGGATAGATCCCTGCGCCTCTCTAAGTTTCACTATTTTTGTAGAACATCTAAGACAC
Source organism: Firmiana major (assembly GCA_033439115.1). Classification (NCBI taxonomy): domain Eukaryota; kingdom Viridiplantae; phylum Streptophyta; class Magnoliopsida; order Malvales; family Malvaceae; genus Firmiana; species Firmiana major. The sequence goes on along the minus strand of CM065896.1, from coordinate 27,016,227 downwards.
GTGGAGAAGACCACATCAGCATCATTTCATTGCTGTTGAGAGCAACAACAATTTGCGCCATTTGTGGGAATCAGAACAAAAAGTCAGATTCTCTATCAAAATGGTGAGAACATGTTCGATAGCAGCAGCAAATCTGGGAGAAGAGAATTCTGTGAGTCCTCCTGCCAAACCAGAGCGAGGACAACAGCAGAATGAAGAAGGCGATAGAGTTACCTTTGTTTCCCTTGATGAATTTGAGGGTTTGAAGTGTCAGAATGAGCAGACCACTACAGCGTTGAGGGCTATGGTGAATTTCTTCAAAAATGCTCTGCCACAATTTAGCTTACCTCCAGAAATGCAGCAGATGGTAAGTGAAAACGTCTCGAGGCAGGATAACGAGAGAGGTCAACCCTCTACAATGGTGAATGTCGAACAAGGAGATTAGGGACAGAATATTGCCGCTTGCCTGATTCAGAACTCTGCCGCAGGTCTGGAGGAAAACCCTGCCGCAGCTCTGTGGATGAATTCTGCCACAGGTTTGGAGGACAACCCTACCGCAGGTCTGAGGATAAACCCTGCCGCAACTTTGAGGGTAAACACTGCCACAACTCTGAGAGTGAACTCTGCCGTAGGTCGGGACAACAACCCTGCCACAACTCTAAGAGTGAACCCTACTTCAGGTCTGGAGGACACCATTGTCGTAGCTTTCAGGAGGCGCCCTGCGGTAGGGCTGTGAGAGGTGAACCCTGCCGTAGGTCTGAGGCGAATGAACACTGCCGCGAATCTGATAGAGCTCAACGCTGCCACACAGATTCAGGAGCAATACCCTAACGCAGAGTTAAGGAGGCAGAACTCTCCCGCAGAGTACAGGTGACAGACCTCTGCCGCGGAGATCAGGACTTCTGTCATAGAATTGGAGCATGACTTCGAAGATCACAGGTCTGGGGAGCGACAGAGACAGAATAGTCATGACCCCCGAGACTATTTTGAAAGTACAAGGTCGAATCACAGAATTGGAGGTATAGGAAGAAAGGATACAGTGCAGGCCCCTAGAGTCAGGGAAACCTTGAACGAGGAGGAGATATTTAGCCGGGGAGCAAATCGTGTGCAAAATCTTCGAAACTGAGGAGGAAGGAGTGCTTACTACTCAGACTCTTCTAGTGTCGAAGAGAGGAGAGCACACTCGACTCGAGGGTCAAAAAATGTTGAAAAGGTTGTCGAGAGGATTCTAGAAAGGAAGAAGTTAGTGTCTTCTGATAACAGTCAGAGAAGGAGAGTTCCTTTCAGTCCAGAGATTATGGACAAACCCTTGCCGAAGAAGTTCAAGATGCCTTCTATGGCTACTTACGCTGGTAAAGCAGACCCATACGACCATATACAGAGTTATGAGTCCCTCATGTTGCTGCATGGATGGGAAGATGAGATCATGTACAGAGCCTTCTCGCTTACTCTATCGGGGCATGCACTAAAATGGTTTAATGTGTTAAGTGAGGGTTCTATCTCATCCTTCGACCAGTAACGAAATGAATTTTTTAGAGCCTTCATGATCAACAGCCAAAGGAAGAATGACGCTACTTATCTGCTCACCCTTAAACAATGGAACAAAGAATCATTGAAGAGCTATGTAGATCGTTTTCGAGATGCAACCTTAGAAGTGAAAGATCTACCTATAGGAGTAGCCATGGCTGCAATGCTGCAAGGGACGAAATCTGAGAAACTGTAAGAATCCCTCTCCCTTGATCAGCCAGCGACGCTTTCTGATTTATTTGCTAGAGCAAATAAATATGTGGCTCAAGAGGAAGTAATGAAGATGGTACAGTCCTGGGAGGTAAGGGAAGGAAGAGAAAGAGAGAGAGATATACCTGAAAGAAGCTCTTCGAGACATGTTGGATTAGACAAGGCTCCTAGACTCAGGTATGAAGGCTATACCAGATTGAATGAGCCTCGCACCGTAATACTTGCCGCTATTGAGGGAACGGGACTGTTGGAATTCCCTAAAAAGAAGATTGGAGATATGGGTCAAAATCTTGATGCTTATTGTGAATTTCATACCGCTCATGGTCACCCTACTTGTCAGGACCCGTTCTCAATCCATGACTTAACCAAAAACCACTACAAATTTTTCACATTTTTAACTTATCTTTCCTGTCTTAAATGGTTGGGTTGTGATTCAATGTCAGAGTCCTCGCTTACCACATTATCCATTATCATACATACATGTCAATATACTGTTACTGACTGTAACTGCTTTTATAATACATGTGAGATTGTATAAAATCTAACACAACTACATTCCCCATATATATATCGTATACATCACTGTGCTATTTCTATGTTTAGATACATAACTGTACAAAATATGTATACCTGTCGATCGATAGGAACTGGCAGTGGACTCAGGAATACTATCCCTCAATAACTCTTGCTCTACTGCTGATGCTCTGTAGAGAAATGTAAAGAAAAGGGGTGAGCATACAACGCACTCAGTAAGGAAATCAGGCAAGCAAGTAGATATCTACACTATCTACTTAAAATAATGCTATGCCTTGAAAACATTATTTCCTTAACTCACTTTAAAAGCATGTCATTAAATATATATTATATGTATACTTGTACAGATTAAATCCCATGTACAGAAATCATGCTTTCTTTCTCAAATGTAGGCATGTAGTGCAAAACAATGCATCTTTATATAAATCATGCCTTTAGATAAATCATGCCATGTATATTTAAATCACAATAAATATGGCATTTAAATCATTCACAACACAAAATCGGAGTCCGACCCATCCCTCAAGTCTGTTCGCAATTTAAATCAGTCAATCAAGTGATATATCATGTGAGACTCAATGGTGAAAATGTAAATAGTATCCTGGACTATGATTATATCCGACATGTGATCCCAAGCTACACGGAATCCTAGTGTGCGGGGCATCATTGCTGCAATGGAAGGGGGTCAGCCCATCACAACTGCCAGCTATATCCTCCTCAACTCCACAACACCACATGGTACAATGTACTCCCATGCCGAATGCACGGTACAACAAGGTACTCCATGCCACTCACACGGTATAACGTACTCCGTGGACCCTACATCACAGTCGGGGTGCCTGCCATAGGTCTTAGCTCTCAAACCATGGAATATCATACCACGTCTCTATTACCCTCATGCGAATATCCTCTCATAAGATGTGACACTCAGTCACACAAGGACTCAAGCATGGGTTTTAACATGTATTATATATCACATACAGTGCGCGCCTTTGAGTCTGACTCACAGTCAACACTCCGCTCAAACACTGTTTCACATCACAAACTCAAACTCTAGTGCGAGTAAACCTCTAGCAACTAGGTCAATGCATAGTTCATGTATTAAATCAAGTACGAGCAATAGCTCCAGTACCATGCTATGCATAATATCATCAAATCAAGTACGAGCAATAGCTCTAGTACTATGTCATGTATAAATCTTGAAGAATCGAATACGAGCAACGCTCCAGCACTCTGTCATGTATCTCATGTAAAACTCGAGTACGAGCTAATCGCTCCAACACTCTGTCATGCAGTCATGGAAATCTAGTGCGAATCAAAATCTAGCACTAATGTATGTGGAAAATATATGAAATCCAGTGCGAGGTGTGCTCCAACACAATTCATTCTCACAAAATATGATAGATTGCTCTTTAAAAAGGGATGATTTACAAAACATCAAAATCAGCACTATAAAGTGTGCTTAATTCACATCAACCTTAAAATCATTAGCCCATCTATTTATTCTCCTGCTAAACAGTAGTTAAACACTAAAAATAGTGGTTTCCATGCTTTTTACAACTTTTCACAAAAGTTGACTTTTTGACTAACTAGGGATAAAATCGTAATTTGCCACTATCAGGTCACAATAATTATTATTCACTTTCTCTGACCCTCAGAGTTTTTAAGTGAATGTAAAAGCAGACGAAAATACGTGCAGGTATCTCTAACTACTCACAAAAGTCCCTTACCTGCAATCACTCGAGAAATTTCACTTTCTCTGCGCTGCTCATTTCAGCAGTCCGATTTGCTTCTCCAATACTCTCTGGAGCTGCATATAACCATTTATCAGGTTAATTACACTTTTCCTACTGTATTTCACATTAAATACAGTCTATTTCCCTTATTTGTGCCCGTTTACTCTAAATCGGCCTAAATACTTTAATTGGGCCTTAATCCATATTAAGCTCGTTTTCCACGTATTATTTCCCTTCATCAGGGTCTATTGACTCATTGGGCCTTATTCCAAGCTCTTTGGATGGCTCGTATATCATTTACGACAGTTAATTCGAAATTCTGAATATAATTTACTAAATGCGAAATTTAATCCAAAATGCGTAAAATAAATCTTAAATACGCAATAATCACATAAAATGTCGCAAATGAGCTTTACTTACCCGAGATTATGTAATGGTACGCAAATCGAAGTTCGATCAGGTATTCGTTCAGAATTTATTGTCGAACTGCATAATTTTGTATATTTAACTCCGGGTCAATTTTTGATTAAATATAATTTAATTAAATTTATTGAAAATCAAATCGGTCACTTTTGACCTCGTATCGACTTACCTGAAGTCCAGTGAAATCCAAAAAATTTCCCTTTTCCTTTTTCTTTCATTTTCTTCTTTTTCCTATTTTCTCCTTGGCTGAACCGATCCGGTCCGATTCAGCGCAGAACCTTCTTCACTGAACCGCCAATCGGTTTAGGCTTTCTTTGGTCGTGCCAGCGTCTTTCGATCTGTTCCCGATGCATCACCACAGCCGTTCGGCGCGCCTCAGCCTGGGTAACACTCGGCTGGGCTCGATTGGGACCAAGCACCGCCGGTGGCCGTCGGATCTCATCTTTTCCTCCGCGGCTTCTCCTCTTTGATTCGTCGACGTCCGACGTCGGTGGAGGGCGTGATCGGTGGCAGAAGGATCGCGCCGACTTTCTCTCTTTTTCGGTTGCTGGCCTGGCCGTGGGATCGTCGGTGCTCACCGTCCGGTGGGTCTTCTTCTTCCTCGGGTTGCGTCAATTTGCCTCTCTTTTCTCTCTCTTCGATTCCCTAATTTCCATTTCTGATTTCATTTTTTTCTTTTTTCCTTTATTTATAATATATTTTTATTATTATTTTATTCTTAAAATAATAATAAAAATCCTAAAATATCCCAAAAATATATAAAAAATCATATTAAATTCATTTAGTCCGTAAATGAATTTATCAGTCCGATTTTACCTTTTCAGTATATTTTTCCACTATTTTGGGGCTCATTTTTCGAGGTAAAATTTTTGATAAATTTTAATAAATTTATATCTTGATCAATTGAGCTCGAAATTAAATATTTTTCTCGAGTTTGATCAAGATTCCTCAATTTCATATTTTTAATGAAATTCTCTTATCGAAATTATACCGAATTTTAGTTATTTGACCGTTGTACCCCTGCACTCGTTCGGGAATCAACTTAACCCTTATCTCGCTGTTATGTAGCTTACATGCATTTTTAATTTCTCAAATTGTCGATTGCATGTTAGTAAATACTCTTCTTATGATTCAACTATGTAATAAAGTGTTCATACACATAGGAATCATAAAGAACAAGCTACATAAAATTCGGGTCTGACACTACTGAAAGATGCAGAGATTTGATGGATCAGTTAGAGAGGTTGGCTAGAGAAAGGAAAATTAACCGCTTCCTGTGGAGAAGCGAAAGGCCCCGTTATCCTCTGCGAGATCGAAGGAATGATCGTCCATGAAATATGCAAAATAATGATAACGAAAGAAACAGGCCAAGAAATGAAGAAGCCAGGCCTATGCCTGAGATAACCGGCTGGATAATGAGCCCATTGGCCCGGCTATAAATGTTATTGTAGGGGAAGAATTGATGGCAAGAAGTTCCTCTGCTTCTTGTAAAACTTACGCGAGGCAAGCGTATCAAATTCACGCTGTGATGGAGGAAAAAACAGATGAAGAGCCCATTGTGTTCACTCTAGCGGACAAGGGTGATATCATCTTGCCCCATGATGACCTAATGGTGATATCGGCGGTGGTGGCGAAACATCTAGTGAGCAGAATCCTAGTCGATAATGGAAGTTCGGTGAACTTAATCTATTGGAATTGCTTCGAGAAAATGAATGTATCCGAAGATAGATTAAGACCTATTATGACACCATTGTATGGATTTATGGGTGAGAAGGTGAAGGTAACCGGGTCTATAGAGTTGCCTGTGACTCTAGGGGAAAGCCCAAAGGATGTGACTCGACAGGTATTGTTCATGGTTGTAAGGTCAACCTCAGTTGCCTACAACATGATGCTTGGGAGGCTTGTATTAAATGATATGAGGGCAGTGATATCTTCTTACTACTTATTAATGAACTTCCCTACACCCAAGGGAGTTGGGCAAGTACGAGGAGATCAAAAGAGGGCTCGCACATGTTATATTGCTTCTACCGCCAGCAAAGGAGTACAGAGAAAGGAGACATTGTGTATAGATGACCCTCCTAAGCCTCAACCTGTGGAGAAAATGGAAGCCATTGAGCTTGTGAGACCCCGTATATGTATAGCTATGTATGTAGGAACATGGGAATGTAAATAAAATCATAAGTAAAATGATGTATTGTAATGTGAAGTGTATGCAATGTAAGTTCATAAGATTATGTACGCACTTGTAGTAAGAATTGTGATTATACGTACAAGTGGCATTACGAATGAGTAGGAAGAAATGAATTTGAATACGAGAAGAATGTGATCGAAATGGAATATGAGTAGTATAGTAAAATGGAAGGAAAGATTTACATAAGTGTATATTTCCATTTGAGCAATATCGTATACATTTGGTCATACAAAGATTCTACACAAGTTTTAATGTGTAGGTAGTGAGGATGGATCCCATTTTGAAGTCTCATAGATGAATGAATGAGAAAATGATCATGGTAGTAAATTAAGGGTGTTTGGTAAGGGTTATTGTAGAAAAACTGCAGGAAATCTGGAATTTGTGAAGGCCAGATCGATCTCATAGGATGAGAGATCGATCTGGGAGAGCCAGAATGCCCTTATGTGAGAATTGGAAGGGAACAGATCGATCTCCAAAGGAAGCAGATCGATCTCCTTAGCTCTCGGGTTGGAAGCAGATCGATCTCCCATAAGACCAGATCGATCTCCTTAAGCTTCTGTTTGACAGCAGATCGATCTCCAGCCTCGACAGATCGATCTCCTACCTTTAAACGTCTCAAAAAAGAGGGATTTTTGAGGAACAGATCGATCTCCACCCAAGGAAGATCGATCTTATCAAGTCAAATCTATAAATGGGAGCAGTTGGATCATCAGAATTTCGGGACAAACATTTCCATTTCACTTCAACTCAAAGAAATCTAGTTTCTCACTCCTAAATCCAGCCATTTTCAGTGAGATTTAAGGAGAGGCTATTAGAGACAAAGTTGTTCACATCAAAGAGAAGAACAACATAGTCTAGAGGCATTTTCCCATTTGAAGGATTGAAGAAATAGAGGGCAATCCTAATTGGAGCAAGAGGAAATCCAATGAGGTAAGATCTAATGCACAAATCCAAGTACATTGAGTTAGTTAATGATTATAAAGATATTTGGGTGTGCATATTGTGAATAGAATTACCTAAAATGGTATGAAATGCATATAGCTTAGAAAAAAGTCAAGTGTGAGAAAGTGGAATGTGGGAGTATTTTTGATGAATGGGATATCTTGAGTGGATGAGTATGTTGTGGAAATGGTTTGGAAATGTTGATATTAGGATAAATTGGGAGATTTACCACAAAGTGTAAAAATGGGTAATTAAGGCATTGGATAAATGCTTAGTTGAATAAGAGTTAGAAACATTAACTCAAATGTTGGTGGATGAATTTCAGTTTCGGATGATACGCCGGAGCAAGTCGAGATGAGAACGCAAGAAGCGTAAAGGCGGATAGTTGCACACAAGTAAAACGAGGTAAGGGACTGTGTGTTAGCTATAGAGATGTTCGTACGTAATTACAGCAATTTCGTAGATATATTGCTAGGACTAGTACGATATTATAAGTTTATGAAATGATGTGGAAATATGAAAAGTACTATGATGTATAAATATGTATTGAGAAATGGGATAGGGTAAGGAAATAGCATGATATGCATGTTTTCAATGAAACTCTCAATTTTACATGGTTATTGATGATTGAGAAATGTTGATGATAGTTTGGCTAATTTTACATGTTTTGGCATGAAAAGGCATGCTATGTGAATAAACGTGTTTTGAGTTTTTAAAAAGAGAAAATAGCCATCTATCAGTTTTGAGATGAGATTTGGTGTTGAAGCGTTAGCTCACACCCGATTTAAAGCCTTGATGTACCGTGCGGGAGATTAACTCGCACGGAGGTTTTGAGAAAGTGCGAGAACTATGCTCGTACCTGTTTGTTGAGTTAAGGTAAACCTGGGGGTCTGGGACCCAAGGGGATACCAGCCGACGGCCAATTGAACGGGCTGGGCCTTAACGATAGATCGTACCGCGCTGGAGCTTTGCGTTGACTGTGTGTCACGCTGCTTGCTCGCCTGGTATATGAGACATGGTTTAAGGATAAAAAGTCCATCGGAGTTGGAGTATGGACTTGGGTCCACGGTTGTACGTAGAATAGTGTAGTCACCCGTTGGTATACTATGTACCGTGCTGGGTGCACGTGAGTACGAGTATCGCGTAGATGACACACGACGTATCTTCACCGTGAGTATACGAGGAGATGAGGTGGATTGAGATGAGCCGGAGGGTAGGACTGACCCATCCCCCTTCAGGCGAAGTGATACCCTGTGCACACCCGATCAGTGAGGCCTGGGATCACTGACTGTGGCCATAAGTCGTGGATATTTGATTGCCTAAAATTCCATGCCTGTCTCAGAGAATCGAGAAACAGAGACAATCTCAGAAAAATAAAGAGATTTGTGAAAGAGAATGATTTGAGAAGTGAAAGAGATTTTGTGTTTTAATAAATCTCCGATTTCACATTCGTGCCATGGGGGCACTATTTATGAACATGTTTTAAATGGAAGTTTGACATTTGATTTACACGAAAATGCTCTTGAGAAATATGTATTTAAATGCATTGTTCGTATGATATTTCCATTTATAACGAAAACATGGTTTTGGTTTATGCATGCATGGGCTATGTAGGTAGTACGATATCTACCTGCTAGCATACATTTCCTTACTGAGCCGTGGTTTGCTCATCCCACTATTTTTCCCCCTCCAGGTACTGAGAAGTAAGAGAGCGGTGGTCTCTAAGTCTTTTGTGTTGAACAGCTCCCACAATCCGCAAAGGTATAAGATTTGTATACACGAGTATTTTGTATCTAATATATCGTATCGCACAGTTATATCTTGGAATTGTAATCAGTATTATGGGGATGATATGTAAGCACATGGTATTTATACAATTAATTTTGTGTATTTACACACACACCTGGGAGTGTGAATTAAAGATTTAAATATTCCGCTGTAAATAAATAAATTTTTAGTAATTGCATCTTCTCACAGCCCAACCGTAGTAGAGAATGTATAGATAGAAGGGTTCCCGAAAGCGGGGCATGACAGAGCTAGTCAAGGGGGATGAAGAGAAGAAGGCGTTCATAGGGACTCAATTGAATGAACAAACAAGAAGGGAGATACCTGAATGCCTACAGAGAAACTCATATGTTTTTGCTTAGACCCCGGCTGATGTGCCCGGGATTAATCCTGAAGTGATTTGCCATAAGCTTAATGTTTCACCCGGGTTTAGGCCTGTCAAACAGAAGAAGAGAAATTTTACCCCGGAAAGACAAAAGGCGATCACTGAAGAAGTCAATAAACTCTTAAAAGCTGGATTTATTAGAGAGGTCTACTACCCTGAGTGGTTGGCCAATGTAGTAATGGTGAAGAAATCCAATGGGAAATGGCGAATGTGTGTGGATTTCACTGATTTGAATAAAGCTTGCCTTAAAGATTCATACCCTTTGCCCCGAATTGATAGGCTTGTGGATGAAACGTCCGGATATGAACTCCTCAAATTTTTAGACACTTTCTCCGGATATCATCAAATTATGCTCCATCCAGAAGATGAAGAGAAGACTTCTTTTATAACCGACGATGGAACATACTGTTATCGGGTAATGCCATTCGGTTTAAAGAACGCTGGAGCCACATATCAGCGAATGGTGAACAAAGTATTCAAAGATCTTATGGAAAATACTATGGAAGCCTATGTGGACGATATGATTATCAAGAGCAGAGCAGGCGAGTCTCACGCTCATCAGATGTCTAAGGTATTCGATGTGCTAAGGGAATTCAGTATGAAGCTAAATCCCAACAAATGCTCATTCGGAGTTAGATCGGGGAAGTTCTTGGGGTTCATGATCACCAACAGGGGTATTGAGGCAAATCTTGAAAAGGTGCAGGTGATTATAGACATAAAGCCACCAACCACAGTGAGAGATGTCCAAAGGTTGGCAGTCAGAATAGTAGCTCTAAATCATTTTTTGTCAAAGTCTGTAGAAAGGAGCTTGCCATTCTTTAAAACTCTACGGGGCGGAAGGAATTTCGAGTGGACAGAAGATTGTCAAAGAGCTTTTAAAGACTTAAAAGAATATTTGAAGCAGTTACCTTTGTTAACAAGGCCTTTGGAAGGGGAACAATTGTATATATACTTGGGAGTCAGTGAATTCGCCGTCAGTGCGGTACTACTGAAGAAAGATGAAATGGTGTACCGTCCCATCTACTATGTGACTAAGATACTACTAGACCCAGAGACCCATTATTCGGTGGCTGAAAAGCTAGCACTGGCCCTTGTGATGGCCTCTCGTAAATTGTGCCTTTATTTTCAGACACACTCCATTGCTGTCTTGACAGATCAACCGTTAAGGTAAATCCTTCAGAAGCTTGAAAATTTAGGAAGATTGGTGAAATGGGCAGTGGAACTTGGAGAGTATGATATCACATTTCAACCCAGGTAGGCTATCAAGGGCCAGGCTTTAGCAGATTTTATAGTAGAATGTACTAGCCCGAGCGACAATATCAAAAAGAAGACTCGACCGTGGCTACTGTATGTTGACGGAGCGTCAAATGCAAATGGTAGTGGGGCAGGTATAGTCTTAGTGTCGCCGGAAGGGAGATCCTTAGAATACTATTTACAGTTTGGGTTCCCTAGTTCAAACAATATAGCAGAATATGAGGCTCTGGTTGCTGGAATGAAACTGGCAGAGAGGTTACAAGTTCACCACCTAGTGGCGCATAGTAATTCTTAATTGGTGGTAAACCAGTTCAGTGAACAGTATGAGATTCGAGAGCTAATACTGGTTCTTTATCTAAAGAAAGTCCAATCTTTAGCTCAGACTTTTAAAATTTCCAGCTGATACAAATTAACCGATCTGAAAATAATCATGCAGATTCATTATCCAAATTAGCTTCCTCCAATGAGATCGAAGGAAGAATGGTAAAGGTGGAGAGACTCGAACGACCTAGCATTGAAGAAGTCGAAGTGTGTAACATTGAAGTGGGGGATGATTGGAGAACCCCATTCAAACAGTATCTCACTGAAGGTATGCTCTCGTAAGATATGGAAGAGGCTAGTCGTTTAAGGATACAAGGGGCAAAGTTCACATTGATAAACGGGGAACTGTACAAAAGGGGGTATTCATCGCCTTTGTTAAAGTGCCTGGGGCCAAAGCAAGCAGACTATGTCCTAGTTAAGGTACATGGAGGTATTTGTGGTGAGCATTTAGGAGCTAGAGCCCTTGTCGCTAAGATATTGTGATCGGGATTCTATGTGCTGACATTGAAAAAAGATGCGATAGATAAAGCCCACAGGTGTGACAAGTGCCAAAGGTTTGCACCAATAACAATGGCACCAGTGACTCCATTCCAGAGTACGGTACAACCAACTCCTTTTGCACAATGGGGATTGGACATTCTAGGGCCCTTCCCATCAGCTACGGGTCAAAGAAAGTTTCTATTTGTTGCTACTGATTACTTTAAAAAGTGGATTGAGGTAGAGCCTTTAGCTACAATCACAGAGAAGAAAGTTGAAGCGATGGTGTGGAAAGATATTATCTGTCGATTTGGGACCCCACGTATCTTAAATGTTGAGCACGGAAAGCAGTTTGATTGTGACGCCTTCCGTGAATTCTATAAGTGCCTTGACATTCAACTAAGGATTTCTTTTGTATCATATCCTTAAGCTAATGGGCAGGCCGAAGTCAGCAATTGAACTATCCTTCATGGGTTGAAGACCAGACTGAACAAAGTTAAGGGAGCATGGGTGGATGAGTTGCCTAGTGTCTTATGGGCATATTGTACCACTAGTCGAGTATCAACTGGAGAGACGTCGTTTAGCCTTGTATACGGCACTGAAGCATTGATTCCCGTGGAAATTGGAGCACTGTCATCCAGGGTAGCGCCTTTAGTGGAAGAAAAGAATTCACAAGGGCTAAGGGAAAACCTAGATCTTCTTGATGAGCATAGAGAGGCTACAGCTATCCGGCTGGTATCCTATCATCAGAGGGTGGCCAACTACTACAACAGTCGGGTAAAAGATAGACTGATAACCGAGAGAGATTTGGTGCTTAGAAAGTCACACATCACCAATGCCTTGAGGGAAGACAAAATATTCAAAGCTAATTGGGAAGGTCCATATTGAATCAGACGAAGGATTGGGCCCAACACCTGCATCCTGGAAACTCTGTAAGGAAAGAAAATAGGAAAGACATGGAACTCAAATCATTTGAAATTGTATTTGAATTAATCACTATGTTTTCTTTCTTGATTCTTATATGCTCGCATTATTATTTGTTTGCACTGTCACAAGATACTATTATCTGATCATTATGCATATTATTTCTTTATTCTTCTATTATATCTCCGACCTTTATAAATCTAAATCTTGTGACTGAAGACAGACTAGCCGTAAGAGCTTGAGGCGCAATAGCATCACTATGGCCAGGCGTAAAAAATCAGACGAGCCGTAAAAGCCTGAGGCGCAATAGCGTCACTGTGGCTAGGCGTAAAAAATCAGACGAGCCGTAAGAGCCTGAGGTGCAATAGCGTCACTGTGGCCAGGCGTAAAAAATCAGACGAGCCGTAAGAGCCTGAGGCGCAATAGCATCACTGTGAACAGGTGTACAAAATCAGATGAGCCGTAAGAGCATGAGGCGTAATAGCGTCACTGTGGCCAGGCGTAAAAAGATCGAGCTGTAAGAGCCTGAGGTGCAATAGTGCCACTGTAGCCAGGCATTGCAGACGAAGAAGCCGTAAGAGCCTAAGGCGCGATTGCGTCACTGTGGCCAGGCAATGGAAACGTATTGACCGTAAGAACCAAAGACGCACTCGCGTCATGGTGGTCAGGCATAAAAAAAGGTATGTTTACGTATGTAATTCTTTCTAAAAGTATATCTTTCTATCAAGAATTGGGGAGCATATATGAATAAATAAACAGACGAGTAAAACAAATAAACAGATAAGTGATAAATAGCGAAAGTTAAATAAACAAAGCAATATGAAGCATGAACAGATAAACTTTAACTTTATTTATAAATTCAAGAAAGCCTTTACAAGCGAAATAGGCAGTATGAATAAATTCAAAAGTATTAATAAGTTCAACAACAAAATATTCAAAGAGAAAAATAAATCAGTCTGCACTATCTAGTAGCTGGGGATCAGGCACCGTCGAACCCTCGCATTCTAGAGACTGGTGACCGAGAAATAATAGATCTTCTTTATCCAGGTCGTCAAGGGCACCAATGGGTTCAGGAACATTATCCAGGCTCACGGGCTTCCAAGGACCGGCTAGGTTTGCAATATCATCTCGTGCAGTCTTCTTAAAAAGCTTATCAGGGGGTTCAGCCTCTAGTTCATATTTAGTACAATCAGGAGCTTCAAATAACATTGCTTCACGCGTATATTAAAGCTTAGGGAACTCTTCGCCTTCCCAATGCTTCTCCAACCAGGATCTAGCGAGGTAAAAACCATATTTCACATATAGCCCCGAAAAATCCTCTTTTCGCCTCAAGCAATCTTTAGAAAGACGATACTCCTTCACGGCTTCTGCCCTGATGCTATCAATCTTCACTTGATTAAGAGAGGGAGTGGCCCGACTTTCTAGTTCGGTGACGTATTGTTCCAGCTCCTGATTGTGATCCATTAAGGATCTATATTTAGACTGCATACTATCCAATTCGACTTGTGCCTATTGAAGATCTTCATTAACTTTGTTAGACCTAGCTCTCTCAACAGTAAGGTCCCCCTTGACATGATTCAAATCCTAAAGCACTTTTGAGAGCCGATCCTCTAAATTTTGCACCACGTCGGGTAGCCCAGATAAGTTGTTGACGGTGTTCGATAACTCCATAACCTTGTCCCTCAACTCCTGAATTTCTTTATCAGCCCACTCCTGATAGGCTCGGTGTTGAGCATTATTGACCACGGTCCTCTGAGCAAGCTGAAAAGAAACACAAAAAGTCAAACTCAAAGTAGAGCAAAAAGAAATAAAATGAAAAAGAATCTGAAGATTACCCTCAGCACTTCCATATCAGCCAGGTCTTCCCCCTCTGGAAAATTTCTAAATATTCGGTGTTCGTCCCTTGGAAGAATAGTGGCCCAACTAAACTAAGAAGCCACCTCGAGAGTATCCAAGGTACCATTGTCATGTACTCCCGGATACACTCGAAACTTCGACCCCCTCATTATGATGCCACCGTCTACAGGATAGGACCTCTCGTCAACAGGACCTATCCTAGGAAGAATTGACCTCTTCCCCATTGTTGGTTCAATGTACAAACGCCTTTGATTCTTTCGTTGAGACGAAATTATATTACATTCAGCACGCTTTTCAGATCGAGACCGTATTGAGGAATCAGAAGTTCTCCTTGAAGAGGAAGGAGCCATCCCTCTATCCCAAGAGGGATCCCTTTGTTCAGTAGGAGGGGGCGTCTCTTGTCTAGAATGAGGCGGGGTCCAAGCCCAGGGCAATGGAGGTGGAACTGGTGCCTCACTGGGAACAACATCTGTCAGGCGAGGTCTCTTTCATCAGGATCATTAGACGAACCTTCCTCCACCCCTGACGCGCCAAAGAACGCCTAAAATGTCTCCTCTACAAAAAAGAAAAAACCAAATAAATTGTCAAAAGCGTGGTTAGAACTAACAACGATAAATTGAAAAGCATGAAAAGTTACCATCAGGAGAATTAAGATGCTCCTGAAGGGACTCTATATTTAACATATCGTCATCCGAAAGGACCATAAATGTCAGACCCGAGTTTTCGATTTACGTATATAGCTTGTACCTTATGATTCCTATGTGTACGAACATTATATTTCATAGTTGAATCATAAGAAGATTATTTACTATCATGCAATCGATTTATTGAGAATTAAAAATGCATGTAAGCTACATAACAGCGAGATAAGGATTAAAGTGATTTTTGAGCAAGTGCAGGGGTAAAACGGTCAATTGATCGAAATTCGATATAAGTTCAATGAGAAAATTTCATTAAAAATATGAAATTGAGAAATCTTGATCAATAACGGGGCAAATATTGAATTTCGAGTCCAATTGATCAAGATATGAATTTATTTAATACTTTTGGAATTTTTGTCTTGAAAAATGAGCCCAAAAATAGTGAAAAAATATACCGAAAAGGTAAAATCGGACTGATAAATTTATTTACGAACTAAATGAATTTAATAAGAATTTTTTAGATATTTTTGGGATATTTTAAGATTTTTATTATTATTTTAAGACTAAAATAATAATAAAAATATATTATAAAAAAAAGAAATCAGAAAATTGGAAATCTGAAGAGAGTTTTCGGGGACAGAGAAAATAGAGAAATTGAAGAGAAACAGAAGGAAACCGACGCAAACCGAGGAGCTCACTGGACGGCCACCAATCCGGTGACCCAGCGACCAGTGAAGGGTCGAAAGAGGAAGAGGGGCTCCGCGCGATTCTTCCGCCACTGACGACGCGCCCCATCGACGCCGGTAGGAGCAGATCGACGGAGTTGAAGGCCGCGGAGAAGAGAAGGGAATCCGACGGCCACCGACGGTGCTAGGGTTTGATCGAGCCCAGCCGAACGATCCCCAGGCTATGGCTCATCAAACGGCGGCAGCAGCTTCCGGAGAACCGGTCGGACGACGCCGACACGGCCAAATCATCCCTGAACCGGTCGGCGATTCAGGGGAGAACCTTCTAAACTGAACCGGACCGGACCGGTTCAGCCAAGGAGGATAGAGAAAAAGAAAAAAAATAAAAGAAAGAAAAAGGAAAAAGAAAATTTTTGGGAATTCATCGGAGCTCGGGTAAGTCGATACGAGGTCAAAAGTGACCAATTTAATTTTCGATAAATTTATTTAAATTATATTTAATCGGAAATTGACCTGAAGTTTAATATACAAAATTTTGCAGTTCGACGATAAATTCCGAACGGAAGCCCGATCGAACTTCGATTTGCACAACATCGTATAATCTTGGGTAAGTAAAGCTCATTTATGACAAATTATGCGATTTATGCGTATTTAAGATTTAATTTACGCATTTCGGATTAAATTTCGGATTTAGTGAATTATATTCGAAAAATTGAATAAAATGTCATAAATGATATACGGGCTATCCAAAGAGCTTGGAATAAAGCCCAATGGGTATTGATAGGCCCAATGAGTCGATAGATCCTGATGAACGGGCTTAATACGTATTAAGGCCCAATTAAAGTGTTTAAGGCCCATTAAGAGTAAACGGGCCCATTTAAATGAAATGAACTGTATTAAATGTGTAATATAGTAGGAAAAGTGTAATTAACCTAGTGAATGGTTAAATGTAGCTCCAGAGTCATATTGAGAGTTGACTGGACTGCAAGATTAGACAGCACAAAGGAAGAGAGGTCACACGACGTGATCCGAGGTAGGGGACTCTTGCAAATAGTTAGAGATATCTGTGCATATTTTCGTTGGATTTACATTCACTGAAATTGTTTGAGGGTCGGAGAAAATTGATAATACTATAGGGACCCGATATGGGTAAATTATGATTTTATCCATAGTTAGGCAAAAAGTGAAATTTTGGGAAAAGTGGTAAAAAGCATGGAAATGATGTTTTGAATGGTTTTTACTGCTGTGTAGCAGAAGAGTAGGTGGATGAGCTAATGTTTTGAGGTCGATGTAAACTAAGCACACTTTATAGTGCTGATTTTAATGATTTTAAACATCCCTATTTTTAAAGAGCCATCTACTGAATTATGTGGAAACAATCGTGCTGGAGCATAGCTCGTACTTGATTTCAGATGTTTTGCACATACCTTAGTGCTGGAGATTTACTCGCACTCCATTTATTTGACATGCATTATAGAGTACTGGAGCATTGCTCGTACTCAGTTTTATGTGATTTGTGCATGATAGAGTGCTGGAGCGATTAGCTCGTACTCAAGTTTAACATGAGATGCATGACAGAGTGCTGGAGCGTTGCTCGTACTCAATTCTTTATGATTTGTACATGACATAGTACTTGAGTGATTTGCTTGTACTTGATTTGAAATGAGAACTATGCATGACCTAGTGCTGGAGGTTTACTCGCACTAGTGTTGATATTTTGACATGCATATACAGTGTTTT
Organism: Firmiana major; assembly: GCA_033439115.1. Classification (NCBI taxonomy): domain Eukaryota; kingdom Viridiplantae; phylum Streptophyta; class Magnoliopsida; order Malvales; family Malvaceae; genus Firmiana; species Firmiana major. The sequence continues at coordinate 26,998,615 of CM065896.1, read as the reverse complement.
GAGGCGGAGCGTTGACTATGAGTCACACTCAAGACGCGCACTGTAGTTTTTACGTGATATATAGACATGTTAGAAAAACCGTGACGATTTCCTCCGTGTAGACTGAGTGTCACACTGTTGAGATGTTCTCACGTGGATTTAGAGACGTGGCATTTATTCCATAGTATGAGGGCTAAGACCTATGATAGGCACCCCACTATGATGTATTTCCATGGTATGAGAGGCTAAGACCCCGACCATGATGTTGGATCCACGAGTGTACGTTGTACCATGTGTGTGGCATGGAGTACACTGTACCGTGTTTTGTGTTATCGAGTTGTGGAGGAGAGTTGTTGATAGCTGACGGTTGTGATGGACTGACCCCCCTCCCGTTACAGCAGTGATAACCCACACACCGAGTACTATGTTGCCTGGGATTTCACCACATGTTAGGTTATGTACATAGTCCGGAGATGCTTTCTTACGATAAGATCCTTAAGCCCAACATCCTTAAGCCAGAGTGGGCGGGGAGGCTCTATTCAGCGGGGAGGCTCTCTTACATAGTCTGGAGAGATTGCATTTAGCCACTGAGTCTCGCATGATATATCACATGTGTTTTATGATACGGGTAGACCTAAGGGATGGGTCGGAACCCGATTTGTTTGTGTTGTGATGAGAAATGTCATATTTACTGTGTTTTGAATGTAAATGGCATATTTTATATAAAGGCATTCTTAAATGATTAAATATGATTGTTTTGCATGAATGCCTCTGATTGATAAACCAACATGTGTTTAGTAAATGGGATTTTAAATATGTACTATATTATATATATTTTAAACATGCTTTTGAAATGAGAGAAGGAAAGGCAAAGCATTATTTTCAGTAGATAGTATGGATGTCTACTTGCTTGCCTGATTTCCTTACTGAGCACGTTGATAGCTCATCCCATTCATTTTCCCCCCATCTCTACAGATTCTCGTCAGTAGATTGAGTCGGCTGAGGTATTGCATTCCTTTGATCCGCTGCCACTCCCCATCTAGCGAAAAGTATATACATGCGTACTCTTTTGTATCTGAACAATGTATAAACACAGTGATGTACACGTTTTAACATGGGGGATGTAATGATGTAATTATATTTAAGTATATGAATTTACTTATGATATGAATGTCATGTATGTATGATACGAAAAAGAATGGTAAGGTATGTATGGATGAGGAGACTAATGTCTATTCACAGCCCAACTGTTGAGGAGATAAAGGTAAGTAAAAAGTGAAAAATTTATTGTGGTTTTCGGTAAGTCGCATGTGGGAGGAGGGCGTTACAATAAAAGTTGAACCAAACCCTTCCCAGTCGCTCAGATTGGCTAGGGGTTCACTCTCAGAGCTAAACGTTCTATTTGTGCTTCCTATATCCTCTTGCGACCTTAAAAGTTCAGGGTTTAACTCAGAAGGAATCGATGATGGAAGATTCGAGGGAGGAACAGAGGGGCCGACAACAAGAACCAGACCCACACCCCAATCGGCAGACATCAAATTTTCATTTGATAGAACAATATCAAGAATGTAACAGCTTCTTATGCTATCCGCGGGGCACCTCACCTTTATATAGTCGCGACAGAGATGGTTGAAACGTGGCGTCTTTACCATATTTTAAAACTCTCTCGCAAATAAAACGTTTTCGTCCTTAACAACTATTCTAGAAAGACATAATCCTCATATTATACTCTTACATAGGGAAATTCCCTATGAAAGAGTGGGGAGCAATTGATAGAGGTAATTTACCCCCAGCCCAATCACGCGCCTGAGCTTCAGAATACAAAAGTCCCAAAATAATAAAATTTTGGGGCCCACACAAATATAGGTCCTGAGCTCATCAAAGCAACTTAGAAATATCTATAAATACCTCCAAGTATGATCAGAAAAACCCTAATCTCTATTTTGCTTACTAAAACTCTGCTTAAACAGTTTTCTAACTGAAGTATCGGAGTGCGCGTGCAGGGACAGATCCCTGCGCCTCTCTGACTTTCACTGTTTTTGCAGAACATCCAAGACATGTGGAGAAGACCACATCAGTATCATTTCATTGTTATTGAGAGTAACAACACTTTCAAATCAACATCTCAACCATGCGGTACAACGTACTCCATGTGATCTACACGGTACAACGTACTCCGCGGACCCATATCATGGTTGGGGGTGCCAACCGTAGGTCTTATCTACCCCGTACAATGCATAACCTACACAGTCTCAAATGCACGTGGGAGCGTTTCATTTTCATGTAAGAGAGCCTCCCCACCCCAACGGGCTTAAGGATGTTGGCTTAAGGATCTTATCGAAAGAGAGCCTCCCCACCCTGTTGAGCTTAAGGATGTTGGGCTTGAGGATCTTACCATCTCCACGGCATCATACATACCACAGTGTGAAAACCTGTGCAAGCTAAGCTCTAGCATGGTTCATGCATCATCAGTAAATCTCCTCATATGAGCAACGTTCTAGTATGACTTCATGCATAAAATCATGAAAAAATCATGTGCGAGCATAGCTCAATACGGTTATATGCATAAGAAAGTGAATCGAAATCCGCGTACGAGCAGATGCTCCAGTACGATTTATGAAACATCATCATAATTCAAATCAAGGTGCGAGCTAAGCTCCTGCACATCTCATACATGTGAAAATACCAAAATCCATTGCGAGCGAGGCTCCAACACTATCTTAACTCACATAAATACGATATGCGGCTCTACTTCAACAAAACACTCTTAAAAACTATGGTTAGCACCTCACTTGTGCTTTTTCACAAAATCAGAAAATCACTAGCCAGCCTATCCGTCATTTTGCTTAAACCAAAGTAATGTGTTTTCGTAAAAGCATCAAAACATGTGATTTATCCCCGTTTATAAGAATCACTTCAAAACCAAATCATATACAAAAATATTTGTACTCAATCGCACATACCATAAATCACTTTCTTAAATAACCATGCATTTTACAAAGCCCTATATTCACCTAAAAAAATACAAGCAGTTATCTCTATACACTCACAAAATCCCCTTACCTGGAATCATGTCGAGTGATTCCACTTTGTTAAAGCTGCTTGATTGCGCAGTTCAATTCGCCTACAACAAAATCTCTGAGACTGCACAAAACCATATTCCAGGTCAATTGGGTACAATATAGCACAATTCTTGCGTTTACTATGGTCGACTCGACCTATAGTTTCCGTTAACGCCTATAAGGCTTCATTTGATTGCTCTACCCATATCTCAAGAGCCTATTGAACTCTTTTAGATCCATTGATTCATACTAAATCGATATTAAGCTCATGGCACCTCTAGTTCATCATTTACTTCACTATGACATTCTGTCCAACACCTTATATACTTATTCTCATAACTTGATAAATTTTATAATGTAGCTTCATCCAATCATCTCAAATCATGCATATTACCCCATAACACCTTAGCACAACGCATTAATCATCAATTCACCCATATCACATTTTCTCACACTAGACTCATTCTAGGTTTTACTTGTTCCATTACATTCTAGGTAGTTTCAATAATCAATACACATACCAATCACCTCACAACAACAACTAGATAGATATATCTTGAGTTTGGTGTATTAGAAACTCACCTAGCTTGATTTCTTTCTTGCTCCAAATAAGAACACTCCTTGCTCCTTCAATCTAACCAATGGAGTATTGATTCCAAACTATGTTGTTCTTCTCTTTATAATGAACAACTTTACTCTAATGGCTTTTTCTTAAATCTTTATGGAAATGAAATGATTTTAGAGTGAGAAAGCTAGGTTTAAGATTGAAAATGGAAGGAAATGGTTTGTTCCTGTGAAAATGCAGATCCAACTGCTCCACTTTTATAGACATGGCACTAGGAGATTGATTTGCATAGGGTGGAGATTGATCTGGCGTTGCTTAAATTCCTCAGTTTCTCGACATTTTGCAGGCATGAGATTGATCTGTTTGCTGCATGAGATCGATCTGTCGTGTTTCATGGGATCGATCTGCCTAATGAAACAAGATCGATTTATCTCAGACAGAAAGCTTAGGAGATCGATTTGACCTTAAGGGGAGATCGATCTGCTCCAGCCCGAGACTAATGGAGATCGATCGAATTGAGTGAGGGATCGATCTTCCTCTTCCAGAATGCTTGATATTACATTTTTCAGGCCATGAGATCGATCTCTCCTCGTATGGGATCAATCTGGCGTTTATCCTGCACCCTTTTTACTGTAAATTTCCCATTTAAACTCATACTTAATCACTTCAACACTCATTTATCAATCCATTCACACTTAGAACTCAAAAACATTTATTTCTTATAATTCGTATGTAATGTAACTTGTCTGTACATCAAATAATTATATACATTACATAAAAAGTTACGGGTCTTATATGTAATCTAAATTAGTATGTAAGTAAAGTTTGTAATTATTTAGCTATTCAATAAAAAAAATCCTTCAGAAGAATAAAGGAAATGAAATGAAAACAAATATTAGGGAAACCATTATTGATTTTGAAAAGAAACTAAAAGCAACTGATGTGACAGTTATAAACTGCAATTGGAATATTTCAAAGAGGTATGATCATAAGTAAGTAGTTATACAGGCAAAATTTCATTAAAATGAAAAGTTAAGTAATTGGCACCGAACATGAATGCAACTTAAATAAGAAATTAAGTTAAAATTAGTTAATATTTCCACGTGTTTGGGACGTCACAATCACCTAGGCATAAAACAATAATCTTCTCTTGTGTTTTGAGCAAGAGGGATTGATCCCCCAAGCATTACAGGTAACCAGCGACTATATTTTTGTGCCTTGCAACATAAAGATTTCATTTTATGCTCCACCAAACTTCTTCAACCTTTAAGGGAGTACAAATACATGCTTCAAAGACTATGGGAAAGAAGAGAAACCCTTAGTTATCATCTTTAAGCTATAAAGAGCAAGAATAACAAATTCTACATCTTCCATCATTTTCATATTCAATCTTCACTTGTGCTAGAAGCACATTTCTTCTTGTAACAATCTTTGTATATTTCTTTGAGAGCTTAACTTGTAATCACCTATCCTTACAGAGGAATTCTTGATTACATTCCTTGTATACCCATCCACACATTATGAAAAGGGAGTGAACCCTTGAGTGATCAAATTGTAAATGAGAATTGGGAAGAGTAAGGTTTACTCCTTGAGCCATAGAAAGGCGACATTATAAGAGGTTTCTTCCTAAATCTTGAAACAGAAGAGGTAAAGGTCTCACCAACCTTTGGAAGAGTTGTGTAAGAGGTTATTTTCTTAAGCTCAGAAAAGGGAAAAGAAAGATTATTCTTGAGCTTGCAAAAAAAAAAAAAAAGCTGTAAAGTCCTCTTTGAGTAGTGAATTTAGTACATTATTGTGAGACCCCATATATGTATAATTGTAATATATACATAGAAATGTAAATGAAGTTATACTATGAATCCATAAGTGAAGTATATGTGATGTAAGTCCATAAGTTAATGAACACACTTGTAATAAGAGTTGTGATTGTACGTATAAGCTGCATTATATATGAATATGAAGAAATGAACTTAAATATGTGAAGAATTTGAGTAAAATGGAAAGTGAGTAGAGTGGTAAAATGAAAAGAGATTGCATAAGTTATGCACTTCCATTTGGTTTATATCATATACCTTTGGCTATACAAAGATTCTACACAAGGTTTAATGTGTATGAAGTATTAATGGATGCCATTTTCAAGTCTCAAAGATGATTGGATGAGAAAATGACCATGGTAACAAATTAAGGATGTTTGAGTATGAGTTGCTGTAGAAAATCTGCAGAAAAACTGCAGAAAATTTGGGAAATATGAAGGGCAGATTGATCCCATTGGATGAGAGATCAATCTGGATGAGCCAAAATGCTTGTATTTGAGCAATGGAATAGAGCAGATAGATCTCCTAAACATTCTGTAATGAAAAGATCGATCCTTAAGCATACAAATCGATCTCCTTAGCTCTCTGTTTGGAGCAGATCGATCTCAAGCTTTGACAAATCGATCTCATGCTTAAAATGTCGTGGAAAAGAGGAATTTAAGGGGACCAGATCGATCTCTTCCTTGTGCAGATCGATCTCATCAAGCTATTTCTATAAAAAGGGCTTTAAAAATTTGTAGATTTCGGGACAAAACCATTTCCTTCCCTTTCCAACCCAAAACCTAGCTTTCTCTCTCTAAATCCAACCATTTTCAACGAGATTTGAGGGAAGACTATTAGAGGCAAAGTTGTTCACATCACAGAGAAGAACAACATAGTTTGGAGGCATTTACCCATTTGTTAGATTGAAGGAACAAGGGGCATTTCTATTTGGAGCAAAGAGAAAATCCAAAAAGGTGAGTTTCTAAAGCACCAACTTAAGTACATTGTTAAGCTATTGATGTTTGGGGTTGATTGGGGTGCTTAGTATTGTTAGAAACTATCTAAAATGCATTGGAATGATTATGACCTAGAAATGGTCTAGAGTGAGAAAGTGGAATGTGTTGAGGTTAATGAGGAATGAGATATCTAGAGGTGAAAATAGTGTTATGGGTATGATTTTAAGTTGTTGTTAGTGAATAGATTGTGATATTTACCACAAGAGGTAAAATGTGTATTTAAGGCATTGGATAAATGCATAGTTGAATAAGAGTTAAAAGTGTTAACTCAAGTGTTTGATGAATGAATCGCAGCTCTAGAGGATACACCGGTGAACCAAGAGCGTAAGAGGCTAAGAGGAAGAGAGAGTCGCACTCAAGTAAATTGAGGTAAGGGAATTGTGTGAACTCTTAGAGATATATGTGCGTTGACACGCCCAAAAGGTATATGTCCCGCAAGTGCACGGGTCGTACAAGTAATAATAGGATTTGAGTCCCGAGTTATCGTCCCACAGAGAAGTTGGTTAGCCTAATTAACTACTGGTTAATCTTACCCTAAGTATATTCTAGCAAATTATAAAATTAAGGTGGGTGATCTACATAGCTCGAATTAAAAATACTGAAAACAATAAAATAATAAAAGCTATAAACTAAAGAAAATTAAAACCGAGCAATATTACTTACAGTGCTCCACGTAATTAAAATAAAAAACCTACAAAAAAAATTAAAACAGTTAAAATTAATTAATGCAATTAAAATAAAATGCAATTATGAAAATAAAGCAATAAAATTTAATTAAACTAAACTTAAAATAAAAATGCATGAATTTAAACTAATGAAACTTGCAAATTAAACTAACCTCAAAACTAATAAAAATGAAAACTAAATTAAAAATGCATGAAGTACATTAATCTAAATTAATCCTAAATGCTACTTATAAAACACTAAACTAAAATAAAATCATAAAACATTTAATCTAAAATTAACTACTAACTAAAAATTAACACTACAAATTAAATTAACATGCAAAGCAATAAAGTTAACCTACCATTATAATTAACTAAACTAACTAACTAACAACTAACAAATGCATGAACATACTAATGATGCATTAAACTAAAACATGACTAAATTGAACTATGGCCAAACATGGCTTTAACGAATTTAAATAATCCAAAGCCCTCCATTTACTGTTCACGTGTCTTTCTAAAACATTTTCATTCCAGGTGATGGCTCGGCTTGTCCACTGGTCCAGGCTTTTGCCTGCTATTCTGCTAGCTGTTCTCTGCTGCTCACGGGTTGCTCGATTCTGCCATCTGCTCCAGGCTTGACCAGACACTGCTCCAACTACTGCTAGGTGCTCTAGGCTACTCGGTTTGCAGGATACTTGGTTCCAGGCGGTATGCTGCACTCTGCTTCTGCTGTTTCTGTAACCTGCTATTACTCTCGGGTCTGACCGTGCTGCTGTTCTAGGCAAGGTCCATTTCTGCTGCACGTCCACGACATGCACTGCTTCAGCAATGTCCTCGGCCTGACTAGCATCCCTCTGCTCCAGCAATGTTTGATGCATGATAAAACAGTGGCAAGGTAGGAGCATGGACCAGCAACTGTAGCAACCGAGTCTTCAACAGCAGCTGCTCCACTACAAGCAAACTGAATGAAATTTTGGAAAATGACACTGAACAGTAAATGACAACTGAAACAGGGGAGAGTAGAGAGTGATTAGTGAATCTCGGTTATGGCTACTTTTGCTGCTCTCGGGTTCCACTTCTGCTGCTCTCCATTCGTTTCTTTTCTTGGCTCATGAGATCAAAACTCACCACAACATTGAGTAATGATGACAACTAACGAAAAGAAAAAAATAAAACTACATAGGAAGCAAACCGAGAATCATGAACAAAAACAAAACTTGAAAATTAAGGAAAGCCGAGAGCTATCACTAAGAATGAAGAACTATGAAAATTAAAACTTGAAAACAAGGGAGTTGAATATCACCAAACCGAGAAGCATGGATAAGCAAATGAGGTTGCAAATCAACATGAAAAGTTTTTCATAAATTAAAGAAAGTGAAGATGAACAGTAACGTAAAACATAGTTTCGGGAAAAGCTTCTAACAATATTAAAAACTAAATTAATCTAACTAAGCTACTCTAACACTACTCCTAAATTACATTACATTACACTACTCCTACTCCTCAAATTACATTACTTCTACTCGTAAATTACCTACTCTTTCAATTGTCATCCTTTCCTATTTATAAACACACTAGGGGTAAAATTGTCATTTCTACATCCTTGATGAGTTGGCATTTTTTTAGCCACTTGTCTTCACACCATTGGCTCCTTGAAAAGATATTTCCATGTCATCGATCTTCTTGTCCAATTGGATGTGCTAGGTGGCATGACTCGTGTTGTCCGCGTCGTTCAATCTCGATTTTAGCCCAATTTCGATCCATTTTCTACTGAAATATTCAAAATTCATCCGGATTTAATTTATCCGCAAACATGAGAATTTTAATTAAATAAAGGGGATAATTAACAAACTAAATTGGGGATTTAAATAATTAATTAGGAAATTAAGCACAAATAATTTTAAAAATATAGAATTATCATGCGTAATTTGGGCACTTAAATGCTTTGCTAGAATGCCTGAGATGTTAGGAAATGAAATTGGGTGATTGAAAGGCAAAAATTGGGTGTTTGAGAAATGTGCATGAAAACAAAAGCATAATGCTTTGAAAATCATGTTTTATTGCTTTTTAGCAAATGATTGGTAGGTTGGCTGACATTTGAAATTGTTATGAATAGTAATTCAAATATTATTTTAGATAATTATATGAAGACACATGGTATATCCGAGAGAGATCAGACATAATAAGAGATTTGGATAAAAGAGGATAAAGGTGTAATTGTGACAGGAGGAAATTCCCTATAAATAGGGAACATGTATGATTCCTGAAGGCAGATAACATTTTTCCTACTGAAACTCTGAAAAGATTATTCTCTGACTTAAGCATCGGAGTGAAAACACAGGGAACAACCCCTGCGCCCCTCTGATCATTTCTTTCTTTGCAGAAAGTTCCAAAGTAGAAGGTACGAAAATCGAGGCGAAGACGCCAACAACACGTAATCGTTGACAATGACCACAACAATTGGCACCGTTTGTGAGAAATCGAGCAAAAAGTCATTCTGACACGATGGTACAGACCCGTTCGACAGCAGTCAGACATGAGGATAGTGAAGACATGGCGAGTTCTCCCATGACGGGTGGCAGAGGAGCCGCGAGGGTACAAAGCGAAACCAACATGATGGCGATCCCCGTCGCGAAATTCGAAGCAATGCGAAAACAAAGAGAAGAGACTATCCAAGCTCTACGGTCCATGGTAGACCTGTTCAAAGGTATATTCCCGCATGTGAATTTGTCGCAGTCCGTCCAAAATTTGGTAGGAGAAAGGCAGAATTCGATAGACGCTGAGGGCATGTCGCGAAGCATCCCCAAAATGGAGAATGCGGCACCCATGCTGCGAAGCCCTCATGGACGAGAGATGCCACGAAGCCCTCATGGACGGGAGAATGCGACACCCATACCGCGAAGCCTTCATGGGTTGGAGCATGCGGCACCCATGCCGTAAATCCCCCATGGATTGGGGCAAGCGGCGCCTATGCCGTAAATCCCTTCTGGATTGCGGCATGTGGTGCCTATGCCACAAACCATTCCCAGAGTTCAAAACACGACAAGCATGCCATGAAGCCTACATGGCATGGAGAATCGCAGAGTGTCACGATCTGTTCCCGGCATGAAGACCAACCCGGCCTTGCTAACTTTCTCAGTACCGGAGAGACTCGTGAGCAAAGAGACTTGGACAGCATGACTCGAAGCCCTCTGGGAGTGTCGTGCTCTGGCGACATCCAGCATAACACTAATGGCACCAGAGATACAGTCAACCTCACGCAAGACCCAATCGAAGTAGCCGTGGGAGATTTGCTACATGATGCTGCAATAAACCTCATGCAGGATGCTGCAGGAAGAGTGAGACGCTAAAGTGGAGGACATCAAGGTGTAGAGGGACCAAAGTATCATAGAACGAGGGATTCAGTATGGGAAATTGATGGAAGTTAGAGGCGTCGGAATAGAGTGAATCTTGAAAGTCCCGAAGGTGAGGACTTTAGATACATAGACGAGGAAGAGGTCGGAGTAGCGGGATCTCTGCCCGAGAAAAGAAGATCAGAGATGGATCCAACTTGGAATCCTGAAACGTCATATGATGATCGAGCTGATTCAGTCGCACAGGGCGCTACCAACATGAAGAAAATGGTGGAACGCATTCTGGAAGAAAAGAGGTTGGTTCCAGTTGAAGAGAATCAAAGAAGGAGGATTTCATTTAGTGCAGTTATCATGAGAAAACCATTGCCCCCAAAGTTTAAAATGCCTCAGATAACAGCATATATGGGAAGAACCGACCCTTACGACCATATTCAAAATTATGAGTCACTGATGCTGTTGCACGGATGGGAGGATGAGATTATGTGTAGAGCATTCTCCCTAACCTTAACCGGTTATGCTCTAAAGTGGTTCAACAGTTTGCCTGAAGGGTCTATTTCATCTTTTGATCAACTAAGGACTGAATTCCTGCGGGCCTTCATGATGCATAGTCAAAAGAGGAAAGATGCCACCTATCTCTTGACCTTGAAACAAGGAAATAGAGAGTCACTCAAAAGCTATATTGACTGATTCCGTGATGCCACATTAGAGATTCAAAATTTACAAGTGGGAGTAGCAGTGACCGCTATGTTACAGGGAACAAGGTCCAAGATGCTATAGGAGTCGTTATCTCTGGATCAGCCAGCAACAGTATCAGATTTATTTTCTAGAGCAAACAAATACATTGCTCAGGAAGAAGTAATAAAGACAGTCCTAGCAAAAGATCCCAGAGAGGAAAGGAAGAGAGAGAGGGAGCCCAATGATAAAGGTATGGGAAGGCCGGAAAGGCTGAGTAAAGCTCCCAAGCTAAAATACTCTGCCTATACGCCTTTCACTGAGTCGCGAGCTTCAATATTGGTAGCCATAGAGAGGACAGAAATGATTCAATTCCCTAGAAAAGTTGAAGGGAACTTGGGACAAGACTTAAGGTAGTTTTCATTCCACCTATGGCCACTCGACCGAGAAATGTCGAGATCTAATGAACCAGCTGGAGAAATTGGCCAGAAAGGGGAGATTAGATTATTTCTTGCGGAGTCAAAACCTTCCTCGGGGATAGATAGACCGTAGATGGCGAGACAGCCGCTTTGATAATAGGGGCAGTGTAAGAAGAGATGAAGAAAAAAGAAATAAAGTGAGACCGAGAGAGCACAAGAATCGGGAGGTCGACAATGAACCTACCGGGGCTGCCATTAATGTCATCTCTAGAGGAGAAGGAAGAGTGGGTGACTCATCGGCCTCGAGAAAGACTTGCGCTAGACAGGTGTACCAGATTCGTTCTGTCATGAAAGTTGACAAGAATGAAGAGGCAATTATGTTTACACCAGCTGATCAAGGGGATGTAATCATTCCCCATGATGACCCTATGGTCATATCTGCAGTAGTGGCTAAACACCCGGTGAGCCAGATTCTAGTAGATAATGGGAGTTCTGTAAATCTTATCTATTGGAATTGTTTTGAAAGGATGAATTTGAGTGAAGATCGGCTTAAACCAGTAACTACTCCATTTTTTAGGTTTGCTGGTGAGAGGGTAAAGGTAGGGGTGTAAAACGGGCTCAAGCCCGCGGGTTGGTCCGTAAAAACCGCGGCCTTTTAACGATCCGGTCCATTAATATGTGATCCGTTTAAAAACGGGCTTATACGGGTCAAGCCTGTCGGGCAAATAATTTATACGGGCCAACCCGTACGGGTACGGGCCGACCCGCGGGCTATTTTACCAACACACCAATCAAACCTAAGTCCTAAATCATTCTCATTCTACCTATTCTAATTTTTAAAGTTTAAACAAACAAAACTACAAAAGTAAAAAATTGAAAATTTACCAAAATAATATTATTGTATTTTTATTTAATAATTGAAAATTTTATTTTATAGGTTGGAAAAATGATGAGGAAAACTAAGATAAATTGGTGGAAGAATCAAATGATTCAAATCATTTGAATAATGAGATTAACTCACAAGTTTAATGTTGTTTGATGTGGAGTTTAATGGATGCTTATAGATTTTATGACTTTTAAACTTATTTACTATTCTTTATTTAATTATTTAGACCATAATATTATGTCATGTGTAATTTGTATTTGTAATGCGAGTTTGTTTAATGGATATTATGTTTGTGGATTTTATTTTTATTGAGATTAATATAATAATATTTGTAGAACTATTTTCACAATTTTATGACTTGCTTGCTTATGATATAATATATTGCTTATGCTGATATATATATATATATATATATATATATATATATTACAAACCCATAATTTGCTTTTGTACATAATATATTGTTTTATGTGACTAACTTACAATTTGAAATTAAGTGGAGAACTCCAAATCATTTTGGTTTTTACTTTGAACTTGTTATATTTGATCATGAATGAACTAATATTCCTCTTGTTGATTTGGTTTTTACTTTGAACTTGTTATATTTGATCATGAATGAACTAATATTCCTCTTGTTAAAAAAATTGCAAATTAAACTTTGTATTTTAGTCTCAAATCTATGTGATTTGATTTTATAACAATTTTGGTTAATTCCCAAAGCCCAATAATCATTTAACAAATTAAAATTAGACTTAATTAAGTGTTTAGGCTCAATTCATTATTTTTTAAAATTCAATCCTTTATTTCCAAAAAAAAAAGTTAAGTTAGCCCGCGGGCCAATCCGGCCCGCATTAGAATCGGATCGGTCTCCACAAATTTAATCCGTTTAAATGCGGGCCTGAACGGGCTCAACCCGCTTAAATCCGTGTCCGTATTAATTCGCATCGGTCCGCACCGTTTGACCCGTTTTACACCCCTAGGTAAAGGTAGTCGAATCCATTGAATTGCCTGTTACATTGGGAGATAATCCTAGATGCGTAACAAGGCAAGTTCTATTCATGGTGGTAAGATCACCTTCATTAGCCTACAACATCATCTTCAGAAGACCACTGTTAAATGATATGAGGGCTGTGCTTTCCCCTTGTTACCTGCTAATGAAGTTTCCCACGCCGAAAGGAACAGGACAAATAAGGGGAGATCAAAGGAGGGCAAGGACATGCAATGTGGCATCCACTACATGTAAGGGTATGCAAAGAAAGGAAACCCTTACCATAACTGAATCGCCCAAGCCAAAGCCCATGGAGGAATTGGAGGCGATTAAGTTGGTAGCTGAAGATGAGAACAAGAAATTGTACATTGGAAGCCATTTGAAACATGAGGCTGAGGAAGAGCTAATGAGATGTTTGAAGGACAATGTTGATATTTTCGCATGGACCCCCGCTAACATGCCTGGAATTGATCCCACAATAATATGTCATGAGCTTAATGTGCTGCCCGGCACCAAACCTATCAAGCAAAAGAAAAGAAACTTCACCCCCGAAAGACAGCAGGTAATAAAGGATAAGATTGAAAAGTTACTTAAAGCCGGTTTTATCCGAGAAGTTCTATATCCAGATTGGTATCAAATGTGGTAATGGTGAAGACGGCTAATGGAAAATGGAGAATGTGCGTAGACCTTACTGATTTAAATAAGGCTTACCCGAAAGACTCATACCCACTGCCTCGAATCGACAAATTGGTGGATGAGACCACTGGGTACGAGTTACTTAGCTTCTTGGATGCCTTTTTTGGTTATCATCAGATCTCAATGCATTCGGTAGATGAAGAAAAAACATCCTTTATTACAGATAAGGGCACATATTGCTACGGAGTAATGCCGTTCAGCTTGAAAAATGCAGAGGCTACATATCAGCAGATGGTGAACAAAATATTCAAGGATTTGCTTAGAGACACCATGGAAGCTTATGTAGATGACATGATTGTAAAGAGTAAGGAAGGAGAGTCCTATGCCTCGAGACTATCTAAGGTCTTGGCAGTATTAAGGAAGTATGACATGAAGCTTAACCCCAATAAGTGCTCCTTCGGGGTTCAGTCTGGAAAATTCTTGGGCTTCATGATAACTAGTCGAGGGATTGAGGCTAATCCTGGAAAGGTCCAAGTAATTTTAGATATGAGACCTCCAGCGACCCTCAAAGAAGTGCAAAGATTAGCAGGGAGAGTAGCTGCTTTGAACCATTTTTTGTCGAAATCGGCCGAGAGAAGCTTACCATTCTTCAAGACACTCCGGGGTGGGAAGAACTTTCAATGGACCGAAGAATGTCTGAGAGCCTTTGAGGAGTTAAAGGAGTATTTGAGAGCGTTCCCATTGCTCTCAAGACCCTTGACTGGAGAGCAATTATTTGTGTATCTTGGTATAGGAGACAAGGCAGTAAGCGCGGTGCTTTTGAGAAAAACCGTCGACGGAGATAAACCAATTTATTATGTGAGCAAAGTACTCTTAGGGGCTTAAACACGATATCCACAGGTAGAGAAAGTGGCCTTGGCACTTGTTACTGCTGCGAGAAAGCTGCCCCCATATTTTGAAGCACATCCAATAATGGTACTGACAGATCAATCTCTGAGACAAATACTACAAAAGCCTGAACATTCAGGACGACTGGTGAAATGGGCAGTGGAGCTCAGTGAATATGACATCAACTTTCAGCCTCGTCAAGCCATCAAGGCACAAGCATTGGCAGATTTCATAGTTGAGTGTACTTGCCGAGAAGACTCAACGGAACAAGAGTTAGCATGGTGGAAGTTATTTGTAGATGGAGCATCCAACCATTAAGGAAGTTGAGCAGGTATTGTGCTAGAGTCACTGGAAGGAGAGATGCTTGAGTATTCTCTACGCTTCAATTTCCTTTGCTCCAATAATTTGGCTGAATATAAAGCTTTAATCGGGGGTATAAAGTTGGCAAAGGAGCTCCAGGTGAAAAACTTGTCGGCTCTCAGTGATTCTCAACTGGTGGTCAATCAGTTTAATGGCAATTTGAAGTTCGGGAATCCTCTCTTGTTCTGTATCTACAGAAGGTTCAAACTTTGGCCCAATCATTTGATAAATTTCAGCTCACCCTGATTAACTGATCAGAAAATAATCAGGCTGATGCTCTGTCGAAGTTGGCATCTTCCAAAGAGACAACTGGAAGATTAGTAAAGGTAGGGAGGTTGGAAAGGCCTAATATAGAGGAAGATGATGTACTAGAGATCGAAGTTGGTGAAGATTGGAGGACCTCGATCAAACGATACCTGATGGCAGGAATTCTCCCCGAAGGCAAAGAAGCCACTCGAAAGATCAGAATCTAGAGTGCCAGATTTGCTCTAGTGAATTGGGAGCTATACAAGAAAGGATTCACCATGCCATTATTGAAATGCCTTGGTCTGGAGCAAGCGAATTATGCTTTAGCTGAGGTTCATGAAGGAATATGTGGAGAGCATCTAAGAGCCAGAGCCTTGGCAACAAAAATACTCAGAGCGGGGTTTTATTTGCCAACACTAAAACAGGATGCAACAGACAAAGTACAAAAGTGTGACAAATGTCAAAGGTTCGCTCCCTTAACGGCTACACCAGTAACTTGTCACGCCCCAGAAGCGCGAAAAATAGGGCTAATTTAAAACTTTTTATTCATTAATTCACAATTAAGAGTGCATTCCTGTGCAGTGTCATACATCATCACCTATATTATACCTCAGGATCTCGTCGTTGAATAGTATATATTACATCATATACATTATTTGATCTCAAGTTAATTAATCCTAATACATCCCATACAATGTTATACATCAAGTGTCTGCAATTATGATAATTGTCTGGGTACATGAAAAGATAAAAGATACCTCAAAACACAATATATGGCCTGGAGCTCAAGTCCTCCACTAGCCACTACTCTGTACGTCGCAGGAAAACCCTTTTCACTTGAAGAGATCAGGGGGGAAAGAAAACAGGGTGAGCTTCTAAATCGCTCAGTAAAGGGGGTAAGGGACTCATTTCATAAACCAAAATGCACATCACAAAATATTTATTTGTATGTGAAACTCATTAATCTCATTTGAAAACCATAGCATGAAAGTACTCAAAACGACATTCTCATGTCTCAAATCACGTGAAAACATGAAGTAAAAAGGCTCAGTCTAGAGCAATAACAAAGCATGTGAAAATAATGCGATAAACGCTTTCTCAATTAACATGATAAAATCACTGTAATAATAATGCACGTGGCACAGCCACTAAACACACGTGGCATAGCCACTGATTTAAATTCACACGTGGCACAGCCACAGGATAGGGTTTCACGTGGCAACGGCCACCAATTAGGGTTTCTCACATGGCAACGGCCACCAAATAGGGTTCTCACGTGGCAACGGCCACCAAATAGGGTTTTCACGTGGCAACGGCCACCAAATGGGGTTCTCTCGTGGCAACAGCCACCAAATGGGGTTTCTCACGTGGCAACGGCCACCAAATAGGGTTTCTCACGTGGGAACGGCCACCAAATAGGGTTTCTCACGTGGCAACGGCCACCAAGTATACATGGCATAGCCACAGAATGGGTTATTCTCACGTTACCAGAACGGAGAAGAATCGGGCTTACATGCTACCAGAGCAATGCCCGGTGTGTACTCAAAATTACACACCTAAGTCTTAATCACATAAGACTAGTTTGCCTTCACGTAGAACTCATAGTGGTTTTTCTCTCATAAAACTCATTTAAAACCGTTTTGTACTCAACACAAAACATATTGAAACCGAGTCCCAACTGGCAAAACACGCACACATTTCTCAAATCTCGATATTGCCTTAACGTAGAGCCTAATTATAAACTCATAAAAACATTGGGCTCCAACCGGCTATAAAAATCATGTGCAATTGTATCACAACACAACACAACACTCAACATGCTTGTTTTATAAATCACAAATCATGCTATAATAGTTTGCAAATCACATACACAAATGGTTTAGTTTCCCTTACCTCTTTGCACCTCGTATAGTGCAATCGTTTCCCCCTTGACACGGACTAGTCCCGCATTCCACTCTGGAACTCCCGAGCTGTCCAAACGATGTTAAAACATCAATATTCAACTATCACATCAACCTCAGTTCTCAAAATCGAGCATAATTGCTCATAACTCCTCAAATTTCTCAATTCTCATAACTCCACCACAAACCACAATCTCGCTCACAACACCTCAACATTCTATATTTCCGATGCCACAATATCTATGCTAATACACCACATTGTCTAAATCTCCATTAATAGCTCAAAATTCCTAAATTGCTAAATATCATTATCACTCCAACCACATTGTAATTTCATCAATCCCTAATCATTTTCTAGCTATTTCAGCACAATGCCAACAACTATTATCACCAAAATCATCTCAAATATCAAGATCGAGGTTTAGAAATTACCCAAAGCTTGTGAGGTGCACAACCCACACCTTGATTCGATTCGTCCTTCGATTTCTTAGTATGTTGTTCTCCCTTTGACGAGGAACAACTTTCCTTCTTGCCACAACTTCTGATTTGGACGAAAATGGGTACTTTGGATGTCAGACCCAGATTTTTTGTAGCTTGTACCTTGTGATTCCTATGTGTATGAACACTATGTAATTATAGTTGAATCATAAGAAGAGTATTTACTAGACTTAAAGTGTTCTTGGAATGAATTAACACGCAAAAGCTACATAAAATGCATAATGTGAACGATGGGTATCACAGGCTAAACCGAGTTATTCTAAATCATTCTGACTGAAAATAAGAACTTAAAATAAGAGAGCGTAAAGAGATCATGAAGAAAAGTCAGCTTGATTTAGACTCGTACATACAAAACGAGTGTAAAGCTAAAAAGGGTAAAATGGACCTTTTTGGCAAGAAAAGGAGTTTCGGGTGAAATTATCCACCGGGAGCGGTTGGAGTATAAAGACGAGAGTGTAAGACATAAGAAATGACACTTTTGAAATTAAAAAAAAAAAAAAGTCAACATAGTCAATGGTTAAGGAAAAAGTCAACTATAGTTAAGAAAGTGGACTTTTACCATAATTGACTAATCATGGTTAAAAAAATTAACCTAAGTATGGAGAAAAATTTGGAGAAAAATATTCTTGGCCAGAATACAAGATAATCATCCTCGAAAGTAAGGAAAATTTATTCGGAAGGATTCCGGAATAAATTTAATGGTTAAAAATGTAATGGGCCTAAGGTGAAAATTTTAAAGCCCATTAAGGTATACTAAACGTATATCGAATTTCTTAGGTCCTATAGACCGAATTGTTGGACCAATTGATCGGCCAAATTTTGAGACAATAAAAGGCCCGAGACATAGTAAAAATTTCAGCCCGAAAGCCCATTAGAAAATCCCAAACCGAGAAGCCCAATCGGAAAAGCCCATGAGATAAATATCTAACCATAGTTAAAGTTAACTATGACTCATAAGGTGACTCATAAGGTGACTCATGGCTAAGGTTTGGAAAGTCAAGCATAATGGCTGAAAAGTAAAGCTTAATGGCTAAGTATATAGCTTATAAATTCAGCCACACCATTGTCATCTTCATCACACCAAATCCGGCTAGAAGAAAACACCATTGAAACATATTATCCAAGCTTTCTCTCACTAGAAATCACTAGGAATTAGGCATATTTGGAACTTGCATTCTTCATAGAAGTTGTTCCAAATTGAAAGGAGATTGACATATGTTGCAATTGGCTATCAAGGAGCCATAGAGTGCAAACCGAGAGCCTCCAAAGTTTCGGCCAAAGGGTGAACACAACAATTGGTATATTTTCTAATTTCCAATTTCATATATGTTAATGTATGAATGATTTCAAGTATGTTGATATATGTTTTAAGCATTGAAACATATTAAATCACCATGAAATGGGTTAGGCCGAGTGTGATCAATGGGATATTAAATTATGTCAATATGATTTTAAGACATAAATGGATTAGTGTACATGTATTAATGTTAATGGTGTAATTAGAAATAATCAAATTGATTAATTAATACATGTAATTTGTTGGAAATCAAGGTGTTTGATAAAATGCCTAAATGAACTATATGATGATTGGTAATGTTGCCTACCAAGTGTTTGTGAAAATGCCTAAGTGAAAATGGCTAGGTAATAGGCATGGATGGCATGCCATGGTAAAACCGAGGCATGGGTAGCTCTCGGCCATGGCATGTGGCCGAGAGGCCCAATGGGCCAAGCCCGATTATTTTAGGCCCAATAGGGTGTAATGGGCCTAGGACAAGCCCAATAAGAGTTGGTGGGCCCCACAAGCCCAATAGGCCCAACAAAAGTGAATAGTAAAATGAAAGTGGGCTTAAGGTATAGTTAGGCCCATTAAGGATTATTAAGGCCCATTAAGGGAAAATAGACTGTATTAACGTGCAATACAGTAGGAAAATTATGATTAACCTGAGGAATGGTTATTTACAGCTCCGGAGTTTACATTGAGATCTGATCGGACTGCGGGATTTAGCAGCACCGAGGAAGTGAGGTCACGTGACGTGATCCGAGGTAAGGGACTTTTGCGAGTAGTTAGAGATACCTGCACGTAGTTTCGTCTGCTTTTACATTCACTTAAAAACTCTGAGGGTCAGAAAAAGTGAATAATAATTATTGCGACCCGATAGTGGCAAATTACGATTTTGCCCCTAGTTAGTCAAAAAGTCAACTTTTGTGAAAAGTTGCAAAAAGCATGGAAACAATTATTGTGAGTATTTAATTGTTGTTTAGCATGAAAATAAATAGATGGGCTAATGATTTTAAGGTTGATGTGACTTAAGCACACTTTATAATGCTAGTTTTGATGTTTTATAAACAATCCCTTTTTAAATAGCCATCTATCATATTATGTGAGAATGAATCGTGCTAGAGCATAGCTCGCACAGGAATTCATATGTTTTCCACATACATTAGTGCTGGATTTTGATACGCACTAGATTTACATGACATGCATGATAGAGTACTGGAGTTTTACTCGTACTCAGCTTTTAATGATATATGCATGACACAGAGTGCTGGAACGATTAGCTCGTACTCGAGTTTTACATGAGATATATGACAGAGTGCTAGAGCGTTGCTCGTACTCGATTCTTGATTTGATATTGTGCATAGCATAGTACTGGGAGCTATTGCTCGTACTTGATTTAATACATGAACTATGCATTGACCTAGTTGCTGGAGTTTGCTCGCACTAGAGTTGAGTTTGTGATGTGAAACAGTGTTCGAGCGTAGTGTCGACTGTGTGTCGCACTCGAGGGCGCACACTGTATGTGATATTATATACATGGTACCTATTCATGCCGCAATCTTGTGTGACTGAGTGTCACATTTTGAGAGGATGACCAGCATGAGGGTATTTGTGAATGTGGTATGATACTTCCACAGGCGCGAGGGCTAAGACCTATGTTAGGCACCCTGACTGTGATGATAATTCCACGGGTGCGAGAGCTAAGACCTATGGTAGGCACTCTGATCGTGAGGACGGGTCCACGGGTGTACTTTGTACCGTGTCTGAGTGGCACGAGGTGTACGCTGTACCGTGTGTTGTTGTGGAGTTGAGGAGGATATAGCTGGCGGTTGTGATGGACTGACCCCCCTCCCATTGCAGTAAGTGATGCCCCGCACACCGAGATCTGTGTTGCTTGGGATCACCTTTCGGATATGATCATAGTCCAGGATACTATTTGCCTTTAACCACAGAGTCTTACATGATATATCACATTGATTGACTGATTTAAACTGCGGACAGACCTGAGGGATGGGTCGGACTCCGATTATATGTTGTGAATCATTTGATGCCATATTTATTGTGATTTAAATATACATGGCATGATTTACATAAAGGCATGATTTATATCGGTGCATTGTTTTGCACTACATGCCTACATTTGAGAAAGAAAGCATGATTTTCTGTACATGGGATTTATTCTGTACAAGTATATATTTTATATTTCAAGACATGCTTTTAAAGCAAGTAAAGGAAATAATGTTTTCAAGGCATAGCATTATTTTGAGTAGATAGTGTTGATATCTACTTGCTTGCCTGATTTCCTTACTGAGCGCGTTGTATGCTCACCCCCTTTCTTTACATCTCTCTACAGAGTGTCAGTAGAGTGAGAGCTATCGAGGGATAGTGTCCCAGAGTCCACTGCTAGTTCCTATTGATCGCCAGGTATACCTTTATGTACAGTTGTGTATCTAAACATAGAAACAGCACAGTGATGTATACGATATATATTATGGGGAATGTATTTGTATTAAATTTTATAATCTTACATGTATAATAAAAGCAGTTACAGTCAGTAATAATATATTGACATGTATGTATGAAATGGATGATGTGGTAAGTGAGGACTCTGACATCGAATCACAGCCCAACCATTGAAGAGCGAAAAGGTAAGTTAAGAATGCGAAAATTTTTTAGTTATTTTGGTTAAAGTCATGGATTGAGAAAGGGTCCTGACAGAATGGTATCAGAGCAGGGGTTGGTCTGATGTGAGTCGGTGTTAGAAAATAGGAAAGTATACATCCCCATAGTATTGTGATGTGTTTAGATGTAACTGTGTATACCGGATAGGAGATGGACTAATTCATTATTATGAATGCAGGAACTTTGCCTATATGGCAAATACGCGTAGTGGTAGAGGTATGAGAGGTAGGGCTCGAGGCCGGGGAGATAGACCCAAGGGACGAGCCGCTACCAGACCATTACCTACGCATGAGACTCCAGGTGCTACTGAGGCACCCGAGTGTACCGAGATGCGCTTCACGAGTTTAAAGCGTGGTCTCGAGACTATTATTGAGATACTGGCACAGACGATGCCAGGTAGGCAGAGACAGGAGGCAGGAGCTGCTACAGGAGAGGCAGTTGCCCCTGATACACCTACGCAGACAGTTGATGCACAGAGGACTGTAGATACTCCTACACCCCCACCGGTTTCGGGTGGTAGTGGATTAGGATATGGATGTGATTTGCATCGGTTACGAGAATTCCAGAAGTTTAGACCTCCATCCTTTAGTGGGGTCAAAGACCCAGTGGCTGCTGAGGAGTGGTTAGCAGAGCTGGAGAAGCTTTATGGATTCTTCGAGTGTACGACCTCGGAGATGGTCGCGTTTGCTGCGTTCCTACTGAAGGGAGCCGCAGAGCATTGGTGGAAGTCCACCCGACCTATATTGAGATCCCAACACACGGATATCAGTTGGGACATATTTCGAGAGGCCTTCAGGAGGCAGTTTGTTCCCGACACCGCATAGTTGAAACTTCAGGCAGAGTTTTTGGGACTACACCAAGGGAGTTTATCTGTGGACGAGTATGAGACTCGATTCCTATCCCTAGGAAGATATGACTCGGATACCATGTACAGTGAGACCAAGAAGGTCCACAGGTTTATTGACGGGTTGAGACCGGTGCTATGGTCCAAGTTGGTCCCATTAGACATAGTGACCTATGAGGAAGCAGTGCTCAGGGCGCAATCATGTGAGCAGGATTACGAGAGGAATGCTTTCGAGTTTGGGAAGTTTAGCCGTAGCCGAGATATACAGAAGAAGAGGCCGGCTAGAGATGTCAGTTATCGAGGAGGGAAGAGACTCTTCGGTAAGAGATCACGGGTAGAGGAGGCACGAGAGAGATATGCTAGACCTCCTGCTTATACGACTATAGCCCCAGCAAAGGGCATTGTCATAGGAGGACAGAGACCTGCTGCAGATCAGTGCAGAAGATGCGGTAGATCACATGGAGATAGACCGTGTTCACAGGGTGCTATGGTATGTTTTCGATGTGGGAAACAGGGGCACATGGCTAGAGAGTGCCCAGCGCCATTTGTGACTGCACCACAGAGGGGCAGGGAGTTTGATAGAACCCCAGCTGGTACGTCTGCTCAGAGAGGTAGAGCGACGGCAGAGGAGAAGGGGAAACAAGTGATGGGTCAAGGGCGAGTACATGCTTTGGACCAGGGGACAGCTGATGCTTCATCGGATGTGATTCGAGGTAACATCCTGATTTATGATATTGAAGCATATGTTTTAATTGATCCTGGTGCCACACATTCTTTTGTATCGCCATCATTTGCATGTGAGTTAGAAAAGCATGTAGAGCGTACACCATTATGTATGATGATGTTGATTAGTACGCCTATAAATAGTAGTCAACTTGTAGAATATGTATATAATGACTGCAAGATGAGAGTAGGGGATAAGGAGATGACAGCCAATCTAATATTACTAAGTATGAGTGACTTTGATATAATATTAGGAATGGATTGGCTATCTGCAAACCATGCTGTTTTAGATTGTTATGCTAAGACAGTTATGTTTCCTAACCCTACTAGATATGTTGTAAAGTTTAATAAGAATAAATGAATGGAGTAGTTATGATTATTACGTGATCATATCAAGGTTTCATTGCATACGTGGTAGATATGGATAAGGCACATCCGGAGTTGTCAGATATTACTGTGGTCAGTGAGTACCCAGACGTTTTCCCGGATGAATTGCCAGGGTTACCACCAGACAGAGAGATGGAGTTCTGTATAGATCTGGTACCTGGTACGGAGCCTATTTCGAGACCACCATATCGCATGGCCTTAGTTGAGCTGGAGGAGCTCAAGAGATAGTTACAGGAGCTGTTGGATAGGGGTTTTGTTCGATCGAGTGTTTCGCCTTGGGGAGCACCGGTTTTGTTTGTGAGGAAGAAGGATGGGAGCCTCCGATTATGTATAGACTACCAATTGTTGAATAAGGCCACCATCAAGAATAGATACCCCCTTCCATGCATTGACGACTTGTTAGATCAGCTTTAGGGAGCACAGGTCTTTTCCAAGATTGACCTGAGATCTGGGTACCATCAGCTGAAGGTTCGGGGTGGAGATGTACCCAAGACAGCATTCTGTACCCGATATGGCCATTATGAGTTCTTGGTCATGCCATTTGGATTGACGAACGCTCCAGCTGCTTTTATGGCTTTGATAAACGATGTGTTCAAGCCATATTTGGACCAGTTTGTTATCGTCTTCATCGATAACATATTGGTGTATTCGAGATCCAAGGAGGAGCATGAGGAGCACCTCAGGATAGTGTTGCAGATGTTACGGGAGCATGAGTTATATGCTAAGCTCAGCAAGTGTGACTTTTGGTTGTCACAGATCTCGTTTTTGGGACATGTTGTATCGAGAGATGGTGTATCAGTTGATCCATCTAAGATAGAGGCTGTAGTTCAGTGGGAACAGCCGAGGACAGTCACCGAGATCAGGAGTTTCCTGGGTTTAGCGGGATACTATCGGAGATTCGTTGAGGGATTTTCGAAGTTGGTTGCTCCGTTGAGACGTCTTACTCGTAAGAGTACACCGTTCGTATGGAACGAGGATTGTGAGAAGAGTTTTGAGGAGTTGAAGTGTCGATTGACCACCACTCCGATTCTCACTATCCCTACCAGCTCAGGAGGATTTACAGTGTATACCGATACTTCGCATCAGGGACTGGGCTGCGTATTGATGCAGGATGGGAAGGTAGTTGCCTATGGATCCAGACAGCTGAAGGATCATGAGAAGAACTATCTGACCCATGATTTGGAGCTAGCAGCAGTAGTGTTTGCGTTGAAGGTATGGCGCCACTACTTGTATGGCGAGAAGTTCCAGATATTTACCGACCACAAGAGCTTCAAGTATCTATTCTCACAGAAGGAGCTGAACATGAGACAGAGAAGATGGCTAGAGCTTCTGAAGGACTACGATTGTGAGATACTTTATCATCCGGGTAAGGCTAACGTTGTAGCCGATGCCTTGAGCAAGAAGAGCCTGGGGATGGTATCGTACATGATGGTTAGGGAACATGGTTTGCTAAAGCAGTTTGCTAGCCTCAGTTTGGGAGTCGTGCCTTCTGACATGGATACAGGTTATGTGATAGCTAGTCTACGTTTGGAGCCGGACCTGTTGGACAGGATCAGAGTAGCTCAGCAGACTGATCCATTTTATATGGATGTGAGTAGACAGATGCAGAAGGGCACAGTGACTAATTTTGAGTTGAGTTCTGATGGACTACTGAGGTTCAGAGGTCGATTGTGTGTTCCCGAGGATCCAGGACTCAGGAGATTGATATTGGCGGAAGCTCATTCGTCGAGGTATACGTTACATCTGGGGAGTAACAAGATGTATCAGAACCTCCGGAAGGTATACTGGTGGTCGGGTATGAAGAAAGATGTAGCAGACTTCGTGGCAAAGTGTCTCATATGTCAGCAGGTGAAGGTAGAGCATCAGAAACCTGCAGGGTTATTGCAGCCTCTACCTATACCGACATGGAAATGGGAGCATATCACCATGGATTTCGTGATGGGTTTACCGAGGACCCGCAGGAATCACGATGCTATATGGGTGATCGTCGACAGACTGACGAAGTCAGCCCACTTCCTAGCTATGAGAGCTACAGATACTCTGAGTTCGTTAGCAGAACTGTACGTACGTGAGGTAGTGAGGTTACACGGTATACAAGTGAGCATAGTCTCTGATAGGGATTCCCGCTTCACATCCCACTTTTGGGGACATTTTCAGGAAGCCATGGGAACCCAGTTGAGTTTGAGCACCGCTTTCCATCCTCAGACAGATGGTCAGTCAGAGAGGACTATACAGACTCTGGAGGACATGTTGAGAGCGTGTGTGCTAGATTTTTGAGGCTCCTAGGATGACCACCTGCCACTAGCCGAGTTCGCCTACAACAACAGTTATCATTCGAGTATCGGGATGGCACCATATGAGGCTTTGTATGGCCATAGATGTCGTTCCCCTATTGGATGGGAAGAAGTGGGTGACCGTAAGATTTTTGCTCCTGACATGGTTACGCAAGTATCTGAGGACGTCCGCTTGATAGTAGAGAGACTGAGGACAGCTCAGAGCAGACAAAAGAGTTACGCTGACAGGAGACGTAGGCCACTAGAGTTTGCAGTTGGTGAATCTGTGTTTTTGAAGGTTTCTCCTTCCAAGGGCATAGCAAAATTTAGGAAGAGAGGGAAACTAAATCCTCGCTATATTGGACCCTTTGAGATACTTGATCTAGTGGGAGATAAGGCGTATAGGTTGGCATTGCCACCGGACTTATCAGGTGTCCATAACGTCTTCCACATATCGATGCTTCGAAAGTATCACCCGGATCGGTCACATGTGATTAGTTACGAGCCTTTGGAGCTCCGAGAGGACATGTCATATGTTGAGAGACCGATTCGGAAATTGGATAGGAAGGAGAAGGTTTTGAGATCGAAGACCATCAGATTAGTGAAGATTCTCTGGCAGCATCATACTTCAGAGGAAGCTACTTGGGAGCTAGAGAGTCTGATGCGAGAGAAGTACCCTCACCTATTTGAGGACTGACTTGGTTCTAATTTGAAGGACCAAATTTTCTGAGTGGGGGAGGATTGTCAGACCCGGATTTTTTGTAGCTTGTACCTTATGATTCCTATGTGTATGAACACTATGTAATTATAGTTGAATCATAAGAAGAGTATTTACTAGACTTAAAGTGTTCTTGGAATGAATTAACACGCAAAAGCTACATAAAATGCATAATGTGAACGATGGGTATCACAGGCTAAACCGAGTTATTCTAAATCATTCTGACTGAAAATAAGAACTTAAAATAAGAGAGCGTAAAGAGCTCATGAAGAAAAGTCAGCTTGATTTAGACTCGTACATACAAAACGAGTGTAAAGCTATAAAGGGTAAAATGAACCTTTTTGGCAAGAAAAGGAGTTTCGGGTGAAATTATCCACCGGGAGCTATTGGAATATAAAGACGAGAGTGTAAGACATAAGAAATGACACTTTCGAAATTAAAAAAAAGTCAACATAGTCAATGGTTAAGGAAAAAGTCAACTATAGTTAAGAAAGTGGACTTTTACCATAGTTGACTAATCATGGTTAAAAAAATTAACCTAAGTATGGAGAAAAATTTGGAGAAAAATATTCTTGGCCAGAATACAAGATAATCATCCCCGGAAGTAAGAAAAATTTATTTGGAATGATTCCGGGTAAGAAAAATTTATTCGGAATGATTCCGGAATAAATTTAATGGTTAAAAACGTAATGGGCCTAAGGTGAAAATTTTAAAGCCCATTAAGGTATACTAAACGTATATCGAATTTCTTAGGTCCTATAGACCGAATTGTTGGACCAATTGATCGGCCAAATTTTGAGACAATAAAAGGCCCGAGACATAGTAAAAATTTTAGCCCGAAAGCCCATTAGGAAAGCCCAAACCAAGAAGCCCAATTGGAAAAGCCCATGAGATAAATATCTAACCATAGTTAAAGTTAACTATGACTCATAAGGTGACTCATAAGGTGACTCATGGCTAAGGTTTGGAAAGTCAAGCATAATGGCTGAAAAGTAAAGCTTAATGGCTAAGTATATGGCTTATAAATTCAGCCACACCATTGTCATCTTCATCACACCAAATCCGGCTAGAAGAAAACACCATTGAAACATATTATCCAAGCTTTCTCTCACTAGAAATCACTAGGAATTAGGCATATTTGGAACTTGCATTCTTCATAGAAGTTGTTCCAAATTGAAAGGAGATTTGAATATGTTGGAATTGGCTATCAAGGAGCCATAGAGTGCAAACCGAGAGCCTCCAAATTTTCGGCCAAAGGGTGAATACAACAATTGGTATATTTTCTACTTTCCAATTTCATATATGTTAATGTATGAATGATTTCAAGTATGTTGATATATGTTTCAAGCATTGAAACATATTAAATCACCATTAAATGGGTTAGGCCGAGAGTGATCAATGGGATATTAAATTATGTCAATATGATTTTAAGACATAAATGGATTAGTGTACATGTATTAATGTTAATGGTATAATTAGAAATAATCAAATTGATTAATTAATACATGTAATTTCTTGGCAATCAAGGTGTTTGATAAAATGCCTAAATGAACTATATGATGATTGGTAATGTTGCCTACCAAGTGTTTGTGAAAATGCCTAAGTGAAAATGGCTAGGTAATAGGCATGGACGGCATGCCATGGTAAAACCGAGGCATGGGTAGCTCTCGGCCATGGCATGTGGCCGAGAGGCCCAATGGGCCAAGCCCGATTATTTTAGGCCCAATAGGGTGTAATGGGCCTAGGACAAGCCCAATAAGAGTTGGTGGGCCCCACAAGCCCAATAGGCCCTACAAAAGTGAATAGTAAAATGAAAGTGGGCTTAAGGTATAGTTAGGCCCATTAAGATTATTAAGGCCCATTAAGGGAAAATAGACTGTATTAATGTTTAATACAGTAGGAAAATTATGATTAACCTGAGGAATGGTTAGTTACAGCTCCGGAGTTTACATTGAGAGCTGATCGGACTGCAGGATTTAGCAGCACCGAGGAAGTGAGGTCACGTGACGTGATCCGAGGTAAGGGACTTTTGCGAGTAGTTAGAGATACCTGCACGTATTTTCGTCTGCTTTTACATTCACTTAAAAACTCTGAGGGTCAGAGAAAGTGAATAATAATTATTGCGACCCGATAGTGGCAAATTATGATTTTACCCCTAGTTAGTCAAAAAGTCAACTTTTGTGAAAAGTTGCAAAAAGCATGGAAACAATTATTGTGAGTGTTTAATTGCTGTTTAGCATGAAAATAAATAGATGGGCTAATGATTTTAAGGTTGATGTGACTTAAGCACACTTTATAGTGCTAGTTTTCATGTTTTATAAACAATCCCTTTTTAAATAGCCATCTATCATATTATGTGAGAATGAATAGTGCTAGAGCATAGCTCTCACAGGAATTCATATGTTTTCCACATACATTAGTGCTGGATTTTGATACGCACTAGATTTACATGACATGCATGATAGAGCACTGGAGTTTTACTCGTACTCAGCTTTTAATGATATATGCATGACACAGAGTGCTGGAGCGATTAGCTCGTACTCGAGTTTTACATGAGATATATGACAGAGTGCTAGAGCGTTGCTCGTACTCGATTCTTGATTTGATATTGTGCATAGCATAGTACTGGGAGTTATTGCTCGTACTTGATTTAATACATGAACTATGCATTGACCTAGTTGCTAGAGATTGCTCGCACTAAGTTGAGTTTGTGATGTGAAACAGTGTTCGAGCGTAGTGTCGACTGTGTGTCGCACTCGAGGGTGCACACTGTATGTGATATTATATACATGGTACCTATTCATGCCGCATTCTTGTGTGACTGAGTGTCACATTTTGAGAGGATGGCCAGCATGAGGGTATTTGTGAATGTGGTATGATACTTCCACAGGCGCGAGGGCTAAGACCTATGTTAGGCACCCTGACTGTGATGATAATTCCACGGGTGCGAGAGCTAAGACCTATGGTAGGCACTCTGACCGTGAGGACGGGTCCACGGGTGTACTTTGTACCGTGTCTGAGTGGCACGAGGTGTACGCTGTACCGTGTGTTGTTGTGGAGTTGAGGAGGATATAGCTGGCGGTTGTGATGGACTGACCCCCCTCCCGTTGCAGTAAGTGATGCCCCGCACACCGAGATCTGTGTTGCTTGGGATCACCTTTCGGATATGATCATAGTCCAGGATACTATTTACCTTTAACCACAGAGTCTTACATGATATATCACATTGATTGACTGATTTAAACTGCGGACAGACCTGAGGGATGGGTCGGACTCCGATTATATGTTGTGAATCATTTGATGCCATATTTATTGTGATTTAAATATACATGGCATGATTTACATAAAGGCATGATTTATATACGATGCATTGTTTTGCACTACATGCCTACATTTGAGAAAGAAAGCATGATTTTCTGTACATGAGATTTATTCTGTACAAGTATATATATTATATTTCAAGACATGCTTTTAAAGCGAGTAAAGGAAATAATGTTTTCAAGGCATAGCATTATTTTGAGTAGATAGTGTTGATATCTACTTGCTTGCCTGATTTCCTTACTGAGCGCGTTGTATGCTCACCCCCCTTTCTTTACATCTCTCTACAGAGCGTCAGTAGAGCGAGAGCTATCGAGGGATAGTGTCCCAGAGTCCACTGCTAGTTCCTATCGATCGCCAAGTATACCTTTATGTACAGTTGTGTATCTAAACATAGAAACAGCACAGTGATGTATACGATATATATTATGGGGAATGTATTTGTATTAGATTTTATAATCTTACATGTATAATAAAAGCAGTTACAGTCAGTAATAATATATTGACATGTATGTATGAAATGGATGATGTGGTAAGTGAGGACTCTGACATCAAATCACAGCCCAACCATTGAAGAGCGGAAAGGTAAGTTAAGAATGCGAAAAATTTTTAGTTATTTTGGTTAAAGTCATGGATTGAGAAAGGGTCCTGACATTGGATGAGTGAGAAAGCTAGGTTTCGGTGAAAATGGGGGTTGGAAGAGAGAGAAAGTGAGATTGCAGGAGAAAAACAGGAGTTCCTTATATAGGCTGAGGGTAGGAGATCGATCTGGCTCTTGATGAGATCGATCTGCATTTTAATTTTGGGGACCGTTTGGGCAATTTTATGCCTAGGAGATCGATCTGTCGAGGGGTGAGATCGATCTCTTTATGGCTTTATGAGATCGATCTGCTCATTGAGGAGATCGATCTTCTCCCAAACAGAATCATTTGGAGATCCTTCTCTTCCTCATGAGATCGATCTTCTCTCAAACAGAATCATAAGGAGATCGATCCTCTTCCATTGGAGATCGATCTGCTCCTTAAATTCCTCCTTCCTTGTCATTTTTAACTCACCAGATCGATCTCTCCTTCTCCCAGATCGATCTGTCCTCATAGCTTCACACTTATTTTAAACACTTAACATATAAATCTCCAATTATCATTCCCACAATTCACTTAGCTCAATAAATTACACTTCAAATTCTTATTACATATTTAAAATATGTCCGAAATTCTTAGATCTCACATAACTACACTCCAAAGCATCTTTCAACCGACACCATTCACTCAGTGGGGATTGGATATACTGGGACCTTTTCCAATGGCCACAGGCCAGAGGAAGTACTTGCTAGTAGCTACAGATTATTTCACTAAGTGGATAGAAGCTGAGCCGCTAGCATTAATCACGAAAAAGAAGGTCGAGGCAATGGTGTGGAAAGACATAATCTACCGCTTTGGGATTCCGAGGATTTTGAATGCTGATCATGGAAAACAATTCGACTGTGCTGCTTTTCGAAGTTTTTATGAAGGACTTGGTGTTCAACTGAAGATCTCATCAGTATCATACCCGCAAGCTAATGGTCAAGCTGAAGTCAGCAACAGAACTATACTGCATGGCCTTAAGACTCGTCTCGACAAGGCAAAGGGAGCTTGGGTTGACGAGCTTCCCAGCATTTTGTGGGCATACAGAACTACTAGTCGAGTGTCAACGGGGGAGACGCCATTCAATTTGGTGTATGGGATAGAAGCATTAATTCCAGTTGAGATAGGAGCTGTTTCTCCAAGAATAATTCCTTATGAACATGAAGAAAACTCTCAAGACCTCAAGGAGAATTTAGACTTACTCGATGAACAGCGAGATCTAGCAGCCATACGACTTGCAGCTTACCAACAAAGGGTGGCTCATTATTACAACTCGAGGGTAAAGGACAGACCTCTCCAGGAGGGAGATCTAGTGTTGCGAAAAACGATCATCACCAGCGCTCAGAGAGAGGATGGCAAATTCAGAGCAAATTGGGAGGGGCCATACAGAGTCAGAAAGATGATTGGACCCAGCACATGTATTTTGGAGAATTTACAGGGCAAGGAAATGTCGAAAACATGGAACGCCAACCATTTAAAGCTTTATTTGCAGTGACAATCTTTTATTGATTAACTGTTTAGTTTTCTTTACAATTTATCATTCGCACGAAAACACTGTTATTTCATAAATGACGATAATATATTACTCATCAAGATTTCTCTTTTTTATTATCTTAACTATATAGTGCAAGGGCTTGAAGCGAAAAATGTGCGAGGTAAGCCACGCACTCAATAAACGAAGGGCTTGAAGTGAAAAATGCGCGAGGTAAGCCATAAAATATAGTGTAAGGGCTTGAAGCGAAAAATGCGCGAGGTAAGCCACACACTCAATAAACGAAGGGCTTGAAGCTAAAAATGCGCGAGGTAAGCCATAAAATATAGTGCAAGGGCTTGAAGCGAAAAATATGCGAGGTAAGCCACGAACTCAATAAACGAAGGGCTTGAAGCGAAAAATGCTCGAGGTAAGCCATAAAATATAGTGTAAGGGCTTGAAGCGAAAAATGCGCGAAGTAAGCCACGCACTCAATAAACGAAGGGCTTGAAGCGAAAAATACGCGAGGTAAGCCATAAAATATAGTGTAAGGGCTTGAAGCAAAAAATGCGCGAAGTAAGCCACGCACTTAATAAACGAAGGGCTTGAAGGGAAAAATGAGCGAGGTAAGCCATAAAATATAGTGCAAGGGCTTGAAGGGAAAAATGCGCGAGAAAAGCCGCGCACTCAACAAATAAAGACTTAAAATAAATAATATCTCGAATTAAAGAGATACAAAGTGATCTATTGAAAGTAGTAAGAGATGCTTAAGATAAAAAAGGAGCGACATGAATTCTAAATATATGAGTTCCAAATAACAAACCATGCTATATATATGTATATGTCTAAACAAAAGAGGCAACAACAAATATGAAAAAATAAAAACACTCCTAAAATCTATTCCTTTACAACTGGAGAAGCACCTCCACTGGGAGAGTCAAGATCCTCATCATCCAAATCTTCTAGTGCATCGATCACACCCTCCGGCCGGTGAGGCTCCCAAGGACCCGAAAGATTAGACAGATTATCGTGAGCGCCCTTCTCCATGTATGTAGTGAAGTCTTCATTGTTAGGCTCATAGTCAGTCCAGTCTAAGAATTCATTTGTATATTGTTCCACTTGCTTGGACCATTGTAATTTAGAGTAGGATTCACCAGACCTCTCTTTCTCCAACCAAGAGCGCGCCATATAAAAGTTATATTTCATGAAAGCAGTAGAGAATAACACTTTCTTGTCATAGCAATCTTACGACAGACGATATTCTCTAACTGCCTCGGAACGAATTTGGTCGCGCACCTCTGGGTTGACGCTGGAAGACTGATCCTCTTGACGCAACTTTGAATTTTCCTCTTCCAGCTTGCTATAATCGGTTCGAAGACCTTGAAGTTACGTAAGAACAGCTTCATAGTCAGACTTGAAAGAACTCAACTCTTCACTGGTGGCAGCCTGCTCTCTTTTAAGGCGAAAGAGCTCCATATTTAATTCTTCCTTTTCTTTCTTCAATTTGTCGACACATTCGGGGAGCCTTATATATTGGTTCCTCTCATTATTCTAGTCGGCCCTCTCAGCTCTCAATCGGGCAAGTTCAACATCAGCATAAGATCGATAAGATCTATGCCACACATTGTTGGCAATCACTTGTTGAGCAGCCTGGAATTATAAACAAATGTCAAGACAAAATTATCGAAGAAGAAAATAACAAAAGAAATATAGGAGTACCTGCATGACCAAGTAATCAGACCGGTCATCAGAAGAAGTGAAATTTTTCAATAACTCTGCCTCGTCCCGAGGAAGAATGGTTGATCGGCCTAGGCGAGAGGCTACTCCTGGATCATGGATTGAATCGTTGTCATTCACACCTAGATAAACGATAAAACTTTGACCTCGAACAGCTGCGCCACCGTGTATTTGATATCGGGAGGAATTTAACTCCGCTATTGGTGGAAGCACTAGAATATTGTGCAGAACAGGTTCAATATGCAATAATCGTTGATCCGTATGAGAGGGACGAGTAAGATTGCATTCCGCCCTGTTCCTCCGGTGATGTTCCTCTAACTCCAGATCGAGTTCAGGAGTTTCTACTGCAGATTGCTTGCCTTTATCTCAAGTTTGAGAGCCCGATCCTTCAGGATGTGGAGCAGAAATTATAGGAGGAGTTCTTGATCTGTCATCTCAGGCTCGAACTCGAGAAGTGGTTTCTCTAACCTGTCCAAAAACTTGTGGATGCCTTCGCTTTTGTGGGCGAACGGTTTCAGGAGCACTTTCTGATTCGTCCCGTTGAGTAAAAGCTCTTCCGAGAATGCTCGTTCCTGAAAGAAGAGAAACCAAAAAGAATCAGAACGACCACTTAGAAAATGAACAATTATGTGTACATATGAATGCAATGTGAAATCACCCCAGTTAAGATAAGCATCAAGGGAGTGAATGTTAGCCAAACTCTCATCGGAAGGAAAATCTAAAAAAGGGCTTCCAAAAGCCTCCCTTTGATCCCATTCCAAATTCTCATCAGAATTTCCTTCAGAGGACCTGGAAGGGTTCCTCACACCTTGACCCTCTTCCACGAAAGTGGGAGGTAAGACAGGTGTAGGCATAGAAATGGGAGCAGTGGAAAGGCACCCCCAACCAACAGCAATTATGTTTTTCGAAGTTAGTAGAGATGATAGCGTACTCCCATCATCTACTTGTAACTGAGAGATTAAGGAGCTGTAGAAATGTCTTAAGTCTGAAGGACGACAAATTTTAGGGGGATTGCAAAGACACCAATGAGTAGGAATGTTTAAAGATGACAGAAACTCAACAATAACCCAACCTGACGCGTAGTTATGCAACTTAGAGGGTAGTTTTCAAAAAAACTTGCTATTTTGTCCTACCCCGGTAACCCTATGAATACTAAAGCTGGTCGAGTACGAAACACTACGGACTCGAAAAAATGAACTAAATAATGGAATGGTGGGCGTTACACCAAATCTATGGCATATGATTGAAAACCCGACCACCTGCACCCATCCATTAGGATGAAGTTGAGCAGGAACTATGCTAAAATAATGAAGAAAAGTGACTCCAAAGTCGAGTAAGGGAAAATGAAGTCCGAACTCTAGCGAAGCCAAGTGAACGGGAACGCTGCTACTGACTGCTTGAGGGGAGCTTTCCCTATCAGTAGGAAGTCTATAAAAGTAATCCTCGGGCAAAGGAAAATTATTACGAACAGACTCAAGGTCGGATTCCTTTAGTCTAGAAGGAGAACCCAGATTTAGTTGTTTGTCGGTACCTCGTCTAGCCATTAGAGTTAACCACGAAGATAATCAGCAGCGAAGGTAGTCTGCCATGAAAGTCGTATGCCGCGAAGGGTAAAACCTGCCACAATGTGTATCCTACCGTGAAAGGTGAAGGACTGACGCGAAGGCTTGGAGATTGTCGCAATGTGTACCCTACCGTGAAGGGTGAAGGATTGACGCGAAGGCTTGGAGCTTGCCGCAATGTGTACCCTGCCGTGAAGGGTGAAGGACTGACGCGAAGGCTTGGAGCCTGCCGCAATGTGTACCCTACCGTGAAGGGTGAAGGACTGACGCGAAGGCTTGGAGCTTGCCACAATGTGTACCCTGCCATGAAGGGCGAAGGACTGCCGCGAAGGCTTGAAGCCTGCCGCAATAGGTACCCTGCCATGAAGGGCGAAGGACTGCCGCGAAGGCTTGAAGCCTGCCGCAATAGGTACCCTGCCGTGAAGGGTGAAGGACTGCCGCGAAGGCTCAGAGCTCGCTGCAATGTGTATGTGCCGTGAAGGGTTAAAGCTTGCCGTGATAGGTAAAGATTGCCATGAAGTGTATGTTGCCGCGAAGGGTGAAAGACTGCTGCGATAGGTAAGCTTGCCGCGAAGGTCAATAAAAGCCGCCAAATGCAAATTGCCGCGAATACCTATAGATTGCCGCACCTAAAATAGAAATCTTGCCTGAAATGAAACGAAGCTGCAATCCCGCTTCAATATATATGTGTACCACGTGCTGCGCCAATCGCAGCGTGACGGCAGCCAAAAAAATAAAAAAAATAATAATAATAATAAAAAAAATAAAAAATAATAATAGTAATGATAAATTTCTTATGTACTCTTCCGCTCATCCATGATTGATTCGCAAAAGAGTGGGGAGCAATTGTTATGAATAGTAATTTGAATATTATTTTAGCTAATTATATGAAGACATGTGGTATATCCGAGAGGGATCAGACATAATAAGAGATTTGGATAAAAGAGGACAAAGGCGTAATTGCGACAGGAGGAAATTCCCTATAAATAGGGAACAGGTATGATTCTTGAAGGCAGATAACATTTTTCCTACTGAAACTCTGAAAAGATTATTCTCTGACTTAAGCATCGGAGTGAAAACGCCGGAAACAACCCCTACGCCCCTCTGATCATTTCTTTCTTTGCAGAAAGTTCCAAAGTAGAAGGTACGAAGATCGAGGCGAAGACGTCAGCAACACGTAATCGTTGACAGTGACCGCAACAGAAATGATTTGCAAAAGAAATAAGTTGTTTTGGTTTGTTAACCATGCTTTGCAAAGATTTAAGCCACCTACATGGTTTTCGTGAGAATGAAAGCGTGCTAGAGTATGATTCGCACGAGATTTTATGTGTTTTATACACATGAGTGCTGGAGCTTAGCTTGCACTAGTTTTCACATGGATTTCATACTGGTTTTGGCATGCTGCTTGGAGCTTAGCTCACATTAGATGTCCACCTTATTTGTTACTATGCTAGGAGCTTCGGGCAGACTTGGTGTCGCACTGATTAAATAGGCTTGCACGTGCAGTTTGTAATTTTGACATGTTGATAGTCATGTTAGTAGCTTCGGGTAGACAAGAGGTCGTACCGATTAAATAAGCTCACACATGCGTTTTGAGATGTGGTGTGATATGATGTGTTGATTGGGTCCACGAAGTACGTTGTACTGTGCATGTAGCATGGAGTACGTTGTACCGTGTTGAGATAGTGATATGCCATATTCAGACGAGATCTGCTATGGACCGACGGGCTGGATTTGACGCACCTCCCATGTGGAAGTAGATAGTGGTGATATCCCGCACACCTGATCCGTGTAACCGGTATCACAGGTTATGGCCATAGACCTAGAGGTTATTACCTTTTATTGAATTGCCTATCTCACGTGTCTATTGCTTTGAGAATAAATCCATGTTTGAAATGATTTGTGGGTCAGGACAGTCCGAAGGAGGGGATGAGACCTGACAAGTGTTGAATTTTTTTTGTAAGACCCAATTTTATTTAAAACACGAAATGAGAAAAGATCAAATGAATGATTGAAATGGTAGTCCCGAACATGTGCAAGGGTAAAACGGTCAAAAGATCAAAATTCGATATATATCGTGACAAGAAAATTTAATTAAAAATATGGGATTGATAAATCTTGATCAATAACGAAGAAATAATTAAATTTCAGATTAAATTGATCAAGATATGAATTTATTAGAATTAATCAGAATTTTTACATCAAAAAATAATCCCAAAAATAATCGAAAAATATACCGGAAAGACGAAATAAGATCGATAAATTCATTTATTGAATAAATGAATAAAATATAATTTTTTTTAGGATATTTTGGATTATTATTGAATATTTTAATGGATTAAAATAATATTAAAAATAAATTATAAATAAATAAAATAAAAACAAAAAATCGCGTTTCACGATTTTCTGAAGGAAACCGAAAGAAAAGAGGAGCCGAGCCCTTTTGTCGCCAACCGACGATCAACGGAGGCCATCGAGGGAGCCCCAACGAGAACTGAACCACCACCGGCACCAACAAGCCTACAAACGGCCGCGAACGACAACCGAGAGAGGGGAAGAGAGAGAACCGAGAAGGAAAGAGGCTTTCACCGGCGTTGACGCCGATGTAGGCCCAGCCACCATCAGCCGAGCGTTCCCCAGGAGTAGGCAACAAGATTGGTGGCAGCACCGGCTAGTAGAACGGTCGGCAACATCGAAAACAGCGGCCAAACAGAAAAGCCACCGACGACGAGGAGAGAAGAGTCGGACCAACCACTTTTTGGCCACCTCGGACCACACTGACCCCAGATCCGTGCATCGGACAATTCTGCGGACATGCTGGTGGCAGAAACTGGTGGAGAACTGATCGGCGAAGCCTTAAATAGACTGAACCAGACTGAACCGCTGGATCGAACCGGTCTGAATCGGGTTGAACCAGACCGGATCTATTCGGCCAAAAAGAAAAGGAAAAAAGAAAAAAAAGGGAAGAAAAAGAGGAAAAATTAGGAAAAATCCCAGTGATGCAATCGAGCTACGGGTAAGTCAGTAAGCAGTCGAAATTGACCGATTTAAATTTTAAAATATTTAATTTGATTAATATTCGACTGAAAATTTACCTGAAAAAATATATAGTTGTGTAGCTCGATAATTGACGTCAAACAAAGACTTGATTTGTGTACTATCATGGCATCTCGGGTAAGTAACCCTTATTTATGACAATTTGCATCGTTATGCGTGTTAAAATTTACCGCATAAATTACGGATTTAATTTCCGCATTAAATGAATTAA
Organism: Firmiana major; assembly: GCA_033439115.1. Classification (NCBI taxonomy): domain Eukaryota; kingdom Viridiplantae; phylum Streptophyta; class Magnoliopsida; order Malvales; family Malvaceae; genus Firmiana; species Firmiana major. The sequence continues at coordinate 26,959,794 of CM065896.1, read as the reverse complement.
ATTCTATAATTAGAGATAAATTGTCGTAAATAATTAAATAAGCTATTCGAGAGTTTAGAACGAGGCTCAATATATACTGATTGGCCCAGTGAGTCCAATAGGCCTCAATGATGTAAATAGTAAGTGAAAAACAGGCTTAAGGCCGATTAAGGCTCATGATGGTGCAATCGGGCCCAATATGGTTAAACGAGCCCAATGATTTAAATTAAGCCCAGAAAAATATGAAGTACAATTAATTGTATTGTATTTGACCTGATGAACATTTATCCGCAGTTCCAGAGATTGGATTGGGAGCAAATCAACTGCGTGACGAGTCATCAGTGGAAAGGTCAGACTGTACAGAAAATGAGGTAAGGGAATTGTGTGAGTAGCTAGAGGTAGCTACGCGTATTTTAATAGCTTTTGTATACACTGAATATGTATGTATACACAGAATATGTATAAAGGTCCTAGAAATAAATTAATGATTTTAAGGACTCAAAATAGGTAAAAATGTTATTTTACCCATATTGAGGGAAATTCACCTAAGGATGGTGAAAGCATGACATGCATGAAATGCATGATTTAAGGAATTTTCTGATTTAAGAAATTTTAATGGTTTTTAAGCAAAGCAAATTGATAAATTGGCCAGTAATTGCATAAATTTCACAATATAACACTACGTAAGTGTTATTAAGATTTAAATGAAATTTCTTTGGAAAATAGGCTAACAAACAAGTTTAAATGGAAACAGATAGTGCTGGTGCATAGCTCGCACTATATCTGAGTTTATGAGTGTGCATAAAATGTGCTTGAGGGGTTGCTCGCACCGATTTGTGTGACATCATATGCATGAAATGTGCTAGAGCGGTTACTCGCATTGATTTTATTATTGTGAAATGTATAAGAGGTGTTGGAGCCTAGCTCGCACTCTGTTTTGACTTGATATGCATAAAAAGGTGCTAGAGCGATTGCTCGCACTAGTTTTAATGATTTGACATGCATGAGAGGTGCTGGAGCTTAGCTCGCATCCTGATTTGATACGATAATTGCATAAAAGTCGTGCTAGAGTGTAACTTGCATGAGATTCAATTTATTTATGCATAAAGCCGTGATGGATTGTAACTTGCACGAGATTTGATTTATTGATGCATAACACCGTGCTGGAGCTTGCTCGCACGAAGTTTTAAATGGATTTATAACTCATTTTAAAGACATACTGGAGTACTACTCGTACGCAGATTTTATTGATTTTTATGAAACCGTGCTAGAGCTTTGCTCGCACGAGATTTTTTGATATCATGAATATGCATGGAGCCGTGCTAGAGCTTCGCTCGCACAGGGATTTATATGACATGCATATTGCGGTGTTGGAGCCTCGTGTAGACTATGTGTCACAGTGAGATGATATGCCCACACGTACATACTGAGACAGAGATGGTATGGGTGGATAAGACCTATTATAGGCACCCCTGACTGAGCTTGGGTTCACGGAGTACGTTGTACCGTGTATGTCACACAGAGTATGCAGTACCGTGGGGATTGTTGGAGTGGAGTGGCATTAGCCACGAGACAACAAGCCTTGCCCTCGCAATCATGATGTTATGTTGTTCTGGCGGCAGGATTGACTCACCTCCTGTTTCAGGTGTGATACCCCGCACACTAGGTACCGTGTAGCCAGGGATCACTAGGTTATGGCCATAGTCCTTGTTGTTACTGATATAGTCACCTACATGTCTCACATGATATAACTTGTGGTCTCGATAGACCAAGGTAGACTCGAGGGAGGGGTCAGGCCCTCGATTTTGTGATTTATACTGAGATGTGATTTTTAACAGAATTTTATAACGAATTATTTTAATGAATTTTTATGAGATGCTTAACCCCTTCGGGTTATTTTAAACTGCAACTTTAATGAAGTGATTTAAATCCAGTAGCATGATGAGTTTTCCATGCATTAATCATAAATTCATGAAAAGAATTGTTTCTCATAATTTGTTTTACATGGCATGATCTTGATTTACCTCATGCTAAGTATGATTTAATGATGTCACATAAAATGCCATTGATGCATAAGTAGTATGATTTATATATGCATGAACAGTTTTATAAACTAAGTCATTGATGACACATGATATTGTGCTTGAGATTTTAATGAAAAGAAATGGATTTTAAGGGAATGACATTATGAGCATGTAGATAGTGGAGCTATCTACTTACTTGCATAATTGCCTTACTGAGCGTGTGGTTTGCTCACCCCCTTTATTTTCCCATCTTTTCGGAGCACTCGCAGTAGTTAGTGAGCGTCTAAGGACTTGCAATCTTGGTATCCGCTGCTTCCCATCGAGAAACAGGTATACAGATTTGTATGGTTTTGTATCTAAATATGTAATGCATAGTATTGTAAATGGATATGATGTCGGGGATGTAAGGTGATGTAATACCATTATATATGTACTAGTTAAAGTCAAAGGATAGTAAATCCTGATATATGAATGTGATTATGGAAATGGAATGGTAAATAGGTGAGAGGTGACTAACACTCATAGCCCAACTGTTTGTAAGATGGTTATGATGAGAGAAAGGTAAGAATTAAATAATAAACAAAAAAGCGAAAAATTTAATCTGATTTTTAGGTAATTTGGGTAGTGACAATTTTGAGATATCGATTGTTAATGGTTTAAAGTCAACCGAAGCATGATGATTAATTCCAGGCTTTATTGTGAAAAATGCATAATGATTAATGCCATGCTTTATTGTGAAAAATGCATGATGGTTTGCTTATTTGAGAAAAACGCATGATGGGTAATGCCATGCTTTTTTGTGAATTATGCATGATGATTTATACCATGCTTTAAATTGAATTGTGCACTGGATTTTAATAGCATGAATGCTTTACATACCATTAACACAATCATACACTCATGTTTTGAGATAAAATGATAAACTAAATGCTTTTGAGCATGGCATCACGATCACGTAGATAGTGCAGTATCTACCTGTTCGCATGATTGCCTTACTGAGCGTGCGGTTTGCTCACCCCCCTTATTTTCCCCTCTCTACAGAGATTTAAGTACAGATTGAGAGCGACTAGAGGCTTTCCCTTTTGGATATCCACTGCATCCCATCGCGTAAGGTATACACACTTGTATTATTTTGTATCTAAACTAGACATAGCAAAGTAGCATTTTGAATGTAAACATTGGGGATGTAAAGCAATGTAAACACTTGTAAACAGTAACTCTGATTTAATTATAAAAGTGTTTACTTCTTAAATTTATGTTGTAAATTAAAATGTTATGGATAGATGAGGTAGACATTGACACACAGCCCAACCATTGAGTGTGTAGCTGATCACAGTCGATGTAAGGTAAGAACACATGATGAATAATGCATGGAAATGTAAAAAATTTGTGCTGAATTTGGTCAGTTGAGGGTTGTGACAAATACTTAGGAGAGTCTCAAGTTAAAAGATGTAGGCGAGGGTACTGAACCTTTATACATCGTTATGTACATTTTCTCTATCCCCACACTCTTACATTACTTGTTAATTACATGTTTATATTGTCATATCCTTAAATTGTAGATTAAAGTAGTGTAGACAACAAAGATTAGAAAAAAAAAAGTAAAAAATAGATAAAAACGGATTCACCCCCTCTCGATTTGTGAATTGAGTTCCACAATGTAGTATTTAGCTCCATAGGTTTAAAAAAGTGTTTGTAAGTTGTAAAAATAGTCTAAAAAACATGTTTCAAAATTTGATCACAGTATGGATATAAGAAAATAGGCTTAAACCCACAATCTATAGATATGTGCAAAATAAGCATATGTATAAAATCTTTCAACATTCATTTTAATGCACTATGGAGTGTAGAGGTGACTCACACCAAGTAGCACTTAGCCTCGCAGGTATTCTAGAGGTGACTCCTGCAGTGTGGCTCTTTGATCCATAGGTTTGAAAAGTGGCTATAGGCCATAAAAGCATTTTGAAAGCATTTTTCGAAATCTAGAAACATTATGGATATAAAGCAAAATGAGCTTAAATAAAAAAAAACAATAAGGATATGCAAAATAAGCATATGATTCACAATCTTTCAAAACATGCCATAGGTAAGATTTTTGTGAAACCCAAAATTTTATACTAATGTTTATTTAAAATCTAAGCTGAGAAGTTTAAGACTTACCAAAATGTTCATATAGGGCCCAAGGTAGCTGTGACGCCCGGAATAACGGTACGAGGCTCGGGGCATAAACTTCGAGGTAAGCACCAAGTTTAAGTATCCTTTAAGAAAGTATGTTTATAAGTAATTTTTGATGGTTAGGAAGTGAAACTAAGGTATTGGAAATGTAAAAGCTAGTAAAACTCGGGTTTACACTAAACCGTACAAATGGGCCTAGTGAGCTAAATAAATTTGAAATAAATTATACAAATTCACAAAAATTATTTCAAGATCGTAGGAAATTAGTATAAGGTGTAATTGACATGGGGAATGAAGATTTAGTGGAAATAAGGAGGTTTCGATGATCAAATAAATTTTGAAGGTAAACCGAACACCTTAAGCCATTTTAATCGATAATGACCAAATCGCGCAAAATGGGCTCAATCAGGGAATTTTTGTGAGACCCCGTATATGTAAAGTTGTAATGTGTAATGAATGTGAATGGACTTGTAATGTAAAGTATGATCTATGTAAGTCCATGGATTCAATGTATGTATGTGTAATATGATTTGTAACGTACATACAAGTTCCATTGAGTTTGAATATGAAGAAATGAGTCCTTAAAAGTGATGGATGTGATTGAAACTCAAAATGCGTGGTGTGGTAAATGGAAGGAAGTTGCATGAATATAAATGCTTCCATTTGGTTTTATGTAGCATACCTTTGGACATACAATGAATGCACACAAGTTTCAATGTGCATAAGGTATGAATGGATGCCATTTTCAAGTTATAAAGGTGGATGGATGAGAAAATGGCCATGGCAATAGATCAAGGATGTGTTAGTATGAGTTGCAGCAAGGAAACTGCAGGAAATCTGGAAAACATGAAGGCCAGATCGATCTCATAGGATGAGAGATCGATCTGGAAGAGCCAGAATGCTCTTATTTGGGCAATGGAATAGAGCAGATCGATCTCCAATGGGGCCAGATCGATCTCCTAAGCATTCTGTAATGAAAAGATCGATCCTCAAGCACCCAGATCGATCTCCTTAGCTCTCTGTTTGGGACCAGATCGATCTCATGCTTCGACAGATCGATCTCATGCTTAAAATTTTATGAAAATGAGAGATTTAAGGGGACCAGATCGATCTCCTCTTGGACCAGATCGATCTCCTCAAGCTATTTCTATATAAGGAGGGCTAAAAATCTGAAAATTTCGGGAAAAACACCAATCTTCCATTTCTAACCCAACAACCTAACTTTCTCACTCTAAAATCAGCCATTTTCAACAAGGATTGAGGGGAGACCATTAGACATTAAGTTGTTCATCTTGAGGAAGAGAACAACATAGTTGGAACCTAAAATCCCATTGTGGGTATTGAAGGAGATAAGGGCATTGACATTTGGAGCAAGAAGAAAAATCATATTTGGTAAGATTCTAACACTCCAATCCAAGTACATTGTCTATTTAATTGATTTTGGAGTTATTCGGCATGAGTATGTATGGATGGAAACACCTAGGTTGTGTTAGAAACTAATGTAACCTAGAAAATGGAATGCCTCTAGTGTGAGAAAGTATGATTTGGGGAGTTGGTGGTTTATAGGTTATGATAAGTTGTTAGATGAGTAATGTGGGTGATTTGGAATAGTTATGTGGAGTTATAATGTGGGTTTAAGTGAAATTATGAAAATGAGCATGTAAATGCTTGACAAATGCCATAATGAGGAAATCAATGAAATATGAACACTATGAGCTTGATATCGATTTAATATCGATTTGGAATGAGTTAATAGGCTTAAAAGAATCCATAGATTCGATTTTTGGATAAAGTAATGAAACGAGGCCTCATAAGCATTAATAGAAAACTATAGGTCAAATTGACTATAGTGAACGCACGACGTCATATTATATGGATCGAATATAATGCGGGATACGATTTTGTGCAGTCCCGAAGAGTTCGCTGAAGACGAATCGAACCGTACGAGTAAGCAGCTTAAGGAAGTGGAATCATGCATCGCGATTCCAGGTAAGGGAATTCTGTAAGTATATAGAGGTAGCTGCTCGTAATTTGCGGGATTATAGGGTGTTTATGAAATGCATGAACGTTTGAGAAATTGGTTGTTTGGTATGCGAAAATAGTTATGAATATTGGATGATTTGGTTTACATGGATGTATAAAAAGGGATAGTAAGACTAATAATTGCATAAATCAAGTGTTTTGAACGCTTTCACAAAACATGTATTTGGTTTCAAACGAATTGATAAATAGGTTGGCTATTGTGGTTTGATATTTGTAGCACATGTGAAGTGCCAAATATGTTTTGAGATAGTTTTAAAAGCTTATGAGCCGCCTATCATGTTTATGTGAATTAAACCGTGCTAGAGCCTAGCTCGCACCGGGTATTGATGTTTTCATTTGTATGAAACGTGCTGGAGCTTAGCTCGCACCTTGATTTGGAAACTATGATGATGTTTATAAACCGTACTGGAGCTTCTGCTCGTACGTGGCTTTTGAGTGGTTTGTCTTATGAGTATAACCGTACTAGAGCTATGCTCGTACGCGTCTCTTTATGAGAGGATGCATGAGTCGTGCTAGAGCTTTGCTCGCACAAGTTTGCACATTGTGATACATATAAGGTTGTGAAAGTTGGTAAGATCCTTAAGCCCTACATCCTTAAGCTAACATCCTTAAGCCCAAAGAGGCGGGGAGGCTCTGTTAGGCGGGGAGGCTCTGTTCGGTGGGGAAGCTCTCTTACGGTGGGATCCTTAAGCCAACATCCTTAAGCCCTGGAGGGGCGGGGAGGCTCTGTTAGGCGGGGAGGCTCTGTTCGGTGGGGAGGCTCTCTTACGGAAGGATCCTTAAGCCCTACATCCTTAAGCTAACATCCTTAAGCCCGAGGAGGCAGGTAGGCTCTGTTAGGCGGGGAGGCTCTGTTCGGCAGGGAGGCTCTCCTTCACGGATATGGAAAACTCTTGGTATGCGGTAGGTAAGACCTAGGAATGGCACCCCCAATCATGATATGAGTCTGCAGAGTACGTTGTACCGTGTATATCACATGGAGTACGATGTACCGCGTGATGGTTAAGTGATGAGAAAGTCTGGCGAGGGATAATCCATCTTCGTGCCAGTATGATACCCCACACACCTGGACGCGTGTGGTCTGGGATGATTTATGATGTAGTTGGTCCACATAGGCACTTTTGATATAGTGACCTAGTTTTTATATACATGTGTGAATTGTGAAATGAAAATGTGGTTGTGATTGTGAATTGATTTGGTGGTATTTATGTGTTGAGAAAGAGGTTTATGATGTTGGTATAAAAAGGAGGTTTCTTAATGAATTGCCCTTTTTATGAATTTAAATGAGATTGAGCATGAGATGATTTATACATGATGTTCTTTTTACCATGTTTGATATGCCAATGTACATGATTTTGACACATGATAAATATGTATACTCATATGGCATAGTTTTATTCCTCATGCTCATACCATAAATGATTTATGCATAACACTATCCGCATGTAGATAGAGTAGTTATCTACCATGCTTGCATTATTGCCTTACTGAGCGTGTGGTTGCTCATCCCTCTCTATTTTCCCCCTACAGAGCGTGCATAGTAGCCCAGTGAGGACTGAGGCGTGGTATTTTGGACTCCGCTGCATCTCCATCGCTTAGAGGTATATACACAGTGATTCTTTTTGTATCTAAACAATATAAAAGCACAGTATTCTTTGAGTTGTAATTATGGGGGATGTAGATGTCAGTAAAACATGCTTTTGTATAAGTACAAGATTAAATGCAAATGTATGACATCGTTTTATTTAACTGAGAATGAATGAGATGTGGTGTTTATTATTGACTCACAGCCCAACAGTGTGTGGTGAGTTAGTTCACGACCGGGTAAGGTAACAGTAAAACGCGAAACTTTTTTAGTGATTTTCGATTAAAGAGAATGGAATTGGGTCGTGACAATTTTCTTAAACAAGTGGACCGCAAATTTTTATGAGACATACTAGAGACCTTTTAAAACACATGAGAAGTGGAAATTTGAGAATAAATGGGCTGGAAATATTTTTCATGGATTTATGAAAATTGGGCAGTGGGCTACCCTCGCCCAGAAAATCTTCTTTCTCAACAAAAAAGACCATATTTGAAGCCTTTCCAGAAGACCTTAAATCCTGATATTTTTTAAAGTTAAATTAGACTAAATTTAATTTCTAGAAAGGTAAAGAAGTCCCCGAAAGCCCCTGAAACCAAAAAGAACCACCCCATCCTTCTAGCCGTAGGTGTTCTCTGCCGATCCAACTTGTATGAATTTTTCATCAACCTTCCGGCTACTTTCAGACTTCGATCAAGAAGGATAAAATCTTCCATACTAATCCCTCTATAACATAAGAAAAAATCCAGCCAAAAAGAAGCTTGTTTCTAAGTGAAAAACTAGAGAGAAAAATAGGGGTAGAATGTGCCATGTTTCAAGGTGAGAGAAAAACATAAATTTGATATTTGTTGTTATCATGATATCAACGAATGATGATCGTGATGTTTTATTAATACTTATTAGTGCTAGTTTATGATAAACGAATGTGATATATATTTATTGTTATTTTCTATCGATTACGTGTATACCAATTATTTGACTATTTTAGGTACTCAAATTTAAGTTGTAAATATATAAGAATAAAAAAATTGTATATAGACAGGTAAATTTATTACAAAAGCAAAAATAATTATAATCAAATAGAAAATTAATACTAATCGTCAGTTTTGGCGATGGAATTCCGTCTCGAAAATTAATTTCAGCAACGAAATTTCGTATTGAAAAGTATTCAGCTACAGAATAATAATAAAATTAATAAAAAATAAATATGTTTTCAACAACGGAATTCCGTCTCTGAAATCTTTTACCTACGGAATAATAATAAAAATCATAAAAAATGAATATGGTATTAGCAACAGAATTCTGTCTCTGAAATACATCAGCAACGAAATAATTAAAAAAATTGATACAATAAATTAGAATTCAGTAACGGAATTTCGTCTCTGAAAGAATTTAGCTACAGAGTATTAACAAAAAATAAATATACTTTTAGCAACGAAATTTCGTCTCTTAAAGTATTCAGTTACGGAATATTAACACAAAGTTATAAAAAAATAAACATGTTTTTAGCAACGGAATTTCGTCTTTAAAATAGTTTAGCTAAGGAATAATATACAAAATTTTAAAACAATATACTTTCCTTCAACAACGGATTTTCGTCTCTGAATTGTTTCAGAGACGGAATAATAATGATAATTATAAAAAAAATAAATATGCTTTTAGAAATGGAAATCCGTCTCTGAAGTTATTCAGCTGCGGATTAATTTATAAATTTTAAATAAATAATGTAGAATTCAACAACAGAATTTCGTCTCTAAAACAATTCAGAGACGAAATAATTTAAAAATATAAAGTAATATATTATATTTTCGGTAACGGAATTTCGTCTCTACAGGTCTTTAGCAATGGAATATTAAATTCAAAAATCAATAACTTTTAGTAATGGAATTCCATCTCTAAAAGATTTCAGTAACGGAATAAATTTTAAAACTTTTATCAACGGAATTAGTAACGAAATTATCTATCTGCAACAGATAACTTTTAGCCACCGCGAAAATGGAAACGAAATTAGCGATGGATTTTCCGTTGCTAATTCCGTCTGTAGGTGTGATTAGCAACGGAAAATCAATTTTTGTGACGAAAAATCTGTCACAAAATCCGTCACTGAAGTTATTTTTTTGTAGTGAGATTAGATTGGGGGCTTCCACCAAGGTTTGACTTTTAATTTCAATATCAATACTACAAAGCCCACATTCTTTATAGTTGTACACCTTAAAGATCCACATAACCTTTGCAATTCATATATTCAGTTTTCCACTACAACTGGATTCCTACTCCAGTAACTGATAGTGTACTATATTTTAAAACTATCTCAGTCTTTCTCTAAGTCACAGTCATACCTTAATCATCATCATTATTATTATTGCACTGCTATCACTTCACCGAACAATGTCATCATTGTCTCCATGACTCATTCAAATCCTACGAAGAAGGGCTTTAAAGTTTTTGGTTAAACTATGAGGTGCACATTCAGATGAGGTTTTTCTATATCTATCGAGCCTATCTCTACGACCTCGAGAAATGATTTCCTCTCATCTACTTGTATGGTTGTAATACCTATCAGCAATATCTATTAATTTTCCTTTATTCAAAGACTCAATTTCTAAATATAACATAGCCAAGTATACCTGTTTGTATTTAAACAATGTACAGTAATGTTGGGGATGTGAACTTTCCTACTTTTCTCTAACTTCAATCATTGACTCATATCAGACCAACCTTGCTCTGATACAAACTTCTGTAACACCTCAATTTATGGTACAGTATGGTTGGGCTACGACTTAATAATAGATCAGAACAATAAATATGTCTATTCAATTTCTTTTTTGGTAGCAAATTTAAACAAAACTAATGGTAGTACTTTCCAATTAAATCAACGTAATGGCTCTTTTACAAAATATTCATGTTCACATTCCCCAGACACATTTCCATATATGTTAATGTACTTACAAAATTTAGATACAAAATAGATTTCTATACTGGGTATACCTTTAACGTGGAAGAATACTTTGCTGACGTATGGCTGTACAAAATAATTCAACTTATAAAAGCGATCCTAACTACTGATAAGGCTCTGTGGAGGAAAGTAAGGGGTGAGCTCAACGTCCTTAGTAAGAAAAATTACATGGCAGGTAGATAAATACACTACCTATATATATATATATATATGCCAAAATAAGAGTTCTTATGAAAATATTCAAATAATTTGGCAAATTCAATAAAAATATCAGAATTGGAAAATCCATAACAATATTAATATCGATAGTATAAGCAGTTTACTACAGTAAATAGAGAATTCTAAAACTTTAAGCAGTAGAATTGTCACGACCCTCAACTTACCAAAATACGTACAATTTTTTCGCATTTTCATGTATTATTTATTATTCGTCCTTCCTCGATCGTGATCAGCTAATCTCCTCAACAGTTGAGCTGTGTGTCAATGTCTATCTCATTCCACTTAATTGCATTTTTAAAATAAGATAAACACTTGTATAATTAAATCAAAGTGTTGTTTACATGTCTTTACATTGCTTTACATTGCTTTACATCCTAAATAGTTACATACAAAATGCTACTATGCTATAGAAAGTTTAGATACAAAATCTCATCAGTGTGTATACCTTACGCGACGGAATGGAGCAGACACCAAAAGGGAACGCCTCCAGTCACTCTCAATCTATACTCAAATCTCTGTAGAGAGGGGGAAAATAAGGGGGGTGAGCAAACCACACGCTCAATAAGGCAATCATGCGAACAGGTAGATACTGCACTATCTACGTGATCGTGTTGCCATGCTAAAAAATCACACAATTCTAATTCACATCTCAAAAGCATTATTTCATTCTTGTGTTAATGGCATGTAAAGCAAATCATGTTGTTTAGATCAGTGCATAAATCAAATTTAAAGCATAGCATAAGTCATCATGCATATTTCACAAATAAAGCATGGCATTAATCATCATGCATCAGTGCACTATAAAACCATTAACATACTTTCTCATCTCAATAAAACCACCACTAGCTAGGATTCATTCCCTTCCCCTCAGACTATCCTGACCCACAAAGCATTTCTAAAATATGGATTTATTCATAAAACAAGACATGTGAGATAGGCAATATAATAAGGGAAATCTCCTCTAGAACTATGGCAATATCCTGTGATCCCAGGCTACACGGATCAGGTGTGCGGGGTATCACCACTATCTGCTTCCACACGGGAGGTGGGTCAAGTCCAACCTGCCGATCCATAGCAGATCTCATCCAAAGACGGCATAACACAATCTCAACATGGTACAACGTACTCCATGCTACATGCACGGTACAACGTACTCCATGGACCCATATCAACACATCATATCACGCCACATCTCTAAAATGCACGTGTTAGCCTATTTAATCGGTATGACGTCTCGTCACCTGAAGCTCCTAACATGGCTATCAACATGTCAACATCTCAAAAAAGCATGTGTGAGCCTATTTAATCGATGTGACACCAAGTCTACCCGAAGCTCCTAGCACGACATCAAGTATGGTGGGCATCTAATGCGAGCTATGCTCTAGCACCATGCCAAAACCGGTACAAAGTTTGTGCAAGTTCCACTCTAGGACAACATCATAAATATCCATGCACTCATGCGTATAAAACATGTCAAATCTCGTCCGAGTCATGCTCTAACACGCTTTCATTCTCACGAAGTCCATATAGGTGGCTCAATTCTTTGCAAAACATGGTTATCAACCAAATCAAATCATTTCTTTTTGCAAATCATTTCAAATGTTATCCAACCTACCAATCATTTGCTAAAAAGGAACAAAATAAGGTTTTCAAAGCATCATGCTTTTGTTTTCATGCACTTTTCTCAAACACCCAACTTTTGCCCTTCAATCACCCAATTTCATTTCCTAATATCTCACGCATTCTAGCAAAGCATTTAAGCACCCAAATTGCGTACAGATATCTCTAAGAGTCCACACAATTCCCTTATCTTGATTTTCTCGGGGTGCGACTCTCCTCCTCTTAGCTTCTCAAGTCTTAAGTTCCACTTGTTCTGGCTTTTAATTCATCCAAACACTTGAGTTAACGTTCTTAACTCTCATTCAATTATACCTTTTTACCCAATGTCTTAAATACTCATTTTACTCTTTCTGGGTAAGCCTCCTTATTCATTCCATAACACTATCTTAAACTCATACCCACAACACTATTATTACCTTAAGATATCCCATTCATCATCTAATCCTCTACATTTCACTTTCTCACACTACCCCATTTCTAGATTAAAATCATTCCATTGCATTTTTGATAGTTCCTAACATTACTAAGCACCCCAATCAACCCCAAACATCAATAGCTTGACAATGTACTTGAGTTTGGTGCTTTAGAAACTCACCTCTTTGGATTTCCTCCTTGCTTTAAATGGAAATGCCCCTTATTCCTTAAATCCAACAAATGGGGAAAATGCCTCCAATCTAAGTTGTTCTTCTCTTTGATGTGAACAACTTTGTTCTCGAAATCTGCAGATCCAACTGCTCCTATTTATAGATTCAGCTTGATGAGATCGATCTTCTTTGGGTGGAGATTGATCTGGTCCTCATAAAATCCCTTTTTTTCACGACATTTGAAGGCAGGAGATCGATCTGTCGAAGACTGGAGATCGATCTGTCTCAGGCAGTAGCTCCGGAGGATCATCTGGCTTGGGAGGAAATCGATCTTGCTTCAACCCAAGAGCTAAGGACATCGATCTATATGCCTTAAGAATCGATCCTCAGTTTACAGAATGTTTAGGCGATCGATCTGGCTCTATTGGAGATCGATCTGCATTATTCCTATTGCTCGAATAAGGGCAATTTGGCTCTTCCAGATCGATCTCTCATCCTATGAGATCGACCTGGCCTTCATATTTTCTTGATTTTACTATAATTTTTCTGCAGCAACTTCACCCAAAACATCTTTAATTTGTTGCCATAGTCATTTTCTTATTCAATCATCTTTGAGACTTGAAAATGACATCCCTTCATACTTTATACCTATTAAAACTTGTGTGAAATCTATGTATAACTAAAGGTACATGATATAAACCAAATGAAATTGCACAACTTATGCAATCTTCTTTCCATTTTACTACATTACTCATATTCCATTCCACTCACATTCTTCACATATTTAAGCCCATTTCTTCATAGTCATATATAATGTCACTTGTACGTACAATCACAACTCTTATTACAGGTGTGTACATTAAACTTATCGACTTACATCACATATACTTCACATTACAAGTATATCACCATACTTATGATTTCATTTACATATATATACAAGGTTTAACCTATACGAGGTCTCAGATTCTCCCCCACTTAGAAAATTTGGTCCTCCAAATTGGAACCAATCATTCTATGAACAACTCAGGATACTTCTCTCGCATCAATCTCACCAATTCCCATATGGCCTCTTCCACCGTGTGATGTTGCCAAAGAACCTTCACCAAGGGAATTGTCTTTATCCTCAACACTTTCTCTTTTCTATTCAATATCTGAATTGGCCTCTCAATGTACGTCACGCATTCATTGAGCTCCAAAGGTTCATACCTTATTACATGCGTCGGGTCCGAATGATACTTCTTTAACATGGATATGTGGTGGATGTTATGTACACTCACTAGCTCAGGTGGCAATGCCAGCCGGTATGCCTTATCTCCCACCTTATCAATTATCTCAAATGGCCCTATATATCGAGGGCTCAACTTTCCCTTCTTCCCGAATCTCATAATCCCCTTCGAAGGAGAGACCTTAAAAAACACTGACTCACCCACATCAAACTCTAATGGTCTCCGTCTCCTGTCAACATAACTCTTTTGTCTGCTTTGAGCAGTTTGTAACCTCTCACAAATCAACTGGACATCCTCAAAGGCTTGTCTAACCAAGTTCGGAGCAAAAATCTGTCTGTCACTAACCTCTTCTCATCCAATAAGGAAACAACATCTACTCCCATACAATGCCTCATATAGTGCTATCCCGATACTCGCATGAAAACTGTTATTATAAGCAAACTTTGCAAGTGGCAAATGGTCATCCCAAGAGCCTCCAAAATCCAATGCACATGCTCTCAACATATCCTCCAGGGTCTGTATGGTCCTTTCTAACTGACCATCTGTCTGAGGATGAAACGCGGTGCTAAAACTCAAATGGGTCCCCATCGCTTCCTGAAAGTGTTCCCAAAAATGAGAAGTGAAGCGGGTATCCCTATCAGAAACAACGCTCACTGGAATTCCATGTAGCCTTACTATCTCGTGCACATACAAGTTTGCTAATTGGCTAAGAGTATCAATAGCTCTCATAGATAGAAAATGGGTTGATTTCGTCAACTGATCCATAATCACCCCAATGGCATCATGACCTCTGCGGGTCCTCGGTAATCCCATCACAAAATCCATGGTGACATGCTCCCACTTCCAAGTTGGTATCGGTAGAGGCTGTAATAACCCTGCAGGCTTCTAATGCTCTATCTTCAACTGCTGATAAACGAGACACTTAGCGACATATACAACAATGTCTTTCTCCATCCCAGACCACCAATAAACCTTTCGTAGGTTTGGATACATCTTTGTACTCCCTAGATGTATCGCATACCTCGATGAGTAAGCCTCTGTCAAGATCAACTTCCTGACCTCTGGATCATTAGGAACATATATCCTACCTCGGAACCTCAACAAGCTATCTGAACTCAATTCAAAGTTCGTCTTTGCATCCCTCTGTATTTGTCCAACAATATCACTGCACTGTCGATCAATCCACTGAGCCTACCGGATTCGATCTACCAGATCTGGTTCTAACTGCAAGCTAGCTATCATAAATCCACTATTAGCATGGGCGGGGTCATATCCAAACTGAGGTTCGTGAACTATTCCAACAGTTCATGCTCCCTGACTATCATGAATGACACTAACCCAAGATGTTTTCTACTCAATGTATCAACAACCACATTCACTTTACCCGGGTGTACAGGATTTCACAATCATAATCCTTTAAAAGGTTAAGCCATCTCTTCTGTCTCATGTTTAATTCTTTCTGCGAGAACAGATACTTAAGGCTCTTATGATCTGTGTAAACCTGAAATCTCTCACCATAAAGATAGTGGCGCCATATTTTCAATGCAAACACTACGATCGCCAACTCTAAATTGTGGGTTAGGTAGTTTCTCTCATGATCCTTCAACTACCTTGATCCATAGGCCACTACCTTCCCATCTACATCAACACACAGCCCAGTCCTTAGTGTGAAGCATTAGTATACACCGAGAAACCTCCTGAGCTGGTAGGAATGGTGAGTATCAGAGCTGTAGTTAACCTCCTCTTCAACTCCTCAAAACATCCCTCACACTTATCATCCCACACAAATTCAACATTCTTTCTCTTGAGACGTGTCAAAAGAGCAGCTAATTTTGAGAATCCCTCCATAAACCTTCGATAATATCTAGCTAAACCCAGGAAACTTCTAATCTCTGTCACTGTTTGGGGTCTCTGCCACTGAACCACGACCTCAATCTTAGATGGATCCACTGACACTCCATCTTTTGATACTATATGACCTAGAAAAGAGATCTGTTCTAACTAAAAGTTGCACTTACTGGGTTTAGCATACAGTTTCTTCTCTCGGAGGGTCTGCAGCACTATCCTTAGGTGTCGTTCATGCTCCTCTCTAGACCTTGAGTACACCAGTATATCATTAATAAACATGATTACAAATCGATCCAAATACTGGTGGAATACCTCATTCATCAACGACATAAAAGCTGCAGGAGCATTTGTCAACCCGAATGGCATAACCATAAATTCATAATGTCCATATCGGGTGTGAAAAGCTGTCTTGGGTACATCTCCACTACGTATCTTCAACTGATGGTACCCAGATCTCAGATCTATCTTGGAAAAGACCTATGCTCCCCTAAGCTGATCCAACAAGTCATCGATGTGTGGAAGGGGATACTTATTCTTGATAGTGGCCTTATTCAACAACCGGTAATCTATACACAGTCGGAGGCTTCCATAATTCTTCCTTACAAATAAAACCGGTGCTCCCTAACGTGAGATGCTTGGCCTGATGAACCCCTTCTCCACCAACTCTTGCAACTGCTTCCTTAATTCTTATAACTTAACTTGAGCCATTCTGTACGGTGGCTTGGATATCGGCTCTATATCAGGTGCCAAATCTATACCAAATTCCATCTCCCTATTTGGAGGTAACCCTGTAATTCCTCTGAAAGGACATCTGGATATTCCCTAACCACCGGGATGTCTATTAACTCCAGATGTGCCTTATCTGTCTCAATCACATAAGCAATGTATCCTTCACATTGTCCTTTCCATCGTTAGTAACATAAATCATCACATACACATATGTAATTGATAAACAAATTCATCTCTTGAATATCATGTATTTAAATCATATTTTTCTCATTTATAAAGATCATGTCATTTCATTTCTTTTCATCAAAATTTACAATAAGATTGTCTTATCCTGAAAACATCAAGGTTCTAGCATGACAATCTATAACAACATGGTTTGCAGCCAGCCAATCCAACCTAGGACATCAAAATTACTCATGTTTAATAAAATTAAATCGATTGCCGTTTCTTTACCTCTTATCCTCATCTTACAACTTCTATATACATGCTCAGTCAATTAACTATCATTCATAGGGGTAGATATCATCAACATCTTATATAGCAGTGTGGGTTTTACATGCTTGAATAATTTATGTGCAAAGGATGGCGATATAAAAGAGTGCGTGGCACTAGGATCAAACAATACAAATGCTTCTAAGTCAAAGATTTGGATGGTACCTTTAACCACATCTGAAGACTGATCCGCAGTGTCCTAGTCTAGTGCGTACACTCATCCTCTACTCATACCCACTACCTGCTTCCCCTTTTCCTCAGCTGTAGCCCTCCTCCTCAGAGTAGCTATCCCAACTGGAGCTCTCTCTAGCTCCCTGCCCGTATGGAGGGCTCTCTCAGTTATCTCTAGGCAATCTCGGATTATGTGCACTAGTTTCTAATATCTAAAGCATACTACAGGAGATCCATAACATGGTCGAGTACTGTGGTACCTACCACACTTGCTGCACTGCTCAGTAGTAGGTCGTGGCCCTCCAATCATGATTCCCTTAACTGGAGCTATGGCCTAATACATGGAAGGATTAACTGTCCTCTATCGAATCTCCTCGATCCTCGGTCTCTTCCCAGTAAACCTCTTGCTTCCTTTATAACTGAAGCCTCTATCCATCACTGGTCTATTCTTATCTTCATCCTTCACTTTACTAACCTTTCCAAACTCTGAGGCGATTCTATCAATGTCTTGCTTACATAATTGTGCCCTGCGCACAGCCTCCTCATAGGTTGGTATATCTAGGGGAACCAATCTGGACCTGATGGTTGGTCTCAATCCATCCATAAACTTCTAGATCTTCTCAACCTCATTACCCATCGTGTTGAGATCATATCTGCCCAAGGATATAAAGATCATTTCATACTCGTCCACAGACCTACTCCCTTGGGTCAGTCCCAAAAATGCCATCTTCATCAATCTCTGTGTAGTATCCGAAACATACTGTTTTCAGAACTCCAAAAACACATCCCAGCTAATCTTATATGTCGGGCTCTCAAAATAGGCCGGGTGGATTTCCACCAATTTTCTACTGATCCCTTCAGCATGAATGTGGCAAAAGCTACCATTTCGATAGTAGTGCACTCGAAGAACCCATATAACTTCTCGATTTCATTTATCCAATCCTCAGCAGCTACTGGGTCTTTAACTCCACTGAAAGACGGTTGTCCAAACTTTTTGAATTACCGCAGTCTATCCAAGTCAGAACTGTAACCCCACCCTCTACTGGCCTGTGGTGTAGCAACAGGCGTAGGCATATCCTGTGCAGGTGGGAGTGTAGGTGTATCTGTCGTCTGAGGTCGTTGGGCTGGCCGTGCCTGTGCCTCAGGAGCTGCTACCTGCTCGGCATCACCCTCTGTAGTAGGACTTTATCTGCCCCCAACTCCCAGTAATGACTGAGTGACCAACTCCAAAATCATCTCAACGCTCAACTCAATCCTCGCGAAGAGTGCCTTAGTACTCTTAGGTCTCTCCTCTTGACCCTGTGGAGCAGGCTCAACATCAGCCTCCACCTCAATCTCTTCCTGAGCCTCGTATGTTTCAAATTCAACATGACCCACAAGCCTACCTCTACGGCCTCTAACTTGCGCTCTCGCCCCTCTACTGCGACTGGTATTGGCATAATTGCTCAATTCCCTGCATTCATAACAACTTCTTAGTCAACCCATCGACACACACACACAATTATATCTAAACAAGCACAGTAACAAGGGGATGTAATTTTCCAACATATTAAGTATTTTAGACATGACACATTTCAAACCAACTCAGCTTTGATACCAACTTCTGTCATGACCCTCAACTTACCAAAATATGTACAATTTTTTTGCATTTTCATGCATTATTTATTATTCGTCCTTTCTCGATCGTGATTAGCTACTCTCCTCAACAGTTGGGCTGTGTATCAATGTCTATCTCATTCCACCATACCAATTTAATTGCATTTTTAAAATAAGGTAAATACTTATTTAATTAAATCAGAGTGTTGTTTACATGTGTTTACATTGCTTTACATCCCCAATAGTTACTTACAAAATGCTACTGTGTTATAGAAAGTTTAGATACAAAATCTCATCAGTGTGTATACCTTACGCGACGGGATGCAGTGGATACAGAAAGGGAACGCCTCCAGTCACTCTCAATCTATACTCAAATCTCTGTAGAGAGGGGGAAAATAAGGGGGGTGAGCAAACCACACGCTCGGTAAGGCAATCATGCAAACAGGTAGATACTGCACTATCTACGTGATCGTGTTGCCATGCTCAAAAACCACTCAATTCTCATTCACATCTCAAAAGCATTATTTTGTACTTGTGTTAATGGCATATAAAGCAAATCATGCTGTTTAGTTCAGTGCACAAATCAAATTTAAAGCATGGCATAAGTCACCATGCATAGTTCACATATAAATCATGGCATTAATCATCATGCATCAGTGCACTAAAAAACCATTAACATACTTTCTCATCTCAATAAAATCTCCACTGGTCAGGATTCATCCCCTTCCCCTCGGACTGTCCTGACCCACAAAACATTTTAAAAACATGGATTTATTCATAAAATAAGACATGTGAGATAGGTAATATAATAAGGGAAATCTCCTCTAGGACTACGGCCATATCTTTTGATCCCAGGCTACACGGATCAGGTGTGTAGGGTATCACCACTATCTGCTTGCACAGGGGGGTGGGTCAAGTCCAACCCACCAGTCTATAACAGATCTCGTCTGAAGATGGCATAACACAATCTTAACACGGTATAACGTACTTCATGCTACATGCATGGTACAACGTACTCCAAGGACCCATATCAACACATCATATCACGCCACATCTCTAAAACATATGTGTGAGCCTATTTAATTGGTACGACGTCTTGTCTACTTGAAGCTCCTAACATGGCTATCAACATGTCAACATCTCAAAAATGCACGTGCGAGCCTACTTATTTGGTGCGACACCCAGTCTACCCGAAGCTCCTAGCACGACATCAAGTATAATGGGCATCTAATGCGAGCTATGCTCTAGTACCATGCCAAAACTGGTATAAAGTTTGTGCAAGTTCCACTCTAGCACAACATCATAAAAATTCATGCACTCATGCGTATAAAACACGTCAAATCTCATGCGAGTCATGCTCTAACACGCTTTTATTCTCACGAAGTCTATATAGGTGGCTCAATTCTTTGCAAAACGTGGTTATCAACCAAATCAAATCATTTCCTTTTGCAAATCATTTCAAATGTTAGCCAACCTACCAATCATTTGCTAAAAAGCAACAAAACAAGGTTTTCAAAGCATCATGCTTTTGTTTTCATGCACTTTTCTCAAACACCCAACTTTTGCCTATCAATCACCTAATTTCATTTCCTAACATCTCATGCATTCTAGCAAAGCATTTAAGTGCCAAAATTATGCGCAAATATCTCTAAGAGTCCACACAATTCCCTTACCTCGATTTTCTTGGGGTGCGACTCTCTTCCTTTTAGCTTCTCAAGTCTTAAGCTCCACTTATTCTGGCATATCCTCGGAAGCTACAATTCATTCATCCAAACGCTTGAGTTAACGTTCTTAACTCTCATTCAACTATACCTTTTTACCCAATGCCTTAAATACTCATTTTACTCTTTCTGGGTAAGCCTTTTTATTCATTCCATAACACTATCTTAAACTCATAGCCACAACACTATTATTACCTTAAGATATCTCATTCATCATCTAATCCTCTACATTTCACTTTCTCACACTACCCCATTTCTAGATTAAAATCTTTCCATTGCATTTTGTATAGTTCCTAACATTACTAAGCACCCCAATCAACCCTAAACATCAATAACTTGACATTGTACTTGAGTTTGGTGCTTTAGAAACTCACCTCTTTGGATTTCCTCAGTGCTCCAAATGGAAATGCCCCTTGTTTCTTAAATCCAACAAATAGGGAAAATGCCTCCAAGCTAAGTTGTTCTTCTCTTCGATGTGAACAACTTTGTATCTAATAGTCTTCCCTCAAATCTTCTTGAAAATGGTCGGATTTAGAAGGTAAATTCTAGGTTTTTAGATTGAAAGATGAAAGAAGTTGATTGTTCTCAAAATCTACAGATCCGACTGCTCCTATTTATAGATTCAGCTTGATGAGATCGATCTTCCTTGGGTGAAGATCGATTTGGTCCTCATAAAATCCCTTTTTTTCATGACATTTGAAGCCAGGAGATCGATTTGTTGAAGACTGGAGAGCGATCTATCTCAGGCAGTAGCTCTAGGAGATCGATCTGTCTTGGGAGGAGATTGATCTTGCTTCAATCCGAGAGCTAAGGAAATCGATCTGTATGCCTTAAGATTCGATCCTCATTTACAAAATGTTTCGGAGATCGATTTGGCTCCATTGGAGATCGATGTGCACTATTCCTATTGCTCGAATAAGGGCAATTTGGCTCTTCCAGATCGATCTCTCATCCTATGAGATCGATATGGCCTTCATATTTTCTCGATTTTACTGTAATTTTTCTACAAAAACTTCGCCCAAAACATCTTTAATTTGTTGCCATAGTAATTTTCTTATTCAATGTGGGTAGTTCTCAATGTGGATCCACTCTGATCGGTTTAGCTCTCTAGAGCACCGAACTAATATTTTTTTAATATTTTTTGGGTCTTTTTTCCCTCGGGTTTTTCCCAAATTCTCTGTGCACTCTATTCTCTCTTCAATATTTCTATTTATCAATATTTATATATATATATAATATACTTTTTTTCTTCTTTCTTTTCTTACTTTCTTTTCTTACTTTCTTTTCTTTTCGCGCATTTTTCCTTCTTCTTCCTCGCTTCTTACCCGATGACACTATTCCTTATCCCTTCACCCTTTTTGTGCTTCCACCTTCTTCATCATCCTCTCCATTCGCCATCATCCTTACCACCTAGCCAGCTCAAGTATTTTTTCATTGCCTCGATTTTTGGCTCACTAGCAATTTGTCAAGAGCCATCGTTATTGCTCCCTGACTATTCTTCAATTGCTACTAGTTGCCAGTTTTCCAAGAGGCCGAGAGGAGCCCCTATTTCACTGTATCATCCTCTACGTCTATAATTTCAGGTTTCAGTCTCAACACCTCTCTCGGCTTCTCCACCATTTTTAGTAACCTATCACAGCCTCCTTTAGCTTGTGAGCTTCCAACCAACAACCCTTGTTTGTTGCTGTTTTGCTTCTGTTTATAAGGGACCACAATTCTGTCTCTTCCTCACGACTCTTAGTCCTCAACCTTCCTTCCTTGCTTCAGAGCTTTCCTATTTCCTTCATGTTTCCTACCTTCACTGTTGCAATATCATCATTAATTCCATTTGCTTCTTTCTTTCTCTATTTCCATCACGTTCTCTATTTCTTACCGAACCAGCTTCCTCATGTCTTTTCTATACAGTAGCAACAGTCGCCCAAACCTCTGATACAATCCCTATTTCGAGGCCCTTTCTCAGCTACTTTGTCACACGCCTATCCTGTTTTCACCTTCTTCCCGATTACATGAGGACTCCAGCAGCATCTCATCTTCATTCAGTTTTAGATTTTCTTTTACAAAGGTTATAATGCTTTGTCACTCTATCTCTCAGTTCAAATCACCCTTCTTCTGCACTCTTTTCTCCCTTCGTTCCATCCCTCTATTTGTTTAGTCTCTTTATATTTCTAGTTTAGTGCACCTTCCTCTGCTCCAATAACTAACACACGCAAAACTCAATTCCACCATACTCCCTATGTCTTCATCTCTGGTCTGTCTTATCTTTAGCTTCAGTTTTCTTCTCCTGCTCCCTCTGTATCTCCATGTTTCTTACCTTCATATACGTACAGGACATAAGGCAGAGGGAGTATGGTGAGCAATGTGATAAAGAAGATTTTGATGGCGTGAGGAGGAAGAGAAAATGGGATTTAGTCTCATTTAATTTTCTACCTTCTGGCTATTGTTTCTCTGTACTTCTGCCTCCCCATCACTTTGGTTCAGCCTCCACACACTTTGAATCATTTAAATAATTCCCTTTCCATTTCCTTACTCCCTTTTACCCATCGAACTCTCCGACACTCCCCTTAATTAATTTTTGTACTTATATATATATATATAATTATACTATATGTGTAAACGATGGGAGGATCTCGTTGTGTAGCTATAAATGTCCATTTATATGTAACCATATGTATATACATGGATATATATATATATATATATCTATACATTACACCTATATATATATATTTATATATATATATATATATATATCCTTGTACTTGATAAATTTCTTATGTAATATGTATAAAATGAATCTAATTTAGCATCTGTACTTATATATATATACAATTTTATTTCTACTTCCCATAGATATTCATTCCTAAAGTTAATATATTTTTAATTAGATTAATTCTTCTAAGTCTCACTATGTAAAATATAATTTAAATTTAAATCATTGACTAATGGAACAAAATCTTTAACCTCGATGACTAAATTGCTAATCGTGGACAAAACCAAGTACATAAAATTTATGGTGTTTACAAAACTTAAGTTTATGATTTCTTGGCTGGTCTTAAGCTAGTTTTTCAAGATTCTAAGTTGTATACATGTATATCTGCAGCTGAGAATCGTTGTTGTCGAAAGAAAGAGTGGTCAAAGTTGGTCAAACAAGGTAAAAAGTTTGTTTGAAGATTATGATGATGATATATGTTGTTGTTTGATGATTTTGGATGATTTTTACCAGAGTAGAAATTGATGAAATAATTTCTAATGTATAGTGTAAATTTGGCCAACCTTGATTTGTTAAGGAGAAGATGAAATTTGGTTGAATTAGGTGTTGTAGAATGCTAGTTTAATATCGAAAAGTTTGTTTTATAGCTCAGTTTAGTGAAAACTGTAAAAGTATGAAAATTTAGCAAGTTGATAAGTTGTAAGGTGTTGTTTAAAGACTTGAATAAGTGTTTAAGCTATTAAATTTATAGGTTTGAAGTTAAAAGAGAAGAAATTATCGACATAGCTTAAATCGGCATGTTTAACGGTAAAATCGAGCAATTAAAGAAATTGATGAAAATAGTCAAATTTAATGAAGCTTATACAAGTTGATGTATATTTAAGTATACTAAGATGAATTTGGGCATCATTTGATGATTTTGAAACTGTATTGGGCAGCTAGAGGTATTGGCATGCAAATTGAGGCAAGCCCAATATCTGACGATTTTATGCTACCCCAAGACTCAATAGGTAAAGGATGTAATTTAAAGTAGTATTAGTATCTTGTTACCTTTTTTTAATATACAAGCATGTTTTAAGTAGGATTCTATACGTAAAATGTACTCGATAGCCGAGAAAGTACTATTCATGCATAAACCAAAAATTGAAAGAAATACTAATTTTACTAAGCCACCAAGTGTACTTTCCTGGCATTTGTGAAATGTTTTGGAAAATGCAAGTTTTGATAGGGAAATGGGTTTTGTGAATAAATTTTCATAAATACGCAATTTTGATATAAAGCTCGATTTTGCTAATATGAGGGTTAATAAGCCAAAAGAAATTTGTAAGTTTCATTTTGAGACAAGGCAACATGTAGTCTATGATATTTGTCATGCATGGCCCATGTGGAGTTTGGTCCTTCGTGCTACATGCCTTATGCCACATCGTGCATGTTTAGTCCTTTGTGGTGCATGTTTAACCACGTCGTGCATGTTATGCCCACTCGTTGCCTTATCTTCCACCACTTCATGCATTGTTTGTTTTGTTCCTTAATGGCGTAGGGCGCTGTACAACCCTGATCCAGTCTACAATCCCCTTACCATGGCCATCGGTACTCTGTTTGTTTATTGTCTCTCTCTTCGGAGGTTTAGTTTGTATGAACATGACTTATGCTTACTATGTGTATTTTCCTAGTCTCCACGATATATTCTGTATGATTTCGAAAGAAAAGTGATAAGCTTTATGACATGTGATTTATGTGATTCGAAGTTGTTTGACTTATATTTTCTTTGTTAAGCATGTTTAGATATATATATATATATATTTCTGCAAAAAGTTTTGTACAAAAGCATTCTGTTCTTTTTCGCTTGTTGGTATACTGAGATTGCTTTAAATACATTTCTTATGGGGCTTGAAAAGCTCACCCCTCTTCTCTACTCTTACAGATTATCTACAGTGATCATTTCAACGCCTGCCATGTAGTTGAAGTAGGTTGGTGGATACGACAGTCTCCCCAAGCTACCTCTGGTACATGATAAGGTATACTCCTAGTGTTATTTCAGACATCCTGTATAGCATAGACATTTCAGTGTAAAGGGTATTTTGGGGATGTACTCTAAATTAGTATGTAAGTAAAGTTTGTAATTATTTAGCTATTCAATAAAATAAAATAAATAAACTCCTTCAGAAGAATTAAGGAAATGAAATGAAAAGAAATATTAGGGAAACCATTATTGATTCTAAAAAGAAACTAAAAGCAACTGCTGTGAGAATTATAAACTGTAATTGGAATATTTCAGGGAGGTATGATCATAAATAAGTCGTTATGCAGACGAAATTTCGTTAAAATGAAAAGTTAAGTAATCGACACTGAACAGGAATGCGACTTAAATAAGAAATTAAGTTAAAATTAGTCTATATTTCCATGTTTCTGGGACGTCACAATCACCTTAAAACAATAATCTTCTCATGTGTTTTGAGCAAGAGGGATTGATCCCCCAAGCATTATAGGTAACCAGCGACTATATTTTTGTGCCTTGCAACGGGAAACTTTCATTTTATGCTCCACCAAACTTCTTCAACCTTTAAGGGAGTACAAATACATGCTTCAAAGATATGGGAAAGAAGAGAAACCATTAGTTATCATCTTTAAGCTATAAAGAGCAAGAACAACAAATTCTACATCTTCCATCATTTTCATATTCGATCTTCACTTGTGTTAGAAGAACATTTCTTCTTGTAACAATCTTTGTATATTTCCTTGAGAGCTTAACTTGTAATCACCTATCCTGACAGAGGAATTCTTGATTACATTCCTCGTATACCCATCCACATATTATAAAAAGGGAGTGAACCCCTGAGTGATCAAATTGTAAATAAGAATTGGGAAGAGTAAGGTTTACTCCTTGAGCCATAGAAAGGCGACATTATAAGAGGTTTCTTCCTAAATCTTGAAAAGGAAGAGGTAGAGGTCTCAGCATGTCAGACTCGCATTTTTTGTAGCTTGTACCTTATGATTCCTATGTGTATGAACACTCTATTACTATAGTTGAATCATAAGAAGAGTATTTACTAGACTTAAAGTGTTAGTGAAATGATTTAACACGCAAAAGCTACATAAAAAGCCTAATGTGAGCTATAAGAGTCACATGCTAAACCGAGTGAATCTAAATCATTCTGACTAAAAATAAGAACTTTAAATGAGAAAGTATAGAGAGCTCATAAAGGAAAGTCAGCTTGATTTAGTCTCGAACATAGAAAACGAGAGTAAAAGCTAAAAAGGGTAAATTTGACCTTTTTGGTGAGATAAGGTGTTTCGGGTATAATTATCCACCAGGAACGGTTGAAACATAAAGACAAGAGTGTAAGACATAAGATATGACACTTTCGAAATTTTGAAAAAAAGTAAGTTAACTTGGTCAATGGTTAAGGAAAAAGTCAACTATAGTTAAGAAAGTGGACTTTTACCATAGTTAACTAATCATGGTTAAAAATTAACTTAAGTGTGGAGAAAAAATTAGGAAAAATATTCTTGGCCAGAATACAAGATAATCATCCTCGAAAGTAAGGAAAATTTATTCGAAAGGATTTCGGATTAAATTTAATGGTTAAAAATGTAATGGGCCTAAGGTGATAATTTTAAGGCCCATTAAGGTATATCAAACGTATATCGAAATTCTTAGGTCCCTTAGACCGAATTGTTGGACCAATTGATTAGCCAAATAATGAGACAATTAAAGGCCCGAGGTATGGTGAAAATTTCAGCCCGAAAGCCCAAACCGAGAAGCCCAAATGGAAAGCCCATGAGATAAATATCTAACCATAGTTAAAGCTTAACATGACTCATAAGGTGACTCATAAGGTGACTCATGACTAAGGCTTGGGAAGTCAAGTATAATGGATGGAAAGTAAGGCTTAATGGCTAAGTAAGTGGCTTATAAAATCAGCCACACCATTGTCATCTTCATCACACCATTCTTGGCTACACAAGGAAACCATTGAAATACAATTATCCAAGCTTTCTCTCACTAGAAATCACTAGGAATTAGGCATATTTGGAACTTGCACCCTTCATAGAAGTTGTTCCAAATTGAAAGGAGAGTGACATATGTTGGAATTGGCTATCAAGGAGCCATAGAGTACAAACCATGAGCCTCCAAAGTATTCGGCCAAGTGTGAACACAACAATTGGTATATTTTCAAGTTTTCAATTTCATATATGTTAATGTATGAATGATTTTAAGTATATTGGTATATGTTTTAAGCATTGAAACATATGACATCACTATGATCTTGGTCAGGCCGAGAGTGAGTAGTGAGATATTGATTTATGTCTATATGATTTTAAGGTATAAATGGAGTAATGTACATGTGTTAATGATTATGGTGTAATAAAAATTAATCAATTTGATTAATTAATACATGTAATTAGTTGGCAATCAAGGTGTTTGATAAAATGCCTAAATGAACTATATGATGTTTAAGAATGTTGCCAACCAAGTGTTTGTGAAAATGCCTAAGTGAATTGACTAAGGAAAGGGACATGGCCGGCATGCCATGGTGTGACCGACGGCATGGATAGCTCTCGGCCATGGCATGTGGTCGAGAGGCCCAATGGGCCAAGCCCAAATATTTTAGGCCCAATATGATGTAATGGGTCTAGGATAAGCCCAATAAGAGTTAGTGGGCCCCACAAGCCCAATAGGCCCAACGAAAATCAATAGTAAAATGGAAATGGGCTTAAGGCATAGTTAGGCCCATTAAGGATTATTAAAGCCCATTAAGGGAAATAGACTGTATTTAATGTGAAATACATTAGAAAAAGTGTAATTAACCTAATAAATTGTTATATGCAGCTCCAAAGATTATTGGAGGAACAAATCGGACTACTGAATCGAGCAGCACAGAGAAAGTGAAATTTCTTGTTTGATTAAGGTAAGGAACTTTTGTGAGTAGTTAGAGATACCTGCACGTATTTTCATCTGCTTTTACATTCACTTAAAAAATTTGAGGGTCAGAGAAAGTGAATAATAATTATTGTGACCCGATAGTGGCAAATTATGATTTTACCCCTAGTTAGTCAAAAAGTCAACTTTTGTGAAAAGTTGTAAAAAGCATGAAAACTACTATTTTGAGTGTTTTACTGCTGTTTAGCAGAAGAATAAATAGATGAACTAATGATTTTAAGGTTGATGTGAATTAAGCACGCTTTATAGTGCTGATTTTGATGTTTTGTAAATCATCCCTTTTTAAAGAGCTATCTATCATATTATGTGAGAATGAATCATGCTGGAGCACAGCTCGCACTAGATTTCATATATTTTCCACATACATTAGTGCTAAATTTTCATTCGCACTAGATTTTCATGACATGCATGATAGAGTACTGGAGTTCTTACTCGTACTCAGTTTTATGTGATACATGCATGAGAGAGTGCTGGAGGATTAGCTCGTACTCGAGTTTTTCATGAGATGGATGACAAAGTGCTGGAGCATTGCTCGTACTCGATTCTTCTTGATTTATACATGACATAGTACTGGAGCTATTGCTCGTACTTGATTTGATGATATTGTGCATAGCATGGTACTAGAGCTATTGCTCGTACTGGATTTAATACATGAACTATGCATTGACCTAGTTGCTAGAGGTTTACTCGCACTAGAGTCTGAGTTGTGATGTGAAACAGTGTTTGAACGGAGTGTCGACTGTGAGTCGCGCTCAAAGGCGTGCACTGTATGTGATATATAATACATGTTAAAATCCATGCTTGATTCCTTGTGTATACTGAGTGTCACACTATGTGAGAGGATATCCGTATGAGGATATTAGAGACGTGGTATGATATTCCATGGTTTGAGGGCTAAAACCTATGGCAGGCACCCCGACTGTGAAGTAGGGTCCACAGAGTACGTTGTACCGTGCGAGTGGCATGGGGTACACTGTACCGTATGGTGTTGTGGAGTTGAGGAGGATATAGCTGGCGATTGTGATGGACTGACCCCCCTCCCGTTGCAGCAGTGATGCCCGCACACTGAGTATTGTGTTGCTTGGGATCACATGTCGGATATGATCATAGTTCAGGATACTATTTACATTTTCACCACAGATTCTCACATGATATATCACTTGATTGACTGATTTAATTGCAGACTGACCTGAGGGATGGGTCGAACTCCGATTTTGTGTTGTGAATGATTTAAATGCCATATTTACTGTGATTTAAATATACATGGCGTGATTTATCTAAAGGCATTGTGATATTATAAAAGATGCATTGTTTTGCACTACATGCCTACATTTGAGAAAGAAAGCATGATTTATGTACATGGGATTTAATCTGTACAAGTATATATATATATATATATTTAAGGACATACTTTTAAAGTGAATTAAGGAAATAACATTTTGAGGCATAGCATTATTTTGAGTAGATAGTGTAGATATCTACTTGCTTGCCTGATTTCTTTACTGAGCGCGTTGTATGCTCACCCCCCTTTCTTTACATCTCTCTACAGAGCATCAGCAGTAGAGTGAGAGCGATTGAGGGATAGTGTTCTTGAGTCCACTGCTATTTCCTATCGATCACAGGTATACATATCTTGTACAGTTATGTATCTAAACATAGAAACAGCACAGTGATATATACGATATATATTATGGGGAATGTATTTGTATTAGCTTTTATATATAATCACATATGTATTATAAAAGCTGTTACAGTCAGTAACAGTATATTGACATATATGTATGATAATGGATGATATGGTAAGCGAGGATTTTGACATCGAATCACAGCCCAACCATTGAGGAGAGGAAATGAAAGTTAATAAATGCGAAATATTTGTAGTGATTTTGGTTAAGTCATGGATTGAGAACGGGTCCTGACAGAATGGTATCAAAGCCGAGGTTGGTCTGATGTAAGTCGATGTTAGGAAATAGGAAAGTGTACATCCCCATAGTACTGTGTTGTGTTTAGATATAACTGTGTATACCAGATAGGAGACAGACTAATTCATGATTATGAATGCAGGAACTTTGCCTATATGGCAACTATGCGTAGTGGTAGAGGTACGAGAGGTAGGGCTCAAGGCCAGGGAAATAGGCTCGAGAGACGAGCTACTGCTGAACCATTACCTACGCTTGAGACTCCAGGTGCTACTGAGGCACCCGAGTGTACTGAGATGCGCTTTACGAGATTAAAGCGTAGTCTTAAGACGATTATAGAGATGTTGGCACAGACGATGCTAGGTAGGCAAGGACAGGAGGTAGGAGCTGCGACAGGAGAGGCAGTTGCCCCTGATACACCTACACAGACAACTCATGCACTGAGGATAGTAGAGACTCATACACCCCCACTAGTTTCAGGTGGTAGTGGATTAGGGTACGGATGTGATCTACATCGGTTGCGAAAATTCCAGAAATTTAGACCTCCATCTTTTAGTGGGGTCAAGGACCCTGTAGCTGTTGAGGAGTGGGTGGCAGAGATGGAGAAGCTTTATGGATTCTTTGAGTGCACGACATCGGAGATGGTCGCGTTTACTGCGTTCCTACTGAAGGGAGCTGCAGAGCATTGGTGGAAATCCACCCGACCTATATTGAGAGCCCGACATACAGACAATAGTTGGGAGATATCTCGGGAGGCCTTTAGGAGGCAGTTTGTTCTGGATACCGCACAGCAGAAACTATAGGAAGCGTTTTTGGGACTAAACCAGAGGAGTTTGTCAGTGGACGAGTATGAGACTCGATTCCTATCCCTAGGGAGATATGACCCCAATACCATGTATAGTGAGGCCAGGAAGGTCCACAGGTTTATCGACGGGTTGAGACCGGTTCTACTGTCCAGGTTGGTTCCATTAGACATAGCGACCTATGAAGAAGTAGTGCGCAAGGCGCAACTGTGTGAGCAAGATTACGAGAGGAATGCTTTCGAGTTTGGGAAGTTTAGCTGTAGCCGAGATATACTGAAGAAGAGGTCGGTTAGAGATTTCGATTATCGAGAAGGGAGGAAACTCTTCGGTAAGAGAGCACAGGTTGAGGATGCACGAGAGAGATTTACTAGACCTCCTACTTATCCGACCGTAGCTCCAGCAAAGGGCATTGTCATGGGAGGACAGAGACCTACTGCCGATCAGTACAGAAGATGCGGTAAACAACATGGAGGTAGACCGTGTCCGCTGACTCCTATCGTGTGTTTCCGATGTAGGAAACAGAGGCATATAGCTAGAGCTTACCCAGAGATGGTTGATACTGCACCACTGAGGGGCAAGGAGCTGGATAGAGTCCAGCTGGTACGTCTACTCAAAGAGGTAGAGCGACGGCAGAAGAAAAGGGGAAACAAGTGATGGGTCGAGGGCGAGTACTTGCTTTGGACCAGGGGATAGCTGATGCTTCATCGGATGTGATACGAGGTAACATCCTAATTTATGATATTGAAGCATATGTTTTAATTGATCATGGTGCCACGCATTCTTTTGTATCGCCTTCATTTGCATGTAAATTAGCAAGACATGTAGAGCGTACACCATTATGTATGATGATGTTGATTAGTACGCCTATGAATAGTAGTCAAGTTATAGAGTATGTATTTAATGACTGCAAGTTGAGAGTAGGGGATAAGGAGATGACAACCAATCTAATATTACTAAGTATGAGTGACTTTGATATAATATTAGGAATGGATTGGCTATCTGCAAACCATGCTGTTTTAGATTGTTATGCTAAGGCAGTTATATTTCCTAACCCTACTAGATATGTTGTAAAGTTTAATAAGAATAAATGAAAGAAGTAGTTATGATTATTACATGATTACTGATTTGGAAAAACCTTCAACATGTCAAGGTTTCATTGCGTACGTGGTAGATATGGATAAGGCACATCCGGAGTTGTCAGATATTACTGTGGTCAGTGAGTACCCAGATGTTTTTCCGGATGGATTGCCAGGGTTACCATTAGACAGAGAGATGGAGTTCTGTATAGATTTGGTACCTGGTACGGAGCCTATTTTGAGACTACTATATCGCATGGCCTTGGTTGAGCTGGAGGAGCTCAAGAGACAGTTACAGGAGCTGTTGGATAGAGGTTTTGTTCGACCGAGTGTTTCACCTTGGGGAGCATCGGTTTTGTTTGTGAGGAAGAAGGATGGGAGCCTTCGATTGTGTATAGATTATCGATTGTTGAATAAGGCCACCATCAAGAATAGGTATCCCCTTCCACGTATTGATGACTTGTTAGATCAGCTTCAGGGAGCACAGGTCTTTTCCAAGATTGACCTGAGGTCTAGGTATCATCAGCTGAAAGTTCGGAGTGGAGATGTACCCAAAACAGCATTTCGTACCTGATATGGCCATTATGAGTTCTTGGTTATGCCATTCGAATTGAAGAATGCTCCAGCTGCTTTCATGGCTTTGAAGAAAGATGTGTTCAAGCCATATTCGAACCAGTTTGTTATCGTCTTTATCGATGACATATTGGTATATTCGAGATCTGAAGAGGAGCATGAAAGGCACCTCAGGATCATATTGCAGACTCTACGAGAGCAGGAGTTATATGCTAAGCTCAGTAAGTGTGACTTTTGGTTGTCACAGATCTCGTTTTTGGGACATGTTGTATCGAGAGATGGTGTATCAGTTGATCCATCTAAGATAGAGGCTGCAGTTTAGTAGGAACAGCCAAGGACGATCACCGAGATCAGGAGTTTTCTGGGTTTAGTTGGATACTATCAGAGATTCATTGAGGGATTTTTGAAGTTGGCTGCTCCGTTGACACATCTTTCTCGAAAGAGTGTACCGTTCGTATGGAACGAGGATTGTGAGAAGAGTTTTCAGGAGTTAAAGCGTCGATTGACCACCGCTCCGATTCTCACTATCCCTACCAGCTCAGGAGGATTTACAGTGTATACCGATGCTTCGTATCAGGGACTAGGCTGTGTATTGATGCAGGATGGGAAGGTAGTTGCTTATGGATCCAGACAGCTGAAGGATCATGAGAAGAACTATCCGACCCAT
Source organism: Firmiana major (assembly GCA_033439115.1). Lineage (NCBI taxonomy): Eukaryota > Viridiplantae > Streptophyta > Magnoliopsida > Malvales > Malvaceae > Firmiana > Firmiana major. Next base: position 26,926,133 of record CM065896.1, on the reverse strand, counting down.
GATTTGGAACTAGCAGCAGTAGTGTTTACGTTAAAGGTATGGCGCCACTACTTGTATGGCGAGAAGTTCCAGATATTTACCGACCACAGGAGCCTCAAGTCTCTGTTCTCACAAAAAGTGTTGAACATGAGACAGAGAAGATGGCTAGAGCTTTTGAAGGACTACGATTGTGAGATACTTTATCATCCAGGTAAGGCTAACATTGAAGCCGATGCCTTGAGTCAGAAGAGCCTAGGGATGGTATCGTATATGATGGTTAGGGAACATGATTTGCTAGAGCAGTTTGCTAGCCTCAGTTTGGGAGTTATTCCTTCTGACATGGATACAGGCTATGTGATAGCTAGTCTACGCTTGGAGCCGGATCTGTTAGACAGTATCAGAGTGGCTTAGCAGATTGATCCATTTTATATGGATGTGAGTAGTCAGATGCAGAAGGGCACCATGACTGACTTTGAGTTGAGTTCTGATGGACTACTGAGGTTCAGAGGTAAATTGTGTGTTCCCAAGGATCCAGGACTCAGGAGATTAATATTGGCGGAAGCTCATTCGTCGAGGTATACGTTACATCTGGGGAGTAACAAAATGTATCAGAACCTCTGTAAGGTATACTGGTGGTCAGGTATGAAGAGAGATGTAGCAGACTTTGTGGTAAAATGTCTTGTATGTCAGCAGGTAAAGGTAGAGCATCAAAAACCTGTAGGGTTATTACAGCCTCTACCTATACCGATATGGAAATAGGAGCATATCACCATGGATTTCGTGATGGGTTTATCGAGAACCCGCAGGAAACACGATGCTTTATGGGTGATCGTCGATAGACTAACAAAGTCAGCCCACTTCCTAGCTATGAGAGCGACTGATACTCTGAGTTCATTAGCAGAACTATATGTACGCGAGGTAGTGAGGTTACACGGTGTACCAGTGAGCATAGTCTCTGATAGGGATTCTCGCTTCACTTCCCACTTTTGGGGACATTTTCAGGAAGCCATGGGAACCCAGTTGAGTTTGAGCACCGCTTTCCATCCTCAGACAGATGGTCAGTCAGAGAGGACAATACAGACTCTGGAGGTTATGTTGAGGCATGTGTGCTAGATTTTAGAGGCTCCTAGGATGACCACTTGCCACTAGCCTAGTTCGTCTACAACAATAGTTATCATTTGAGTATCGGGATGGCACCATATGAGGCTTTGTATGGCCATAAATGTCATTCCCCTATTAGATGGGAAGAAGTGGGTGACTGTAAGATTTTTTCTCCTGACATGGTTACGCAAGCATCTGAGGACGTTCACTTGATTGTAGAGAGACTGAGGATAGCTCAGAGCAGACAGAAGAGTTACGCTGACAGGAGACGTAGGCCACTAGAGTTTGCAGTTGGTGAATCCGTGTTTTTGAAAGTTTCCCCTTCCAAGGGCATAATGAGATTTGGGAAGAGAGGGAAACTAAATCCTCGCTATATTGGACCCTTTGAGATACTTGATGGAGTGGGACATAAGGCTTATAGGTTGGCATTGCCACCGGACTTATCAGGTGTCCATAACGCCATCCACATATCGATGCTTCAGAAATATCACCTGGATCCGGCACATGTGATTAGTTACGAGCCTTTGGAGCTCCGAGAGGACATATCATATGTTGAGCGTCCGATTCGGATATTGGATAGGAAGGATAAGGTATTGAGATCGAAAACCATTGGATTAGTGAAGATTCTCTGGCAGCATCATACTTCAGAGAAAGCTACTTGGGAGCTAGAGAGTCTGATGCAAAAGAAGTACCCTCACCTATTTGATGACTGACTTGGTTCTAATTTGGAGGACCAAATTTTTTGAGTGGGGGAGGATTGTCATACCCGCATTTTTTGTAGCTTATACCTTATGATTCCTATGTGTATGAACACTCTATTATTATAGTTGAATCATAAGAAGAGTATTTACTAGACTTAAAGTGTTAGTGAAATGATTTAACACGCAAAAGCTACATAAAAAGCCTAATGTGAGCTATAAGAGTCACAGGCTAAATCGAGTGAATCTAAATCATTCTGACTAAAAATAAGAACTTTAAATGAGAAAGTATAGAGAGCTCATGAAGGAAAGTCAACTTGATTTAGTCCCGAACACTGAAAACGAGAGTAAAAGCTAAAAATGATAAATTGGACCTTTTTGGCAAGATAAGGTGTTTCGGGTATAATTATCCACCAGGAACAGTTGAAACATAAAGACGAGAGTGTAAGACATAAGATATGACACTTTCGGAATTTTGAGAAAAAATCAACTTGGTCAATGGTTAAGGAAAAAGTCAACTATAGTTAAGAAAGTGGACTTTTACCATGGTTGACTAATCATGGTTAAAAATTAACCTAAGTGTGGAGAAAAAATTGGGAAAAAATATGCTTGGCCAGAATACAAGATAATCATCCCCGGAAGTAAGGAAAATTTATTCGGAAGGATTTCGGATTAAATTTAATTGTTAAAAACGTAATGGGCCTAAGGTGAAAATTTTAAAGCCCATTAAGGTATACCAAACGTATATCGAAATTCTTAGGTCCCTTAGACCGAATTGTTGGACCAATTGATTAGCCAAATATTGAGACCGTTAAAGGCCCGAGGTATGGTGAAAACTTCAGCCCGAAAGCCCATTAAGAGAGCCCAAACCGAGAAGCCCAAATGGAAAGCCCATGAGATAAATATCTAACCATAGTTAAAGCTTAACATGACTCATAAGGTTACTCATGACTAAGGCTTAGGAAGTCAAGTATAATGGCTGGAAAGTAAGGCTTAATGGCTAAGTAAGTGGCTTATAAAATCAGCCACACCATTGTCATCTTCATCACACCATTCTCGGCTACACAAGGAAACCATTGAAATACAATTATCCAAGTTTTCTCTCACTAGAAATCACTAGGAATTAGGCATATTTGGAACTTGCACCCTTCGTAGAAGTTGTTCCAAATTAAAAGGAGAGTGACATATGTTGGAATTGGCTATCAAGGAGCCATAGAGTGCAAACCGTGAGCCTCCAAAGTATTCGGCCAAGTGTGAACACAACAATTGGTATATTTTCAATTTTTCAATTTCATATATGTTAATGTATGAATGATTTTAAGTATATTGGTATATGTTTTAAGCATTGAAACATATGAAATCACTATGATCTTGGTTAGGCTAAGAGTGAGTAGTGAGATATTGATTTATGTCCATATGATTTTATGGCATAAATGGAGTAATGTACATGTGTTAATGATTATGGTGTAATAAAAATTAATCAATTTGATTAATTAATACATGTAATTAGTTGGCAATCAAGGAGTTTGATAAAATGCCTAAATGAACTATATGATGTTTAAGAATGTTGCCAACCAAGTGTTTGTGAAAATGCCTAAGTGAATTGACTAAGGAAAGGAACATGGCCGGCATGCCATGGTGTGACTGACAGCATGGATAGCTCTCGGCCATGGCATGTGGCCGAGAGGCCCAATGGGCCAAGCCCAAATATTTTAGGCCCAATATGATGTAATGGGTCTAGGACAAGCCCAATAAGAGTTAGTGGGCCCCACAAGCCCAATAGGCCCAACGAAAATCAATAGTAAAATGGAAATGGGCTTAAGGCATAGTTAGACCCATTAAGGATTATTAAAGCCCATTAAGGGAAATAGACTGTATTTAATGTGAAATACACTAAAAAAAGTGTAATTAACCTAATAAATTGTTATATGTAGCTCTAAAGATTATTGGAGGAACAAATCGGACTACTGAATTGAGCAACGCAGAGAAAGTGAAATTTCTCGTTTGATTGTAGGTAAGGAACTTTCGTAAGTAGTTAGAGATACCTGCATGTATTTTCATCTGCTTTTACATTCACTTAAAAAATTTGAGGGTCAGAGAAAGTGAATAATAATTATTGTGACCCGATAGTGGCAAATTATGATTTTGCCCCTAGTTAGTCAAAAAGTCAACTTTTGTGAAAAGTTGTAAAAAGCATGAAAACTACCATTTTGAGTGTTTTACTGCTGTTTAGCAGAAGAATAAATAAATGGACTACTGATTTTAAGGTTGATGTGAATTAAGCACACTTTATAGTGCTAATTTTGATGTTTTGTAAATTATCCCTTTTTAAAGAGCTATCTATCATATTATATGAGAATGAATCGTGCTGGAGCACAGCTCGCACTGGATTTCATATATTTTCCACATACATTAGTGCTGGATTTTGATTCGCACTAGATTTTCATGACATGCATGATAGAGTACTGAAGTTCTTACTCGTACTCAATTTTATGTGATACATGCATGAGAGAGTGCATAGCATGGTACTAGAGCTATTGCTCTTACTGGATTTAATACATGAACTATGCATTGACCTAGTTGCTAGAGGTTTACTCGCACTAGAGTTTGAGTTGTGATGTGAAACAGTGTTTGAACGGAGTGTCGACTGTGAGTCGAGCTCAAAGGCGTGCACTGTATGTGATAAATAATACATGTTAAAATCCATGCTTGATTCCTTGTGTAGACTGAGTGTCACACTATGTGAGAGGATATCCGTATGAGGATATTAGAGACGTGGTATGATATTCCATGGTTTGAGGGCTAAGACCTATGGCAGGCACCCCGATTGTGATGTTGGGTCCACAGAGTACGTTGTACCGTGCGAGTGGCATGGGGTACACTGTACCGTGTGGTGTTATGGAGTTGAGGAGGATATAGCTGGCGGTTGTGATGGACTGACCCCCCTCCCGTTGCAGCAGTGATGCCCTGCACACTGAGTACTGTGTTGCTTGGGATCACATGTCGAATATGATCATAGTCTAGGATACTATTTACATTTTCACCACAGATTCTCACATGATATATCACTTGATTGACTGATTTAATTGCGGACTGACCTGAGGGATGGGTCGGACTCTGATTTTGTGTTGTGAATGATTTAAATGCCATATTTACTGTGATTTAAATATACATGGCATGATTTATTGTCACGCCCTGGAAACACGGAAAATAGGGCAAATTTAAAAACTTTTTACTCAACAATTCAAAACTAAGAGTGCATTCCTATGCAATGCCATACATCATCACACTTATCATACCTCAGGATCTCGTCATTAAATAGTATATACCATATCATATACATTACTCGATCTCAAGTTAATTAATCCTAATACATCCTATACAATCTTATACATAAAGTGTCTACAATTACAATAATTGTCTGGGTACATGAAAAGATAAAAGATACCTCAAAATACAATATATGGCCTGGAGCTCAAGTCCTCTACTAGCCACTACTCCGTACGTCGCAGGGAAACCCTTTTTCACTTGAAGAAATCTGGGGAGGGGGGGAAAGAAAACAGGGTGAGCTTCTAAATCGCTCAGTAAGGGGGTAAGGGACTCATTTCATAAACCAAAATGCACATCACAAAATATTTATTTGTATGTGAAACTCATTATACTTGTTGAAAACCATAGCATGAAAGTACTCAAAACGACATTCTCATATCTCAAATCATGTGAAAACATGAAGTAAAATGCTCAGTATAGAGCAGTAACAAAGCATGTGAAAATAATGCAATAATCGCTTTCTCAATAAACGTGATAAAATCACTGTAATGGTAATGCACGTGGCGCAGCCACTAAACACATGTGGCATAGCCACTGATTTAAAATCACACGTGGCACAGCCACTAAACACACGTGGCATAGCCACTGATTTAAATTCACACATGGCACAGCCACAGGATAGGGTTTCACGTGGCAACGGCCACCAAATACACGTGGCAACGGCCAGCAATTAGGGTTCTCACGTGGTAACGGCCACCAAATAGGGTTCTTACGTGGCAACGGCCACCAAATAGGGTGGCAACGGCCACCAAATAGGGTTCTCACGTGGCAACGGCCGCCCAATAGGGTTCTCACGTGGCAACGGCCACCAAATATACGTGGCATAGCCACAGAATGGGGGATCTCACGTTATCAGAACGGAGAAGGATCGGGCTTACATGCTACCAGAGCAATGCCCGGTGTGTACTCAAAATTACACACCTAAGTCTTATCACATAAGATTGGTTTGCCTTCACGTAGAACTCATAGTGGTTTTTCTCTCATAAAACTCATTTGAAAACCGTTTTGTACTCAACATAAAACATATTAAAACCGAGTTCCAACCGGCAAAGCACGCACACATTTCTCAAATCTCGATATTGCCTTAACGTGGAGCCCAATTATAAACTCATAAAAATATTGGGCTCCAACCGGCTATAAAAATCGTGTGCATTCTCATCAAAACACAACACATCAAACATGCTTGTTTTATAAATCACAAATCATGCTATATAGTTCAAAATCACATGCACAATTGGTTTAGTTTCCTTTACCTCTTTGCACCTCTTATAGTGCAATTGTTTCCCCCTTGTCACGGACTAGTCTCGCATTCCACTCTGGAACTCCCGAGCTGTCCAAACGATGTTAAAACATCAATATTCATTATCACAGTACCTCAATTCTCTAAAATCGAGCATAATTGCTCATAACACCTCCAATCTCTTGATTCTCGTAACTCTACCCTAAACTACAATCTCATTCACAACACCTCCACATTCTACATTTCCCATGTCTTAATATCTATGCTAATTCACCACATTGTCTAAATTTCCATTTATAGCTCAAAATTCCTAAAATTACCAAAATTGCTAAATATCACTATCAGTCCAACTACATTGTAATTTCATCAATCCCTAATCATTTTCCAACTATTTCAACACAATGCCAATAGCTATCATTACCAAAATCATCTCAAATATCAAGATCGAGGTTTAGAAATTACCCAAAACTTATGGAGAGCTTATCTCTTGCCTTGATTCAATCCGTCTTATGATTTCCAAGTATATTGTTCTCCCTTTGATGAGGAACAACTTTCCTTCTTGCCACAGCCTCTTATTTGTATAGAAATGGGTGCTTTGGATGAGTGAGAAAGCTAGGGCTCGGTGAAAATGGGGGTTGGAAGAGAGAGAAAATGAAATTGCAGGAGAAAGCAGGGGTTTCTTATATAGACTGAGGGTAGGAGATCGATCTGGCTCTTGATGAGATCGATCTGCATTTGAATTTAGGGACGATTTGGGGTAATTTTATACCTAGGAGATCGATCTGTCGAGGGGTGAGATCGATCTCTTTATGGCTTTATGAGATCGATCTGCTCCTTGAGGAGATCGATCTTCTCCCAAACAGAAACGTTTGGAGATCGATCCCTTCCTCATGAGATCGATCTTCTCTCAAACAGAATCATAAGGAGATCGATCCTCTTCCATTGGAGATCGATATGCTCCTTAAATTCCTCCTTCCTTGTCATTTTTAATTCACCAGATCGATCTCTCCTTCCCCAAGATCGATCTGACCTCTTAGTTTCACACTTATGTTAAACACTTACACATAAATTTCTAAATATAATTTCCACAATTCACTTAGCTCAATAAATTACACTTCAAGTTCTTATTACATCATTAAAATATATTTAAAATTCTCAGATCTCACATCCTCCCCACCTTAAAAGAATTTGGTCCTCCAAATTAAACTCAACTAGTCAAATAGATGGGGGTATTTCTCCTTCATGAGATTCTCTAGTTCCCACGTTGCCTCTTCCATTGAGTGATGTTTCCACAAAACTTTCACTAATGGGATGTGTGAGATCTGAGGATTTCAGACATATTTTAATTATGTAATATGAACTTGAAGTATAATTTATTGAGCTAAGTGAATTGGGGAATGATAATTGGAGATTTATATGTTAAGTGTTTAAAATAAGTATGAAGTTATGAGGATAGATCGATCTGGGAGAAGGAGAGATCGATCTGGTGAGTTAAAAATGACAAGGAAGGAGGAATTTAAGGAGCAGATCGATCTCCAATGGAAGAGGATCGATCTCCTTATGATTCTGTTTGAGAGAAGATCGATCTCATGAGGAAGAGATCGATCTCCAAATGTTTCTGTTTAGGAGGAAATCGATCTCCCCAAGGCGCAGATCGATCTCATAAAGCCATAAAGAGATCGATCTCACCCCTCGACAGATCGATCTCCTAGGCATAAATTGCCCCAAATCGTCCCCAAATTCAAATGCAGATCGATCTCATCAAGAGCCAGATCGATCTCCTACCCTCAGTCTATATAAGGAATCCCTGCTTTCTCCTGTAATTTCACTTTCTCTCTCTTCCAACCCCTATTTTCACCGAGCCCTAGCTTTCTCACTCATCCAAAGCACTCATTTTCGTCCAAATCAAAAGTTGTGGCAAGAAGGAAAGTTGTTCCTCACCCAAGGGAGAACAGCATACTTGGAAATCGAAAGACGAATCGAATCGAGGCAAGAGATAAGCTCTCCACAAGTTTTTGGTAATTTCTAAACTTCAATCCTTATATTTGAGATGATTTTGGTGATGATAGTTGTTGGCATTGTGTTGAAATAGCTGAAAAATGATTAGGGATTGATGAAATTACAATGTAGTTGGAGTGATGATGATATTTAGCAACTTTGGTAAATTTAGGAATTTTGAGCTATAAATGGAGATTTAGATAATGTGGTGTATTAGCATAGATATTGTGGCATAGGAAATATAGAATGTTGAGGTGTTGTGAGCGAGATTGTGGTTTGTGATGGAGTTATGAGAATTGAGAAATTTGAGGAGTTATGAGCAATTATGCTCGATTTTGAGAATTGAGGTTGATGTGATAATGAGTATTGATGTTTTAACATCGTTTGGACAGTTCGGGAGTTCCAGAGTGGAATACGAGGCTAGTCCGTGATACGGGGGAAACGATTGCACTATACGAGGTGCAAAGAGGTAAGGGAAAACTAAACCATTTGTGTATGTGTTTTGATGAATTGTTGTAGCATGAATCATGATTTGAGAATACAAGCATGTTTGATGTTGTGTTGTGATATAATTGCACACGATTTTTATAGCCGATTGGAGCCCATTATTTTGTGAGTTTATAAGCTGAGTGTGAAATTGCTTTATAAACCTTTGAGTTTGCGTGAAAAGTAAATTGGGCTCTACGTTAAGGCGATATTGAGATTTGAGAAAATGTGTGCGTGTTTTGCCGGTTGGAACTCGGTTTTAATATGTTTTGTGTTGAGTACACAAATGTTTTAAATGAGTTTTATGAGAGAAAACCATTATGAGTTCTATGTGAAGGCATAACGTTTTATAAGATAATGGCTAATGATTGAGACTTAGGCGTGTCATGTTGAATACACATCGGGCCTTGCTCTGGTAGCATGTAAGACTGATATAGTGGGACGCCTGGGAACCGACCCAGGGACCACAGGCCTTGTTCTGGTAACATGTAAGTCCGATTATTCCTCCGCTTTGGTAGCATTGGGAGGCCTTGCTCTGGTAGCATGTAAGTCTGATATTCCTCCGTTTTGGTAACGAGAGATGCCTCCGTTTTGGTAACGAGAGATGCCTCCGTTTTGGTAACGTGAGATGACCCCCGTTCTGGTAATGCTGGGTGGCCTTGCTTTGGTAGCATGTAAGACCGAGAGAGTGGGTCGCCTGGGAACCGACCTAGGGACCACGTGATAGTGTGCATGAGGCGAGGCATTGCTCTGGTAGTATGTAAGGTCGGGCCTTGTTCTGGTAACATATAAGTCCAATATACCATGCATACGACCATATTGTCGACGTTCCCTCTATACGAGGATGCTGGGATGCGCGCCCAGAGGAGATTACACATTTGATGTGCCATGACGAGTTTTAATTGAGTTTTATTGCCTAGTCTCGTTTTACACATGAGTTGTGTTTTGTGACCTTGTCACGTGCTATTTACTGAGGTGATTTTTATCACGTATTTTGAGAACAGCCATTATCGCATATATTTACACATGCTTGTGAGTGCTCGATATTGAGCCTTTTTACCTTCATGTTTTCACATGATTTATGAGTTATGAGATGATGATGTGTTGAGAACTTTCATGCTACGATTTCAAATGAGCTTCATAAACAAATACATATTTGTGATGTGTGATATGGTTTATATAACTGAGTTCCCTTACCCCCCCTTACTGAGCGATTTGGAAGCTCACCTTGTTTTCTCTTCCCCCCAGATCACTTCAAGTGAAGTAAGTTCCCTGCGACGTACGGGTTAGAGGCTAGTGGAGGACTTGAGCTCCAGGCCGTATTTTGTGTACTGAGGTAGATATTTACTATTCATGTACCCAGACTAGAGTTATATTTACAGACACTTATTGTACAGTGATGTACGAGATGTATTAGGATTAATTAACTTGGAATTGAGTAATGTATATGATACAATATATACTATATTATGATGAGATCCTAAGGCATGATAATTATGATGATGTATGACACTGCACAGGAATGCACCCTTAATTGTGAATTAATGAGTAAAAAGTTTTAAATTAGTCCTATTTTTTGCGCTTCCGGGGCGTCACAGGATGCTCTTAGTTCTTAGTACCTTCTCCTTCCTATCGAGAATCCGGACGGGTTCCTCAGTATAGCTCATATTCTCTTATGTCCATCTCGTCATACTCTATGACATGAGAAGGGTCCAGGTGGTACTTCCTCATCATAGACACATGAAAAACATTGTGTATTCCGGACATCTGTGGGGGTAATGCTAATCTGTAAGCTACCTCTCCCACTCTCTCAAGAATCTCGAATGGTCCTATGTATCGAGGACTCAATTTCCCTTTCTTCCCAAATCGCATGATACCCTTACTCGGTGATATTTTTAGAAATACTGCATCACCAACATCAAACTCGAGTGGCCGTCTACGTACATCCGCGTAGCTTTTCTGTCTACTCTGTGCAGCCCGTAACCTCTCACATATGAGTTTCACACTCTGTACAGCTCGCTCAACAAGTTCGGGAGCATTTATCTTTCTGTCACCGACTTCTTCCCAAGCTACAGGGGATCTACACCTCCTACCATATAGAGCCTCAAAAGGTGTCATTCCAATACTCGCATGATAGCTGTTATTGTACGCAAACTCTGCTAGGGGCAGGTGATCATCCCAAGATCCCTTAAAATCCATCGTACATGCCCTCAACATATCCTCCAGGGTCTGAATAGTCCTCTCTGACTGACCATCTGTCTAAGGATGATAGGCGGTACTAAAACTTAATCGAGATCCCATGGACTCCTGAAACTGGGTCCAAAATCTAGAAGTAAATTGAGAATATCTATCAGAAGTAATACTCACTGGAGCCCCATGTAATCTAGCTATCTCGCTGACATACAGCTCAGCTAAGGCATCTACAGTATCTGTGCTCTTGATGGTAAGGAAGTGGGCACTCTTGGTCAATCTATCCACTATAACCCATATAGCGTCATGACCTCTTCGGGTCCTCGGTAAACCCATAATAAAGTCCATAGTGACATGCTCCCATTTCTATGTAGGTACAGGTAAGGGCTGTAGTAGTCCTCCGGGCTTCTGATGCTCAGCTTTCACTTGCTGGCATACTAAACACCTGGCCACATACTCTGCCACGTCTCGCTTCATACCACTCCACCAATACACCTTTCTCAAGTCTCGGTACATCTTAGTACTCCCTGGGTGCATGGTGTATCGCGAGCAGTGGGATTCTCTTAGCATCTGTCTCTTTAGGGTATCATCGTCCGGTACACAAATCCATCCTCTGAACCTTAATAATCCATCCTCACTGATGGTGACATCTGACTGCAAGGTCTGTTCGACTTGGCTAACCATATTTATCAACTTCTGATCACTGCACTGCCCAGTTCTAATCTGATCCATGATCTTGGGCTCTATTCGCAAGCTAGCCAAAAATTCAGTCTCTACCTCTTTAACTCTGATTCGGAGTTCGGCAAACTGCTCCAGTAAATCCCATTCCCTGATCATCATAACAGATATCATACTCTTCCTGCTCAGGGCATCAGCAGCTACATTCGCCTTACCCGGATGATATAGAATCTCGTAGTCATAATCCTTAAGGAGTTCCATCCATCTCCTTTGTCTCATGTTTAACTCTTTCTGATCAAAGAGATATCTCAAACTCTTGTGATCAGTGAAGATCTGGAATCTTTCCCCATATAAGTAGTGTCGCCAGATCTTCAAGGCAAGTACCACAGCGGCTAACTCCAAATCATGTGTGGGGTAATTCCGCTCATGGTCTTTCAACTGTCGCGATCCATATGCGACCACTCTTCCATGCTGCATAAGCACACACCCCAATCCTTGATGAGATGCATCACTATACACCGAAAATCCTCTTGATCCCTCAGGGATAGTTAACACAGGTGCTGCTATTAATCTCCTCTTTAACTCTTGAAAATTGAGCTCACACTGATCAGTCCATATGAACGGAGTCTCCTTACGCGTCAGCTTAGTCAAAGGGGCGGCAATCCTGGAAAATCCTTCCACAAATCTTCTGTAATACCCTGCCAAACCAAGGAAGCTTCGTACCTCAGTAACTGTCCTCGGTCTCTCCCAATTAAGCACAGCCTCCACTTTACTTAGATCCACTGATACTCCTTCCTCTGAGACTATATGACCAAGGAAAGTTATCCGATCCAGCCAAAATTCATACTTACTAAGCTTTCCATATAATTGCTTATCTTGGAGTATCTGAAGTACTAACCACAAATGCTGTGCATGCTCCTCATACGACTGAGAGTATACTAGGATATCATCAATAAAGACTATCACAAATTTATCCAGATAGTCTCAGAACACCTCGTTCATCAATCTCATAAATGCTGCAGGGGCGTTCGTCAATCCAAAGGACATCACCAGAAATTCATAATGGTCATACCTCGTCCTGAAGGCCGTCTTTGGAATATCTTCTTCCTTGATCCTCAATTGGTGATAGCCCGATCTCAAATCAATCTTAGAAAAGACTGATACCCCTCTCAGCTGATCAAGTAGATCATCAATCCTGGGCAATGGGTATTTATTCTTCACCGTGGCTTTATTCAACAACCGATACTTTACGTATAATCTGAGACTACCATCCTTCTTCTTAACAAATAATACTGGTGCTCCCCACGGTGAAACACTAGGTCTAATAAACCCTTGATCCCATAACTCTTGTAGTTGTTTCTTCAATTCTTCAAGTTCCACTAATGCCATCCTGTAGGGAGGTTTAGAGATCGGCTGAGTATCTGGTACCAAATCAATGGTAAACTCTAGCTCTCTCTCTGGTGGTAAACCTGGCAACTCATCTGGGAAAACATCCAGAAATTCACACACCACAGGTATATCCTCAATCCTCGAATGTTCCCAATCATCATCTGATATGAGTGTTTCATAACCTTCACATGAACAATCATATTTAATACTCTCCAAAATAATATTAAAATTCTCAAATTATTTACAAAACTCCATGCGTCTATTTACTCAATATTTCAAACGTACACTGTAAGGTTCAGGTAAGGAGAAAGTTACAATCTTAGTGTAGCAGTCTAAACTCACTCAATTGGTTGCCAACCAATCTATCCCCAGAATTACATCAAACCCATGTATAATCAACATGATTAGATCTGATAACATCACTCTATCTCCCACTTTTATTTCACATCCTCTACAGATTAACTCAGTTCTCTGGGATTCACGCATAGGGGTATTTACATGTAGTATATATTCTAGAGGTTCAAACTTCAAGTTTAATCTACATGCAAAATGCTCAAAAATGAACGAATGCGTGGATCCTGGATCTATCAACACATGAGCCTTATAATTACAGACAGAGAGTGTACCTCTTATAGTTTCTGCAGAAGTGTCTGCAGTCTCCTTATCCAGGGCAAACACACGTCCCTGTGTAACAGGTCTCTTTCCTTTCTCTGCAGCAGTCGCCCGTCTCTGGGGATTCACTCTCTGAGGCTATTGTCTAGTGGGCTCCGGAACATGTGGTTTCCGAGGTTGAGGGCAATCCTTCACCATGTGACCCATGTCTCCACATCTAAAACATCCATGGATCGACCCAGTACAACTTCCCTCATGTATTCGGCCACAATTTCTGCAAAACCTTGTCTCAGGCCTGACATCTTGAGGGGTCTCTCTAATGTTAGGGTAACCTCTGGGTCTCTCTAATCTGCCCTTCTGCACCTCAATCCTTCCTCTTCTGAAGGAACCTCTCTGAGCATCTGTTTGAAAAATCGCTAGCCTCTTTCCCTTATCTCTATTCACCGCTCTGAGCTCGTTCTAGGATTGTACCATTTCAATTCCTCTTTCAATCTCTTGTGCTCGTCTCAGAGCATCTCCAAACTCAGTAATACATAGCCCTATCAATCTATCTCTGATGACGGGCTTCAATCTATACACAAACTTCTCTGTGCGGAGCTCTTCATTCTTGAAGGTCTCTGGGTCATACCTCAATAGCTCGATGAATTGGCTCTCATAGTCATCCACAGACATATCACCCTGTACCAAACTCAAAAACTCGGCCTGTTTCTTTCTCTGGGCGGCTCGTGGTACATATTGGGTCCTAAAGGCTGTCTGAAACTCTTCCCAACCAATCACATCCTGGCGGGACATCAGAATACCCTAGGTAGTACCCAACCAATCTCGAGCTCTCCCCTTCAACATATAGATACTCATACTGACCCTCTCAGCATCGGTGTACCCCAGATAATCGAATATAACTCTCAACTCCGTCAACCACTCCTCAGCCTCTGTAGGATCCTTCTTTCCCCTAAATGAGGGTGGATTCATCTTCAGAAAATCCTTCAGTCGGACCATACTTCTGTCCTCAGGCTGAGTCACGGGAGGCACTGGGGGTATGGGAGGTCCTTGTGGTGGTGTAGGAGTAGTACCCGAGGCATTAACTCTAAAGTGTTGCGTGAATAACGCTGTCATCTGCTCAAAACCTTACCTCACATCGGTCTCAATCCGATTAAATCGAGAGTTAGGACTCTCTGGTTGTGGGGCAGGTGGCGGAGGGGACTCTGCCTGCCTCCTCGAACGACATCGACGTCCACTCATTCTCTATCTCAACTCGTCTCCTGCGCGTACATATCAGAATCGATTGAAATCTTAATCCTCAAATTCAGTTCATGACCAGACTATTACAGACACTTGGGATGTATTCTATTTCACTTAACCGACATTGACAGTACTAGACACCCTAAGCTCTGATACCACGAAAGCTCTGTCACGCCTCGAAAACGCGGAAAATAGGGTAAATTTAAAAACTTTTTACTCAACAATTCACAACTAAGAGTGCATTCCTGTGTAGTGTCATACATCATCACACTTATCATACCTCAGGATCTCGTCATTAAATAGTATATACCATATCATATACATTACTCGATCTCAAGTTAATTAATCCTAATACATCCCATACAATCTTATACATCAAGTGTCTGCAATTACAATAATTGTCTGGGTACATGAAAAGATAAAAGATACCTCAAAATACAATATATGGCCTGGAGCTCAAGTCCTCCACTAGCCACTACTCCGTACGTCGCAGGGAAACTCTTTTTCACTTGAAGAAATCTAAGGGGGGAAGAAAACAGGGTGAGCTTCTAAATCGCTCAATAAGGGGGTAAGGGACTCATTTCATAAACCAAAATGCACATCACAAAATATTTATTTGTATGTGAAACTCATTATACTTATTCAAAACCATAGCATGAAAGTACTCAAAACGACATTCTCATATCTCAAATCATGTGAAAACATGAAGTAAAATGCTCAGTATAGAGCAGTAACAAAGCATGTGAAAATAATGCAATAATCGCTTTCTCAATAAACGTGATAAAATCACTGTAATGGTAATGCACGTGGCGCAGCCACTAAACACATGTGGCATAGCCACTGATTTAAAATCACACGTGGCACAGCCACTAAACACATGTGGCATAGCCACTGATTTAAAATCACACGTGGCACAGCCACTAAACACACGTGGCATAGCCATTGATTTAAAATCACACGTGGCACAGCCACAGGATAGGGTTTCACATGGCAACGGCCACCAAATATACGTGGCATAGCCACTGAATGGGGGATCTCACGTGGCAACGGCCACCAGTTAGGGTTCTCACGTGGCAACGGCCACCAAATAGGGTTCTCACGTGGCAACGGCCACCAAATAGGGTTCTCATGTGGCAACGGCCACCAAATATACGTGGCATAGCCACAGAATGGGGGATCTCACGTTATCAAAACGGAGAAGGATCGGGCTTACATGCTACCAGAGCAATGCCCGGTGTGTACTCAAAATTACACACCTAAGTCTTATCACATAAGATTGGTTTGCCTACTCATAGTGGTTTTTCTCTCATAAAACTCATTTGAAAACCGTTTTGTACTCAACACAAAACATATTAAAACCGAGTTCCAACCGACAAAGCACGCACACATTTCTCAAATCTCGATATTGCCTTAACGTGGAGCCCAATTATAAACTCATAAAAATATTGGGCTCCAACCAGCTATAAAAATCGTGTGCATTCTCATCAAAACACAACACATCAAACATGCTTGTTTTATAAATCACAAATCATGCTATATAGTTCAAAATCACATACACAATTGGTTTAGTTTCCCTTACCTCTTTGCACCTCGTATAGTGCAATTGTTTCCCCTTTGTCACGGACTAGTCTCGCATTCCACTCTGGAACTCCCGAGCTATCCAAACGATGTTAAAACATCAATATTCATTATCACAGTACCTCAATTCTCTAAAATCGAGCATAATTGCTCATAACAGCTCCAATCTCTTGATTCTCGTAACTCTACCCCAAACTACACAACACCTCCACATTCTACGTTTCCCATGTCTTAATATCTATGCTAATTCACCACATTGTCTAAATTTCCATTTATAGCTCAAAATTCCCAAAATTACCAAAATTGCTAAATATCACTATCACTCCAACTACATTGTAATTTCATCAATCTCTAATCATTTTCCAACTATTTCAACACAATGCCAACAGCTATCATTACCAAAATCATCTCAAATATCAAGATCGAGGTTTAGAAATTACCCAAAACTTGTGGAGAGCTTATCTCTTGCCTTGATTCAATCCGTCTTACGATTTCCAAGTACGTTGTTCTCCCTTTGATGAGGAACAACTTTCCTTCTTGCCACAGCCTCTGATTTGGACGAAAATGGGTGCTTTGGATGAGTGAGAAAGCTAGGGCTCGGTGAAAATGGGGGTTGGAAGAGAGAGAAAATGAAATTGTAGGAGAAAGTAGGGGTTCCTTATATAGACTGAGGGTAGGAGATCGATCTGGCTCTTGATGAGATCGATTTGCATTCGAATTTGGGGACGATTTAGGGTAATTTTATGCCTAGGAGATCGATCTGTCGAGGGGTGAGATCGATCTCTTTATGGCTTTATGAGATCGATCTGCTCCTTGAGGAGATCAATCTTCTCCCAAACAGAAACGTTTGGAGATCGATCCCTTCCTCATGAGATCGATCTTCTCTCAAAAAGAATCATAAGGAGATCGATCCTCTTCCATTGGAGATCGATCTGCTCCTTAAATTCCTCCTTCCTTGTCATTTTTAATTCACCAGATCGATCTCTCCTTCCCCAAGATCGATCTGACCTCTTAGTTTCACACTTATGTTAAACACTTACACATAAATTTCCAAATATAATTTCCATAATTCACTTAGCTCAATAAATTACACTTCAAGTTCTTATTACATCATTAAAATATATCTAAAATTCTCAGGTCTCACATTTATCTAAAGGCATTGTGATATTATAAAAGATGCATTATTTTGCACTACATGCCTACATTTGAGAAAGAAAGCATGATTTTTATTCATGGGATTTAATCTGTACAAGTATATATATATATATATATTTAAAGACATGCTTTTAAAGTGAATTAAGGAAATAACATTTTGAGGCATAGCATTATTTTGAGTAGATAGTGTAGATATCTACTTGCTTACCTGATTTTCTTACTGAGCGAGTTGTATGCTCACCCCTTTTTCTTTACATCTCTCTACAGAGCATTAGCTGTAGGGCGAGAGCTATTGAGGGATAGTGTTCCTGAGTCCACCGCTATTTCCTATCGATTGACAGGTATACATATCTTGTATGGTTATGTATCTAAACATAGAAACAGCACAGTGATGTATACGATATATATTATGGGGAATGTATTTGTATTAGCTTTTATATATAATCGCATATGTATTATAAAAGCAGTTACAGTCAGTAACAGTATATTGACATATATGTATGATAATGGATGCTATGGTAAGCGAGGATTCTGACATCGAATCACAGCCCAACCATTGAGGAGAGGAAAGGTAAGTTAATAAATGCGAACAATTTGTAGTGATTTTTGTTAAGTCATGGATTGAGAATGGGTCCTGACACACCAACCTTTGGAAGAAGTGTGTAAGAGGTTATTTTCTTGAGCCTAGAAAAGGGAAAAGAAAGATTATTCTTGAGCTTGGAAAAAAAAATAGTGTAAAGTCCACTTTCAGTAGTGAATTTAGTAAAATACTTAGGAGTGTCTCAAGTTAAAAGATGTAGGCGAGGGTGCTAAACCTTTATACATCCTTATGTACATTTTCTCTATCCCCACACTCTTACATTACTTGTTGATTACATGTTTATATTGTCATATCCTTAAATTGTAGAATAAAGTAGTGTAGAAAACAAAGATTAGAAAAACAAAGTAAAAATTAGGCAAAAACTGATTCACACCCTCTCAGTTTGTTAATTGAGTTCCACAATGTAGTATTTAGCTTCGTAGGTTTAAAACAGTGTTTGTAAGTTGTAAAAATAGTCTAAAAAGCATGTTTCAAAATTTGATCACAGTATGGATATAAGAAAATAGGCTTAAACCCATAATCTGTAGATATGTACAAAATAAGCATATGTATCAAATCTTTCAACATTCGTTTTAATGCACTATGGAGTCTAGAGGTGACTCACGCCAGGTAGCATTTAGCCCCCTAAGTATTCTAGAGGTGACTCCTACAATGTGGCTTTTTGATCTGTAGGTTTGAAAAGTGGCTATAGGCCATAAAAGTAGTTTGAAAGCATGTTTCAAAATCCAGAAACATTATGGATATAAAACAAAATGAGCTTAAATAAAAAAAACAGTAAGGATATGCAAAATAAGCATATGATTCACAATCATTCAAAACATGCCAGAGGTAAGATTTTTGTGAAACCCATATTTTTGTACTAATGTTTATTTAAAAACAAAGCTGAGAAGTTTAAGACTTACCTAAATGTTCATATTGGGCCTAAGGTAGCCGGGATCCCCAGAATAGTGGCACGAGGCTCAAGGCACGAACTTCAAGGTAAGCACCCAAGTTTAAGTATCCTTTAAGGAAGTATGTTTATAAGTAAGTTTTGATGGTTAGGAAGTGAAACTAAGGTATTGGAAATGAAAAACCTAGTAAAACTCGGGTTTACACTAAATCGTGCAAATGGGCCTAGTGAGCTAAATAAATTTGAAATAAATTCTACAAATTCACAAAAATTATAACAAGATCGTAGGAAATTTGTATAAGGTGTAATTGACATGGGGAATGAAGATTTAGTGGAAATAAGAAGGTTTCGATGATCAAATAAATTTTTAAGGTAAACCGAAAACCTTAAGCCATTTCAATCGGTAATGACCAAATCACGCAAAATGGGCTCAATCAAGGAATTTTCTTAAACAAGTGGACCCCAAATTTTTATGAGACAACTAGAGACATTTTAAAACACATGAGAAGTGGAAATTCAGGAATAAATGGGCTGCAAATATTTTTCATGGATTTATGAAAACAGGGCAGTGGGCTACCCTGGCCCAGAAAATCTTCTAGCCCAACAAAAAGCCCATACTTGAAACCTTTCCAGAAGACCTTAAATCTGGATATTTTTCAAAGTTAAAGTAGACTAAATTCAATTTTTGGAAAGATAAAGAAGTCCCCAAAAGCACCTGAAACCAAAAAGAACCACCTCATTCTTCTAGCCGCAGGTGTTCTCTGCTGGTCCAACTTGTGTGAATTGTTTCAGCAACCTTCCGGCTACTTTCAGACTTTGATCAAGAAGGATAAAATCTTCCATCCTAATCCCTCTATAACATAAAAAAAAAAAAATCCAGCCAAAAAGAAGCTTGTTTCTAATCGAAAAACTAGAAAGAAGAACAACGGCAAAATGTGCCCTATTTCGAGGTGAGAGAAAAACATAAATTTGAATGGTTTTGGTTGGGTTTTTGTCAAGGCCCAGCCCGTTTCCTTAGCCGTCGATTGGCATCCCCTTGATCCGCCATGACCACCCCTCTTGGGCCTACACCATTGATCCCAAGTTGACTTGACTCAATCGTACTGTCCGCTCTGGGGACACCAGGCATCTCACGATTTTATCGAGGTAAATACCCCAATTCACGTCCCATAGGCTCAAACCGAAAACCTTCAAGTCTTAGTTCTTGCACACTTGGTACCATTGAGCCAACTACTCTGTCACGACCCATGACTTAACATACTGCTTACAGTTGGGCTGTGAGTCAACATCCATATCCACATATTATCCATTCATAATTTAACATTCATTAAATGAAGTAGAAATTGTTGTTTTATAAATATACGAAAACTTTTACATCAGTTTCTATTATAGACATCCCTTTCGTACAAAAGATAACCAAACTATGCATTAATTTACAGGATACAAAAAGTTTTCTCTCATAAGTGTGTACCTTTATACTGCTAGAGAACTGGAGAACACCGTAGCAGGGACAACTGCAGTAACTCACTACTGTGTAGTATCTGTGGAGGAGGAAATAAGGGGGTGAGCTAACACACTCAGTAAGAAAAATATGAAAGCAGGTAGGTAACTACACTATCTACATGCTCAAATATTAACATTTATTTTCCTTTTAAACATATGCATTTCTTTGAAAATTGCTTCCATCGGTGCGAAACCATTAATTCGCTAGATGGGTATATGCATATACATCATCAATTCATACAACATACTCTTTAAAACCACACAGTTTCATTTTTTTAGTTCACACAGAACACACTTACAAATCTTTTGTAAATTAATTAATATGAGACATATAATGGGATTTTATATCACCCTGTATCACATAGCAGGGGGACATTTGTCACCTCACATAGTAGTAACACAATGTCGTATCATACAGATAGAAGAAGACTTATGGCCATAGTTCGAATTCCAGGCAACACTGATTAGGTGTGTGGGAACCCTGTGCTTGGGGAGGCGGATCAACCATCCCTTCAGCTCACACAGAATCACTAAGATATCACAACACATTGTACCCCATGGCTAACACTCACGGTACATCATGCTCTTGTGGATCCTTATCACCCATTTCCATTATCCCAAAATCATGTGCGAGCAGGTCTGTGCACGATCACTAAACAATACACGACGGCTCCAGCACGATTTTACTCATCACACAACAAGCTCATAAACTCTCGCACGAGCAACTCAATGTAAGATCACACAGCATACCTGAGGCATCAAGTACAATTTTGCTTATCACACTATAAAGCTCAAGAGACCACGTGCGAGCAACTCAATGTAAGAGCACACAACATTCCTAAGGCATCGAGCATGGTTTTGTCCCATCACCTCAAATCGAGGGGGTCACATGCGAGCATAATCAGAGCAAGATCACTAAGTAGTACTCTTTGGCTCCAGCACGATTCCCAAAATCTAGTGCAAGCTCTCGAGTGGAACACACAGCATTACCCAAGGCATCGAGCACAGTTTCGTTTTTCTCAAAAATCCCTTTTAAAAATGATGTGCGAGCAGGGCTGGTAAATCTACCGTTACCACTTAGGCTCTAGCACAATTTCACACAGAAAAGAAATAGAAGGCTCTATTCACTGAGTATAAGTGAGAGGGAAACCTCCCTTCTAGTACTCGTTAAAAGCTTTTCATGCAAATTACTAAATCGGGAGCCCGTCTATTATTACTCTTTCTCAAAACACTTGTAAAAACCTTTTTTCACAACAAGGCATAGAAGTCATGCAATTCATGCATATAATCTTCTTTTCATACGTAGTTTTCACCTAGATATATCAATATCTATATACTTTATCATATTCATTTGCATACAGTAGGTAAGAAAACATACGTATAGCTATCTCTAATAGCTCGCATAAGTCCCTTACCTCGAATCACGCTTGAATCGCTTCCTTGATTTCTAACGCTCATGATCTAGTCTTATCGGCTTTGACTTTATCTCCAAAAGCTGTAAGCATTTACTACTCGCATCAGTATTATTTCAATATACTTAATTCTCATTTACATGGCTTCCAAATCGATGCATTGACCCATTATATTAGTATAGCCTCATTACAGCTTATGAGGCTCTAATCCCTCTTAAGCCCCTTTCAATCATTCTATTAGTTCCTCAAGAATCCATTAGACTCCTCGAGTCTATTGATTCATATTGAATTGGCATTATGCTCACAATGCCTCTAGTTCATCATTTTCCTTCTCTATGGTATTTCATCAAACACTTATTACACCCATTTTCAATCCTCATTTAATCCAACTTATGGATTTCACAATGTCATTTTAGAATCATCTATACATGCTCATTAACATCTCTACATGCTCAAATCATCATTAGCTCTATGCCATTTCCAATTTTCTCTCACTAAGTTCATTATAGGTCATAGTTATTTAAGCATGTATATGAACATTTCAACCAACATTATATACACCAAATTACTCATCATAATATCTAGATTAACATACTAGAAAATGGTGTATAGAAATCTTACCTAACTTGACCTTTTTCCTCTTTTTGCAAATTTGGGAGAAATCCTCTTTTCTCATTTAATCCAAGTTTTGAGCTTCCAATCTTTGACTATGTTGTCCTCTCCTTCACTAGGAACAACTTTGCTCAAAGGAACTTCTCTCAAAACTAATTGGAATGTGGTGATTTTGGAGTGAGAAAGCTAGGTCACTTGTTAATAATGGAGGAAATGAGTTTGTTCCCATGAAATGTAGGTCAAACTGCCCAGTTTTTATATGAAATTCCTTATGAGATCGATCTCCATAGGGGGAATCGATCTACCCTTGCTTGAATCCTTTAGATTTTTGATAATTTACAGGCTGGGGATCGATCTGTTGAAATGCATGAGATCGATCTGTTCAAGGTAATGAGATCGATTTGTTTCAAGTAGAAGGCTTTGGAGATTGATCTAGCCTTAAGAGGAGATCAATCTGGTTTATCCCAAGGCCAATGGAGATCGATCTGCCTATGGTAGGAGATCGATTTGGTCTAACCCGAGACAACCTGAGATCGATCTGCTTGAGTGAGGGATCGATCTCCCTCTTGCAGAATGCTTGGAATTTTATTTTTCAAGCCATGAGATCGATCTCTCTTTGCATGAGATCGATCTGGCATTCATCCTACAACATTTTAACTGCAATTTACCCAGATTTTCCAAGTTAAACTTCCATCCAATTGATTCTACACTCATTTAGTAATTCATTCACACTTAAAACTTAGAAACATATATTTCTTGTAATTCATATATAATGTAACTTGTCTGTACATTCGATAATCATAAACATTACATAGAAATTTACGGGTCTTACAGTTTTAATGTTGTTTTTAATGATTCTTTGTTGTATACATGTTGATTAATAACTAAGAATCTTTGTTGGAGCAAAAAGGATTGGTCAAAGTTGGTCAACTAAGGTCAGAAGTTGGTGGAAGATGATGAACTTGATGTATGTTGATATTTGATGATTTTGGATGATTTTTGGTTAGGTAGAACTTGATGAAAATTTTTCTAGAGACTTATATAGGTTTAGCCAGCCCAAGGTTAAAGGGAAATGGTGAAAATTTGTTGAGTTTGATGTTGTAGACGGTTAAATTAATACCGAAAAAGTCTGTTTTATAGCCCAGTTCAGTGAAAACTAAAAAGTATGAGAATCCATAAATTGGTATGGTAACAAGTGTGAATTGGAGACTTGAATAAGTAATTAGGTTGTTAAGTTATGGAATTGAAGTTAAAAGAACAAAAATTATCGAAATTAACTTCAACCGGTACTTTAATCGGTAAAATCGAGAAAGTAGGAAAACTGGCTGAAATAGGGTCCAATTGACCTTGTTTGAGTTATAAATGAATAAGAATATGAAATATGGATAAATTTAATACTAATTGGGTTGTTTGTGGTAGCTCGAGGTATCGACACGTAAAATGAGGTAAACTCAAGACCCGACGATTTAGCGATACCTTAGCCTTGTTGAGGTAAGGGATGTAACTTAAAGTAGCAATGACATCATGTACCTGTTTATTTCACATGAAATGATTTAATAGATGTATGAAGAGTTTTTGAGGAAAATCGAGCCTCCCCGTTAGGAATTCCCAAAAAGAATAGAAAACCGGTTTAATTGTTGAACCCAACCATTTTTGTTATATCAAGTATGAGTTTTAAAACACTAATATTTTATATTAGAAACTTTATGATTTTAAGATTTCAACCTCAAATGATTTTAAGAACGTATGAAAGGAAGTAAAGAAGTAAGGTTTTTCTGACTAGAGGGATAACCCATTAGCTTCTATTATGTGCACATCATGGCCACTACTTATGGTGTTACGGCTCTGCCACTTGTAGTGCTTGTTACATTTCACCCATGTATTGCTTGTCTCCACCTTTATGGTGTTTGTCTTCACTACACATGGCACATGTTTTGTAGTATCTTGTGCCCGCGCAACACGTATGTATGTTACCCGCAGGGTGAGTGCCACTGGTACCCATGCCCTTGCTATGTTCTAGTTAAAGTTTATACAGATACTACGCTTATTTATTGTATGACCCTTATCTCGTCTACAGTTGTAACGACCCAGCCCAGTCAAACCAGCCCAACCGACCATGACCACCCCTCTTGGGCCCACAACATCATCTGCTATTGACATCGTTACTCATCCGTATTGTCCACTTTGAAAGCTTCATAGGCCCCTTACAGTTTTATCGAGGTAAATACCTCAATTCGCGTCCCTAGAGGCTCCAACTTAAGACCTTAAAGTCTTAGTTCTTGTACTCTTTGTACCACTGAGTGATAATTCTATTTTTTATAGAATTAATTGTGCTTAAATTCCTAATTATTTATTTAATCCCCATATTATTTTATTAATAATCCCCTTTATTTAATTAAAATTCTTTAATGTACAGATAAATTAAATCCGGATGAAACTCAATCGTTTCAGATGAAATTGGGCTGAAAACGAGCTAAAGGAGATTGGACCACTTCCAATTTGTAGACCGAGTCATCAGTCGTCTAGACACGCGTGATGCCAGGTGTCCGTATTTTATTTGCTCCGAAACGATAAGATCGAAGGACACCGTGCCAACCCTCTAGAAGACACACGTCGGGCTACATCGCACAGCTAATTGGACAAAAAGACTGATGACGTGGAAATATCTACTCTGCAGCAAATCAAATGAAGACAAGTGGCCAAACAATGCCAACTCATCTAGGATGAAAATTTACCATTATACCCCTATGTTTGTGTATAAATAGAACATGATAGCAATTGAAAAAAAAGTAGGGAATTAGGAA
Source organism: Firmiana major (assembly GCA_033439115.1). Lineage (NCBI taxonomy): Eukaryota > Viridiplantae > Streptophyta > Magnoliopsida > Malvales > Malvaceae > Firmiana > Firmiana major. The sequence goes on along the minus strand of CM065896.1, from coordinate 26,900,639 downwards.
GTAGAATTAGGTAGAATAATTTAGGAGTAGTTTGTAGAAGTAATTTATGGTAGCTTTAGTTTTTAAAGTATTTTTTTTATTTTTCCTTGTAAGCTTTCCGATTAGGTTTTTTTAGCCATTCTACTGTTCATGCCAACTTTCAATTTGTTTGATATTATGAAAAGTTTCCTTTCAGCTGCTAGTAATTTCTTTTACTGCATTTTTTTTCATTCTCCTGTTGTTGCTTATTCGAGTGAAGAATGGTTGGTGACAGTACCCATTCACATCCAAATCTTCACGGCATTTTCTTATAATGATGAAGCTTTTGTATTACTGTTTTTAATTCTTCTGTTTCGCTTATTTTTCATTTACTATTTATTTATTTTCCATTAAGCTTCCCATCACAATTCTTTTCTAGTTTAAGAATGCAAAGGTATGTGAATGAGGACACAAGGTTGTTGCTTTACTAATCAGTGCTCACTGTGTGAGCTTACCGTTGCTAAATCGAGAAGTGGCTGTGATGGGAGCTGTGGCATCTATTCTACTTGCTAGCTAGCCGCTGCAATTGCTAAAGTCGGGGCTGAGCGAAGCTTCTGCGTGAGTGACGAGCTAATTGAGGCAGCAACTAGACGGCTACCATGGGTGCAGAACAGGTTCAGAACTGCTGAGTGGCAGCAGACCGAGACCAGTTCTACTTCTCTGTTCTTCTCTGTTTTAAGTTTGATCTACTGTTCATCTTTGTTTTTCTCCTTAACTTCTAGTTTCAGTTCATTTTACACTTTCTGTGTTTATATTCACTACATTAAACTTATGAGTTAGCAATTTCTACTTATGTCTAATCTAATTTTCTATTCTTCATGGCTGAATGTGTATAAGGATGATGTTCAATTTTCCTGGCTGGGTAATTGACTGCAGCAGCTGGTACCATACGAAGTTTTTAGGTTGCTGAGATGAAGCTAGGCACAGGAGGATGCTGAAGACGATGCTAGACTCAGATGCAGTACTCGCGTGTATTAGTTCAACGTGTAGAGGTAATGCAGAAAATGTTCATCTGCTTGATGAGAGGACAGTAGCAGCAAGGCAGGAGGAGGGCTAGCATAGCGTCTGGAGCAATCGCATGGTGCAGGAGCAGAGGGCGTGCTGGCCAACGCAGTAAGACAGCACTTCGACAGCAGCTAGGAAAGAAGACAAAAGGCACGACAGGGCAGCCGCACGGCAGGAGCAGAATGCGGGACAAAGCAAACCGAAAGCACGTTTGTAACACCTGGAGACAGCTGGAAATGCAAAATCAAAGAAGACAGTGTACAGTGACATGCTCGGGACCACTTTAGTGGTTTTGCAAATTAGCCTAAGGCCATGTTTGGCCATATCCTTTTTGTGTTTAGTTTAATTTTTATGGCATTTTTATTATTTTGATTGATTCATTAGTTGTTAGTTTAGTGTAGTGTTATTTGATAATTGTAGGTTAAATTTAATATTTTAAGTGTTATTTTAATCTTTAGTTTTAAGTTTTAGTTAGTAGTTAATTTTATATTAAATGTTTTAGGACTTAATTTTTATTCAGTATTTTAAGAGTTGCATTCAGAGTTAATTTATATTAAATGTTTTTTTTTTCATACATTTTTAATTTAGTCTTTATTTTCATTAGACTTTAAGTTAGTTTAAATTGCATTTTCTTAGTTAGTTTAATTACATGCACATTTTATTTAATTTTAGTTTAATTAGTTTTATTGCTTTATTTTCATATTTGCATTTTATTTTAATTGCGTTAATTCATTTTAACTGTTTTAATTTTCTTTTGTAGGTTTTTGCTTTTAATTGCGTGAAGATTTGTATGTAATTTTAGCTCGGTTTTATTTCCTTTATTTAGTTTTTAGCTTTTATTATTTTCAGTACTTTAATTTTAGCCATGTAGACCACCCATTGCAACTTTATAATTTGCTAAGATATACTTAGGGTAAGATTAACCGGTAGTTAATTAGGCTAATCAACTTCTTTGTGGGACGATAACTCGGGACTCAAATCCCATTATTACTTGTACGACCCGTGCACTTGCGGACAATACCCTTAGGGCGTGTCACTGAGCCAACCATGGCCATTGGTACTTTATTCCTTCTACGAAGAGTGACGTATGTTTGCATGATAGCTATCCATACATAGTCTACTCTCCATGTTTTAATGTGTGAACGTTTTGAGTATGAAAGAAAGTAAGTAAGCTAAAGTAAGTAAGAAGTGTGTGAATTTTAAGTAAGTAAGCATGTATGTAAGCATGTTTCATTTCAAAGTAAATAAGTATGTATGTAAATCGAATTCCATAAGTATGAATGTACGATTGTTTTATTTCAAAGTAAGTAAGTAAGTTTATGTAAATGGATTTAAGTAAGTACGAAAGCATGTTAACCCTGATTTTCCACAAGTTTTTGAGATTGTCAGGATTTCTTTAAATGCCTTCCTTACTGAGCTTTATCAGAAGCTTATCCTTTTTTCCTCCATTTCAGATTACCTGCGATAGAATCTGCTTAGCTATTGCGAAGTACTCGAGCAGCCTGGTGAATTTTGAGCCTCCCAAACTAACTTTAGTACATGCTTAGGTATATTCTTTGATGTTTATTTCCAGACAGTTGCAATGTACAAAAACTGGATTGTATATGTATACTTTTGGGATGTAATCTAACGTTACGGAGTTATATATAAATGGCTTGAAAAACCAATGAAATGTTGATGATGTTAAGTATGAATATACTTGATGTAGTGGTAATGTATTTTGAATTGGGAGATGGTAAAGTTTAAGAAAATAAAAGCAACTGCATTGCAATTAGAAATTGTTGTTTATTTCAGGGAGGTAGATTAAAAATATAAGAGGTTGTGGTGCCAAAATTTTTAGCAAATCTTATACGGTTAAAGGATTGAGTAATGGAAGAAATTAAGTAACTTACACTGTACAGGAATGCCACCTAAGTAAGAAAATAAGAATTTAAGGAAAAAATTAGCCCATATTTTCTTGGTTCCGGGGCGTCACAGTTAATGTGGTATCAGAGAAAGGTTGTCTAGTACTGTCAGTGTCGGGTAGTCAAAGTGTGATTACTTCCCAAGTATCTGTACTTGTCTGCTTATAAATTGTATATACATGTTATAGCTATAATTGAAATTTCTTGGTATTAGTGCAGGTAATATATATCAGTTACCATAAGTGGTAGGTGAGGCCGCCCACAGAGGCAAAATAAGCCCTCTCCACCACCTCCCCTCAACCAGAGAGCCCTGATACCCAGATAAGGAGGCTTGAGCAGGGGATGCAAAGCATAAGAGAGGGGTTCAGTGCCCTTACAGCTATGTTTACCCAACAGTTTGGGACAAATGCTTCGGATACAAGTACTATTGTGCTCGCACATTCTCCTCCACCTCCTCTTCCACAGGTCCCTCCGACACCTCTTATTGCTCAGTCGCCAGTACATACAGGGGTAGATGATAGAAATAAGAGTGGAATAAAGGACTTTCTTAATATGTACACTCTAGAGTTTAAGGGAGTGAAGGACCCAGTACAGGCTGAAGAGTGGCTGACAGATCTAGAGAGGATCTTTAAGTATTTGGAGTGCATAGATTCAGAGAGAGTCAGAATGGCCATATTTATGTTGACTGGACAGGCCAGTGTATGGTGGAGAACCACCAGAACGCATCTGATTTCTCGGTATCTAGAGATTACCTGGGGGATTTTTCTATCTACTTTTAGGAGTTAGTATGTAGTGCCTACTACTTAGAGGAAGATGCAGGCAGAGTTTCTGGATTTCACACAGGATAGTATGAATGTAGATGAGTATGAGAACAAATTTTCTACCCTTGTGTGGTATGACCCTGAAACTGTCAAAGATGAGTGGGTGTCGAGCACAGAGGTTTATATCCGGGTTGAGACCCACCATCTGGGATAGACTACTCAGACTCCGTATTATAGACTTTGGTGATACTCTAGAGCACGCGCAAAATGTAGAGAGGGGTCTCGATATTACACAGGCCTAGTATGGATCTCGTAAGAAGCTTAAGGGTTTGAGAATAGAGTCCTTAAGGACAGAACCGAGAAGGAGTCAACCAAAGAGATTGAGTCTTGGTGAGTATTTAGCGAGGTTGATAGGCCCAAGACTCCTGCTACCACCCATATGATCACCCGGAGCCACTAGACGACTAGGAGAAGTTGTCAGAAGTGTGGCAAGATGCACAGTGGTCCTTGCTTGTGGTGATCGGGTGTTTGTTTTAGATGCAAAGAGAGGGGACACTTGGTGAAGGATTATCCGCTATTGCAGACTCCATAGCCCTAGGATCGACCACAACCATTGCCTGAGAGACAGACACATATTCTGTAGAGGTAAACCCCCAAAGATGATCTACAACAGATGAAAAAGGTAAAAAGCCTGTCACTCGAGGGCGTGTCTTTACCATTGTTCAGGACACAATAGATGCCTCATCTGATGTCATTAGAGGTAATCTTCTTCTCTGTAATCATAAAGCTAATGTTTTATTTGACCCCAAGTCCACACACTCGTTCATTTCACCTCAGTTTGCAAAGTGTCTGCATTTAGAATATGAATTCCAACAGTATGTATGTCATATTAGTACTCACATGCATGAGACACAAATAACTGGTATGATGTGTAGGAACTGTGAAATTAAGGTAGGAGATAGGGTAATGATAGTAGATCTAATCCTTCTAGACATGTAAGAATTTGATGTAATTTTAGGTATGGATTGATTAGCCGCTAATAGATTAAGTTTATACTATTATACCAAGACTGTAACCTTCTCCTTACCTAATAAATTCGAAGTATGTTTTGCTATTAAGAAATGAAATATACAATGTTTTAAAGTGTAAAATTTGTGCAACTCTTTATGTTTTATTCCATTAAGGTTATATTACTTTTGTTACTGACATGAGTCGGGAACATCTGAGTATTCAGGATATACCTATATCATGTGAATTCCTAGATGTGTTTCCTGATGAATTATCGGGGTTACCACCGGAAAGAGAGTTGGAGTTTACTATAAATTTAGTGTCAGATACCCAGCCAATCTCTAAAACTCCCTACAAAATGGCATTGGTTGAATTAGAAGAGCTAAAGAAGCAGTTGCAAGAGTTGCTTGACAAGGGTTTTATTAGACACAGTGTGTCACCTTGGGGAGCTATTTGTCAAGAAGAAGACGATAGTCTTCAATTATGTATAGACTACAGATTATTGAACAAGGCCACTGTAAAGAACAAGTACCCCCTGCCTAGAATGGATAACTTATATGATCAGCTGAGAGGGGCATCAGTATTTTCTAAAATTGATCTAAGGTCCGACTATCACCAATTAAAGATCAAGAAGGAAGATGTGCCTAAGACAACATTCAAGACGAGATATTACCACTATGAGTTCTTGGTGATGCCTTTTGGCCTAACCAATGCCCCTGCTGCTTTCATGAGTCTGATGAATAAAGTATGTCAAGATTTTTTAGATCGATTTGTAATTGTTTTTATTGATGATATCCTAGTTTACTCTAAGTCTTGGGAGGAGTACGAGCAGCATTTAAGGATTGTGTTCTAGACTCTTCGAAAGAAATAACTGTATAGGAAACTAAGTAAATGTGAATTTTGGCTAGAACAAATAGCCTTCCTTGGTCACATTATATCTAAGGATGGGGTGTTAATTGATCCATCCAAGATTGAGGCAGTACTCAAGTGGGAGAAGCCGAGGACTGTAATTGAGATTTGGAGTTTCCTTAGGCTGGCAGGGTACTATCAGAGGTTTGTAGAGGGTTTCTCTAAGATAGCAGCTCTGCTGACCAAGCTCACACATAAACAAGTTCTTTTTGTGTGGTCAAAAGCTTATGAGCAGAGTTTTTAGGAGCTCAAATGGAGGTTGACTACTGCACCCGTCTTAACTATTCTGAGTGGATCGAGGGAATTTGTGGTATACTGTGATACCTCCCATCAAGGTCTGGGATGTGTACTTATCTAGAACGATCGAGTGATAGCTTATGGCTCTAGGCAATTGAAGGACCACGAGTGAAATTATCCCATCCAAGATTTGGAGTTAGCCGCTGTGGTATTTACTTTGAGGATTCTACAGCACTATTTATATGGTAACAGATTTTAGATCTTCACTGACCATAAGAGTTCGAAGTATATATTTGATCAGAAGGAGCTTAATATGAGGTAGAGAAGGTGGTTAAAGCTCCTTAAGGATTATGACTGCGAGATTTTGTATTATCCGGGTAAAACGAATGTGGTTGCAGATACTCTCAGCAGGAAGGGTATGGTGTCGTATATGATGATCAGAGAATGGGAGTTATTGGAATAGTTCACCGAACTTAGGATTAGTGTTGAGGAGGCAGATGTTGGATTAATGGCTAGCCTATGGATTAAGCCCAACATTTTAGATCAGATTAGAGTAAGGCAGAGAAATAATCAAAAATTATTAGATATGGTTAGCCAGGCAGAGCAAGCTTCATAGTTCAATTTTACGGTTAATGATGATGGGCTGTTGAGGTCCAAGGGACGTATTTGTGTCTCGAGCAATGATGCCCTGAGACAGCAGATTTTGAAAGAGTCTTAGTGTTCCCATTACATCATGCACCCAGGCAGTACCATGATGTACCAGGATCTGTAAACTGTGTATTGGGGGAGTGGTATGAAACAAGATATAGCAAAATTTGTAGCCAAATCTCTGGCAAGTCAGCAGGTTAAGATTGAACACCAGAAGCTCGCAGGACTACTTAAGTCGTTGCCTGTGCCTACGTGGAAATGGGAACACATAATGATGGATTTTATTATGGGATTACTGCAGACCCAAATAGGTCATGACTCAATCTGGGTAATCGTAGACAGATTGACTAAGAGTGCCCACTTCCTTGCCATTAAGAGTACAAATTCTTTAAGTACCTTAGCAGAATTATATGTTAGAGAGGTAACACAATTGCATGGGGCTCCCGCGAGTATTACCTCTGATAGGGATTCCAGGTTTGCCTCCAGATTTTGGACACACTTTTAGGAAGTCATGGGATCTTAGTTGAATTTTAGCACCGCCTATCATTCTCAAACTAACGGTCAGTCCGAGCAGACTATTCAGACCTTAGAGGATATGTTAAAGACTTGTGTGCTGGATTTTAAAGGATCATGGGACGACCATTTGCCCCTTGCAGAGTTTGCCTATAATAACAACTACCATGCTAATATTAGGATGGCACCTTATGAGGCTCTGTATGGCAGGAGATATAGGTCCCCAATTGCATGAGAAGAAGTAGGTGACTGAAAGATTATGGCTCCCAATCTTGTCGAATAGATACCTAAGGGCATTCAAGTTATTTGTGACAGACTAAGGGCTGCTTAGAGTAGACAGAAGAGTTACGTCGATGTGCGTAGACAGCCACTTGAATTTCATGTTAGGGACTCCGTGTTTTTAAAGGTATCTCCAAGCAAGGGCATCATGCATTTTGGAAAAAAGGGAAAGTTGAGTCCTCGCTCCATTGGTCCATTCGAGATAATAGAGAGTGTGGGAGATATTGCTTATCGGTTAGCTTAACCTCCACAGCTTTCTAGGATAAACAATTGTCTTTCATGTCTCCTTGTTGATGAGATATAATTTGGATCCCCCTATGTCATTGAATATGAAGCCTTAGACATTCAAAGAGATATGAGCTATATGAAAGAACCGATCCAGATCCTCGATAAGAAGGAAAAGGTACTTTGGACGAAGAAAATTCCACTAGTAAATGTGAGACCCCATGTATTATGACACTATTATATGTTAATGGAATTATAAGACAGATGATTTTAGACCATGCAAATGTGAATAGATTGCAAATGGGAATGAATGAGTATCATGGATGCGAGTAAAGGATAAGTAGGGCTGAAGTGGCAACAAACTAAATGAACAGAACTTTAAGCAATCAAATTTGCAAATAAGGATTAAAGCACAAATGATAAAGCAAGGATTGTAAATTTGTGTATCCATTCTGATTTCCAAGCAATACACACAAGTTCCATAACACGAAACTTATAAGAGAGCCTTTCCGTGCTCGAAGTGTGAATAGATTGCAAAATGACTAGTGAGGTAATCGAACGCAAGTTCTCCCTTAGAATATCTAGAAAAATGTTGCAAAAAATACGCCAGACAAAGGCAAGATCAATCTCCAATTCAAGGTAGATCGATCCCTGGTGCAAAACAGAGCAATTTCCAAGTGAATTCGCCAAGGCAGATCGATCTCCCCAATGAGCAGATCGATCTACATTTACCTTTACCTAGCAAAGATTGATCCCCTCCTAAGTGCAGATCGATCTCCATTTGAATCTGTCCAGAGCAAATTGATCACTCCTTATGAGCAGATCGATCTCCTCAAGCCTCTGCCAAGAAGGGATCGATCCCTCACCTTAAGAGTATATCGATCCCACCCTTTCAAGCTGGAACAATCCGATAGCTAAAAATGAAGGGAAGATCGATCTCCTCCCCTAGCAGATCGATCTCATCACTCTCAATCTATAAATACCCCATGACAAAACCCTTTTCTTCACCAAACCAATACACCTCTTCCATTTTCACCAAAAATACCAAGCTTTCTCTCTTAGAATACACCATCTTCCAAAAAGAATTGGGAAAAAGCTAGTAGAGGCAAAGTTGTTCATTTTGAGGAGAAGATCAAAATAGCTTGGATCCAACATTCAACTCATTGGATTGAAGGAGCTAAGGATTCTCCCAAATTTGGAAAAGAGGAAAGTCAAGCTAGGTGAGTTTCCAATACACCCACTCTATGTATATTTATCTAGTTATTATTGTGAGTTGATTAGAGTATGTATTGATGATTAAAACTACTTAGAATGTAATGAATCGAGCATAACCTAGAATGGATTTAATGTGAGAAGATATAATATGGTTGAGTGGATGATGAATAGGTTATATTAAGGTGTTAGGAATGTTATATTCATGATTTTGAGATTGGGTTGTGAATGCAAATTATGGGATGGGGCAAAGTGAGGAAATGTGCATATATGGTAATTGTTAAATGTACGAATGAATGGAGGAACTAAGGATTAAGCATGTAAATCAAGTGTTTGATTTGATAGCTAAATAGGTTACTAGCCAAATTGATTAGGAACATCACAATGTTGGCCAAATGCGAAAATAGACCAAGCTTAATACCATAAGGTCCGATAAGATGTATCGATAGTAATGAAGTGATTTACGAATGCTTGCAGCTCCAGAGATCGGATTAGGAGCAAATTGGATTGGATGAGCTTCCAGCGGTGGAACTTGTACTACACTTGACGTGATTCGAGGTAAAGGGGTTTTGTAAGTGCCTAGAGGTGGCTATTCGTATTTTTTAGGGAATTCTAGGGCGCGAATTGTACCTATTATCTAATAATGCATTAAGAATTTTTGTGATAGGTTCCAAAATAAGGAAGGAAATATAAGTTTTATTTTGGTAGGAATTTTATGAAAGGGGTAGTAAGGATCCAAAAATGCATAGATTTCCATGAATTTAATGTTTTTACAAAAATGAAATACTTTGATTTATACTAATAGTGCTGGAGCTCTGCTTGTACTAGTTTTATTGGTTTACTGTGCATGAAAGTCGTACTGGAGCTTTGCTCATACGAAAATTTGACATGTTTTATAGACAATCTTGTTGTAGCCTCTTGTAGACTGTGTGTCACAATGAGATGATGTACCGCATGCGTGTTTTGAGATATGAAATGGTTATCGACATGGTATAGGGCGGCTAAGACATAAGACAGGCACCCCAGATAAACAGTCATGTGGGCTAAGTCCTATGGCAGGCACCCTTAGACCGTGTGGGTCTACGTAGTACGTTGTACCGTGTACGTCACATGAAGTACGTTGTACCGTGTAGTCTTGATGACTAGTTGGTTGACTTACTGCACGAGTAGGGCTGACCTCACCTCTCGTTACAGTTGTGATGCCCCGCACGCTGAGATCCACGTAGGCTGGGATCACAGGGATTTATATATATATGGCCATTATTCCTAATTTATTTTGAAATGTAACCTACATGCCTCACTTGCTATTGTGTTTTATTGATAGACTTAGGTAGACCTGAAGGAGGGGTGTCACCTGTGATTTTATGCACAGGGTATTCTCGAAGGGCAAGATTAGATTTGATTTAAATGAAATGCAATGAGTTTTGATATAACGAGCATGAGATGATTTATATGTTGATTTTCCATTTAGTATCATGTCTGATTTTATGAATGGTTCATATACTATATACATATTCATGTGGCATGGTTTAGATCTACCTCATGCTCAAGATATAAATGATTTCGATATCATGTCATTATAAGCACGTAGATAGTGTAGCTGTCTACTTGCTTACATTATTTCCTTATTGAGCATGTGGTTGCTCACCCTTTCATTTTCCATCCCTACAGAGCATCCATAGTGGTCGAGAGCAAGCACAGACTTGCACTCCCAGAGTCCACTGCTGCCCATCGCTGAGAGGTATACACATTATTATCTTTTTATATCTAAACAAGTCCAACACAATAATATTTTTTTGGAAATGTAAATTCGGGGGATGTAAACATTTGTAGACATGTATTAATTAATGAAGTTAACGTAAGCAATTTAAGTGTCTACAGCTAGTGTATATAAATATTAAGTGATATTGCGTATGGTAAGGGTAACTAGCTCTGAATCATAGCTCAACTGTTTAGTGTAGGTAACTATTCATGACGGGGTAAGTTAATGAAAAAGGTGAAAAATTTATAGTGACTTTTTATGAAAGAGGGTCATGATAGAGATTGGTATCAGAGCTGAGTTGACTTGATATGAATCAGAGTTAGTAATAAAAGAAATACATCCCCATATTGTTGTGCTTGGTTTAGATATAAATGTGCATATCAGATGGGTTATACTAATGAATAACTATGGTTGTCGGAAGTTAGGCATTATACCTATCACACGAAGTGGTAGAGGGGCGAGGGCATGTGCTAGGGGCCGTAGAGGGAGGCCTGAAACTATGTAGAACCACAGACTGAGTAGATCCTGCAGGAACCTACTGAGAGGCTAGGGGATCTTGAGGCATGTTTCGCTAGGTTGGAGCAGAGTTTGGAGTTTATTATGGAGCTAGTTGCTCAGTCTATGTAAGGAGCTGGAGAGAGATAAGGCCCAACTACCCAAGCTGCTGATGCTGGACCGGCAACTGTACTTGATACGCCTACACAGCCAGCATAGATGCCACAGGCAGCAGATACACCCCCACCAGTTCAGGATACAGCATCACCTGTTGCTCCATAGCAGAGTAGCAGAGTGTGGGGTTATGATTGTGATTTGGAGAGATTACGATAAATTCAAAAATTTAAACCGCCATCATTCAGTGAGGTGAAGGACCCAGTCATTGCTGAGGATTGGGTGAGCGAGATTGAGAAGTTATATGGGTTCTTTGAGTGCACCACTATAGAGATGGTTGCTTTTGTCGCATTCATGTTGAAAGGAGCGACAGAGCACTGGTGGAAGTCCACCAGGTCGATTTTGAGAGCCCAGGACACTGAGATCACATGAGAGGTGTTTTTAGAGGCCTTTCAGAGGCAGTATGCTCAGACATTGCTCAGAGGAAGTTACAGATGGAGTTTATTGTGCTGACTCAGGGGAACCTATCTGTAGATGAGTATGAGACGAGGTTTATATCCTTGGGGAGGTATGACCCGGATACAATGAGCAGTGAGACAAGGAAGGTCAGGAAGTTTATTGATTGATTGAGGCCAGTCATCAGATCTAGATTGGTCCCATTCGACATCCCGACATATGAGGAGGCTGTGCAGAGGGCACAGCTATGTGAGCAAGACATTAAGCGCAATGCCTTCGAGTTTTGGAAGATCAATAGAGGCAGAGATAGGGATTGAAAGAGATCCAGAACCGATAGGTTGAGCAGGATAGGAGGTCAAAAATTATCTGATAAGAGGCCTCGGATTGAGGAGGTACACGAGAAAATGGTGAATTCTCAAGTATATCCAACCTTAGCACCACCACCGAGTGGTGTAGTTATTTGAGTGACACGGCTGACTACCGAGCAGTGTAGGAGATGTGGCATATATCATAGTAACAAGCCCTATCCGATTTCTTCAGTAGTGTGCTATCATTGTGGGAAGCCAGGGTATGAGGCCTAAGAATTTTATGTACCTTAGTCATGAGATTTGCAATGTGAAGATTGTAATTGGTGAATGTAATTATGTTATATCGATGTACACGTAAGTTTTAAATATAATGAAGTATATGGAGATGAAGTTTTTAAGTCTGAAATGTGTATGGATTGAAATATGGACTATGGAGTAGATTGTGGTAAGTTTACATTGAGTTTCCTACAAATTTGTGTAGCAGTAGTAGAATTTGTAAAGGCCAGATCGATCTACACGGGAAGAGAGATCGATCTCATGTCTCCAGAATGCATTAAATGTGTAAAAGTAGGCAAGCAGATCGATCTCATAGGGGAGCAAATCAATCTTAGGCTACCTCTGCCTAGCAAGAATCGATCCTGTCACAAGGGTAGATTGATCTCCTTAAGTCTCGACCTAGAAGAGATCGATCCCTACCCTTTGCCAGATCAATCTCCTCTTAGAAGAACAGATCGATCTCTACCCTCTACCAGATCGATCTTGTAGTTGTTAATGGAGCGGTTAGAGCAATTAAATCAAGCAGAGATCGATCTCCACCAATTCTAGATTGATCTCATACGCCCTGCCTATATAAGAATCACGGGATTTTGCCTGGAAACCGAGCCTTTCTCACTTGTAAACCCCAACACTCACCATTTTCACCCAAACCAAGCTTTCTCTCTCAGATTCACCATATTCTAGACAGAATTAGACAAAGGGGTAAGAGACAAAGTTATTCCTCTTGGTGAGGAGAACAACATACTAGAAAATCAAGGGTTGGATTTAACAAAGGAAAGGACAAGCATTCTACAAGTTTGGCCAAGAGGAGACAAGCTAGGTGAGCTCATAAGACCCTTGTTTTCCTTAAGCTCTATCATTTTATATATTGGTGAATGGATATATATATATATATATTTGGTTAGAAATGTCTAAGTCATGAGGGAAACACCCGATGAGTATAGTTGGAATATGAAATGTGGATATCTTGTATTAATTATGAGCTAACTAAGGTGATGATTAAGATGTAGGAGAAATTTTGAGACAATGTATGTGTTAAGAATGGTAACTTGGATATAGTATAGGTATAGGAACAAATGAGGTGAAAAGAGAAATGAAAATGATGAATATTTATAATTTGATGATGTTTGGACAGCTCAAAAATTCGACACGGGAAACTAGTCTAGTCCGAGGGTCAGAGGATATTGTACCACTCAAGTTGCAAGAGGTAAGGGAAACAAACTGTTTGTTCTTGTGAGTTTTCGAATGATTGAAAACGTTTTGATAGCATGAAAAAGGTTTAGTGAAATGAGCATGTTTATGAGATAATTTGATGCTTTGATGAACGAGTGAGTGGTTTTGTCAGTTCGAGCTTGATTTTGACGAGTTTTGTATAACTGTGACTATAATGTTTTATAATCGAAATGAGTTTTGTAATAACCATTATGGGCTCTACGTGAAGGCAAAATAGTTTTAATACAACAATGACATATTTTACTGAGACTAAGGCATGTCATGAGATGCACATCGATACTCCGCTTGATAGTGTTGAGTGGCCTTGCTCTAGTAGCATGTAAGACCGGGCCTTGCTCCAGTAGCATGTAAGAGTGATACCTCCGTTCTGGTAACGAGAGATGACCCCGCTCTGGTAACGATGGGTGGCCTTGCTTTAATAGCATGTAAGACCAAGTTTTGCTTTGAATAGCATGTAAGACCGTAGCTGTACGACTCTGATTAAGTCTACAGCGAAACATGGTCATGTTTTGATGTCGACGCTTCCCTCTTTTGAGGATGTCTGCCTAGGGGACGATGTGATTTGATTTGATGTGATGTGCTTATGAGGATGATCTTATCTGAGTTTTATTAAATGCCTAGTCTTGATTTCTTTGATGAATGATGTGTTTTACAACTGTGATTTCTATCACGTAATGAGATTGGATGTTATGATGATTTATGATCTTTATCACGTGAATTATACCGATGCCATTGTTTCCACCATTATTTCTATAATGTATTACATGCTCGAATATTTCCATCATATTGTGTTGTGATGATGATTTTATAAATTTCCTACATCCTCCTTACTGAGCATTTTGAGAGCTCACCATTTTTCCTTTCCCTCTCCAGATTTCTTGCAGTGAGCGAGATAGTGCATGTCGAGTACGTGATATAGGCTGTTGGACAAGATCTCCCCAGGCTATCGCTTGTACACGTACAAGGTATAATTCAGTTCATTTTGTATCCAGACAATGATGTAATACAGACATTTGTGTTAGGTATTTTTGGGATATAATTAGGACAATATGAGGAGAATGAATCGTGTTTTGTGGATTAATTTCCTTTGGATATTTAGTAACTAATTTTATGAAATAGAAATTGTGTGATCTTGGGGGTTAATGATTTATTATAAACACAAGTGATTAAATGACACTATACAGGAATGCAACCTGAGTAAGAGATTAATATAAGAAGATTTTAAAATTAGCCCTATTTTTCGCACTTCCGGACTGTCAGATTTTCTTGGTATCAGAGCAAAGGTTGCTTAGTACCATCAGTGTTGAGTAATTGGAAATAGATTACATCCCAATTGTCTTTATTATCTAGTAATGAATTGAATTTAGTGGGTGAAATTATGATCGATGCTTAACGTATACGCGCAGGTACGTAAAAGATAAGAGATGAGCGGGAGACGAGATCATCCCAAGAGGCAGGCACAACCACTTCCACCACCTGAACCATAGCCAGAGAGTCCTAACTCTCGAATTAACTCTCGAACCATAGCCACCTGAACCACCATCTGTAGATGATGTATACATTAACATATATGAAATTGGAAATTAGAAAATATACCAATTGTAGTGTTCTCCTTTTGGCTGAATCTTTGGAGGCTCTCGGTTTGCACTCTATGGCTCCTTGATAGCCAATTCCAACATATGTTAATCTCCTTTCAATTTGGAACAACTTCCATGAAGAATGCAAGTTCCAAATATGACTAATTCCTAGTGATTTCTAGTGAGAGAAAGCTTGGATGGTTATGTTTCAATGGTGTTCTTCTCTAGCCGAAATTGTGTGATGAAGATGACCAAGGTGTGGCTGCATTTATAAGCCACTTACTTAGCCATTAAGCCTTACTTTTCAGCCACTATGCTTGACTTTCCAAATCTGAACCATGAGTCACCTTATGAGTCATAGTTAACTTTAACTATAGTTAGATATTTATCTCATGGGCTTTTCCAATTGGGCTTCTCGGTTTGGGCTTTCCTAATGGGCTTTCGGGCTGAAATTTTTACTATACCTCGGGCCTTTTATTGTCTCAAAATTTGGCTGATCAATTGGTCCAACAATTCGGTCTAAAGGACCTAAAAATTTCGATATACGTTTAGTATACCTTAATGGGCTTTAAAATTTTCACCTTAGGCCCATTACGTTTTTAACCATTAAATTTATTCGGGAATCCTTCCGAATAAATTTTCCTTACTTTCGGGGATGATTATCTTGTATTCTGGCCAAGAATATTTTTCCCCAAATTTTTCTCCACACTTAGGTTAATTTCAAACCTTGATTAGTCAACTATGGTAAAAGTCCACTTTCTTAACTATAGTTGACTTTTTCCTTAACCATTGACTAAGTTGACTTTTTCTTAAATTTTCAAAAGTGTTTTATATCATGTCTTACACTCTCGTCTTTATATTCCAATCGCTCCCGGTGGATAATTTCACCCGAAACTCCTTTTCTCGAAAAGGTCCATTTTACCCTTTTTAGCTTTTATTCTCGTTTTGTATGTTCGGGTCTAAATCAAGCTGACTTTCCTTCATGTGCTCACTACGCCCTCTTATTTTTAGTTCTTATTTTCAGTCAGAATGATTTAGAATGACTCGGTTTAGCCTGTGATACTTATCATCCACATTAGGCATTTTATGTAGCTTTTGCGTGTTAATTCATTTCATTAACACTTTAAATCTAGTAAATACTCTTCTTATGATTCAACCATAATTACATAGTGTTCATACACATAGGAATCATAAGGAAATAAGCTACAAAAAATCCGGGTCTGACAAAAAATGCATGGATTTCCATGAATTTAATGTTTTTACCAAAATGAAATACTTTGATTTATACAGATAATGCTGGAGCTCTGCTCGCACTAGTTTTATTGGTTTACGGTGCATGAAAGTTGTACTGGAGCTTTGCTCGTACGAAAATTTGACATGTTTTATAAAAAACAGTGTTGTAGCCTCTTGTAGACTGTGTGTCATAGTGAGATGATGTACCGCACGTGCGTTTTGAGACATTAAATGGTTATCGGCATGGTATAAAGCGGCTAACACCTATGGCAGGCACCCCCGAACAATGGTGGGGCTAATTCCTATGGCAGGCACTCAGATAAACAATCATATAGGCTAAGTCCTATGGTAGGAACCCCTGACAATGATCTGGGCTAAGACCTATGATAGGCACCCTTAGACCGTGTGAGTCTACGGAGTACGTTGTACCGTGTATGTCACATGGAGTACATTGTACCGTGTAGTCTTGATGACTAGTTGGTTGAGTTGTTGTACGAGCAGGGCTGACCTCACCTCTCGTTGCAGTTGTGATGCCCCACACGTCGGGATCCGCGTAGCCTGGGATCATTGGGATTTATATATATATATATGGCCATTATTCCTAATTTATTCCGAAATGTAACCTACATGCCTCACTTGCTATTGTGTTTTATTGATAGACTTTGGTAGACCCGAAGGAGGGGTGTCACCCGTGATTTGGTTTTTATACAAGGAAATGTGATTTTATGCGTAGGGTATTCCCGAATGGTAGGATTAGATTTGATTTAAATGAAATGCAATGAGTTGTGATATAAGAAGCATAAGATGATTTATATGTTGATTTTCCATTTAGTATCATGTCTGATTTTATGAATGGTTCATATACTATATACATATTCATGTGGCATGGTTTTGATCTACCTCATGCTCAAGATATAAATGATTTCGATATCATGTCATTATAAGCACGTAGATAGTGTAGCTGTCTACCTGCTTACATTATTTTCTTACTGAGCATGTGGTTGCTCACCCTTTCATTTTCCATCCCTACAGAGCATCTATAGTGGTCGAGAGCGAGCAGAGACTTGTACTCCCAGAGTCCGCTGCTGCCCATCGCTGAGAGGTATACATATTATTGTCATTTTGTATCTAAACAAGTACAACACAACAATATTTTTTTTGGAAATGTAAATTCGGGGGATGTAAACATTTGTAGACATGTATTAATTAATTAAGTTAATGTAAGCAATTTAAGTGTCTACAGCTAGTGTATATAAATATTAAGTGATATTGCCTATGGTAAAGGTAACTAGCTCTGAATCACAGCTCAACTGTTTGGTGTACTTAACTGTTCACGATGGGGTAAATTAATGAAAAAGGCGAAAAGTTTATAGTGATTTTTTATGAAAGAGGGTCGTGACAGTAAAGGTTCTCTACCAACACCACTAGACAGAAGAAGCAACGTATGAGCTGGAGAGCCTTATAAGGGAGAAGTACTGGCGATTGTTTGACGGACCTAGCTGAATTTGGAGGACAAAATTCTTAAGAGGTGGGGAAGAATGTGAAACCCAAATTTTTGTACTAAGGTTTATTTAAAAGCTAAGCCAAGAAGTTTAAGACTTACCTAAATGTTCATGTAGGGCCCAAGCTAGCCGAGACGTCCAGAATAGTGGCACGAAGCTCGAGGTAAGCACCCAAGTTTATGTATCCTTTAAGAAAGTAAGTTTTGATGGTTAAGAAGTGAAACTAAGGTATTGGAAATGAAAAAACTAGTAAAACTCAGGTTTACACTAAACCAATAAATTCTAGAAATTTATAAAAATTATTTCGAAACCGTAGGAAATTATTATAAGGCATAATTGACATGGGGAATGAGGATTTAGTGGAAATAAGGAGGTTTCAGTGCTTAAATGAATTTTTAAAGTTAACCGAAAACCTTAAGCTATTTCAATCGGTAATGACCAAATCGCGCAAAATGGGATCAATCGGGGAACTTTTCTTAAGCAAGTGGGTCCTAAATCTTTATAAGATATACTAGAGACCTTTTAGAAAACCTTAAAAGTGGAAATTTAGGAAGAAATAGGCTGGAAATATTTTTCATGGATTTATGAATACAAGGCAGTGGGCTGCCTTGGCCTAGAAAATCTGTTGGCCTAACAAAAGGCCCATATTTGAAGCCTTTCTAGAAGTCCTTAAATCTTGATATTTTCCAAAATTAAATTAGACCAAATTCACTTTCTGGAAAGGTAAAGAAGTCCCCGAAAGCACCTAGAACAAAAAAGAACCACCCTATTCTTCTAGCCGTAGGCGTCCTCTACCAGTCCAACTTGTACGAATTTTTTGGCCACCTTTCGGCCACTTTCAGACTTTGGTCAAGAAGGATAAAATCTTCCATCCTAATCCCTTTATAACATAAAATAAATCCAGCTAAAAAGAAGCTCGTTTGGTAGGTGAATCTAGCACCTCTCATGCATGTTAAATCATTAAAACTAGTGCGAGCAATTGCTCCAGCACCTTTTTATGCATATCAAGTCAAAGCAGGGTGCGAGCTAGGCTCCAGCACCTCTCATGTATTTCACAAAAATTAAAATCAGTGAGAGCAACCGCTCTAGCACATTTCACGCATATGATGTCACACAAATCGATGCAAGCAACCGCTCCAGCACCATTATGCACACTCACAAACTCAGATATAGTGCGAGCAAGGTTCCAGCACCATCTGTTTCCATATAACCTTAATAGTTGGCCCTTTTTCCAAATAAATTTCATTTAAATCTAAATAACACTTACGTTGTGTTATCTTGTGAAATTTATGCAAATACTGGCCAATTTACCAATTTGCTTTGCTAAAAAGTCACGAAAATTACTCAAATCATGCATTTCATGCATGTCATGCCTTCACCATCCTTAGGTGAATTTCCCTCAGTAGGGGTAAAATAGTCTTTTACCTATTTCAAGTCCTTAAAATTTTTAATCCATTTCTAGGACCTTTATACATTTTCAGTGTATATAAAAGCTATTAAAAATACGCGTAGCTACCTCTAGCTACTCACAAAATTCCCTTACCTCATTTTTCTGTACAACCTGACCTTTTCACTGATGTCTCGTCACGCAGTCCGATTTGCTCCCAATCCAATCTCCGAAGCTGCGTATAATTATTTATCGGGTAAGAAATCATTCAATTAACTTTATTTCATCATTTTTTAGCTTAATTCAAAGTATTGAGCCTGTTTACAATCTTGGGCCCGATTGCACCTTAAAGGGCCTTAATCGGCCTTAAGCCCATTTTTCACTTACTATTCACATTATTGAGGCTTATTGGGCTCATTGGGCCCATCAATATTTATTGTACCTCGTTCTAAACTCTCGGATAGCTCAATTAATTATTTACAATAATTTATCTCTAGTTCCAGAATATAATTCATTTTATGCAAAAATTAAATCCGTAATTTATGCGGTAAATTTCTAACACGCATAATGATGCAAATTGTCGTAAATAAGGGTTACTTACCCGAGATTCCATGATAGTACACGAATCGAGGCTGACTCGAGCTCTCGTTTGGCGTCAATTGTCGAGCTACACAATTACATATTTTTCGGATGAATTTTCAGTCGAATATTAATCAAATTAAATATTTCGAAATTTAAATCGGTCAATTTTGACCGCTTACCAACTTATCTGTAGCTCGATTGCATCACCAAAATTTTTCCCCAATTCTTCCTCTTTTTTTTTCCCTTTTTTCCTTTTCTTTTCTTTTCTTTCTTTTCTTTCTTCCCTGGCTGAGCCGGCTCAGCCCGGTTCAGTCTGGTTTGGGGCTTCACCGACCGGTTCTTCACCGACTTCCACCTCCTGTCCACGAGACTGTCCAATGCATGGATCTGGCATCGGTTTCTCCAGGACTGGTCGAAAAGTGGTCGGTCCGGCATGTTCTCCCTTCGGCGTCGGTGCTAGTTCTCTTTTCTCGTCATTGCCAATGTTGGTCGCAGTTTCCGCCACCAATCGGCTCGTCTTTGCCTCGGGAACATTCAGAGGGGGCAAGGTTGGCCAGATCGGCACTAGTGGCCGCCGATTTCTCTTTTCCCTTTTTGGTTTCTCCCCCTCGTTGTTCTCGGGATTTTCGGTGGCTAGGGTGCCCGTGCTAGCCGGTGGAGGCTCCCTCGGTGCCGACCTTTCTTCGTCGGTCGCCTCGCCCTCCATCGTGCCACCATTCATCATCTTTTGGGGAAGCCAAAGATGGCTGTCGGACGATCAGTTTCGCGCTATCGCGCGACACTATTTCTTTTTATTATTATTATTATTATTATTTATTATTTATTTTATTATTATTTTATTCATAAAAATATTATAAAAAATCCCAAAATATCATTAAAATTTTATATTTTATTCATTTAATCCATAATTGAATTTATCTGTCTTATTTCGTCTTTCTGGTATATTTTTCCAATATTTTCGGGATAATTTTTCGATGTGAAAATTTCAATTAATTCCAATAAATTCATATGTTGATCAATTGGACTCGAAATTCAGTATGTTACTCGTTATTGATCAAGATTTCTCAATTCTGTATTTTTAATGAAATTTTTTCTTATCGAATTTATACCGAATTTCGATCTTTTGATCGTTTTACCCTTGCACGTGTTCGGGACCATATCAACACAACTTCCCTTCACGAACCCTTTCTCATTTCGTGTTTTAAACCCTTATCTCCAATCCAAATGGTCTAAATCCCATTCAGTTAATCTGTGACCATTTCAATCTTCCATTTGATCTTTTAAATGTATTCGAGAATTTTTATTCACTCCTCTTGCATTTTTCATTCACGCACAACTCTTCTTATGATTCAATTTGCATCCAACCATATTTACATCATATGAATCATAAGGAATTTCGATAAAAATTGGGTCTTACATAATCTCCGTCCTCCAAATTAGAACCAAGTCAAATGGGTCAATAAACAACTCCGGGTATGTCTATCGCATCATACTCTTTAATTCTCATGTGACTTTTTTCGAAGTGTAATACTACCAAAGGACTTTGACTAGGGAGATCGTTTTAAACCTTGACACTTTCTCCTCCCTATTTAATGCCCGAATCGATTTTTTATCATACGACCTACTCTCTTTCATCTTCAACAGTCTCCATCACTTGTCAACATAACTTTTCTGTCTACTCTGAGGTATTCTCCATCAGTCAAAATCAACTGAACACCTTCAGAGACTTATTATACCAATTCGGGAGCAATTCTCTATCTATCACCCACTTCTTCCTATCTAAGTAGGGGAAACAACTCCTACGGCCATACAATACCTCATATAATGTTATCCCGATACTCAAGTAAAAACTGTTGCTATTGGCGAATTCAATTAGCAGCAACTGATCATCCCAGGAGCTTATAAAATCAAGGCCACACGCTTTTATCATATCCTCCAGAACCTGTACACTCCTCTTTGACTGACCATCTGTCTGAGGATAGAAAGCTGCGCTAACACTCAATTGGGTCCCCATAGCTTCCTGAAAAACGTTTCCAGAAGTGGGAAGTGAAGCGAAAATTCCTATTTGATATCATGTTCCTTGGGACGCTACATAATGTTTCATAATTTTTCGTACACATAAATTCACCTATGCACTCAGAGTATCTGGGGATTTCATAACCAGAAGGTGGGTAGACTTAGTCAATCTATCGACTATCACCCAGATAGCCTCATGATTCATCCGAGTCCTTTGTAACCCATCATAATATCCATGGTAACTTGCTCCCATTTTTGTGTCGATATAGGTAGAGGCTACAATAACCCTGCAAACTTCTATTTCTCTACCTTAATCTGCTGACATACGAGACACTTCTCTACAATCTCCACAATGTCTCTTTTCATACTTGAACACCAATACGCTTTTTTGAAGATTTCGATATATTTATTACTTCTCGGATGCACTGTATACCCTAAAGAGTGAGCTTCTGACAATAACACTATCTCATCAACCGTGATCTTGGGGAGTACTTATACTGTCTCTGAACCTCAGTAAGCCATCATCACTCTCTGTGAACTCTGTCACTGTACCCATCTGAATCTAACCCACACTATCGATACCATGCCGATCATCACGCTAAGCCTGTCGAATCCGGTCACTCAAATTCGGTTCTAATCTCAAGCTAGCTGTCACACAATCACTGTCATCATCAAAATGGATCACATTACTACTGAGGCTCACAACTGCTATAGCAGCTCACTCATAATTCTAAATTTTTAGAATTATTTGTGCTTAATTTCCTAATTATTTATTTAAA
Organism: Firmiana major; assembly: GCA_033439115.1. Classification (NCBI taxonomy): domain Eukaryota; kingdom Viridiplantae; phylum Streptophyta; class Magnoliopsida; order Malvales; family Malvaceae; genus Firmiana; species Firmiana major. Next base: position 26,878,200 of record CM065896.1, on the reverse strand, counting down.
TCCCTAATTTATTTTGTTAATTATCTCCATTATTTAATTAAAATTCCCATGTTTGCAGATAAATCAAATTCGGATGAATTTTGAAGATTTCGGTAGAAAATGGATCGGAATTGGGCTAAAATCGAGATTGAGCCACGCGGACAAAACGAGTCATGCCACCGAGCACATCCAATTGGACAAGAAGACCGATGACATGGACATATCTTTTCAAGGAACCAATGGTGTGAAGACAAGTGGCCCAAAAAAAAATGCCAACTCATCAAGGATGTGAAAATTACCATTTTACCCCTAGTGTTATTATAAATAGAAAAAGATGGACATTGAAAAAGAATGTAATTTTTAGGGTAGAATAGCTTTTTAGGTTAAGTTCTAAGTTGCCTTCCGAATAGTTTTCCTTGTGTTTTAACATTTTCCTTCTCTTGTTTGGTAAAAGCTTTACATTTGGTTGAATGATTAGTGATTTTCCCATGTTCTTCTCGGTTTTGCAAACTCTTTGCTTTATTGTTGATTCAAGACATTCAAGTTGATTAAAAGTTCTTCATTTTCCAATCTAAAATAGTTTATTTTAAGGCAATCTACTTCCTTTATACTTCTCGGTTTTGTTTAAACATTTTCTCTTTTTATTTCATTTCCATTTCATAGCTTCCATTTTTTTTTTCCATCTTAGTTGCTCTCGGGTAAGATCTTTGTGCATTCGGTTCTGCACTCATTCCTTCCTCTTTGCTGTTTGGTTTTGGTGCTTGAATGTGGGCAAATGCTAGGCATTATTTCACATTCAAGCAATGTGGAATCATGGCATGAAGAGCTGGATTTAGAGCAGTCCGAGGATGATGTTTCATTCACGTTGATGATGCTACGGGATTGAGATTGTGACTTCATTTGTTATGTTGTTTGTTTTATAAATTACCTCTAGGTTGTAATCTTCTGTTTCACTATGTTCTTTATTTTTGCTCTCTCTTTTCTGTATTTCTTTCTTAGTTGTATGATTTTCAAGTTTCGGTTCTTGATAATATAGATTCCATTTTTACTACATTTTGATCATGTTTCTTTAATCCATTCCGTTTACAGCATTTCATTTTAGCATCATAGTTGTTTGTTTATTTTCTACTTGTTAATGGTTAATGAAGAAGATGGGGTAAGCTCTTCGGTGTAGAAACTCAAGAAGCAATCCGTGGAGCATGGTTCACCCTTAGTTTCATTTCTTACTCTCTGTTATGCCCTGTTTCAGTCATTGCTCACTGTTTTTATAAGCTTTGTGCTAACTGGTTTTGTGCTTTGTTCTTATTGTTGCTGAGCACAAAGTTCAGCATCGAGGAGGCTGAAGATGATGTTAGAATGGAGTGCAGCTGCTGCTGTGAAGTAAACCAGTAACCACCGCCTGAACCGAGACACACCAGTGAGCAACAGCAGAGGACACTGCAGAATCGAGAGCTGCAGGAAGTCTGGAACCGCGACAGGCGTATAGCACCTAGCAGCTGGGAGTAGCCTGGAACGGAGAGCACACCAGGCAGGACAGAATCGAGAGCCAAGGGCGTGAAGCAGCAGACTGCAGGACCGGTTGCAGCAAACCAGCTGTAGCCAAACCGAGAACGCAGGGTGCAGCAGGCAGCAGAACCGATCCTTACCTGGAGCAATGGTTGGTCACCACCGAGAAGGAAGAAACCAGCTAACCTCGAGCAGCCTGGAGCTAGTTGGAGTCATGTCTGGTCAGAACCGACAGCTGCAGATCAAGCTTGGAACAGCTGGACACAGCTCTAGCAACCATCCCGAGACCGTGACCTGGAAACCGAAAATGAAGAAATGAATGATGAATAGTATTTTGGAGGGAGTTGTTGGATGATTGAAATTCTTAAGGCCTTGTTTGGCTCTTGCATTATGGCATTAACTCATTTTCATGCATTTTAGTTAGTTTATTTCCAATTTAATTAGTTAGCTTAGTTAGATTAATTTCAATGCATTAATTTAACTTAGATTTAATTTGGGTACTAAGTAATTTTTATTCTAGTACTAGGGGTAGTGCTTAAAATTAATTTAGATAAACTCATGCATTTTAATTAAGTAGTTTAATTGCATGTTTAGGTTAGTTTAATTTTAGTTTAATTTTATTGCTTTATTTTCATGATTGCATTTTATTTTAATTGCGTTAGTTAAATTTTAACGGTTTTGATTTTCTTCTGTAGGTTTGTTGTTTTCAATTGCTTAGAGTATTGTAAGTACTTTGAGCTCGGTTTTATTTCTTTTATTTTCTTTATTTTATTTGCTTTCGGTATTTTCAATTCTAGATTAGTAGATCACCCACTTTAATTTCATAATTTGCTAGGATAAACTTAGGGTAAGATTAACCGATAGTTAATTAGGCTAACCAACTTCTCTGAGGGACGATAACTCGGGACTCAAAATCCCATTATTACTTGTACGATCCGTGCACTTGCGGTATTACCCTTAGGGCTCGTCAAGTTTTTGGCACCGTTGCCGGGGAAGTCTTAATTGGCCATTAGTTAATATCGGTGAAATTATACTTAGGTTTAATTCTAGCCTGTAAATATTTAGGTTGTAAATATTGAGATCCTTAATTTAGTTTAGTTAATTTTCTCATAATTAATTAAAATAAAAAAAAGAATAATAAAATAAAATAAAAAAAACTAAAAAAAAAAACTAAAAAAATTTTCTAAGGACTTTCTGATGTTTGCATGCGTAGAGTAAGGAGTCTTGATTGCTTTCCTTTAGATCCTGAAATCGAACGAACTCTTAGACAAATTCGAAAGGATTCTAGGAAATTTACAGCTCCGCAGCAAAACACGATGGCAGAGAATAGGGAGAGTAGGATCGTTGGAGATTATGCGGTGCCGACAGTCGAAGGATATTATTCCGGCATTAGGCCACCAGCTGTCCCTGCTAATAATTTTGAAATTAAGCCGTCCATCCTTCAAATGATCCAAACATCTTTGCAGTTCAGTGGGCTTCCACATGATGACCCACATGCTCATCTTGGGCAGTTCTTGGACTTATGCAATACCTTCAAGCATAATGGATTATCGGACGATGCACTACGGCTTAGACTATTCCCTTTTTCACTCAGGGATAGGGCAAGACACTGGTTGACCTCCCTGCCCCCGGGATCCATTTCCACATGGGATGAGTTAGCCCATCAATTTCTAGCCAAATTCTTTCCACCCTCTAAAATGGCCCGACTTCGTAGCGATATATCCTCCTTTGCCCAGTACGACTCTGAATCTCTTTACGAGGCATGGGAGCGATACAAGGAGCTTCTTAGGAAGTGTCCTTACCACGGCCCACCTCTATGGCTGCAAGTCCAAACTTTCTACAATGGGCTTACAAGCCAGAATAGGACGATAGTGGACGCTGTTTCGGGCGGAGCACTGATGTGTAAAACGAAGGAAGAGGCTTATGAGCTACTAGATAGGATGGCAGCTAACAATTACCAATGGTCCTCGGAAAGGCAGCTGCCAAAGAAATCGGCGGGGATATATGAGCTTGACACGCTGTCCACCTTGACTTCTCAGATAGCCAATCTTACAAAGAAGGTGGAGTCGCTCAGTGCCCAACCTAATCCCTCCAACAATCCTAATCCCGTGTTTTCTGTCCAAAGTCCATTTCTATCTTGTGATCTGTGCAGTGGTACCCACGCTGTAGATAGGTGTCCACTGAACCTCGAGTCGGTTCAGTACGTTGCCCCTAAGCAACAGAACAACCCTTATTCGAACACCTATAATCCAGGGTGGAGAAACCATCCAAACTTTTCTTGGAGCCAAAACCAAGGGCAAGCTTCAAATTCTAGACCAGTAGGACCCCCAGGTTTTCAAGCTCCACAGGTTCAGGTACCACCACAACATCAATTTCCTCACCACCCGCCACCTCCATATCCACATTATCCACCGAATCATTCTCATCTATCCCATTTCCATCAACCACCACCACCACAACCCCAGCATTCATCTGCAGCTGATAAGAAACCCTCTCTCGAGGAAATGTTCACGACAATCTTGCAAAACCAAGCAGCTTCAATCAAGAACCTAGAGGTTCAGGTAGGACAGATAGCAAACGCTCTTAGTCAACGTCCTTAGGGAACCCTCCCTAGTAACACATAAGCCAATCCTGTTAGGCAGAGGGAAGGGAAGGAACATGTAAAAGCTATCACCCTTAGGAGTGGCAGAGAGTTAGTAGCTACCCCTGTTGAGTCCAGACCTGACCGGCCTTGAGTTGTAAAACCCATAGATTCTAGTAAAGCAGCTCAGATGGAGCAAGAATCAAATGATCAAGCTGCAAAGGAAACAGAGACAGACATTTCTTCATCTTTACCTGTTTCCCTGTCACAACCATCTCTATCCTCTGATGCTATAAAAGTCTCCACTACATCTCCTCCTGTTAGACCACCAGTCCCTTTTCCGCAGAGATTTCATAATCAAAAACTGGACCATCAATTTGCAAAATTCCTTGAGGTTTTTAAGAAACTTCACATTAACATTCCATTCGCAGATGCCTTAGAGCAAATGCCAAGCTATGTGAAGTTTATGAAAGATATCCTCTCTAGGAAAAGACGATTGGAAGACTATGAAACGGTGGCTCTAAGTGAGGAGTGTAGTGCCATCATCCAGAGAAGGTTACCCCCCAAGCTCAAGGATCCTGGAAGCTTTACCATACCATGCACCATTGGGAAATTATTCTTTGGTAGAGCTCTGTACGATCTAGGAGCTAGTATAAACCTGATGCCATTATCCATCTATCAGAAGTTAGGGATAGGGGATGCCAAGCCCACCACAGTGACCCTCCAGTTAGCTAATCGATCAATTAAATATCCAAAGGGGGTCATTGAAGATGTCTTAGTGAAAGTGGACATGTTTATCTTCCCTGCAGACTTTATCGTGTTGGACATGGAGGAAGATAGAGAAGTCCCAATCATACTAGGCAGACCATTCCTCGCAACTGGTAGAACTTTAATAGATGTACAGAAGGGGGAGTTAACTATGAGAGTCCTCGATCAGGAAGTGAAATTTAATGTTTTCAAACCTATAAAGTTCCCTGATGACTCTCAAAACTGTCTTAGGATAGAGGACATAAGGCTTGACCATAGAAAATTTGAGAGAAAGGAGGAAGTGGATAGGGCTCAGGAGGATTTAACTGTTAACATTTTGTCACCATTTTGGCTAATCCTCCTGCTCTTCGCCCTGCTGCTGAGGGTTGTCTTCTTTAGCTGCATTTGAGGTGGTTGTGTGTCCATTTTCACTGTGTATATAGTTCTTTTTCTTTTTTTCTTTTTTGTTGCTTCTTTCTTTATTTATTTTGCAGGTTTCTTTTCTCGTTTTATGCTTTCAATCAAAGCTTCGATTGTTCATCAACATCAGAAAGGGGAGTACTCTGTTCTCGAGCTTAAATTCTTATATTATCTGCACACTGAGGACACTGTGCACTTCAAGTTTGGGGGAGGGGATATCACTTGAGCAATTTTGTGAAAAATTGAAAAAATTTTCAAAATTTTTTCGAAAATCTGAGAAGGAATTTTCAAAATTTTTTCGATAAAATGAGCTTAAATTGCTTGATTTTGGGATGATTTAGTGCTTAGCATGTAATTTTCTCATATTCCGATGATATGACCCCATGATTTAGTTTGACTTTGATTGAATGAGAAGCATGATTATAGGAAAAGCATGAAGTTGAGTTCTTGAATTTGTCTTGATTCTGATTGTGATTTCCTTATCTTATGCACATGTCATGTCATGAATCGGTATATTTATTTAGAGAAAGCTTATGTGTACATAGGATTGCATTTGTTCGGTTGATTTTGTGCATCATATTATAGAATTTGTTTGATCTAATCTCGAGGCGAAATATTAGATCACACTTAATTAGGGATATGATTTAGGCCATCTTTGGATCGTTTGAGCCTTTCTAGCTATCCTTGTACATATTCTACCCCTAGTCACCCATCTGGGCCAAATAAGCTTTTCTCTATAAATACACCTGCTTATTTTTGTTTCCTTAGCTTAAATACTTTTTCCTATCCCTTACCCCGAAAGGATGAAAAGTTATTGGATATATTGTGAGCTGTATGGGTATTAAGTGATAGTGAAAGAGTATAAAAAAAAATTGAAAAATGATGAAAAAGAAAGAAAAAAAAAAGAAGAAAGAAGAAAAATTCAAAAAAAATAAATAATAAAAAAATTTGTTTAGCAAAATAAATAAGTTTGAGGGAAATAATTAGAGCTCTTACATTATAGATCCTAGAAGTAATGCATGTTAAAGGGTAATTAAACCTAAATCGACTTTATCATACCGTAACCCCAGCCTTACATTACAAGCCTAATGAAGTCCTAATGATCTTTAGTTAAGTGTGACTACATTAGTGGAGAGAGAAGTGAAAAGCAAACCTATGGGAATGATCACATGTCATTGACTTTGCATTCACTGTGCTGCATAATCTGATCCGGATAATGTACTGTGAAGTGACTTAGACATCTTTCACACACTCACGAGGAGTCCAATTTGGGTTAGGACTTATGATTGAATAATTCTAAGTGCTGAACTTGTAATTGCAAGTCTTTGATTTCATAGTCTATACTTTTCTTTGAGGATGATATTGGGGAAATTATTGTGTTTTGTACTTGTCATTCCTACAATCATTTTATTTTGCTTGAGGACAAGCAAAAGCTCAAGTTTGGGGGTGTGATAATTCTATATTTTTAGAATTATTTGTGCTTAATTTCCTAATTATTTATTTAAATCCCTAATTTATTTTGTTAATTATCTCCTTTATTTAATTAAAATTCTCATGTTTGCAGATAAATCAAATTCGGATGAATTTTGAAGATTTCGGTAGAAAATGGATCGGAATTGGGCTAAAATCGAGATTGAGCCACGCGGACAAAACGAGTCATGCCACCGAGCACATCCAATTGGACAAGAAGACCGATGACATAGACATATCTTTTCAAGGAGCCAATGGTGTGAAGACAAGTGGCCAAAAAAAATGCCAACTCATCAAGGATGTGAAAATTACCATTTTACCCCTAGTGTTATTATAAATAGAAAAAGATGGACATTGAAAAAGAATGTAATTTTTAGGGTAGAATAGCTTTTTAGGTTAAGTTCTAAGTTGCCTTCCGAATAGTTTTCCTTGTGTTTTAACATTTTCCTTCTCTTGTTTGGTAAAAACTTTACATTTGGTTGAATGATTAGTGATTTTCCCATGTTCTTCTCGGTTTTGCAAACTCTTTGCTTTATTGTTGATTCAAGACATTCAAGTTGATTAAAAGTTCTTCATTTTCCAATCTAAAATAGTTTATTTTAAGGCAATCTACTTCCTTTATACTTCTCGGTTTTGTTTAAACATTTTCTCTTTTTATTTCATTTCCATTTCATAGCTTCCATTTTTTTTTTCATCTTAGTTGCTCTCGGGTAAGATCTTTGTGCATTCGGTTCTGCACTCATTCCTTCCTCTTTGCTGTTTGGTTTTGGTGCTTGAATGTGGACAAATGCTAGGCATTATTTCACATTCAAGCAATGTGGAATCATGGCATGAAGAGCTGGATTTAGAGCAGTCCGAGGATGATGTTTCATTCACGTTGATGATGCTACGGGATTGAGATTGTGACTTCATTTGTTATGTTGTTTGTTTTATAAATTACCTCTAGGTTGTAATCTTCTGTTTCACTATGTTCTTTATTTTTGCTCTCTCTTTTCTGTATTTCTTTCTTAGTTGTATGATTTTCAAGTTTCGGTTCTTGATAATATAGATTCCATTTTTACTACATTTTGATCATGTTTCTTTAATCCATTCCGTTTACAGCATTTCATTTTAGCATCATAGTTGTTTGTTTATTTTCTACTTGTTAATGGTTAATGAAGAAGATGGGGTAAGCTCTTCGGTGTAGAAACTCAAGAAGCAATCCGTGGAGCATGGTTCACCCTTAGTTTCATTTCTTACTCTCTGTTATGCCCTGTTTCAGTCATTGCTCACTGTTTTTATAAGCTTTGTGCTAACTGGTTTTGTGCTTTGTTCTTATTGTTGCTGAGCACAAAGTTCAGCATCGAGGAGGCTGAAGATGATGTTAGAATGGAGTGCAGCTGCTGCTGTGAAGTAAACCAGTAACCACCGCCTGAACCGAGACACACCAGTGAGCAACAGCAGAGGACACTGCAGAATCGAGAGCTAGCAGGAAGTCTGGAACCGCGACAGGCCTATAGCACCTAGCAGCTGGGAGTAGCCTGGAACGGAGAGCACACCAGGCAGGAGAGAACCGAGAGCCAAGGGCGTGAAGCAGCAGACTGCAGGACCGGTTGCAGCAAACCAGCAGTAGCCAAACCGAGAACGCAGGGTGCAGCAGGCAGCAGAACCGATCCTTACCTGGAGCAATGGTTGGTCACCACCGAGAAGGAAGAAACCAGCTAACCTCGAGCAGCCTGGAGCTAGTTGGAGTCATGTCTGGTCAGAACCGACAGCTGCAGATCAAGCTTGGAACAGCTGGACACAGCTCTAGCAACCACCCCGAGACCGTGACCTGGAAACCGAAAATGAAGAAATGAATGATGAATAGTATTTTGGAGGGAGTTGTTGGATGATTTAAATTCTTAAGGCCTTGTTTGGCTCTTGCATTATGGCATTAACTCATTTTCATGCATTTTAGTTAGTTTATTTCCAATTTAATTAGTTAGCTTAGTTAGATTAATTTCAATGCATTAATTTAACTTAGATTTAATTTGGGTACTAAGTAATTTTTATTCTAGTACTAGGGGTAGTGCTTAAAATTAATTTAGATAAACTCATGCATTTTAATTAAGTAGTTTAATTGCATTTTTAGGTTAGTTTAATTTTAGTTTAATTTTATTGCTTTATTTTAATGATTGCGTTTTATTTTAATTGCGTTAGTTAAATTTTAACGGTTTTGATTTTCTTCTGTAGGTTTGTTGTTTTCAATTGCTTGGAGTATTGTAAGTACTTTGAGCTCGGTTTTATTTCTTTTGTTTTCTTTATTTTATTTGCTTTCGGTATTTTCAATTCTAGATTAGTAGATCACCCACTTTAATTTCATAATTTGTTAGGATATACTTAGGGTAAGATTAACCGATAGTTAATTAGGCTAACCAACTTCTCTGAGGGACGATAACTCGGGACTCAAAATCCCATTATTACTTGTACGATCCGTGCACTTGCGGTATTAAAGTTTTTGGGGCCGTTGCCGGGGAAGTCTTAATTGGCCATTAGTTAATATCGGTGAAATTATACTTAGGTTTAATTCTAGCCTGTAAATATTTAGGTTGTAAATATTGAGATCCTTCATTTAGTTTAGTAAATTTTCTCATAATTAATTAAAATAAAAAAAAGAATAATAAAATAAAATAAAATAAAAACTAAAAAAAAAAAACTAAAAAAATTTTCTAAGGACTTTCTGATGTTTGCATGCGTAGAGCAAGGAGTCTTGATTGCTTTCCTTTAGATCCTGAAATCGAACGAACTCTTAGACAAATTCGAAAGGATTCTAGGAAATTTACATCTCCGCAGCAAAACACGATGGCAGAGAATAGGGAGAGTAGGACCGTTGGAGATTATGCGGTGCCGACAGTCGAAGGATATTATTCCGGCATTAGGCCACCAGCTGTCCCTGCTAATAATTTTGAAATTAAGCCGTCCATCCTTCAAATGATCCAAACATCTTTGCAGTTCAGTGGGCTTCCACATGATGACCCACATGCTCATCTTGGGCAGTTCTTGGACTTATGCAATACCTTCAAGCATAATGGATTATCGGACGATGCACTACGGCTTAGACTATTCCCTTTTTCACTCAGGGATAGGGCAAGACACTGGTTGACCTCCCTGACCCCGGGATCCATTTCCACATGGGATGAGTTAGCCCATCAATTTCTAGCCAAATTCTTTCCACCCTCTAAAATGGCCCGACTTCGTAGCGATATATCCTCCTTTGCCCAGTACGACTCTGAATCTCTTTACGAGGCATGGGAGCGATACAAGGAGCTTCTTAGGAAGTGTCCTCACCACGGCCTACCTCTATGGCTGCAAGTCCAAACTTTCTACAATGGGCTTACAAGCCAGAATAGGACGATAGTGGACGCTGCTTCGGGCGGAGCACTGATGTGTAAAACGGAGGAAGAGGCTTATGAGCTACTAGATAGGATGGCAGCTAACAATTACCAATGGTCCTCGGAAAGGCAGCTGCCAAAGAAATCGGCGGGGATATATGAGCTTGACATGCTGTCCACCTTGACTTCTCAGATAGCCAATCTTACAAAGAAGGTGGAGTCGCTCAGTGCCCAACCTAATCCCTCCAACAATCCTAATCCCGTGTTTTCTGTCCAAAGTCCATTTCTATCTTGTGATCTATGCAGTGGTACCCACGCTGTAGATAGGTGTCCACTGAACCTCGAGTCGGTTCAGTACGTTGCCCCTAAGCAACAGAACAACCCTTATTCGAACACCTATAATCCAGGGTGGAGGAACCATCCAAACTTTTCTTGGAGCCAAAACCAAGGGCAAGCTTCAAATTCTAGACCAGTAGGACCCACAGGTTTTCAAGCTCCACAGGTTCAGGTACCACCACAACATCAATTTCCTCACTGATGGGCCCAAAGGGTATATATCCGCAAGTGCACGGGTCGTACAAGTAATAATGGGATTTGAGTCCCGAGTTATCGTCCCACAGAGAAGTTGACTAGCCTAATTAAGT